>CM035849.1:240049873-241330338 GCA_020510985.1 Pholidichthys leucotaenia
GAAAGGGTTAAACCTAATTCTGATTATTAACGACCAGATGATTTGGGCTCTCAGTAGCATGGTTTATGTCAACTGTTACCCTATGCTGTTTACTTCTGACCTGCAAACAGCAGGGTCAACCCACTGATATATCATTGTTACGGATTCTTCTCCTTATGATGTTCCTCTTCTTGGTCTTTTGAACATTAGTTTTATTAGAGACATGTAAACACGTATCAGAGTCAGTAGTTTTATTAATTGTACTTGAAGGGATGTTCATATTCATAATCAACTTAAAACTCCACTCTCAGCACCTGTGTTGAAAGTGATGCTGTTGTGACATTTTTCATTTGTTACATAAAAACTATATTTTTAAAAAAACACACACACACAGCTGAATATTTAGTATTTACACTCTCTGTTAAGATCTGCAATTCAAATGTGGGTTGAATATGATAACTTGTTTGATTCCTGAATTGGTAGAGCAGTTAATCACACAGAGCTACTTCTAACTGAGCACTTACATTGTGTCCTACTACACAAAAATGCACACAAGTTCAGGAAGGAGAAAATACACCTAGACCCCATTTGACCTTCACTGCCTTGCCTGCCAGGTTGTGCAGGAATGTTAATGGAAGCCTTAGACGAGGCTGATTTCAAAGGTTACCGAGAGCTCCAACCAGGGCAGCCACAGCTGACAGAAGTCTTGGCCCAGTGAGAGTTATGGTCTCCTGGGTGAGGAGAGCATCCTCCTCCCTTGGCAGTCTGAGCCTCTCCTGGTAACCTGAGCCTGATTGTTTCTGAAGTCCGTGCAGAACCTTGTGACTGGTCATCTTCAACTCCACAAAACCTTTATGGCCACTTGCCATTCTGACTCAGAGCATTCATTAGTTTCCCCATCCCTCCTTTTTACTCACTTTCCAATGTTTTTCTATTCATGTCACATCATTTATCCTAGAGATGGGTCCAAACAAAGGCATGCATATAATCTAGCTTGAATGCTGATGACACTTCATATTACACAAAATTGTAACATGCACATACAGCATGTAGTTTCCTGAATTTCTTAACTTTCCTCAACATTTTGCTGTAAAGCTAACCTGTCTTCCATAGGCACTTGCTACTTTATTACCTTTATTAACAGCATCAGGATTTTATGGGCTTTGCTTTTCTTGGATTTCTTTTAAGTTTAATAGTAATAAATGTGCTATATTAATTTAATTGCTATTTTTTTGGGGGGGGGGGGGCAGTAAAGCCAAAAAATGAGTACCACCCCGAATCTAAACATTGTCATTTATCCTGATTCATCAACATATTTTATGGTATCCAGATCTGTGTGTGATCAGAAAAAGAGGCAGCTGGAGCTCAACCACACTGGCCAACAGTCTCATTACCAAAATCAAGAAGGGTAATATATTACAACGCAATATGATCTTGTGTTTTGAAAGCTGTGCCTAATGTGTGCCTGTACCCACAGTATGTATTAGCCTAATTAGCTGCCAAGCTGCTCAGACCATCAGGACTGAGGTAGAGGTTTGACTTTCAGCCTGCAGGCTACATCCTTCTGTGAGGTTGATCTCTTCAGCCTCAGTACAGGTTCATCACAGGCTTTCAGGTGGGGGGATTCAGCTCACAAAATACAGTGGACCGTTCACTAATGTGATCACCGGAGGTTTAATCATTGCCTTTTTTTTGGTCTACCTGTCCTTGGGCAAAACACTGAACTCCAAATTCCACTGATCCATCAGTGGATATCCATGATAAGTGCTTCAAATGATCTGCTCTGTGGGTATGAAATAGTGATATTTATGCCTTTGATTTATTTGCTCTTAGTAGTTCTTCAAAATTCACTGGCTATTCTGGAAAAAAAGTTGATTTGTCTTGGGACTCGAGGTGAGCTCGAGATGTTCACAAGAAATAAAACGAAGAATTAAAATGTCCCTCATGGATCGTCACCTTATCGTGGTGGGGGGTTTGCATACGCTAGTGATCCCAGGAGCTATGTTGTCCGGGGCAATTTGCCTCTGGTAGGGTCACCCAAGATAAACTGGTCCTGGGTGAAGGGCCAGACTAAGAACAATCCAACAGAACTGCATGATGAATGCTAAAGCAACCCTGCCTGGTATGGGGTTACCGGGGCCCCACCCTGGAGCCAGGCCGGAGGGAGAGGCTCGATGGCTAGCGCCTGGTGGCCGGGTTTCCGCCCATGGAACCCGGCCGGGCTCAGTCCGAAGGAGTTACATGGGTCCGCCCTCCAGTGGGCTCACCACCTGCAGGAGGGACTATGGGGGTCCAGTGCTATTTGGATCAGGTAGTGGTCAAAGGCGGGGACCTTGGCGGTCTGATCCCAGGCTTCCTAAACTGGCTTTTGGAGCGTGGAATGTCACCTCTCTGATGGGGAAGGAGCCTGAGCTGGTGCATGAGGTTGAGAGATACCGGCTAGATATAGTCGGCCTCACCTCAATACATGGCTCCGGTTCCGGAACCAGTCTCCTGGAGAGGGGCTGGAGCTTGGCCTACTTTGGAGTTGCCCAGGGCAAGAGGCGGCGAGCAGGGGTAGTGTATTCTTGTATCCCCCCACCTTGCGGCCTCTGTATTGGAGTTTTCCCCGGTGGACGAAAGGGCTGTTTCCCTCCGCCTTCAGGTTGGGAAATGAGTCCTTACCATTTGGTGCATATGCCTATGCACCAAATGATGGTTCAGAGTACCCACCCTTTTTGGAGTCTCTGACTGGGGTACTGGAGGGTGCTCCTCTTGGAGACTCCATTGTCCTACTGGGGGACTTCAGTGTGCATGTGGGCAATGACAGTGAAACCTGGAGGGGGTTGATTGAGAGGAATGGCCTGCCCGATCTGAACCTGAGTGGTGTTCAGTTATTGGACTTCTGTGCTAACCACAGTTTGTCCATAACGAACACCATGTTCAAGCATAAGGGTGTTCACATGTGCACCTGGCACCAGGACACCCTAGGTCGCAGGTCCATGATCGATTTTGTTATTGTGTCATCAGACCTGCGACCGTATGTCTTGGACACTTGGGTAAAGAGAGGTGCAGAGCTGTCAACTGATCACCACCTGGTGGTGAGTTGGATCCGATGGCAGGGGAGGAAGCCATTCAGACCTGGTAGACCCAAACATATAGTGAGGGTGTGCTGGGAATGTCTGGTTGAAGCCCCTGTCCGGGAGGTTTTCAACTCCCACCTCCGGAAGAACTTCAACCACATTCTGAGGGAGTCTGGAGACGTGGAGTCTGAATGGGCCATGTTCTCCACCTCCATTGTTGAAGCGGCGGCCCAGAGCTGCGGCTGCAAGGTCGTCGATGCATCTTGTGGTGGCAACCCCCGAACCAAGTGGTGGACACCAGTGGTGAGGGGGGCCATTAAGCTGAAGAAGGAGTCCTATCAAGCTTCGTTGGCTTGTGGGACTCCCGAAGCAGCTGGGGTGTACCGGCAGGCCAAGCGGAGTGCGGCTCGGGTGGTTGCTGAAGCAAAAACTCGGGTGTGGGAGGAGTTTGGTGAGGCCATGGAACAAGACTTTCGGATGGCATCGAAGAGATTCTGGCAAACTGTCTGGCGGCTCAGGAGAGGAAAGCAGCTCCTTGTCCACACTGTGTATGGTGCTGATGGGGCACTGTTGACTTCGACTGGGGATATCGTCGGGCGGTGGAAGGAATGCTTTGAGGATCTCCTCAATCCCACTGACATGCCTTCCACAGAGGAAGTAGGGCTTATGGACGAGGAGGACAACTCACCCGTCACAGGGAATGAGGTCGCCAAAGTGGTTAAAAATCTTTTTGGTGGCCGGGCCCCAGGGGTGGACAAGATTCACCCTGAGTACCTCAAGGCCCTGGATGTTGTAGGGCTGTCATGGTTGACATGCCTCTGCAACATTGCGTGGAGGTCGGGGACAGTGCCTTTGGCATGGCAAACCGGGGTGGTGGTTCCCCGCTTTAAAAAGGGGGACCGGAGGGTGTGCTCCAACTTTAGAGGGATCACACTCCTCAGCCTCCCTGGGAAAGTCTATGCCAGGGTACTGGAGAGGAGAGTCCGGCCGTTGGTCGAACCTCAGATTCAGGAGGAGCAATGTGGTTTTTGTCCTGGCCGTGGCACATCGGACCAACTCTTTACCCTCTCGAGAATCCTTGAGGGTTCGTGGGAGTTTGCCCAACCAGTTTACATGTGTTTTGTGGACTTGGAGAAGGCATTCGACCACGTCCTTTGTGATTTTCTGTGGGGGGTGCTTCGGGAGTATAGGGTATTGGGCTTGTTGTTACGAGCTATCTGATCTCTAAACGACCGCTGTGAGAGTTTGGTTCGTATTGCCAACACTCGGTTGGACTCATTCCCAGTGAGAGTTAGACTCTCCCAGGGCTGCCCTTTGTCATTGATCCTGTTCATAATTTTTATTGACAGGATTTCTAGGTGCAGCCAGGGAACGGAGGGTGTCATGCTCGATGACCACAGGATCTCATCTCTGTTGTTTGCAGACGATGTTGTCCTATTGTCTTCATCCAGCAATGACCTACATTTCTTACTGGGATGGTTTGCTGCTGAGTGTGAAGCAGCTGGGATGAGAATCAGCACCTCCAAGTCCGAGTCCATGGTCCTCAGCCGGAAAAAGGTGGATTGTCCTCTCTGGGTTAGGGACAGGCTCCTGCTCCAAGTGAAGCATTTTAAGTATCTCTTGGTCTTATTCACGAGTGAGGGGAGACTGGAGCGAGAGATGGACAGACGTATCAGAGCAGCATCTGCAGTGATGCGGACGTTGTACCGGTCTGTTGTGGTGAAGAGGGAGCTGAGCTCTAAGGCAAAGCTGTCGATTTACCGGTCAATCTACTTTCCTACCCTCACCTATGGTCATGCACTTTGGGTAATGACCGAAAGAATGAGATTGCGGATACAAGCGGCTGAAATGAGCTTCCTTCGTAGGGTTGCTGGGCTCACCCTTAGAGATAGGGTGAGGAGCTCAGTCATCCGGGAGAGGCTCAGAGTAGAACCGCTGCTCCTCACATTGAAAGGAGCCAGTTGAGGTGGTATGGGCATCTGATCTGGACGCTTCCCACTTGAGGTGTTTCGGGCAGGTCCCACTGGGAGGAGTCCCGGGGCAGACCCAGGTCTCGCTGGAGAGACTATGTCTCCCAGCTGGTCTGGGAGTTCCTTGGTGTCCTCTGTGAAGAGCTGGAGCAAATGGCTGGGGAGAGGGAAGTCAGGGCTTCTCTGCTTGAACTGCTGCCTCCGCGACCCGGACCTCCAGAAAAGCGGTAGAAGATGGATGGATGGAATTAAAATGTTAATGAATGGATGTTTTTGAGCAGAGAAGTAAAATGAGGGGTTGTGAAGGAAGTGATAGACTGCTGAATGAGTCTGCTCTGTTTTAAAGTGTCACTGTGAAGGCTAGATGTTAGACAAGACAAAGATGTCTGGCCAGGTGCAGACACTAAATTCAGTCTGCTCCTTGACTCGGGGAGATGGATGACCTGTCTATATGTGTGGTGCTTAGCAGTCAGCCTGCCAGAACTCACAGGGGCCTGTTGCCTCAAAGAAAACTGCATGTGAGTTTATTCACTGAATAACGCTGGAGATAAATGGATAATAGATTTAATGTCACAAATGAAATGCTCCATCAGAATTGTTTTTTCATTCACCATGAGGTATTACATAATGCAAAGGCACTTGGCTACAACTCTGATGAATATCAGACCTATCAGTCATGCGACATTTGCAGATCTTGTTTTGATGCTGCCTAGTTCATAAATTCTGTCATTCTGACATATTACATTTCCTAACAGGACCTTGATTTACCTAAACTGCTTAATAGTAAAAAGCCTTCATTTAATTTTGGCTTATAGTGGAGACTTTTGTATTTAACTAATATTGTGCTAATATATTTATGAAGTGTTGTACCTTTTTTTTGTCAAACTTTTCAAACTGTTGTGAAATCAGTGTCTTGAGTTTCTATGAGCTAGTTTTCATTTAACCATTAGTAACCATTCCCATTCCAGACAGAGAGACCAACCCAACAACTCGCTGATTCCATGGTGTCACTACTCCACAATACTAGTATGAACTAAAGGGCAACCAGAAAGTGCATACCTCTGCCAAGGCTTTTTCTCCAAAGATGAAAATGTGATTTAAATGTATCAATAGACAGAGCATCAGAAGTTGTCTGTGCCTTTGTATTTTCAGGTTGATTACCCCATTATTTGCCAGGATAGAAGCAAAAATCATTTTTTATGGCTAAAATCTATTGAATAAAGCCCATCTGTTAAAAAAAAAAGTGACTATATATACTGATTCAGATATACTCCAAAATATAATGGGTTTATCCTTGGGCCAGGAGCCACCTCTGAATATTTCATCAAAATCCTGCTAACAGACTAACAAGCCACAATGAACCTACAGTGGGGAAAATAAGTATTGAACACGTCAACATTTTTCTCGTTAAACATATTTCTGATGGAGCCATTGACCTGAGATTTTCACCAGATATCAGTAACAACCCAAGTAGTCCATACATACAAAGAAATCAAGGCAACTGTGTTCAAAGAACAAATTATATTTAATAAAGTGGAATGACACAGGGAATAAGTATTGAACACACTTAGTGAAATTCATTTAATATTTAGTAGAAAAGCCTATGTTGGTAATAACAGCTACCAGATGCCTTCTGTATGGAGAAACTAGGCACAGGCATTGCTCAGGAGGGATTTTTGCCTCTTCTTCCACACAAACTGTCTTCAAATCTTGAAGGTTCTGTGGGTGTCTTCTATGAACTCTGATCTTCAGTTCGTTCCACAGACCTTCAATTGGATTCATGTCAGGCGACTGACTGGGCCATTGTAGCAGCTTTATTTTCCTTCTCTGGAGCCAGTTGAGCATTTCCTTGGCTGTGTGCTTGGGATCATCGTCTTGCTGAAATGTCCACCCTCGTTTCATCTTTAGCATCTTGGCCGATGGCAACAGGTTCTTATCAAGGATGTCTCTGTACATTTGTCCATTCATCTTTCCTTCAATTATATGATGTCTGCCTGTACCATGTGCTGAAAAACACCCCCACACCATGATGCTCCCACCTCCAAACTTCACTGTTGGTATGGTGTTTTTGGGCTCATGTGCAGTGCCATTTCTCCTCCAAACACGCTATGTGTTGTGGCATCCAAAAAGTTCAATTTTGGTCTCATCTGGTCAGACTGTATTCTCCCAGTATTTTACTGGCTTGCAGAAATGTTGTGCAGCAAACTTTAAACAAGCGTCAACATTCAGCAGTTTAGAAATGCACCTGTAACCAATGCCATCATTATGTTTTGCAACAATAAGGTTGCGAAGGTCCAGAGAGAGCGCTTTGCTTCTACCCATCATGAACTCTTTGTGGTGTGACAATTCACAGACCTTTTTAAAGGCTATCAGTCAGGACTTAGAAGAAGAAGCTATCTCTATTGTCATTCAGTCCATACGGCCAGTCGTGTACAGTAGAATGAAATTACATTTCTCCAATCTACACTGTTAATAACATGTAGAATCAGAGGGGTTGCTGCCATGCAAGACGCTGCCACAAACAACTTCTCCTTACCCCATTCTATTATGTTGAGCACCAAGCTAGAAGGCGGGAAGTACCATTTTTATATGGTCTTTGATATGACCCGGCCGGGACTTGAACCCCCAACCTCCCAGTTGTGGGGCGGAAGCTCTATCAACTAGGCCACCACTCTGGCTGAAGTTCATTTGCACTAATGGGGGATGGAATGGCTTCCTAAATTCTAATGGATTTCAGGTGGTTTTTTTGGCTTTCTCTGCCTTTTAGCACCTCTTTTTCTTTGTGCATTCAATACTTATTCCCTGTGTCATTCCACTTTATTAAATATAATTTGTTCTTTGAACACAGTTGCCTTGATTTCTTT
Source organism: Pholidichthys leucotaenia (assembly GCA_020510985.1). Classification (NCBI taxonomy): domain Eukaryota; kingdom Metazoa; phylum Chordata; class Actinopteri; order Cichliformes; family Pholidichthyidae; genus Pholidichthys; species Pholidichthys leucotaenia. The sequence goes on from CM035849.1 coordinate 240,057,749, forward strand.
GTACGTATGGATTACTTGGGTTGTTACTGATATCTGGTGAAGATCTCAGGTCATTGCCTCCATCAGAAATATGTTTCATGAGAAAAATGTTGACGTGTTCAATACTTATTTTCCCTGCATTATTCACATATTCACATGGATAAGGAACTTTCTTATGTAGCCCCTTTTCTGGTTTCAAAGATCACTCAAAGTGCTTCACAGTTTAGAGTCACCAGTTAACCTAACATGCATGTCTTTGGATTGTGGGAGGAAACCGGAGCCCCAGGAGTAAACTCACGCAGCACAGAGAGAACATGCAAACTCCACACAGAAAGGTTCCCACGGCTGCCAGCCTGGGGATTTGAACCTGAAATTGTCAAGCTGTGGGGCAGCAGTGCTAACCACTGTATCACCATCCTGCTCAACACATAATGTAACCACACATATGCTTGGTGGAGGAAATCAAAAACCAAGGGCAACTAATGGTAAATGTAATGTAGCCAAAAAAACAAACAAAACAAAACAAAGCCTTTTAAGATGCATTACTTAGCCTGGACTTATTTAGATCTACCTTCTTTAGCAAACATTAAACTTACCTGACTTGTCCAGTAGAAGCAATGCAAAATAATTTCACCATTTATTTTAATTTTTTTTTCATACACAAAAAGTATCATTTCTGTTAAACAGCTTTTATGGTGAACCAGCTTTTTTTCTATGGCCAGCCTTTATCAGGTTATGGCCAAGCCACTATGAGAAAAATACAGCAAAGTTTAAAGACTTGAAGGTAAATAGCAGCTCTTTTGAACTTGTTTAAAATCCATTTGGTGGACCGCCACCCGAGTCGCTATTATACTGGAGCATGAATCAGAGATATTACCCTCTTTCACCATAAGTTATAGGCTTTTTCTCCTTTATCCTGGTTTTATCAACACATTGATCTAATTCTAATTTTCTCTGTGATTAATTGCCATGTTTTGTAACTCCAGCATTGTCCTCTGGGTGCACTTTGCATGTTTCTTGTATGTTGTCACGTTACCGCTTGTTACAAATCATTAAATTCAAACGACGAAGCCTTTTATCCATGAAGCCATGTGTGCATGCTGAACATTGTTTTGGTACAAATTGGCACAAAGCCACAGTGCTTTGGTTCAGTGTGTTTGAGTTTTCTGAGGCAAGTGGGTGTCTGGATTTGTGTCCTTTCGTTGTTGTGAGCCATGGTGGTTTTTGTTATGTTCTCCAATGTTACAGGATCATTAAATCACTCTCACCCTTTCACCGCCATCTGACTCCCTGAATGAGATGGGGACTAAACAGGCGAGACAGCAATAGGACGTGTGACAGATCAGAGCATGTTAAAGATCCCTATAGTGAACTAATAAGCCAGGCTAATCTGTAAACCCTGTGATAGCCAACACTCTCCCACCACCTCTGCCACCTCCAAAGTATTGGCGACAATATTTCAGCGCCACTGCTTCTGGATCCCTCTTAGCCTCAAGGCCCGCCAGCCAACCAGTCGCCCTGTCAGTCCGATCTGCCCAATCTGTCAGTTTAGTTTAAGAGTCTCTTTAATGCCCGTTGATTAAAGTGTCAAAGGTCATGCTGTCGTGCTTTTCCACAAGTAGGAGGGGAGGTGTAAGGTGGGAGGTGAGAGCAGTGAGGGGTGGTGTAAAAGTGTGGTAAGAAGCAGATGGGGGGAGGTTAAGAATGGGCTCATCTCAAAGTAACACAGTTGATTTTTGAGTCACAACTGCAAAAGTTGCATCTGTTCCAAACAGAAGTTCTGATAGTGTGGCTGTGTTTGAATATTGGAGTTTCTTTACATTTAGCAAAGTGTTATTCTCATTTCTAAAGTGTAACAAATATGCAAAAACTACCCCCACAAGCAGATTTCTTGCTCTGCTCATTAGGATTTTGTTTGGTTGTGCTTCACAAATACAACCCCAAATCAGGAGAAAAATGGGAATGGGATGGAAAATACAAAAAACACACACACACACAAAACAAAACAAAAACTCAGTGCAGTGATTTTTAAATGTACATTGACGTGACTAGGCCACCACAGTGGTAGAGCATCTGCCCCACAACCAGGAGGTCGTGGGTTAAAGCCCCAGCTGGGTCATCCCAAAAACCATATAAAAATGGGACTTCCCACCTTCTAGCTTGGTGCTCAGCATAACAGAATGGGGTAAGGAGAAGGTGTTTGTAGCGGCACCTTGCATGGCAATGACCTCTGTGATTCTAGATGTGATTAACATTGTAGATAGGAGAAACGTAATTTCGTTCTACTCTACATGATTGGCTGTATAGATTGAATGACAAAGTTGGCTTCTTCTTCATCACAGGCAGACGGTATGAACCCAAGATGTTTTATGTTTTGTTTGGTCACCTTCATTTTATTTGTTAATTTATATTCATTTCTGCATTTTAGACCTGCAGCATTATCCAACAAGAGCACTGTACACAGTACATTATAGCCTGTCCATAGCCATTATTGATGGTGCATAGGTAGCACAGCAACAACCAGAGAAGCAATTACAAATTCATGAGTCGATGTACTCTAAATCTGTTATAAAACTAATGAAATAAATAAAACTATAACCATGTCATTGCAAAACAATGTACAATTCAAAGTGGAAGAATTTTAGAGACAACATCAGAAAATCATTTAACTTCTACAGTACGCACACTTCACACAATATACAAACATTGTACAAAGAATTTCACACAACATACAAACATTGTGTGAAATAAAGTCCTAGCTTGAAAACTATGGGAGGAGTTAGCCAAACAACTCATATGGATGGATGGACGGACAGACGGACAAAAACAAACAAACAAAAATTCAGAAAGTAAAGCAAAAGAAAGTTTACCATTTTGTAGTGTTGAAATTCCTTCTCACAACACTTAAGATGCTTTGGCATTGACAAGACCAAGTGATAAAGTGTTTCAAGTCCTATTTTGGCCTGTATTTCCTGCAAACACTTCAGGGGTCATTGATTGCACTTTTCCCACATTTTAACAGCTCATACATGTCTTAATGAAATGGTTGTTTTTATATTTAGGTCAAATTTTCTTTAATTATTTAATCATTGCAGCATCATTGTGAATCATCTTTTGCAGCCTCTCTGAGAATGGCTGATTTCAGTGCATGTCTCTTTAAATCTCTTAGGCTCCTTTTAACTCCACCCTCCCGCTTGTGTCACTATTGCTAATGCCGTTCACTTACATAGCACTTTTTTTCATCTCTGAATGACCAAAGCGTTTTACAGATCCTGCTATCTACCCATTCACACACACATTCACACACTGATGGCAGCAGAGCTGCCATGCAAGGCGTTAGCCTGACCCACCAGGAGTAACTTGGGGGTTCAGTGTCTTGCTCAAGGACACTTTGACATGCAGACTGCAGAGAGAACGGGAATCGAACCACCAAGCCTTTGATCAGTAGTCGACCACACTACGCATGTGCCACAGCCGCCACAGGATCTTAACTGGCTAGATCCTGTAGCTAACTAACATAAATTTGTCTTAAAGAATGATTGGAATAATGCATCACTGGTGGACAGGGTTGTGTGGATTCAGTGGTCCATAGGACAAGAGCAGTCCCTTTAGTGGGCAGTGGTGGCCAAATGGTTAGGGATGTGGACTGGTAAGCGGAGAGTCGCTGGCTCAATCCCTGGCCCGGCAGGATCAGATGTAGGTGGGACAGATAATAAGATAAGATAAGCCTTTATTAGTCCCACAATGGGGAAAGTCTAGGATTGCAACAGCACAGGGATAGCAACACTCAGAGCAATAATTAAGAAGAAACGAAAAATAAAAATAAGAGCAGTGGATATACATACGTACACATAAATATATAAATATATATACAAAGTGCGGAGCATTGTAGCAAGATGGAATAAACAGCATAACCGTCTACTTAGTTATCCTACATAGTATGAATATGTACCCATACATATTGTCACCCTACGTAGTGACCTGATATTGTCCTAGTTGTATACTGGAGGGGACCGTTTTTGTAAGTCTGTTGTGTCCTTTGCATTCAATACTATTAGGTCGTCACATTTTTTTTTGCCATCTCTGCGAGCAGCCCTGCTTAGGTTATACAGTCTGACAGCCGTAGGTAGGAAGGACCTGCAAAACCTCTCAGTTGTGCACCTAGGATGATGTAGTCTACTGCTAAATGAGCTCCTCGGTGCGTTCAGTATGTCCTGCATAGGGTGGGACTCGGACTCCAGCAGAGATGACAGTTTAGCCACCATCCTTCTCTCTCCCATCTCCTCCACTGGGTCAAGGCGTTGCCCCAGGACAGATCTAGCTTTCTTGATCAGTTTGTTCAGTCTCTTCCTATCGGCTGCTGTAATGCCGCTGCCCCAGCAAACCACTCCAAAAGTGATGGCTGATGCCACCACCGTGTTGTAGAATGTCTTCAGCAGCGCCCCCCTCGTACACCAAAAGACCTGAGCCTCCTCAGTAGGAACAGCCTGCGCTGTCCCTTCTTGTAGAGTGCGTCGGTATTGTGTATAATGTAGCAGTATTTGCCCCATCCTCCTAAATCCCACTGTAGTGCCCTTGAGCAAGGCCCTTAACCCCATCTGCTCCAGTGGAGCTGCTCAGTGGTCACAGGTCAGTCTGTGGTTGTACTGGGCTGCTTCCAGGTGTGAATGTGTAACTGTGTGAGTATGAGCAGGGCGTCCTTGAAAAAGAGAGGTTTCCTCTCAGTGGAACTTCCCTGTATAAATAAAAGGTTCAATAAAAAAATAAAAATAGTACAATAAGCACAAATACATTTGTGCTAAACTGCTCGCTTCAGCTAGCTGCCTTTGGTCCTGGGTAGAGATAATATTGTAAGAAATTAAGCTAAAATAACATCTCAGAATAACATGTACAGACATGGACAAAATTGTTGGTACCCATCTGTTAATGAAGGAAAAACCCACAATGGTCACAGAAATAACTTGAATCTGACAAGTGGGAATAAATAAAAATTCTATGAAAATTAACCAATGAAAATCAGACAATGCTTTTGAATTGTGGTTCAACAGAATTATTTTAAAAAACAAACTCATGAAACAGGCCTGGACAAAAATGATGGTACCCTTAACTTAATATTTTGTTGCACAACCTTTTGAGGCAATCACTGCAATTAAACGATTTCTGTAACTGTCAATGAGACTTCTGCACCTCTCAGCAGGTATTTTGGCCCACTCCTCATGAGCAAACTGCTCCAGTTGTCTCAGGTTTGAAGGGTGCCTTCTCCAGACGGCATGTTTCCGCTCCTTCCACAGATGTTCAATAGGATTTAGATCAGGGCTCATAGAAGGCCACTTTAGAATAGTCCAATGTTTCACTCTTAGCCATTCTTGGGTGTTTTTAGCTGTGTGTTTTGGGTCATTATCCTGTTGCAAGACCCATGACTTGCGACTGAGACCAAGCTGTCTGACACTGGGCAGCACATTTCTCACTAGAATACCTTGATAGTCTTGAGATTTCATTGTGCCCTGCACAGATTCAAGACACCCTGTGCCAGATGCAGCAAAGCAGCCCCACAACATAACAGAACCTCCTCCATGTTTCACAGTAGGGACAGTGTTCTTTTCTTGGTATGCTTCATTTTTGCGTCTGTGAACATAGAGCTGATGTGCCTTGCCAAAAAGTTGCAGTTTTGTCTCGTCCATAGGACATTCTCCCAGAAGCTTTGTGGCTTGTCAACATGCAGCTTGGCAAATTCCAGTCTGGCTTTTTTATGATTTGTTTTCAACAGTGATGTCCTCCTTGGTCGTCTCCCATGAAGTCCACTTTGGCTCAAACAGCGATGGATGGTGCGATCTGACACTGATGTACCTTGACCTTGGAGTTCACCATGAATGTGTTTAGAGGTTGTTCTGTGCTCTTTTGTTACCATTCGTATTATCTGTCTCCTCCTGCGGCCACGTCCAGGGAGGTTGGCTACAGTCCTGTGGATCTTAAATTTCTGTATAATTTGTGCAACTGTAGTCACAGGAACATCAAGCTGCTTGGAGATGGTTTTATAGCCTTTACCTTTAACATGCTTGTCTATAATTTTTTTTCTAATCTCCTGAGACAACTCTCTCCTTTGCTTCCTCTGGTCCATGTTTAGTGTGGTACACACCATGTCACCAAACAGCACAGTGACTACTTGTCACCCTTTAAATAGGCCGACTGACTGATTACAAGTTTGTAGACACCTGTGATGTTAAATAGAGGACACATCTTGTTTGAACATGTCCCTATGGTCACATTATTTTCAATCTTTTCTAGGGGTACCATCATTTTTGTCCAGGCCTGTTTCATGAGTTTGTTTTTTAAAATAATTCTGTTGAACCACAATTCAAAAGCATTGTCTGATTTTCATTGGTTAATTTTCATAGAATTTTTATTTATTCCCACTTTTGTCAGACTCAAGTTATTTCTGTGACCATTGTGGGTTTTTCTTTCATTAATAGAGGGGTATCAACAATTTTGTCCACGTCATATGGATTCCAGTAGGGGATGTGGAGAATTTATAGGAAATAGTTATTAAAACCGACTGGATGAACAGTTAAGCTAACACCAGGTGGCTTTTCTATCACCACCTCCCCGCCGAGGTGAACTCCTAATGCGGTTACTGCATTAGTGTTGCCATCACATGACTATAAATGACCTTTACCAATAGCATTATCCGTGGATGTAGTGACGGAAGGGAAAAGGACCTGTACTTATATAGCACTTTTTCTAGTATCAAGACCACTCAAAGAGCTTCACTAGTACTAAACCTCTCTTCTAGGAGTTTTTGCATATGACGTCAGGGGGCGTGCCGCACTGGCCCGTTAGAGTGAGCCGCCATTTTGGATGGCAAGAAACAGCAGCAGCAGGGTGAAATAAACCACATAGCTCACGTGTATCTACAAACTCCGCAAAATGGTGTACTCCTGTTGTTCCCCCTGATAAGGGGATAAGCGGGGAATTAAATGGCCGGTGTGAAATGCAAAAAAAAAAAAAAGCTGGATTTTTGAATAATTACCTTCACTGACGTAATCTCTCGCTTTGTCATAACGGGCTGCAAGGTGGAGCAGTGGTTTAGCACTGTGGCAGCACAGTTTTACCCTCGGCCGGGGGATCGCGGGGATCATGAGACCGTGGGTTTAGGGCGCTCGTGCACGCAGCGGCCGGTGGCTTGTCACCAGACTGCAAACCAAATCTACCTACGGGTACAAATAAGTAACAAAAAAAAAAAAAAACTTTGTGGTTTGGGGGCGCCTCTCTGCTTGCTACGATGCACACATGAAAGGGGAGAAAACTATTGTACATGTGCATAAAATCAGGTACGTTTTAACGCGGCGTGCCGTGGAGAGCCTAAAAAAAAAACACGCAGCGCGCTTCACTCACCTCTGAGTGAGGAGCTGCTGTTGTTTTCCGACTCGTTCACCAGCCAAGACTTCACATCATCCACATCCCTTTCCGCTGACACGTTTTCCGATATTTTTTCCTCCTGCTCCCCTTCGTCTTTGAAAGATATCATCTCATCGTTTGCCCCCAAATCATCCCCGCTGAGCAGATTACTTGCAGTCATTGTTCTGCTAATTGCTCCAGCTGTTACCCCACACCCGTCACCTCCGTTCAACTGAGGCATTTCAGCACACCAGAGGAGCGCACAGGAGCAAGATTAAAAACACTTGTCTGCTGTTATGACTGCTGACAATGACTCCACTGAATGTGACAGACATCGCAGACACAGTTTCAGAGGCCATAGTGTCAGCTGTTGAAGAGGATGATAGGATGTTATTATGTCAGATTGTGACTGTGTGTTCTCCTCACTCATTCTGATCGCTAAACAGTACAAGTTACGCCTGGGTTGTCACAGTGCAACTGCTGCTCTTGCCATCCAAAATGGCGGCACGTACGGCGTGTTTATGTTTACCCTCGCGAGTCACGTGATTTTTACGAGCCTACGCAAAAACTTAACCTAACATGCATGTCTTTGGTTTGTGGGAGGAAACCGGAGCTCCCAGAGTAAACCCACACAGCACAGGGAGAACATGCAAACTTCACACAGCAAGGTTCCCACCCCAACCAGCCTGGGGCTTCGAACCTAGAACCTTCCAGCTGTTAGGCAACAGTGCTAACCACTGTACCACTGTGCTGGAGAACTTGGAGAGCATTGGTGTTACAGAGGAAGATGCAAGGGATAGGGTGAGATGGAGGCAGATGATTTTTATTTTATTTTATTTGTTTATTTGACAGGGACAGTGCAATAAACATAGACAATTAATCAAATGACAATCAATCTAATGTGTTGCACAAAGAGTGTATAGCTATTAGCTAATTTGCAACTCTTGTCCCTGGATGGGCTTTAGAAAGAAGAAACAGGTAAAAAGAAAGAAGGATAAGGAAAAGAAAAAATGAAAACAGAATAAACAATAACCCCCTAAATCGTGCCTGTTGCACCCCCTAAATCGAGCAGCCAAAAGAAGAAGACCAATGGTGTTATCCACAAAAGATCTGGGATATCAATTTATTTATATTTTACAATACACATTTCCAAGGTATGAAAGACCACCCAGATGCCTCTGAACCCAAAGAAGGTGATGCTGCTTCTGGATATGGATTACATAAGGTTTCTTTGTTGCACTGTAAAGTGAATTTATTTGATGTTTTGTTTTTTGTTCGGATAGCTATATTCAACTTTTTCAGTCTACCTTCTATTAAGAAAGTCACATTTATCATCAAATCTAAATCAGAACTAACAAATATTATTCATGAGATGGGGTCACCTTCATTTTTTAACATGCGGTTTTTGTACTCAATGATTTTTCCCCCAAATTTCTTGTTTCTGGTACAGCTCAGTTGTGTGAGGTCCCCTCCTCTTGTCTTGTAACCCTCTGACTTCTTGTGGTGTGTCATTCTAGCCCCCTGCAGTGGAAAGCTTACATTGCTGTTCACACCTCTCTTATCAGTTATCAGTGCTCCTTTCCTATCAGAACCCTTCAGAGGGGCTCCCTCTGTGCTCACAGCAAGGAGGGCATGCAGCTTAGAGTGATTAACCCATACATGACCTAGAGATGAGCAGCACGTTGGCAGAGTGGTTAGCACTACGGCAGCACAGCAACTCACCCTTGGGTGGGGGATCCTGGGTTCGATCCCAGCCCCTGACCAACAGTGACCTGTGTGGAGTTAGCATGTTCTCCCCGTGTCTGCATGGGTTTACTCCGGGATTTCTCCGGTTTCCTCTCACATGTCAAAAACATGCAAGTTAGGTTAATTGGCATCAAACTGGGGATTCTAAATTGTCCTTAGGTATGGATGTGAGAGTGAATGGTTGTCTGTCTCTCTGTGTTGGCCCTGCGATGGACTGGCGATCTGTCCAGGGTGTGCCCTGCCTCTCACCCAAAGATGGTGGGATAGGCTCCAGCACACCCCCCCGCCCCCCGACCCAAAAAGGATTAAGCGGAAGAAGATGGATGGATGACCTAGAGATTTTTATAAAGATTTGATTTGTCCATTAGAGTTTTGCTGATATTACTCTATTTCTTTAAAATTTAAGGTTTTGATGTGTTCTGACTACCTAAATCCAGTTTAATGTATTGTAATCTAGAGATCTAACAGGAGCTGGCCCAGGCATCTTGAGATTCAACAGATCCTCTCAGGGCCTGTGCACACAACAATGTTTTTACACCAAACTAGCAAACAGTTTGGCTATCCGTGTATATGACGCTGGGATTTTAGAAGTGTGAACGTGTAAAGGTTTGAAACCAGTCTGCAGAGTGAAAAGGTTTTATCGACACCTTTCTCTGCCTCCATGTGCAAAGAGTAAGGGCGCATTCACATGGCTACTGTTTGGTCCAGACTAAAGGACCAAAGTGTGTATTCCGTGGATAGTTTGGTTTGTTTGGCGCTGTCTGAATGCGCCTGGAACTCTGGTGCAGCACCAAACACGCGAACTCTGGTCCCCCTGAAAAGGGGGGGGGGGTCTCAGTTCACTTGCAAACGCAGTCTGGAGTGCTTCACTTGCCGTGTGAATGCAAACGGAGTATCTAGCAGACCAAAGGGCGGATGTGCCCCTCGGCGTTTGTGTAACCACAGCAACACACAGTGAGAAGAGAAAGTGGCATTTACTGTAAAGGTGCCTTCACATCAAATGCGAACAGGCAAAGTTTTCACGCAGCACAATTACATTATAACTCAATGTAAATACATGAAAAGACATTAATTCACCATCTGGGGGAGATACAAACAGACAAAGTTCCCACTCATCTGAAAAAGTTGTCCCTGTTGAAAACTCCATGTGTGTTTCCTGGCAGCACGTCCGTGGTAGGACTCCGTGGGTAAATAAATCCAACATCCCGATTCAGCTGAAGAGCTCCCGGTTCTTCAGCCTCCATTTTGGGTAGAAAATAACAATAAAGTCAACCACGTGGATCCAAGAAATACTTTTACCGGAGAAAACCGAGGAGAAAAGTTTAAAAAAAAGTCTCTTGGACTTGGAGGAATGAGGAGTGTGAGGAGGAGATGCAGGCTCTGATCGATATTTGGTCTGAGAACCAGATTTCTCAGCTGCTTGTGGCTACACACAAGAATACCGACGTTTTTAAAACGTTTAGCGACAGGATGGTGGCACGGGGGGTTTATACAGACAGCGGAGCTTTTCATTTTTATTAGTTTGTGGTGCATAAACAGCTTACTGAAGGGAACGGTGTTATGCTGAGAATTGATCGCTTGCCGAGAATTGCATCCCATTGTTGAGTAAACATAATTTAAAGATAATTTACAAGAGGTAATAACAATTTTTACTTCTAAAAATGTATAATGGGTACTTCTAAAAATGCACAAATGGTTACAAGCCTGGCTGTAGTGTTATATTTTATGGTTTTGGTGCATGGGATGCAATTCTTGGCAAGCGAGCAATTCTCAGCATAACACCAGTCTTGGCAAAATCGATGAGCCGGATTTCTGTTCTTCACTGAGATTTTTTCTTCCTGGTCAGTGGTGGCTTCGGCTACAGCGCCACAAACGAGCAGCTGTTGTAACTGTGTGACGTTGGCCTAGTAGTTTGGTCCGCTTGAGTGAAGTGCTGTGTGAATGCAAACCGAACCAAACGAAGGTGTGAAAATTCTCACCATCCCTCGCCGAGTCGAACCGAGACTCCCGGGCTATCCTGCTGTGAATACACCCTAAAACAGTAACGGTGATGTTACAGCCCCAATTTACAATGTATTTCAGCCAGTCCACACACCAAGGAGTGTGCATTTCTCACAGAAATACAAGCTCCATGATTAAATTTTAAGATTGATGTGTTTATAGATCGGGTTAAAAAATAGGGCTCTCAACTGGTATCTGTAAAACACTTTTTTTTTCAACAATAGATGCAGCCTTATAGACAAAAATAATCATAACATTTATAACCAAAGAGGATTTACAGACTGAAATACAGCCCTAAAATGTTGCTTACCTTTGCTGAATAATGAGAAAAGTCCATGGAGCAGCTGACAAAAAGAAAATCAAGCTCTGCACCAGCTGCTCCTCAATCTGTCTCATCTTTTTTCTTACTTCTCATTATTTTCTAAAAGTTCTAACTGAAGAGTCCTCCAGGTTATCAGATATTCAAACTGACTAGTGACATCTCTCGGTAAGTCAGAGATTTTTTTTTTTAATTTCCCAGCACACAGGTTTGGTATGCATTTATCTATTTTTGAATGGCTCACTCATTCTTGTTGTTCAGTTTAAGAAAAGGGAATAGACTGACTATAGCTATATATTTCTGTATTCCTTCCAGTGGAGAATCTGGCATTTATAGTGTTACGAAAAAGTTAACTTATATTAGGTCTAGGTTAAAAAAGGGACTCTAAATGATTATCTGTAAAAAAAATAAAATAAAATAAAATAAACAATAAATGCAGCCTTATAGATAAAAAATAATCATCAGATTTATATTCAAGGAAGATTTACAGTCTGAAATGCATCCCTAAAATGTTGCTTACCTTTGCTGAATAATGAAAAAAAATTCTCTAGAGCAGCTGATAGTTTTAAATCCAGTTTTGCACAGATTCTCAGCCGGCCGACATCACATCATCTTTTTGTATTTCTTTACTACAAGTTATGACTGAAGACTCATTATCAAATATTCAACCCAGCTATTAGTAAGTCAGATTTTTTTTATTGCCCATAATTACACAGGTTATTTATTTATGGCTCGCTCTTTTGACTTAAAAAAAAAAAATGCATATATGTTCCTTGCAGGGGGAATTTTGTGCTTATAGTTGTAGTCTTATAATCCAAAGGCCCTCTGAGTAAAACTTCTTGTCATCCATTCGGGTAGTACAGTATCTCAGTGGGCTGCAACAGCTTGAGATTAGTTGGAGAATGCCATTCTCGATAGAGTTTCCAAAATGTCTCCAGACATTTTCGGCGGTTCTCATTTTCCTCTCCTGAGTCACAGGGTCTCACACTTGTCTCGCAGGAATTTTGAACATGTTCAAAAAATTTGTGCGACAGCTTTTCTCTCAAAATAGTCTGAGTCATCGCAGGTGTCTCAAACCCTCGTCCCAAACCCTGCTCAATTTAATTTCCATGAGTCTGAAAGTGCGAGAAAAGTAAGACAACTTCGCAGTGGGTCTGGGACCTATGAAACTAAATTCTGACTGATTGGAGACAAGCACCTGCAGTAGTTGTGACTGATTGAAGAGGTGCAGTGGCCGGCAGCAGGTGTTTATTATTACACCAGATCATTGCCTGGAGCCTAATACTGAGGCACACGTCACCCCCTCGCTTTTTGAATAATACTCTGGTTGAGAGGCGAGTGTCCTTTTCAGTCTATCCATTGTCATGTGGTTTATATATCTGCTTATCATCTACTGATGTGAAAAATGTAGAGTCGTTATGAGTTTCTTTTCTATCTGTAAGTTCGGGGGATCAAGCTAATTCCTGGTCTTTTCTCTGTATTGGAGCTGGAGTGGGCAAGTGGTTATATATGCTTTTACTATTGTTTCTTGTGATTGGCAGGCATGTTTATTGTATCCATGTGTTTGTATTGTGTTAGTCATTTTACATGTGCACTCCTTTGCAACGCTCCAGTGGGAGAGAAGCTGCACTGGGCAAACAGTGAAAATGTTGTTATTCTATTGTTTGTTGTGGTTCTCAGGAATGTGTAATTTTATATATGAGTTTGACATCAGATGATAAAGCGATCATTGGAATGGAGAGACACCCTGTATTTATAAGGTGAAGATTGTGCAGTTGGCACGGATATCTGTCCTGTGAGTGTTGGGCAGCCATTGCAGGATTGTTGTGAGTGCAAAAAAACCCCCTAAATTTTGTCTCATGCATGTTGCGAAAATGACTTGCAACACTTGCATGACATGTATGCAGACACCCTGAGAACTTCGGCCAAAAACTCACTGGGAATTTGTGCAACATTTTTACAACATTTGTGAGACAGTCTAATTCCAAGTAAAAATTGTTGCAAATTTTTGGATTTGTCTGAAGTTCTTTTTTTTTTAATCTCCAACTCGTCGTGAGCGGTCTCAGCCCAGTGAGATACTACCCTTAAGCCCCTTTTCCACTAGTACCCACTCAGCCCTACTCACTTCGACTCTACTCGCTAGTTACAACACCAGGTTTCACACCTTTGGTGGATCCATGTGTATGTGTGGTTGCTTCTGTGACATGCCGTGTGCAGGCAGATCTTTTTTTCCCAGTTCTAAATGAAAACGTTTTCATGTACATCAGGCCTCAGCTGGTGCCCACACCACAGGTGGTAGGTTTAATCTGGGGACACAGTAGATTGGTAGTTCCTGGGGTGTCAGTGTGTGGAGGGCACTGCTGGCCCCCTTCACTTATCTAGGTGTGAACATGAGGTCATCTGTGCCAGGGGAGGGAATGAGCAGCGGGGTGCTGGAGACAGTTGTCAGACAGCGGTTAGATTTGATTTACACCATCGACGGGGTGTAAACCAGGGTAATGGCCCACAGCTTCACAACTCACCTTAGTATTTATTATAAGTTGTAAGATGTCCGCTACTCTGTAAACATGTTATCAAATAATTAAAAATGCTAACATGGGAATCCTTAAACTATCATAAACTTTGACCACTTACTGTCTTGTAATCATTTTGTATTTAGTTTATTTGGAATCATGCTATATGTCAGGTAAACTAACACTGACTTGAAGTTTTACACTTTATGAAAAGTTGGTTGTGAAGCAGCAGCTTCATAAAAACCTTTTAACTTGAAAAACATGTGGCATCATGGGTGTTTGTGGTCTCCCATTTAATGTGGGTAATTACTAGCAGCTTTTGAAGTAAGCACACAAAAAAATCACAATTACTATGTAAAGATGCAGTAATAATCCACTTTTCTTAATAGTAAGTAATAATCTACTTTTTAAACAAAATTCTACCCTTTTTTAACCGGTTACACTTTGTCAGAATGACATACTGTAGCTATAGCCAAAGTGTGTGACATGTTTGGCTAGAATTCGTTGTCTTGGTAGCAAGTACTGTAGCAGTAATATCTCTGTGGTAGTGTATTATTTGTTGGATTGGTCACTGGGCTCTTCAGCTTTATTGCTTTCTCTTTCCAAGTTGATAGCCCAAAGATAGCTGAGGATTCAGAAAAGCTCTATGAAACAGGTGGGTGCTTCAGTATGTTGTGTACTGGTAGAAAATATATTTGACATTTGAACTGGCCAAATTTGATCCATGGCAACAGTGAGAGTTTGACAGTGTTTGTGGGGGAAGGCAGTCATCTCTTTGTTTAGTGCTACTTGACTTAACTGCAGCCTTTGATACTGTGGACCACTTACAGTAATTCTTCATTTTATTGGCCTTTCTGGTTCGGTTTTAAAATGGTTTCAATCATATCTCAGTAACAGAGTTTTTTTTTGTAAATATTGAGGATCAGTCATCTAAAAACTATAAGATAAATTACGGTGTTCCACAAGGTTCAATTTTAGGTCCATCACTTTTTAATCTTTATATTGTTACCGCTGGGTGAAGTTATCAAGAGGCACGGCATAAATTTCCATAGTTATGCTGATGACACCCAGCTGTATATGGCCGTGTCTCCTGATGACCCTGGACCTATTGATTCTGTTTTAAACTGTATTTATGATATTAAACAGTGGATGGTAGACAACTTTTTACAGCTTAACCAACTCAAACAAAACAGAAGTTTTAGTTATTGGGACGGAAGCTCAGAGTGAGAGAGAAACTGTCATCACATTTACAGATACTGGCAACAAAGTCCTCCAAAACTGAAAAATTTGGGAGTGATCTCTGACCAGGATCTTAGTTTTATACAACATATTAGAAATGTAACCAAGGCTGGTTTTTATCATGTAAAAAATATCTCCAGAGTGCAGCACTTTCTCTCTCTCAAGCCGATGCAGAGACACTTTTATATGCTTTTATCTTTTCTAGAATAGATTATTGCAGTGCTCTTCTTTCTGGTCTTCCTAAAAAGACTATAGCCCCCCTACAACTACTCCAGAACTTGGCCACTCGGGTTCTGACCAAGACCAGAAAGAGAGCTCACATAACACTCATTTTAAAGTCTGCATTGGCTTTCTGTCAGCTTCAGAATAGATTTTAAGGTTCTTTTATTTGTTTTTAAGGCTCTTTACTGTCTTAGCCCTGATTATTTATCAGAATTGCTTTTACATTATGTGCCTTCAAAAACCCTCAGGTCTTCAGGTCAAGGTTTTTTAATCATTCCTAAAGTCAGAACTAAAACTCATGGTGAGACGGCTTTCTGTCATTATGGTCGTCTGTAGAACAGCCTTCCTGAAGAACTGAGGCCTGCAAAGAATGTTGATATTTTAAAACCAAACTAAAGACCCACCTTTTTGACCTGTTTTTTATTTAAATTTATTTTTGCTTTTCTCCCCTTTTACCTTTTCTTACACCTTTTTATCCTGTTTTAACTGGTTTTTATCCTGTTTTTATTTGCATTTATCCTGTTTTAACCTTTTTTTTAACTTGTTATTGCTTGGTTTTATGTCTTATTACCTCTGGTTTTTCCCTCACGGATAGTAGTTCTTCCTCAGTTCAATTTTAATGTTTTATATGGTGTTTTTTTAAAAACATGGTTTTATATGGTAGGTTGATTAGTTGGTGTGTTGTGAGTGTATGTGTATGTGGGTGGGTGAGACTGTGTTTTGGTTTTTTGTGTATGTTGTTTATTATTTTGTACAGCACTTTGAGCTGCTACACTGTATGAAAAGTGCTTTATAAATAAAGTCTGATTGATTGTGAAACCTCTAGAGTTTAGTTTCAGAAATATTGAGTAGTGTTATTTTCAGTAGATAAGGTTTGCAACATTTCAACAACATACAGAAATGCCATGGTAAGAGAGTTGCAAACCAAAGAAAACTGCACAAAATGCATACGACTCGTCACAGTTGGGACAGTGTAAACTCCAGGAAGTCGTACACATTGTGGTTTGAGAGAGCCAGGCTACAGAAGTCTCCTGCAGTGATTTGATAATAGAGATACTTGCTGTAGCTGTAACACCCCCAGGCCCGTTTAAGGAGCGGGTCACTAAAAAGATCCCAGGGCGCCTCCCTCTGGGACCTGTGGTTTTACTGGGACAGCTCTCTGGGCAGCCAGTAGTTCTTATTTTTGGCTCTCAGCACATCTGTGTCTCCACATCCATTCAAAGAGAGCCATATGAGACAGTTATTATGTTTAGTAAACAGTCTAAATAAGAATTGGTTTTATTTTTTGTTTGCTTTCCTGAACCAATCCAATATCCAGAAAAAAAAAATGAAATATCAGCAATAGTGTGTTTTACTTGAATTTATTCAAAATATTTAGCTTACAGATGAGTTACCTGGGTGGTCTCTAAATTATTTATTTTAGCAGCTTGGTTTTCTCTGTCACTCAGTGGCCTTAATCTTAACTGTTATTTCCTGCTGTCGCTACACATCCATATATGCCATGAAGTGTCTGTTCATCCATTCCTTTCCACTTGCCATTTCACGTGCATATCTCAACATTTTTAGCTTTTGTTTTTCCCTCATCCCATCCACCTGCATACTCATTTCCTCTTCAACATCATTCATTTTATTTCCTCTTCTCTCCTTGCTCCTCCAGTAGTTCTGAATGAGGAAGTCTCTTGGAGCCTTTCTAGGTCTTTGCTGCTTCACTGCCCCCTTGTGGTGCCATGTGTCTTTGAAATCTCCCCTGTGAAGCTGATGATTTGCCACAATGACCACAATAACAGTATAAAGTAAATAAAATGCATGTTAATGTACAATCTTGTAAAACAAGAGCTTTTTATAGTTGTTTTTATTAATCAGTTGCTTAATTGGGCCAAGTGTGGGGAAGACCTTCAGGTCTATGATCTTTGTAAGATAGTTTAACAGTTTTGGAAAAGAAAGAAAAAAAAAAAAAAGTACTGTGGCTGACGCATATTTAACAATGAAGGCAAAAGCTGAGAAACAGACAAGCAATATCACTCACGGTGTAAAAATATTGGTCTATCAGGTATGAGGCCAATAAAATAAGCTTTGTTGATCATAATGTTTTAATTCAGTATTTTCCTTTAAAACATTGGATTCTGGCATTCATTTGGAAGTCCCTTTAGTTATGCTGCCTGAAATATTGTTGCAACTTAACCTGCGTCAATCTCATTATCTAGCACGACAACAAGTCCTACTAGAGACGCACCCACAGCTGCTTCTCGAGTAGGACAACACAATCCTGCCATGATATACAGGTGCCTCTCAATAAATTAGAATGCCACTGAAAATTTATTTCACTAATTCAGTTCAAAAAGTTAAACTCATACATATATTCAATACGCACAGAGTGATATATTTTAAATGTTTATTTTTTTTAAAATTTTGATGGTTATGGCTTATAGCTCATGAGAACCCCAAATTCAGTTTCTCAAAAAATTAGAATATTACATAAAATTAATTTAATAAAACTGATTTCTAATAGAAGTATTGGCCGACTGAAAAGTCCATGTACACACGCAATACTTGGCTGGGGCTCCTTTTGCATGAATGAGGCTGCATGTCCACCAAATGTGTTTTTTGTCACCCGACTTGCCCTGAACCTCTTTCGCTTGTGTGTTGCACTCGGGGGAAAAAAAAAGTCTGTGCCCTGTATCCTAGCAACAGCTTGTCACTCACAGTTCAGCACTTCCACTTTTCCCATGGTCAGACTTTCTACTTATTTTTTAATAGCAGTCTCTAAATAACAATGGACAGGAAACATATTCTGGCATTAGCAGCAGCTCCGGATACAAAATATGTTGACATGGAAAAGAAAACAATAGTCTTGATACAGACATCAACCAGACTCTTACAGGAGAACCGGATACCGAACTTGTGCCGGAGTCGTGCCTTGATGGTGCCTGTTTCAAGGAATATTTTAGATTGACTAAGAGTCAGTTTGAACTGGTTTTGGAGAGGATCGGCCCATCAATTTCTCAGATGCAGACTAATTACAGAGAGCCCGTCTGAGGTGAGTAGTCTATGGTCAAAATTTCATTTATTTTTACATCTATTTTCGTAAAACTCACGCTGAAATATGCTCATCACACAGTTTCCTAAACTCATAAATGACTGTCGGTAAATGATCACATTTCTCACTGGAGGTATTTCCATTTTTTTGCAGTTATTAATTGCAAATTCACATAGTATTCATATTATCTACCACAACAAACTTGTAAGAAGTATGACCATGATAAAAGCACAAACGCTCACTTGGCATGCCCACAGATGCGTACATGTTCCTCCAAGCATTTGCTTTCAAATTTTGATCATGATATCCTTTTAATGTCACATCAGAGAGTACCGGGTTGTTTGATGCAGCAAAGTTCAGCCTCTTCCCTGTCATCCTACCGTTCTTGTCTTCTTGTACCGGCGTCCTATGTCCCGCCCTTCCTTATTTCTGATTTGCTGCTTAGAAAGGCCTGACATTGAAGAGCACAGCTGTAGTCTGAATAGTTAAACTTTTTTCAGCCCTGAGCACCTCAACAAAAAACAGTCACAGCCGAGAGCATTTCAGCGCCGTAAATGCTGGACTACATAAAAAATGAATAGAAAACAGTCACCCACAACGGAAAAAAACAAGTTTTGTGGATGTGCCCCCTTACTACATCAATGTTAACATGAAAGCGATCAGCCTGTGGCACTGCTGAGGAGTTATGAAGGTCCAGGTTGTTTTGATAGCGGCCTTCAGCTCATCTGCAGTGTTGGATCTGGTGTCTTTCATCTTCCTCAATACCCCATAGATTCTCTATGGGGTTTAGGTCAGGAGAGTTTGCTGGCCAATCAAGCACAGTGATACCATGATCATTAAACCAGGTACTGGTACTTTTGGCAGTGTAGGCAGGTGCCAAGTCATGCTGGAAAATGAAATCAGCATCTCTATAAGCTTGTCAGCAGATGAAAGTATGAAGTGCTCTAAAATTTCCTGGTAGATGGTTGCATTGACTTTGGTCTTAATAAAACACAGTGGACCAACACCAGCAGATGACATGGCTCCCAAATCATCACTGACTGTTGAAACTTCACACTGGACCTCAAGCAGCTTGGATTCTGTGCCTCTTCACTCTTCTTCCAGACCCTGGGACCTTGATTTCCAAAATGAAATGTAGCATTTACTTTCATCTGAAAAGAAGTCATCTGCTGGTGTTGGTTCACTGTGCGTTATCAAGTCCAAAGACAGTGCAGTCGACAACCAGGAAATTTTTAGAGCACTTCATGCTTCCCTCTGCTGACAAGCTTTATGAAGAAGCTGATTTCATTTTGAATTTTGAGAATTTGTTTTTTTTTTTCATTAGCTGTAAGCCATAACTATCAAAATTAAAAGAAATAAACACTTGAAATATATCACTCTGTGTGTAATGAATCTACATAAGATAGGAGTTTGTTTTTGAATTGAATTACTGAAATAAATCAACTTTTCGATGACATTCTAATTTATTGAGATGCACCTGTATATAAAAATGCAACTCTAAGCAGCTAAGCATGAACGGAAAACAGAAGCTAGCTTACTGTCTTCCCAATCTGATCAACAAAATAAATTTGCAAAAATCTTACTCCACATCTGACTATACCCCATCATTATGTGCCAACATCCCACTGTCACATCACACTCCCTGACAGTACAGTTTGGTTTTTTTTTAATCCCCTGCCGGTCTTCGGCCAAAGGGCTCTTCAACCCCTTTGGGCTTCGACCAGCGGGGCATTATGTTATTGGTCAGTCAGAACGTCCGTCCGTCTGTCCCACTTTTGTGAAATCAACTCTTCCTACAACTCTTCCTAAGCTTTCTAAACTGGCTTTTGGTACGTGGAATGTCACCTCTCTGGTGGGGAAGGAGCCTGAGCTGGTGTACGAGATTGAGCGATACCGGCTAGATATAGTTGGCCTCACCTCAACACACAGCTCCGGTTCCGGAACCAGTCTCCTGGAGAGGGGCTGGAGCTTGGCCTTTTCTGGAGTTGCCCCGGGCGAGAGGCGACGAGCAGGGGTAGGTATTCTTGTATCGCCCCACCTTGCTGCCTCTATATTGGAGTTTTCCCCGGTGGACGAAAGGGTTGCTTCCCTGCGCCTTCGGGTTGGGAAACGGGTCCTGACCATCATTTGTGCCTATGCACCAAATGATGTTTCAGAGTACCCACCCTTTTTGGAGTCTGTGACTGGGGTGCTGGAGGGTGCTCCTCCTGGAGACTCCATTGTCCTACTGGGGGACTTCAATGCGCACGTGGGCAACGACAGTGAAACCTGGAGGGGGGTGATTGGGAGGAACGGCCTGCCCGATCTGAACCCGAGTGGTGTTCAGTTATTGGACTTCTGTGCTAACCACAGTCTGTCTATAACGAACACCATGTTCAAGCATAAGGGTGTCCATATGTGCACCTGGCACCAGGACACCCTAGGCCGCAGGTCGATGATCGATTTTGTTATCGTATCATCAGACCTGCGACCGTATGTCTTGGACACCCGAGTAAAGAGAGGTGCAGAGCTGTCAACTGATCACCACCTGGTGGTGAGTTGGATCCGATGGCAGGGGAGGAAGCCATTCAGACCTGGTAGACCCAAACGTATAGTGAGGGTGTGCTGGGAGCGTCTGGCTGAGGCCCCTGTCCGGGAGGTCTTCAACTCCCACCTCCGGAAGAACTTCAACCACATTCCGAGGGAGTCTGGAGACATGGAGTCTGAATGGGCCATGTTCTCCACCTCTGTTGTTGAAGCGGCAGCCCAGAGCTGCGGCCGCAAGGTGGCCGGTGCATCTCGTGGTGGCAACCCCCGAACCAAGTGGTGGACACCAGTGGTGAGGGGGGCCATTAAGCTGAAGAAGGAGTCCTATCAAGCTTGGTTGGCTTGTGGGACTCCCGAAGCAGCTGAGGCGTACCGGCAGGCCAAGCGGAGTGCAGCTCGGGTGGTTGCTGAAGCAAAAACCCGGGTATGGGAGGAGTTCGGTGAGGCCATGGAACAAGACTTTCGGTCGGCTTCAAAGAGATTCTGGCAAACTGTTCGGCGGCTCAGGAGGGGAAAGCAGCTCCCCGTCCACACTGTGTATGGTGCGGATGGGACACTGTTGACTTCAACTGGGGATATCGTCGGGCGGTGGAAGGAATACTTCGAGGATCTCCTCAATCCCACTGATACGCCTTCCACAGAGGAAGCAGGGTTTGGGGACGAGGGGGATGACTCGCCTATCACAGGGGCTGAGGTCGCCAAGGTGGTTAAAAATCTCCTTGGTGGCCGGGCCCCGGGGGTGGACGAGATTCGCCCCGAGTACCTCAAGGCCCTGGATGTTGTTGGGTTGTCATGGTTGACACGCCTCTGCAACATTGCGTGGAGGTCGGGGGCAGTGCCTTTGGCATGGCAAACCGGGGTGGTGGTTCCTCTCTTCAAAAAAGGGGACCGGAGGGTGTGCTCCAACTTTAGAGGGATCACACTCCTCAGCCTCCCTGGGAAGGTCTATGCCAAGGTATTGGAGAGGAGAGTCCGGCCGTTGGTCGAACCTCGGATTCAGGAGGAGCAATGTGGTTTTCGTCCTGGCCGTGGCACATCGGACCAGCTCTTTACCCTCTCGAGAATTCTTGAGGGTTCGTGGGAGTTTGCCCAACCAGTTTACATGTGTTTTGTGGACTTGGAGAAGGCATTTGACCGCGTCCCTCGTGGATTTTTGTGGGGGGTGCTTCGGGAGTATGGGGTATCGGGCTTGTTGTTACGAGCTATTCGGTCTCTGTACGACCGTTGTGAGAGTTTAGTTCGCATTGCCAACACTCGGTCGGAGTCATTCCCAGTGAGAGTTGGACTCCGCCAGGGCTGCCCTTTGTCACCGGTCCTGTTCATAATTTTTATGGACAGGATTTCTAGGCGCAGCCAGGGAATGGAGGGTGTCATGCTTGGTGACCACAGGATCTCATCTCTGTTGTTTGCAGATGATGTTGTCCTGTTGGCTTCATCCAGCAATGACCTACAGCTCTTGCTGGGACGGTTTGCCGCTGAGTGTGAAGCGGCTGGGATGAGAATCAGCACCTCCAAGTCCGAGTCCATGGTCCTCAGCCGGAAAAAGGTGGATTGTCCTCTCCGGGTTGGGGACAGGCTCCTGCCCCAAGTGGAGGAGTTTAAGTATCTTGGGGTCTTGTTCACGAGTGAGGGGAAAATGGAGCGAGAGATCGACAGACGGATTGGAGCAGCATCTGCAGTGATGCGGACGTTGTACCGGTCTGTTGTGGTGAAGAGGGAGCTTAGTTCTAAGGCAAAGCTGTCGATTTACCAGTCAATCTACGTTCCTACTCTCACCTATGGTCACGAGCTTTGGGTAATGACCGAAAGAACGAGATCGCGGATACAAGCGGCTGAAATGAGCTTTCTCCGTAGGATTGCTGGACTCACCCTCAGAGATAGGGTGAGGAGCTCAGTCATCCGGGAGAGGCTCAGAGTAGAACCGCTGCTCCTCCACATTGAAAGGAGTCAGTTGAGGTGGTATGGGCATCTGATTAGGATGCCTCCTGGACGCCTCCCACTTGAGGTGTTTCAGGCACGTCCCACTGGGAGGAGACCCCGGGGCAGACCCAGGACTCGGTGGAGAGACTATGTCTCCCAGCTAGTCTGGGAACGCCTTGGTATCCCCTCTGAAGAGCTGGAGCAGGTGGCTGGGGAGAGGGAAGTCTGGGCTTCTCTGCTTGAACTGCTGCCTCCGCGACCCGGACCTCCGGAAAAGCGGTAGAAGATGGATGGATGGAACTCTTCCTACAGTTTTGTTCTGATTGTTTTGAAACTTGGTACCATGGTTTGATAGGCACTGATGATGCGCATATTGCAATTTGACTTTCATCAGATGACCTTGAGGTCAGAGGTCAGATGTTCCAGAAATCTTCTAACGCAATAACTACTGAAAGAAATGATGCAGGCTTTTCAAATCGATACAATAGTTGTATCTAATACACATCTTGGACAGCTTACACTCTGACCTCACTAAAGGTTTGGGGGCAAGGGGTCAAAAGTCAAAGTTTACATTCCAGTTGCACTATGGTAAATGTTAAGTTTGCTTTTACTATAAATTAAATTAAATCACCCTTATTGTCATTCAACCGTACAACCAATCATGTACAGTAGAACGAGATTGTGCTTTACCTATCTGCAGTGTCAATCACACACACCCCAAGTGCAGAATCAGAGGGCCGCTGCCATGCAAGGTGCCGCCACAGATTTCCCTCCTCCATTCCATTATTGCTGAGCACCAAGCTGGACAGCAGGAAGTTCCACTTTTATATGGTCTTCGGCTTGACCCGGCTGGGATTTGAACCCCTGCCTCCCGGATGTGGGGCGGATGCTCTACCAACTGAGCCACCACTCTGGTAAAAATAAAACGAGTAAAGCTAGGGCCACCAAACCTGGTACACAGGTTCACCTTGGGATCCTGATCTCTGACTATAGGTTTGTGGTCAAAGGTCAAGGTTAACATTCCATATGCCTTATTACCGTACAACTGGTAAAGCTAGGGTCACCAAACTTGGTACACAGGTTCACCCTGTGACCCTGAAGTGTGACCATGGTTTTGGAATTTCAAGGTCTAAGGGCAAAATGGCTTATAAACTATATCACCACAACAAAGAAAGCTAGGGTCACCAAACCTGATACACAGGTTCACTCTGAAGCCTTATTCATGCTGCATTTCCCCTCTAGTCCACTTTGGTCTGCGTGCGCTATGGATGAGCCCAGCATGCACACAGTGCTATTCATGCTTACTTTTTTCCCATCTACCCAGGCCAAGCGGTTGACGCATGCGCACAACCATCATTTGTAGTTTCACTCCCACCCGATAGGTAGCACCAATGCGCTGATGCGCCAGGATTTTCACCAACGAAGAAACGCTGCTTGCTTTCTGCTGCTTGACTTCCCGGTTTTCACTCCTTTTCCACAAAGATGCTGCTGAAGTATTTATGTATGATTCATGTATGTTTATTCTCATCTTCTGCTTCCTCGTTGTCTTCTTCATATACTTTGTCTTGGTATGCTGTGCCGCTATCGCCACCTTGTGAATGGGACGTTCAGTCTTGTGCATGCGGTTTTCAACGCGTTCAGGTCGTGGGCAGGTGGCGCGGTCACAAAATTTGGGCTGCACATAGTCGTCCGCGGTCGAGCACTGTGGACACTAGCGGAGTGGAGACTATGTAAATTTCGTCACACGAGGTTTCCAGTTACACGTACGTGCACAGCAGAGGTGCAGCATGAAGCCAGCTTGAGACCATAACCTCTGACTACAGGTTTGGGGTCAAAAGGTCAAAGGTTAAGGTTGGCACTCCCTGTGCTCGCTTACTGTAGAACGTGAAAAGCTCTCTAGGGTCACCAAACTTGCTACACAAGTTCACCTCGGGATCCTGCCCTACAGCTATGGGTTGCATACTTTGTTGTATATTTGTGCATGATGGGCTTATTATAATTTGGTTCTGCCTCAATAATAGAGCTGAAAACAGTTCTCTATCAGTAAGTATTGGGATTGTCACAGAAAATGGAGGCAGGGGATATTGCACTCGCCTCAGAGTGCTCTTTTGTTTGTTTGTTTTTTTTTGTTTTGTTTTTTTTTTACTTATTTTGTACCCGTAGGTAGATTCGTTCTGCAGTCCGGTGACAAGCCACCAGCTGCCGGTCGCTGCGTGCGCAAGCGCCCCTTAACTCTCTAACCTGCATGTTTTTAGCTCTTGTTACTAAATATGCTCAGAATCAGTCAGGTGGTTTTAAACTTGTGGCTGATTACTGTATAATATAAATGTAGCATTAGACTTTTTCATTTGAACTAGTTTATAACAAGAAAGATGGTTAGGGTGTGGTGACCCAGCAGGCTGCGGACAGACATTATCTCACACAGGGCTGGAGGAAGGGGAGGACAATTGACATACGGACCTAGAGCCCCGGGGGGCAATCAGACGGGACTGTTATCTATGTGTCCCCAGAGGAGGGAGAGGACATCCGGGCGCCAGCTGATGTCATGCTAATGATGGGTATTAAATGACAGTCACTATGCTAATATGCCATGCATTCTCTCTGTCTGTATAATGTGTATAAAAGAGCTTGTTACACATGCCTCAGCAGCACAGTAGCTCACCGAGCTACAAAGTGTGTTTCAGTATGTTGGAGGAAATAAAACCTTGTCCCCTTCCAGCTAGTTGCATCTCGCCTGCTCTATTACCTCCACATTGGTGACCCTGAACGTGGTGCGTCTCAACTATGCCATTTTCTCCACACTGATGACTTGACGAGAGAGAATGACTGTCTGCTCCCTCTCACCGCACTGTGGACTCCAGAGTACCAAAGAGAGCCTGCATCCTCTTCATCCACACCAGAGCGCGCTCTCCGGAGCAGGCAGTGCTGGGACCAAAACGCACCATGAACGGCGACACAAGCGAACCGAAGGAAACAGCCTGAACGGGGAAGATCATCGGCACCGTCTGCGTCGATTTCCATCAAGCTCCCCAACCCTGACTCACCTCCCGACAGTGGACTTTCTGCGCAGAGAAGCCCCGCGCGCACACCGCAGGATTATGAGGACAGTGCAACTTCCAGCTATGTAGTCACTGTGCCAGGCGTGTGCCACGCACCAGGGACAAACCGGCTCCACAGACTTATACATCGTCCTCCGCTGCTGCACATGCCAGAGAAACACGGCCGATCGCCATCCTCGGAACCTTTAGGGCTGCTCACGCACTTAAAGCAGGCATGCAGCCCGCACACGGGACTTTGTATGGGTTTCTCAGCCACGGTGCACAACGGGAGTTTAGCCGATTGCTTTCCCCGATGACTTTAGGGCTGCTCCCGCACCTAAAGCCAAACCGCCGAATCCCTCACACAGCTTCAGTTTTTTCACAGCCGCTACGCATCCTCGGGGAATTTGGCCGTTCGCCTTCCCTACATCCTTGCAGGACTGAGCCACAAGAGGAGTCAGAGACTTTTTTTTTTTTTTCACAGCCGCTGCAGATCACCGCCAGGTTTACCGGGAAAGTCCCTCACCATGGCGGACCCACGCGCAATTTTTGCACAGCCCAGACACTTTTGATGTCCCGGGCCGGCACTCACTTATTCCCATCCACTTCCCCCTCCTCCTCCACATCGTTCTTCCCGCACCTCACTCCCTAAAGCCGGCTGATCGCCGGTTTGTTCCATTACGCACGACACGCACCGGCCCTGTGCACCCACGATCCACGGCCATTCAACGTGCTGGAACTCAGAGCAGAGCACTTTGTCTTTTCCACCCCTCCCCCGTCCCCCCCCACGGACTGACATGCCCTCCGACACTCCTCTGCAGCAGGACAGTTCTACCGGAGCTGGAGCCCAAACGACCGGGGGGGTCACAGCCCCTTCTGAGTGTTCTGGGGGGAGCCTGTGTGGTGACCCAGCACGCTGCGGACGGACATTATCTCACACTCATCATGGCTGGAGGAAGGGGAGGACAATTGACATACGGACAGAGAGCCCCGGGGGGCAATCAGACGGGACTGTTATGTATGCGTCCGATGTCATGCTAATGATGGGTATTAAATGACAATCACAATGCTAATGGGCCATGCATTCTCTCTGTCTATATAATGTGTATAAAAGAGCTTGTTACACATACCTCAGCAGCACAGTAGCTCACCGAGCTACAAAGCGTGTTTCATTATGTTGGAGGAAATAAAACCTTGTCCCCTTCCAGCTCGTTGCATCTCGCCTGCTCTATTACCTCCACAAGGGTTTCCTTTAGGAATGTACAATAAAATGGGTATCGGCCGATATTCACCATGTTGACTGATATTGGCCTATCTGCAAACAAGATAAGATGCATAGATGGCAGTGGCTGATATTTATCCAGTGTATCCAAGCTGCATGGCATTGTAGTTGCTCTGAAGTGGATCATGGTACACCACAGCTGCAAATTGAGAATACACTCAGGAGGAAACCATTTTGAGGTATTTCATATTTCTTAGTCTGCCTGACTAAGAAAGTGTCCATCACTAATTTCCTTTGAAGGGACTGATAAATTAAAAAAAGGGGGGGGGGGGTTCAGTAGTTCCCCCAGGATCAGTTTACATAAGAGGAAATAATCACAAAAATATGGTGTTAACCCCCCCCCCCCCCCCAAGAGGAAAGCACACACAGTCGGTCTTTAAAAATGCTAAATGGTGGTGCAAAACTCTGACAGACTTTGTAATAGTATGTGTGCATATGTATGTTGGTGCTTGTGCCAAAAGTTGTATAAATATGGCAAAGCAGAAGGAATGTTGCTATTCAGAGGTCCTTTGCTCTACAAATAAATATTTGGTGATGACAATATTGGAGATATGTTAAACATGAGAAGGGTAATTTTTTAGTCAAATAAACCTCAGTGGTGGTGGTGAAGGGGTTGGGGGGGCACACGTGTCTGTGTGTCTGACATGCTGGCAAGAAAAAGAGAATGACCGAGAGCTAAAGGCGGATGGAGAGAGGCAGTAACTAATAATGATTATAACAATAATCATATTAGCAGGCAAGTCTGAAACAATATTGATGATGTTTATTGGATTCTTAGTAAGCTGTGATTGATTGTTTCATCTGGCTTTTTGTACTGTACTTTCAGCTAATCGTACATCACGAATGGGTGAGGTCATAATGCATCATCAGTTCTTGAGGAGCGGGTATGTTTCTTTAACTTTTGCTCATGAGCAATGGCTCAGTATAGTATGACTTTAATTAAATTGGTTTACCTCCTAAGAGATGTATTTTCCAATAAATTTCTCTAGCCTTAATGCGGCTGAAATTTAATCACCCACCATATCTTTCATAAGATGTGTTTTTGTTTTATTTACCAAAACTAGGTTTTTAATATAACCATAAATATCACCCAGTGAAATTATCACAATTTGAGATCACGGTGCAGAGTTCAAAGCAATATAACAGTAGTATTTTATCAAATCTGAACCAGACGTGACTTGAACTTCAGTCACTTTTGTTGAACTTTGTGATTATGCACAGCTTCTTGATCTTTTGCTGACAGAAATGTTGGGTACATTTTCATGTAATTTCAGTTTTTCCTCTTCAAGATTTTATTTGTAGGATTTCCATAAGGCACTAATGCCCTTTTTTTTTTTTAATAACAAAGCATTTTTCTTTAGCCTAGGGTCAGAGGAAAAAAAAGAATTCCTGCAAATATTCACATAACTTGAACTTCCTCTGATTTCCTTGTGACAGCTCTCTTGGTCCCTCTAAAAGCGAGTTCTCCCTAATTGTTGGACCCTGTATTGTGTCATAAAAAGTTGGACCAGCCTACACTGCAGAGAAGTATTGTGGGTTTGCGTGCGTCACTTCTGGCATTAAGGCTGTAGGTGAAGAAGAAGAAACTGATTTTTGCCAGAGTTGTGCATTAAAATGTGTAATACACATCGTATGTGATGAATTGGTGATCTGTCGAGGGCGTTCTCCAGCTTTCACCCTTTCTTAGCTGGGACAGGCTCCAGACCCCCACGACACTGAGCTGGATGGATGGAATGCGTCGTGCGTTATGTAGGATGTACCCCTCTCTCAGCTCCTTTGTGGTTGACAGCAGCAGATATAATCAGATGTACTAAAGTATTTGAGGCAGGTCATAGCGGGGTGAGCCAGCAGCTTTACAGATTATATCAAACTCCCTTTACTTTATGATGGGTTGGGAAGAGAATAAACCTGAGAAGGCTGGAGAACACTAACCCCTAATGCGAAAAGGACAGTGTAGCAACTGGTGAACTCAACCCAAAAGCACAACTCGCAAAACCAGGTAGAAGTCCACAAACTGTCTCTTTGATTTTAACTTAAGACTCATTTCATGGGTAATTAGTCTATTCAGGGAAATTGAAGGTGCTGTCACACCTACAGGCTTTAGTTGTCTAGTTCTCAATCCAACTAATGTTCATTTTCCTCCTTTAGTGCACTTTGTTTTGTCAAATGAAAACACAGTAATCACAGTCAGATGCGCAACAAAACAGAGGTGGTCTTGATCCAAATCACCTGACAAATTCTGGTGCGGTCCACCTGGTGAGAAAGCATTCTGAACTAAAACATGGCCACAAGCTATACAATGCATGATTTGAGGACATTAGATTATAAGCAGATTTTTATTTCTTTCTCTCAAGCACCTAAAACATACTGCAGGCAGAGTCACGCAGAAATGAGAATTTATTATTATCGGATTACCCCATTAACTGGGGTAAATCAACAGCCTTACCCGTAAATTGTAATTTTCAAAATACATCCACTGTTTCATTACAGTAAGATTAAATATTTAGGAATAAATTTTTCCCCCTGTCTCTCACAAAGTTGCTACGACTAAATCACATTCCCCTTCTAAAAACATTTCAGATCTTACGTGATGAACTTTACCTACATCACTCATAGGAAGAATTGCAGCTATTGAAATGATGGTCCTTTCTAAAGTCAATTATCTATTCTCAGAGATTCCCACTCAACCATCTATGGCTGCATTAAGTCTCGAGACTCATACTTAAGTAAATTCTTATGGAAGAATAAACCATCATGGATTAGTTTTAAAAACTCAACCAAAGACAAAAGAGTGGAGGTGCAGACTGGCTGGATGTTTACATACACTTTGACCTAGCCACAACACAAAAATCCAGAGATTCAAGTTCAGCAAATGCCCAGGGAAAGGGGGATTCAAAGTTTTGCTGGACAATGCTACAAGGCTAATGCAAAGCTTTGTCAGGAGTACAGTAAAGTGTACGAAATAAAAAGGGGAGCTCTAGTGTTGCACCAAACTCTATGACCCCACATAAGCCAGTATCTTGTTTGTTGTTATACTTTAAGTATCTTGTCACTTAGTCTGCATAATAATCATCTTAAACACAGAATTATTCATTTTTGGGAACCTTCATCTCACATTGACATTGACCACACAAATGCAGACAATGTGCAACATCACCATCTGCAGTCACACATTTTGATGGGTCACAGATTTCTGTGTAACTCTGGTAAGGGAAACGGCTTCCTCTTTTTACTTTTCTTGTTCCATCCATCCATCCATCCATTCATCTTCTACCGCTTTTCCGGAGGTCCGTGTCGTGGAGGCAGCAGTTCAAGCAGAGAAGCCCAGACTTCCCTCTCCCCAGCCACCTGCTCCAGCTCTTCAGAGAGGATACCAAAGCGTTCCCCGACCAGCTGGGAGACATAGTCTCTCCAGCGAGTCCTGGGTCTGCCCCGGGGTCTCCTCCCAGAGGGACGTGCCCGAAACACCTCAAGTGGGAGGCGTCCAGGAGGCATCCTGATCAGATGCCCATACCACCTCAACTGGCTCCTTTCAGTGTGGAGAAGCAGCGGTTCTACTCTGAGCCTCTCCCAGATGACTGAGCTCCTCACCCTATCTCTGAGGGTGAGTCCAGCATTCCTACAAAGGAAGCTCATTTCAGCCGCTTGTATCCGCGATCTCATTCTTTTGGTCATTACCCAAAGCTCGTGACCATAGGTGAGGGTAGGAACGTAGATTGACTGGTAAATCGACAGCTTTGCCTTAGAGCTCAGCTCCCTCTTCACCACAACAGACTGGTACAATGTCCGCATCACTGCAGATGCTGCTCCGATCCTTCTGTCAATCTCTTGCTCCATTCTCCCCTCACTCGTGAATAAGACCCCAAGATACGTAAACTCCTCCACTTGGGGCAGGAGCCTGTCCCTAACCCGGAGAGGACAATCCACCTTTTTTCGGCTGAGGACCATGGACTTGGACTTGGAGGTACTGATTCTCATCCCAGCCGCTTCACACTCAGCGGCAAACCATCCCAGTAAGAACTGTAGGTCATTGCTGGATGAAGCCAACAGGACAACATCATCTGCAAACAACAGAGATGAGATCCTGTGGTCACCATGCATGACACCCTCTGTTCCCTGGCTGGGCCTAGAAATCCTGTCCATAAAAGTTATGAACAGGATCGGTGACGAAGGGCAGCCCTGGCGGAGTCCAACTCTCGCTAGGAATGAGTCCGATCGAGTGTTGGCCATACGAACCAAACTCTCACAATGGTCGTACAGAGACCAAATAGCTCGTAACAACAAGCCCGATACCCCATTCTCCCGAAGCAACCCTACAAAAAAACACAAGGGACGCAGTTGAATGCCTTCTCCAAGCCCACAAAACACATATAAACTGGTTGGGCAAACTCCCATGA
Organism: Pholidichthys leucotaenia; assembly: GCA_020510985.1. Lineage (NCBI taxonomy): Eukaryota > Metazoa > Chordata > Actinopteri > Cichliformes > Pholidichthyidae > Pholidichthys > Pholidichthys leucotaenia. Next base: position 240,089,363 of record CM035849.1, read on the forward strand.
ACCCTCAAGGATTCTCGAGAGGCTAAAGAACTGGTCCGATGTGCCACGGCCAAGATGAAAACCACATTGCTCCGCGTGAATCCGAGGTTCAACCAACGGCTGGACTCTCCTCTCCAGTACCTTGGCATAGACCTTCCCAGGGAGGCTGAGGAGTGTGATCCCTCTAAAGTTGGAGCACACCCTCCGGTCCCCTTTTTTGAAGAGAGGAACCACCACCCCGGTTTGCCATGCCAAAGGCACTGCCCTCGACCTTCACGCAGTGTTGCAGAGACGTGTTAACCATGATAGCCCTACAACATCCAGGGCCTTGAGGTACTCAGGGCGAATCTTGTCCACTCCTGGGGCCCGGCCACCAAAGAGATTTTTAACCACCTTGGTGACCTCAGCCCCTGTGATAGGTGAGTTGTCCCCCTCGTCCACAAGCCCTGCTTCCTCTGTGGAAGGCATATCAGTGGGATTGAAGAGATCCTCGAAGTATTCCTAACACCGCCCAACGATATCCCCAGTCGAAGTCAGCAGTGCCCCATCCACACTATACACAGTGTGGACAGGGAGCTGTTTCCCCCTCCTGAGCCGCCGGACAGTTTGCCAGAATCTCTTCGATGCCAACCGAAAGTTTTGTTCGGTGTCCTCACCAAACTCCTCCCATACCCGAGTTTTTGCTTCAGCAACCACCCGAGCTGCACTCCGCTTGGCCTGCCGATACACCTCAGCTGCTTCGGGAGTCCCACAAGCCAACCAAGCTTGATAGGACTCCTTCTTCAATTTAATGGCCCCCCTCACCTCTGGTGTCCACCACTTGGTTTGGGGGTTGCCACCACGAGATGCCCCGATGACCTTCCGGCCGCAGCTCTGGGCCACCGCTTCAACATTGGAGGTGGAGAACATGGCCCATTCAGACTCTGTCTCCAGACTCCCTCGGAATGTGGTTGAAGTTCTTCCGGAGGTGGGAGTTGAAAACCTTCCAGACAGGGTCCTCAGCCAGACGTTCCCAGCACACCCTCACTATACGTTTGGGTTTACCAGGTCTGAATGGCATTCTCCCCTGCCACCGGATCCAACTCACCACCAGGTGGTGATCAGTTGACAGCTCCGCACCTCTCTTTACCCGAGTGTCCAAGACATACGGTCACAGGTCTGATGACATGATAACAAAATCGATCATCGACCTGCGACCTAGGGTGTTCTGGTGCCAAGTGCAGATATGGACACCCTTGCGCTTAAACATGGTGTTCGTTACTTTTCTTGTTCTCACAACAAAAACATCTGACCAGTACGTATAGAGAACATTGTCACTTAATTCTTGCGTGCTTTGATGCAACTCATTTTGGTTCTGATTTTTCCCTTTGTGAAATTGAAACAAACCAAGGGTAACATGACAATCTCAAGTGATTTAAAATAAAGCAAAATAACTTTGGGGGTGAAAACACCCTCAAGAGCCATCCACACCAAGCAGGACAACAATAATTATAAAAGTATAGTTTTAAAAATCGTTCCAAGTAAGTGTCCACTATGATTAACGATATTGCTCTGACAGCAGAGCCAAACATGAGCTGAGCACTCCACACTGGCTTCACACTGCTCCATTTATGTTTATCCTGCTGCAGAGTGAGACTGTTTGTGCTGCTGCTGCAGTCAGTAATCTAAAAAGATGTCTTTAACTTTAACTAGACCAGTACCTTGAGCAGAGAAAGAATAAGAAAAGCAAAAAGAGTGTGAAATTATTCACCTGATTTGTCTCTCAGCTCCAGACTCCAGACTGGCACAGGTAAGATGAAGTGAGCACACAGTGCAAACCGGAATCACATGGGCTTGCAAGTAATTAATAAATAATCATAATAATAATGATTTCAGCTTGCATGCATAGGGCTGTTTCAGACATTCCAGCCTCTGTTATTTATTTCAGCCCTGCTGTCAAAACAGGTGACAGTGTTGGTTGGATGTTTTCTGATTGGCTCAAAGTGTTTTTATTGTTCATAAAATCGCTGTGAAAGTGAGCCCAACGATATCGTCTGCCACTTTCATTATGGTTATCGCTGTAGTCTGGACTGTGCCAGCCACTTCAATTAGAACGATTTTTAAAACTATAATTTCAGTTTCCCTTAAGGGCTGATGACACGATTTTGACATTTTTTAAGATGTTGTGTAAACCCAAAAGTCATCGTCGATGATCAACATAATATTTACAACTGCGCCTGCATAAACTAGTTATCATCAAAAAACCACAGCCGCTGACTGGACTGCGGTGCCGCCCACCGAATTAAGGGTGGCACCCCCATGACGTAAGCGGGAGAACGGACACCAGTGTTGCTGACTGGAATGACAGCAGCTTTGTAGCTCACAGTTTCTCTGGTTTCTTGTTTTAATTTTACGGCTATGCTTTCGCATTGTGTCGCAGGCTTAGATAAACAGCAGACCATGAAAGACCACATCACATGCTTCAGCTCCAACTGTCATAAGCCTCCTCGTGCGCTCCTCATGTGCTTTTATGCAGGAGGAGCGCACGAGGAGGCTTATGACAGTTGGAGCTGAAGCATGTGATGTGGTCTTTCATGGTCTGCTGTTTATCTAAGCCTGCGACACAATGCGAAAGCATAGCCGTAAAAGGAGGAGTGCACGAGGAGGGGAAGGATTAATGGATTTACGCGCAGCTTTGACCTACTTTCTGTGATCACGTGCTGACTCTCACTGGTCTGGCCACGTCTCCTCTCTCATTATCACCAGCTGATTCCCCTCCCGCTGATCATGTTTCCCAGTCCTCGCCCAGGTGCTTCTCATCACACCATCACCAACAGTGCGTGTGCTTAGCGGCCGTTTGCCAGTCAGGCACTGCTGGTCCATAGTATTGTCATCTGTGCTGTTAGTCTGCCAGTATTTTCAGCACTCTCACGACGTGTTAGTCACTCCATGTTCGCCATGGTTCTCGTGCGTCCTTGAAGTGATGTCAGCTCTGGGGCGCACCTGTGGCTAACACGTCTTCTCTCATTCGTTCTCTGGGCGATGCCAGCCCCTGAACGCCATCAGTAAGTGTGCTTGTGTTTTTTGTACATCTTCACCTTTTAGGGAATTGTCTGTCTTTCTGTATTAAATGTGCTGTGGTGAACCCTGCATGTAAATCCTCATTATTTCATCCTCTCTCTCCGTGCCCTGCGTGAGAGCGCACGGAGGGTCATGAATGGATTTACGTGCAGAATTCACCACAGCATATGTATTGAACATAAGAATGATGACAACAGTTCCCAAAAAGGTGAAGACTTACAAAAATAAACAAACACTTACAGTTGGCGTTCGGGGCTGACATCCCCCAGCGAACATGGAGAGGAGACGTGTTAACCACGGTTGCGCCCCAGGGCTGACATTGCTTCAAGGGGCGCAACAGAACCACGGCTGTGTGGAATGGCTAACATGTCATGATAGTGTTGGCAATATTGGCTGGCTGACAACACGGCAGATGATGCACACAAACCATGAACAGCTGACTGTCAAAGAGAGAGGGCGCGTGTGTTCGGACCGGCGAATCTTAGACAGCGCCCACCTGAAAGTGGGTCAAAACGCACATAAAACACATGTACAAAACAAAAACAACAAGAACTCAAAATATAATCTATAATAAACCCGATGCCTGAGCCACAGAGAAAACACTGCTATGATTTTATTGAAAAATCGGGTTTAAATACATTGTGGGTGACCCCCACAGCCTACGGACAAGCAGAGCGCTCAGCTGGAGCAATTAGCATAACAGTGAGATGTATGTACTGATATCAATAGGCAGCCTCTCCTTCCTGCCAGTTATCCTGCTATTAATATGCGTGACTCTCATGTAAATGTCCATGCCTCCCTGCAGTTTACTGTGATGTTAATGTGCCATGCATGCATTGTCTAGCTGGGTATATAAGCCAACCATATCGCTTGCTCTCTCTCTCTCTTACTACTGCTGTTTTGATCACACGCATTGCCAGTTTGCTGAGGGCTCGCTCCAGTGCACTTTCACAGCGCTGGAGTGAGTCCTGTGATGGTGGATGAATAAAACACCCTTTTAAACTTCACTTCGCCGTGCCTTATTGCATCCGCCACAACATTATATTTATGAACAAATAATTTGTTGCAATATCTGTAACAAAAGAATTACACTCGGTGTTCCCCTGCCATGTGTTTGTTGCTGCTGCTGCTGCGGTGGGCATGTGTGCCTCTCCACTGTCATTCTCTGAGTTTGACTCGCTAGGCATGATGCCCACTTGGCACGGCTCAACCTATACGGTCTGATGCCCCCAGATTCTTCATTGTCATCCCATTCTTTGGAACTATAATCATCTGAAGATTGGACAACACAGACTAATTCCAGACTACATGTGCTGGAACCATCGTCGATGTTTTCTACCGCTTCCATCCTGTGTGTACAATGGGCAGCCAAGCGCTGTGTTCTCCCGATGATGTGACAACATGGCCACGGGGTTTTCCAGCCACTGACGCAATTGGTGATGTGGCGCTCATGAAAACGTCGGATATTCGCGTGAAAAAAAGCCTGTTTGACTTAGAACTGCACAGACCAACCTATTTTGTCATATTGTATTATGTATTGAAAAATTAGAGGAAGTCAAAAACTTGTCATCAGCACTTTAAATCAGAAGTATTGGGTTTTGGGAGAAAGCTGGGTAGTAAATGTGGTCAAGAAAACAGGGGGTCTAACACACACGCACACACTGGTGAAACGGTTGGAACATGACAAAATCTTGCTTAAATACACAATGACAATTGGATAGAATTGAAACAGAAAAAATGTGAAATGAAGAAATCGTGCAAACTGGAAACAACAAAAAACATAATTTAGGACTCTGAATAGGCAGAAATGTTACACTTGTGTGAATTTTAATAAGTTTGGAATGTTAAACCTGTGCCATTTGTATGACCAATTGTATGTCTCATCCACAGTTGCCAGATTATTGTTCTAACAGAATGTGAGATGGTCTTTTTGCGTTTTAATTCAAACCTGTAGACTAATGTGGAACTTTCACCCACATACAGTACATAGTCATACCCACAAAAATGTTTATGCCAGATATTGCATTATAACTGGGTGTATGCTGCTGTAATTTAATGTAATGAGGCATTTTTGAAAATGTTTAGCTCATTTTACCCAAAGGCACGCAAGTAGATTTGTAATGCCCACTCCTACCTTTCATAATGCACATTGCTTATGACTCAGCAGCGAGTGATTAAAACATTTACATGTTTAAAGACACTTTTTCCCCCTAACTTACAATGAATGAGTACCTCGTGCACCCTGTCCAGATGTTCTGCATGCCACAACCAGCCCTGCACCGCAGCACAAGGTCAGAGCAACCAGCAGTACACGGATGTCCACCGCATGGTTGGCTGTTCTGTCACAATGTGGCACAATAGCCTGTGTGCTTGAGGAGATGCCAGGGTTTATTTAAACAGCAGTTCAACTTAACATTTTTGAAAGTGAGAATAGCGATTTATTGTTTAGCCACAAGTCTGTCAGCGCGAGTCTTATTTCATGACTTGTCTGATAGGTCCAAGAAAAATAAACCCACACCTGAGCTGGGTTTATAGGCCCGTCTGACGTCAGCTCCATTATCCACAGCGTTGACTGCATATTTTTTTTATTTCACTACATTATGGCACGTGAGTCTTTGTGTGGAGCTATACGTTGCATCTGTGTTTGTGTACTTGCAAGTAATATTTCAGTCTCTGCATAAAGTGGATGTGCTACCAAGGATACCCCCCCCCCCCCCCCCCCCATGTGCGGCTGGGAAAGACTGTCTCAGACTATACTAGCATCAGCACCGGATCACCCCAGGGCTGTGTACTTTCCCCCCTACTCTTCTCCCTTTACACCAACTCCTGCACCTCCAGCCACCAGTCTGTCAAGTTGATCAAGTTTGCGGACGACACCACCCTCATCGGGCTCATCTCCAACGGCGACGAGTCCGCCTACAGGAGAGAGGTGGCCCAGCTGGCGTCCTGGTGCAGCAATAACAACCTGCAGCTGAACGCTCTGAAGACAGTGGAGATGATTGTAGACTTCAGGAAAGTCACTACTCCTCTGCCCCCCCTCACCCTCTCAGGCTCTCCCATCACCACTGCTGATTCCTTCCGCTTCCTAGGCACTACCATCACCAGGGACCTCAAATGGGAGCTGACCATCAGCTCACTCATCAAAAAAGCCCAGCAGAGGATGTTCTTCCTGCGGCAGCTGAGGAAGCTCAAGCTACCCACCAAGATGTTAGTGCAGTTCTACACAGCCATCATCGAGTCCATCCTCACCACCTCCATAACCGTGTGGTACGCAGGAGCCACTGCCAGGGACAGACTAAGGCTGCAGTGCGTCGTGCGCACTGCTGAGAAGGTGATTGGCTGCAAGCTCCCATCTCTCCAGGATCTGTACATCTCCAGGACCCGGAGGCGTGCTGGCCGGATCATAGCCGATCCCTCACACCCTGGTCACGTACTGTTTGCCCCCCTCCCCTCTGGTAGAAGACTTCGGTCCATCCAGACTAAAACCTCCCGTCACATGAACAGCTTCTTCCCCTCTGCCATTAGACTGCTGAACACTAAGTGACTCTCGTGCACCATGTACAGCAGCTCAACCAGACTCATGTCAATCATCACTGTTTTCTTCCTGCATTACCGACTGCACTATATAGTTCTCCACAGTATCTGCTGCTGGCTAATATACACTCACCGGCCACTTTATTAGGTACACCATGCTAGTAACGGGTTGGACCCCCTTTTGCTTTCAGAACTGCCTCAATTCTTCGTGGCATAGATTCAACAAGGTGCTGGAGGCATTCCTCAGAGAGTTTGGTCCATATTGACATGATGGCATCACACAGTTGGCGCAGATTTGTCGGCTGCACATCCATGATGCGAATCTCCCGTTCCACCACATCCCAAAGATGCTCTATTGGATTGAGATCTGGTGACTGTGGAGGCCATTTGAGTACAGTGAACTCATTGTCATGTTCAAGAAACCAGTCTGAGATGATTCCAGCTTTATGACATGGCGCATTATCCTGCTGAAAGTAGCCATCAGAAGTTGGGTACATTGTGGTCATAAAGGGATGGACATGGTCAGCAACAATACTCAGGTAGGCTGTAGCGTTGCAACGATGCTCAATTGGTACCAAGGGGCCCAAAGAGTGCCAAGAAAATATTCCCCACACCATTACACCACCACCACCAGCCTGAACCATTGATACAAGGCAGGATGGATCCATGCTTTCATGTTGTTGACGCCAAATTCTGACCCTACCATCCGAATGTCGCAGCAGAAATCGAGACTCATCAGACCAGGCAACGTTTTTCCAATCTTCTATTGTCCAATTTCGATGAGCTTGTGCAAATTGTAGCCTCAGTTTCCTGTTCTTAGCTGAAAGGAGTGGCACCCGGCGTGGTCTTCTGCTGCTGTAGCCCATCTGCCTCAAAGTTCGACGTACTGTGCGTTCAGAGATGCTCTTCTGCCTACCTTGGTTGTAACGGGTGGTTATTTGAGTCACTGTTGCCTTTCTATCAGCTCGAACCAGTCTGGCCATTCTCCTCTGACCTCTGGCATCAACAAGGCATTTCCGCCCACAGAACTGCCGCTCACTGGATATTTTTTCTTTTTCGGACCATTCTCTGTAAACCCTAGAGATGGTTGTGCGTGAAAATCCCAGTAGATCAGCAGTTTCTGAAATACTCAGACCAGCCCTTCTGGCACCAACAACCATGCCACGTTCAAAGTCACTCAAATCACCTTTCTTCCCCATACTGATGCTCGGTTTGAACTGCAGGAGATTGTCTTGACCATGTCTACATGCCTAAATGCACTGAGTTGCCGCCATGTGATTGGCTGATTAGAAATTAAGTGTTAACGAGCAGTTGGACAGGTGTACCTAATAAAGTGGCCGGTGAGTGTATATTTTAACTGTTGACCAGTATCACTTAATCTTATCCTACACTTTATTACATGTATAGTTTATTTCTCTTATCTTATCATGTTTAATGTTGCAGCATTGTACCGAGACAAATTCCTAGTTTGTGTACTACATGAACAATGGCAATAAACCTGATTCTGATTCTGATTCTGATTCTGATTCTTTGTCTAGCTGTTGGTACTGAGCAAGTCATACTCTATGTAATATGGCTGCTCGAGACTGATTTTACATTTCTAGTGAATTCTAGTTAGGTAATATTACACGAGGCAGAGTACGGTATCAATTTATATCGTAACTGTGGGTGTGACGTGGAGGGCATTAGCGTATCACACCCGTAGTTAGTATATAAATTGATATAACGACGTCGAGTGTAATATTGCTTTTATACTACAGTTCTGGCAAGCACAATTTATTAAATGACAGCAGCACTGGACAAAATATTATGATTTGTTTGTTTAACCAGTTATTTTGCTCAGCTGAGAAAAAATAGTCCCTTCTCGGTGTAACCAGTAACGTTGCTAAACATCTCAGTCATCATGAAGACGTCTATTGTCATTTCACACACATGTAAACAAATTAAATATTGTCAAGTGCAAAAGGAAAAAGTGTTCATAAAACATATACCTGTTGAGTCAGTACTGCAGAAGACCTCAGATCAAAACGTATCCAATGCCGGTCATCAGAACCACTGGTAGATAGCCAGTAGCTAGTAGTTAGCATGCTAGAGATTTAGCACACTTTGCTTGCTTTTCTTCACATTTTGAGATGAAACAAAGAGTCCATCACCACAAAGGTATTGTGGTTTGTTAATCGAGACAATAAATTAAACTCTAGTACTACCTATTTTTTTAAACAGACGTGAAACAGCTTAATGAGCTTAAAATGACAGCAGGGCCAGGGTAGATGGAAACAGTTATTTTCAAAAGGGTGGGACTTCCGGGTCACATATGTATAATTTCTTGTCAAACAGCGCCTCACTGTGGAAATTAAGGTATCCAAAACAGTACTGCAGTTGTCAGAGAATTGAAAGTATCTTACTGTTAGTAATTAATGGTTAACACCTTTGAAGCGGAGTGATACATATCCAGTGAAATTCTAGTGCAATTATCGTGGAATATAGTAACTCCTGGAATCCCTATTGTCCAATCAAATTGCTCGCTCGGAACTAACTGTTATATGATGACTGTCAAGTGATGGGAGAAGGGCTAACAGAAAACAGTCTCTGAGGTTGTATAAAACACTGAAGGTACAATATTAAACTATAAATCAAGTGTGCTATGCTTATGTCTGTGTGCGCTTTCATGTCTGGCTGGAACTTTTACTTGTGGCGTATATGTTCATTATGGAGGCGTGCTTGAGAATAAATGTTACCTGTTTTGCAAGGCATGCTCGGATTATAGCTGGAGACTGTGTGCTCCTCATTGTTGTCATGAAGCTAAAGACAGCTCCATGACATCATGGGGTCATGTCCACATCCTGGAGGCTTTGCTGTGGCAGAGCTCCTATTTTGCAAAACTATCTCCTGTTTGATCCAATTTTTTTTCAGGGTCCAAACCTCTCAGCAACCAAAACACAAGCTCAATACGATCCTTTAAAATTAGGTAATGTGCAGCTTTCACTTGTTCACCATCGATTGGGCTTGGCCTGAGAGATCACTTCATTTTATCCTCTTGTCTGCTTTTTATTACTTGGCTCCTCTGGCCCTGAAAGAGTTGAGTGGCTGCAGGTTTGGAGTCCCAAAGGCACATCACCATCAAGATCAAATTATCCCATTTTCTCACTGCAAAATTAAGAAGTCTTAACACTCACATCATGGTTTGTTCCTCCATCCAAGGAGGCTTAGGTAGTTGGGTTACCAAAGGATGCTGAACTGTGCTGTTTAATGTGACATTATCCATAAAAGTTTAACTTATTTCAGAAAAACTGATGCAATAAAAAAAATTTCATTGTTCAGGCAGTGTTTCCTATTATTGAGACAAAACGGTCACAAGTTTTGTGATTTTAGCTGTTTACCAAAACATATTCAGGATACAGTTATATAATCAACATGGCCTTAAAGTGTAGACTCTCGGCTTCAATTTGAGGGATTCACATCCAAATTGGAGTTACAGTTTCAGAATTGCAACCATTTTTATACAAAATCTCTTCATTTTAGTGGCTCAAAAATAATTGGAAAAATTAACAAGGAGCTTCACAATATTTTTTTTTAGAAATATGAAAAGAATATCTCCTCTAAATGATTTCACTATTCAGATGTATTAGCTTTTTCTGAAGGGTTCTCAGATATGACCTAAAAAGAGTACGTATTACTGTTAAATGTGTAGCTTATAACAATGAAAATGTGAAAACACTGGCTTCCTTTTAGTGTACGGTGTAGTTTACTTTCTTTTAAAGCATAATAGTTAAAGGTTTTAAAGGGCCAATTAACTGCAAAGTGTTATTTTCATGGGTTTTAACCTTTTAAAATGCATTGCTGGGTCACATGTAAACTGTTAAAATATCACAATACTCACTTCAAAAAGAAATACACACTTTCTTTATCCAGTTAGGCTTTCTGGGTATTATGATATTACAAACCAACAAGCCCTGCCTTGACTTCACTAAATTAGCAAAGTAAACACACCCCAATTGCTTCTCTACTTGTGATTGGCCCACTCTAAAAGCCTTTACCCAGTGAGAGCAGGGACTCAGTAATATTAGTGATCAGGCTGAAAACCAACTGTTTCAGAAAGAGCTTTACAGACTGCTTTTTAAGTAGCTATGAAACAAAAAAATTGTTTTTGGTCTTTTAAATGGCATATCCTGGAGGATGTCACAACTTAAAATTAATCCATGGAAAAATGCTCACTATGGGACCTTTAATTGCCTATGTGGCCAAACGTGTGTTGTTCTGTTTATATGTATCAGTGACTGGTTGATGACCTGTCTTTCCATCATGTGCCTTGGTAAAGTGGCAAACAGAAATCATGGATCTGTAGGGGAGGGAATCGTGAGGGACCTCACGATGTGATTCAGATTGCAGTACTTGGGTCACGATGCAATACTGTTATGATCCATCCCAATACCATATATCCCCCCTCCCATTTCAAGATCAAATTTTGTCCCCAAAGTACAACGGTCAATATACGTATGTTTCATATAAATTTTCACTCTTTTCAACTCACCATGGCTGCTTTTGTTTGGGTGGCCACAGGCTCTGTCCTCCGTGGGATGGTGTGCTGTTATGGCCCTTTCTGCTGCCCACATTCTCGTATTCCAGGGGGTTTCATTTTCCATGGAGACACTTCTCTGCACACAGGAAGGACGATAGGCTGTTTACTTGACTAGCTCTGAGTTTGGAGGTGACTTTGTTGCATGGGGAGGTGGCCGAAGTTGGCTGTTCAATGGGGTCAGCACCGCTTGTGTGGGAGTGTTTTTAGCTTAGCCATTGCTGACGCTGCTGTTGCTGAATGGCTCCTCTCAGAGCCAGTGAAACAAGTATGACTTGACCTGACTGGGCGCTTACTTTGCACCATCTGGTGGACTGAAAATGCAGTTGGTTAATACCCAAGTTTTTGTGACATTTACACAAGTATATATTTAATAAAGGTTGATGCATGCGTTTAGAAATCGGTGCATCATTGCAAGTGCCAAGTGTCACGATACATCGCCGAATCGGTCTTTTGTCCTACCCCCTTGTAAATTGTATATAGAATGGGTCATTGTTTGCTAGTCCAAATTAACATCTAATTTGTGCATTCCTGTATATACAGTGGTGTGAAAAAGTGTTTGCTCCCTTCCTGATTTCCCTTTTTTTTTGTGTTTGTCACACTTAAGTGTTTCAGATCATCAAACAAATTTAAATATTAGACAAAGATAACACAAGTAAACACGAAATGCAGTTTTTAAATGAGTGTGTTTATTATTAAGGGAAAAAAAATCTAAACCTACATGGTCCTGTGTGAAAAAGTGGTTGGGCCACCCTTAGCAGCAACAACTGCAATCAAATGTTTGCAATAACTGGCAGTGAGTCTTTTACAGCACTGTGGAGGAATTTTGACCCACTCATCTTTGCAGAATTGTTGTAATTCAGCCACATTGGAGGGTTTTTGAGCATGAACTGCCTTTTTAAGGTCATGCCACAGCATCTCAATTGGATTCAAGTCAGGACTTTGACTAGACCACTCCAAAGTCTTCATTTTGTTTTTCTTAAGCCATTCAGAGGTGGACTTGCTGGTGTGTTTTGGATCATTGTACTGCTGCAGAACCCAAGTGTGCATAAGCTTGAGGTCACGAACAAATGGCCCGACATTCTCCTTTAGGGTTTTTTTAGCAGACAGCAGAATTCATGGTTCCATTTACCACAGCAAGTCTTCCAGGTCCCGAAGCAACAAAACAGCCCCAGACCATCACACTACCACCACCATATTTTACTGTTGGTATGATGTTCCTTTTCTGAAATGCTGTGTGTTACTTTTACACCGGATGTAATGGGACACACACCTTCCAAAAAGTTCAACTTTTGTCTCGTCAGTCGACAGAGTATTTTCCCAAAAGTCTTGGGGATCATTAAGATGTTTTCTGGCAAAACTGAGACAAGCCTTTATGTTCTTTTTGCTCAGCAGTGGTTTTCGTCTTGGAACTGTGCCATCCAGACCATTTTTGCCCAGTCTCTGTCTTATGGTGGAGTCATGAACACTGACCTTAACTGAGGCAAGCGAGGCCTGCAGTTTTATTAGATGTTTTTGTGGGGTCTTTTGTGACCTCTTGAATGAGTCGTTGCTGCTCTCTTGGGGTAATTTTGGTCAGTCGGCCACTCCTTGGAAGGTTCACCACTGTTCCATGTTTTCGCCATTTGTGGATAATGGCTCTCACTGTGGTTAGCTGGAGTCCCAAAGCTTTAGAAATGGCTTTATAATGTTTTCCACTTTGTTTCTCATTTGTTCCTAAATTTCTTCGGATGTCTGCATAATGTCTAGCTTTTGAGGATGTTTTGGTCTACTTCACTTTGTCAGGCAGGTCCTGTTTTAAGTGATTTCTTGATTGAGAACAGGTGTGGCAGTAATCAGGCCTGTGTGGGGCTAGAGAAATAAGACTCAGCTTTCCAAAAGTGTGACAAACCACAGTTAATTTATGTTTTACCGGGGGGGCAATCACTTTTTCACACAGGGCCATGTAGGTTTGGATTTTTTTTTACCCTTAATAATAAACACCTTCATTTAAAGACTGCATTTTGTGTTTACTTGTGTTATGTTTGTCTAAAATTTAAATTTGTTTGATGATCTGAAACATGCAAGTGTGAAAAACATACAAAAAAATTAAGAAATCAGGAAGGGGGCAAACACTTTTTCACACCACTGTGTGTGTATGTATGTGTATATACATATATATTCTTGTATATCGGCACCCTCGTCTCGAAGAGGCGATGGTTAGCGCGTCAAGGGTTGGAGCAGCGCCTGGAATGATTATACAGCCCAATCCTTGAGTGGCAGTCTTTGGAGCAGTTGGCACAGATGAAGATTGATGGTGCACGTGCTGATGCTGCGTGTTCTTTCCTCGCCACACGCTTTGTCACCATCTGGACTCTCGTGTTCGCTTCCATCTTGAGAATACCCTCTTTGACACTGTGGCACCAGGTGGCTCGATCTTTGGCAATAACCTCCTAGTCATTGCCGTTGATCTGCGCACACCGCATGTCGCATTTGCAGACATCTTTAAAACGCAACAGCGGTCGGCCCACATGGCGGACGCCCACCCACAGTTCTCCGTAAAGGATTTCTCTCGGCAGATGGTCAGGCTCCATGCGGTGCACGTGGCCGAGCCACTGGAGTCATCTCTGGCTGCGAAATGCAGGGATGCTTGGTGCCACTTGATGTGCATAAGGCACCGAAGACAGCGGAGGTGGAACCCGTTTAACTGCTTCTCCTGCCTGGCATAGGCTGTCCAGGACTCACTGCCGTACAGGAGAGTGGACAGGACGCAAGCTTGTGTAACCCCTGCCTTATGTTAATTAGGTAAGGGAAATAATTAGTGTAAACCAGTTGCTAGGTTCGTAATGGTTAACAATAGGGAATTAGAGTGAGTGTGGAATGAAATGGCTGGAGGCAAGAAATGAGCAATTCATATGTTATTAATAAAGATAAAAGGAGCAAAATATACAAACAATGTACAAATATACAAATATAACAACGGCCGGTATGAAATAAAACCCCAAAGATGTCCTACTGAGTTCAGTGTTTGTTTGTTCGTTTGGTTTAGCCGTTTGACCAGTCAAGATATCTTGTATCTCCCGGCTCAGGTTTCTTTTTCTCTTTTAAAGCGGCAGCTTGAGTTGTTACCACTTCAATGTTGTTCACTGGAGAGAGGAGGGATGTCCTTCAATTGAGACCTTGGTCAGACCTCTGTTCAATCTCGGTTCAATCTCGGGTCAGGCTCGCCATCTCCATTCGGAGAAAATCCAGGATCCAGAAGGTTTTTGGTCGGCAACCAAAAAAAACCTAGCCTGCACAACAATAATACCATTATTGTTTACAGCTAGAGTAATTCGTTTTCCAATCCCTTCTTATATAACACCATAGCTTAGTGTTTAAATTCTTCTCTCATATTACTATTATCACAATCCAGCAATATAGTAATATCTTACATTACACATCTTACATCTTACATACATGTGTTCTTTTTCTTTTCTCACAATCTCTCTGGTAGCACATGAAATACCCTTTTTTTCATGTAACCAATTAAATGAATTCCTCTGTTCATCTCTACATCATTTAACCATGAAATTATGATTAATCCCTTTTAACCTTGTCTTTGTAAATCATGAAATGAAATACAATTAATCTATCACATAACCAGGGAATATACCGTCCTATTACTTCCAATATTCCCTTTTAAAATCCGTAAAACCCTGTCTGAGCTACTGGGTTTAGCATAACCTATGGATTTACATAGTAGACCAACACCATGTGCTTTTAGCATCAAACTACACATTGCATTCGACAGAAATGGTGCATATGAACTAAAAGTACTTCAGCATACTGTTGGGAACTGAAATCACATTTAGGAAAACCATACAGACACAAAAATAGCCTTTTCCATTGCTTTTTAAACAGAAAAAATCCACTCGCGATTAGCATTAGCATAACGCTAACATTAGCATGTATTGTTTGGTTTCCATTCACCAAGATGAGGTATCAGTGTGAATACAGCAAAGGACACAGCCACAATGCCCCACACGCTCATGCTCCCGTCAACTTAGGATAATAAAGGTTGCAAATTAGTGTTTGGAGAGTGTTTAGATCCATTTATAGCATCATTCTGAATGAAACTCACCAAGAAGAGGTATCAGTGTGAACCAGATCGCTCACAGCCTCTCTCTCGTCCGCTCTCATATCGTGAAAGACCGAATTCCGAGTGCGCGCTTGCTGCCTCTACTCGGAAGGCGGGGCTAATATCGCTCTTAACGAATGGAAAGACCCAGATCACCCAACGTGACCATGAAATGGAAATTTAAAAGTTGGATGACGAGGATCGCACTTCCTCTTCCCCAAGATAGTCGGTTTTCAAAATAAAATCACACACTTTCATTAATACGAATGAAATCTGAGAAAAAGGGTCATTTTCTCAGCTGGGTTACACTTGGTATACGAGTAGCTTGGTCTTCAAACTCAGCAGATTGTTGTTCCACACACGCTTGTTGAGTTTAGCCATGGCAGCAGCTGCTTTGGCGATTCTGGAGCTGATCTCGGTGTCCAGTGAGAGCGTGTTTGAAACAGTGGACCCTAGGTAGGTGAAGGTGTCCACACCCTCCAGCTGTGTGTTGTCAATGGTAATGACAGAAGAGGAGACAGCATCTTGCACCATGATGTTGGTTTTCTTAAGGCTGATCATGAGCCCAGACTCCTTGCAGGCGTGGGACAGTTTGTTGACCAGGTGCTGCAGGCCCTCCTTGCTGTGCGATGCTAGAGCAACGTTGTCTGCAAACAGCAGCTCACGTATGAAGACCTCGTAGACTTTGGTTTTAGCATGAAGTCTTGCGATGTTGAGGAGTTTTCCATCTGATCTCGTGCGGACGTAGACACCTTCAGGACAGTCGGCGAAGGCATAGTGGAGGAGCATTGAGAAAAAAATCCCAAAGAGAGTCAGTGATAGAACGCAGCCCTGCTTCACTCCACTGCTGACTGGGAAGGCATCTGAGGTGGCTCCATCAAAGCAAACAGTACTATGCATGTCCATGTGGAAGGAGGAGATGATTGCAAGGAGCTTTGGGGGACAACCGATCTTTCGCAGGATCTGGAAGAGCCCGCTTAAAGTGTGGCTTCAATTAAAGACTGCATTTTGTGTTTAGTTGTGTTATGTTTGTCTAATTTTATATTTGTTTGATGATCTGACACATTTAAGTGTGACAAACATACAAAAAAAAAGAGAAATCAGGAAGGGGGCAAACACTTTTTTACACCACTGTGTGTGTATGTATGTGTATATGTAATATATATATACACACACAGTTGTGGACAAAATTGTTGGTATCCCTCTGTTAATGAAAGAAAAACCCACAATGGTCACAGAAATAACTTGAATCTGACAAAAGTGGTAATAAATAAAAATTCTATGAAAATTAACCAATGAAAATCAGACAATGCTTTTGAATTGTGATTCAACAGAATTACTTTAAAAAATAAACTCATGAAACAGGCCTGGACAAAAATGGTGGTACCCCTAAAAAAGATTGAAAATAATGTGACCATAGGGACATGTTCAACCAAGATGTGTCCTCTAATTAACATCACAGGTGTCTACAAACTTGTAATCAGTCAGTTGGCCTATTTAAAGGGTGACAAGTAGTCACTGTGTTGTTTGGTGACATGGTGTGTACCACACTAAACATGGACCAGAGGAACCAAAGGAGAGAGTTGTCTCAGGAGATTAGAAAGAAAATTATAGACAAGCATGTTAAAGGTAAAAGCTATAAGACCATCTCCAAGCAGCTTGATGTTCCTGTGACTACAGTTGCACATATTATTCAGAAATTTAAGATCCACGGGACTGTAGCCAACCCCCCTGGACATGGCCGCAGGAGGAGATGGATAATACGAATGGTAACAAAAGAGCCCAGAACAACCTCTAAACACATTCATGGTGAACTTCAAGGTCAAGGTACATCAGTGTCAGATCGCACCATCCGTCGTTGTTTGAGCCAAAGTGGACTTCATGGGAGACGACCAAGGAGGACACCACTGTTGAAAACAAATCATAAAAAAGCTAGACTGGAATTTGCCAAACTGCATGTTGACAAGTCACAAAGCTTCTGGGAGAATGTCCTATGGACAGACGAGACAAAACTGGAACTTTTTGGCAAGGCACATCAGCTCTATGTTCACAGATGCAAAAATGAAGCATACCAAGAAAAGAACACCGTCCCTACTGTGAAACATGGAGGAGGTTCTGTTATGTTGTGGGGCTGCTTTGCTGCATCTGGCACAGGGTGTCTTGAATCTGTGCAGGGTACAATGAAACCTCAGGACTATCAAGGTATTCTAGAGAGAAATGTGCTGCCCAGTGTCAGACAGCTTGGTCTCAGTCGCAGGTCATGGGTCTTGCAACAGGATAATGACTCAAAACACACAGCTAAAAACACCCAAGAATGGCTAAGAGTGAAACATTGGACTATTCTAAAGTGGCCTTCTATGAGCCCTGATCTAAATCCTATTGAACATCTGTGGAAGGAGCTGAAACATGCCGTCTGGAGAAGGCACCCTTCAAACCTGAGACAACTGGAGCAGTTTGCTCATGAGGAGTGGGCCAAAATACCCGCTGAGAGGTGCAGAAGTCTCATTGACAGTTACAGAAATTGTTTGAGTGCAGTGATTGCCTCAAAAGTGATTGCCTCTGGGCGCATGCCCACGCAGCGACCGGCAGCAGGTAAAAAAAGTTCGATGTCTGTGTCTTTGTTTTTATGCATTTTAATGTGTTTCAACGTAATTCTCTGTGTTGTTTTTGTCCTTGAATGTTTGTGGACTATATAACGAAGAGCTCCCTGGTTCCATCAATATGGATTTCCTTCTTGTTTTTGCACTGGAGTTTCTTTCCTACCGGCGCTTTGTCTTGGAGGTAAGCGCGATCGCGGTCACGCTGGGAAGAATGCAGTATTCCAGAGTAATGTTACTGCATTTAAACATGGATAATGCAGCATCTGTGTTTGAGTCTGTGCCACAACTGCCGGACTTTATTTTAAGAGATTTTCATGGACACAGCGATGAAAAGGGAGACAAGAGGAGGAAACGCGGAAAGCGTGGAGGCATAAGATTAAGCCTGAAGAGGCGTCAGCTTAACCGCATTCCTCTTCCTTCCAATATTATGGGGAACGTACAATCCCTGAGAAATAAAGTGGATGAAATTCAAGGGAATGTACGATGCTAGAAGGATTTCAAGAACTGCTGTGTCATGGTTTACACGGAGACGTGGCTTACGGCGCATGAGCGGGATGCGGACCTGTGGATTGATGGCTTTGGAGCCCCACTTCGCTCGGATCGGCAGGAAGAGGTAACGGGGAAACGTCAGGGGGGCGGCATATGTTTATATATTAACAAACAGTACTGTACATCTGTCACGGTCAGAAAGCGCATCTGTACACCAGATGTGGAGCTTCTGTCTGTGTCACTATGCCCCTTTTATCTGCCCCGCGAGTTCCCCCAACTTTTCATAACGACTGTGTACATTCACCCGAGGGCAGATGCTGACTCCGCCTCCAGCACCGTCTTTGATGTGGTACAATGATTGCAGTTGATTCCCCCAGAGGCTCCAAATTTTATCCTTGGGGATTTTAACCATGTTTCTTTAAAGAAGACACTTAAAAACTTTTATCAGTATGTCTCCTGCCCAACCAGGCGAAAAAAAACATTGGACCTGTGCTATGGATCCATTGAGAGGGCCTATAAATCTATTCCCCTTCCCCCTTTAGGATCCTCAGATCACAAATGTGTACATTTGCTGCCCACATATAAAACTGCTCTCAGAAGAGACAAGGCGAAGACCAGAGACATAAACGTGTGGACAGAGGATTCAGTGCACTGCCTCCAGGAATGCTTTAATTGTACGGACTGGGGGGTGTTCATGCTAGACTGCGGAGAAGATTTGGACTCTTTAGTGGACGTGACATGCTCATACATGGCTTTCTGTAGAGACATGATCGTTCCACGTAAATGTGTCAAAATATATCCCAACAACAAGCCATGGGTTACAAAATCAGTTAAAGCCTGCTTAGAGAGAAAAGCACTTGCCTTTAAACAGGGGGTTGTTTCTGAGCTGCAGGTTGCCTCAAAAGAGCTGAAGGCCGAAATTTTAAGAGCAAAACAGAATTATAAATCAGAGTTGGAAAGTAAGATGGCAACAAAGAGACTTGGTTCAGCCTGGGCCAGTATGAAAACTATTGCAGGCCTTCAGAGCACAGAGCGCAGTAATCGTGTGTTTTTAGATGGTTTTAATTCAGACACAGAGCTGGCTAATGATCTTAATTGTTTTTATGGTTGTTTTGACTCCTTTGATTTTAGCACAGAAACCCAAGGTTTGAAATAGAAACTCAAAGACAATCAGCACTTTAATATTGAGGTGCAGGATGTTAAAAGGGCGTTCTGTGCTGTAAAAGTGAACAAAAGTCAGGGCCCTGATAATATACACTACCGTTCAAAAGTTTGGGGTCACCCAGACAATTATTTTGTGTTTTCCATGAAAAGTCACACTTATTTACCACCATGAGTTGTAAAATGAATAGAAAATATAGTCAAGACATTGACAAGGTTAGAAATAATGATTTGTATTTGAAATAATAATTTTTTCCTTCAAACTTTGCTTTCGTCAAAGAATCCTCCATTTGCAGCAATTACAGCATTGCAGACCTAACATGATTGCACAAGGGTTTTCTAATCATCCATTGGCCTTCTGATGCAGTGAGCAAACACATTGTACCATTAGAACACTGGAGTGATAGTTGCTGGAAATGGGCCTCTATACACCTATCTAGATACTGCACCAAAAACCAGACATTTGCAGCTAGAATAGTCATTTACCACATTAGCACCCAGTATGTCACATGCCACACTAGAGACAATAAAACACTGGATTTGTTCTACGCAAACACTAAGGAGGCGTACACCTCATCACGACTCCCCCCACTTGGGAGATCGGATCACAACTTGGTTCATCTCCGGCCGGTGTACAAACCCCTAGTGCACAGACAACCTCCGGCCATGCACACTGTGGAGTTATGGTCTGAGGAGACAATGGACACTCTAAAGGACTGTTTTGAAGCCACTGCCTGGAAGCAGCTCTGCGATCCACATGGTGAGGACATCGATGGCCTCATTCACACCTTCACGGGCTACCTCAGCTTCTGTGTGGACAAATCCGTTCCCACCAAGACCATACGGCGTCACTCAAACAACAAACCCTGGATCAACCCTGAGATAAAAACACTTCTGAGAGAGAAGAATAGGATCTTCAGGTCGGGGAACAGGGAGATGCTGAAGTCTGTACAGAGGGAGCTGAGGAGAAAGATCAGAGAAGGCAAGGACAGCTTCAGGAAGAAGATGGAGGACAAGCTGCAACAGAGCGACATCAGCGGGGTCTGGAGAAACCTCAAAACCATCTCGGGGCTCCAGAATACCTCCCCCCAGGCCACGGGGGGCAGGGAGTGGGCGAACAACCTGAATCTGTTTTTCAATAGATTTGACCAACCGCCCTCCCCCCTGTCTGCACAACAACCACTGCTGCCTCTAAGAAATCAAGTCCTGCTGCCCACTCCCCACTCCACCGACACCCCCCCCCCCCACTCCCAACACACAGCCCCCCATCCTGACCCTGACCAAGACCCAGGTGAGGACGGAGCTGAGGAAGATCAAGGCGAGGAAGGCGTCGGGACCGGACGGCATCAGCGCAAAGCTCCTCAAGTCCTGTGCAGACCAGCTGTGTGGGATTGTGACGTATATCTTCAACATGAGCCTGAAACTGGGGAGGGTACCACAGCTGTGGAAAACATCTTGTGTGGTACCTGTACCAAAAACTTCCCACCCCAAAGACCTGAACAGTTACAGACCGGTGGCCTTGACGTCCCACTTGATGAAGACCCTGGAGAGACTGCTCCTTGCTCATCTCCGCCCGCTGGTGGAACCAGCGATGGATCCACTCCAGTTCGCCTACCAGCATGGCATTGGGGTGGAGGATGCGGTGATCTTCCTCCTTCACCGTTCTCTGTCCCACCTGGAGAAGCCTGGGAATATGGTGAGGATCATGTTCTTTGACTTCTCCAGTGCTTTCAACACCATCCAACCGATGATCCTGAAGGACAAGCTGCTGCGCGCAGGGGTGGACCAGCACCTGTCATCATGGATCCTGGACTACCTCACGAACCGGCCTCAGTTTGTGAGAACCCGGGACTGTGTTTCCGACACGATCATCAGTAGCACGGGGGCCCCCCAGGGAACGGTGCTGGCTCCCTTCCTGTTCACTCTTTATACTGCGGACTTCTCACACAACACAACACATTGCCATCTACAGAAGTTCTCTGATGACTCTGCGATCGTTGGTCTCATCTCCAACGGAGATGAAGCTGAGTACAGAGGGCTTATCCAGGACTTTGTGGACTGGTGCCATCGGAACTGCCTCCAGATCAACGCGAGGAAAACTAAGGAGCTGGTGGTGGACTGCCGCAGGCATGGGCAGCCCCTCACAGCACCAGTAAATATACAGGGAACAGACATCGAGATGGTGACATCCTATAAGTACCTGGGTATTCATCTGAACAATAAACTAGACTGGTCACACAATACTGACGCACTCTACAAGAAGGGACAGCGCAGGCTGTTCCTGCTGAGGAGACTCAGGTCTTTTGGTGTACAAGGGGCGCTGCTGAAGTCATTCTATGACACGGTGGTGGCATCAGCCATCACGTTTGGAGTGGTCTGCTGGGGCAGTGGCATTACTGCAGCCGATAGGAAGAGACTGAACAAACTGATTAAGAAAGCTAGCTCTGAAGTTGGACTAGCCATTGATAATATGAAATCAGGAAAAAGTGCAGGACCAGATGGTCTTCCAGTTGACCTTTATAAAAAATTTAAGAATAAATTAACAAAACCTTTTTTGGAAATGGTTTTAGAAGCATTTCAAAATAGTAATTTACCATCATATATGAATAATGCCTTAATTATACTGTTGCCAAAACCAGGTAAGCCCTCTAATAAATGTGAAAATATGAGACCAATAAGCCTATTAAATGCCGACCTTAAGATAATTTGTAAAATTTTAGCAAGACGAATACAAGAAATTTTACCAAATATTATTAATCGAGATCAGAATGGCTTTATAAAGGGAAGACAAGGCTTCCATAATGTAAGAAGACTATTTAATATTATTTATTCTAATAAAGAAGCACCGGATACAGCTCTCTTATCACTGGATGCCGAAAAAGCCTTTGATAGAGTTGAATGGCCCTTTCTTTTTGAAGTCTTACAAAGGTTTGGACTTGGAAATAATTTTATAAAATGGGTTCAGATAATATATAATAATGCTACTGCAGAAATTCTAACAAATAACAATATTTCAAAATCAATAAAAATCAATAGAGGATGTCGACAAGGCTGTCCACTTTCACCTTTACTGTTTACTATGGCAATTGAACCTTTAGCGATGGCGATACGTCTACAGTCACAAATATATGGAATTAAAGTTGGACCAACAGAACATAAAATCTCCCTGTATGCCGATGACATAATTTTGTTTATGTCGAATCTTAAAAAATCAATTCCGACCTTGTTGAATTTAATAAAGAATTTCGGGGAAATATCAGGATACAAAATAAATAAAACTAAATCTTCAATATTAATGCTAAATGAGACCCAGAGAAATTACCCAGCCCCTGAGGTAAATCAATTCAATGTTGTAAATCAGTTTAAATATTTAGGAATCCAAATTGTGCCTAAGCTAGAATCAGTCGCCAGTGTCAATTATGAAGCCTTAATGACAGATATTGATGAGTTACTTCAGAGATGGATGTCACTACCAATGTCGATGATCGGGAGAATTAATATACTTAAAAGTAATATCTTACCTAAAATACTTTATTTATTTCAATACATTCCCTTACCACCACCTTTAGATTTATTCTCAAGAATTAAAAAAAAGTTAGTGGAATTTATATGGAACAACAGGAGGGCTAGATTACGTCTGTCTTTATTATATTTACCATTTGATCGTGGAGGTCTGAAATGTCCAAATTTTATGTTGTATTATTGGTCGGCACAACTGAGGTCTATGACATATTATTTTTCATCAAATGATCTCCCTCACTGGACTGAAATGGAATCATACAATTTACCTTTACCTCTTCCCATATTCATATACTCAGATTCGGCAAAAAAATTACAAAAACAAGTTAAAAATCAATTTGTAAAGCATATGATCAAAATATGGTGTGAAGCTAAAAACTATTTAAAAGAACCACAGTTATTGTCACAATTTAGTCCAATATGGGGTAATCAATATTTTAAACCAGGGAGAGCGGACGCTGTATTTAAAGTATGGAATTTAAAAGGGATACAAAAGATTCAGGATTTATATTTGCCATGTGCAGAAAACATAATGTCTTTTGAAGAGTTGAGGATCAAATTTAATCTCAATAGAACACATTTTTTTAAATATCTTCAACTTAGAAACTTTATTCGATCAAATCAAAATAAAGCTCTCACTCGACCTATCTATTCATCCTTGGAAAAAATGTTGATGAAAGATAGTAAAAGAAAGGGTATTATTTCAGAGTTTTATAACTCATTGACACTATTTTCAAGTGAAAATTCACTGAAAAGATTAAACTACTGGAAAGAAGATCTGCAAACTGAAATTCCAGAGGAACAATGGGAATTGGCTTGTACAGAAGCTCAAACCAAATCAATAAATGTACGCCTTAAATTGATACATTTCAAATGGTTAATGCGGATGTATGTTACACCGGAGGAGTTAAATAGATATAACAAAAATATACCAGATACGTGCACAAAATGTATGGAAAGTAAAGGAACTCTATTTCATTGTGTATGGGAATGTAGATTAATAAGAATGTTTTGGGAAGAGGTGAGGGTAACAATTGAAAAAATAATCTCAAAACAAATCATATTGAATCCTAAACTGTTTTTGTTGGGTCTGTACCCAGAAAAGCATAATTTTAATAAAAGTGAAAGAACATTCATAGACCTCAGTTTGCTTAATGCCAAAAAATGTATTGCACTATTATGGAAAAAGACTCATAGACCAGATGTGACTCAGTGGTTAAGACAGATGTTAACAAACCTTCCATTAGAAAGAATAACATATATACTGAAATCAAAGGAAATTGTGTTTGAGAATATATGGAGACCTTTTATTGATTATGTAAAAAATTTAAACATAACTCTTGAAGAAGAAGGTGAATGATGTGTGTGGACCTTGTAAATTCCAAACTGGTGAAAATAATATGTATACTTATGTATTGGATTGTCTAGACTAAACAGAGGAGCATTGTTGAAGACTTGATTTTGTTGGTGGTTGTTGGTGTTTTTAGTGCATTTTTTTTTTTTTGTAGTACTTTAGTGTTAGTGTTTGATTGTTTGTATCATGTTTGTTAAAAAAAAAAAAGGTTCAATAAAGATATTGTGGAAAAAAAAAAACAGAGGAGCATTGTTGAAGATTTGATTTTGTTGTTGGTTGTTGGTGTTTTTTAGTGCATTTTTTTTTTTGTAGTACTTTAGTGTTAGTGTTTGATTGTTTGTATCATGTTTGTTTAAAAAAAAAAAGGTTCAATAAAGATATTGTGGAAAAAAAAAAGAAAGCTAGCTCTGTCCTGGGGCAGCGCCTTGATCCGATGGAGGAGATAGGAGAGAGAAGGAAGGTGGCTAAACTGTCATCTCTGCTGGAGTCCGAGTTCCACCCTATGCAGGACATACTGGATGCACTGAGGAGCTCATTTAGCAGCAGACTACATCATCCCAGGTGCACAACCGAGAGGTTTCGTAGGTCCTTCCTACCAACGGCTGTCAGACTGTACAACCTAAGCAGGGCTGCTCGCAGAGATAGCAAAAAGACGTAACAAACTAATAGTTTTTTTGAATGCAAAAGATGCAATAGACTTACACAATGGTCCCCTCCGGCATACAACTAGGAACATACCGGTTGCTATGGAGGGTGAGAATATGTATGGGCACATAATCATACCATGTAGGATAACTAAATAGACGGTTATGCTGTTTCATCCCACCTAGCAACAATGCTCTGCACTGTGTGTGTTTATATATTTACATATTTATTCCATCTAGCTACAATGCTCAGCACTGGGTGTGTTTATATTTACTGTATATATCTATATATTTATTCCATCTAGCTACAATGCTCCGCACTGTGTTTTTATATATCTACATATTATTCCATCTAGCTACATTGCTCCGCACTGTGTGTGTTTATATACTTGCATATTTATTCCACCTAGCTGCAATGCTCCGTACTGTGGGTGTTTATATATTTACATATTTATTCCATCTAGCTACAATGCTCTGCAATGTGTGTTCATATATTCATATATTTATTCCATCCAGCTACAATGCTCTGCACTGTGTGTCTGTGTGTGTGTGTGTATATATATATTTTATAGTAATATGTACATATGTATATTAGCTGCTCTTGCTTGCTTGTTTTTTTTTTTGTTTTGTTTTTTTTTTCTTGCCTTCTGATTGTTGCTCTGAGTGTTGCTATCCCTGTGCTTTTGCAATCCTGGAATTTCCCCGTTGTGGGACTAATAAAGGCTTATCTTATCTTATCTTATCTTAGCAATGTATAGAGTGTATTTCTGATTAGTTTAAAGTTATCTTCATTGAAAAAAAGTGCTTTTCTTTCAAAAATAAGGAAATTTCTAAGTGACCCCAAACTTTTGAACGGTAGTGTATGTGGGCGCTTGGTAAAGTCCTGTGCACATGAATTGAGTCCTGTGTTTCACTACATTTTCAGTAAGTCCTTACAGACACAACATGTGCTTAAGATCTGGAAAGATTCCGTGGTTGTCCCTGTTCCAAAATCCAGCTATCCTAAAACGGTAAATGATTTTAGACCAGTTGCTTTGACTTCAATTTTAATGAAAATTTTTGAAAAACTGGTCAGATTTAGGTCCTAAAGCAGACTGAGCATGCATTGGATCCTTTGCAGTTTGCCTATAGGCCTCACAGAGGAGTGGAGGATGCCACTGTCACTCTGCTTAACATGCTTAACAAGCTGGTGGCTTGTCACCAGACTGCAAAACAAATCTACCTACGGGTACAAAATAAGTAATTAAAAAAAAAAAGCTTTTTGAACATCTGGATTTTAATGGGACACACGCCAGGCTTTTATTTGTGGACTTTTCTTCCGCCTTTAACACAATTCAACCTCATATTTTAGTTGAACGGCTCCTGCAACAATTTGATTTGAGTAATAATCTGGTGGGTTGGATTCTGGGTTTTTTAACCAACAGGACACAGAGAGTAAGGGTCAATGGTACATTGTCTGACCAAAAGTGTTCTTCTACTGGCTCTCCTCAGGGGTGTGTGTTGTCACCACTACTCTTCATCCTGTACACAAACATGTGTCGGAGCAGACATAACAACAGACACATTATAAAGTATGCTGATGATTCAGTTGTTGTCAGTCTCCTTCAGGATGGTGAGAGTGGCCACGGCCCAGTAGTTGATGATTTTGTTCACTGGTGTGAGGATTCCTACCTGCAGCTGAATACGACAAAAACTAAAGATATGATTATTGACTTTAGGAGGAAAACTCCCAGGCATGAAGTCACTGTACTAAAAGGCCAGACCACTGAATGTGTACAATGCTACAAATATCTTGGGACAATTATTGATAGTAATTTAAACTTTGAAGAAAACTGTGAAAGGGTATGCAAAAAGGGTCAGCAACATTTGCATTGTTTAAGGAAACTTGCACGCTTGCAAATTGACTGAACTATAATGACGATGTTTTATCGGGCTTTTATTGAATCTGTTTTATCCTTTTCTTTAGTGTCATGGTTTGGTCAGATAAAACTGAAACAGAGGAAATCCTTGGATCAGGTAGTTAGATGGTCCAGTCGTTTGCTTGGTGAGTCACAGCTGAGCCTGACATCCCTGTACACCAGACAGGTACAGAGGATTGCTACCTCCATTTTAAATGACTCCCACCCTTTGCACTGCCTCTTTCAGCTTCTTTCCTCCAGACGGAGGTTTGCTGTCCCAAAAAGTAAAACCCAGCGCTACAAAAGCAGCTTTGTTCCTGCTGCTGTTAAAGAATTGAACAAGATGTAACAATATATTGCACATAATTTAGTTACCTATTTATTAATTTTATTTTATATTTACTTATTTTTGTAGGTTTTTTATTTGGGTTCTAAATCTTTTATTGGGTTTTAGACTTTTGAGTTTTTAACCTCTTTGACTAGTCTTTAACTTTTTAATATGACCCTTCTCTCTTCTCTCTTTGTTTTTTCTATTATCTCTTTGTCCTATGTCCTGATTGGTTATAGTCAGCTTCATGTGTGCCTGTGTTTGTGTTCATGTTGAATATAATTGTGGTTTGTAAATATGGATGTCACCTGACTGCAAAACAAATCTACCTATGAGTACAAATAAAGTAACCTGAACCTGAACCTGAACTTGAAAGGTTGTGCAACAAAATAATTCAGTTAAGGGTACCCTCATTTATGTCCAGGCCTGTTTTATGAGTTTGTTTTTCAAAATAATTCTGTTGAACCACAATTCAAAAACATTGTCTGATTTTCATTGTTTAATTTTCATAGAATTTTTATTTATTCCCACTTTTGTCAGATTAAAGTTATTTCTGTGACCATTGTGGGTTTTTCTTTCATTAAGAGAGGGGTACCAACAATTTTGTCCACGTGTGTGTATATACGTATATATAACTATTTATAGTTGAAAAGGAGGAAGGAAAACCAAGTAGATTTGAGCATGCTTATTTTGTAGCCCATTTGTATTTAGCAGATCTCCTCTCCTTTTCCTCCCCATGCCATTTGAATGATGCTTGTGTGGAGGGAGGACGTGTATGTTCATAGGATAAAGGTTGATAATCATGTTCCTCCAGTGGAACTCCTTTGATGTGAGTTGTTGTTTCTCTGGGGCTCTCCGTCTGGACGCATCCCCCAACAGCAGCTGTGCACTAACGGCCAGCTGTGAGAACACAGAGGGTGACATGCACAAAAGTAGAGCATTCAGACTTAATAGTATATATACTCCTGTTCTTGTTTAAAAAAAAAGAGGGGCAGAGAAGGCTTCAGAACTCATGTATCTCATCATATCTGTCAGCCATTCCCAAACTGCTTTTGTGTAATTGTTGCAAACAATTATTTGAAAATTTTTAAAGCCATGCCAATGATAAGTTTCAACAACAAAAATAAGTTAGAAAAAGTGACATAATATAGCCTACATGTTATGTTTTTTTTAGTTAATTTTTTTTAGGTTTGAATAGCCCATTATAAAAAATTTTCTAATTTTAAATAATGAAAAATTAATACTTTTTTTTGTATATTGCCTTTTGAGGGCTACCTACAGTCATTTTGTGGCCCAGACTTTGGGAACTATTTATAAAGATAAGCCATCTTTATTGTCATTCAAATCCATACAGCCAGTCATGTACAGTAGAACAAAATTATGTTTGTCTTATCTACAATGTTAATCACACACATATATAGAATCAGAGGGGTCGCTGCCATGCAAGGCGCCGCCACAAATTTCCCTCCTCTTTTCCATTATTGCTAAGCACCAAGCTGGACGGCAGGAAGTTCCGCTTTTATATGGTCTTTGGCATGACCCGGCCGGGATTTGAACCCTGGCTTCCCGGGTGTAGTGGGGATGCTCTGTCAACTGAGCCACCACTCCGGTGGTTATATAAGTTTATATAAGTGAAAGTGTGTATTTAAAATTTTCTGCTCATATATAGATGATTACATTGAACTCAGCCACAGGGGGTGCACAAGCCAGTGTATGCCTAGTGCCAGTTCTAAACCCGGGTAAATGGTCAGGGTTGTGTCAGGAAGGGCATCCGATGTGAAACCTTTGCCAAATCAAACATGCAGATCATGACGAATGAGACTTTCATACCACATCGGTCAAGGCCCGGGTTAACAACGACCGCCACCGGTGCTATTAACCAACAGGGTGCCGGTGGAAATTAGGCTACTGTTGGTCAAAGATCAAGGAGGAGAAGAAGGGGAAGGTGTGTTAGGAGGGAGAAAGGAAAAAAGGAAAGGTAGAAGTGTGGAGGTTCTTTAAGTGTAGGGACTATGACTGGTAAAGGCAGAGTTGGCTGATATGAGAGAGGACAGGTAGATACGTATACTGTGTGTTCAAAAAAACCAGATGGAAGGGAAGCAAGGCTAGGAGCATTGGAGGTGGATTTAAACTGTTCTACCATGGTGTAGATAGGAAGAGAAATGAGTTGGAGTAATCTTGAAGAAAGAGTATTTGAAGAGTGTTCAGGAGGTAAAGAGGGAGTTGGACAGAATCATGATTTTGAAGCTAGAAGTCAAAGGTGTGATGTTGAATGTTGTCAGCACGTACGCCCCACAAGTTGGATGTAAGGTAGAAGAGAGGGGAATTCTGGAGTAAGCTGGATGAAATGGTAGAGAGTGTTTCCAGTGGGGAGAGAGTGGTGATTGGAGCAGACGTTAATGGACATGTAGGTGAAGGGAACAGAGATAATGAGGAGGTCCTGGGTAAGTATGGTCTTAAGGAAGGAAATGTGGAAGGACAGACGGTTGTGGATTTTGTTAAGAGGATGGAAATGGCTGTGGCGAACACATCACTCTATATATAATTCAAGATATCTGTGTGTGTCTGTGTCACAACCAAAGATCATAGGACTGCCTATGATGCTCCTATGATCTCTACATGATGTCCTATGATGTTCCTATGTATAACGACTCCTTATGTGTGAAATGTCCTATGACATTCTCTCTCTTTCATTTCCTTACTTGTTATACCAACAGTAAAATATGGTGGTGGTAGTGTTATGGTCTGGGGCTGTTTTGCTGCTTCAGGACCTGGAAGATTTGCTGTCATAAATGGAGCCATGAATTCTGCTGTCTACCAAAAAATCCTGAAGGAGAATGTCTGGCCATCTGTGACCTCAAGCTGAAGCACACGGGTTCTGCAGCAGGACAATGATCCACAATACGCCAGCAAGTCCACCTCTGAATGGCTTAAGAAAAACAAAATGTAGACTATGGAGTGGCCTCGTACTTCAAAAGAGAGGAACATAGGGTGACTTAAAAGAGTGGAAGAAACTGCACCCGGTTCAATATTCAATGAAGGACTACAGCTCCTGACCAGATAGAGTGATGATATAGAGTGAAGTATGTGGCGGTAATGCACCTGTAAGCTGGATGCCAACTGCCAATCAAATCTAAAAGAAGAAGAAGAAAGGACTAGCTGTTACAATCCCTGATGTTTGCACCACTTCTGAGTCCGTGGGGAGTTCTTGGGAGATGGCTACTATAAGGCTTCACCGCCAGGACACATCGTCAGTTGTGTACCTCAGCATCACCGGGTGTTTTGGCCATTTATCAAAAGACAACCTCCACTGAGACAGGCCCACCACAGGTTGATCAAGCCTGGGTATGTGTCCCGCGGTTTACCTGTTTGCCTTAGAAGCCCAGATGGTATCACTCCTTTTCATTCCCAGCCAGCAACTGGTCCTCTCTTCTTCTTCTTTTAGATTTGATTGTCGGTTGGCAACCAGCTTACAGGTGCATTACCACCATGTACTTCACTCTAAATCATCTCTACTGTGACCAACTGCTCTAAAACTCTTGATTGGCGGTTGGCAACCAGCTTACAGGTGCATTACTGCCACTGACTTGATTATCATCACTCTATATCTTTGTATAAGGTGTTCTTATAAGGAGTTCTGAACAACTCCTTATGTGTGAAAAAATTATCTGTCCTTGGACTGTGTCTTGGACTGGCGTCAACCAGCACCTTCTTCTTCTTCTTCTTTTAGACTTGATTGGCGGTTGGCAACCAGCTTACAGGTGCATTACTGCCAAGTGCTTCACTCTATATCATCACTCTATCTGGTCATGAGCTGTAGTCCTTACCGCCACGTACTTCACTCAGTAAACATCACTCCATGTATCAAAAGCCAGAATTCTTCTCGGTTGGCAGCCACTTCTTCCTCTTCTTCACTCTATATCTTTGTATAAGGAGTTCTTATAAGGAGTTCTGAACAATCTTCTTCTTCAAACAGTGAGATTTCCATGTCTACATGATATCTATAACACTCTATCTGGTCCCACTCTATATTCTTCAGGTCATCACTCTATCGTCATCCTTCTAAATCATATCATCATTAGTCTATATATCAAGCTTACAGGTCTCCTTCAAACACTCTATATATAATTCAAGAAATCTCTGTCTTCTTCATCTTCTTCACTCTATATCTTTGTATAAGGAGTTCTTATAAGGAGTTCTGAACAATTTTCTTCTTCTTCAGTGAGATTTCCACGTCTACATGATGTCTATAACACTCTATCTGATCATTACTCTATAAGGAGTTCTTATAAGAAGTTCTGAACATTCTTCTTCTTTTTCAAATAGTGAGATTTCCATGTCTACATGATGTCTATAACACTCTATCTGGTCCCACTCTATATTCTTCAGGTCATCACTCTATCGTACCGCCACAATATTCAACTGGTCCTCTTGGTGGCGTCGACCAGTTTTTCTTCTTCTTCTTCTTTTAGATTTGATTGGCGGTTGGCAACCAGCTTACAGGTGCATTACTGCCACTGACTTGATTATCATCACTCTATATCTTTGTATGTTGGTGATTAAAAATTGCTCTGATGCTGGAATCCTTTGATTGCGAACTCCTAATACAAAGATATAGAGTGATGATAATCAAGTCAGTGGGAGTAATGCACCTGTAAGCTGGTTGCCAACCGCCAATCAAATGTAAAAGAATAATAATAATAAGAATCCTTTGATGTTGACGACTCCATGAGTTGTTTTGATGCTGGAATCCTTTGATGTGACACCCTCCGCCAAGGCAGACCCACCACAGGTTGATCAGACCTGGGTGTGTGTCCCATGGTTTAGCTATTTGCCCAAGAAGCCCAAATGATGTCACTCCTTTTCATCTACAGCCAGTGACTGGTCTTCTCGGAGGTGTTGGCCAGCTTTTTAATTGCCAGTCTGTAACCCTGTCCCCTGATCCCAATCTCCCTGAGCAGCTTGACAGTTGTTGTGGCTACGAAGCCCCTGCATCCCACCTCCACCGGGCGCACCTTAATCTTCCAGCCTCTGTCCTCTGCCTCAGCTGCCAAGTTGGAATACTGCAGCTTCTTACACTCATAAGCTTCCTCAACGGCATCCTCCCAGGGTACTGTCAACTCAATAATATAGGCGAGCTTCGATGAATTAGACCAGAGGGTGAGATCTGGTTGCAGGGTCGTCGTTGCAATCTCCAGAGGGAAAATGAGCCTTTGATCCAAGTCAGCTCGCATCTACCAATCCCGAACTGTGTCCAGTAGACCCAGATCAGGGAGTAAGGGACCGGTTCTCAGCTTGGCCCCCACTTGAACAAATGGTGGTAGGTGTCGGCGCACATCCTGGTTGTTGAAAGGCTGGAAGTTGATGGATACTCTCTTGCACTCAAGTTTATTGGCTAGACACCTTAGGACCTGGTTGTGTCTCCACGTGTATCTACCTTGAGTGAGACTAGTCCTGCAACCAATCAAGATGTGCTCGAGTGTTGCTGAGGCTGTACACAGAGGGCAAGATGGATCCTTTCCAAGCCACAGCTGCAGATTTGTGGGAGAGGGCAGCTTATCATATGTAGCTCGGATGATGAAGCTCAGCCTGTTGGATTCCATGCCCCAGAGTTCTCTCCATGTGATTTTCCCCTTTTTGACACCCTCCCACCTTGTCCATCGACCCTGTTTGGCTTGTGCTATGGCTCTGGCCCTTCTGGCTGCTTCTTCCTGTTGACACACCTCCTCTACCACCATAGTTTGGTGTTCGGCTGGAGATGCCTTTTGCCAGAGAGGTGTCACTGTTCCAAAGCCAAGGCCTTCTCTACCTTGTTGGACGTGGCCCACCATGTCACGATGAAGGAGCGCAGATTTGGCCTGTAGTACAGCCATGTTTGGGGTCTACTTCTTCCCTGTTGCCAGGGTAGGAGCAGCACCGCTTACTACAGGGTCCCGGGAGTTGGCGAGTGACATGTCCAGCCTTACCTTGGCACATTTGAATTCCTCAATCAGGCTAGACAGTGGCAGCGACAGGGCTCCATCGCTGTAGAGTCCAATGCTGCTGAGACATTTTGGGAGGCCAAGCCACTTCCTCACATAAGAGCTTACTAGCCTTTCCAGATGCTGAGCATGGGTTAGGGAGACTTCATACATGGTCAACGGCCACAGGAGTCTGGGCAGCAGCCCAAACTGGAGGCACCAGAGCTTCAGTTTCCCTGGAAGTGTGGTGTTATTAATCTGCCTGAGGCCATTAACTGTGTCCTGCTGGAGTTGTTCAAGTTGTTGAGTGTCTCTGAGGTCTGTGTTATACCATCGTCCGAGGCTCTTGATGGGCTTCTCTAAGACTGTGGGGATTGGTTCATCGTTGATGTGGAACTGCACTCCCATTAGTTGGCCTTTAACAGTGGAGATGCTGCAAGATTTGCTTGGCTTAAACTCCATTCTTGCCCACTGGATGTTCTCCTGGAGTTTCTGCAGCAAGTGTCTAGTGCATGGTTTTGTTGCTGTGATGATGGTCATATCATCCATGTATGCTGTAATTGGCGGAAGACACAGGCCACTCTTGGTCTTCTCGCCACCCACTACCCAACGGGATGCCCGTATGATCACTCCATCCATTGCCATGACAAATGCTAGGGGGGGAAATGGTGCATCCTGCCATGATACCCCTTTCCAGATGCTGCCAGGCTGTGGTGTTTTTCCTGGCTGTCCACAAGTGGACTACATCTTATGCAGAAGGAGAAATCTGAAAGAGATGGGAGACTGCAAGATAGTGGCAGAGGAGAATGTGTCTAGACAGCACTGAATGGTAGTCTATAGGGTGACTTTGGAAAGCAACAAGAGGAAGCATGAAGGCGGGGCCAAAGATTAAGTGGGGAAAGTTACAGACAGAAGAAGGTTGCACAGAGGTCAGGAAGGAGTTGATACAGGCTCTGGGTGGTAGGGAAGAATTACCAGATGACTGGGAAAGTATAACAGAAGTATTGAGGGAAACAGGTAGAAAGGTATGGGGTATATCCAGTGGACAGAGGAAGGAAGACAAGAGAGACTTGGTAGTAGAATTAGGAGGTACAAGAAAAATACTCAAAAGCACATTCCACCAGCCATAATGCATCTGCACTGTGTGTCTATATATATTACATTTATAGTAATATGGACATATGTTTACTAGATGTTGTTCTTTTCTTGCCCTTCTGATTGTTGCTCTGAGTGTTGCTATCCCTATGCTGTTGCAATCCTGGAATTTCCCCATTGTGGGACTATAAAGGCTTATCTTATCTTATCTTATCTTAAAAAGTGGCATAGCCAGGGAGATGAAGAAAGTAGACAAGAGTATTTGTAAGGTAGCGTGCGTGGCAAAGGAAAAGGCATATAGTGAGTTGTATGAGAGCAGGACACTAACGAAGGAGGAAAAGGACTTCGATTGGCTAGACAGAGATTGAGCTGGAATGGATGTGCCAGCAGGTCAGGATAAAGGGGTCATTGACTGAAAAATGGTTTGTTTGTAGGTTTTAACTGTCTGAAATGTGTCTATTGGTCATGTATTAATTCTCTTTAAAAAAAACAAACAAACAGCGTTTATCTTGTTTTTTCTTTCCCCAAAAACATTTTTGACTCTTCTGGGTAAAGCATTATGTCATGATTTGACAAAAAGCCAATCCATTGGCATCCTTGAAACCCACCCACTGCTCTATTATTGGCCCACATAGCTGTCTGTCATGTACATTGGTGTGAAAAAGTGCTTGCCCCTCCCCCATTTCTCTTTTTTTATGTATGTTTGTCACACTTAAACGTTTCAGATCATCAAACAATATAAATATTAGACAAAGATAACACAAGTAAAACACAAAGTGCAGTTTTTTAATGGTGTTTATTATTAAGGGGAAAAAAAATCCCAAACCTACGTGGACCTGTGTTAAAAAGTGATTGCCCCCCCCTTCTCCCCGTTAAAACATAAATTAACTGTGGTTTATCACATCTTTGGAAAGCTGAGTTCAATTTCTTTAGCCACACCCAGGCTGGTTACTGCCATACCTGTTCTCAATAAAGAAATCACTTAAATAGGACCTGCCTGACAAAGTGAAGTAGAACAAAAAGATCCTCAAAAGCTAGACATCATGCTGCAATCCAAAGAAATTCAGGAACAAATGAGAAACAAAGTAAATGAGATCTATCAGTCTGGAAAAAGGCTATAAAGTTATTTCTAAAGCTTGAGTTCCAGCGGACCACAATGAGAGCCATTATCACAAATGGCGAAAACATGGAACAGTGGAGAACCCTCCCAGGAGTGTGTTGGCCGACTAAAATTACCCCCAAGAGTGCAGCGGCGACTCATCAAGAGGAGATAAAAGACCCCAAAGAAGAGGTTGCCAACCGAGAAGAATTCTGACTTTTGATACATAGAGTGATGTTTACTGAGTGAAATACGTAGGTGGTAAGGACTACAGCTCCTGACAGATAGAGTGAAGTACA
This sequence comes from Pholidichthys leucotaenia, assembly GCA_020510985.1. Classification (NCBI taxonomy): domain Eukaryota; kingdom Metazoa; phylum Chordata; class Actinopteri; order Cichliformes; family Pholidichthyidae; genus Pholidichthys; species Pholidichthys leucotaenia. The sequence goes on from CM035849.1 coordinate 240,125,057, forward strand.
TAGCAGTAATGAACCTGTAAGCTGGTTACAACGCCAATTCAAATCTAGAAGAAGAAGAAGAACTGCAGGCCTCACGTGCCTCAGTTAAGGTCAGTGTTCATGACTTCACCATAAGAAAGCGATTGGGCAAAACTGGTCTGCATGGCAGACTTCCAAGACGAAAACCACTGTGAGCAAAAAAGAAATAAAGGCTTGTCTCAGTTTTGCCAGAAAACATCTTGATGATTCCAAGACTTTTGGGAAAATACTCTGTGGACTGAGGAGACAAAAGTTGAACTTTTTGGAAGGTGTGTGTCCCATTACATCTGGCGTAAAGTAACGCAGCATTTCAGAAAACGGAACATCATACCAACATTAACATATGGTAGTGGTAGTGTGATGGTCTGGGGCTGTTTTTGCTGCTTCGGACCATGAAAGACTTGCTGTGATAAATGGAACCATGAATTCTGCTGTCTACCAAAAAATCCTGAAGGAGAAGCCCGGCCATCTGTTCGTGACCCCAAGCTGAAGCGCTCTTGGGTTCTGCAGCAGACAATGATCCAAAAATACACCTGTAGTCCACCTACTGAATGGCTTAAGCAAAACAAAATGAAGACCTTTGGAGTGGCCTAGTCAAATTCCTTACCTGAATCCGATTTGAGACTGCTGTTGGCATGATCTTAAAAAGTGGGATCATGTCTCGGGACAACCCTCCAATGTGGCTGAATTACCAACAATTCTGCCAAAGATGAGTGAGTTGATATTCCTCCACAGCGCTGTAAAAGACTCATTGCCAGTTATCTCAAACGCTTAATTGCAGTTGTTGCTGCTAAGGGTGGCCCAACCAGTATTAGGTTTCTAGGGGCGCATCACCTTTTCACACAGGGCCATGTAGGTTTGGATTTTTCTTTCCCCTTAATAAACACCTTCATTTAAAAAACTGCATTTTGTGTTTACTTGTGGTCTGTCTAATATTTTTTTCCCACAATATTTTTTATTGAACCTTTTTTTTTTTTTTTACAATCATGGCACAAACAATCAAACACTAACACTAAAGTAATTTAAAAATTAAAAAAAACACTAACTACAAGAAAAAAAATGTACTAAAAACACCCACAACCACTAACAAAGGCAAGTCATCAACAATGCTCCTCTGTTTAGTCTAGGTAATCGATTACATAAGTATACATATTATACATTCACCAATTGGAAATTTGCAAGGTCCACACACATCATTCACCTTCTTCTTCAGAAGTTTGTTTAATTTCTTTACATAATCAATGAAAGGGTCTCCATATATTCTCAAAACAACATTTTCTCTTTGATTTCAGTATGTATGTTATTCCTTTCTAGTGGAAGGTTTGTTAGCATCTGTCTTAACAACTGAGTCACATCTGGTCTATGAGTCTTTTTTCCACAGTAGTGCCAATACATTTTTTTGGCATTAAGCAAACTGAGGTCTATGAATGCTCTTTCCCTCTTATTAAAGTTATGCTTTTCTGGATACAGACCCAACAAAAACAGTTAGAGTTCAATGTGAATTGTTTATGAATATTATTTTTTCAATTGTTACCACTCACCCTCTTCCCAGAACATTCTAATTTTTCTACATTCCCATAAACAATGAAATCGGGTTCCTTTATTTTCCATACATTTTGTGATGAATCTGGTATGTTTTTTGTTATATCTATTTAACTCCACTGGTGTAACATACATCCGCATAACCATTTAAAATGTATCAATTTAAGACGTTCATTTATTGATTTGGTTTTTGAGCTTTCTGTACAAGCAATTCCCATTGTCCTCTGAAATTTAAGTTTGCAGGTCTTCTTTCCAATAATTCAGTCTTTTCAGTGAGTTTTCACCTTGAGGATAGTGTCAATGAGTTATAAAACTCTGAAATAATACCCTCTTCTCTTACTATCTTTTGTCAAAAATTTTTCCAAGGATGAATAAGTGGTTGGGGTGAGAGCATTATTTTGATTTGATCGAATAAAATTCCCTAAGCTGAAGATATTTAAAAAAAATGTGTTCTATTAAGAATAAATTTGATCCCTCAGTTCTTCAAAAGACATTATGTTATCTGAGTGACAAATATAAGTCTTGAATCTTTTGAATCCCTATTAAATTCCATACTTTAAATACAGCATCCGCTCTCCCCTGGTGTAAATATTGAATACCCCATATTGGGCTAAATTGTGACAATAAGTATGTTCTTTTAAATATTTTTTGGTTTCACACCATATTTCTTGATATATGCTTTACAATTGGATTTTTAACTTGTTTCTGTAATTTTTTAGCCGAGTCTGAGTATATGAATAAAGGGAAGAGGTAAAGGTAAATGGTTTGATTCCATTTCAGTCCAGTGAGGGAGATCATTTGATGAAAAATAATATGTCATAGACCTCAGTTGTGCTGACCAGTAATAAAACATAAAGTTTGGAATTTCAGACCTCCACGATCAAATGGTAAATATAGTAAGGGACAGATTGTAATCTAGCCTTCCTATTGTTCCATATAAATTCCACTAACTTTTTTTAATTCTTGAGAATAGATCTGAAGGTGGTGGTAAAGGAATGTACAGTGGTACCTCTACTTACGAACGTCTCTACATACGAAATTTTCAGGTTACGAGACGCCTCAACGGGAAAAATATTGCCTCTGGTTACGAACAAAATTTCAGGATTCGAAAGGCAAAAAAGTACGCGCTCCTCGCAGCTCCCGTATTTTACCGAACGTAAACCCATACCTGTAGCTGCTCTGCCATTGGCTATCGCCCTAGCATCTTCCTGGTATCCCATTGGCCACGAATGGGTGCGTTTGGTTGATCTCGCTTTATCTTATTATTATTTACTATTCTTACTACCTTTATTTTATCCCTTCTTACCTCTTGTAAGACTGTTGACTGAAACTACACAATTTAGAGGAAAAAAAATTGTTAACTGCCATGTTTATCACCATCTACGTTATTACTCTGTACTTTCACCCCCCCCCCCCTTGTTCTTAATAAAGTTTTGGAAAAAAAAAAAACAACATCAACGATCAGGCACGGTATTAAAACAAAGGAAGCCCTTACAAGCGATAAAAGCAAAGTCCTTGGATCGTTTCATCACAAAACGTCAGGCAAAAACCACTGATGAGGACAGAACATGAACCAAAGAAGGCAAAGGTGACGCCGACGCCCGACGATCGCAGTTTAAAAGGTAAATGAACATAATTTTTATTATTCTTTCTCTTTTATTATTCTCTCTCATTTAAAACTCTCATTTTATGTTTTATTGTGCAGTAATCTAATTGTAACATGTATTTGTTACATGTTTTGAATGCGTTTTTACGATTATATAAAAAATTTATGCCGAATTTTGGGGGCTTGGAACGGATTACGGCACTTTACATGTAAAATGCGCCTCTACTTACGAATTTTTCACGTTACGAGAATTCTTCCGGAAACGAAATTAAATTCGTAAGTAGAGGTACCACTGTTATGAAATAAATAAAGTATTTTGGGTAAGATATTACTTTTAAGTATATTAATTCTCCCGATCATCGAACATTGGTAGTGACATCCATCTCCCTGAAGTAACTCATTAATATCTGTCATTAAGGCTTCATAGTTGGCACTGGCGACTGATTCTAGCTTAGGCACAATCTTGAATTCCTAATATTTAAACTTATTTACAAACATTGAATTGATTTACCTCAGGCGCTGGGATGATTTCTCTGGTCTCATTTAGCATTAATATTGAAGATTTAGTTTTATTTATTTTATATCCTGATATTTCCCCAAAGTTCTTTATTAAATTTAACACGGTCGGAATTGATTTTTTAAAATCGACATAAAACAAATTATGTCATCTGGCATACAGAGAGATTTTATGTTCTGTTGGTCCTACTTTAATTCCATATATTTGGTGGATGTAAACGTACTGCCATCGCTAAAGGTTCAATTGCCATAGTAAACAATAAGGGTGAAAGTGGACAGCCTTGTCGACATCCTCTATTGATTTTTATTGATTTTGCGATATTGCTGTTTGTTAGAATTTCTGCCTGTAGCATTATTGTTTATTATCTGAACCCATTTTATTGAATATAATTTCCAAGTCCCAAACCTTTGTAGGACTTCAAAAGAAAGGGCCATTCGACCCTTCAAAGGCCTTTTTCGGTGTCCAATGATAGGAGAGCTGTATCCGGTGCTTCTTTATTGGGGATAAATAATATTAAATAATCTTCTTACATTTATGGAAGCCCTTGATTCCCATTATAAAGCCATTCCTGATCTCGGTTAATAATATTTGGTAATATTTTTTGTAGTCGTCTTGCTAAAATTTTACAGATTATCTTAAGGTCAGCATTTAATAGGCTTATTGGTCTCATGTTTTCACATTTATTAGAGGGTTTACCTGGTTTTGGCAAACAGTATAATTAAGGCATCATTCATGTATGGTGGGTAAATATTCTATTTGAAATGCTTGTTAAAACCATTTCCAAAGTGGTTTTATTAATTTATTCTTAAATTTTTTTATAGAGGTCAACTGGAAGACCATCTGGCCCCTGCACTTTTTCCTGATTTCATATTATCATTGGCTAGCCCAACCTCTTCTTGACTAATTTTAGACTCCAGTATCTCCCTGTTTTCATTTTGGAATACACGGTATAGATAATCTGTCCAAAACCCATTTAGTTTTGTTAAGTCAGTTTCATTTTTTTGTATCATATAGTTTTTTCATAATAATCTCTAAGCACTATTAATTTCTTTAAGGGTCTACAACTGCCTGTCCGTTACTTATAATACTGGTAATTGGTGTTTTAAATTCTAATTGTTTAATCTGCCATGCCAATAATTTTCCTGATTTTTCACCTTGTTCATAAAAAGTTTGCTTCAATCTTAGAAGACTCGAGGCAGCTCTATTCGCTGATTTTTTTTTGTCATATTCAGCTCTCAGAATCAGTAATTCATTCTCTAACTTTGGGTTACTTCCTGCATACACTTTTTCTTGAAGAATTTTTATTTTACGTTCCAACTGGACTCTCTCCTCTCGAGTCTTCTTAGATTTTGAACCTGTATAACTAATAATATGCCCCCTAATAAAAGCTTTGAAAGCCTCCCACTTTGCTTTGCTGATGTTTGTGTAGTATTGATATCAAAGAACTCATCTATCTGTTTTTCTATGTACTTAACAAATTCCTCATCCTGAAGCCATTTATGCTGAAAATGCCACCTACCTGGATCCTTTGTCAATTTCTTATCTACATATATTAGACAGCAGGGTGCATGATCAGATATCACGATGTTATCATGGAAACAGTTTTGAATCTTGGACCTTAATTCTGTGGAGATCAAAAAATAGTCAATACTGTCATGTGGTGGCTCGCAACGCCACAGAGTCACTGGTGAGTTTTATTACGGTGAAAAAGGTGATAACACAAGCTGCTGAGATAACAAGAGTCTTCACATAACAGGAGGCATAGGGCTATACAGCTCACTATAGGTCCAGAGCAGGAGAGGGTCATACACAGGCAGGCTTGGTAGTTGAAAATAATAACGGAACACAGGCTGCTAAGGCAGAGACTCACAAAGATCAGTTCACGCCGGGAGGAATAAGGCTAATACAGCACACTTACTGGTTCCGGGGAACGACGGCCAAACCCAAAGCAGACGAGGGGTGAATTAGTCCAGGCATCCGTAACATGACGGAGAGTGAACAGGGAAGTGAACAGACACTGCTGCGTCCTACCGTCGCCAGTGCTGGGCTTAAATGGGCGAAACACTAACGACGGTAATGACACTCAGCTGACCGGCCGTTGACAGGCCGAAGCCCCACTGAGCACTTTCACAATAAGAGCCCGGTGAGGCCAGAATACAGCCCGCAGCTGTCAAGGCCGGCAGCGAGACATAACTTAGCCTGAGCGCGATCAGAACCGGCGCTCGGGTCATAACAAATACGTGAGAATGTCTTGTAGGTATTAGAATAACAAGAATAGGCTTTGACTTGTGGTTTCATTTCTCTCCATATATCTGGCAATCTCAATTTTTTTCATAAAATGATTAATGGTCATCCTGCATCCATTGTGCGTACAGTCCAGTCCTGTTGATCTATCTGTACTGGGATTCAATGTACAATTAAAATCCCCTGCTATTATATGTTGCCCTGTAAGTGATGATAAAGTAAGAAATAAATTAACGAAGAAGTTTTGATCATCTATATTGGGACCGTATAAGTTCACCAGATTTATATTTTCTAATAACAAAGATCCTTGGATGATTAGATATCTTCCTAATTTGTCTCCAATTACATTTTTCACTTGAAATGGGACTGTTTTATGTATGAGAGTCATAACTCCCCTGGCTCGGGATGAAAATGATGAGGTGAACACATTTCCCTGCCATCTTCCCCTAATTCTTTTTACATCCTCCTCTATTAGATGAATTTCTTGTAAAAACACAATTGTTGAACCTATGTCTTTTATTTTATTCATAACTTGTTTAAGTTTTTTTAGATTTTGTAGACCTCTGCAATTCCATGAAGTTAAATTAAGATTAACGCTTTGGTCTATGATCAATAAGGAGTTTGAGATTACCTTGTAATATAAACATGCTCATACAGAGAAGCAAAAACATGGATGGTTGAACATTCATCCTACAAACTCCACAAAAACAAATTCCCTTTCCCCACATTCGTGGTAATCCCCCCAAAATCAAAAAAAAAATTTCGTCTCCCGTTATAGCTAGTGACTGTTCCACACCTGCGAGGATCAGTCAAACCACTCTCTCTTTCTCCTCTCAATCACCCTGACTCTTCTACTTTTTAATGGCATGACATTAACTCTCTTCTGTAGTTTTTCCAACATAACTCCAAAATTTTATAGCAACTTTGTACATCATAGCTTTTTTTTTTTTAATATAATGCAATCTGTATTTTGTAGACATGTTATATGTTTCAGATCAATCAGATGCCTGTACAAATGCTTAAATATTCTACCTTTATATCTTGTTCATGCTTCATGCTTAGCTCCCACCAGTCTCCTCTTGGATTTGCTTGATAAGCTCTTGCGCCTCCTGAGGGGTCTTGAAGATATGGGTTCTCCCTTTATATGTGACCAGCAGTCTTGCCGGATGAATCACTCCGTGACGAATCCCGAGGTTGCGCAGCTCTTTACGGGCGGGGTCGAACTGTTTCCTTAATTGTTGAATTCCTGTGGCCAAATCTCGCGCCGCGTTGGTGACCGTCATCTTGTCTCTGTAGCTGAGGAACTTCATAATCAGCGTCCTCGGTGGTGTCTTATTATCTCTCGGTGGGCCGATTCGGTGAGCGCTCTCTAAGACGACCGATGACTGCAGATCCGCGTTGTTCAGCGCTTCTGGAATCCACTTTTCCAAAAAGGAACATGATTCCGTCCCTCCGCTCCCTCTGGGAGGCCCACCAGCCTCAAATTATTCCGTCGCGACCGGGATTCTAAGTCCAGGACATTATCTTCCAGATGCTTATTTTTTAATTCCAATGTTTGCACCTTTAATTGCAGGCTGGTGACGTCATCTTCAGCGCTTGAGATTCGGAGCTCCACCTGCGATACTCACTCTATACAGTCGCTTATTTCTTTTCTCATTCCTTCTATAGCTGCTATAATCCCATCAAATTTAGACGAAAAGTCTGCTCTCATGGAGCTGATGGCAGCAAGTACCGCACTCGTCCCCTCCTCAGCAGTCACCGCTCCGCCGCTAGCTCCCTCCTCCGCCATTGTCTTTGGAGATTTTTCTGCTTCGTCACGAGCGTTGAAGTCTGTTAGTTTGGATTGTTTTGACGAATCACTTTTTCCTCCGCCTAATTTCCCAGCCTTAGTCTTTACCATATCCGCGCCTAAACGCTGGGATAGGTTTTTGTTCCAATTGAGAGAGTTTTAGCCTACTTTTTATTTTTAGGAGCAGAGCAGTGTGAAACACGTCTTCCTACGTGGCCGCCATAACCGGAAGTCTCTTTGTCTAATATTTAAATTTGTTTGATGATCTGAAACAGTTAAGTTTGGCAGACACTTTTTTCACACCACTGTATGTGTGCAACCAACAGAGAATAGGTTTGTAGCTTGTAATTATAATGAGGGTTATGTAAGAGATGTGCAGTGTTGCTAAGGATCAATTTATAATTTACACTCTAGTTTTTGCCATAGATTATATCCATAGCAGGCCCTGCTCATGTATTGGAAGAAACTTAAGGAGATGCATATCTTCTTTAAAGTAGTAGTAAAATTGCTGTAATAAATCCTTTGTGACAACAAATAACTGAGCAGTAACAAGATGCCTCTCTAGTGAGTTTCTCATCTGGTGGAGGGACCGTAGGTATGAAACCACATATACAGTAAATATGACAGAAGTGCCACCTCTTACTTACACTGTAGAAAAGTGAAGCACTACTTTTTGGATTTAGGGAGCTGCCATCTTGAACGTTTGAAGCCAGAGTCTTCACAGTTTCAGCTGTGAAAGAGAACTACAGCATCAGGTTCTTGCCCAACTGGCTTCCCATTACAGTCCACGCTGCACCACCTGGCAGCTCCCTCAAACACGACCATCTTTAGTTATGGCCTTGTTCCTTTTTTTATTTAAAAAAAAAAACTAACTTGAACATTCATCAGCAAGATAAGAGCTACGTATGAGGGTGGGAAGAGTACTTTGTTTTCAGTTTGGTCAAGCTTTTTTTTCCTTTTGGCAGCTCCCTTTTGGGGTCACCACAATGTATCATCACCTGATTTTGTGATGATCTGCATGTTGATTTGGGAAGGATTTTTACCCCGATGCCCTTCCTGATACAAAACTACCCATTAACTTGGGAATGGCACAGGGAGGTCACTGGCTTGTGCTTCCCCCCATGGCTGGGTAACCAACTTTCCTTCTCCCATTCTGTTATGCTGCACACCAAGCTAGAAGGCAAGAAGTACAATTTTTATGATCCTTGGTATGACCCTCAGAGGCTTGAACTCATGACCTTTAGACCACCACTCTGGATTCAGTGTGGCAGAGTGCCACACACAATAAGGAAAGGTGGACTTAAGATCATGCTCAGCTAGCGACTAGATAGAGATGTGTTGGCTTCACCTTGATATCATTCCTACTTTTTTATAGTCTCATGTCTGAAACACTTGAGTTTTAACTTGAGCTGAAATTTGCAGCAATTTTTCCCTGCTCTGCAGCTTCTGTGAACTAAATGTAGTGACATAACTATTTCCCCTCGCTTACATCAGACCACAAATCACCTGCAGTGAGAGTTGGTAAAAAAGATTTTCTAACTACAGGACAAGACACTCTACAACTGAAAAGAACCATCAGACCACTGGTCAGGCTAGTCTGGTTGTTGTGAAAGAGGGAATAAACCCAAAAATTTCATTTGGCGTGATTTAGCTTTCACAACAAGAGCAAGATGGATGTTTGATATTAAATTGGTGGTGGTGTTCTCTGACAGATGGAAAAGCAAAACTAAACTAAACTGTACTTGACTGGGTGTTGATATCTGTACCTGAGTGTCCCACTCAACTACGGCCTGTATGGGAAACGCATTCAGTTAAAGCATCATCTCACAATAGCACCGCCTGTGCTTACTAACACAGCTACTTCTGACCACTGTGTTTCCCTTTTTATGTTATTCTCACAGTTTTAATTTTTTCTGTAAAATATTTGAGAAATAAGAAATTAATTCATTATTTAAGATGCATATTCTTCTGATGGCATACCCACCTATTAATCTATGCCATATTTTAAATATTAAACATACTTAGAGCACCCAGTTTATTTGCAGTTCTGCAGTATGAAGTGCAGGTGCCTCTTTGTACCTACTTTTGACCACCGTTATTATAATTAATCATTCTCCCCACAGCTGAGATGGTCTGTGTAGACATAACGGCAGAGATGAAAGCAAGCTGGAGAGATGGTATATGTAGATGGTGGGAGTAGTTAAAAAAAGTTAAGAAAAACCATTGGTCATAAAAATTACCATAAATGTTATTCACTTTGAAATTAAATTATAATTAGGGGAATGGTACATTCCCAGATGGATGGCCCTGGATCAGGATACCGGCTTATCTCCAGAATATTGTTATACCAAAGAGACTTAGCACTTAAGCTGGCTGGATGAAGACAAATACAGGTCTATGATTCTGACCGTTTCTCTTTGAGAAATGAGGGCAAATTGCCACTTAAACTTCTTCTTTAGAGTGCTCTCATTTTTTTAAAAACCCCCCTTCTCTCTTCGCTCATTTCTCTCTAGTGCCTCAGGCAGTTGTGTTCATTAACCCTAGATGTAATTATTTTTGTTTTAGTCTCATATTGCTGACATTTCAACTCAGGGGCTGTTCAATCAGGATTAACTGAAACCGCAAGAAATCACACTTCACAGCCTTTTCGTACAGCAGCGCTTGTTGCCTCCAATTTCAGTCAAATTAAAGGTTTATTTTATTTAGCCGTTTTTCTTTCACTCGGGCCCTGTACTGTGAGAAAACAAGCCAGACTGCTTGCCTTTGATTTGCTGGTTGCTAGTGACTTTTTCAGTCACCCCCACCCCCACCCAGCTTCTCTCTCTCTCTTGCTCTCTCTCTTTGCAGACACAAAGCACTCCTCTGTGCTGCAGTGGTGCTCAAGATTGAGATCACACAGGTGGTAGCAGTATAACCAAACCCTTCTCATGTATTAGCTTACTGAACAGCAGTAAACTTGTTCATATGGCGCTCCTTTTTAAACACGCTGCAAACAAAATACTATCCATGTTTTGCCTTTTTTATGTGACATGGACTTTGTAAGGGTAGAATTTGCATATTGCCTACACAGTTATTATTGTTTGCATGTGTATAATAACAAACAATTAAAAGTGGATTTATTTAGCTTGTAATATATTATTTATTATTATTATTCTGTTGCCTATGAGGCGAGTGACCACATCTCAGTCGCTTTACAAAGCTAAGACAGGACAGGGGTCGCCACTCCTCACTGCCTGCCTTTCCCCATTCTATTATGCTGAGCACCAAGCTAGAGGGCGTAAAGTACCATTTTTACCTGGTCTTTGGTTGTAATATATACTCAGCTCAAGTAAGCCAGTAATCTACTGTATGAACATATTTGGCCTTTTCATGGATGTCTTCCCTTACCTTGGGGCCCTTAAGGTCCACAGAAACCCTGAACCATAGTAGTAATAAACTATCATCACTCGGACTCAAGTATGTGTGTTCATGTGTGGACTCGTGATGGCCTGCTGTCATGAGTGTGAGCAACAGCAGCACTAGCCATAGACCGAGCAGTAGTTGTAAAATCATCACTTTGAGTGGTCCTCTGAGGGTCCTGGACTCCTCGCTGTGTGTGGTTTGACCTGGCCTCCCAGCTCCCCTCATGCCCATTAGATAAACAGGCAGTAAACACAGGCAGCCCCAGCTCTACTCTCGTCCCCTCACAAGCATATACAAGGGCTGCAGATGAAAGGGCCTGTTCCCGACACTAATAGCTGCTACACATTAGCTCCTATCAGCCTCCTCTGAATCGTAATTAAATGTCAAGCCAAGCAGTGTCTCTATTAATAGAAGCATACTCGTCTTTTCAGTAACCTTACCGTGCCGTACAGATGATTCACCTGAATTTGTAATTCGCTCTGTGTTCTCTGACAGTGCGGGGGTGGGGGGGACTTTCATAAATAAGTCATATATAACAGTGACTTTAGACTCAATAGATTTATAGCAAGTAAATCTGTTGAGTTACGTCTGAGTCAGTTTGAATCAGAATGTCATCCTGTTAGAGATGAAGATGGTGATTTCTAAACCATGAAACATCTGAGAGCAAAGTCCGGCATATCATTAAAAAGAGTTTAGGACTGGAGAGTGACAGAATTGATATTGAGTCTTTCTACAGGATTGGACAATATAAAGAAAGTGAAAGGCCCAGACAAATGATGATCAAACTGCAATGTCACAATGACAAACTGCTCATCATGTCTTCTGTTCGTAAACTTAAAGTAACCAACATCAACATTGAGGACTTTTTTGATGCTGTCAGGAGGAGGAGACTGGAGCTGATGCCACAGCTCAGGGTTGCTAGACAAAGAGGTGCTGTCTTAAAGTATGTCAGGCCATTGTCAGGCCAAAACTGTCTTAATAAGGTGTGATGGTGTTCAGCTCCATGTTGCCCAGTTCCTTGTTAGTTGAGATCTGCTTTTGTTTTTAGTTATTGCTGGTTTAACAGTTGTTTTAAAAATGTCTTAAAGTCAATTTAAGAATAAATGCACAATTGGTCATCTAAATATTTACAGTCTTAGAAACAAAGTACATGAAATTGATGCTATATTGGCATCAAATAACTTGCATGTGTTAGCTTTGTCTGAAACTCACTTCGACTCTACTTTTGGAGATACAGAACTAAATGTAGAAGGGTGTTCTTTATTTAGAAGGGATAGGAAAAGGTTTAGAGTAGGTGTGGCTATATTTGTCCAAAATGGAATTTCAGCTACAGTTCAATGTGATTTGATGTTACCTGGTGTTGAAAGCCTATGGATTCAGATTCATCCCCTTTGTAATAACCCTTATGTTAATTGGTTGCTGCTATTGGCCTCCTAGTGCTGAAATAGTTATGTTGGACAGAATTTGTGAAAATATTGAAATGGTGTCTGAGGAGCACAAGGAATTATTTCAGCATAGATTGGTCATCAAAATTTTGTCCTTTAAGAAATAAAATTGTATTTGCTTTATTGGGATGTAACATGTCTCAGATTATAACGTCACCAACCAGGATTGTCACAGATTTAAGGGGTCATGAGTCTTCCAAGTGTATTGATCACATTTATACAGATGTTCTTGAGCTTTGTGTTAATGTCCTTTCAATATCTGTTCGTTGTAGTGATCACAATTTAATTGCCTTTACCAGAAAATAACAGTACCCAAGCAAAGAATCATTCTTAAAAGATCTTACAAGAAATTTAATTCAAACAATTTTATTAATGTTATTAAGGACAGCAGCACAGCAACTCATCCTTAGTCGGGGGAACCTGAGTTCGATCCCAGCCCCCAACCAACAGTGATCTGTTTGGAGTTTGCATGTGCTCCCCGTGTCTGCGTGGGTTTACTCTGGAATTTCTCCGGTTTCCTCTCACATGCCAAAAACATGCAAGTTAGGTTAATTGGCATCAAACTGGGGATTCTAAATTGTCCTTAGGTATGACTGTGAGAGTGAATGGTTGTCTGTCTCTCTGTGTTGGCCCTGTGATGGACTGGCGATCTGTCCAGGGTGGACCCTGCCTCTCACCCAAAGATGCTGGGATAGGCTCCAGCCCCCCCGCGACCCGAAAAGGATTAAGCGGAAGAAGATGGATATTAAGGACATACCATGGATAAATATATGGAAAGAATTTGACCCAGAAATTGCATTATCTATGTTTTTTGGATATTTTCTGCTATTTGTTTGATAAACATGCTCCCTTCAGAAAGTGAACTGTCAAAAATCACTGTGCCCCATGGTTGGATAACAAGATGGGAATGTTAGAGATGCTGCTAAAATTAAATCTGTTCAATCAGGGTGTGCGCAAGGTCAAAGCAGCTACTGTAAATTAAGAAATGTAGTTGCTAAAATGAACAAAAAGGGGGAAAAAAAGGAATTATCAACTAAAACGTGGCGAGGCTAAGAGTGACACTGGGAAGCTGTGGAAAACACTAAATGAAATGATGGGTTGAAATCAGTTCTCTCTTAGTGGAAGGGCTGAGCTTGATGGTCATCCTATTGTGAAAGCACAAGATGTTGCCAATTATTTAATCGGTATAGCTGTCAGGAAATTAAATTATCATTTAAAATGACAGCGTGATCCTGCTTTATCCTGTTCACTTACAGAAAATGTAAGGAATCATAAACAATGTTGATTCACATTTTCTGTGATTAACATTAGTAAAATTGAACTACTTTTACCTAAACGTACACCTGGAGCAGATTTCATTGGTGGAAAACTTCTTAAATTAGCTGCTAATTATATATGTGGTCCCATATGTCATATATTGAATAGAAGTTTACTAAGTGGGACATTGCCATTTTAGTGGAAGGAGTCAAAGGTCATTCCTAGTCCTAAAAATAAAAATCTTTAATGGCATTAACAGTAGACGTATTAGTATACTTCCAATTTTAATCAAAATAATGGAGAGGGTTGTTTTTGATCAGATCCTAGATTATTTCATTAAATATGATCTTATTCCTAAGTTTCAGCATGCTTATAGACCTGGTCACTCCACTAGTACTGCTCTCCTTCACATGACAGATTACTGGTATAAGAAATTTGATAATAGTAAATTAATTGAAGTTGTATTTCTTGATTTTAGTGCTCCTTTTGATATCATCAACCATTCCTCATTGGTTTTTAAGCTCAAACAGTATGTTTTTTCATCTACTGCTATTGCATGGATGAGAAGTTATTTGTCAGGTAGGACGCAAAAGTTATACTGTAATGGTTATTTTTCAGAATAGAGTGCATTGTGGTGTTCCTCAGGATAGTTGCTTGGGTCCACTATTATTTTCAGTTTTTATTAATGATTTGCCATGTGTCTTGCAAAAAACTTCCATGGTTATGTATGCTGATGATTCAACTATGTTTTGTTCTGCTCATAATTCCCATGATTTTGCGGAGGTGTTAAATACTGAGCTTCAATCTCTAATTAATTGGGTCATCAAAAATAATTTGGTTCTAAATATTTCTAAGACAAAAACAATGATTATAAGTAGTAGAATAAGAATGCTCAAAAATCCTGTTAAATCTGGCTGTTGACAACTGGAAAATTGATCAAGTGAATCAGTTCAAGTTGCTGGGAGTTATGTTGAATAAACGTTTTTCATGGTCACAACATATTGATAGCATTGTTACAAAATGGGAAGAGGAATTTTTGTCAGTCACAAATGTTTTGGTATTGTCATTTCAGCCATTATGGAAAAAGTCATCTACTCACTTGTGTGGTCACATCTTGATTACTGCTCAGTTTTTTTTGTCTACTGCAAATACAAAGGAGCTTAACAAATTACAAGTAGTTCAAAATAAGGCTGCTAGATTAGTTCTAAAATGTTGATACCGCACAAGTTTTATTAGCGGATTCTCATGGTTTTTGGTTAAAAGTAAAATTCTATGCAACACGTTAATTGTTACCTCCGCCAAGGAGGTAATGTTTTTACTGGGGTTTGTCTGTTTGTCTGTTACCAACATAACTCAAAAAGTTATGAACGGATTTTGACCAAATTTTCAGGAAAGGTGTGCAATGGCACGGGAAACAGATGATTAGATTTTGACGATGATCTGAGAGTGCGTACCTCCACCAAGGGCTTTGTTTGTATTTGTGCAGCAGGATTACACAAAAACTACTGGATGGATTTGGATGAAATTTTCACCAGAGGTGGTTCTTGGGCTACAGAGGAACCCATTATATTTTGGTGATGATCTGAGAATGCATACCTCAGCCAAGGCTCTTATCTTCTCACAGTGTGTTAGCAACAATACTCCAAAACTGATGGACAGACTTTGATGCAATTTTCACCACAAGTGGCTATAGGCCTACACACAAACCCTTTACATTTTGGAGGTGATCCATGAGAAACGGAAGGAGCCTTGGCGGAGGTATGCACTGTATGAGTGCTTTTCTAGTTTTTGTATGGAAAGTTTTATTTTTAGGTTCACCTACTTTTTAAAGTAATTCATTGGTATTCAAATCAAGTACATATACACATGACTTATTATAGCTGTAAACTTAATTTAGTGCTTCCTCGGCCTAAAACAACTTTTTTTGAGAATTCACTTATTTGTAAGTCTTAAGTTGTGGAATGAATTACTAGATGAAATTAACCCCTTGCACGCTGGTCAATTTCCCTAAAAACGCCAAAAAATAACGTACCCAAAGTAAATCAAAAGCTGTTCTTCAACCCTTTGCAGCATCTTCATGGGGTTGGTCTCATTTAAAAGAAAACACTTTGAATTTTTTGGCAAAACAATCATAATCTCTCTAAGTACTCCGGCCACTGAGTGACAGTCATCTAAACATACTGAACTTGAAGAAAATAAATTTCGCATGGGTGTTTTTTTGGATACAAATGCTTGCAAATAACACACAGCTGTCAGATCCGGGCTGGAAAATGCAACAGAAATGTAGAACCAAGTGTTAACCAGCTGAGGTCAAAATTTTGTAACAATACCACAAAAAATGAATATATTACACAGCTTTTTTCTTAGGTTGTTCCCAGGCGTTTTTGAACTGTGCCAAATTGTGCCAAATGGCACAGTTTGGAAAAACGTCTGTAACTTTTGAATGATTCAATATAGAAGCTTCATCTTGGGCTCTAATGAAAGGTGAAGGGCTGTGTGTGTGTATGTGTGTGTGTGGGGTGGGGTTGTTTATTCATTCATGAATGAATGAATGAACAAACAAGCCCCCACACACAAAGAAGCATGCCACATAAAAAATGTGTGGCTTTTTTTTTACAAGAAAAAATAACCTACAGTGCAATAAAAATTATACTAAAATATCTGTAATGTAGAAAATAACAACTCCCCCCACCCCGCTACAGAGGACGGACATCGTCCATCGACACATGACGGACTGTGGCCATGCGCCGCGGTCTACTACGCACAGTTGTACAAAATATCTGCAATAATATCTGCAATCCGCTACAGAAGAGTATTGGGGGGGGGGGTGTTCACGGTCCGGATGCGGCGCACGGACTGGACACGGTCTGTGCGCCATCCGGACCGGACCGAAGCGGTCCGGGTCTGTCATGTTGCGATGACGCACAGTTGTAATTTACCGATCAGTCAAAAGTCATTTTGATTACAATTTTCAGGGATAAAGAATAATTTAGCTTATAGCACTTACCTGTCCACAACAGCAGTGTCGCTGGCGAACTTCTCTTCCTTATTGTCAGACGAACATGACGCTGGTCCGCTTGTTACGGACTCGTGGTTCTGGTCACGCGACCCGGTCAAACCATAATTCCATTATTGCGGTTTTGCACTTCCATGATTGCGGTTTTGGCGAACGATTTTTCAAAACAAATAAGAACAGTAGTAAGAAAAAAATACTGGCGAACGCGTGTGTGTCACCCAGCGGCTTACACAAAACAGATTTTAGGCAAGGGACGCACGCTTTCAAACTTCTGTGCTTCAATTGGCTCGCTGTATTCGCAGCCGTTGGTAGGCAGGTCCTTCTTGCTAGGTTTTCAGTCATTGGTTCTTCAAGGTTTCAGAAACCCAATTCAAGGCTCTTAATAGTCGAATGAGAGGTCAATCACATCTAAACCAATCAAAGCACTCTTTTGACTTTCTGTTCGCGGCTGTGTCTGTAGTGGAAGAACGGAAATGCATCTTTTTTTTTCCTCAGGGCGCACAAGGACGCACAGTGTGTGTCCTAGGGTGCCCTTGTGCACCCTCGTGCGCCCTAGGACGCAGAGACGTGACCGCCCGCGGTACACCGGAGTGCAAGAGGTTAAAAGACAGCGAACTATATATACTTTTAAAAAACAAGTTAGAAAATACTTAAAATACTAATGTTGACTAATTATTTACTGTTTTGTTATCTGCAGTGGTGTGAAAAAGTGTTTGCCCCCTTCCTGATTTCAGTTTTTTGTATGATTGTCACACTTAAAGATAAAATAAGATAAGATAAGCCTTTATTAGTCCCACAATGGTGAAATTCCAGATGTTTCAGATCATCAAACAAATTTAAATATTAGATAAAGATAACACAAGTAAACACAAAATGCAGTTTTTAAATGAAGGTGTTTATTATTAAGGAAAAAAAAATACAAACCTACATGGCCCTGTGTGAAAAAGTGATTGCCCCCTAAACCTAATAACTGGTTGGGCCACCCTTAGCAGCAACAACTGCAATCGAGCATTTGCGATAACTGCCAATGAGTCTTTTACAGTGCTGTGGAGGAATTTTGGCCCACGCATCTTTGCAGAATTGTTGTAATTCAGCCACATTGGAGGGTTTTCAAGCATGAACCGCCTTTTTTAAGATCATGCCACATCATCTCAATTGGATTCAGATCAGGACTTTGACGATGCCACTCCAAAGTCTTCATTTTGTTTTTCTTAAGCCGTTCAGAGGTGGACTTACTGGTGTGTTTTGGATCATTGTCCTGCTGCAGAATCCAATTGCGCTTCAGCTTTAAGTTACAAACAGATGGCCAGACATTCTCCTTCAGGATTTTTTGGTAGACAGCAGAATTCATGGTTCCATTTACCACAGCAAGTCTTCCAGGTCCCGAAGCAACAAAACAGCCCCAGACCATCACACTACCACCATCATATTTTATTGTTGATATGATGTTTCTTTTCTGAAATGCTGTGTTACTTTTACACCGGCTGTAATGGGACACACACCTTCCAAAAAGTTCAACTTTTGTCTCGTCAGTCGACAGAGTATTTTCCCAAAAGTCTTGGGGATTATCAAGATGTTTTCTGGCAAAACTGAACAAGCCTTTATGTTCTTTTTGCTTAGCAGTGGTTTTCGTCTTGGAAGTCTGCCATCCAGGCCATTTTTGCCCAGTCTCTTTCTTATGGTGGAGTCATGAACACTGACCTTAACTGAGGCAAGTGAGGCTTGCAGTTCTTTGGATGTTGTTGTGGGGTCTTTTGTGACCTCTTGGATGAGTCGACGCTGTGCTCTTGGGGTAATTTTGGTCAGCTGGCCACTCCTGAGAAGGTTGACCACTGTTCCATATTTTCGCCATTTGTGAATAATTGCTCTCATTGTGGTTCGCTGGAGTCCCAAAGCTTTAGAAATGGCTTTATAACGTTTTCCAGACTGATAGATCTCAATTACTTTGTTTCTCATTTGTTCCTATATTTTTTTGGATCGCAGCATGATGTCTAGCTTTTGAGGATCTTTTGGTGTACTTTACTTTGTCAGGCAGGTCCTATTTAAGTGATTTCTTGATTGAGAACAGGTGTGGCAGTAAACAGGCCTGGGTGTGGCTAGAGAAATTGAACTCAGCTTTCCAAAGATGTAATAAACCACAGTTAATTTATGTTTTAACGTGGGGGGGGGGGGGTCACTTTTCACACAGGGCCATGTAGGTTTGGATTGTTTTTTTTTACCCTTAATAATAAACACCTACATTTAAAAACTGCATTTTGTGTTTACTTGTGTTATCTTTGTCTAATATTTAAATTTGTTTGATGATCTGAAACATTTAAATGTGACAAACATACAAAAAAAAAAAAGAAATCAGGAAGGGGCAAACACTTTTTCACACCACTGCATGATTCTATTGATTTTCTTCTTTTTGGTAATGGAACTTTGTGAAATTGTAGGGTCTTTTGTGTTCTGTGTATTCTTTTTTAATGCTTGTATTGCACAGTTAAACTGCACAGTTATAGAGATAAGCTTATTTTTATGTTTTTATTATATAATATTCTTTATACAAGCTTACACATACTCTTTAGATAGTGTGTTAAACATACACAAAAATATTCAGGGCCCTTTTATGACAGTCAGCAGTGTGTTTTTACACTATGCTTCCCGCCTTTGCACCAGTGTTTTTTTTAGTTTATGTCAGCACATTGTCTGTTTTTTACCCTTTGCATCACACCATCTAATTACTAGTAGACAGTATGCTGGCTTTGCACCTGGAGGAGGAGGCTCATTTTAAAGAGGTGTGGCAGTGCACAATCTCATGTGCACTGGTATTTTGATGCATTTTATGGCAATGTGCTTTTGATCATTTCAGTGGCATGTTTTGAAATCACGCAGTTTCTACTGACAGGAGCACATGAGGAAACACAGCATGTGCTGGGACTTGCAGTCATTTCAGTGGACAGTCATAAAAAAATTATAATCCAATCACCCGTCATTTTAATTATAATATGATGATACAGTTTTAATAGTTTGTTATTCCATCCACATTTTCATTTTTATTGTGGATTTACAGTTGGAGTCTATAGATTAGGCATTAATGTACAGCTGTGGACGAAATTGTTGGTGCCCCTCTGTTAATGAAAGAAAAACCCACAATGGTCACAGAAATAACTTGAATCTGACAAAAGTGGTAATAAATAAAAATTCTATGAAAATTAACCAGTGAAAATCAGACAATGCTTTTGAATTGTGGTTCAACAGAATTATTTTAAAAAGCAAACTCATGAAACAGGCCTGGACAAAAATGATGGTACCCTTAACTTAATATTTTGTTGCACAACCTTTTGAGGCAATCACTGCAATCAAACGATTTCTGTAACTGTCAGTGAGACTTCTGCACCTCTCAGGAGGTATTTTGGCCCACTCCTCATGAGCAAACTGCTCCAGTTGTCTCAGGTTTGAAGGGTGCCTTCTCCAGACGGCATGTTTCTGCTCCTTCCACAGATGTTCAATAGGATTTAGATCAGGGCTTATAGAAGGCCACTTTAGAATAGTCTAATGTTTGGCTCTTAGCCATTCTTGGGTGTTTTTAGCTGTGTGTTTTGGGTCATTATCCTGTTACAAGACCTATGACCTGTGACTGAGACCAAGCTGTCTGACACTGGGCAGCACATTTCTCACTAGAATACCTTGATAGTCTTGAGATTTCATTGTACCCTGCGCAGATTCAAGACACCCTGTGCCAGATGCAGCACAGTAGGGACAGTGTTCTTTTTTTGGTGTGCTTCATTTTTGCGTCTGTAAAAACAGAGCTTATGTGCCTTGCCAAAAAGTTGCAGTTTTGTCTCGTCTGTCCATAGGACATTCTCCCAGAAGCTTTGTGGCTTGTCAACATGCAGTTTGGCAAATTCCAGTCTGGCTTTTTTATGATTTGTTTTCAACAGTGGTGTCCTCCTTGGTCATCTCCCATGAAGTCCACTTTGGCTCAAACAACGACGGATGGTGCGATCCGACACTGATGTACCTTGACCTTGGAGTTCACCATGAATGTATTTAGAGGTTTTTCTGGGCTCTTTTGTTACCATTCGTATTATCCGTCTCCTCCTGCAGCCACGTCCAGGGACGTTGGCTACAGTCCCGTGGATCTTAAATTTCTGAATAATATGTGCAACTGTAGTCACAGGAAGATCATGCTGCTTGGAGATGGTCTTATAGCCTTTACCTTTAACATGCTTGTCTATAATTTTCTTTCTAATCACCTGAGACAACTCTCTCCTTTGCTTCCTCTGGTCCATGTTTAGTGTGGTACACACCATGTCACCAAACAGCACAGTGACTACTTGTCACCCTTTAAATAGGCCGACTGACTGATTACAAGTTTGTAGACACCTGTGATGTTAATTAGAGGACACATCTTGGTTGAACATGGCCCTATGGTCACATTATTTTCAATCTTTTCTAGGGGTACCATCATTTTTGTCCAGGCCTGTTTCATGAATTTATTTTTTAAAGTAATTCTGTTGAACTACAATTCAAAAGCATTGTCTGATTTTCATTGGTTAATTTTCATAGAATTTTTATTTATTACCATTTTTGTCGGATTCAAGTTATTTCTGTGACCATTGTGGGTTTTTCTTTCATTAACAGAGGGGTACCAACAATTTTGTCCACGGCTGTATATATTTTTAGGGGAATGAATGAATAAACAGGAAGCATGTGCATGGTGCATTGTGTTGCATGGGGAAAGCATGATGGGATACTGTCAGTCTAAATATTCTAAACAACAAACCTCTTCTGTGACAAAGTATTCTGTCCACTAATCTGTAGTATCAGTCATCATATCACATCATCGTATCTTGTGTCTGTTCATGTGCAAGTGTTCTGATTAATGGAAAAACCCCCACACTCAGCCGTTTTCTGTTGAATGAGGAAGAAGACTATTCTATACTATACTATACTATAAGGAAGAAACTATTTGAAGACACACCAGAGTATTTCACTGCACAGAGAAAAAAATGGTACGTGTCTTTATGATTCAATAGATTGTCATCTTTTTAATTTAACTTCCAGACTGCAGCAGGACGAGTCTGCCCTACCGGAAAAAGAGCTGTCACTGTGGCCGTAGAAGAGCCAACAGGTGCTCACAAAACCGACATGCGTCATTATCTAATTATGACAGTTTTACAATTTTTTAACCTCATTCACTGCCATTCTTTTAAGAGAATGATTCAAAATGCAAGTATACCAACAGCTGTTTTGAGTTGTTGCATTGGACCTCAGACCGGGATGAGCCTCTCCTCTTTCTTGGTTTAAAAAAGAAATTGGGATGAATGATAATATAACTGAAGAAAATTTACAACTCTATCTAATCATGGACAAAGAGGATGGACAAAGGTCTAATCTTTGAATTGCAGCCTACCGATCTCATCTGTGAATAAATATGATCATCTCCCCATTGTGAGCAATGCTGGAGAGGAGGTTAAAAAGCTCCTTAAATGCTTCTTGCCCTTAAATGCATTTTCACTTTTTGAATGAGTCTCAGTGCAAAATGGATTTGTCCTTCCATTTAAATGCTGTCATATTAGTATAAAGCCTTTGATCTTGTGCCCCTGTTTATTAGAGAGAATGAGAGCAAAGGCAGCGAATGGTTTATTTCACAGTACCCCCAAAACACACTTCTGAATAATTAAGAGCATTAGGACAACCTCTTTACACTTTGCACCCAGCACAAAGTTCATTTTGCACTGCTGTAATAGTGAAATAAACTTTGAAATGCCCATAAACATGACCTGTGCCTCAGACAAGTGCTTATGGACTGTGCCACTGCAATACGGCCATTAATGTGCAAAGTAGTGTTTGAGTGTGTTTGTCAGCATAAATGCTGTACTTTGTTGATTGTAGTTGTTGGAGAATTTCTGTTAAAGAATAATAGACACTGTTTGGGCTAAAACTTGATAGTTTTAATATAGCAGTTGTGTCATTATTTATTATTTCTTTTGATCATTATTACCTGCTCCAGAAAAATACTGGCTCAGTCAATACACATGTTGCATAATATCACAAATATTTTAGGAGACACTGACTACCACTATAATTAAAACCATAATGAAAGAAACAGTGTAAAATAAATTACCAAAAATTTGATATTGACTTCCGGTTATGGCTGCCACGTAGGATGGACGTGTCTCGCTCTGCTCTGCTCCTGGAGAAAAAAAATCGGCAAATAACTCTCTCATTTGGGACAGAACGTATCCCAGCATTTGGGCGAGGATATGTCGGCGAAGCCTAAGGCTGGAAAACCAGGAAAAGGAAAAAGCGAGCCGCCGAAACAGTCCAAATTAACGGACTTTCAGGTCTGTGACGCAGCAAACAAAACTCCATATATGGCGGAGGAGGCTGGCGGCGGTGCGATGTCTGCGGGGAATGGCGCAGATGCGCTGATGGCTGCCATGAGTTCAATGAGAGCGGACTTTTCCTCTAGATTTGATGGGATTATGACAGCGTTGGAAGGAATAAGAAAGGAATTGGGTGACTGTGTAGAACGAACGGCGCAGATGGAGCTCCGTCTCGCTAGTGCTGAAGATGACGTCACCCGTCTTCAATTAAAGGTGCGCACTTTGGAAAAAAAAAATAAATCTCTGGAAGATAATATTTTGGATTTGGAATCTCGGTCGAGACAGAATAATTTGAGGCTGGTGGGTCTTCCAGAGGAATCAGAAGGTCGGGACGTATGTTCCTTTCTGGAAAAGTGGATTCCGGAGGTGCTGGGCAGCGAGGAGTTGCAATCAGCAGTGGTTCTGGAAAAAGCACATCGTATTGGCCCACGGAGAGATAAGGGACCGCCGAGGACCTTAATTATGAAGTTTCTTAGCAACAGAGACAGGATGAAGATCTTCAACGCTGCACGTGCTAAAGGAGAGATTAAACACCAGGACCAGCAGGTGCGGTTCTACCCAGATTTGGCCACAGGAATCCAGCAATTGAGGAAGCAGTTTGATCCCATACGTAAGGAGCTGCGCAACCTTGGGATTCGTCATGGTGTAATCTATCCTGCGAGACTGCTGACCACGTATGAGGGCAGAACCCACATTTTCAAGACCCCAGAGGAGGCGCAGGAGTTCATCAAGAAGATCAAAGAAGAAGATGAGACTGGTGGGAGCTAAGCATGAACAAAATATAAGGTAGAATAATTAAGCATTTGCACAGGCATCTGACTGACTTGAAGTAAATAGTAAGTTTACAAAATATAGATTGTATTATATATTAAAAAAACAAAACAAAAACAAAACAAACAAAAAAAAACAAAACTATGATGTACAAAGTTGTTAAAAATTTTGGAGTTAAGTTGGAAAACTACAGAGGAGAGTTAATGTTACGTCATTAAAAGCAGTAGAGTTAGGGTGATTGGGAGGATGAAGAAGGAGTGGCTTAGGCTGTTCCCCGTGGGTGTGGAACGGTCGATGGCTATATCGGGAGACAGAATTTTTCTTTTGATTTTGGGGGGTTTGCCACAAGTGTGGGAAGGGGAAATTTGTTTGTGTGTAGTTTGTAGGATGAATGTTCAACCACTCATGTTTTTGCTTCTCTGTATGAGCATGTTTACACTGCAAGGTAATCCCAAACTCTCTATTGATCATGGACCAAAGTGTTAATCTTAATTTAACTTCATGGAATTGCAGAGGTCTACAAAATTTAAAAAAACTTAAACAAGTTATGAATAAAATAAAGGACATGGGTTCAAGAATTGTGTTTTTACAAGAAACTCATCTGATAGAGGAGGATGTTAAAAGAATTAGGAGTAGATGGCAGGGAAGTGTATTCACCTCTTCATTTTCATCCCGAGCCAGGGGAGTTATGACTCTCATACATAAATCAGTTCCTTTTCAGGTGAAAAATGTAATTGGAGACAAATTTGGAAGATATGTAATCATTCAAGGTTCTTTGCTATTAGAAAATATAAATCTTGTGAACTTATATGGTCCCAATATAGATGATCAGAAGTTCTTTGCTAATTTATTTCTCATCTTATCATCACTTACAGGGCAACATATAATAGCAGGGGATTTTAATTGTACATTGAATCCAGGTGTGGATAGATCAACAGGACTGGATTGTACGCACATTGGATGTAGGATGACTATTAATCATTTTATGAAAGAATTGAGATTGTTAGATATATGGAGAGAAATGAAACCACAAGTTAAAGCCTATTCTTGTTATTCCAGTACCTACAAGACATTCTCACGTATTGATTATTTTTTGATTTCCACAGAATTAAGGTCCAAGATTCAAAACTGCTTTTATGATAACATCGTGATTTCTGATCATGCACCCTGTTGTCTAATATATGTAGATAAAAAATTGACAAAGGAATCAGGTAGATGGCAATTTCAGCATAAATGGCTTCAGGATAAGGAATTTGTCAAGTATATAGAAAAACAGATAGACGAGTTCTTTGACATCAATACTACACAAACATCAGCATGTGTAAAGTGGGAGGCTTTCAAAGCTTTTATTAGGGGACATATTATTAGTTATACAGGATCAAAATCTAAGAAGACTCGAGAGGAGAGAGCTAAATTGGAACATAAAATAAAAAGTCTTCAGGAAAAAGTGTATGCAGGAAGTGACCCAAGGTTGGAGAATGAATTACTGATTTTGAGAGCTGAATACGACAAAAAATCAGCGAATAGAGCTGCCTCGAGTCTTCTAAGATTGAAACAATCTTTTTATGAACAAGGTGAAAAATCAGGAAAATTATTAGCATGGCAGATTAAACAATTGGAAATTAAAACACCAATTACCAGTATTATAAGTAACGGACAGGTAGTTATAGATCCTTTAGAAATTAATAGAGCCTTTAGAGATTACTATGAAAAATTATATGATACCAAAAATGAACCTGATTTAACAAAACTAAATGGGTTTTTGAACGAACTATCTATACCGTGTATTCCAAATGAAAACAGGGAGATATTGGAGTCTAAAATTAGTCAAGAAGAAGTTGGGCTAGCCATTGATAATATGAAATCAGGAAAAAGTGCAGGACCAGATGGTCTTCCAGTTGACCTTTATAAAAAATTTAAGAATAAATTAATAAAACCTTTTTTGGAAATGGTTTTAGAAGCATTTCAAAATAATAATTTACCATCATACATAAATAATGCCTTAATTATACTGCTGCCAAAACCAGGTAAGCCCTCTAATAAATGTGAAAATATGAGACCAATAAGCCTATTAAACGCCGACCTTAAGATAATCTGTAAAATTTTAGCAAGACGAATACAAGAAATTTTACCAAATATTATTAATCGAGATCAGAATGGCTTTATAAAGGGTAGACAAGGCTTCCATAATGTAAGAAGACTATTTAATATTATTTATTTTAATAAAGAAGCACCGGATACAGCTCTCCTATCATTGGACGCCGAAAAGGCCTTTGATAGAGTTGAATGGCCCTTTCTTTTTGAAGTCCTACAAAGGTTTGGACTTGGAAATAATTTCATAAAATGGGTTCAAATAATATACAATAATGCTACAGCAGAAATCCTAACAAATAACAATATTTCAAAACCAATAAAAATCAATAGAGGATGTCGACAAGGCTGTCCACTTTCACCTTTACTGTTTACTATGGCAATTGAACCTTTAGCGATAGCGATACGTTTACATTCACAAATATATGGAATTAAAGTTGGACCAACAGAACATAAAATCTCCCTGTACGCCGATGATATAATTTTGTTTATGTCGAATCTAAAAAAATCAATTCCAACCTTGTTGAATTTAATAAAGAATTTTGGGGAAATATCAGGATATAAAATAAATAAAACTAAATCTTCAATATTAATGCTAAATGAGACCCAGAGAAATTACCCAGCCCCTGAGGTAAATCAATTCAATGTTGTAAATCAGTTTAAATATTTAGGAATCCAAATTATGCCTAAGCTAGAATCAGTCGCCAGTGTCAACTATGAAGCCTTAATGTCAGATATCAATGAGTTAACTCAGAGATGGATGTCACTACCAATGTCGATGATCGGGAGAATCAATATACTTAAAAGTAATATTTTACCTAAAATACTTTATTTATTTCAATACATTCCCTTATCACCACCTTTAGATCTATTCTCAAGAATAAAAAAAAAGTTAGTGGAATTTATATGGAACAACAGGAGGGCTAGATTACGTTTGTCTTTATTATATTTACCATTTGATCGTGGAGGTCTGAAATGTCCAAATTTTATGTTGTATTATTGGTCGGCACAACTGAGGTCTATGACATATTATTTTTCATCAAATGATCTCCCTCACTGGACTGAAATGGAATCATACAATTTACCTTTACCTCTTCCCATATTCATATACTCAGATTCGGCAAAAAAATTACAAAAACAAGTTAAAAATCCATTTGTAAAGCATATGATCAAAATATGGTGTGAAGCTAAAAACTATTTAAAAGAACCACAGTTATTGTCACAATTTAGTCCAATATGGGGTAATCAATATTTTAAACCAGGGAGAGCGGACGCTGTATTTAAAGTATGGAATTTAAAAGGGATACAAAAGATTCAGGATTTATATTTGCCATGTGCAGACAACATAATGTCTTTTGAAGAGCTGAGGATCAAATTTAATCTCAATAGAACACATTTTTTAAAATATCTTCAACTTAGAAACTTTATTCGATCAAATCAAAATAAAGCTCTCACTCGACCTATTTATTCATCTTTGGAAAAAATGATGATGAAAGATAGTAAAAGAAAGGGTATTATTTCAGAGTTTTATAACTCATTGACACTATCTTCAAGTGAAAATTCACTGAAAAGATTAAACTACTGGAAAGAAGATCTGCAAATTGAAATTTCAGAGGAACAATGGGAATTGGCTTGTACAGAAGCTCAAACCAAATCAATAAATGCACGCCTTAAATTGATACATTTCAAATGGTTAATGCGGATGTATGTTACACCGGAGGAGTTAAATAGATATAACAAAAATATACCAGATACATGCACAAAATGCATGGAAAGTAAAGGAACCCTATTTCATTGTTTATGGGAATGTAAATTAATAAGAATGTTTTGGGAGGAGGTGAGGGTAACAATTGAAAAAATAATCTCAAAACAAATCATATTGAATCCTAAACTGTTTTTGTTGGGTCTGTACCCAGAAAAGCATAATTTCAATAAAAGTGAAAGAACATTCATAGACCTCAGTTTGCTTAATGCCAAAAAATGTATTGCACTATTATGGAAAAAGACTCATAGACCAGATGTGACTCAGTGGTTAAGACAGATGTTAACAAACCTTCCATTAGAAAGAATAACATATATACTGAAATCAAAGGAAATTGTGTTTGAGAATATATGGAGACCTTTTATTGATTATGTAAAAAATTTAAACATAACTCTTGAAGAAGAAGGTGAATGATGTGTGTGGACCTTGTAAATTCCAAACTGGTGAACATAATATGTATACTAATGTATTGGATTGTCTAGACTAAACAGAGGAGCATTGTTGAAGACTTGATTTTGTTGGTGGTTGTTGGTGTTTTTAGGGCATTTTTTTTTTTTTGTAGTACTTTAGTGTTAGTGTTTGATTGTTTGTATCATGTTTGTTAAATAAAAAAAAAAAAGGTTCAATAAAGATATTGTGGAAAAAAAAATTTGATATTAGTCATATTGTCATTTCTCTCTTTTAGTTTGAAGGATGAAGGTTAAGTGTAATGGCTTCAGCTTCCCTCTCTTCAGAGATTTTAACTTCTCTTCCACCCACTACTCCCTCTCATTTTTCGTTTCTCTGTCATGTTCACCATCGTCATCTCATCTCTTTCTCCCCCCTGCTGTCCTGCTGATGTGCAGTAAGTCAGTCTGGGAAGCATTTCAAGTGTGTTTAGAGTAACTGACTCATCACTGCTTTTGTGCCATGGTTTGTTAATGTAGGGCAGCTGATAGTAGTTTGGACGTCCTGTGTTGCAGGTGGCCTAAGCCGTTCTTTGTGTGTGTGTGTGTGTGCACTAGGACACGGCTGTCTGTGTGTGTGATGTCTGACTGTATTTAATACAGCACTGATGGGCATACAGACTTCACCTTTGTCGTCAGTGTGTGTGTAGACAAAAGTGACGGCCTCCAACAACAAGACAGACAGCAGGTCTTTACTCTGCTGTCAGTGGCGAGCCTTCAAGCCATGGCTTCTTTCAGCAGTGGCTAATAACAGACCAAAGACTCAGAGCAGCTCCCTCTCAGAAGCTTCATGATGCACACATGCATACCCACAGAGAGAAAGAGCTATAATTTGGACTTACATTTCCATACTAGTGATGGAATAGTTATCTCAACAGGTTTCTCCTAATCGACCAAAAATGAAGACATAGCATCTCATTTCAGTCATGTGACTGCTGTAGCAGGAGATTTTACTGTCCCTAATACCCATAAGTATCCCTCCACCTCATTATATTAACACACCCTGGAATATTTTTCTACTAACTTCTAATTGTTAAGCTCTAATCATTCTCCCTCTGCTCAAACTTATTCCAGATAGCATTGACATTGCAAGTGACCCCTTCCTGGATAAGGAAACAGAGCTAATCAGGGCTAGTGTTTCATTGTACTGTACACTCCTTCATCCCCATATCCCTCCATCCCTGCATAGCAGCTAAAACGGCTCATCCTGAAACCATTAGACCAAATTGCTAAATGGTTAGAATGTGTAACCACTTAAGACTATGTCTTAAGAGTAGTAATCTTCAATCTACTGTGGCAAGCAAGGAGAGGGCTGAATGTATAGTCAGAGTGGGAACTGAGAGAAATGCCACAGGGACTAAATTTTAAAACAAAGAAAGATGGAAGAATTCCCTATATGAATCCTGAAGAATTTTACAAGAACTTGGTGTTGTGATTGTACTCATGTATAGAACACCAACCCCCATCTCCTGGCATACCTTACCCACCACTTTGCTGCTGGCAGCAGCTACATTTACTTTTGCATGTGCTAAAAAAAGTTGCAAACATGACCAGTAATCAGTTGAAGATCCACTGAAAACATTCTAATACTGAGGTCTGTCGTTTATTGATATCTGAAGACCACAGAGCAAACCAGTATCTCCTTATTACTTAAGATGTTAAGATCAGGGAACTGACATCGAGATGGTGACATCCTACAAGTATCTGGGTGTTCATCTGAACAATAAACTAGACTGGTCACACAATACTGACGCACTCTACAAGAAGGGACAGTGCAGGCTGTTCCTACTGAGGAGACTCAGGTCTTTTGGTGTACAAGGGGCGCTGCTGAAGACATTTTACGACACGGTGGTGGCATCAGCCATCACTTTTGGAGTGGTCTGCTGGGGCAGTGGCATTACAGCAGCCGATAGGAAGAGACTGAACAAACTGATCAAGAAAGCTAGCTCTGTCCTGGGGCAGCGCCTTGACTCAGTGGAGGAGATGGGAGAGAGAAGGATGGTGGCTAAACTGGCATCTCTGCTGGAGTCCGAGTCCCACCCTATGCAGGACATACTGAATGCACTGAGGAGCTCATTTAGCAGCAAACTACATCATCCTAGGTGCACAACCGAGAAGTTTCGCAGGTCCTTCCTACCTACAGCTGTCAGACTGTACAACCTAAGCAGGGCTGCTCGCAGAGATAGCAAAAAGACGTGACAACCTAATAGTATTGAATGCAAAAGACGCAATAGACTTACACAATGGTCCCCTCCGGTATACAACTAGGAAAATACCGGTCGCTACAGAGGGCGATGATATGTATGGGTACATAATCATACCATGTAGGATAACTAAGTAGACGGTTATGCTGTTTCATTCCATCTAGCTACAATGCTCCGCACTGTGTGTGTTTATATATTTATATATTTATTCCATCTAGCTACAATGCTCCGCACTGTTTGTTTATATATTTATATGTACATATGTATACTCGCTGCTCTTGTTTTTTTTTCTTGTCTTCTGATTGTTGCTCTGAGTGTTGCTATCCCTGTACTGTTGCAATCCTGGAATTTCCCTATTGTGGGACTAATAAAGGCTTATCTTATCTTATCTATGTTGCCAAATTTGAAAGATGGTCTAAAATAACTTTAGTAATGAAGCAGACAGACAAAATATCAGTTGACAGATGACACCCAAAGAGAAAAAAACAGAATCTACAACATATAACTGGGCAAATACTAGATTCTTTAGAGCAACATCCCCTGCCCTTTGAGGGACCTAAAATCTAAACCAGAAAACACTGGTCTATTTCTGAGATCATTACTTAGTCTATTGAGCAAAAGGCTGAGCTGGAAGACTGAAGGAGCAGAGATTCTGCCTAAAGGTGGAGAAACTTGAAGGTAATTAAAGACAGGATTTTGTCCTTGATTGTTCTTCAGGTTTGTCATCAAGGTTGGTGGGGATGGGAGGTAACTTGGGGAAACTGATGGTCAAAAGCCACCATGTACATTTCACTACCAAAATGCAGCTGTCTTATGAATCTTGCCAGTTTGCAGGCAGATATAAAAATTATATTTAAATCTAGAAATCATACTGAGTGATGTAAAACTTTGAATGATTCAAAGGAAAGAACTGATAATTTATGCATTCCAGAGTTGCCCTCATTAAAGACTTTCCTGGTCAACAAGTAGTCAGAATTAAAACAGTCAACTATTTGTTTGACTTTTCAAATAAATATATCCATTTATTAATAAAACAGTTTTGTTACATCAGTAAATGGTTGAAAAAGAATGTCTTCAATAAAAAGTACAATATAATTAAAATATAATTTAACCTGCACACTGAAGGAGGCAAGCCACCTGATAACTGGCTAAACTCAGGTAAACACACTGTCTTTTGGGTTGTTTGAATCGCCATCCGCATTGGCCTCCTTTCTTAATCTCATGTTGTGCACAAGGAACAGGAGTTTGTCATTACAAGGCTTTTTGAGATTGCAGTCAGGTAACACTATACCACATATAAGCTAATTAGTGAGCATGAGCTTTGGAAAAGCCGAAGTCATCAGAATAAGGACTCAACATCTGTGCTTTTTGTCTACAGTATCTAAACAAGACCAGACAATGGCAGATCCCCATGGCACAACATTTTTCTTCCGGCTGCACCCTGCTCAGTCTCATCCTATCCCTTGCATCTTCTTCTCTCACACACCAACCCTCTCCATGTCCCCCTTCGCTACATCCATGGATTTTCTCTGTGGTCTTCCTCTTTTCCTCCTGCCTAACAGCTCCATCTTCAACATCCTTTGTCCAATATATCCACTATCCCTCCTCTGCACATGTTCAAACCATCTCAGCCTTGCCTCTCTTACTTTGTCTCCAAACTGCTCAACTTGCGCTGTCCCTCTGATATATTCATTTCTAATCCTGTTAATCCCACTCACTCCCAATGAGAATCTTAGCATCATCAGCTCTGCCACCTCCAGCGCCACCTCCTGTTTTTTTTTGGTGGTGCCGCTGTTTCCAAACCATACATCATATTAGGTCTCAGTACTGTCTTTTAAATCTTCCCTTTCACTCTGGCTGCTATTCTTCTGACACTCATCTGTACCCACTCCACCCTGCATGCACTCACTTGTTCATTCCTCTTGTGCATTTACTATTGCTTTGGATGGTTGACCCCAGGTATTTAAACTCATCTACATTACCTTCATTACCTCTACTCCTTCCATCTTCACCATTACACCTGTCTCCCCCTCATTCACACACATGTATTCTGTCTTGCTTCTACTGACTTTCATGATATGGAGTGAAGTATGTGGCGGCAATGCACCTGTAAGCTGGTTGCCAACCGCCAATCAAATCTAAAAGAAGAAGACTTTCATTCCGCTTCTCTCCAGTGCATAACTCCACTTCTCCAGATTCTCTTCCACCTGCTCCCTACCCTCACTACAGATCAGTGTCATCTGAGAGCATCATGGTCCACGGAGACTCCTGTTTGATCTTATCTGTCAGCCTGTCCATCAGGGATCCTTGATATAATCCAACCCCTACCTTGAATCCATCTGTCACTTCTGCAGCACACCTCAACACCATTTCACCATCCTCATACATGTCCTGCGCCACTCTCACATACTTCTCTGTCACTCCTGACTTCCTCACACAGTACCGCAGTTCATCTCTTGGCATATTATCATATATTTTCTCTAGATTCACAAAAACACAGTGCAACTTCTCCTGACCTTCTCTATACTTCTCCATCAACACTCTTAAGGCAAACATTGCATCTGTAGTAGGCCTACTCTTTCTTGGCATCAAACTGTACTGATGCTCGGTAATGTACAGATATGATTTTCTGAGCTGGGATAATATTATCAAGCTGTGTGACATCATGTTTTTTTTTCCACAATATCTTTATTGAACCTTTTTTTTTTTTTTAACAAACATGATACAAACAATCAAACACTAACACTAAAGTACTACAAAAAAAAAAAATGCACTAAAAACACCAACAACCACCAACAAAATCAAATCTTCAACAATGCTCCTCTGTTTAGTCTAGACAATCCAATACATAAGTATACATATTATGTTCACCAGTTTGGAATTTACAAGGTCCACACACATCATTCACCTTCTTCTTCAAGAGTTATGTTTAAATTTTTTACATAATCAATAAAAGGTCTCCATATATTCTCAAACACAATTTCCTTTGATTTTAGTATATATGTTATTCTTTCTAATGGAAGGTTTGTTAACATCTGTCTTAACCACTGAGTCACATCTGGTCTATGAGTCTTTTTCCATAATAGTGCAATACATTTTTTGGCATTAAGCAAACTGAGGTCTATGAATGTTCTTTCACTTTTATTAAAATTATGCTTTTCTGGGTACAGACCCAACAAAAACAGTTTAGGATTCAATATGATTTGTTTTGAGATTATTTTTTCAATTGTTACCCTCACCTCTTCCCAAAACATTCTTATTAATCTACATTCCCATAAACAATGAAATAGGGTTCCTTTACTTTCCATGCATTTTGTGCATGTATCTGGTATATTTTTGTTATATCTATTTAACTCCTCCGGTGTAACATACATCCGCATTAACCATTTGAAATGTATCAATTTAAGGCGTGCATTTATTGATTTGGTTTGAGCTTCTGTACAAGCCAATTCCCATTGTTCCTCTGAAATTTCAATTTGCAGATCTTCTTTCCAGTAGTTTAATCTTTTCAGTGAATTTTCACTTGAAGATAGTGTCAATGAGTTATAAAACTCTGAAATAATACCCTTTCTTTTACTATCTTTCATCATCATTTTTTCCAAGGATGAATAAATAGGTCGAGTGAGAGCTTTATTTTGATTTGATCGAATAAAGTTTCTAAGTTGAAGATATTTTAAAAAATGTGTTCTATTGAGATTAAATTTGATCCTCAGCTCTTCAAAAGACATTATGTTGTCTGCACATGGCAAATATAAATCCTGAATCTTTTGTATCCCTTTTAAATTCCATACTTTAAATACAGCGTCCGCTCTCCCTGGTTTAAAATATTGATTACCCCATATTGGACTAAATTGTGACAATAACTGTGGTTCTTTTAAATAGTTTTTAGCTTCACACCATATTTTGATCATATGCTTTACAAATGGATTTTTAACTTGTTTTTGTAATTTTTTTGCCGAATCTGAGTATATGAATATGGGAAGAGGTAAAGGTAAATTGTATGATTCCATTTCAGTCCAGTGAGGGAGATCATTTGATGAAAAATAATATGTCATAGACCTCAGTTGTGCCGACCAATAATACAACATAAAATTTGGACATTTCAGACCTCCACGATCAAATGGTAAATATAATAAAGACAAACGTAATCTAGCCCTCCTGTTGTTCCATATAAATTCCACTAACTTTTTTTTTATTCTTGAGAATAGATCTAAAGGTGGTGATAAGGGAATGTATTGAAATAAATAAAGTATTTTAGGTAAAATATTACTTTTAAGTATATTGATTCTCCCGATCATCGACATTGGTAGTGACATCCATCTCTGAGTTAACTCACTGATATCTGACATTAAGGCTTCATAGTTGACACTGGCGACTGATTCTAGCTTAGGCATAATTTGGATTCCTAAATATTTAAACTGATTTACAACATTGAATTGATTTACCTCAGGGGCTGGGTAATTTCTCTGGGTCTCATTTAGCATTAATATTGAAGATTTAGTTTTATTTATTTTATATCCTGATATTTCCCCAAAATTCATTATTAAATTCAACAAGGTTGGAATTGATTTTTTTAGATTCGACATAAACAAAATTATATCATCGGCGTACAGGGAGATTTTATGTTCTGTTGGTCCAACTTTAATTCCATATATTTGTGAATGTAAACGTATCGCTATCGCTAAAGGTTCAATTGCCATAGTAAACAGTAAAGGTGAAAGTGGACAGCCTTGTCGACATCCTCTATTGATTTTTATTGGTTTTGAAATATTGTTATTTGTTAGGATTTCTGCTGTAGCATTATTGTATATTATTTGAACCCATTTTATGAAATTATTTCCAAGTCCAAACCTTTGTAGGACTTCAAAAAGAAAGGGCCATTCAACTCTATCAAAGGCCTTTTCGGCGTCCAATGATAGGAGAGCTGTATCCGGTGCTTCTTTATTAAAATAAATAATATTAAATAATCTTCTTACATTATGGAAGCCTTGTCTACCCTTTATAAAGCCATTCTGATCTCGATTAATAATATTTGGTAAAATTTCTTGTATTCGTCTTGCTAAAATTTTACAGATTATCTTAAGGTCGGCGTTTAATAGGCTTATTGGTCTCATATTTTCACATTTATTAGAGGGCTTACCTGGTTTTGGCAGCAGTATAATTAAGGCATTATTTATGTATGATGGTAAATTATTATTTTGAAATGCTTCTAAAACCATTTCCAAAAAAGGTTTTATTAATTTATTCTTAAATTTTTTATAAAGGTCAACTGGAAGACCATCTGGTCCTGCACTTTTTCCTGATTTCATATTATCAATGGCTAGCCCAACTTCTTCTTGACTAATTTTAGACTCCAATATCTCCCTGTTTTCATTTGGAATACACGGTATAGATAGTTCGTTCAAAAACCCATTTAGTTTTGTTAAATCAGGTTCATTTTTGGTATCATATAATTTTTCATAGTAATCTCTAAAGGCTCTATTAATTTCTAAAGGATCTATAACTACCTGTCCGTTACTTATAATACTGGTAATTGGTGTTTTAATTTCCAATTGTTTAATCTGCCATGCTAATAATTTTCCTGATTTTTCACCTTGTTCATAAAAAGATTGTTTCAATCTTAGAAGACTCGAGGCAGCTCTATTCGCTGATTTTTTGTCGTATTCAGCTCTCAAAATCAGTAATTCATTCTCCAACCTTGGGTCACTTCCTGCATACACTTTTTCCTGAAGATTTTTTATTTTATGTTCCAATTTAGCTCTCTCCTCTCGAGTCTTCTTAGATTTTGATCCTGTATAACTAATAATATGTCCCCTAATAAAAGCTTTGAAAGCCTCCCACTTTACACCTGCTGATGTTTGTGTAGTATTGATGTCAAAGAACTCGTCTATCTGTTTTTCTATATACTTGACAAATTCCTCATCCTGAAGCCATTTATGCTGAAATTGCCATCTACCTGATTCCTTTGTCAATTTTTTATCTACATATATTAGACAACAGGGTGCATGATCAGAGATCACGATGTTATCATAAAAGCAGTTTTGAATCTTGGACCTTAATTCTGTGGAAATCAAAAAATAATCAATACGTGAGAATGTCTTGTAGGTACTGGAATAACAAGAATAGGCTTTAACTTGTGGTTTCATTTCTCTCCATATATCTAACAATCTCAATTCTTTCATAAAATGATTAATAGTCATCCTACATCCAATGTGCGTACAATCCAGTCCTGTTGATCTATCCACACCTGGATTCAATGTACAATTAAAATCCCCTGCTATTATATGTTGCCCTGTAAGTGATGATAAGATGAGAAATAAATTAGCAAAGAACTTCTGATCATCTATATTGGGACCATATAAGTTCACAAGATTTATATTTTCTAATAGCAAAGAACCTTGAATGATTACATATCTTCCAAATTTGTCTCCAATTACATTTTTCACTTGAAAAGGAACTGATTTATGTATGAGAGTCATAACTCCCCTGGCTCGGGATGAAAATGAAGAGGTGAATACACTTCCCTGCCATCTACTCCTAATTCTTTTAACATCCTCCTCTATCAGATGAGTTTCTTGTAAAAACACAATTCTTGAACCCATGTCCTTTATTTTATTCATAACTTGTTTAAGTTTTTTTAAATTTTGTAGACCTCTGCAATTCCATGAAGTTAAATTAAGATTAACACTTTGGTCCATGATCAATAGAGAGTTTGGGATTACCTTGCAGTGTAAACATGCTCATACAGAGAAGCAAGAACATGAGTGGTTGAACATTCATCCTACAAACTACACACAAACAAATTTCCCCTTCCCACACTTGTGGCAAACCCCCCAAAATCAAAAGAAAAATTCTGTCTCCCGATATAGCCATCGACCGTTCCACACCCACGGGGAACAGCCTAAGCCACTCCTTCTTCATCCTCCCAATCACCCTAACTCTACTGCTTTTAATGACGTAACATTAACTCTCCTCTGTAGTTTTCCAACTTAACTCCAAAATTTTTAACAACTTTGTACATCATAGTTTTTTTTTTGTTTGTTTGTTTGTTTTGTTTTTTTTTGTTTTTTTTAATATATAATACAATCTATATTTTGTAAACTTACTATTTACTTCAAGTCAGTCAGATGCCTGTGCAAATGCTTAATTATTCTACCTTATATTTTGTTCATGCTTAGCTCCCACCAGTCTCTTCTTCTTCTTTGATCTTCTTGATGAACTCCTGCGCCTCCTCTGGGGTCTTGAAGATGTGGGTTCTGCCCTCATACGTGGTCAGCAGTCTCGCAGGATAGATTACACCATGACGAATCCCAAGGTTGCGCAGCTCCTTACGTACGGGATCAAACTGCTTCCTCAATTGCTGGATTCCTGTGGCCAAATCTGGGTAGAACCGCACCTGCTGGTCCTGGTGTTTAATCTCTCCTTTAGCACGTGCAGCGTTGAAGATCTTCATCCTGTCTCTGTTGCTAAGAAACTTCATAATTAAGGTCCTCGGCGGTCCCTTATCTCTCCGTGGGCCAATACGATGTGCTTTTTCCAGAACCACTGCTGATTGCAACTCCTCGCTGCCCAGCACCTCCGGAATCCACTTTTCCAGAAAGGAACATACGTCCCGACCTTCTGATTCCTCTGGAAGACCCACCAGCCTCAAATTATTCTGTCTCGACCGAGATTCCAAATCCAAAATATTATCTTCCAGAGATTTATTTTTTTTTTCCAAAGTGCGCACCTTTAATTGAAGACGGGTGACGTCATCTTCAGCACTAGCGAGACGGAGCTCCATCTGCGCCGTTCGTTCTACACAGTCACCCAATTCCTTTCTTATTCCTTCCAACGCTGTCATAATCCCATCAAATCTAGAGGAAAAGTCCGCTCTCATTGAACTCATGGCTGCCATCAGCGCATCTGCGCCATTCCCCGCAGAAATCGCAGCGTTGCCAGCCTCCTCCGCCATATATGGAGTTTTGTTTGCTGCGTCACAGACCTGAAAGTCCGTTAATTTGGACTGTTTCGGCGGCTCGCTTTTTCCTTTTCCTGGTTTTCCAGCCTTAGGCTTCGCCGACATATCCTCGCCCAAATGCTGGGATACGTTCTGTCCCAAATGAGAGAGTTATTTGCCGATTTTTTTTTTCCAGGAGCAGAGCAGAGCGAGACACGTCCGTCTTACGTGGCAGCCATAACCGGAAAGTGTGACATCATGTTGGTGTATAAAACGCTTTATGGTTTGGCTCCACCTCCTCTGACTGAGTACATCCATCTGAAGGACAATGTAGGCACTCGATCCCAGAGTTGAGGGGACTGTGATGTTCATTTCAGGAAAAACAGCTTTGGACAGATGTCGGAGCATCTTACACCTGCAATGCTATCCCAACAGAACTCAGAAACATTCCATTGCTCAAGACTTCCTCTAAATCAGTTAAAAAAGTGGCTCCTGGACAATCAAACTTGCACCCACACTTTGGACAGTTAGTATGCACACTGTGCACATTTGAGTGCTCTGGTGTTTTTATTAATCATTGTTAGTTAATATCTGTATTTTAACATGTTTTACACTTGCACTTGTAACGTAAACCTGTGGTGGGACTACAGATGAAAATTTGCCTGTAATATATGCCAAATCTGGCATATTTACATGAACTACCTGATGGTGGCCGTGTTTATTGATATGCACTGTCCCAGTTTACATAAATAAAAACCAAATCAAAAATAAAATAATCATCACCTCTCTCCTTAAGTTGGTCTTAATACTCCTCAAAATAGTCAGTTGTTTATCATTTTTGCTGGATAATCTCCTGCAGCTGTTTGTTGTAGTTTTCAGTAAGTCTCACACACATCTCCTGAGCAATCTTAGCCCATTCTTTGGTGAGTCTCTCAACCTCCTCCAGATGTGATGGTCTTCTGGTGTGGAACTTGGTCTTCACTTCACTCCACAGATTTTTAATGAGATTCAAGTCAGGGCTTTGTGCAGGCCAGTCAGTGATGTTCACTTTGTTCTTCTGGTGGTAGTTCTTCACTCAGAGCAATGTATGTTTTGGGTTGTTGTGTTGGAAGACAAAGTGATGAGCCAGACCCAGTTTTGTTGCTGACTGCTTGAAGTTTTCTTTCAAAATCTTCATATAAGCTTTTTTCATGATTCGTTCCACCTTGACAAGATTCCCAGTTCCAGATGCACAGAAGCAGTGCCACAGTATAATACTCCAACCACCATGTTTCACTGTGAGGATGGTCTTCTCGGGTTGTACACCTCTCTCTTCTGTCTCCAAACATTGGCAGTGTCTCTGTGGCCAAAGACCTCTAGTTTCATCTCATCTGACCAAAGGACGTTCTTCCAGTATGTATAGTTGTTCTCCAGGTTGTCCTTAGCATACTTCAGTCTGCTTGTCTCTTCTGCAAAAGTGGAGTTTTTCCTTGGTCTGCAAACTCGCAGTCCATTCCTTTGCAGGGTTCTGGTGGTTATCTTTTTCGAGACTACAATTCGTGACTTGGCGAAGTGATTCATTAGTGTCTTGGCAGTTGTTCTGGGGTCTTTAGACACATCTCTCACTAGTTTTAGTTCCAGAGTCTTTGAAATATTTCACTTCCTACCTCTGCCAGGCTAATTCTGTACTGTCTTGCTCTCTTTGAATTTCTTGGTAATACATCTCACTCCAGTTCTTGACTCTTGGAAATACTGTGATAACTTTGTATATCCATCTCCTGCTTTGTGAGCATCAACAATTCTTTTTCAATAAGTCTGAACTGATTTCTTTTGCTTTTGGCATGATGCTTTCTCAAGTGCCAGCTCAACCCCTTGCTGAAATTTTTATACTGTGCGTAAATTGGAAGATAACCCTCAGTTTTAATTTTATTTTACAAACTCTGAGCATTGCAAAGTTAAAGCACATCACTGCACAACAGTGGTTTATGCTATAGCTCAATAAAAAGGTCAGTTTTTCAGGGGACATATAATTTTGACCCTGGTAGTTTTTGTTTTTTTGTGAAAAAATGTTTCTGTTTGCAAAGTAAAATAATCAATGCTTCCTAATGAAAACTTGGATGTTTAGAAAAGCTGTGTTAAAAATGTGTTGCGCTGTTTAACAGCTTTTGGGAAATACTTAAAAGAAATTTTCATAGGGGCACTCATAATTCTGTCCTCAGCTGTATATGTGAATGGGATATCAATGGGTCTGACACAATATTGTTAAACAGTACACATATTTACACGATTTGGCTCTTCTGCAGTATATTCAGTTGTCCTTTTCTTCAAACTTCAGTACACAGTTGTGATTTTGACAAACTGCTTCCACCCTTTTACACATTCTTCCTGTTTGTATGCAATCAAACCTACACCATTATGTATTTGACAGTGCCTTTCCTTTGTATGGACATTACCAGCTTTTACAGTGCAGCTTTATTACAATTTTGTGTAAACTTGACATTTTGCCATTTGCAGTAACTTTTTGTTTCAGCATAATTGATATGAAATACTTGGAAAGAGCCCTATTCTAATTACAGACATTAAATTGCCTAACTCCCCCCTCCCTCATGACAAACTGAAAGAACTCAGCTTGAACTGCAGAAAAAGCCCATGAGGCAAATAAGTGATAGGAGTGATAAGGAGTTTTTAAGGTAAGTATGCAAACCCAAAGCTTTCTGTGGGAAAGTAGCAGCAGAAGCAGAAGTCTGTTTATTTTAATGAGCTCAGAAGTGTCTGTCCTGTTCCCCGTGCGTTACACTGAGGCTCGTTTAGAGTTCACACAGTGGACTGTATGTCCATGATGTATACGGTAATGATACATTAATGCAATCAGGACCAAGTCTGCTTTGTCTCTCATTAAGAAGGCTAGCTATCTTGCTGACAAGGGCCAGGTTACATTTTGGTGACTCTAAGTAAGCATTTTCTCCTGGTGTGGTTTATAGTGAGCGTGATGAACTGCTTTTTTGTGGCACATCAGAGAAATTATGTTGGAAAGAGAGGATAGGAAAAACAGACAACAGCTTGGGAGACTCCAAATCAGCCCTGGTTGGGTTTCAGTAGGGGCGCAGACATCAGTTGAGCTGTGTCTGGTTGTCTTTTCAACACCATGGAAGTTGATGTGAATTTATTAAGGCTAAGGATCAACTTAAAGCTGAATATGTGTGCCTATGAAGACTTATCACCATCTGGAGCCTGAAAGACTTGCTGTTCTGCTGCTTGGACCCCCTCATCTGGCTTCACTAGGGGCCAACAGTCCTATCTGTGGATGTTCATACTACCAGTTTTTCCCATAGTCAGTTGATTAGTGTGTGTGGTCTGCAGTTTTATGAAGTGTTCCTTTCATAGAACTGATATTAAGAGCATCTCCTAAAAATGCAGCCTGTAACAAACTTTTTTTTTTTGATCCAAACTAAAAGCATCACATCATTTTACCTTGGTCTTAGTTATTTGACATTTTTGATTTTGTTCTCGTTTTTTTCCTTCATGCTCATACATGTATGGAGGTGTGGCCAGAATGATTGAAATTATTTATTTATGTTATAAATAATTGCTGTTCAGTAATAATGTATGGCTATATTTACTTCAGTTTACTTGGTACTTGGTTTAGTGTCTGAGTGAGAGAAAGTTAAACTTGGTGAGAGTTGTCACTTTATTGTGAAAGCTCATCTTTTACTTTGAAAGTTTGCCTCTAATTTAAAAAAAAATCCTTAATGTGAAGCTGAGGCAACAACCACTGAAGCAGCTTTACATGGCTCCAACTGTTTGACTTTCCTTAGTGTTAGGTGGTTTGATTTTAGCCTTCTACTAACAGGATACAGTTGATGGGAAAGACTTAGAGGTGAGAGACTCTGTGAGCAGACTACAAGGAGTTTGTGAAGGTGGGTGGGATCTTTCCACACAGACACTGGCGAAAGTCACTTAAATGCACTATTATTTCATACCAATTTAGAAGAGAATTTATTAACATTTACTTACAGTATATAAGAGTACAGTGCATCGACAGGTTCAGTGAGAAAAGCAATACCAGGAAAAACAATTGAAACTACAGATTTGGACTCGGTTACATTGGTAAAGGTTCTGAAAGTGTGCTTCTGATATTTTTCGATTAATCAACTAGCCCTATACTAAAAGCTAAGGGTATGTATCTCACTGGGCTGCGACATCTCGCAACTAGTTGGAGATTAAAAAACATGCTACAAA
Organism: Pholidichthys leucotaenia; assembly: GCA_020510985.1. Lineage (NCBI taxonomy): Eukaryota > Metazoa > Chordata > Actinopteri > Cichliformes > Pholidichthyidae > Pholidichthys > Pholidichthys leucotaenia. The sequence continues at coordinate 240,167,698 of CM035849.1, forward strand.
TATGTGAATATGCAACAATTTTCACTTGGAATCACACTGAATTGGCACTCAGAACACATTTGCATATGTCTCATGAATGTTGTAATAATACGGCACAAATTCCCAGCGAATGTTAGGCCAGAGTTCGCCAGGAGCTCACATACATGTCACGCGAGTGGTGCAGGACATTCTCGCAACATGTGCAAGATAAATTGAGATTTTTTTTTTTTTTTTGCCATGGCCACCCAACACTCACACAACAGATATCCATGCCAATTGTGCATTCGGGAGCTTATCATGCACCTCTCCCACCAGTACATCGTATAAAAGAGTACATGCAAAATAACTTACAAATTCATATATACAGTACAATTCTTGCATTGCTGGATGTAGATCTGGCTGGCATGCTGAAGGCTGCTGCTGCGATCAAACACTATTCTAACCACTCTGCTGCTGACAGGTACCAGGCTGCTGGTACATGCAAGACTGCTGCTGCTCCTGGAAAATACCACTGTGGTGCTGGAAGGTGCCAGGCTGCTGTGTATAATATCCCTCCCTACTGCAGCTGCTTTTTCGTCTCCAATCAGTCACAATTTGGTTTCATAGGTTTCAAAAGTCTTAAGTTTTCTTGCACTTTCTGACTCGCAAAAACTAAATTGAGAAGGGTTCGAGACTGTTTTGAGACATCAGCGATGACTCTATTTTGAGAGAAAAGTTGTCACACAATTTTTAAAAAGATGTTCAAAATTCCTGCAACACAAGTGCGAGGCCCTGTGACCCACGAGAGGAAATTGCAAACCCCCACAAACGCTTGGAGAGATTTTGGAAACTCCCTTGCAATGGCCGTTCTCCAGCTAGTTGCAGTCTGTCACAGCCCAGTGAGATGTTGCCTTAACCATTTCAGTTATGGAGTTTTAGCACCAATATCAACAAGACTCACCACCAGAGGAACATTATGAAGCTGTATTTAGCTCACAGGCTCTTCTTCACAATGTGAAGAACATTGTTGAACACTTTTTTGTTTTGTTTTGTTTTTTGCTACTTGCAGCTTCTAGGATCATTAGAATGGAAATATGCATTAGACAGGTGTGAGAAGGACTTGAAAATTTATATTTTTCCTTCTGCAGGAAAAGTCTACATTTCAGTGGAACAGTGGAACTTCAATCTAGGTGTCTACTGGCTTTATTTAATGGTTTTCACCATTGCCAAATTATTACCTCCACTAAGGAGATAATGTGGTTATTCTGGTTTATTTGTCTGTTTTATTTGTCTGTCGCGCCAATGTCAAGTCAAATTCCTTGTATGTTTTTAACATGCTTGGCAATAAAGCTTTTCTGATTCTGATTCTGTTTGTTAGCAGGATTATGCAAAAACTACTAAATGGATTTTGATGAAATTATCACCAAAAGTGAGGCATTGTAATCCTTGGGATACGGACGAACCCATTACATTTCAAAGGTGATCCATTTTCTAATATTGCAAATAGGGCTTTGGCAGAGGCATGCACTCTCTGAGGGTCCTCTAGTTGTAGCATAGTACTCATCACTGCAGAAAAGTATTGAAATATTCCAACTTGTTGCTTTGTCAGACTTTACACTCAACACAGCATCATGTTGTGCAGTTTTGATGCACTGTTGTGGATTTTGAGTTTGATGGAATCAAGTTGTGGATAGAAGTACCCAGTTATTGTGTTAATCACTCTTCAGAGGTGTTTCTTCAATAATGTCAAAGGTGTCACTTTCTGCTTTTTTAAAATTCTACTCCGTCTGAAACACAGTGTATCTCAGCAATTGTAAAATGAAGTCAAATAAACCCTGAAAGGATGTTTGGATAAGCTCCAGCTTGGCACCTATTGTAGTCACTGTTGCAGTACCATAAGTTGAACAGAACACAGGTTCTCTCATCATATGTTGTTGACTGCGAAGTGACTTCTTGAAAAAGTGCTCTGTATCATATCACATCATATATTTTGTGTTTTATGTATTGTAGTTCTGTTTAGTCTTTTTTTCTTTCTTTGGGCTTCTTAGTCCCTCATTAATACAGTGGGCTTTGGTCTTTAAATGTATTTTTGGAGTTTTTTTTTAATTTACTGCTTGTACCAATTCCTCTTTCTACCTGGGGGGGGGGGGGGCTGGTATTCTTGAATGTTGAATTAAGCAATATTACATGACAATGAGTTTGGTATTGTGATATGCGGAGGGCATTAGATGTATCACAGCTGCAGTTAGTATAATCATGATACCGTAACAAACTTGAGTGTAATGTGGCTTTTATACAACAGTTCCGCAAGCACAATTTATTAAATGACAGCAATACTGGACAAATAAAAAACACCAGGGTGCTGTGCCTTGGTGCCTGTGGCATGGTAGCATGGGCGGCTGTAAAAAAGTGGTACTCTGACCTTTACTGGCCTGGCATAGTTATTACATTTCCTGTTTTTGCAGCTGCATTGACAAAATGGTGAGTTAAATTTGTATTTATTTTGAAAGCAAAGCCTTATTTTGCAATTCTGGCAAATTAAAAGTCGAGAAAATATGGTGATACAATGATATAAGCCTTTAGTTCCACTTAATTTTGACTGGGAGAGCTGAAACAGAGGTGGACAGACAGATACACACAGCCACAGATGAACTAACTGATTACTGTATGCCTCTGTTTCACCGAGGCATAAATATTATGATTTGTTTGTTTAACCAGTTCTTTTGCGAAGCTGAGAAAAAAATGGTCCCTTCTAAATGTAGCCAGTAACTGCTGCTAATCGTCTCAATCAGCATGAAGATGTCTATTGTCATTTCACACCCATGTAAACAAATTAAATATTGTCAAGTGCAAAAGTAATAAGTGTTTATAAAACATATTTGTTGAATCAGTATCCATTATTATTACTGCAGAAGATCCCAAATCAAAACGTATCTAATGCCGGGTTGCCAGAACCACTGGTAGTTAGCCGGTAGTTAGTAGTTAGCATGCTAGTGATATAACACATTTTGCTCGCTTTTCTTTGCATTTTCAGATGAAACAAAAAGTCCATTACCACAAACGTATGGTGGTTTGTAAATTGAGACAATGACTCAAATTCGAGCACTGCCTATTTTTTTTTAAAGTGACACTCCGGCAAAAATCTGATTTTTCTGTTGTTAACATGTTTGTAACATGTTTTTTGTGACATGTTTACAAGACGTATCAAGTGCAGAATCTCACCACAGTCCCAAGTCTGTGTTTTTTGTTGTAAAGTTCGAGTTTGGTAATGCCACCGTGAAACAGGCGAGTTTGGACGACCGTTAGTAGCTTCGTAACTATTCCTGCTTAGCCTGGTTGGTTATAACATTAACCAATCAGACGGATACTCTTGGCTACCTCGGGGGAAGAGGGTGGAGCTGAGGAGCAGCAGGATTGAGGCAGAGCGGGCTGGGGTAGCAGCAGAAAGAGAGAGCAGAGAGAGGCAGAGAGGCGGGGGGCAATTTGAATGTGGCTGTGCGAGACCATGGTCTTGCACAGCCACATTCAAATTGAGCTGCTCTCGGCTCACTTGGGGTGCCGCACTGTGAGCTGAGAGCAGCCACATTCAACACCCCCCCCCCCCCCCCCCCGAGTCGCTGGGGGACTGGTTGTTAGTAAAAAGTAAATGCATACAGTATATGGCAACTACACATTTATATCTCGCCTCAACTGTTTTCAGAAAATTGCTTCGCTTTTTACTTGTGAAGATATAGGCAAAACTTTAATGTCCCAAAGCGTCTTGAACAGACTAACAGCCCACCCACCAGGAGTCATGACAACCAATCACATGCAAGCCCTGCAGGCCACTAATTAGAATATTCATAGATCTGAAGAGGAGGAGAGGGGGAAGGTGTGTTAGGAGGGAGAGAGAGAAAAGGAAAGGTGGAAGTGTGGAGGTGAGAGTAGGGTCATTAAATGTAGGGACTATGACTGGTAAAGGCAGAGAGGTGGCTGATATGAAGTAGAGAAGAAAGGTAGATCTACTGTGTGTTCAAGAAACCAGATGGAAGGGGAGCAAGGCTAGGAGCATTGGAGGGGGATTTTGGTGTGATGTTCACATATTCACATATTCATTCCATCTAGCTACAATACTCCGCACTGTGTTTATATACTCATATTTTTATTCCATCCAGCTACAATGCTCCGCACTGTGTTTATATATTTATATACCTATCCCATCTAGCTACAATGCTCCGCACTGTCTGTATGTAATATATATATATATATATATATATATATATATATTTATATTTATTTATATGTACATATGTATACTCGCTGCTCTTGTTTTTTCTCTTGCCTTCTGATTGTTGCTCTGAGTGTTGCTATCCCTGTGCTGTTGCAATCCTGGAATTTTCCCATTGTGGGACTAATAAAGGCTTATCTTATCTTAAGTTGGATGTCAGGTAGAAGAGAAAGAGGAATTCTGGAGTAAGTTGGATGAAGTGGTAGAGAGTGTTCCCAGGAGGGAGAGAATGGTGATTGGAGCGGCCTTTAATGGACATGTAGGTGAAGGGAACAGATGTGATGAGTAGGTCCTGGGTAGGTATGGTCTTAAGGAGAGAAATGTGGAAGGACAGATGGTTGTGGATTTTGCTAAAAGGATGGAAATGGCTGTGGTGAACACTTACTTCAAGAAGAGAGAGGAACATAGGCTGACTTACAAGAGTGGAGGAAGGTGCACACAGGTGGACTACATCTTATGCAGAAGGAGAAATCTGAAAGAGATAGGGGACTGCAAGGTGGTGGCAGGGGAGAATGTAGCTAGACAGCATCGGATGGTAGTCTGTAGGATGACTTTACAAAGCAAGAAGAGGAAGAGAGTGAAGGCAGAGCCAAAGATTAAGTGGGGAAAGTTACAGAAGAAAGAAGGTCACACAGAGTTCAGGAAGGAGTTGATACAGGCTCTGGGTGGTAGGGAAGAATTACCAGATGACTGGGAAAGTACAGCAAAAGTATTGACGAAAACAGGTAGAAAGTATTGAGGGAAAGAGGAAGAAAGACAAGGAGACTTGGTGGTGGAATGAGGAGGTACAGGAAAGTATCCAAAGGAAGAGGTTGGCAAAGAAAAAGTGGGATAGTCAAGGAGATGAGGAAAGTAGACAGGAGTATTTGGAATCTAGGCTCATGGCAAAGAGAGAGGTGGCAAAGAATAAGGCATATAGTGAGTTTTATGAGAAACTGGATACTAAGGAAGGAGAAAAGGAGTTGTATTGACTAGCTAGACAGAGAGATCAAGCTGGAAAGGATGTGCAGCAGGTTAGGTTGATCAAGGACAGAAATGGGAATGAACTAACAAATGACGAGAGTGTGTTGATAAAGTGGAAGGAGTACTCTGAAGAGCTGATGAATAAAGAAAATGAGAGAGGAGGATGGATGAAGAAAAGATAGTGAACAAGGAAGTCCTGAGGATTAGCAAGGCGGAAGTAAGGGCAGCTTTGAAGAGGATGAAGAATGGAAAGGCGGTTGGTCCAGATGACACACCTGTTGAGGTATGGAGATGTTTAGGAGAGACGGCAGTGGACTTTTTAACCAGATTGTTTAACACAATCTTGGAGAGTAAGAGGATGCCTTAGGAGTGGAGAAGAAGTGTTTTAGTACCAATTTTCAAGAACAAAGGTGATGCTCAGAGTTGTAGTAACTACAGAGGCATAAAGTTGATCAGCCACACTATGAAGATATAGGAAAGACAATCATTGAGCAGCAGTACAGTTTCATGCAGAGAAAGAGTACTACAAATGCAATGCTTGCTCTAAGACTGCTGATGGAGAAGTGTAGAGAAAGTCAGAAGGATTTGCACTGTGTCTTTGTGGATCTAGAGAAAGCATATGATAGGGTGCCAAGAGAGGAAGTGTGATACTGTATGAGAAAGTTGGGAGTGGCAGAGAAGTATGTGAGGGTGGTGCAGGACATGTATGAGGACAGCGAGATGGTGGTAAAGTGTGCTGTAGGAGTGATGGATGGATTCAAGGTGGAGGTGGGATTACATCAGGGATTGGCTCTGAGCCCCTTCTTGTTTGCCATGGTGATGGACAGGCTAACAGACGAGGTCAGGCAGGAGTTTCCGTGGACGATGATTTTTGCAGACATCATTGTAATCTGTAGTGAAAGTAGGGAGCAGGTGGAAGATAACCTGAAGAGGTGGTGGTATGCTCCGGAGAGAAAAGGAATGACAATCAGTAGAAGCAAGACATGAGTGTGAATGAGAAGGAGGCAGGTGCAACGGTGAAGATGGAAGGCGTAGCTGCAGTGAGAGTAGATGAGTTTAAATACCTGGGGTCAGCCATCCAAAGCAATGGAAAATGCACAAGAGAGGAGAAGAAGAGAGTGCAGGCAGGGTGGAGTAGGTGGAGACGAGTGTCAGGGGTGATTTGTGACAGAAGAGTAGCAGCAAGAGTGAAAGAGAAGATTTACAAGACGGTAGAAAGACCTGCTTTGATGTATGGTTTGGAGACGGTAAAGCTGACAAAAAGACAGGAGGTGGAGCTGGAGGTGGCAGAGTTAAAGATGCTAAGATTTTCATTGGGAGTGACGGGATTAGAAATAAGTATATCAGAGGGACTGCTCAGGTTGAGTGGTTTGGAGACAAAGTAAGAGAGGCAAGGCTGAGATGGTTTGATGTGCAGAGGAGGGTTAGAGGATTTATTGGACAAAGGGTGTTAAAGAGGGAGCTGCCAGGCAGGAGGAAAAGAGGAAGACCACAGAGAAGATTCATGGATGTAGTGAAGGGGACATGGAGAGGGTTGGTGTTGCAGAGGAAGATGTAAGGGATAGAGAAGAAGAAGAAGAAAAGATAGATAGATCTGCACATACTTAAGAAGGTGCAAAATATAAAAGCTCTTTCCAAGCAATTCTAAGGCTATGAAGGTTTTTTTGTGGGTAAAAAGCCACAATATACTATTTTGTGCAATACATATTTGTTTTTGCAGTGGTTTTAGGTGGCTTTAGAGCCACCGGAGTGCACCTTTGAACAGACGGGAAATCACTTAATGAACTTAAAATGACAGCAGGGCCGGATGTATAATTTCTTTCCCACAGTGCCTCACGATGGAAATTAAGGTATCCTAAACAGTATTGCAATTGTCAGAGAGCTGATAGAAAATTATTGTTAGTAATTAACAGTTACTAGAACACCTTTGAAGTGGAGTGATGCATATCCAGTGAAATTGGAGTGCCGTTATCGCAGATTATAGTAACTCCTGGAACCCCCATTGTCCAATCAAATTGCTCAGTCAGAACTAACTATTGTATAATCAATCTCGAACGTTCTTCCTCATTCTATAACTGTTTGTATACCCATAGCTGTAACCAACCATTCTGTTCAAATCACACACAAACATTCACATACACACGTGCTGTATGTACTGACTTTCAGTGCAGAGACTTAAGCAGACCCAGAGTGAGAGCAGGCTTTCCATAAGCAATGGTCTGCTTCCAGTCAAACCTGCCTGTGTCCTTCCTGAGCCCCCAGGTCCCTGCAGCAGCATTGCCCTGGGCTGCTAGGTCGCAGCTCGGTGGGGGAACAGCACTTCAGTGAATGTGTGTCAGAGAGTAGTTGGTGTAAACGAGAGCAAGAAGTTGTGTGACTCTGTAGTATTTTGTCCACTGACCAATAGCTCATACAAAGTGGAGCCAAATAGAAACACTTATTATGTTAAAGATGTGTGTACTGAAAAAAGCTCTTTGCACACCCATCCACCCAGGCACAGCTGAGTTTTCCTTTTAGTTGTGTCAGCAGCTCTAATTTTGTGTGTGTGTGTGTGTGTGTGTGTGTGTGTGTGTGTGTGTGTGTGTGTCACACACACACACACCAGTAGAACACCTGTCGGGCTGCATGGCTCACTCCAGGACACCTTCGAGTCATGAGCTCATCGGAAAAGCAATTAAAGGCAGTGTAGGCCTTGCACGCTGGCGTAATGTTTTGTTTTGCTACTTGGCTTCGAAATTAACCAAACCTGTCAGAAGTCATCTGGCTGACATGGGCTGGGCTATATTTATTTATTTTCTGTTGGAGAAGCTGAACGCAGGGTCCCTGCGCTGCCTCATGTCCAATAATAAAGCGATTCTGAGGAGGCGATTAGCTGGCTGGAACTTGAATCCCAACCTCTCCCTCTATCTACCTGGGGGGGTACTTTGAGGGCACCTCCCCATCTTGTCTGCATGCTCTCCAGCGTTGAGGTCATTGCCCTGTAGTTGAGAGGCCGTGCCCTCTGGAACACCATTCAGGGCTTTGGTGTCCACCGTGGGATTCGGTTTTGAACTTGGACTGACCTAACCTCTCCTCTTTTATTGGATTTCATGGTTGCAGTAACTGAACAAAAGCAGATTATGGATTCTGAATTGTTCATATATAACCTTTGTCACCTGATAAAAATGATGATATAAAGGCAGAACAATGTGTGGCCGATGGATTAGTGGGGTTGTTAACCCCCAAAAGAAGACACTGATGTATGGGGTGTAAAGTTTGTAAAGCCTGAGCTAATATTTTACTTTTATCTTCAGGCTGTGAAAGGTCTGTCAGGCAGCACCAAGTCCTCTTTAAACTCTGCTGGTCTTTGGCTATGGATAAAAACCCCCAAACACCTTTGACATTAATAGGTCTACTGTGGGTTAGTTGGGTAAGTGTGTCATCACAGTTGCCTGCGTGTCAGTGTTGTTTTTGTATGTATTTTGAGGGTCTATGCCACTAAGCAGATTTCTTGTGTTTTTCTTCAGGAATCATTTAGGAAGTTAGAAAAACACCTTTGTAATCATTGTCATCAATTGCTGTAATTACCCACATGCCACCCTGTTAGAGCAGAGAAAAACAACAGTTAGCCTGCTGCCAAGGTCACCCTCTAAGCAAGCCAGCCCGTCAAGTGGTGCTGTGTGCTTCAAAGAGGGTGTCACTCTGTGGCAGCTATGTCAACATGATGGTGAAACAAGAACACAGAGTGGATGGTAAAGTCTTGGTCTTCAAAGCCTCGGCAGGCAGGTCAGCACACATTTCATTTGTGTCTCACTGACTGTCAAACTTGGCAGGATGAGAGGGAGAAAAAGTTGTTTGCTCTGTTAATCTCAGAAAGAAAGCTTTTTGAGTGGTGTTGTGATGTACTGACTCGGTCATTAGTGCCACTAACAGATCCCAAACAGACAGAGCATGCCGCTGCAATAAGATGGCAACAGCTGACACAGTCCAGTAAACATAGAAAATACACATTCAGTAGACATTTAAACATGAATGAAAACATTTTGGTTTACTTATATTTTGTTTTGTTATTGACATATTAGAATATTTTTATACACTTATTTCTGACCAAGCAATTTGATTAGACAGTAGGCATCCCGGGATGATGTCTTTTTTGCTATAACTATACTCAGATGTTGAACATACACACTACTCACTGAAAGTTAGGGATGTTTGGCTTTCGGGTGAAATGAATGGAAAATATAAAAAGTTCATGCTACAGTGATATTATATCATGAAAGTATGGCATTTAAGTAGAAGCATGCAATGATGATTTCCTCATCTCAAACAATTTATTGAAACAGAAGCCAACAACAGTGGTGGGTATACCACAATATCCATCCATCCATCCATCTTCTACCGCTTTTCCGGAGGTCCGGGTTGTGGAGGCAGCAGTCCAAGCAGAGAAGCCCAGACTTCCCTCTCCCCAGCCATCTGCTCCAGCTCTTCAGAGAGGATACCAAGGCGTTCCCAGACATAGTCTCTCCAACGAGTCCACAATCAAAAATGTCAATGTCTCAACAACTTGTCATCTGCGCTTGAGCATCAATTACAGCTTGACAACGATGTCTCATGCTGTTCACAAGTCGACTTATTGTCTGCTGAGGCATGGCATTCTTCTTGAAGAGTGGCCCTCAGGTCATTGAGGTTGTGGGGTGCAGGGTTACGAGCTTCTCCACGGTGACTCAGCTGATCCCATAGGTTTTCTATGGGATTCAGGTCTGGAGAAAGTGCAGGCCACTCCATTTGAGGTACCCCGGCCTCCAGCAGCCGTTCCCTAATGATGCGACTTCGATGAGCTGGAGCATTGTCATCCATGAAGATGAAATTAGGCTTGTGTTTTTCATTCAGGGGCACGATGGCTGGATTAATGTTATTCAGGTAGTATTGGTTTGTCACTGTACCATTCACAAGGTGTAGGGCAGTTCTGTACTGACAAGGCACACCTGCCCAGACTGTAACATCACCACCACCAAGGGCTCGCCTGGTGACAACAGAGGCTGATGCATAGCGCTCTCCTTGATGTTTCCAACATCGTTGGCAGCTATCATTTCTGCTCAGCATGAATCGACTTTCATCAGAGAACAGCAGTGAGGTCCACTGGTCCCTTGTCCAGCATAAATGCTCCCTGGCTCATGCAAGCCGATGACACCTGTGCCTGGTGGTGTGGTCAAGTACCCTTGTAGGTCGTCTAGCACGCAGACCATGCTGATGTAAACGGTTTTGAATGGTCTGACTTGACACTTGGGTGTGTCTCACCTCCCTTAAATGTGCCTGGAGTTGAATGGTATTCATCATCCAGTTCCGCAGGGCACTGTTCACAATGAAGTGGTCATCAGCATGTGATGTGGCCAAAGGATGTCCACTTCTGTGTCTTTCTGTGACTCTTCCAGTCTCTCTGTATCTCTGTTGCAACCTGCTGATGACACTCTGTGACACTCTAAGCTCAGTGGCCACTTCCCTCTGAGAACATCCTGTTTGAAGCCTCACCTTGGCACTGTTGATCTATTGTTAGGTGTAGTCTTGGTCTCTTGATGTCAAAATGTGAACAGCATGATGAAGAAGACTGTTCAAATACCAATTCTTAATTGAACCAAAACATTTATTGGTCAATTTATGGATCAAACACCTGTTGTGAATTTTGCCATGATGCACATTGTTAAAGAACAGCAAGTTATGCAAAAAGTACTGAAACATTGAACAGCTGGAAATATGCATTCAAAAGGTTAGAGAAGGTCAAATTAAGTTTACCTGTAAAGGTTATAGTGCATTTTAGGTGCATCCTGAAACTTCACCTGAAAGCCAAATATCCCTAACTTTTTATGAGTAGTGTATATTACTTCACTTCAGGGTAGGTGCAAGTTATCAATTAATTCATTAATTGATAACTGATTCACCTTATTGATCGATTAGTGATTAATTGATGTGGCATTTTTACTGAGAATCTGAATTTCCCTTGATACAATACGGTCTATCTTTAACATATAAAAAGTTGCTGTTTTTTCATATACTAAAGAAAACATGAACATCATATTCCTCAATGATTTATTGCACCATTTACATTTTTTTTTTTTTTAACTACAGACAATGACATTTTTTGTAGTTTAACAAATTTTGCACTGTATAGTGTGTACTGTGTGCTGGTACATCTCAGCAAATTACAAATGTAAGGATTTTTTTTTATTTTAAAAACTGTTACCAGTATCATAAAATTTATCTTTTTTAGTTATATTAAAAAAACTTTTCACATTCTAATTTACTGAGATGCACTACTGGACTGTTTTAACAGGAAAATAAATTGTGAGCTGCTTCACCTGTTGGATGTTAAACATTATCACAGTACCCCATCAATCCAGACAAGTCCAGTACGATCTGGGCTTCTCTGTTGTCTGTTACCTCAGTGGGAACTTGAGTCTGGTCGTATAGTCTTTTTCCTCGCTGCAGTCCATTTGTCCGCGCTGTTGATTTGAAGTAGGCGCGTAGACATTGAAATGTACCATTGGAACTTGTTGTGATTGTCCGAGGTAACCCAGAAGGGAAAGTGTTTTTTTGCTCTGCACAGCACACATGTGCTCTAGGAGTTTAGCATCTTTTTCTGCTTTTTCATTTGAAATGCGGCAGTGGGTCTAGGCCCCCGCCTTGATGGCGACACCACTACATTTCATAGAATAAGCTCCCATTGAAAAGGACTGATCAGAATTTAGTCAACTAAATTCTGATCAACAGTTAATCAAAGTCAGTTAATCACTAACATCCCCACTTCAGGGGTTTTCTAATAATCATTAATTGCAGAAACTGGCATTCACTTCTAACAGTGTGAGAACTGTAAACCTGTGTACCATATTTTCCATAGAGAGGCATTGTTGTTTGAAAAGAGACAGACTTCATAGCCCGGATATTGTTGTGCTGCTGTTGGAGTTCATGCTGAAAGTTAGCCCAGTTAGTGGTGATTACTTTTAAATCAGCTACCTCAAAGTTTCGATTAAGCCTCACCGTGCACAGTTTCTATTAAGCTGAGCAGTGTAATGTATGCTTCTGACTCTTTACTTTATCAGAAAATGCCAGTAAGAAGGCGGTAAAGAGAGCGTAAACAAAAGCAGAGAGGGTGACGGAGTTGTAGCTAGCTAGTAAGCTAGCACTCAATCAGTTTGTCAGTTCACTATGACTGAGGACTATGGAAAAGTACGTATCACTCGATATATAATTCAAGAAATCTCTGTCTGTGTGTCTGTCACGATCATAGGACTTGCTAAAAGATCATAGGACTCGCTATGACATCATCAAAGATCAAAGGCAGGCATCAGTCACGATCATAGGACTCGCTATGACATCATCAGAGATCAAAGGCAGGCATCACTGAACGAGTGGTGACATCAAAGATCAAAGGCAGGTTTCACCATGGTTACTGTTGCCATGGTAACCATGTCAAAGATCAAAGGCAGGCATGCAGAAATGCTTGCTTACACTTGCTTTGAACAGGCATGCAGAAATACTTGCTTATACTTGGTTTCTACGGGCATGCACGGGTATACAAAATGACTAGGAGACAATCCAAACAGCATATGTGTAAAATGACAATAAAACTATTATATTCTATGACGCTTGTTGTTGACATCATTCAAGTGCAGCAGTTTACCTAGCAGTACTAGTATTAGCAGAGCAATATAACGTTAAATAAACAAATCATAATTGCATTTATGGAGCTGTTGTATAAAAGCAGTATTGCCCTCAAGACTGTGCAGTACCATGAGTTTATCACAGCTGTGATGTCTTCATGGCTACTGTGCATAACAGCTGTGATATATTCATGGTACCACATAAACTATATTCTGCCTTCTAAGACAAACTAGGGTAATTTTATATATCTGTGTAATAACCGTTAAATAAACAACCCACTAACCATGTTAGATGATTTATAGTACTATGATTCATTTCTACTAAATGTGCTTAGTCATACTCGTTGCATCTTTTAGACCACGATTTAGGGCCAGTTTATTAAACACATCTTCACTCCTCAGCCAAGTCCCAGCGTTTTGAGTCCTGTGTTGCCCACACTGTTCTGAGGTACAGTGAAACCACTTGATGTCGGGCCCCATTACTGCAGCCACAGCCAAAGCCTATTAAGCAGCCACACTGTGGTGTAGAAGTTCAAGCCACAGGACTGAGGTTGCGATTTCTTGACAGAAGGAGGGGGAAGGAGGTGGCTTTAGGGTGACACGGAAGGGAAAGGGGTTGAAGTATGGATCGAGGTGAGACAGTGATTGAGCAGTAGAAAGGTTGGATGCAACTGAAGATAAAGTTTTAAAGGCAAGTTTTGAGAAATCCTAGATGTGTAAATGTGTAGGTGGATTGTGAAACGGGGGAAACTTAAATGATTGTCTTTGGCCCAGAAAGTAATAAGTTTAAGAAACACCTTTTGAGTAATAATTAAACACAAGCACTAATACGAACAAATATGCATGCTATAAAATATTACACTTTAGATATATACATCAAAGCTTTCACCTTTTACATATGGTACTCATAAACATACTTAATTGGCAAGATTTTTGTTTTGTTTTTGTTTTTTTATATTTCTTTTGCTTTTCAGACATGCAAATGTACTTTGCTCTACAAAAGCACAAACAGAGAGAGAGCAAGAGATGCACACAGTTCATATAGCATAAATCATTAAATGTCATAAAAGGATAACAAATCATAGCTGTTTGATTTGTATTGTTCACGGGAAGCAAAGGAACAATAAGTAGCTCCTGCCAAGGTACAGAGCTGGTGTAATGCAAGTATGTGTACGTGCATGAGTCTATGTCGAGGCAGAATTTGTACTTGTGTTTTGTCCAGGGCCGTTTCTAGCTATTTTGCAATAGGGAAGAGCTTAAAATCTTTCTAAAATCTTCCCCCCCCCCCCAACAAATAAACAAAAAATTAAAAAAAGCTTCAGGCAGGGATAAACGGGCCCTCACATGCCCACGTCCTTGTCGGCCCTCAGCCTCGCCACTCAGAGAGCGTGCAACTCTGTCCAGGCTCCATCCATCCCATCCTTCCTCTCTTCGTCCATCTGTCCGTTTGTCCATACCACCATCTGCCATCCATCAGTCTTTCAATCTGTCCATCCATCCATCCGTCTGTACATTGCAAGATAGGGCCTTGGCAGAGGTATGAGCTTGTGAATTGCCTAAAAGAATCTGATGGATTTATTCATAGCCCAAACTCCACTTATGGTGAAAATTTCCCCAGAAAATTTGGTTGAATGTGGAGAAGGTATGCACAGTTATGAATTTTTTTTTTCCACCTGGGGGCGCTATAGCTACGTATATGTGGTATAGTCAAATAAATCTGTTGTAGGTAGGACCGGTATCATATTTATGAAGTTTGGCTTCACTTGGCTGTGGAGTGTGTCGTGTGAGTTAACGATAACTTCCTGTCCATTGGCATTAGGGCAGGGGTGTCAAACTCATTCCATGGAGGGCCAAGACCCTGCAGGTTTTACTTCCACCCAGTCTCTTCAGCAGGTGTTTTCACTGATCAGAAATCACCTGTTGAAGACACTGGGTGGAGGTAAAACCTGCAGGGTCTTGGCCCTCCATGGAATGAGTTTGACACCTGTGCATTAGGGGGTGCTGTAGCTATGTGTTATTGTTCATTATAGAGAGGTTCAGTGTTGGCTTCTTATGCACTACACAAAATTTGAATTTCGACAAAGTGTGCTAGAGTTATAAGGCTTTATTTTTCTCCAAGGGGGTGCTATAGCTGTGTGTGCAATAGTAATACACGTCTGTTCTTGGTGGTACTAGTACTATATACAGTATATCAAGTTTGAGTCTACTTGGACTACATAAATGTGAGTTATGACAACTTCCTGTCCATTGCCATTAGGGGGTGCTGTAGCTACAGCGGGGAAAATAAGTATTGAACACGTCAACATTTTTCTCATTAAACATATTTCTGATGGAGCTACTGACCTGAGATTTTCACCAGATATCAGTAACAACACAAGTAATCCATACATACAAAGAAATCAAGGCAACTGTGTTCACAGAACAAGTTATATTTAATAAAGTGGAATGACATAGGGGGTGGCGGAGTGGTTAGTACTGTGGCAGCACAGCAACCCACCCTTGGCCAGGGGATCCTGGGTTCGATCCCAGCCCCCGACCAACAGTGATCTGTGTGGAGTTTGTATGTTCTCCCCGTGTCTGCGTGGGTTTACTCCGGGATTTCTCCGGTTTCATCCTACATGCCATAAACATGCAAGTTAGGTCAATTGGCATCAAACTGGGGATTCTAAATTGTCCTTAGGTATGACTGTGAGAGTAAATGGTTGTCTGTCTCTCTGTGTTGGCCCTGCTATGGACTGGCGATCTGTTCAGGGTGTAACCTGCCTCTCGCCCAAAGATGCTGGGATAGGCTCCAACCCCGCGGCCTGAAAAGGATTAAGCGGAAGAAGATGGATGGATGGAATGACACAGGGAATAAGTATTGAACACGCTTGGTGAAATTAATTTAATATTTAGGAGAAAAGCCTTTGTTGGTAATAACAGCTTCCAGATGCCTCCTGTATGGAGAAACTAAGCACAGGCATTTCTCAGGAGTGATTTTTGCTCATTCTTCCACACAAACTGTCTTCAAATCTTGAAGGTTCCATAGGTGTCTTCTATGAACTCTGATCTTCAGTTTGTTCCATAGATTTTCATTTGGATTCAGGTCAGGTGACTGACTGGGCTATTCTAGCAGCTTTATTTTCTTTCTCTGGAGCCAGTGGAGCATTTCATTGGCTGTGTTTGGGATCATTGTCTTGCTGAATTGTCCACCCTTGTTTCATCTTCAGCATCTTGACAGATGCCAACAGGTTCTTATCGAGGATGTCTCTGTACATTTGTCCATTCATCTTTCCTTCAATTATATGAAGTCTGCCTGTACCGTGTGCTGAAAAACGCCCCCACACCATGATGGGATGTGCAGTGTAATTTCTCCTCCAAATATGCTGTGTTGTGGCATCCCAAAGGTCTCATCTGACCAGACTATATTCTCCCAGTAGTTTACTGGCTTGCCCAATTGTTTTGCAGCAAACATTAAACAAGCTTCAGCATGCTTTTTCTTCAGCAATGGAGTCTTGCGAGGTGAGCAGGCATAGAGCCCATGTTGGTTGAGTGCATGACTTATTTTCTTTGAAACAGCAGTACCTGCTAATTCCAGGTTTTTCTGAAGCTCTCCACAAGTGGTCTTTGGCTCTTGGATAACTCTTCTGATTATTCTTTTGACTCCCCTGTCAGAAATCTTGCGAGGCGCTCCTGGTTATGACTGGTTTATGGTAAAATGATGTTCTTTGCACTTCCGAATGATGGCTCCAACAGTGCATACTGGAACATTCACCAGTTTAGAAATGCACCTGTAACCAGTGCCATCATTATGTTTTGCAACACTGAGGTTGCGAAGGTCTAGAGAGAGCGCTTTGTTTCTACCCATTATGAGTTCTTTGTAGTTTGACAATCTGATATTTACAGATGTTTTTAAAGGCTATCAGTCAGGACTTGACCAGCTGAAATTAATTTGCACTGATGGGGGATAGGATGGCTTCCTAAATTCTGATGGATTTCAGCTGGTTTCTTGGCTTTTTCTATGCTTTTTTGCACCTCTTTTTCTTCATGTGTTCAGAACCTATTCCCTGTGTCATTCCACTTTATTAAATATAACTTGTTTTGTGAACACAGTTGCCTTGATTGCTTTGTATGTATGGATTACTTGGGTTGTTACTGATATCTGGTGAAAATTTCAGGTCAGTGGCTCCATCAGAAATATGTTTAATGAGAAAAATGTTGTGTTCAGTACTTATTTTCCCCACTGTATGTGTCATTGTTTATTATAGAAATGTTCAGCGTTTGCTCCCTATTCTACACACAAAATGTTGTTGAAATCAGACAATGTGTACCAGAGTTATAGCCTTTGGAAGGGTCATGATGAGACATCAAACTCGGCCACACCCCTGCAGCTAAACCATCAAGCCTTTAGAAAAGTTTTCAATAACTTTTGATGGCATGGGGTTATAGGTGATTGTCACCATAAATGGTACCAATTGGATAATTTTTGAGAGGTACTGAGGAAGAACTTTTGTGTAACCTTTGTCTCTAAGAGAGGGTGGTATTGCTGCTCATTAATATTAATAGAATTGTTCGGAGGCATACTATTATACATCATACCTATCTTGGTGCCAATCGGACATTCCATTACGAAGTATTAAAGAAACAACATGATGCAAAACTTTGACACAAAACTTTCTGTCTCATAGGTGGCGAAAAATGTCACAAATTTATAAGAAAAAGTTTAAAAGTTTATGAGACAGAAGTTGCAAGTTTTTGAGGAAAAAAGTCACAAATGTATGAGGAAAATGTGTTTAAATTTAAAAGAAAAAGGTCACAAATTTATGAGAAGAAGCTTGCAAATTTACAAGAAAAAAATGGTGAAGGCAAATTTAATTCTCTCCCCCCAGAAATGGAGAGTAAATTTGTAGGTTGGAAACCCTCTAGTGGCTCAGGGGGTCCATTGAATTTGCATACTCTGCTTTATAGCCAGAAACAGCCCTGGTTTTGTCCATGCATTAGAGACGCTAAAATGTCAGGCAGGGCAGCAGGCAGCCAGGCTCTGTTGGAGGTAAAACACATTCACACACAAACACACAGAGTTTTGTCTCAGGGCTTGAAATAGAAGACACGGTTCTTGTCCAAAGCTCCATTAAACTGCCGAAAGTCCTCTTAGAGCTGAAACATCCTCCTGTCGTCATGCCAGGACATTCCACAGCATGCCAGAGAGCCTGCACTAATCCTGCCGGCATGGGAATCATTATTGATAGGATCCTAACGCATTACCTCAGGGCCCGCTTATTGTTGGTAAAGATTATTATTTAAGAGTAAACCTAAACCCAGAAAAGGTCTTGCATTTCATAGACATTTATCAAAAGAAAATGTTATTCTTGGCTTGGTGTGATACCTCTTTGAACAGCACAATTGAAACAAACTGTGCTCCCTGCTGCAACCCATAAGGAGGATTGATACCAAACAGCAGGTCATTTAGTGTGTGGTGTGCAGTAGCCAGAGAACCTGGCATTAAGTCTGAGAAGATTTGTCCAAAGTCACTTAACCTGGTTCTTTTACGTCTTGCATTGCTTGCAGTGATTAATATCAAAAGACTTTGTTCTTTGCAGAAATAGTTTCATCATGAGGACTTTTTTGTCTTCATCTTTTTTCTTTTAGTACTCAGTGCATCATCCTAGCTGGATTTGATTTAAGAGTTGTGTTGATTGACTTCTTTTATACAACTTTGATTTTTATAAAATCAAGACAAGTGTGTATCATTTTTACACTGAGAAATTCTATACTTTTATTGTTGATTTGTTTTTTGAGTGAGATGACTGATTTGTTGTTTTTTTCTGAATTTGCATTTCGCAGGTGCAGTCCTGTTGGTCAGTGTTCAGGGCATAGCTGTCAACGTGGACCCAATCTTCTGCACGTGGCTGCTGTACCAACCGTACAAAGGAAGCAGCAGGCAGCAGCAACAGGTACTAAATCCGGTCTTGTGTTCTCAGTCCAGGGGACTCTTTCATAAAGAGTTTATATGCACAAAATGAGGCCTGAAAAATTCAGTCCACTATCGTTCAGTCTATTAAAGTAGCAGTAATCTGAAAAACCAGAGCAAACTGTAGAAGTTGGAGAAAAAATTGTCTACCTCCTGCCACTCCCTTTCATTTCCCTATCTTATGCCACTCCCCATCCAGAGTTATCATCCATGGAATTTGTCAGCTTTTGAGAAGAGCGGCCAATCGCAAAACCTTTTGCTGACAAGAGCTGTGATTGGTTAAATAAACCGTCATTGGTCTGAAACTTTATGTAGGTTGAATTAGGAGATGCTCTGGTCTAGCGGTCCTGTCAAATAACTTGCATTACAAATTGCTATAGGATGAAAATTGATTTATTTTCAAATTTAAACAAGAATATTCTGCCTACTTCAACTTTAATTACTATTGAATTACCTTTAGACTTCCCAAGTATGCCAAAAGGACCAGCCTGAAGGCTGAGGACATAGTAGATTATTGTGAAGAGTTCTGTAGTTTCAATACAGGATTTTTTTCTACAATTTAATAATGAAATGATCATATAGGTTGAAAATCCCTAGCTTTCTTTGTTGTTTAGATATAGTTTATATGGCATTCTGACTTTGACCTTTGACCCCAAAAGTATAGTCATAAGTGCTTGCAGAGATGTTCACAAGTCAAACTTTATGCAAGTTTCAAGTCACTAATGAGCAATCTGGCATCTGATGCCTGTCGTCTGGTCTGCTTAGAACACTTCACTGTGATATCTAAGAAATTCACAATATGTACTGTATTGGTAAATGGTAAATGGCGTTCATTTATATAGTACTTTTTACTCATCTCTGGGTGACCAAAGTGCTTTACAGATCCAGCTATCCACCCATTCACACACTGATGCTGGCGGAGCTGCCATACGCATGCGCTGACCTGACCCACCAGGAGCAACTGGGGGTTCAGTGTCTTGCTCAAGGACACTTCGACATGCAGACTGCAGACAGAACGGGAATTGAACCCCTGACCCTCCGCTCAGTAGTCGACCACACTACACCTGCGCCACAGCTGCCCCCTTTATCCAACAGCATTTAGTAACAGCACTGATCAGTAGCTTAATCTGGCAAATGAAATGCAATAAAAACTTGCAAAGGTTTTCATGATAAATTTAACATGCATTTTTTCCCCCAGAATTGACAGTAATTTTCTTACAGCTTTGGGGAGACCTTTGCATACCTTTTTTCAAAAGCCTTGACAGTCCACTTCTTCTTCAGAAGACACCTGGATGTAATGAATATGTTCACCCCTAACAAAACAGCCATGGTCTATAGTTTTCTTGCTTTCTGGTACCCTCCAGTACTGCTGGGTAGAGCTGCAACAAACAGTTATTTTGGTAGTCGACTAATCTAACAACTTTTTTTCCATTAGTCAACTAGTGGCGATTATTTCTCTCATGTCCATCTCTGCCTCCTGTTGACACAGCTCTTGTTTGGGGCTCTAGTGCATGTTTTACCTCACCTCAGTGGCGGACTGTGTAATTTTACAACTAGGCCTTCAGTGGTGAGCTAATTTAAGTGCCATCCATCCCAAGCTGTCCACACAAAGCATGCTAAAGATAACTATAAAATTATACTTGTAAAAATTGTTCAAAAGGTCCATTCAGACCAAACATGAAGCAAATTTTTCACACAGTGCCACTACATATAAACATGTGGAAGATGTACGAGTGCACGCGTCCAAGGGATAGTGCTAGCCAAAGCTTCTCGCTAGTAATGGCCTTGAGATTCTGCCATCACCGGAGTAAAACTATCAACATTGGAGAGTAAACTAGTTTGAAAATGAGACTGCCACTCACCCACAGACTGATGGACCGGGGGCTCTGCAGCTGAATCGGACCTGTGGACTCCTGCCACAGATGTGCTAACAAAGGCTAGCAGGCTAGCAGTGGTAACAGCCATCATCCAGATCAACATATTGTAGCTGCTTAAGCAAGTCCTTGCACCCACGTTTTGCTAGCTAGGATGCTCTGCAGTGTGGTGGAAGGAGTCTAAGAATCCAATCAAAAGACGTGAAATTTCTTTACTTGCTAAAAACTTAACAAGCAGAAGCAGCAGTAAACATCGCTGCTCCAGGGTGTCTCTGTTTCAAATGCTCATGCATCACTGTAGTGTTCCTATGATAAGAAAAGTCTGCCTTGCAGAGTCTGCATTTTACTTGTTTCGTTTCTTTATTTTCAGTGAAATGTTCCTATACTTGAGAAAGTTTGGGTCTTGCCTTTTTTTTTTTTTAGCTCTGCTTCTCCATGTTTATCCTTCCACTTCTCCATGCTGTGCTCCTATTCTTCGCTGGAAATTGTTCCCACATGCTAGACAACAGAAGCACTACTGCCCGCAGCAGTTCTGGTCATGCATTGCAGTTACAGCTGAACATTTCTGCAGCATGTCCATAAACTTTAAAATTAAACGATGTGTCGACAATAAAATTTTGCGTTGACAGATTTTTATGATCGACATTGTGACTGATCGTTTCAGCCCTACTTCTGGGATGGTGACTTTCCGAGCCTCTGCCAAGACTTGCTCGAAAAAGTTTCACAATAAAATAAAAACCCAAGTAGTGGCGTAGTTGGTAGCGCATCCTAGTTGTGGAAGTCCCGGCCGGGACATACCAAAGACCATATTAAAAATGGTACTTCCTAACTTCTAGCTTGGTGCTCAGCATAATAGAATGGAGGAAGGAAAGTTTGGTTACCCAGCCACAGGGGGAGCAAAAGCCAGTGTACTCCCTGTGCCAGTCCCCGACCCAGATAAAAGGGCATCTGGCGTAAAATCCTTACCAAATCGACATCCGGATCATCGTAATATCAGGTGATGATACACTGTGGCTACCCTGAAAGAGATCATCCAAAAGAGAATTTTAAAATAAAATAAAAATATGATTTTAATGTTTTAATGAGTAATGGATAATATGGTGTATTTGAAAACATTGTATTTGCCTATCAGTTGAAGTTTCCTTGACTTCAGAATGTTCTGCAGTCCTGATGAAAATTGGAAAAAACAAACAAAACAAAAAAACTGTCCCTTTTGAAATAAAAGCAGTGTGTTTGTGTGGTGTGCATTATTTACATTTACGGTTAAGCCAGAAGTGTACATACACGGTATAAAAAGACATTTAACCTTTTTTCCTCACTGTCTGATTAAATCAGACTAAACTTTTCCTGTTTCAGGATAGTTAGGATTACCAAAATTATTTCTATTTGCTTAATGCAAGAATAATGAGAGATTTTTATTGCTTTCTTCAGGCAGAAATGTACATACATTTCGTTAGTATTTGGTAGCATTGCCTTTAAACTGTATGACTTGGGTCAAACATTTTGGCTGTCCTTCCACAAGCTTCTCACAATACTTTGATGGAATTTTGCATCAGTCCTCCTCTGACAGAACTGGTATGACCGAGTCAGGTTTGTAGGCCACCTTGCTTGCACACATCTTTTCAGGTCCACCCACATATTTTCTGTGGGATTGAGATCAGGGCTTTGTGATTGTCACTCCAAATCATTGACTTTGATGTCCTTAAGCCACTTTGTAACTTATGTGGCATTATGCTTGGGATCATTGTCCATTTGGAAGACTCATTTTTGCCCAAGCTTTAACTTTCTGGCTGATGTCTTGAGATGTTGCTTCAATATTTCCACATAATGTTGTTTCCTCATAATGACATCTATTTTGTGAAGTGCACCAATCCCTCTTGCAGCAAAACATCCCCACAGCATGATGCTGCCACTTCCATATTTCACAGTTGGGATGGTGTTCTCAGACTTTGCCATTTTTCCTCCAAATGTAACAATGGTCATTATGGCCAAACAGTCCAATTTTAGTTTCATCGGAACACAGTTCCATGTCTCCAAAAATTAAGGTCTTTGTTCATGTGTGCATTTGCAAACTGTCATCTGGCTTTTTTGTGTTACTTTTGGAGTAATGACTTCTTTTTCGTTTAGTGGCCTTTCAGCCCACGTTGGTCCAGGACTTGTTTCA
The DNA here is from genome assembly GCA_020510985.1 of Pholidichthys leucotaenia. Classification (NCBI taxonomy): domain Eukaryota; kingdom Metazoa; phylum Chordata; class Actinopteri; order Cichliformes; family Pholidichthyidae; genus Pholidichthys; species Pholidichthys leucotaenia. Next base: position 240,190,508 of record CM035849.1, read on the forward strand.
CTATGGATAATGACACACTTTTACCAGCTTCAGCCAGCATCTTCACAAGGTCTTTTTCTTTTGTTTTTGTCCAGGGGTTCATGTGCACATTTTTGAGGCAGCAATAGCCTAATAGTTAGGGATGTAGACTGGTGAGCAGAAGGTCGCTGGTTCAATACCTGAACTGGCAGGATCAGATCTGGGTGGGACAGATAACATAGCAGTATTTGCTCCATCTTTATTAACCCCACTGTGGTAGCCTTGAGCAAGGTCCTTAACCCCAACTGCTCCAGTAGAGCTGCTCAGTGGTTACAGGCCAGTCTGTGGTTGTACTGGGCAAACTTCCAGGTGTGAATGTGTAACTGTGTGAATGTAAACAGGGTGTCCTTGAAAAATAGAGGTTGCCTCTTAATGGAACTTCCCTGTTATAAATAAAAGTTAAAAAATAAATAAATAAATAAATAAATAAGTGTTTATGCACCAAGATATGTTCATCTCTGGGACACAGAACCCATCTCCTTGCTGAGCAGTATGATGGCTGGACATTCCCATGGTATTTATACTTATGTATAATTGAACAGTTGAAAGTGGCACCTTCAGGCATCTGGAAATTGTACCCAAGGGTGTACCAGACTTGTGAAGGTCCACAATTCTCTTCCGGATGTTAGTGTATGTAAACTTCTGACTTTGAAGAAGGTAATCAAAAATCTATGAAAAAATTATTTTGCAAATAGAAATAATTTTGGTAATCCCAGTTGACTTAAAACAGGAAAAATTTAGTCTGATTTAATGTCAGAAATAAAAGGTTATGTGTCTTTTTTTTACAGTGTATATAAACTTCTGGTTTCATCTGTAATTCCAAATTTCCCATTGACTCAGCGCAGGCCCGTCAGGACCAGGCAAAGGGTTGAATGTAGCCTGCAGGCTGTTCAATGCCCAGGTCTGCTTTTGACGTTGTAAATACGGTTAGGCCCAAAAATATTTGGACAGTGACACAAGTTTTGTTATTTTAGCTGTTTACGAAAACATATTCAGGATACAATTATATAATCAATATGGGCTTAAAGTGCAGACTCTCAGCTGTAATTTGAAAGTATTCACATCCAAATTGGAGCAAGGGTTTAGGAATTACAGCTCTTTAATATGTAGCCGCCTCTTTTTCAAGGGACCAAAAGTAATTGGACAATTGACTCAGAAGGCTGCAAAAAAAAAATAACAAGGCTGCATGGGCTCTTCCCTCGTTAACTTGTCATCAATTAAGCAGTTAAAAGGTCTGGAGTTGATTCCAGGTGTGACGTTTGCATTTGGAAGCTGTTGCTGTGAACACACAGCATGCGGTCAAAGGAGCTCTCAATAGAGGTGAAACAGACCATCCTGAGGCTGAAAAAAAAGAAGAAATCCATCAGAGAGATAGCAGAAATGTTAGGAGTGGCCAAATCAACAGTTTGGTACATTCTGAGAAAAAAAGAGTGCACTGGTGAGCTTGGGAACTCAAAAAGGCCTGGACGTCCACGGAAGACAACAGTGGTGGATGATCGCAGAATCTTTCCATGGTGAAGAACAACCCCTTCACAACATCCACTCAAGTGAAGAACACTCTCCAGGAAGTAGGTGTATCAGTATCTAAGTCTACCATAAAGAGAAGATTTCATGAGAGTAAATACAAAGGATTCACCACAAGGTGCAAACCATGAATCAGCCTCAAAAATAGAAAGGCCAGAATTGACTTTGCCAAAAAACACCTGAAGAAGCCAGCCCAGTTCTGGAACAGCATTCTTTGGACAGATGAGACTAAGATCAACCTGTACCAGAATGATGGGAAGAAGAAAGTTTGGAGAAGAATTGGAACAGCTCATGATCCAAAGCACTACATCTTCTGCAAAACATGGTGGAGGCAGTGTGATGGCATGGGCATGCATGGCTTCCAATGACACTGGGTCACTTGTGTTTATTGATGATGTGACAAAAGACAGAAGCAGCCGGATGAATTCTGAAGTGTATAGGGATATACTTTGTGCTCAGATTCAGCCAAATGCAGCAAAGTTGATTGGACGGCGCTTCACAGTACAGATAGACAATGATCCAAAACATACTGCAAAAGCAACCCAGGAGTTTTTTAAAGCAACGAAGTGGAATATTCTGCAATGGCCGAGTCAATCACCAGACCTCAACCCAATCGAGCATGCATTTCACTTGCTCAAGACAAAACTTAAGGCAGAAAGACCCACAAACAAGCAACAACTGAAGACTGCTGCAGTAAAGGCCTGGCAAAGCATCACAAAGGAGGAAACCCAGTGTTTGGTGATGTCCATGGGTTCCAGACTTCAGGCAGTCATTGCCTGCAAAGGATTCTCAACAAAATATTGAAAAGTAACATTTTACTTAGGGCTATGTTTATTTGTCCAATTACTTTTGAGCCCCTGAAATGAGGAGCGTTTGTATAAAAATAGCTACAATTCCTACATGTTTAATCATATAGTTTTGTTCAACCCCTTGAATTAAACCTTAAAGTCTGCACTTCAATTCCGTTGTAGTTGTTTCATTTCAAATCCAATGTGGTGGCATGTAGAGCCCAAATCAAGAAGATTGTGTCACTGTCCAAATATTCCTGGGCCTAACTGTATATCACAGTAACCACATGTTATAAGCTGAAGTGCAGCCAGTATGCAGGATTCACAAAACTGGCTTCATTGTGTGTCTGTGTGTTTGAGGCTGTAGCAGCATACGTCCTCAGCTGCCTGTCAGGGCCACTTCTCAAGGACTGACTGGTTTACACAAGGCCTTCAACTGACGGCCAGTCAACACCATGTGAAGGACAGTTCAGCGGACACTGAATGGTGTGGCGGTCACAATGACAGGAAATGATGAAAATTTAGAAAATTAGAGCTTGGGAGCGGGCATTTTGAAATGCAGACAGAGGGAGCATAATGGTGCTAGAATTTCAAGAATAGGCGTAGTACATGGGGTAGCATTTTTTTTTCCACCTTTATTTATTCAGGTGAGGTCCATTGAGAGGCAGGCTCTCTTTTTCAAAGACACCCTGATCACACTGATACAGTTATACATTCACACCTGGAAGCAGCCCAGTACAACCACAGACTGACCTGTGGCCACTGACCAGCTCCACTGGAGTGGTTTGAGGTTAAGGGCCTTGTTCAAGGGCACCACGAGGATGGGGCAGACACTCACAATCCCATAGAAAAGTTGTGGGCAGAGCTGAAAAGATGTACGTGAGCAAGGCGGCCTACAGACCTGACTCAGTTACACCAGTTCTGTCAGGAGGAATGGGCTAAAATTGAGAGCTTGTGGAAGGATACCAAAAAAAAACCTGTCATACAGTTTAAAAGCAATGCTACCACATACTAAGGAAATGTATGTAAATGTCTGACTTTCAAGACAGTAATAAAAAATTCTCTCGCTCGCTCTCGCGGTCTTTATTCTTGCATTTAGCAAATCACTTTATAAGTCACGATCATAGGACATCATAGGATGGCCTATGATGTCTGCATGGTGTCTTATGATGATCCTACGATCTATGGCACCATAGGACTCGCAATGCTGTCATAAAGATATGATGTCTATATGACATCATAAAGACAAATAGACAGGCGACATCATATAGACATATAGACAGGTGTCTTGGACTAGTTGATCAACGGCAGGCATTACTCATGATGATCCGATGATCTCAGGCATCATAGGACTCGCGGTGCCATCATACGGATATGATGTCTATATGACGTCATAGAGACATATAGCCAGGTGTCTTTGACTATGTGATCGACAGGCATCATTCACGATCATAGGACTTGCTATGACCTATGATGTTCTGATGATCTATAGATATGATGTCTATATGACATCATAAAGACATAGAGACAGGTGTCTTTGTCTGTATGACATCAGATAGACATATAGACAGGTGTCTTTGACTATGTGATCAACGGCAGGCATCACTCATGATGATTCTATGATCTCCGACATCATAGGACTCGAGATGCCGTCAGAGACATGATGTCTACATGACGTCATAGAGACATATAGACAGGTGTCTTTGACTATGTGATCAACGGCAGCCGTCACTCACGATCATAGGACTTGCTAGGACCTATGATGTTTCGATGATCTATAGATAGGATGGCTATATGACATCATATAGACATATAGCCAGGTGTCTTTGACTATGTGATCAATGGCAGGCATCACTCACGATCATAGCACTTGCTATGATCTATGATGATCTCATCATCTCAGGCATTCAGAGGACGGCCTGTGATGTCTGCATGATGTCCTATGATGATCCTATGAACTCAGGCATCGTAGGACTTGCGATGCTGTCATATAGATATAAAGTCTATGACTATATTATGTCCTATGATGTTCCTATGACGCCAAGGATCAGAGGACTGCCGATGTCTGTGTCACAAGCGTAGCACTTTGTGTTGCCATGGGAACCATGTCAAAGATCAAAGGCAGCCATCACTCACAATAATAATGATCACTCTATAAATTTAAGAAATCTCTGTCTGTGTGTCACGAGTGTCTGTCTGTGTGTCACGATCATAGGACATCAGAGGATGGCCGATGATGTCTGCATGACGTCCTAGGATGATCCTATGATGTCAGGCTACATAGGACTTGCGATGCCGTCATATAGACAATAGGACTGGCTCCCGATAATGTAGTGTCCTATGATGCCTGCCTTGAGGTCTTTATGATGTCATATAGACCATCACTCATGATGCCTGCCTTGATGTATTTTTAGACTGGCAACCTATGATGTAGTGTCCTATGATGCCTGCCTTGATGTCTTTATCATGTTATATAGAATGCCAAGCAAGGCGCTGATTTTCTCCGGGCGCTCCAGTTTCTGGGTTTCGACGGGCGTGCACGGGTCTTCCTGAACAGGGTCGAAAGCCACTTTTTGCTCAGATCTATTTTCAGGATCCTATCCATGAACTGGAATTACAATGCACCTAACCCTCAACCAGTGGTCTGAACAAAGAGGAAGAAGAACAAGAAGACCCACCAGAATGTCAGAAAAGATGCCATGAAGATGAAACACTGAAGGTTTGAGCAGTACGCCACAGGCATGACTGTGAACAACACAGCCGTCTCAGACAGGAGGGGACCATTCAGCAACAGGCAACAAGGAAGACCCACCAGATGAAGAGCAATAGAGTGAGAACTGCTGCACTTCAGAAAAGATGCTGTGAAGATGAAACACCTCAGGTTTGAGCAGTACGCTGCAGGCATGACTGTGAGCAACACAGCCGTCTCACACAGGAGGGGACCCTTCAGCAACGGGCATGCAGAAATACTTGCTTATACTTGGTTTCTTTTTTTTAGCTAAAAAAATATGCAGGCGTTTCTAGCCTTAAAAGTTTATGGAACTTAAAGAGGGTTTAAAAAAGTTCTTTCATTTCTGTTATATTTTTAGCCAAATAGATATTATAAAATGTATGAAAGGTCTAAAGTTGAAAGATGGAGGCATAAGCTTAAAAACCTTAACAAGCTGAACAACAATGATACAAAAATGAAGTTTCTAGCATAAAAGGCAGAAGGAGATGGCAACCAATATATGTAAGGAAGAATAAAAATGGTTCACTCAAACAATTGTGTGAATTCATAACAGCATTCACACTGGGGCTGGGCAATTTGGCCTTAAATCAGCATCACAGATATTTGAAGCTTTCAAGTCAGTTTTGTTTTTTCTCTCTCTTTTTTCCTCTCTCCCTCCTTTGTTCTCACTTATAGTTCACTAACAAGGCTGGTAATTAAGAGTGGCATCATTAAATATATCACTGCAGTGATTTGCCCATAAATGAACATAAAGAATAGGCCCATTGTGCCAGCTGCTCTCAGGGAGCCGCTCAATGCCGCCATGTCCATGCCGTCACCACACAGGGACTACAAATCTCCGATTACGTTTTTAAATACAGTATAGCCTTAGCTCGTCCACCCCCATTGCAAAGAACTCAAGATGACGTCGACAGCAGTCAGAGGCCAACAAAACCCAGCCTCTACTCACTAAAACCAGCCTCCGCTCACCCTGCTCACACCCTCCTGGCAAAGAGTCAATCATGCCATACTTTGTGGACGGACACCACATTTCTTTCCCATACAAGCCATTTAAGTTTTCCCACCATGTTCTGCTTCAGAACAGTATTGACTGTGCTGCTACCGGGTTGCGAAGTCGTGCGACTACATGTGCAGGAAATGCCTTAAAGGGGCAGTACATGGAAGCTCTCATATACACACGCACACAGCAGGAAGAAGGGAAGAAACCAAAAAAACGACATGAGCAAGATTATGTCGGTTTTATGTCCTGATGGTTGGTTTGGGGGGGGGGAGGGGGTTCATCGCCCACCCGTAATTCATATCATGAAACACATACAATGAGTTCAGGATTAGAATGAGAAAGGTTGTCATCTCAAAACATACTCTTTTTCACATCTTAAATAAACATTGCAGTTGTTTGTGTTGTACATATTTATTTTGTATAAAAGTGTTGTAACAGAGCTAAATTTGATTTTTCAACCCAAATCTGGTTAATGGTCCTACTGGCCTACAGTATTTTGATCATCCTGTGGTTTACTTGAAGGATTTGGCGACATACTTCACTCAGTAGCATCAAATACTAAATGCAATTTTGGGGCCCATTTTTAATCTTAACCACAGCCAGCATTTGGGTCCCAAACTAGTCACTGAAAAACAACTCCATCAGTGTGTGTGTGTGTGTGTGTGTACATGTGCATGTTTACACGGGCTGCAGTATGTGGTTGGGCTGAGGTCTTGTGCAGCTGCATCATAGCCAGGGGTACTGCTGGCTGATGCTGATGGGGTTTCCTTATTTCAGAACAACCTTCCACTATTCTGTCTCTCTGCTTTCTTGCTGCCAGGCAGGAGGTGTGCACGAGCTTGTTGGTGTATATTTCTGTGTGTGTTTGGTGTGCATGGGAGAAAGCTCAAACAAAACAAGGAGCTGTCACTGGTCCTTGTTGGTGTTGGATGCAGGCTTTGTATTCCACTGCATTTTTCTTTTTCATTCTTTCTCTTTCTGCCTTTTTGTTATGCATCAGATCTTATTGTTGTTGTATCGTGTCTCCAGATTAATCTGGATCTGGAAAGTTGTCTGAAGCTATCCCTGGGTATGGGATCACTTCAGTGACTCAACCAAAGCAAACTGGACATTTTAAAGTACTCATGTTACAAAAACATATTCTCTGCCTATGTCCAGTGTCCTGAGTCATAATGTATTCTCCCCACAGAATCCAGGTCCAGTTCCTTTGTCCAAGAGGAGAGAGGATGAGGTCTCTGTTGGGAGCACACCATTGGCCAAGCAGCCCTCCAATCAGGCCTCGGATTATGCCAGCAGCCCATTGAAGACCAAGACAATCACAGGTGGGTTTATTGGTCCCAGTCAAAGCTTCAGACCTAATGTTTAGTTTATTGGTTTATTTGTCAGGGACAATGTACAGAAAAAAAACATTAAACACAGGGTAAAGATGATCTCTACCAGATTATAGCGTTCTCACTAATTTCCATCTGTAGTCACTGGGGCAGGCAGGAAGATAGTAAAAGAAAAACAGTATACAGTGGTGTGAAAAAGTGTTTGCCCCCTTCCTGATTTCTCATTTTTTTGTACTGTATGTTTGTCACACTTAAATGTTTCAAATCATCAAACAAATTTAAATATTAGACAAAGATAACACAAGTTAACACAAAATGCAGTTTTTAAATGAAGGTTTTTATTATTAAGAGGGAAAAAAATCCAAACCTACATGGCCCTTTGTGAAAAAGTGATTTCCCCCTACACCTAATAATTCGTTGGGCCACCCTTAGCAACAACAACTGCAATCAGATGTTTGTGATAACTGGCAATGAGTTTTTTACAGCGCTGTGGAGGAATTTTGGCCCACTCATCTTTACAGAATTGTTGTAATTCAGCCACATTGGAGGGTTTTCGAGCATGAACCACCTTTTTAAGGTCATGCCACAGCATCTCAATCGGATTCAGGCCAGGACTTTGACTAGGCCACTCCAAAGTCTTCATTTTGTTTTTCTTAAGCCATTCAGAGGTGGACTTGCTGGTTTGTTTTGCATCATTTTCCTGCTGCAGAGCCCAAGTGCGCTTCAGCTTGAGGTCATGAACAGATAGCCGGACATTCTCCTTCAGGATTTTTTGGTAGACAGCAGAATTCATGTTTCCATTTACCACAGCAAGTCTTCCAGGTCCTGAAGCAGCAAAACAGCCCCAGACCATCACACTACCACCACCATATTTTACTGTTGGTATGATGTTCCTTTTCTGAAATGCTGTTACTTTTACGCCAGATGTAATAGGATATTTTTTAGGATAATTTTTTTTTTTTTTTTTTTTTTTCACCCCACTTATATCACGGACACACAGATCGTCCCAAATGTCTCCTGAGCCGGTGGACGGAGCCACTGTTTATAGCAGGATTCGATACAACAGGGAAGAGCTGCTAGCATTTAACCGCCACCCGGTCCCACTGGAAAAACTCGACATACCGAGAGAACTGAGGCGAAAACGCCGCGGCTGCCGGGCTGGAGTAAGGCGGAGGACAAAAAATATAAGGTAAGATAAGATAAGATAAGATAAGCCTTTATTAGTCCCACAACGGGGAAATTCCAGGATTGCAACAGCACAGGGATAGCAACACTCAGAGCAACAATCAGAAGGCAAGAAAAACAAAAACAAAAAAAAACAAGCAAGCAAGAGCAGCTAATATACATATGTACGTATTACTATAAAATATATATATATACACACACACACAGACACACAGTGCAGAGCATTGTAGCTGGATGGAATAAATATATGAATATATGAACACACAGTGCAGAGCATTGTAGCTAGATGGAATAAATATGTAAATATATAAACACCCACAGTACGGAGCATTGCAGCTAGGTGGAATAAATATGCAAGTATATAAACACACACAGTGCGGAGCAATGTAGCTAGATGGAATAATATGTAGATATATAAATATATAAACACACCCAGTGCTGAGCATTGTAGCTAGATGGAATAAATATGTAAATATATAAACACACACAGTGCTGAGCATTGTTGCTAGATGGAATGAAACAGCATAACCGTCTACTTAGTTATCCTACATGGTATGATTATGTGCCCATACATATTCTCACCCTCCATAGCGACCGGTAAGTTCCTAGTTGTATGCCGGAGGGGACCATTGTGTAAGTCTATTGCATCTTTTGCATTCAAAAAACTATTAGTTTGTTACGTCTTTTTGCTATCTCTGCGAGCAGCCCTGCTTAGGTTGTACAGTCTGACAGCCGTTGGTAGGAAGGACCTACGAAACCTCTCGGTTGTGCACCTGGGATGATGTAGTCTGCTGCTAAATGAGCTCCTCAGTGCATTCAGTATGTCCTGCATAGGGTGGAACTCGGACTCCAGCAGAGATGACAGTTTAGCCACCGTCCTTCTCTCTCCTATCTCCTCCATCGGATCAAGGCGCTGCCCCAGGACAGAGCTAGCTTTCTTAATCAGTTTGTTCAGTCTCTTCCTATCGGCTGCAGTAATGCCACTGCCCCAGCAGACCACTCCAAAAGTGATGGCTGATGCCACCACCGTGTCATAGAATGACTTCAGCAGCGCCCCTTGTACACCAAAAGACCTGAGTCTCCTCAGCAGGAACAGCCTGCGCTGTCCCTTCTTGTAGAGTGCATCAGTATTGTGTGACCAGTCTAGTTTATTGTTCAGATGAACACCCAGGTACTTATAGGATGTCACCATCTCGATGTCTGTTCCCTGTATATTTACTGGTACTGTGAGGGGCTGCCCATGCCTGCGGCAGTCCACCACCAGCTCCTTAGTTTTCCTCGCGTTGATCTGGAGGCAGTTCCGATGGCACCAGTCCACGAAGTCCTGGATAAGCCCTCTGTACTCAGCTTCATCTCCATTGGAGATGAGGCCAACGATCGCAGAGTCATCAGAGAACTTCTGTAGATGGCAGTGTGTTGTGTTGTGTGAGAAGTCCGCAGTATAAAGAGTGAACAGGAAGGGAGCCAGCACCGTTCCCTGGGGGGCCCCCGTGCTACTGATGATCGTGTCGGACACACAGTCCCGGGTTCTCACAAACTGAGGCCGGTTCGTGAGGTAGTCCAGGATCCATGATGACAGGTGCTGGTCCACCCCTGCGCGCAGCAGCTTGTCCTTCAGGATCATCGGTACAGACCCTCCCTTCCATCTGTTGTCATGGGAAATGTACGGTCGATACTGGGAAAGTTAGATGAGCTAGCGGCTATCTCCCGTTATGATAGCACTTACCGGGAGTGCTCTCTCCTTTTGTTTACTGAGACGTGGCTAACTGAACTAGCAGCAGATGCTAACATTGAGCTGGAGGGTTTTCACATGATACGAGCTGACCGAACACCAGAGAGTGGCAAAACTAGGGGCGGTGGAGTGATAATGTATGTTAACAACAACTGGTGTAGACCGGGACATATCACTGTTAAACAACGACACTGCAGCAAAGACATTGAGTTGCTAGCTGTTAGCATGAGGCCTACATATCTCCCGAGAGAACACTCACACGTGATCTGCATTGTTGTTTATGCAAATCCGACGGCGAACGCTGGGACAGCGCGTGACGTCATCCATTCAGTAACCAGCAGGCTGCAGACAGAACACCCAGATGCTCTTCTCCTCATCTCAGGCGATTTCAACCACGTTTCACTGTCTCCCATTCTGCCCACTTTCACCCAGTATGTCACATGCCACACTAGAGACAATAAAACACTGGATTTGTTCTACGCAAACACTAAGGAGGCGTACACCTCATCACAACTCCCCCCACTTGGGAGATCGGATCACAACTTGGTTCATCTCCGACCGGTGTACAAACCCCTAGTGCACAGACAACCTCCGGCCATGCACACTGTGGAGTTATGGTCTGAGGAGACAATGGACACTCTAAAGGACTGTTTTGAAGCCACTGCCTGGAAGCAGCTCTGCGATCCACATGGTGAGGACATCGATGGCCTCATTCACACCTTCACGGGCTACCTCAGCTTCTGTGTGGACAAATCCGTTCCCACCAAGACCATACGGCGTCACTCAAACAACAAACCCTGGATCAACCCTGAGATAAAAACACTTCTGAGAGAGACGAAGAGCATCTTCAGGTCGGGGAACAGGGAGATGCTGAAGTCCGTACAGAGGGAGCTGAGGAGAAAGATCAGAGAAGGCAAGGACAGCTTCAGGAAGAAGATGGAGGACAAGCTGCAACAGAGCGACATCAGCGGGGTCTGGAGAAACCTCAAAACCATCTCGGGGCTCCAGAATACCTCCCCCCAGGCCACGGGGGGCAGGGAGTGGGCGAACAACCTGAATCTGTTTTTCAATAGATTTGACCGACCGCCCTCCCCCCTGTCTGCACAACAACCACTGCTGCCCCTAAGAAATCAAGTCCTGCTACCCACTCCCCACTCCACCGACACCCCCCCCACTCCCAACACACAGCCCCCCATCCTGACCCTGACCAAGACCCAGGTGAGGACGGAGCTGAGGAAGATCAAGGCGAGGAAGGCGTCGGGACCGGACGGCATCAGCGCAAAGCTCCTCAAGTCCTGTGCAGACCAGCTGTGTGGGATTGTGACATATATCTTCAACATGAGCCTGAAACTGGGGAGGGTACCACAGCTGTGGAAAACATCTTGTGTGGTACCTGTACCAAAAACTTCCCACCCCAAAGACCTGAACAGCTTCAGACCGGTGGCCTTGACGTCCCACTTGATGAAGACCCTGGAGAGACTGCTCCTTGCTCATCTCCGCCCCCTGGTGGAACCAGCGATGGATCCACTCCAGTTCGCCTACCAGCATGGCATTGGGGTGGAGGATGCGGTGATCTTCCTCCTTCACCGTTCTCTGTCCCACCTGGAGAAGCCCGGGAACATGGTGAGGATCATGTTCTTTGACTTCTCCAGTGCTTTCAACACCATCCAACCGATGATCCTGAAGGACAAGCTGCTGCGCGCAGGGGTGGACCAGCACCTGTCATCATGGATCCTGGACTACCTCACGAACCGGCCTCAGTTTGTGAGAACCCGGGACTGTGTTTCCGACACGATCATCAGTAGCACGGGGGCCCCCCAGGGAACGGTGCTGGCTCCCTTCCTGTTCACTCTTTATACTGCGGACTTCTCACACAACACAACACATTGCCATCTACAGAAGTTCTCTGATGACTCTGCGATCGTTGGTCTCATCTCCAGCGGAGATGAAGCTGAGTACAGAGGGCTTATCCAGGACTTTGTGGACTGGTGCCATCGGAACTGCCTCCAGATCAACGCGAGGAAAACTAAGGAGCTGGTGGTGGACTGCCGCAGGCATGGGCAGCCCCTCACAGCACCAGTAAATATACAGGGAACAGACATCGAGATGGTGACATCCTACAAGTACCTGGGTATTCATCTGAACAATAAACTAGACTGGTCACACAATACTGACGCACTCTACAAGAAGGGACAGCGCAGGCTGTTCCTGCTGAGGAGACTCAGGTCTTTTGGTGTACAAGGGGCGCTGCTGAAGTCATTCTATGACACGGTGGTGGCATCAGCCATCACTTTTGGAGTGGTCTGCTGGGGCAGTGGCATTACTGCAGCCGATAGGAAGAGACTGAACAAACTGATTAAGAAAGCTAGCTCTGTCCTGGGGCAACGCCTTGATCCGATGGAGGAGATAGGAGAGAGAAGGACGGTGGCTAAACTGTCATCTCTGCTGGAGTCCGAGTTCCACCCTATGCAGGACATACTGGATGCACTGAGGAGCTCATTTAGCAGCAGACTACATCATCCCAGGTGCACAACCGAGAGGTTTCGTAGGTCCTTCCTACCAACGGCTGTCAGACTGTACAACCTAAGCAGGGCTGCTCGCAGAGATAGCAAAAAGACGTAACAAACTAATAGTTTTTTTTGAATGCAAAAGATGCAATAGACTTACACAATGGTCCTCTCCGGCATACAACTAGGAACATACCGGTCGCTATGGAGGGTGAGAATATGTATGGGCACATAATCATACCATGTAGGATAACTAAGTAGACGGTTATGCTGTTTCATCCCACCTAGCAACAATGCTCTGCACTGTGTGTGTTTATATATTTACATATTTATTCCATCTAGCTACAATGCTCTGCACTGGGTGTGTTTATATTTATATATCTATATATTTATTCCATCTAGCTACATCTAGCTCTGCCGGACCGGCGGCGCCACACGAGTCGGCTGCCTGTTGCAACAGCCTTTTTTTTTTATCTTCCTTCTTCTTTCTACACCTTTCACTCTGTATATATATCACGGACGCACGGATCGCCCCGGGGGTCTCCCGGGTCGGCGGACGGAGCCACGGTTTGTAGCGGGAGACGTTACAGCGGGGAGGAGCTAGTGCTAGCTAGCACTTGGCCGCCGCCCGGTGCTAATGGGAAACTCGACATACCGGGAGCTGTAGCGAAAACGAAGCGGGTGCCGGGCTGGAGTTTAGGCGGCGTGAAAGAAATATAAGACAGAATAATAAAGAGCGATGGCAAGAACCAAGCAGACCGCCCGTAAAATCTACTGGAGGAAGAAGCCCCCCAGGAGACAGCTAGCCACCAGGGCTGCTCGGAGAGGCGCTCTGGCCACCGGCAGAGTGAAGAGGCCTCGCCGTCACAGGTCCGTGGCTCTGAGAGAGATCCGTCGCTACCAGAAATCCACGGAGCTGCTCATCCGTAAGCTGCCCGTCCAGCGCCTGGTGAGGGAGATCGCTCAGGACTTCAAGACCGTCCTGCGTTTCCTGAGTTTCGCCGTCATGGCTCTGCAGGAGACCAGCGAGACCCACCTGGTGGTCTCTTCTTCGCTAAGGGGGTCACCATCATGCCCAAAGACTTCCAGCTGGCCCGCTGCATCCGCGGAGAGAGAGCTTAGACTTTCTGCTGCACATCCACCAGCCATAATGCTCTGCACTGTGTCTATATATATACATTTATAGTAATATGGACATATGTTTGCTAGATGTTGTTTTTTTTTCTTGCCTTCTGATTGTTGCTCTGAGTGTTGCTGTCCCTGTGCTGTTGCAATCCTGGAATTTCCCCATTGTGGGACTAATAAAGGCTTATCTTATCTTATCTTATCTTACAATGCTCAGCACTGGGTGTGTTTATATTTATATATCTATATATTTATTCCATCTAGCTACAATGCTCCGCACTGTGTTTTTATATATCTACATATTATTCCATCTAGCTACATTGCTCCGCACTGTGTGTGTTTATATACTTGCATATTTATTCCACCTAGCTGCAATGCTCCGTACTGTGGGTGTTTATATATTTACATATTTATTCCATCTAGCTACAATGCTCTGCACTGTGTGTTCATATATTCATATATTTATTCCATCCAGCTACAATGCTCTGCACTGTGTGTCTGTGTGTGTGTGTGTATATATATATATTTTATAGTAATATGTACATATGTATATTAGCTGCTCTTGCTTGCTTGTTTTTTTTCTTGCCTTCTGATTGTTGCTCTGAGTGTTGCTATCCCTGTGCTGTTGCAATCCTGGAATTTCCCCGTTGTGGGACTAATAAAGGCTTATCTTATCTTATCTTATCTTATCTTATACACACCTTCCACAAAGTTCAACTTTTGTCTTGTCAGTCCACAGAGTATTTTCCAAAAAGTGTTGGGGATCATCAAGATGTTTTCTAGCAAAACTGAAATGAGCCTTTATGTTGTTTTTTACTCAGCAGCGGTTTTTGTCTTGGAAGTCTGCCATGCAGGCCATTTTTGCGCATTGTCTTTCTTACGGTGGAGTCATGAACGCTGACCTTAACTGAGGCAAGTGAGGCCTGCAGTTCTTTGGATGTTGTTGTGGGGTCTTTTGTGACCTCTTGGATGAGTCGTCGCTGCTCTTGGGGTAATTTTGGTCAGCTGGCCACTCCTGGGAAGGTTCATCACTGTTCCATGTTTTCGCCATTTGTAGATAATGGCTCTCACTGTGGTTTGCTGGAGTCCCAAAGCTTTAGAAATGGCTTTATAACCTTTTCCAAACTGATAGATCTCAATTACTTTGTTTTTCATTTGTTCCTGAATTTCTTTGGATGTCAGCGTGACGTCTAGCTTTTGAGGATATTTTGGTCTACTTCACTTTGTCAGGCAGGTCCTATTTAAGGGATTTCTTGATTGAGAACAGGCACAGCAGTAATCAGGCCTAGGTGTGGCTCGAGAACTTGAACTCAGCTTTCCAAAGATGTGATAAACCACAGTTAATTTATGTTTTAATGGGGGGGGGAATCACTTTTTCACACAGGGCCATGTAGGTTTGGATTTTTTTTTTAACCTTAATAATAAACACCTTCATTTAAAAACTGCATTTTGTGTTTGCTTGTGTTATCTTTATCTAATATTTAAATTTGTTTGATGATCTGAAACATTTAAGTGTGACAAACATACAAAAATTGAGAAATCAGGAAGGGGACAAACACTTTTTCACACCACTGTAGAAGACAATTCAGATACTGTTTAAGGCAATTCAGGTTTCAGAAACTTGACCCTGAAACAAGCAGAGAGTAAGTTTAAAGGTAAAAAGATAAGAGAGATGTTCAAAGATATTCTTCTGAAATTCCACAGTACACAATGGAATTATCTCAGTGTTATCTTTGATCAAGAATTAAACATTTACTTGAGTTTCTAAACCCATTCAGATGTGGGTTTTTTTTTTTCCAACTGAGACCAGTATTATCTGACACCAGTTTCTTGAACTCACCCTAATCTTCTCTCGTCTGGATTACTGTAATTTACACTTCACATACACCTACAGATAAGATTTTCTAATGCAGTACCCCAGCATTTAAAGTGGTACTCATACAGTTTCATCATTGTCAAGCAATGATGTGCAAAACATGTCAGACACAACAACGTGCTATATGGAGATTAAGGCATGAATAATGCTGTCTTTTTTCGCTGATATGATTGAAATCCCAACTTCCTCTATTCCAGCAACACACCTTCTTGCTCAACTCTAAACGGGTATCGTCTTCTTGTTTTTGCCATGCAAACACTGTGAAGTTGCAACTGCTTAGTTCTGTAACAACCTTCGTCAGCCAACAATATCAACAAACAACTGCCTGCAGTTATTCACTTATACACGTAGCCAAAATTGTTGGTACCCATCAGTTAAAGAAATCCATCCCCTGATGGTCACTGATATAACTTGAAACTGACAAAAGTAATAGTACATAAAAAAATTACTGAAAATTAATAACTAATGAAAATCAGACATTGCTTTTAGTTTAGTTTATTTGTCAGGGACTATGTACAGAAAAAAAACATTAAACACAGGGTAAAGATGCTCTGTACCAGATTATAGCATTCACACTAATTTCCATTTGTAGTCCCTGAGGCAGGCAGGAAGATATTAAAAGAAAACCAGCACATATAGAAAGCGATTCAGGTCGAGTTTCAGAAACTGTTGACCCTGAAACAAGCAGGGAGTATGTTTAAAAGTTAAAAAGATAAGAGAAACGGCACACATAGAAACAATTTAAGAGTGCAATTTCAAATCTTATTTAAGGGAGAGAGTCAATGCTGGGAGGCTTGATTACTTAAAATCCATGTTTTGGATTTTTGTTGTGGAAAAGTCTCTGTAATTTGTTCTGGTCTTCAAAGCAGTGGGAAGCTTGTTCCATTTCGTTATAGCTTTGTATGAGAAGGCTGATTGTCCAAAAGCAGTTTTACGTAGGAGGATGCAACAATGCCACCTAAAGGAAGTCCTTGTTATTCTGGTATTTTGTTCAGAAGTCAGGTACACAAAAGTCTTAAGAGGAGGGTTGCAGAACCATGGATAATTTTAAAGACCAACCGTATATTTGCATACATGATCATACACACGTGGACAAAATTGTTGGTACCCCTCTGTTAATGAAAGAAAAACCCACAATGGTCACAGAAATAACTTGAATCTGACAAAAGTGGTAATAAATAAAAAGTCTATGAAAATTAACCAATGAAAATCAGACAATGCTTTTGAATTGTGGTTCAACAGAATTATTTTAAAAAACAAACTCATGAAACAGGCCTGGACAAAAATGATGGTACCTTTAACTTAATATTTTGTTGCACAACCTTTTGAGGCAATCACTGCAATCAAACGATTTCTGTAACTGTCACTGAAAATTCTGCACTTCTCAGCTGGTATTTTGGCCCACTCCTCATGAGCAAACTGCTCCAGTTGTCTCAGGTTTGAAGGGTGCCTTCTCCAGACGGCATGTTTCAGCTCCTTCCACAGATGTTCAATAGGATTTAGATCAGGGCTCGTAGAAGGCCACTTTAGAATAGTCCAATGTTTGGCTCTTAGCCATTCTTGGGTGTTTTTAGCTGTGTGTTTTGGGTTATTATCCTGTTGCAAGACCCATGACCTGCGACTGAGACCAATCTGTCTGACACTGGGCAGCACATTTCTCTCTAGAATACCTTGCTAGTCTTGAGATTTCATTGTACCCTGCACAGATTCAAGACACCCTGTGCCAGATGCAGCAAAGCAGCCCCAGAACATAACAGAACCTCCTCCATGTTTCACAGTAGGGACAGTGTAATTTTCTTGGTATGCTTCATTTTTGCTTCTGTGAACATAGAGCTGATGTGCCTTGCCAAAAAGTTGCAGTTTTGTCTCGTTTGTCCATAGGACATTCTCCCAGAAGTTTTGTGGCTTGTCAACATGCAGTTTGGCAAATTCCAGCCTGGCTTTTTTATCATTTGTTTTCAACAGTGGTGTCCTCCTTGGTCGTCTCCCATGAAGTCCACTTTGGCTCAAACAACGACGGATGGTGCGATCTGACACTGATGTACCTTGACCTTGGAGTTCACCATGAATGTGTTTAGAGGTTGTTCTGGGCTCTTTTGTTACCATTCATATTATCCGTCTCCTCCTGCAGCCATGTCCAGGGAGGTTGGCTACAGTCCCATGGATCTTAAATTTCTGAATAATATGTGCAACTGTAGTCACAGGTACATCAAGCTGCTTGGAGATGATCTTATAGCCTTTTCCTTTAACATGCTTGTGTATAATTTTCTTTCTAATCTCCTGAGACAACTCTCTCCTTTGCTTCCTCTGGTCCATGTTTAGTGTGGTACACACCATGTCACCAAACAGCACAGTGACTACTTGTCACCCTTTAAATAGGCCGACTGACTGATTACAAGTTTGTAGACACCTGTGATGTTAATTAGAGGACACATCTTGGTTGAACATGTCCCTATGGTCACATTATTTTCAATCTTTTCTAGGGGTACCATCATTTTTGTCCAGGCCTGTTTCATGAGTTTGTTTTTTTAAAGTAATTCTGTTAAACCACAATTCAAAAGCATTGTCTGATTTTCATTGGTTAATTTTCATAGAATTTTTATTTATTACCGCTTTTGTCAGATTCAAGTTATTTCTGTGACCATTGTGGGTTTTTCTTTCATTAACAGAGGGGCACCAACAATTTTGTCCATGGCTGTATTTTCAAAGCTTAACATCTTGTGTTTGGCAAGTATACCACAATGGTTGATTCCAAGGGTTTCAGAGTCATACTGTTGGCTTGTGACTAGCAGGAGATGCAATCGGCAAAATGTGTCAAAATCATGGTGTTCAGAAAGGTTTTTGATCCTTTTAGAGTAAGGGAGTTTCTGATGCTTTTATGTGCTTTTTAAAGCTGAGCGTGGGATCGAATGTGACCCCCAAATACTTTTAATACATTTTTATTATATTATGCAATACATTTTCTATGTTTGCTCCATTTACAGTTATACTCGGATAGTGCATATGATTTTGTTCGTTGGTAAAATACATGGTAGCTGTTTTCCCTACATTCAGAGTGAGGCATGGCTGATTAAGCCATTTTGACACTTTCTCCATTGCTATCATTAACTTGTCAGCCACTTTTTTGGCATTCTTCCCATGTGTGTAGATGATTGTGTCATCTGCATACATCTGAATTTTATGTCATTTTCACATACTGATGGCAAATCATTAATATACAAAGTAAACAGCAGTGGGCCTAAAATTGAACCTTGTGGTACTCCCATGGTGCATGCCTTTGATTGGGATGCAGTATTGTTTATGCACACACACTGGGAGCGACCAGATAGATAAGATTTTTACCAGCTAAGGGTATTCATGGACAGTTTATATTCTGATAGTTTGGAAAGAAGGACTGAGTGATTGACCGTATCAAAGGATTTACGCAAGTCTAAAAAGATGGCTCCTACCACCCACCCTTTGTCCAGATTTTCTTTAATCATTTCAATAAAGTAACAGCATGTAGTCTTCGTTGAGTGGTTTGGCCTGAAACCAAACTGCATGAGATGCAGCAGCTGGGCAGATTTGAGATGTTCTACCAGTTGGTCTACTGCCACCTTTTCAATGGCTTTTGACAAAACAGGAAGTATACTTATCGGCCTACAATTACTAATTTCCTGTTTGTCTCCGGCTTTGTGTATGGGGGTTACAATGGCGGGTTTCAATGCATCAGAAAAGATATTTTCATATATTGATTGATTTATTAGTTCTGCAATTGAAAGTATCTTTGTTTTTTCAAGAATACAGTGTCTAGTCCATGAATATCCTTAGCACTGGAACTTGATAGAGATGATAAAATTTTGTTAAACTTTACCTCATTTGTGGCTTTAAGGTTTAGATCAGTTTCATGATTTATTTTAATTTGGTGCGGGTATGTTTGGGTAAAATTCAGACCCAGTTCTTGTACCATTTTGATAAAATACTCATTAAAATTGCTGGCTATATCTAAGCTATCTGAGTGAAATTTTCCAATCAAATTGAGTTGTATGACTTCACTTTTTTTTTGTTTTAAATTTCCTGTGAATTTATCAATACATTTCCTGAGTTTTTTGTTCTTCCCTTTTGCATTTTTGATTGTCGAAGAAGAAATTTGCTTTTGCTTTACAGAGCTTCATGATAACTTCATTTCTAAGATTTTAAAAATCAGTCTATGTATTTAAATCACTTTTTAGACATTTTTTAAGAGCTAAGTCCCCTTTTTTCCATGAGATTCCATAATTTTCATTTAGCCAAGGTAGATCCTGTTTTCTCTTGTGCTTAGATGGTGTTATTTTATACTTTGAGATATTTTCTTTGTCATATTTTCGCATGTGTGTTCACAATTTGTATCACAATTTATTTCAGTCCAAGTTACATGCTGTAACTCATTTTCAAATGATTCTGTGGTTTTCTTTGATGTGTACGAGATATATTTTCCACCATCAGTGGGCTTTTTGTATCGCGATTTTGACAATTTGTATTACTGTTGGTGTGCCAGTCTTTCTGTGTCAACAGCTGAGGTAGTTATTGTGCGGGTGAGTGCGTTATGGTCCGGGGGCGGGGGTGGGGCAGAGTTCAGGGTCCTGATAGCCTGATGAACAAAGCTGTTTAACAGTCTTGTGGAGTGGGCCCAGAGGCCCAGAGGCTCCGGTACATCTGGGCCCATCTTCAGCCCCCTTTTCCCTGAGGGCAGGGGGCTGAAGTGGGAGTGTGAGGGGTGGGAGGTTGTCACCTGCGATGTTGATGGCTCTGCAGGTGAGGCGGGTGAGGTAGATGTCCGAGAGGGGGGGCAGAGAGGCACCGATGATCTTGCTCGTTGCTTTCACTGTGTGTTGTAGTGTCTTCCGGCAGTGCAGCTTCCATACCACACCGTGATGCAGCTGGTGATGATGCTCTCAATGGTGCCCTGGTTGAAAGAGCACATGATGGTGGGTGGAACTCATGCTCTCCTCAGTTTGCGGAGGAAATGGAGGTGAATTTGAGCCTTCTTTGCCAGTGATGTGTTGTTGTTGGACCAGGAGAGGTCCTAGGAGATGTGCACCCCCAGAAATTTGGTGCTGCTCACCCTCTCCACAGCTGCACCCATCAATGATCAGAGGGGGAATGTTGTGTGGCCCCGCCTGAAGTCGACCACAATCTCCTTGGTTTTTCCCATGTTCAGGAAGAGGTTATTGTCTTTCCACCACTGGACCAGTTGGCTCACCTCATTTCTGTAGTTGGCCTCGTTGTTGGTAATGAGGCCCACCATCGTCGTGTCATCCGCAAACTTGATGATGTGGTTGGTGTTGTAGGCTGGTACACAGTCATGGGTCAGCAGGGTGAAGAGCAGCGAGCTGAACACGCACCCTTTTGGGGCCCCTGTGCTCAGTGTGATGGTCTGGGAGGTGTTGGTGCCAACTTGCATGTCCTGTGGCCTCCCTGTGAGAAAGTCCAACACCCAATTACAGAGAGAGGTTTTGAGTTTCAAGTGTCTTGAGTTTTTGTCCTAGCTGCCGGGGGATGATTGCGTTGAATGCTAAACTGAAGGTCAAGAACAGCATTCGCACGTAGGAGTTCTTTGAGTCCAGGTGGGTGGGGGCTGGGTGGAGAGCAGCAGCGATGGCATCTTCTGTGGATCTGTTTGACCTGTATGCAAACTGAGATGGGTCATGGGAGGGAGGGAGGATGGACTTGATGTTCTACATGACCAGCCGCTCGAAGCACTTCATTATGATGGGGGTCAGTGCTACAGGTCGGTAATCATTGTTACTGGATGGGACGAGCTTCTTTGGGACTGGTATTATGGTGGCCATTTTGAAACATGTGGGGACAACAGCTTGAGTCAGGGAGATGTTGAAGATGTCGGCCAGGACATTCTTGACCTCTGCACAGTCCTTCAAGACGCGACCCGGTATGTTGTCTGATCCAGCTGCCTTTTGTGGGTTGAACCTGCAGAGGGTCCTCTTCACACTAGCCGGATCCAGGCTCATGGTCTGCTCATCAAGGAGAGTTTGAGATGAACGTGTTATTGTAGTTGGGTTACTGATCATCTGATCGATATGAAAGTTATTGGTGATGTCCTTTAATTTCTGTGTTTTACAAAGACAATTTAAGTTGAAATCACCCATGAGAATTAGTTCTTTGTTGCCAAACTGTGTCAGTACATTTGATAGACAAAGAATTTTGGATTGTGGTTCAACAGAATCATATTTAAAAACTCACTAATGAAACTGGTCTTGACAAAAATGATGATACCCTTAACTTAATATTTTGTTACACAACCTTTTGAATTGCAGTCACTGCAATCAAGAGTTTCTTCTGCACCTGTCGGCAGGTATTTTGGCTGACTCCTTGTAAGCAAACTATTGGCATCCGTATTGAGTGTGTCAGCCTGTATTGCTTGATGGGTTTTGTACACTTTGTTACAATGTGGATTCTATCCTAAACTTGCATGTTGTAAAAACTGAAAGAAATAAAATTAATATTGTTCATTGCATGGTGTTAGATAAGTGTAACAAAAAGTTTGAGTGCGTACAAGAAATGGAAAAGACCACTGCCACAAGTTTAGATTTAGATGTTTGTCAGCAGTTTAATAATATTACCTAAGTAGTTTCTATGCAATGACTACATGCTGCTATATTGTTATGTAACATGCTGATGAGTGCTGACACCTGAGTGAACCCAGTTTTAGGGCATTACATGTCCAAGCATGTCATCTTCTGTTTTCTCACTCTGGTGGAGGTATTGTGGCTCTGTGGCCTTTGGATGCCCAGAACAGATGAGTGGCTTGGCTGTGTGGAACTTTCCTTTCTCTGGGCCAGATTTTCACTTTTTTGGGGACCCCCATTTTAGTGTACTTGCTCACATTTATGCAGTAAGTCCCATAGTCACAAGTCACATACACAGTTGATGTAAAAATTCATCACACCTCTGTTAAAATGTTCTTATAGGAAAAAAAAAAATCAACTTTTTTTTAACCTATAATAAACATCTGCAGTACAACTGAAACACAAACCGAAGTACTTTATTAGGAAAATAATAAATGTACAAGTATGTACATCCTTGTATTAGTACTTGGAAGCATCTTTTGATTTATTTACAGCAGTCTTTTTTCAGTGAAAATGTGATGATTTACACAACTTAACTACTCACTTGATCGAACAATATGTCTTAATTGCCTGACCAAACAGACTGGTTATATGCAGTGAGTGCACAGCTAGGCAGGTGTATAGGTAGGCATGCAGGGAACTAAACAATCTTGTGTGTTGAAATAGTGTTATTTTTTTGAAAGACAAAAGACTGTATGAAAACTGTCAAACAGGCAGTTTCTCTTAATTTCTGGAAAATCAGTAGACTGCATCAGGGCTTTCAAAATTGTAATTAAAGATTTTGAATGGTGTGTGCGCTCGTGCCCACAAGATGGTAATCCAATGTGAATAATATAAATGTGCAATGAGCTTAATTACCTCCGCCAAGGAGGTTATGTAATCGGAATGGTTTGTCTGTTTGTCCATCCGTCTGTTAGCAGGATTATGCAAAAACTGCTGGATGGATTTTGATGAAATTTTTGCCAGAGGTGTTCCTTGGGCTAGAGAGGAACCCATTACATTTTGGTGATGATCTGAGAACACATACCTCCACCAAGGCTTTTATCTTCTCACACTGTGTTAGCAAGAATCCTCCAAAACAAACCCATTACATTTTGGAGGTGATGCATGAGGAACGGAAGGCGCCTTGGTGTAGGTATGCACTCTCTGAGTGCTTTTCTAGTTCCATGTGCAAATACTGTGTAAGGTGTTTATTTTTCAGATAAAACATTTTTGGGTAAGTTGTTTATTCAAATAAGAGCTGTTATGCTTCTTAGCTGTGATTGATAGTATTAGTAGAAGTTGATAATAAATGGTAGAAGACAGGCGAATTAATGCTAGTATTATTGTTTGTTTCAGCTAACACGTTAGGTAGATCAATCAACTTTATTTACAAAGCACTTCAAAAAGCAACACTTGCTACACCAAGTGCTGTACAACAAGAATGAATAAAATAAAAGATAAAAGAAGTGAATAAATAGATAAATAAAAATCCATTTCATTCAATAAAATCAATGTCTCACACTGGGTCGAAGGCCAGGGAGTAAGAGTGTGTTTTAAGACTGATTTTAAAAATGGACAGTGAAGGTGCTCAGTCAGTAAACATGGCTTATTGACTGAAGGATGGTTAATATGAATTTAACTTGGAGTGGGTCAGATGACAAAATGCTGAAGGATTAAGTCATTTTTAACACACACATACGTGTCTAATTTTAGACTACTACCTGAGGGGAGTTCCTGGTGCAGTCTATGTTCAGGAGCTGTCTGTGATACAGTACAGGGCTTCAGTTACTACTGCACTGTTTTTTATTAAATGTTCATGTAGTTATTTATAAACCAAATAACCCACTACCTGCCTTGCATTTTGCCCTGTGAATATTTAATTATTGTAATTCAATAAAGCAAGTCAGCCTGCTTCATATCTCTCAAATAATGTGTTTTGAAATTAATAAAGTAATGCTGCCGACACATGCGTGTGCACGCGTGCGCGCACACACACACACACACATACACACTTTTGACCCTAGCATTTTTAGGCTCTAAGTCTTTTAAATGTTATAATAGATTGTACCATTTTGTTAATATTGACTTATGCTGGTGGAGTTTTTGCCAGCTTTTATATGACATGAGTATATTATGAGTGCCCACATTGCCAGAATGCATCGTTTTCTTGTTTGAAACACACATAGTGTTGTATAGTTGCAGATAAGATGGTTTGAATGGAAGTTTCCATTCCAATTGTATCTATGTGATTTTTGAAGATGAAAAGAAATCCAGAATGGAAACAAAAATGGGACTCTAATGCTTGTTAGCAATGTGATTATTATATTATAGGCACAAGCTCAGAGGGGACAGAGCCTTTTCGATCATGGCCCCCAGGTTATGGAATGATTTACCCCTGGACTTTCGACAGGCACCTTCACTGTCCATTTTTAAAACACGTCTTAAAACACATTTTTACTCCCTGGCCTTCGACCCAGTATGAGACATTGATTTTATTGAACGAACTGGATTGTTATTTATTTTACTTTTTATTTTATTTATGAATCTATTTATTTTTTACTGTGGTTCTTGTGTTAGCGCCCTTTGTGTTAGAGCCCTGCTTTTATGTTCTCTTGCTGTACAGCACTTTGTGTAGCGAATGCTGCTTTTAAAGTGCTTCTATAAATAAAGTTGATTGATTGATTATTATTCATTCATTCATTCATCTTCTTCTGCTTAATCCTTTTTGGGTCGCGGGGGGGCTGGAGCCTATCCCAGCATCTTTGGGTGAGAGGCAGGGTACACCCTGGACAGATGCCAGTCCATCGCAGGGCCAACACAGAGAGACAGACAACCATTCACTCTCACAGTCATTCCTAAGGACAGTTTAGAATCCCCAGTTTGATGCCAATTAACCTAACTTGCATGTTTTTGGCATGTGGGAGGAAACTGGAGAAATCCCGGAGTAAACCCACGCAGACACGGGGAGAACATGCAAACTCCACACAGATCACTGTTGGTCGGGGGCTGGGATTGAACCCAGGATCCCTCGGCCAAGGGCGAGTTGCTGTGCTGCCGTAGTGCTAACCACTCCGCCAACAAGATATTTTCTCAAATTTATGATTTTTCCATTAGACGTTCTTCTGTTCATCAGTCCTTCCAGCCATCCAAATTTCACAGCAATTGTTACTCCTTTGAAGCAATTACCCCGATGCTCACCAAACAAATGATCACAAACAATGATCGTGAGGTGGATTTGCATCCAGGTTGACCTCACGATCAAGGTCAAGTTCAAAGGTCAGGAAATCTGGGTGCTTTTATGATTTTATGAAAATTTCTGCTGCTCCTAGGCAGTGGCCCCAGTGTTCACTAAACTCATGCACAATGATCATCACATGGGTCTGCATCCAGACTGTGGTCAAGATCAGTGGTCAGGAGATCTGGTATCTTATGTGTTTTCAGAAAAAAAATGCTATTTCTCTGAGATAATTGTCCTGATGCTCACCAAACTCACACATAATAATTCTCAGGCTGGACTGCATCCAGGTTGTGCGATGGTCTGTGTTTTTTTTCCTCAGAATATTGTGATTTTTCTCTTGTATTCTTCTTGCATAACTATTTTGTGATAGATTTGTGAAATTTTTCAACTTTTTACTGATACGTTTTCAACTTTTTTATTCTCCTATATATTTGAAACTTTTTAAAGACATAAAGTGCATCCGGAAAGTATTCACAGCGCTTCACCTTTTCCACATTTTGTTATGTTACAGCCTTATTTCAAAAGGGATTAAATTCATTTTTTCCCTCAAAATTCTACACACAATACCCCATAATGACAACGTGGAAAAAGTTTTTTTGAGATTTTTGCAAATTTATTAAAAATAAAAAAAGAAGGAAATCACATGTGCATAAGTATTCACAGCCTTTGCTCAGTACTTTGTTGATGCACCTTTGGCAGCAATTACAGCCTCAAGTCTTTTTGAATATGATGCCACAAGCTTGGCACACCTATCTTTGGGCAGTTTCACCCATTCTTCTTTGCATCACCTCTCAGGCTCCATCAGGTTGAATGGGAAGCGTCGGTGCACAGCCATTTTCAGATCTCTCTAGATATGTTCAATTGGATTCAAGTCTGGGCTCTGGCTGGGCCACTCAAGGGCATTCACAGAGTTGTCCTGATGCCACTCATTTGATATCTTGGCTGTGTGCTTAGGGTCGTTGTCCTGCTGAAAGATGAACCGTCGCCCTAGTCTGAGGTCAAGAGCGCTCTGGAGCAGGTTTTCTTCCAGGATGTCTCTGTACATTGCTGCATTCATCTTTCCCTCTATCCTGACTAGTCTCCGAGTTCCTGCCACTGAAAAACATCCCCACAAAATTTATGCCACCACCATCATTGGCATGATTATGAGCGGTGCTTGGTTTCCTCCAAACATGACGCCTGCCATTCATGTCAGAGAGTTCAATCTTTGTCTCATCAGACCAGAGAGTTTTGTTTCTCATGGTCTGAGAGTCCTTCAGGTGCCTTTTGGCAAACTCCAGGCGGGTTGCCATGTGCCATTTACTAAGGAGAGGCTTCTGTCTATCCACTCTACCATACAGGCCTGATTGGTGGATTGCTGCAGAGATGGTTGTCCTTCTGGAAGGTTCTCCTCTCTCCACAGAGGAATGCTGGAGCTCTGACAGAGTGACCATCAGGTTCTTGGTCACCTCTCTGACTAAGGCCGTTCTCCCCCAATTGTTCAGTTTAGACGGGCAGTCAGCTCTCGGAAGAGTCCTGGTGGTTCTGAAGTTTTTCAATTTACGGATGATGGAGGCCACTGTGCTCATTGGGACCTTCAAAGCAGCAGAATTTTTTCTGTACCGTCCCCAGATTTGTGCCTCGAGACAATCCTGTCTCGGAGGTCTACAGACAATTCCTTTGACATCATGCTTGGTTTGTGCTCTGACATGCACTGTCAACTATTGGACCTTATATAGACAGGTGTGTGTCTTTCCAAATCGTGTCCAATCAACTGAATTTACCACAGGTGGACTCCAGTTAAGCTGTGGAAACATCTCAAGGATGATCAGTGGAAAGAGGATGGACCTGAGCTCAATTTTGAGCTTCATAGCAAAGGCTGTGAATACTTATGTACATGCAATTTCTTAGTTTTTTATTTTTTTTTTTTCCACAATATCTTTATTGAACCTTTTTTTTTTTTTTTTTAACAAACATGATACAAACAATCAAACACTAACACTAAAGTACTACAAAAAAAAAAAATGCACTAAAAACACCAACAACCACCAACAAAATCAAGTCTTCAACAATGCTCCTCTGTTTAGTCTAGACAATCCAATACATAAGTATACATATTATGTTCACCAGTTTGGAATTTACAAGGTCCACACACATCATTCACCTTCTTCTTCAAGAGTTATGTTTAAATTTTTTACATAATCAATAAAAGGTCTCCATATATTCTCAAACACAATTTCCTTTGGTTTTAGTATATATGTTATTCTTTCTAATGGAAGGTTTGTTAACATCTGTCTTAACCACTGAGTCACATCTGGTCTATGAGTCTTTTTCCATAATAGTGCAATACATTTTTTGGCATTAAGCAAACTGAGGTCTATGAATGTTCTTTCACTTTTATTAAAATTATGCTTTTCTGGGTACAGACCCAACAAAAACAGTTTAGGATTCAATATGATTTGTTTTGAGATTATTTTTTCAATTGTTACCCTCACCTCTTCCCAAAACATTCTTATTAATCTACATTCCCATAAACAATGAAATAGGGTTCCTTTACTTTCCATGCATTTTGTGCATGTATCTGGTATATTTTTGTTATATCTATTTAACTCCTCCGGTGTAACATACATCCGCATTAACCATTTGAAATGTATCAATTTAAGGCGTGCATTTATTGATTTGGTTTGAGCTTCTGTACAAGCCAATTCCCATTGTTCCTCTGAAATTTCAATTTGCAGATCTTCTTTCCAGTAGTTTAATCTTTTCAGTGAATTTTCACTTGAAGATAGTGTCAATGAGTTATAAAACTCTGAAATAATACCCTTTCTTTTACTATCTTTCATCATCATTTTTTCCAAGGATGAATAAATAGGTCGAGTGAGAGCTTTATTTTGATTTGATCGAATAAAGTTTCTAAGTTGAAGATATTTAAAAAAATGTGTTCTATTGAGATTAAATTTGATCCTCAGCTCTTCAAAAGTCATTATGTTGTCTGCACATGGCAAATATAAATCCTGAATCTTTTGTATCCCTTTTAAATTCCATACTTTAAATACAGCGCCCGCTCTCCCTGGTTTAAAATATTGATTACCCCATATTGGACTAAATTGTGACAATAACTGTGGTTCTTTTAAATAGTTTTTAGCTTCACACCATATTTTGATCATATGCTTTACAAATGGATTTTTAACTTGTTTTTGTAATTTTTTTGCCGAATCTGAGTATATGAATATGGGAAGAGGTAAAGGTAAATTGTATGATTCCATTTCAGTCCAGTGAGGGAGATCATTTGATGAAAAATAATATGTCATAGACCTCAGTTGTGCCGACCAATAATACAACATAAAATTTGGACATTTCAGACCTCCACGATCAAATGGTAAATATAATAAAGACAAACGTAATCTAGCCCTCCTGTTGTTCCATATAAATTCCACTAACTTTTTTTTTATTCTTGAGAATAGATCTAAAGGTGGTGATAAGGGAATGTATTGAAATAAATAAAGTATTTTAGGTAAAATATTACTTTTAAGTATATTGATTCTCCCGATCATCGACATTGGTAGTGACATCCATCTCTGAGTTAACTCACTGATATCTGACATTAAGGCTTCATAGTTGACACTGGCGACTGATTCTAGCTTAGGCATAATTTGGATTCCTAAATATTTAAACTGATTTACAACATTGAATTGATTTACCTCAGGGGCTGAGTAATTTCTCTGGGTCTCATTTAGCATTAATATTGAAGATTTAGTTTTATTTATTTTATATCCTGATATTTCCCCAAAATTCTTTCTTAAATTCAACAAGGTTGGAATTGATTTTTTTAGATTCGACATAAACAAAATTATATCATCGGCGTACAGGGAGATTTTATGTTCTGTTGGTCCAACTTTAATTCCATATATTTGTGAATGTAAACGTATCGCTATCGCTAAAGGTTCAATTGCCATAGTAAACAGTAAAGGTGAAAGTGGACAGCCTTGTCGACATCCTCTATTGATTTTTATTGGTTTTGAAATATTGTTATTTGTTAGGATTTCTGCTGTAGCATTATTGTATATTATTTGAACCCATTTTATGAAATTATTTCCAAGTCCAAACCTTTGTAGGACTTCAAAAAGAAAGGGCCATTCAACTCTATCAAAGGCCTTTTCGGCGTCCAATGATAGGAGAGCTGTATCCGGTGCTTCTTTATTAAAATAAATAATATTAAATAGTCTTCTTACATTATGGAAGCCTTGTCTACCCTTTATAAAGCCATTCTGATCTCGATTAATAATATTTGGTAAAATTTCTTGTATTCGTCTTGCTAAAATTTTACAGATTATCTTAAGGTCGGCGTTTAATAGGCTTATTGGTCTCATATTTTCACATTTATTAGAGGGCTTACCTGGTTTTGGCAGCAGTATAATTAAGGCATTATTTATGTATGATGGTAAATTATTATTTTGAAATGCTTCTAAAACCATTTCCAAAAAAGGTTTTATTAATTTATTCTTAAATTTTTTATAAAGGTCAACTGGAAGACCATCTGGTCCTGCACTTTTTCCTGATTTCATATTATCAATGGCTAGCCCAACTTCTTCTTGACTAATTTTAGACTCCAATATCTCCCTGTTTTCATTTGGAATACACGGTATAGATAGTTCGTTCAAAAACCCATTTAGTTTTGTTAAATCAGGTTCATTTTTGGTATCATATAATTTTTCATAGTAATCTCTAAAGGCTCTATTAATTTCTAAAGGATCTATAACTACCTGTCCATTACTTATAATACTGGTAATTGGTGTTTTAATTTCCAATTGTTTAATCTGCCATGCTAATAATTTTCCTGATTTTTCACCTTGTTCATAAAAAGATTGTTTCAATCTTAGAAGACTCGAGGCAGCTCTATTCGCTGATTTTTTGTCGTATTCAGCTCTCAAAATCAGTAATTCATTCTCCAACCTTGGGTCACTTCCTGCATACACTTTTTCCTGAAGATTTTTTATTTTATGTTCCAATTTAGCTCTCTCCTCTCGAGTCTTCTTAGATTTTGATCCTGTATAACTAATAATATGTCCCCTAATAAAAGCTTTGAAAGCCTCCCACTTTACACATGCTGATGTTTGTGTAGTATTGATGTCAAAGAACTCGTCTATCTGTTTTTCTATATACTTGACAAATTCCTCATCCTGAAGCCATTTATGCTGAAATTGCCATCTACCTGATTCCTTTGTCAATTTTTTATCTACATATATTAGACAACAGGGTGCATGATCAGAGATCACGATGTTATCATAAAAGCAGTTTTGAATCTTGGACCTTAATTCTGTGGAAATCAAAAAATAATCAATACGTGAGAATGTCTTGTAGGTACTGGAATAACAAGAATAGGCTTTAACTTGTGGTTTCATTTCTCTCCATATATCTAACAATCTCAATTCTTTCATAAAATGATTAATAGTCATCCTACATCCAATGTGCGTACAATCCAGTCCTGTTGATCTATCCACACCTGGATTCAATGTACAATTAAAATCCCCTGCTATTATATGTTGCCCTGTAAGTGATGATAAGATGAGAAATAAATTAGCAAAGAACTTCTGATCATCTATATTGGGACCATATAAGTTCACAAGATTTATATTTTCTAATAGCAAAGAACCTTGAATGATTACATATCTTCCAAATTTGTCTCCAATTACATTTTTCACTTGAAAAGGAACTGATTTATGTATGAGAGTCATAACTCCCCTGGCTCGGGATGAAAATGAAGAGGTGAATACACTTCCCTGCCATCTACTCCTAATTCTTTTAACATCCTCCTCTATCAGATGAGTTTCTTGTAAAAACACAATTCTTGAACCCATGTCCTTTATTTTATTCATAACTTGTTTAAGTTTTTTTAAATTTTGTAGACCTCTGCAATTCCATGAAGTTAAATTAAGATTAACACTTTGGTCCATGATCAATAGAGAGTTTGGGATTACCTTGCAGTGTAAACATGCTCATACAGAGAAGCAAAAACATGAGTGGTTGAACATTCATCCTACAAACTACACACAAACAAATTTCCCCTTCCCACACTTGTGGCAAACCCCCCAAAATCAAAAGAAAAATTCCGTCTCCCGATATAGCCATCGACCGTTCCACATCCACGGGGAACAGCCTAAGCCACTCCTTCTTCATCCTCCCAATCACCCTAACTCTACTGCTTTTAATGACGTAACATTAACTCTCCTCTGTAGTTTTCCAACTTAACTCCAAAATTTTTAACAACTTTGTACATCATAGTTTTTTTTTTTGTTTGTTTTTGTTTTGTTTTTTTAATATATAATACAATCTATATTTTGTAAACTTACTATTTACTTCAAGTCAGTCAGATGCCTGTGCAAATGCTTAATTATTCTACCTTATATTTTGTTCATGCTTAGCTCCCACCAGTCTCTTCTTCTTCTTTGATCTTCTTGATGAACTCCTGCGCCTCCTCTGGGGTCTTGAAGATGTGGGTTCTGCCCTCATACGTGGTCAGCAGTCTCGCAGGATAGATTACACCATGACGAATCCCAAGGTTGCGCAGCTCCTTACGTACGGGATCAAACTGCTTCCTCAATTGTTGGATTCCTGTGGCCAAATCTGGGTAGAACCGCACCTGCTGGTCCTGGTGTTTAATCTCTCCTTTACCTCGTGCAGCGTTGAAGATCTTCATCCTGTCTCTGTTGCTAAGAAACTTCATAATTAAGGTCCTCGGCGGTCCCTTATCTCTCCGTGGGCCAATACGATGTGCTTTTTCCAGAACCACTGCTGATTGCAACTCCTCGCTGCCCAGCACCTCCGGAATCCACTTTTCCAGAAAGGAACATACGTCCCGACCTTCTGATTCCTCTGGAAGACCCACCAGCCTCAAATTATTCTGTCTCGACCGAGATTCCAAATCCAAAATATTATCTTCCAGAGATTTATTTTTTTTTTCCAAAGTGCGCACCTTTAATTGAAGACGGGTGACGTCATCTTCAGCACTAGCGAGACGGAGCTCCATCTGCGCCGTTCGTTCTACACAGTCACCCAATTCCTTTCTTATTCCTTCCAACGCTGTCATAATCCCATCAAATCTAGAGGAAAAGTCCGCTCTCATTGAACTCATGGCAGCCATCAGCGCATCTGCGCCATTCCCCGCAGAAATCGCACCGCCGCCAGCCTCCTCCGCCATATATGGAGCCTTGTTTGCTGCGTCACAGACCTGAAAGTCCGTTAATTTGGACTGTTTCGGCGGCTCGCTTTTTCCTTTTCCTGGTTTTCCAGCCTTAGGCTTCGCCGACATATCCTCGCCCAAATGCTGGGATACGTTCTGTCCCAAATGAGAGAGTTATTTGCCGATTTTTTTCTCCAGGAGCAGAGCAGAGCGAGACACGTCCGTCCTACGTGGCAGCCATAACCGGAAACCTTAGTTTTTTATTTTTAATAAATTTGCAGAAATCTAAAAAAAAAAAACTTTTTCACATTGTAACTATCGAATTTTGAGGAAAAAAATAATTTAATCTTTATTTAATTTTGGAATAAGGCTGTAGCATAACAAACTGTGGAAAAAGTGAAGCGCTGTGAATACTTCAGGGTCAGGTTACTTTATTTGTACCCGTAGGTAGATTTGTTTTGCAGTCTGGTGACATCCATATTTACAAGCCACAATTACATTCAACATAGACACAAACACAGGCACACATGAAGCTGACTATAAACATGATAAAATAAATACTCAAGGCTCCATCAATCAGGGTATAAAGACAAAGAGATGAGAGAAAAACCAGAGGTAAGAGAGAAGGGTCATCTTAAAAAGTTAAAAACTAGTCAAAGAGGTTAAAAACTCAAAGGTCTAAAACCCAATAAAATATTTAGAACCCAAATAACATCCTACAAAAATAAGTAAATATAAAATGGAGTTAATAAATAGGTACCTAAATTATATGCAATATGTTGTTACAACTTGTTCAACTCTTTGACAGCAGCAGGAACAAAGCTGTTTTTGTAGCGCTGGGTTTTACTTTTTGGGACAGCAAACCTCTGTCTTGAGGGAAGAAGCTGAAAGTGGCAGTGCAAAGGGTGGGAGTCATCATTTAAAATGGAGGTAGCCATCCTCTGTACTTGTCTGGTGTACAAGGATGTCAGGATCAGCTGTGACTCACCAAGCAAACGATTGGACCATCTAACTACCTGATCCAAGGATTTCCTCTGTTTCAGTTTTATCTGACCAAACCATGACACTAAAGAAAAGGATAAAACATTGTCATTATGGTTCGGTCAATTTGGAATCGTGCAAGTTTCCTCAAGCAATGCAAATGTTGCTGACCCTTTTTGCACATCCTTTCACAGTTCTCTTCAAAGTTTAAATTACTATCAATAATCGTCCCAAGATATTTGTAGGATTGTACACATTCGGTGGTCTGGCCTTTAAGTACGGTGACTTTGTGCCTGGGAGTTTTCCTCCTAAAGTCAATAATCATGTCTTTAGTTTCCAGATGCACTGTACTCCAGTGGATATAAATCCCTTACAATAACAAATCTACATTGTTAACTCTGCCAAGGAGATAATGTAATCAGGGTAGTTTGTCTTTCTGTTTGTGCATCTGTCTGTCTGTCTGTTACCAGGATTACGCAAAAACTACTGGATGGATTTTGATGAAATTTTCACCAGAGGTGGTTCTTGGCCTAGAGAGGAACATCAAAACAAAAATAACATTTTGCTGATGATCCAAGAGTGCATACCTCCACCAAGGCTCCTATCTTCTCACAATGTGTTCGCAAGAATCCTCCAAAACTACTGGATAGACTTTGATGCAATTTTCACCAGAATTGGCTCGTGGCCTACACGCGAACCCATTATATTTTGGAGGTGATCCATGAGGGACAGACGGAGCCTTGGCGGAGGTATGGACTCTCTGAATGCTTTTCTAGTTTATAAAATGGTATCTTATGCCCTGTTTTTTGCAAAAAAAGTTAATTGCCTTACAGTTTAATATCAAAATCTTTTCACTTTTCCTCCTTCAAACGCCAGGGTCTGTGAATAATCTCACTCCCATCCCACAAGACTAGTAGTGGCTAGTGCTACATTAAACAGAATAAATCATGTGATTTTTTTTTTTTTTTGTCTTCTTCATCTTTGTCACCACAACTTGTCATCTTATATTGTGATGATTCACATGTTGATTTGGCAAGGGTTTTTGCGCCGGATGCCCTTCCTGACACAACCCTGCCCATTTATCTGGGTTTGGGACCAGCACACGGAGTACATTGGCATGTGCACCCCCTGTGGCTGGGTTTTATCCTGTTATAAAAAGACTTAAAGGTTGAAGGACATGCCCAGTTGTATGGACAGTGGCCCAGGATAATGACTGAGACTCCATCAGTCCTTTAAAGCAGTTTAATGGTAAAGTCCATCTTAATTTGGGTCAAGTTTTCAAAGCAGCTGCCCAAAAATGCTAACTGGCCCTGGAGGCTGACTTCAGTTAGACCAGAGAGTCCTGATTGGCTCAACACTATTGACCTGCTACATTTACATCACCAAAAATGCTCCATCTAAACTCTCCGTTTTTCAGGGGGTGGGGTTTAACCAAAATTTCACAGCAAAAAACAGACATGACATGTTTGGGTGATTTCACTCTTGATATGTCTTATAAGTCATAAAACACGTTCCAGACATCTTAACAAAAACAAAACTTTTTTTTGGAAGAGTGTCACTTTAAAAGCTTTTTTCTTGTATACCTTTTGTTCTTATTAAAGACAAAAAATAGAAAGGAGATGTCTTTACCTTCTTAACATGTTTCATGTTTCAATATGTGTTTCAACACATATTGTGACTCTTCTGACGAAGGCTGCAGTGCACAGTCGAAACATGTTAAGAAGGTAAAGACATCTCCTTTCTATTTTTGTCTTTAATAAGAACAAAAGGTAAATAATTAAAAGAAGACAAAATGAACCTACTTGAACAACTTTTTTCTTGTACATTTCCAACTTTTTTTCATGTTAAGTTGCATTCCTTTTTTGGTCAATGTAGTTTGTGAGGGTTTTCATCTTAGAGGTGTTAGAATAAAATAGCCACATACAGGTGCATCTCAATAAATTAGAATAGCATCAAAATGTTAATTTAAGTAATTCAAAAAGTGAAAATCATATATAGATTCATTACACACAGAGTGATATATTTCAAGGATTTATTTATTTTAATTTTGAGGATTATGGCTCCAGCTAATGAAAACCCCAAATTCCCTGTCTCAGAAAATTAGATTACATAAGACCAATAAGAAAAAAATGGAAAATAGAAATGTTGGCCTACTGAAAAATATGTCCATGTATGCACTCAATACTTGGTTGGGGCTCCTTTTGCATGAATTACTACATCAATGCAGTGTGTCATGAAGGTGATCAACCTGTGGTACTGCTGAGGTGCTATGGAAGCCCAGGTTACTTTGATACCGGCGTTTAGATCATCTGCATTGCTGGGTCTGGTGTCTCTCATCTTCCTCTTAACAAAACCCCATAGATTCTCTATGGGGTTTAAGCCAGATGTGTTTGCTGGCCAATCAAGGACAGTGATACCATGGTCATTAAACCAGGTATTGGCAGTGTGGGCTGGTGCCTAGTCCTGCTGGAAAATGAAATCAGCATCTCCAAAAAGCTTGTCAGCAGAGGGAAGCATGAAGTGCTCTAAAATTTCTTGGTAGACTGCTATACTGACTTTGGACTTGGTAAAACACAGTGGGCCAACACCAGCAGATGACTTGGCTCCCCTAATCAGGTGCCAAGTGCTGCCATGTGGAAATCAAGGTCCCAGAGTCTGGAGAAAGAGTGGAGAGGTACAAAATCCAAGTTGCTTGAGGTCCAGTGTGAAGTTTCCACAGTCAGTGAAAATTAAGTTACTCGCAGAGTAGACCAGTTTTACTTGAGTAGAAGTGCTGTTTTCTTCAAAATAAAGTGAAGAGTATAAATATCCTGAAAAAAACTCACAAAAGCATATTTTTGAAAAACCTATATGACTGCATGTGCTGGAGTAAATGTAACTAGTTACTTTACACCTAATGTAATAATATAGATAGATAAAATAAGCAGAAAACAATTAGAACTATCTTGTCGAATGTAGTGACTGATGATCTGACTGACATGCTGTGGGCCGCCAACCTAGGGGTCCTGCCCAAGGGCCAGTATCTTGAGAACTCTGGTTTAGACATTCTCTTACAAAGCGGTACAGTAACAAGTTGAGGGAAAGAACCAAGTATGTGCCTGAGAAATTTTCCCCACAGCAGTAATAGACCTTTGTTTTGGGTAAATAACAGTGTACATATGTGTATAAAGTTCTTTGTTTTGAGAATTTGTTGACATTTTAAAATCTAAAAGAAGTCATCTGGGTTCTTCCATCACTTGTTTAAAAAAAAATCCCATCTGAAAGGTCATGCCGCCGTTTACCCTGGTTTTCCCTCTGGATTTTTTATGAAATCTGCCCTAATGGCTTTTCCATGCTGCAGCATCATTGCGTACTCACATCCCCAACAGTATATTGTCATTAGGGGCTGTCAGTAAAAAATCACCTTGGCTACAGTGCTGAATACAAAGCTACATGAGGCTGTAGTTTGTCACCGGCACTCACTCACTAGAGTACACTGACTGTCAATGTGCTGTCTCTTTGAGTGCTCATCGGGTTTGATGTCTAAGTTTGTGTTTTTGTCTGTGTTGTTTTTTTCTGACTGGCTGTCTGTGTTAACCGTTTTTAGCAAGAGAGATTTTATGATTATGCAGACATGCACGCAAACATTCATGCGTAGTGTTTGAACTGTTGTGAAATGTGACGTGGACAACATATCTTACAGTTAATAGTGATTGTTGGTGTGTTTAGTGTTGGTCATATTTGTATATTGAATCACTTTGTTGGGCTGCATTAGTTAGTTAAATATATACTGAGTCAGACTCTGGCTCTTTCTTATCCAAATATTTCTCCTGTAAAGGAAAAACATGGCTTTAACAACTAGGTGCTCTTACTATGTTTTGTTAAAATTCAGCCTGTGGTACCCTCTTATTAATTCCCCATGTTAGCATTTATCTTGTAAGTAAATTAATAGAAAGCTCTCTGGAAATTGTGGTGTTACGGGAGAAGATATAATGAAAAGTTACAAATTGTTTCCGCAAGCAACCAGAATAGGAAAAAGGGCAGAGGCATTTAGCCCTTGTGGTTTTAATCATGGTGAAACAATAAGCTCCCTACAGTCATAAGATCCTGATAGACTATATTTGAACCCTGCAGGGAAGCGTACAACTGCCTTGTTCATCTCGTTCCTCTGTGTCCACCTTATCCTCAATACACAATCACGCATTTTTTCCCGTAGTTAATGATTTTTATCCTCTGTATGCAAAAACATCTTGTCTTGGTCCAGAAAAGAGAAAAATGTGAACTCCCCACATGTTGTTGAAATTGATACTCCAAGATCCATCATGTAAACTCCTGTTCCACCTCATTTCTCTTAATTATCTGTAGTTCCTGTGATTAATTATAGAGATGATTAATGAAATTTTCATTTCTTATATTAGTCTGAATTGCTGGATCATGATTGGATAGAAAAAGGATCCAGTGACGAATAGCTATTTAATGCAGAGATACTCTGTTGCTGTGGCAGGTCAGGTAAAAAAATCACCCAGAAAAGGAGCTCGCATACATGGTTGCCTCACAGTTGTACATAATTAAACGAAACGACTCAGTTATTGGAGGAACATATTTGGATTCTGTCGCTGGGGTGGGTTTTGCCTTGTAAAGCCTTCCTTCTGGTCACCTCTTGAAGACCCGCTGACATCTAACATGTTGTGATTGTACTCAGGCTCTCTATGGAGGATTTATTAATTGTTTTACCATGCAGCACAGTGAATATGGAGCTGGATGTTTAAACAGGAGGGGGATTATGGGAGCTCACTGTGGGTTTGGTGTTAGTTTTAAACAAAGAAGCATCGGCCAGAGTCTGTTTGCGAATCCAACTTGGATATTATTTTATCATCTTTGGAGTATTTGGAGTAAGTTGAATGTTATCTGGACATAAAAATGCCTTCTGCTTTTTCCTCTTGGCAACATGCAATTTAATTTCAATAATCAACTCACCTCTTTAAATCAACTGATGCATTTTTCAAACAATATCAGTGATTGCCGTGTGTTTCCCTCAGGACATCTGATCTGGCTGTTTAGCTTGGTTCGAATCAAGAAGAAAATAGTTAGTTTGTAAAGGCTGAAGCTGATGTGAACGAAGCTGAGAAATGGCCATCATTTATTCATGATTCTTAGCCTCATCAGCTGCTTTCAGGCAAATTAATTATGCATTAAGAAATGAATAGCACAGTTTAAAGAAGATAAAATGGTCCAAGTTATATTTGCTTATGCCGATGGACATATTTTTCCTTCTTTGAGCTTAATGATCATTTGGCGTTTTCCTTGATGGTTTTAATGTGCTTGTTTTAACATGACTCCAAATAAACGTGACGATATATGACAAGGTCGATTTTAGTTGTGGTTTTATTGCTGGCATATAATTTCTCTGGGGAAGCTCACAGGCTTTGTAATCACTGCAGACGACGTCTTATTTTTCAGCCTTCAGTGATTTGTTTGGGTAAACAGAGGAAAGATGTGCAGGTTGTTTGCCAGCTGGAGTCAACACATGTTCAACACTGGGAAGCAGTAAGAATAGCTTGGATTCAGCTGGGGCCAAATGGACTGCCACCGGTGCTGCTGTTCAGTTGACCGCTATGAAGAGATGCCAGGAAGTTCTGACAAGAACTATAACTCCATCGATGCTTTGTTGCTGCCAAACTTCATGAAATAGTCATTTATTCAAATGTATCATTAATTAATAATCTTTATTAGCCTTGTACTCCTTTCTTCTGTCACAAACAAATGCCGTTTCTCCACCTACTTTAAAATAGTAACTGCCGGGTTAAAGGGGAAAAACCAGCTCACCTGTCAGTGACCCTGTTTACGTGGTCACGAGTAAACCGATGACAATCAGCTTTCTGGAGTTATCTGATTATTCAAACTGTCATGTAAACAGAGTAATCCGATTACCTTTTTCGGTTTACTCCAGTAATCGGTTTACTCGTGGCCATGTAAACAGGGTCAAAGGCTCATTAACAGTTATGAGAAAACAGATTAACACACCAAGTTTATTTGCCCAGTAAACTGTTTACTCAGTGCATGTAAACACCATAAGCCGTTTATTACCTTTATCGGTTTACTCCAGTAATCAGTTTACTCGTGTCCATGTAAACAGGGTCACTGTTTTGGTTAGGTCCACAAAGTCTGAATGCCTCTCAACAAAACATAAATGCACAACATACATGCACAACATTCATGCACAACTTTTAATACCATGCTTAAATACGCTCGTGGTTAAATTTAATCT
Organism: Pholidichthys leucotaenia; assembly: GCA_020510985.1. Taxonomy (NCBI): domain Eukaryota; kingdom Metazoa; phylum Chordata; class Actinopteri; order Cichliformes; family Pholidichthyidae; genus Pholidichthys; species Pholidichthys leucotaenia. Next base: position 240,230,537 of record CM035849.1, read on the forward strand.
ACTTCGACAATCCAAGCAACCATGGCAAAAAAAGTGGCTAACTTGATCAGGGCAATAAAGGCTAGGTCTGGTTTACGGACGGAATGGTACATAATAACAGTCTGTCCATTGGTCCATAGAGTGGTGTTGTAAGTAAGACGAGTGTATTGTGACCAAGACAATACCAAGACTTTAAGGGGTCCAGACCAAATTGAGACCAATTCAAGACCACATACACACTCTGCTTGTCTTACTCATGACTCACTCTCAGCCCCTTAAAGCCTTGGTCCTGGCTTGGTGTCGTACACTCCACCCTTGGTCTGACTTTCACTGCAACACTGCCATAGAGTGAATGGACAGCTCATGATTGTTCACCTCCTTTATTTCCTTTGTGACCCCGTGTCCTGTCCAGCAGCTAGGCAAGCAGAACAGATACATTGGTGTGAAATGGTGTTTGCCCCCTTCCTGATTTCTTATTTTTTTTTTGTATGTTTGTCACACTTAAATGTTTCAGATCATCAAACAAATTTAAATATTAGACAAAGATAACACAAGTAAAGACAAAATTCAGTTTTTAATTGAAGGTGGTTATTATTAAGGGTAAAAAAAATCCAAACCCACATGGCACTGTGTGAAAAAGTAATTTCTCTGGCCACACACAGATCTGATTTCTGCCACACCTGTTCTCAATCATGAAATCACTTAAATAGGACCTGCCTGACAAAGTGAAGTAGACCAAAACATCCTCAAAAGCTAGACATCACGCTGCGATTCAAAGAAATTCAGGAACAAATGAGAAACAAAGTAATTGAGATCTATCAGTCTGGAAAAGGTTATAAAACCATTTCTAAAGCTTTGGGACTCCAGCAAACCACAGTGAGAGTCATTATCCACAAATGGCAAAAACAATGGAACAGTGGTGAACCTTCCCAGGAGTGGCCAGCCGACCAAAATTACCCCAAGAGTGCACCAATGACTCATCCAAGCGATCACAAAAGACCCCACAACATCCGAAGAACTGCAGGCCTCACTTGCCTCAGTTAAGGTCACTGTTCATGACACCACCATAAAAAAGAGACTGGGCAAAAATGGCCTGCATGGTAGAGTTCCAAGACGAAAACCGCTGCTGAACAAAAAGAACATAAAGGCTCATCTGAGTTTTGCCAGAAAACATCTTGATGATCCCCAAGACTTTTGGGAAAATACTCTGTCATTGACAAGACAAAAGTTGAACTTTTTGGAAGGTGTATGTCCCATTACATCTGGCGTTAAAGCAACACAGCATTTCAGAAAAGGAACATCATACCAACAGTAAAATATGGTGGCGGTAGTGTGATGGTCTGGGGCTGTTTTACTACTTCAGGACCTGGAAGACTTGCTGTGGTAAATGGAAGCGTGAATTCTACTGTCTACCAAAAAATCCTGAAGGAGAATGTCCAGCCATCTGTTCGTGACCTCAAACTGAAGCACACTTGGGTTCTGCAACAGGACAGTGATCCAAAACACACCAGCAAGTCCACCTCTGAAGGGCTTAAGAAAAACAAAATGAAGACTTTGGAGTGGCCCAATCAAAGTCCTGACCTAAATCTGATTGAGATGCTGTGGCATGACCTTAAAAAGGCGGTTCATGCTTGAAAGCCCTCCAATGTGGCTGAATTACAACAATTCTGCAAAGATGAGTGGGCCAAAATTCCTCCACAGTGCTGTAAAAGACTCATTGCCAGTTATCGCAAACGCTTGATAGCAGTTGTTGCTGCTAAGGGTGACCCAACCAGTTATTAGGTTTAGGGGCAATCACTTTGTCCACAGAGGGCCATGTAGGTTTAGATATTTTTTTCCCCTTATTAATAATCACCTTCATTTAAAAACTGCATTTTGTGTTTACTTGTTATCTGTCCAATATTTAAATTTGTTTGATGATCTGAAACATTAAAATATGACAAACATACAAAAAATGAGAAATCAGGAAGGGGGCAAACACTTTTTCACACTACTGTATATAAATAAAATGTGTGCATGTCCACCCCATGTCCCTTCACCTGGAAAAAAGTTCAGGCTCAGTATTTTTTTTTTTTTTTTTTTTTTTTTTTTTTTTGCTTTAACCCCTGGATTACACTCAGGGTGATCTAATTCAAATCAATTAAAATTAAAGGTAATAATAGATTATAACAGAATTTGTACCACCTTGCCTGTCAAAATGATTAACAATAAAAGTATAGCACAATCACTGCATGGCACACAACTTTTCAAAATTTCATCTGGACAATAACTGTTATTTCCAGTCCTTTGATTTTCATTTTTGTTTTAGTCTTAATCTTGTATTTTTCTATCAACATGCTACCTTAGGTTAGAACATATTTACCCTCCTAGATAATTCCTTTAATGTAGTTGATTAAAAAAATATATTAATAGTGCATAATGACAAAATCGGCAGTTAAAATTTAGCAGGAGACTACATCATCCTAGGTGCACAACCGAGAGGTTTCGCAGGTCCTTCCTACCAACGGCTGTCAGACTGTACAACCTAAGCAGGGCTGCTTGCAGAGATAGCAAAAAGACGTGACAACCTAATAGTTTTGAATGCAAAAGACGCAATAGACTTATACAATGGTCCCCTCCGGCATACAACTAGGAAAATACCGGTCGCTATGGAGGGTGAGAATATGTATGGGTACATAATCATACCATGTAGGATAACTAAGTAGACGGTTGTGCCGTTTCATCCCATCTAGCAACAATGCTCTGCACTGCGTGTGTTTATATATTTACATATTTATTCCATCTAGCTACAATGCTCCGCACTGTGTTTTTATATATCTACATATTATTCCATCTAGCTACAATGCTCCGCACTGTGTGTGTTTATATATTTACATATTTATTCCATCTAGCTACAATGCTCCGCACTGTGTTTTTATATATCTACATATTATTCCATCTAGCTACAATGCTCCGCACTGTGTGTGTTTATATATTTACATATTTATTCCATCTAGCTACAATGCTCCGCACTGTGTTTTTATATATCTACATATTATTCCATCTAGCTACAATGCTCCGCACTGGGTGTGTTTATATATCTACATATTTATTCCATCTAGCTACAATGCGCCACACTGTGTTTTTATATATCTACATATTATTCCATCTAGCTACAATGCTCCGCACTGTGTGTGTTTATATATTTACATATTTATTCCATCTAGCTACAATGCTCCGCACTGTGTGTCTATATATATACAGTATATATATGTTTATATGTACATATGTATACTTGCAGTTCTTGTTTCTTTTTTTTTCTCTTGCCTTCTGATTGTTGCTCTGAGTGTTGCTATCCCTGTGCTGTTGCAATCCTGGAATTTCCCCATTGTAGGACTAATAAAGGCTTATCTTATCTTAAAATTGATGTTGATAAATTGTGATTTTTCCTGTAATTTTTTAAACACCCAATCCAGTTATTCCCATGAAAACTGACATTTTGCAAACCAAGCTGATTTTGTTGAGACCATAGCCAGATAGTATGATAGTTGTCACATGCTTTGGACTTGCCGCTACTGGGTCACGTGGTTCATGGAGCTCCAGATAGTTCCAAATAACGGCCTTTCTATAATGGCGTGTGAATGGCAGCTGTGACGATCTGCGGCATAAAAAACATTTTTTAACCATATTAGATAAAATTCAAGGTACCTATCGGTAGGTATATTGTTAAACTTATAATGAACTGATTTAACTGTATTATAATACAAACAAGCAACATAACATTAACATTTTTCTGACAGAATTGTGCATCTTTTTTCCTTTTAAATGTACTACCTTCTTTATTCTTTTACTTTTTTGCATAAATTTGCTACTTTTTCCTTATAACATTGTATTTCTCTGTCTCATAACTCTGATTTTTATTGTACATTTGAGATTATATTTTCAAATTGAAATGTGGCTGTTTTTTAGTTTTTAAAAAATCATTACTTTTTTCTTACAGATTTAAGTATTTTATAATAAATTTGAAAGTTTTTTTCATTCTAGCTTTGTATACACACATTTTGTGAACTATTTTGGAAACATTACATTTTTCTCTTAAAAGTTTAAACATGAGGAAAAAATACAAACTATAAAGGTAAAGCCAGCTTTATTGTCATTCAATCCATACAGCCAATCATGTACAGTAGAGCAAAATTATGTTCTTCTCCTTCTTCTTAGCAGTCTGTCGGGGGCGACAATGACTTTCATTTAGGTCTGATCAGATTCCTTCACACAGCTCTGTCCTTCGCCCTCTGCTGCTAGGAACTCTTGACCTTGTTAACCTGGGTGACATCCGAGCCGATATGAGTTGCTTTCTGAATGACCATTTCACAAAACTGCTTGCAAAGTATCTACAATGTTAATCACATCTAGAATCAGAGGGGTCGCTGCTATGCAAGGTGCCACCACAAATTTCCCTCCTCCGTTCCATTATTGCTGAGCACCAAGCTGGATGCCAGGAAGTTCCACTTTTATATGGTCTTCGGCATGACCCGGCCAGGATTTGAACCCCGGCCTCCCGGTTGTGGGGCAGATGCTCTCTCAACTAGGCCACCACTCCGGTGGTAGCCTAGTACACTTTGTAAAACAATCAAGTTCATATACAGGCAGTCATAAATAAAATGAATTTCCTGAACCACAATAGAATTACAAAGGATAGAAAATATATTCTGTTAATAGTTCAATTTTTTAAATTAATTTCAAGTGAGCCATTTTATAAAACTGAGTATTTTTCATTTGTAAATATGACAATTGTTTTTAGAATGTTTGAGAATGTTTGTTTCAACTCTTTGTTTACCAATTTAAAATAATCACTTGCTTTCAAATGTATTAAAACAATAAACCAGTCTATATCTCAAGTGTCTTTCACCCCATGTTTCTCCCAACAATTTCTTCAAATAAGTAAATAATATTTTCAACACAACAGAATGATAAAACATTAAAATTGCTAATTTATGAATGTTAAATAACACTTCCACCACCAGGTGCTAATTTATTAATGTTAACCCTTTAAATAGCCAGATTTTCACGCGCCCCTAGTGGCATAGCGCAGCAACTGCACCTGTCAACTGAATCTGTCATCCCAGCTGTCCCCAGCTGTACTGAGGATTTGTACTGATCTGCCAGTTCAGAAGGTGGCAGACACACGTTGGAGGAATCATGGCTGACATGGAATACACCAAAGAAGAAGAAATTCTTATTCTTCGCCTTTTTCCTGCTTTGAGCTTTAAAGACCAATATGGCCACCATGCATCATCATGCATCATAGATAAAACTGCGTCATACACAAAAAATAGCCACGGAATACAAACAAAATTGACGTGGGATAATCATAAGCGTTCATAGATGTGGTATACAGCGTAAATGATCGACAGATTGCAAAGTAATGACCACGATGGATGAAAACGGACCAACCACACCAACGGGCGAGTCCCCCTTCGCCAGCAGTAAGTGATGAATTTCTTTGTTTCTTTTCATTGTACTGATTTTCTGGTTCATATACTTTGAAGATAAGATAACAACATACCCCGGTAGAAAAAACGATGTCAAAAAACAGAACCATATAACAAAAATATACCAGATACATGCACAAAATGCATGGAAAGTAAAGGAACCCTATTTCATTGTTTATGGGAATGTAGATTAATAAGAATGTTTTGGGAAGAGGTGAGGGTAACAATTGAAAAAATAATCTCAAAACAAATCATATTGAATCCTAAACTGTTTTTGTTGGGTCTGTACCCAGAAAAGCATAATTTTAATAAAAGTGAAAGAACATTCATAGACCTCAGTTTGCTTAATGCCAAAAAATGTATTGCACTATTATGGAAAAAGACTCATAGACCAGATGTGACTCAGTGGTTAAGACAGATGTTAACAAACCTTCCATTAGAAAGAATAACATATATACTAAAATCAAAGGAAATTGTGTTTGAGAATATATGGAGACCTTTTATTGATTATGTAAAAAATTTAAACATAACTCTTGAAGAAGAAGGTGAATGATGTGTGTGGACCTTGTAAATTCCAAACTGGTGAACATAATATGTATACTTATGTATTGGATTGTCTAGACTAAACAGAGGAGCATTGTTGAAGACTTGATTTTGTTGGTGGTTGTTGGTGTTTTTAGTGCATTTTTTTTTTTTTGTAGTACTTTAGTGTTAGTGTTTGATTGTTTGTATCATGTTTGTTAAAAAAAAAAAAAAAAAAAAGGTTCAATAAAGATATTGTGGAAAAAAAAAAAAAACAGAACCATTCTTTGTGTAAATATGTCCAAAGTCCACTTTTGACTGAGTTATGTAATTCGATATAGCTGCCGCATCATTATGCAAATTAGATGTGTAAATTTACTCCTATCTGAAACTTTGGATCATATTCTATATCTTTCTAATCGACAGTAAGCCATTATCTCTTGCAGCTTTCAAGTTATAGCCTTGGAAATCTGAACTATTTTTTTGACAAAAAATCTTTACCACTCTTGACCACTACGGGTTATGTCGGCAAACGACGCCTGGGACAGTTAGAGGTAATGTATGCTAATTTATGAATGTTAAATAATACTGTCACTGATAACCAGGTTATCAAGTTGAGCTAGCTGCTGTTCACCTGAATCTAGTGTGGAGCAAGCTAATGAGCAAGTTTGTGAGCTTCTATTGGACATAAACATGAAAAAAACTGACAAAATAAAACACTACCACAGACTACATAATCTATATGTTAACGTAAGTGGTGAAATGAACAAAGCAACGGCCATTCATTAACTTACCAGGGATTATTAAGCAGATACTCCGGGAAATGAATGGTGGTCTATGGGGAAAACTACATTGTTTGCAACTAATCACTGTTCCATGACCCATGTGACTTCCGCATTCCAAAGTTTCTATTGAAGTCTATCGGAGTGTCGCAAGTATCATACTATATGGCTATGGTTGAGACTAGTGCAAGTGTGCTAACATTTGTGCACAACAAAACAGGAAAAGGATACCTGTTGTGAAAATGTAGAACCATCTCTTCGCTGAAATGGAGGAAGTAGGAGCTACTGCCATGATTTTATCATGGCAGTAGCCAGTATCATGGCAGTAGCCAGTAGGAGCTACTGCCATGATTTTATCATGGCAGTAGATAGTAGTTTTATCATGGCAGTAGCCAGTGTCACTTGAACTGCTGGACTGGTAAAAGTTATCTGTAACCACTTTGACCTTTCACAATTTTCTCTTAGAAAAATAAGGTTTGAAATGCGGTTTGAATGGCTGTGTCACAAGGTAGCACCTTGCCTGGATACTGAGAAATCTTTAAAATACAACAATTCTAAAATATTTGCAAATAAGGAATCAACATATACAGCCGTGGACAAAATTGTTGGTACCCCTCTGTTAATGAAAGAAAAACCCACAATGGTCACAGAAATAACTTGAATCTGACAAAAGTGGTAATAAATAAAGATTCTATGAAAATTAACCAATGAAAATCAGACAGTGCTTTTGAATTGTGGTTCAACAGAATTATTTTAAAAAACAAACTCATGAAACAGGCCTGGACAAAAATGATGGTACCCCTAGAAAAGATTGAAAATAATGTGACCATAGGGACATGTACAACCAAGATGTGTCCTCTAATTAACATCACAGGTGTCTACAAACTTGTAATCAGTCAGTCTGTCTATTTAAAGGGTGACAAGTAGTCACTGTGCTGTTTGGTGACATGGTGTGTACCACACTAAACATGGACCAGAGGAAGCAAAGGTGAGAGTTGTCTCAGGAGATTAGAAAGAAAATTATAGACAATCATGTTAAAGGTAAAGGCTATAAGACCATCTCCAAGCAGTTTGATGTTCCTGTGACTACAGTTCCATATATTATTCAGAAATTTAAGATCCACGGGACTGTAGCCAACCTCCCTGGACGTGGCCGCAGGAGGAAACTTGATGAAGAATGGTAACAAAAGAGCCCAGAACAACCTCTAAACACATTCATGGTGAACTCCAAGGTCAAGGTACATCAGTGTCAGATCGCACCATCCGTCGTTGTTTGAGCCAAAGTGAACTTCATGAGAGACGACCAAGGAGGACACCACTGTTGAAAACAAATGATAAAAAAGCCAGGCTGGAATTTGCCAAACTGCATGTTGACAAGCCACAAAGCTTCTGGGAGAATGTCCTATGGACAGACGAGACAAAACTGGAACTTTTTGGCAAGGCACATCAGCGCTATGTTCACAGACACAAAAATGAAGCATACCAAGAAAAGAACACTGTCCCTACTGTGAAACATGGAGGAGGTTCTGTTATGTTCTGGGGCTGCTTTGCTGCATCTGGCACAGGGTGTCTTGAATCTGTGCAGGGTACAATGAAATCTCAAGACTATCAAGGTATTCTAGAGAGAAATGTGCTTCCCAGTGTCAGACAGCTTGGTCTCAGTCGCAGGTCATGGGTCTTGCAACAGGATAATGACTCAAAACACACAGCTAAAAACACCCAAGAATGGCTAAGAGCGAAACATTGGACTATTCTAAAGTGGCCTTCTATGAGCCCTGATCTAAATCCTATTGAACATCTGTGGAAGGAGCTGAAACATGCCGTCTGGAGAAGGCACCCTTCAAACCTGAGACAACTGGAGCAGTTTGCTGATGAGGAGTGGGCCAAAATACCTGCTGAGAGGTGCAGAAGTCTCATTGACAGTTACAAAAATCGTTTGATTGCAGTGATTGCCTCAAAAGGTTGTGCAACAAAATATTAAGTTAAGGGTACCATCATTTTTGTCCAGGCCTGTTTCATGAGTTTGTTTTTTTAAATAATTCTGTTGCACCACAATTCAAAAGCATTGTCTGATTTTCATTGGTTAATTTTCATAGAATTTTTATTTATTCCCACTTTTGTCAGATTCAAGTTATTTCTGTGACCATTGTGGGTTTTTCTTTCATTAACAGAGGGGTACCAATAATTTTGTCCATGGCATAATGTTGATTAGTGGCTTAGTTAAATATTTGAATCAACAACTTGCCTGTGTCTTCTTCTCACTTCTGTAGATTCTTTTATATTGAAAACAACCTAGTGCTGCATATATGGAATATTCAGATGGAGCCTTATTTTGTTCTGCCTGATTATAAATTGGCAAAGGTAGCCCATTTTCTGTGCCAGTTGGTTATCATTGTTTTCCACCGGAGCTATTGATTTTCCCACAAAAATCACCTCAGGGAATTAGCTAAATAAATCACGATCCACTGAGAGAAAATAATTTTCAGAGATTTTTAGCAGTTCAAAGCCTCCTTATAGCAGTTGTACTCGCAGCATGTCCCTGCTTCCAATTGGCCATTTGAACAGATGCCTGGCACTTGCATGATGTAAAGAGAGTGTTATGTTGTTTTGTTACCACACTCAGCCTAGCTACAGTTTCGTAGTAATCAAGGGGGACTTTCCGGCAGACTTTTGGAAGGTGCTGTTAATGTGTAGGCAAATGTACGGAGACACACAGAACCAGTTGAGTGCAGATCATTTCCCCAGAAATCACTGCGGGCAAGGTGATATTATAGCGGGGTTGTGGGGCTGCCCAACTGGATTCTTATAACCCACTCAGCTCCATTTGGCAACAAAATATTTCAAGTCCTTTCTCCTCCTTTCTGGTTTTGTTCATTACAAATGTTAAATATACAGGGCACATGTTACCAGACCCCACCGCTGCCTTCCAGACTACCAGTATTGTATTTTTTTTCTGTTGTTGCTGAACACACACAGTTCTACAGAGAATCAAATTAATGCACTTGCATGATGCTAGCTGATGAACTGTAGGGGCTGGTTGGTTTTGTCTTAATTTTTTGTTGGTTTTTTTTTGTAATTTGTGTTTGAGTGTCACTAAGTAACATCATCACAGAAGTGTTAACTCTTGTTTTTGTTTGATTATCCTTATAAAAGAAAAGGCCATGGAAAGACGAATTTGAAAACAAATCATTTCTCCTCAGTTAGAGGTTGATTTCTGTCTGCCCGCACAATTACACCACAAATTGGTTCACATAAAACTCGCCTCTAAGTATTTTCTTTATTTGTCCCTAATGAATGTTCTTGTTGGCAGCAGCACAGCGTTTCTGATCAAGAGCCTCCCAAGTCCAGAGCTTCTCATTGTTCTCTAACATCTACCAGAATAATGATCTCACTTTGCAATCTTAAAATTAGCTGCTGGCTCTGTGAGAACATACTGCTTTTCCTGAAAAACCTATCCTGCCTGGCTGGGCTTTCTAAAGGTTGGACTGAGAACTGTTCTCTTTGTTCCTGTTTAGCTGTGGTATGGATGATGGGGTTAGATGGTATTTTCCTGTTTACTGGAAGGACCTCAAGGAGATGGGGGGAAAACTGAAACATTTGCATTGGTTAATCTGCAAGGTAGGATCCAATAACTGGTGATAAACAAGAATGTGCTGCCCCCCAGAATCATTCAACTGATGCTTTTCTGTGAAGTCATTATTAATAAGAGGTTGGGGAACAAGAAAGTCCATATTTCACAGCTGAAAAGCATCCGTTACAGAAAGACAAAATTGAATATATTGTGGAGAAGAGGTGCACAGAAACTAAGTTATACATGCATATACACATCTATAAAGGAGGGGGGGGCTGATGAGAGGACAAAAGGCAGAACTCTACGCTCATACATAACTATAATCCAAGTAGCCTGATGGAAGTCAGGCAGGTTTTTATTGGCTGCTGTGTGCTGTTCAGAAGGGGATAATATTTTCATTGTAGATTTATTTATATAGTTTAATTTTTCTGGTAAAGTCAATAATTTATCAAGGTAATGATGGTTGGAGAGGGGAATGAAAACATGCCCAAGGAGGAATAATGAGATAGAAGCCCCCAACTCCTTTAGAAGAATGGCTGAAGTCTGTACTTGTTACATTGAAATGTCTCTGGCCTCCAGAGCCCGTACAACATTTTCACTGACGTTCACGACAGACGGAGTGGTCTGTAGGGAATATATGTGTCCTTGTTGATGGATGATAAGCGGTATCAGGCATTGTGGATGTTGGCTGTGGGTTATGAGGGGTAATGAGAGGAGCATAGAATGATGTTGAGGTTGACTTGTGGTTCATCAGTTGTAGTGTGACTTAGTATAGCGGCTACAGGAGGTTTAGTGACAAAAGACAAACAGAGCAAGGTTGGGAACTGAGTCGAAACAGGATGTATCTCCCTGAGGTGACATATTTTCTTTTATTCTTTGCATTTTTTTTTTACATACACAAACTAGAATGTACTGTTTTGGAGGAAAAAGTGGCCATCCCTGAAGTCATACAACTCACATCATGCTAGAAATGCAAAAACAACTCAGTTGTTTTTGTTTGAATTTTTTTTTTTATCCTGTCCTGTCGAGCAGCTTGGCAAGCAGAACAGATATCTTGAAAAGGGTGGGAGGTGAGGGAGTGGAAAAGAAAGAAAGAAAGGAAGAAAGAAACAAACAATTGCTGCTTCTGAGAAGGACTCTGCAAAAGTCTGATATCTGCACCTGAGAACAGAGAGACCTCTGTGTGTGTGTGTGTGTGTGTGTGTGTGTGTGTGTCATGCTGCAGTAAGCACCCCCTCCCAAATCATGAACAAGCAACACAATGCCCCCCGACTCCCGGGCAACCCACAGCCCCAGCAGACCACAAATGCCCCATAGCTATCAAGCCCCAGGATAGCCAGGCACCTGCCCCAGGAGGGAGGGCCAGGAAAGCACCGCAGCCCCAGGCCAGAAGGCCCCACCCCCTCCAGCAGGGCCGCACTCCAGTGCTGGGGGACCACCAGGTGCATCCTCATGAAGCGGATCCGCACCCAGCCCGGAGCCCCAGATACACGCCCCAGGATCCACCAGGCACCCATGCCCAGGGGAGGTGGTAGCGTCCAGCAGGGAGCCACAAGGGAAGCCAACCCCCCACACCAGAAGCAACCAACGTGGCCAGGAGATACCACCCCTATCAGTCCAGCACCCCCAACCAGCGCACTCACTCACTCACACACATTCACCCTCTCCCACTCACTCACTCACTCACTCACTCACTCACTCACTCACTCACTCACTCACTCACTCACACCCATGTACCCCTCCCCAACCCATCCATTTGTACAATCCCACAGACGTATCCCAAGGCACCACCCAGTAGACCCAGTAGTGCCCTGGCTGCAGGGGTGGAAGAAGACACCTACCCCCACGCGTGTGAATGACAGAGTGGAAGTGTATTACTAAAGTGCAAATAAAACTGGGGGGGGGGGGGGGGGTGGCGGGATACCCTTCTGCTGCAGACAGTAGAGCACCCACCACCCTCCTCCCAAGCCCTCAGTATCTGTAGTGCAATTAAAATTGAGGCGAGGGTAGCCTTGCAGCGTAGCAAAGAGAGAGACCCTCGTCACGGACACCCCGTAGCACACCCCTGCCCCAAAACCTTGCGTATAGGGGGGGAAATAAGTATTGAACACGTCAACATTTTTCTCAATCAGCATACAGTGGTGTGAAAAAGTGTTTGCTCCTTTCCTGATTTCTCACTTTTTTGTATGTTTATCACACTTAAATGTTTCAGATCATCATTCATTCATTCATTCATTCATCTTCTTCCGCTTAATTCTTTTCGGGTCACGGGGGGCTGAAGCCTATCCCGGCATCTTTGGGTGAGAGGCAGGGTACACCCTGGACAGATCGCCAGTCCATCGCAGGACCAAGACAGAGAGACAGACAACCATTCACTCTCACAATAATACCTAAGGACAATTTAGAATCCCCACTTTGATTAACCTAACTTGCATGTTTTTGGCATGTGGGAGGAAACCGGAGAAATCCCGGAGTAAACCCACGCAGACACGGGGAGAACATGCAGACTCCACACAGATCACTGTTGGTCAGGGGCTGGGATCAAACCCAGGATACCCCGGCCAAGGGTGGGTTGCTGTGCTGCCGCAGCGCTAACCACTCCACCACCGTGCTGCCCGTTTTTCAGATCATCAAACAAATTTAAATATTGGACAAACATAATACAAGAAAACACAAAATGCAGTTTTTAAATGAAGGTGTTTATTATTAAGGGAAAAAAATCCAAACTTACATGGTCCTGTGTGAAAAAGTGATTGCCCCTAAACCTAATAACTGGTTGGGCCACCCTTAGCAGCAACAACTGCAATCAAGCGTTTGCGATAACTGGCAATGAGTCTTTTACAGCGCTGTGGAGGAATTTTGGCCCACTCATCTTTGCAGAATTGTTGTAATTCAGCCACATTAGAGAGTTTTCGAGCATGAACTACCTTTTTAAGGTCATCTTCAAGGCATCTCAATCGGATTAAGGTCTTGACTTTTGACTAGGCCACTCCAAAGTCTTCATTTTGTTTTTCTTAAGCCATTCAGAGGTGGACTTGCTGATGTGTTTTGGATCATTGTCCTGTTGCAGAACCCAATTGCACTTCAGCTTGGGGTCACGAACAGATGGCCGGACAGTCTCCTTCAGGATTTTTGGTAGACAGCAGAATTCAAGCCTCCATTTACCACAGCAAGTCTTCCAGGTCCTGAAGTAGCAAAACAGCCCTAGACCATCACACTACCACCACCATATTTTACTGTTGCTATGATGTTCCTTCTCTGAAATGCTGTGTTACTTTTACGCCAGATGTAATGGGACACAGACCCTCCAAAAAGTTCAACTTTTGTCTCGTCAGTCCACAGAGCATTTTCCCAAAAGTCTTGGGGATCATCAAGATGTCTTCTGGAAAAGCTGAGATGAGCCTTTATGTTCTTTTTGCTCAGCAGTGGTTTTTGTCTTGGAACTGTGCCATGCAGGCCATTTTTGCCCATTCTCTTTTTTATGGTGGAGTCATGAACACTGACCTCAACTAAGGCAAATGAGGCCTGCAGTTCTTTGGATGTTGTTGTGGGGTCTTTTGTGACCTCTTGGATGTCGTCGCTGCACTCTTGGGGTACTCTTGGAGTAATTCTGGCCAGCCGGCCACTCCACTCCTGGGAAGGTTCACCACTGTTCCATGTTTTCACCATTTGTGGATAATGTCTCTCACTGTGGTTTGCTGGAGTCCCAAAGCTTTAGAAATGGCTTTATAACCTCAATTACTTTCTTTCTCATTTGTTCCTGAATTTGTTCGGATTGCAGCATGATGCCTCGCTTTTGAGGATTTTCTTCTCTACTTCACTTTGTCAGGCAGGTCCTATTTAAGTGATTTCTTGATTGAGTACAGGTGTGGCAGTAATCAGGTGTGGGTGTGGCTAGAGAACTTGAACTCAGTTTTCCAAATATGTAATAAACTACAGTTAATTTATGTTTTAACAGAAGGGGGCAGTCACTTTTTCACACAGGGCCATGTTGGTTTGGATTTTTTTTTTACCCTTAATAATAAACACCTTATACTTGTTATCTTTGTCCAATATTTAAATTTGTTTGATTTTCTGAAACATTTAAGTGTGACAAACATACAAAAGCATGAGAAATCAGGAAGGGGGAAAACAGTTTTTCGCACCACTGTATTTCTGATGGGGCCATTGATCTGAGATTTCCACCAGATATCAGTCATAACCCAAGTAATCCATACATACAAAGAAATCAAGGCAACTCTTCACAAAACAAGTTATATTTAATGAAGTGGAATGACGGGAATAAATATTGAACACATGAAGAAAAAGAGGTGCAAAAAGGCATAGAAAGCCAAGAAACCAGCTGAAATCCATAAGAACTTAGGAAGCCACTCCATCCCCCATAAGTGCAAATTAATTTCAGCTGGTTAAGTCCTGACTGATAGCCTTTAAAAAGGTCTGTGAATGTCAGATTGTCACACCACAAAGAACTCATGATGGGTAGAAGCAAAGAGCTCTCTCTGGATCTTTGCAACCTTATTGTTGCAAAACATAATGATGGCATTGGTTACAGGCGCATTTCTAAACTGCTGAATGTTCCAGTGAGTACTGTTGGAGCCATCATTCAGAAAAGGAAAGAACATCATTTTACAATAATCCAGCCACGACCAGGAGCTTCTTGCAAGATTGCTGAAAGAGGAGTCAAAAGGATTATCAGAAGAGTTATCCAAGAGCCAAAGACCACTCTTGGAGAGCTCCAGAAAGACCTGGAGTTAGCAGATACTGCTGTTTTAAAGAAAACAATAAGTAATACACTCAACCGACATGGGCTCTTTGCCCACTCACTTCACAAGACTCCATTGCTGAAGAAAAAGCATGTTGAGTTCGTTTAAAGATTGGGCAAGCCGGTAAAATACTTGGAGAATATCGTCTGGTCAAATGAGACCAAAATTGAACCTTTTGGATACCACAGCACACAGCACGTTTGGAGGAGAAATGGCACTGCACATCCCATCATGGTGTGGTAGTGTTTTTCAGTACATGGTACAGGCAGACTTCATATAACTGAAGGAAAGATGGATGGACAAATGTACAGAGACATCCTTGATAAGAACCTGTTGCTATCTGCCAAAATGCTGAAGATGAAATGAAGGTGGACATTTCAGCAAGACAATGATTCCAAACACACAGCCAAGGAAACTCTCAACTGGCTCCAGAGAAGGAAAATACATCTGCTAGAATGGTCCACCTGACCTGAATCCAATTGAAAATCTATGGAACGAACTGAAGATCAGAGTTCATAGAAAACACCCACGAAACCTTCAAGATTTGAAGACAGTTTGTGTGGAAGAATAGGCTAAAATCACTCTTGAGCATGCCTGCACCTAGTTTCTTCATACAAGAGGCATCTGGAAGCTGTTATTACCAACAAAGGCTTTTCTACTAAATATTAAATTAATTTCACCAAGTGTGTTCAATAATTATTCCCTGTGTCATTCCACTTTATTAAATATAACTTGTTTTGTGAACACAGTTACCTTGATTTCTTTGTATTTATGGATTACTTAGGTTGTTACTTATATCTGGTGAAAATCTCAAGGTCAATGGCTCCATCAGAAATATGTTTAATGAGAAAAATGTTGACGTGTTCAATACTTATTTTCCCTGCTATATATCAAATACGATGTGTGGTCCACCTAGAATGGGAGAGAGAGGGCGGGGTATAGGAAAGACAGTTATTTTTAGAAATTTCCACCAGGCTGTCAGAGAGAAGCTAATGTTAATATTTTTAAAACAGTTATGGTGCTTTATACAGGGGCTCATGAAAGGTAAGTCAGAGATATTTAGAGACCTACAGAGAGTCTGTTCAACATCCAACCATGGATTTCCCAATGGGGTTGATTTTGTCCAGTTAGAAACAAACTGCAGTCTGTTGACTAAGAAGTAATAATAAAAATCTGGTAAATCTAAGCCACCACACTCTTTTGCCTTTTGTAGAGTTTTTAAACTGATCTGTTATGGTTTGTTCTTCCATAAGAATTTACCAATGTATGAGTCAAGGGACTTAAACCAAGCCATTAGATGGTTGAGTGGGACTCATTGAAAAGAGATAAGAGATTTTAGGAAGCACCATCATTTTAATAGTTGCAACTCTTCCCATGAGTGATATAGGTAACATCCTCCAAAGCCTAAGGTCATCTTGTATTGTTTTTAGAAGGGGAGTGTGATTTAGTTGTTTTGTCAGTTCTCAAGGAAAATCAATACATCATCAGCATAAAGACTTATCTTGTCTTCTGTTTCTCCAGTTAGAATACCTCTAATGTCCACATTTTGTCATATGGCTGTTGCTAATGGCTCACTAAAAATGGTAAAAAAGCGAGGAAGAGAGTGGGCAACCCTGCCTGTTGCCTCTCTGAAGATTATAGCTTTGAGAAGTTTGATCATTTGTTCTGACTGATGCAGCTGGACAGCTGTATAGTGTCTTGATCCAGTTTATAAAAGATAAACCAAACCTAAGTTTATGTAAAATTTTTAAAAGGAATTTCCAATTAATGCAAATGCTTTCTCTGCATCCAGTGATAAAATTATGGTTTCTAAGTTATTAATATTACAGTTGACTATTGAATAGTCTGTGTGTGTTATTAGCCGATTGCCTCGTATTAATAAATCCTGTTTCATTCTGGTGTATGTTAGGAGTTATTCTTTCCAATCTCCTGTCAAGAGCTTTGCAAATTATTTTTAAATCAACATAAGTGAAATTGGATGATAGCTGGAGGGGCGCATAGGATCTTTGTCAGGTTTAAGGAGCAGGATAATGCTGGCTGAGTTCATATTTGTAGGGATTACATAATCTTCTTTGATTTGATTCACCATTCATAAGAAAGTAGGGGCCAGCACAGGCCAGAATTCTTTATATAATTCTACTGGAAAACCATCTGGTCCACCATCTGGTCTTTGCTATTTGGAATGTGCTATAGTGCCTCCTGGAGTTCAGACATTGAGTGGTGAATCCAGAGCTATAAGCTGTTCATTATTATTTTATCGTGGTAGGTTAATATTGTCCAGAAATCCATTAATTCCTGAGTCAGATGAATTGATCTGGGATGAATAGAGGTTTTCATAAAACTTCCTGAGAGTTAATTTCTTCAGGATCATGGGTAATATTTCCAGTCATTTTTAATCGAATAAACAGTTGGTTTTTTTTTTCTTTATTCATTATTTAGCTGATTAGAAAGGTATCTCCCAGATTTATTGCTATGTACAAACTTCTCCCAATGCATTCTTTGTGTTAAAAATGGTATTCTTTTGTCAGTAATTTCTTTTAGTTCCAGCTTTAATTTTCTCAGATTGTTGAGTGTGTGTTCCTTTGGAGAGGCAGCACAGGTTGTCTCTCGTGATTTAATTTTCTGTTCTAACTCGAATACCAGTGCTTTTTCTTTCAAGGTCAAGGTAAACTTTATTATCCACAAATGGGGCAATTTGCTCTACAGCAGCAACAGTTTAAAAACAAGTAAAAACACATATCCAAGATCCACATACTGCAAAGATGAGCCTTACATGGGAGTTACAT
Source organism: Pholidichthys leucotaenia (assembly GCA_020510985.1). NCBI lineage: Eukaryota > Metazoa > Chordata > Actinopteri > Cichliformes > Pholidichthyidae > Pholidichthys > Pholidichthys leucotaenia. The sequence continues at coordinate 240,248,411 of CM035849.1, forward strand.
ATTGCTGCTCAGAAGGCCAATGGTAGCAGGGACAAATGAATTTTTAAATCTGTTTGTTCTGCATTTGGGCAGAGTATACCATCTACCTGATGGCAGCATCTTGTATTCTGTGCATAGAGGGTGACTGCTGTCAACAAAAATAGCCTGAGCTTTCCTCATGGCTCTATCCCTGTGTAAGGGAACAAGTTCATGTAAATTTGTGCCAGCAATTTTGCTGCATGTTTTTACAGTATGTTCCAACCTCTTCCTCTTCTTCAATTTAAGTAACCCAAACCAGCTGATAAAAGAGAAGGTTAAAACAGAATAAATAAAACACAAACAAAACATTTTCATAATGAAAGTGTCAACATTAAAACTCCTAAATTTACAATAAAAATACATGTGCTGGTGGGCCTTTGCACAAATAGCATCAACATTGTAATCAAAAGAAAGTTTGTTGTCAAGTAATGTTCCCAGAGCAGAAGTCACCCATCACTGGGCCAGGGACAGGATCATCATCATTAAACAAGAATCATCTGTAAACTTAATGATAGATCTGCCCTCATGTTGACTTTGGCACTCATTTGTTTATAAAGCAAATAAAAGTGGGGAAAGAACACATCCTTGGGGGGGGGGGAGTGGAAGATAAAAGAACATAAGATAAAACTCCATTGACTCTCACTTTCTGGGACCTAACAGCCCTTTGTTTGGCAAGATTTAATTTACAGATTGTGCCCCTAGTGGCACAGTGCAGCACTGCGCCTGTCAAATGTTATGATGTGCCATACAATCTGCAGTTGTACTGAGGATTGTACTGAGGAATTGTACTGATGATGCCAGCTCACAAGGTGGCGGACATATAACTTACTGCTCTTGCGTTGGTGGAATCATGGCTGACCTGGAAGCATCTGTATTACATCAAAGAGGAAGAAATTTTTCTTCTTCTTCTTCTTTTAGATTACACAAACGCTTATGGATGTTACCGATTGCTGTGAGCACGGCTGTGTGAGCATTTGCTCCCAAATTTGCCAATTATGATTCAAAAGAGATTATTTAGGTTATGAAGGTAAATGTTTACATTTTGTTATGACAGAGGGCGCGCAAAGATGCCTGATATTCACCTGCTGGCCACAGCGCCATGTGACCGGGTGAAACAATCACTCCGGTGGTTCTGACTTTCGTGTCATTTTATAACATAAATAGCACCGGAATAAAAGCAAAACTGATATGCAATAATCCTAACCTTTTCTGGATGTGGGAGAGAAAGCAAAAATGACCGACAGAAGAGGAGATACCGACCAGGATGGACGCAGCGAGAGCCACTTTCACCAGCGGTAAGTTAGGAATATGGCTTGTTTTGTTTACATTGTACTGCATTGTACTGATTTTCTGGTTCATATACTTTGAAGATAAGATAACAAAATGGCCAAAACAAGAAACTGTGACAAAAAGCAGAACCATTCTTTGTGTAAATATGTCCAAAGTCCACTTTTGACTGAGTTATGTAATTCATATGGCTGCCGCGGCATTATGCAAATTAGATACGTAAATTTACTCCTATCTGAAACTTTGGATCATATTCTACATCTTTCTAATTGACAGTAAGCCATTATCTCTTACCACTTTCAAGTTTATAGCCTTGGAAATCTCTGATATGGCTACCGTGGCATTATGCACAGCATTATGCAAATTAGACGCATAAATTTACTCCTATGTCAAACTTTGAATCATATTCTACATCTTTCTAATTGACAGTAAGCCATTATGTCTTACCACTTTCAAGTTATAGCCTGGGAAATCTCTTGACATCTGATCTGAATATTTTCTTGACAAAAGTCTTTACCACTCTTGACCACTAGGGGGTTATGTCACCATTTGGCGCCTGTGACAGTTAAGAGGTTTAAAAAATCAATCAGCCAACAAACTAAACCAGGATGGATGTTATAAAAACGGGTAAGTTGAACTGCTAAAATACGAAGTTGGATACAATTAAAAGCAGAAGAATAATCAAAAACAAGCAGTCATACAAAAGATTTCCCAATATCCACATGCCCCAGGACTTGGTGGAGTAGGGTGCTTACAGCATCCTCCACATCTCTGCCTGCCCTGAGCCAAAGAAGAAAGAGTCAAAGTTAGTAGTCAGCTGCAATCAATGATGCTAAACCCCAACAGCCAAGCCAGAAATCTGGATGTGGTTCTGGATTCGGACCTGAATTTTAACAGCCACATTACAGTAGTGAAATCAGCCTATTATAACTTAAAGAACATAGCAAGGATTAGAGGTATGATGTCTCAGCAGGATCTAGAAAAACTTCTCCATGCATTTATCTTCAGTAAACTGGACTACTGTAATGCTGTCTTCACAGGTCTCCCTAAAAAAGTCCATCAGACAGCTGCAGTTGGTTCAGAATGCTGCAGCTCAGTCCTCACTTAGACCAAGAAAATAGATCATATAACTCCAGTTCTCAAATCTTTACACTGGCTTCCTGTCTGTCAAAGAATAGACTTCAAAGTACTGATTTTATAAAGCTCTGAATGGTATAGGGCTAAAATACATTTCAGATCTGCTAGTCCATTATGAACCACCCAGAGATCATCAGGGTCAGACCTACTATCTGTGCCCAGAGTTAGAACCAAACATGGTGAGGCAGTGTTAAGTTTTTATGCACCTCACATATGGAACAAACTCCCAGAAAGCATCAGGGCTGTGTAAACTCTCAGCTGCTTTAATTCCAGGTTAAAAACGCTCCTATTTGTTGTGGCCTTTCAGTAGAACAATTGTTAATCTCCTACAATGCACTGTAAATTTTTATTTCTGTCGTATTCTATTTTAGCCTGCTTTTGATTTTCTTTAATTTACTTCGGAGTTTGCTTTTTAATTCTTATGTATTCCTTTTGCAACTTGCTCTGATGTTTTAATGTTTTTATGTAAAGCACTTTGAGTTGTCTTGTACATGAAATGTGCTATACAAATAAACTTGCCTTGCCCTATCAGCAAATTGGAGGGGGTCCAACTTTCCCTCAATTTCACACAAAATCTCATTCTTGAGAAAATACGTTAGTCGAAAATATGTTAGAAAGTGGACTGCTAATAAATGACATCAGTCATCATTTACCAGTTTTCACAGTCTACGATAGGAATTACAGGATTAACAAATTGGACAAAAATAAACAATATTGACGGATAAGATCAGAAGAGTCGTTAAATGCTTTTAAAACTGATTTAATGAATCACAATTGGGATAAAATATATTTGATAAATGATGTAAATGGTGCATATGATGAGTTTATGAGAATATTTCTATTATTATATGATAAAAACTGTCCAATAAGGCAATATAATATTAAACATAAGTACTCTAAATGCCCATGGATAACTATCCATCCATCCATCCATCTTCTTCCGCTTAATCCTTTTCGAGTCGCGGGGGGGCTGGAGCCTATCCCAGCATCTTTTGGGCGAGAGGCAGGGTACACCCTGGACAGATCGCCAGTCCATCACAGAGCCAACACAGAGAGACAGACAACCATTCACTCTCACAGTCATACCGAAGGACAATTTAGAATCCCCAGTTTGATGCCAATTAAACTAACTTGCATGTTTTTGGCATGTGGGAGGAAACCGGAGAAATCCCGGAGTAAACCCATGCAGACACGGGGAGAACATGCAAACTCCACACAGATCACTGTTGGTCGGGGGCTGGGATTGAATCCAGGATCCCCCGGCCAAGGGTCAGTTGCTGTGCTGCCGCAGTGCTAACCACTCCGCCACCGCGCTGCCCACCCCATGGATAACTAGGAGTCTTCAAAATGCATGTAAAAAGAAAAATACACTATATAAAGAATTTATAAGATGGAGAGCTAGAGATGCTGAAATTAAATACAATAAATATTAAAACAAATTAATTAATGTAATAAGGATTAATGAGAAAGAATATTATAGGAGGATATTAGATAATAATAGAAGCAATATTAAAAATATATGGAGTATACTGAATAGTGTTATCAAATATGGGTTCAAGAAAAATGATTATTCAGACTATTATCATTGATAATAATAAAGAGGAATACAATATGGATGTTGCAGCTAACAGATTTAATCATTTCTTTGTTAATATTGGACCAGATTTAGCAGGGAGAATACCTAATCCTGGGATAAGGGAGGGAAATGTGGAGAGTTTAATTGATAGAAATCCTTACTCAGTGTTCCTCAAAGCTGTGAATGAAAATGAACTTTTGGATATAGTTAAAAATGTAATAATAAAACATCTTTTGATTACAATGGAATTGATATGATAGTGGTAAAAAGGTTATTGAGGGGATTTCAAAACCATTGACATACATCTGTAATCTCTCATTTCAAACTGGTACATTTCCAAACAAAATGAATATAGCAAAAATGAACCTTTGTATAAATCTGGCAACAAGCATCACTTCACAAAGTACAGGCCTGTTTCCTTACTACTGCAGTTTTTAAAAATTCTTGAAAAACTTTTTAATAATAGACTGGAAACATTTATTGATAAGCATGAACTACTCACATATAGTCAGTATGGGTTCAGATCAGGCAGATCAACATCTCTGGCAATACTAGACTCCATTGAACATATCACAAATTCCATAGATAAAAAACAACTTGCAGCTGGGTTATTCATAGATCTTAAAAAAGCATTTGATACAATAAATCTTGAGATATTAATTAAAAAACTGGAACATTATGGCATCGGGGGTGAGTCTTAAATTGGGTGACAAGCTACTTAAGCAACAGGCAGCAGTTTGTCAAGTTAAATGATTGTTGCTCATTGCGTCTGGACATTGCTTGTGGTGTCCCCCAGGGGTCAGTGCTAGGTCCAAAGTTGTTTAATTTATACATTGTGGAGGAACAAAATAAGTTTAGGCGAGACACAGCAAGCTGAAGGTTTAAGAGTTTTATTCCTCCATCATCATGAGGACACACTGCAGCACTGTGTGTGCACTGTGTGCGCTCCTGAGGCATGTAAAGTCAGCTCTTTTATACAGACAAGAGAGAATGCATGGTACATTTACATATTGATATACATATCAATCGCGTGATTAACTGGCGCCAGACTCCTCTCCTTACTCCGGGGATGAATAACAATAGTCACTGTTCTGGTTGTCCCCCTAGGGCTCTCTGTTCGTATGCAATCCCTGCTGAGCGTAAATATTATCAGTCTGCATTGTGCTGGGTACCCACACGTGTGCTGGGTGCCCACACCGCTCCACCCAAAACGGTCAGACGGGGTTGTGACACCCCCCCACCCCCCCACCCCCGTCGTTTGGGCTCCAGCTCCAGTAGAACTGTCGGAGGGCGTGTCAGTCCGTGAGGGGGACGGGGGGTGGGGGGGGTGAAAAGGGCAGTGTGCTCCGCTCCGAGTTCCAGCACGTTGAACGGCCGTGGATCGTGGCCACACGGGCCGGTGTGCAGTCGTGCATAATGGAACCAGACTGCGATCGGCCAGCTTTGGGAGTGAGGTGCGGGAAAAGCTGTGTGCAGGAGGAGGTTGAGGGGTGGGAGTAAGCAAGTGCCGGCCCAGGACGTCAAAGGTGTCTGGGCCGCGCAAAAATTGCGTGTGGATCCGCGATGGTGAGGAATTTTTCCCTTTAAACGTGGCGGAGATCCACAGCGGCTGTGAAAAAATTATATCTCTGACTTCTCTCGTGTTTTGGTCCAGTGACGATGTGGGGAAGGCGAACGGCCAAATTCTCTGAGGATGTGTAGTGGCTGTGATAAACTGAAGCTGTGTCAGGGACTCAGCAGTTTGGCTTTAGGTGCGGGAAACAGCCCTAAAGTCATCGGGGAAAGCAATCGGCTAAATTCCCCTTGTGCGCCGTGGCTGGAAACCCATAAAAAGTCCTGTGTGCTGGCTGCACGTCCAGGTGCGCGAGCAGCCCTGAAGGTTCCGAGGGTGGCGATCGGATGCCTGGCGCAGTGACCACATAGCTGGCAGTTGCGCTGTCCTCGTAACCCCGCGATGTGCGTGCGTGGTTTCTGTGCGCTGAAGGTCCTTTGTCGAGAGGTGAGTCAGGGTCAGGGAGCTTGATGGAAATCAGCGCAGTCAGCGTTGATGATTGTCCCCGTTCAGGCTGCTTCCTTTGTTCACTGGTGTTGATCATGGTGCTGGAAAAAGATCAGGCGAGGATCGCACCATGACGCGTGCTGAGGCTTCCCGTCCGGGTCATCTTCGCAGTGTTCACCTGGTGTTCCATTCTTCGTCAAGGGTCACCAGTGTGGAGGAACAAAATAAGTTCAGGCGAGACACGGCGAGCTGAAAGTTTAAGAGTTTTATTCCTCCATCATCATGAGGCACACTGCAGCACTGTGTGCTGTGTGTGCACTGTGTGCGCTCCTGAGGCATGTAAAGTCACCTCTTTTATACAGACAAGAGAGAATGCATGGCACATTTACATATTGATATATATATCAGACAATACATATCAATCACGTGATTAACTGGCGCCAGACTCCTCTCCTTACTCCAGGGATGAATAACAATAGTCACTGTTCTGGTTGTCCCCCTAGGGCTCTCTGTTCGTATGCAATCCCTGCTGAGCGTGAATATTATCAGTCTGCATTGTGCTGGGTACCCACACGTGTGCTGGGTGCCCACAACATCAATGATATATGTAGAGTCTCAAAAGTATTGAAGCTGGTTTTGTTTGCTGATGACACTAACACTTTTTATTCAGGTGATGATTTACAGCAGGTAGTGGAAACGATAATTACAGAGATGAATAAATTAACCATTTGGTTTAATAATAATAATAAACTATTATTAAGCTTGAATAAAACTAAAATGTACTTTGGAAACAGCAAAATAAATACAAATGTAAAGATTCAAATAAATGGGTGTTGATCTTGAAAGAGTAACTGAAATCAGATTTCTTGGGGTAATAATAGATGAGAAAATAAGTTGGAAATCACATATTAGATATATTTATTTCAAAATATCAAGAAATATTGCAATAATGGGTGAAGCAAGTCAGGTATTAGATCGTCCATCACTTCACATTCTATACTGTTAACTGGTTTCACCTTATTTAACTTATCGTGCAGCGATCTAGGGCAACAACTATAAAAGCATTTTACATTTACTTTTTATTTTGCAGAAGAAAGCAGCTCGTATTATTTTCAGTGCAGATTATAGGGATCATACTCATTCACTTTTCCTACAGCTTAAAATTTTGAAGTTGACAGATCTGGTTGAATTTCAAACAGTACATATTTTGTATAGAGCAAAAAACATTCAGCTACCAGGAAACATTCAAAGTTGATTCATAGAAAGAGAAGGAAGCTATAGCTTAAGAGGATTATATAAATTCAAAATTATTAATGCACGCAGTACCAGAAAGAGATTTCGTGTTTCTGTATGTGGAATAAAATTATGGAACAAGCTAAATATTGATTTGAAGCAATGTCCAGATACAAAGTTGTTTAAAAAGAGGTACAAAGATAGGGTGTTCCAGAAATATAGGAAAGTAGATGAAAACTGATAATTAACACAAGTCTGTTATTTTTTTTTCTTTACATCACAATTACAGAGCTTAAATTGGAAGTTTGTGTTTATGTGGTATGGATGTTTAAATATAAATTGTGAAGAAGTAGGATATTTAGTTTGTTACATACTGTGGGGCTTATGTGAGTGGAAAAGTTGTATTTTTTTGTATTTTTTTAACATTTGTTTTTGTTATATACGTATATAAGTCAAGTCCTTTACTAAATAATGGACGACTTATGGAAAAGGGGTGGGATTATCTAAGGGTAAACTTCCACCCACTCCTTTTCAGATATGTAGACTATTGATATGAAGTAGTATAAGATTGTTTATTGTATTTTGCCTTATTTTGTAATATATATAATGCTTTTTTTGTATATATCTTGTGTAGAGCACTGTCTACATGTTTGAAATAAATGAAAATGAAATGACTATTTTTTCAAAGATCTTCATAACAAGTGAAGTTAAGGTTACAGACCAAAAGTCATTAGGAGATTTGGGGGTTCTAATTTTGGACACAGGCACAATAATGGGTACAATAACTTTCTTATTCTTATATGAGCAGTAAGAGACTGTTTTGCCTCGCATGATCACTTTTGCTGCTTCCCAGAGAACACATGGTGATATCCCTGGCACGTCATTACTTTCCAGATATGATTCCCACTCCTTATTAAAATGGTAAATAAAATCTTTGTCTTTGAGTAGTGATTTATTAAATTTCCAGTTCTTAGTGGTTTTTGCAGCTTTTTTTTTATTCACCAGAGTAAGAAATTATGATGGGTCATCAACATTTGGGCCATAGACACTGGTTATACATAAATCCAGATTTTGAACTGAGATTTTTAGTATTATCAATCTACCTTGTAGATCTACTATAGTGTTGTTAACAACAAAACATATTCTTTCTGTTTTCCAATATGGCTACCCACTTTTGTTTAGAATTAAAGCAAACTCTTATCCCTGGTACCTACTCTTTGTACAGTGCATCCGGAAAGTATTCACAGCGCTTGACTTTTTCCACATTTTGTTATGTTACAGCCTTATTCCAAAATGGATTAAACTAATTTTTTTCCTCAAAATTCTACACACAACACCCCATAATGACAGTGTGAAGAGGTTTTTTTGAGATTTTTGCAAATTTATTAAAAGTAAAAAACTAAGAAATCGCATGTACATAAGTATTCACAGCCTTTGCCATGAAGCTTAAAATTAAGCTCAGGTGCATCCTGTTTCCACTGATCATCCTTGAGATATTTCGACAGCTAAATTTGAGTCCACCTGTGGTAAATTCAGTTGATTGGACATGATTTGGAAAGGCACACACTTGTCTATATAAAGTGTCACAGTTGACAGTGCATGTCAGAGCACAAACCAAGCATGAAGTCAAAGGAATTGTCTGTAGACCTCTGAGACAGGATTGTCTCAAGGTACAAATCTGGGAAAGGGTTCAGAAAAATGTCTGCTGCTTTGAAGATCCCATTGAGTACAGTGGCCTCCATCATCCATAAATGGAAGAAGTTTGAAACCACCAGGACTCTTCCTAGAGCTGGCCGGCCGTCTAAACTGAGTGATCGGGGGAGAAGGGCCTTAAACAGAGAGGTGACCAAGAATCTGAAGGTCACTGTCAGAGTTCCAGCATTCCTATGTGGAGAAAGGAGAACCTTCCAGAAGGACAACCATCTCTGCAGCAATCCACCAATCAGGCCTGTATGGTAGAGTGGCCAGACGGAAGCCACTCCTTAGTAAAAGGCACATGGCAACCCGCCTGGAGTTTGCCAAAATGCACCTGAAGGACTCTCAGACCATGAGAAACAAAATTCTCTAGTCTGATGAGACAAAGATTGAACTCTTTCGCATGAATACCAGGCATCATGTTTGGAGGAAACCAGGCACCTCTCATAACCATGCCAATGGGGGGTGGCAGCATCATGCTGTGAGGATGGTTTTCAGCGGCAGGAACTGGGAGACTAGTCAGGATAGAGGGAAAGATGAATGCTGCAATGTACAGAGACATCCTGGATGAAAACCTGCTCTAGAGCGCTCTTGACCTCAGACTGGGGAAACGGTTCATCCTTCAGCAGGACAATTACCCTAAGTACACAGTCAAGATATCAAAGGAGTGGCTTCAGGACAACTCTGTGAATGTCCTTGAGTGGCCCAGCCAGAGCCCAGACTTGAATCCAATTGAACATCTCTGGAGAGGTCTGAAAATGGCTGTGCACCAATGCTTCCCATTCAGCCTGAGGGAGCTTGAGAGGTGCTGCAAAGAGGAATGGGCAAAACTGCCTAAAGATAGGTGTGCCAAGCTTGTGGCATCATATTCAAAAAGACGTGAAGCTGTAATTGCTGCCAAAAAAGCATCAACAAAGTACTGAGCAAAGGCTGTGGATACTTATGTACGTGTGATTTCTTAATTTTTTATTTTTAATAAATTTGCAAAAATTTTAAAAAAGAAACAAACCCCCCCCTTTTTTCCCCCACACTGTCAATATGGGGTATTGTGTGTAGAGTTTTGATGAAAAAAAGGAATTTAATCCATTTTGGAATAAGACTGTAACACAAAATGTGGAAAAAGTGAAGCGCTGTGAATACTTTCCGGGTGCACTGTATGTTCCAAGTGACAGACCTCAGTGTGGTTATGTTTAAACTAACTAGTTAGGTGCTAGGAGCTAGCTAAATGGTCCTATATGTTTTATGTGGCTATAATGTGTGTGTATTGGATATGTGTGAGCTTATGTATATTGCATATAAGTTGTATGTCTGTATATGTGTGCATGGTGACTCTGTTGTATATGCAGTGTGTCTAATGTATGTATACGTTGTGTGTGTTTGTGGTTATACAAATATCATTGACAGCTGCAGCACTAAACAGATAACGGCATATGACATGCAGTACAGAAATAGAATGTGCACAGGAGGAGAAGTGAGAAAGCACAGTTGAAGAAAATCATGAGTGGCCATTTTATTTCTGTTGTTTTATTATATTATTTATCCATCCATCCAACCAACCAACCCTTGGGGGGTATTTGAAGTGTTGGATGTACTTTTCCTGCACCAGGTTTGATGTTGATATCTGCAGCTGTTTGCGCTTTGGAGTCTGGAAAATCCTTTTGACCCAAAAAGCATAGCCGCAAGAGCTAGTTCTAAGGCCAACCTTTGTTCCAGGTTTGGTGACCCTACCTCAGAGATGAGTAGTTAGAGAGGTGTTCATATGTAAAAGAAAAACTTCACAAACTGCAAATATATGGTGGTGTGAAAAAGTGTTTGCCCCCTTCCTGATTTGTCACACTTAAATGTTCCTGTAGTAGTATGCATACGGTGGGGCAAAAAAGTATTTAGTCAGCCACCAATTGTGCAAGTTCTCCCACTTAAAAGATGAGAGAGGTCTCCAATTTTCATCATAGGTATACCTCAACTATGAGAGACAAAATGAGAAAAAAAAAATCCAGAAAATCACATTGAAGGATTTTTAATGAATTAATTGGTAAATTCCTCGGTAAAATAAGTATTTGGTTACCTACAAGCAAGCAAGATTTCTGGCTCTCACAGACATGTAATTTCTTCTTTAAGAGGCTCCTCTGTCCTCCACTCGTTACCTGTATTAATGGCACCTGTTTGAACTCTTTATCAGTATAAAAGACACCTGTCCACAACTTCAAACAGTCAGACTCCAAACTCCACTATGGCCAAGACCAAAGAGCTGTCAAAGGACACCAGAAACAAAATTGTAGACCTGCACCAGGCTGGGAAGACTGAATCTGCAATAGGTAAGCAGCTTGGTGTGAATAAATCAACTGTGGGAGCAATTATTAGAAAATGGAAGACATACAAGACCACTGATAATCTCCCTCAATCTGGGGCTCCATGCAAGATCTCACCCCATGGGGTCAAAATGATCACGAGAACGGTGAGCAAAAATCCCAGAACCACACGGGGGGACCTAGTGAATGACCTGCAGAGAGCTGGGACCAAAGTAACAAAGGCTACCATCAGTAACACACTATGCTGTTAGGGACTCAAATCCTGCAGTGCCAGACGTGTCCCCCTGCTTAAGCCAGTACATGTCCAGTCCCATCTGAAGTTTGCTAGAGAGCATTTGGATGATCCAGAAGAGGATTGGGAGAATGTCATATGGTCAGATGAAACCAAAATAGAACTTTTTGGTAAAAACTCAACTTGTCGTGTTTGGAGGAGAAAGAACACCATACCTACTGTAAAGGATGGGGGTGGAAACATCATGCTTTGGGGCTGTTTTTCTGCAAAGGAACCAGGACAACTGATCCATGTGAAGGAAAGAATGAATGGGGCCATGTATCGTGAAATTTTGAGTGAAAACCTCCTTCCATCAGCAAGGGCATTGAAGATGAAACGTGGCTGGGTCTTTCAGCATGACAATGATCCCAAACACACCGCCTGGGCAACGAAGGAGTGGCTTCGTAAGAAGCATTTCAAGGTCCTGGAGTGGCCTAGCCAGTCTCCAGATCTCAACCCCATAGAAAATCATTGGAGGGAGTTGAAAGTCCGTGTTGCCCAGCAACAGCCCCAAAACATCACTGCTCTAGAGGAGATGTGCATGGAGGAATGGGCCCGAATACCAGCAACAGTGTGTGAAAACCTTGTGAAGACTTACAGAAAACGTTTGACGTCTGTCATTGCCAACAAAGGGTATATAACAAAGTATTGAGATGAACTTTTGTTATTGACCAAATACTTATTTTGCACCATAATTTGCAAATAAATTCTTTAAAAATCAGACAATGTGATTTTCTGGATTTTTTTTTTCTCATTTTGTCTCTCATAGTTGAGGTATACCTATGATGAAAATTGGAGACCTCTCTCATCTTTTAAGTGTGAGAACTTGCACAATTGGTGGCTGACTAACTACTTTTTTACCCCACTGTAGTTTGGTAAACAGACATACCTGCAGCAGGAGCAAGCTCCATTTGTGGCCAGACGGAGACGTGGGTCTTCTCATCCCTCGGGCAGCCAACTCATATGAAAAGGCAGCCCACAAAAATCCTCCTTTGGTAATCTCTGCTGGCTGATGTGAATCTAAAAAACTTGTATACTGATTGCTATCACCATCTTTCATAAGATGGTGATTGCTACATGAGCCAATTGCACACCATTTTGACATTTTCTTTGTTTAAATTTAGCTAACATTGCCATAGAAATGCATTGAAATCGTCGTTTGTCGATACCTCGACGCATCGTTGTGCACGTTCATGAGATCGGTAACATAAGCGTAGACGGACCTATATAGTAATTCCTGGAATTCCTATTGTCCAATTGAAGTGCTGTATAAAGTGCTTTGAACAAGTTAGCTACTGTGTTAACTTGTTCCCTGTATAGCCTTAAAAAATGTAGGTGCCTAAGGCCAATTTAGAATCATCAGTTAGCTTAACATGCATGTCTTTGAGCTGTAGGAATAAACCCATGGAGGCACAGGGAGAACAGACTCCACACATACCAGAAACTTTCTAGCTGTGAGGCAGTAGTGCTAACCACTGTCTCACCATGCTGTTTGTGGTGAAGTTGTGGGTTCCTGCCCTACCCACACCTCAACTCTGTCTCTAATATACAGTAGCTTTGAATTTATTATTATTATTTTGTCTTCACTAAAACAAATAGAGGTTTTACATTTTGTACTAACTATGCAGGATTATCAGATTGACAATATTAAATTTCTTAAATACACATTGCTCTCACCATCCCCATACTCGCCTATTCCTCAGCTCCTCCAGTCTGTCTGGCCACTTTCTTATGGGGGCTTCAATAATGCTCTAACAAATGGAGCTCTGTAAATATTTAAATAAACACTGACTTGCATCCAAAACAAATAGGCGAGCAGGTTTAGTAAAAAGCCTCATTGCTGCCTCTGCATGCAGCTGCAGCAGAATATACAACACTTCAGCTCACTGTAAACTGTCTGTAACAGAGAACATACCAGAAAGATAGGAGGCAGCACAGGAAAATGAAGATCCTGCCATGTTTTTATGGTTGAGTTGCTCAATCACGCGGGAAAGGCATGGATGCTTTGCTCCTTTGTTGTATGCGAGGACTGTTAAATCTGTAGTGGAAAGTTGGTTGGCGCTGATCTGATGTTAGTGTTTCTGTTGGACAGCAGGCGTGCCAGGGACTTTGCACACATTCATACATGTGTTAAGAGTGTGAATCGCACTTTTGAATGATGTGCTATTTACACTTGCCACACCACACACCCTCACACATTTTTATGGCAATGTTACTGTGCTGTGGCCACATTGTGATCAACATCATCGTCTTCCTGTGAGGCAACACTGATTTGTTTCTCGCCTAAAAGTTTGCGTGCTGTAATCGAGCGCCAGCTCTTCACTTCAAAGACACAAGCTTTTCAATTGCTAGGAGATGCTATAGAGGATGCATAATCACAATCAGAAGGCTTAAATGTTTATACTGGACTTGACTGGCACTCTGTGAATCGATTTTTAAAACACAGAGAGAGGAGGAGTGTGAGAATAAAACAGTGGGGAAAATGGTCAGAGTATAGCCAATAACATATTAGCCTAATGGCCTAACAGAGGGTGAGAATGAGGACACTGGTGAGATGGCATGAGGCAGGGAGAATAACCCCACTTTAAGAGCACTCTCAGGACTTGTTAGGTTTAAGAGGTTTGGGCACTCCTGTCATATTTGTCTTTCATTTGAATTTAGGTCTTTTGTGCGCCCCCCCCCCCCCCCCCGCACAGAAAATGCAGGCGCCAAGTCACTATAACAAGTTATGGCAGTTTCATTCCAAATAATGACCCCTGGATTAACAAACAGAGTCCTGGAACAGTATTTAAAGCCAACTACAGACTTTCAAGCATTGTTACTGTTCATGCCATGCTTCAGCACCCTGTCTGATTGGCATAACAGCCTCTCTCAGTGGAAGAGCTTTCACAGCCTGTTCTGCCACCAAGGTCAAAATGTTTTTTTAAACACCAGGTTAGGGGGGGGGGACCAACTTCTTTGGTTTCTGCATGCTTAGTGTTAGCTAGGATTATGATCAGTCTTCAGACAAAAACCTATATTTTTATTTTTTCCCAGTCTACCATATTTTAATTAATGCAGATGTGAATGTTAGACTGCGTTGATGTCTGTCTTGGCCCTGTTATGCTTTGGTGAACTCCCCATGATTTACCCTGTCTCTTGCCCAAAGGCTGCTGGGACAGGCTCCAATTCCTTTTTGACCCTGAACTATATAAGCAGAAGAAAAGAGATTGATGGATGAAGACTGTAATGTTTTTAAAGCCAATTATACAATTGCTAAATGGCTAAATCAGCTTTCCGATTGGATGCTTACAAAATTTGCTTTTATTTATAATTTTCTCCTCATTTCTCCCACAGCAGTCTATATTTTCAGACAGCTTTTCTCTCCCCGTAAAAACTAATTTTTTCATAGGAAAAGTGCCATTTTACATAGACAATGTTAACATTTTACATAGCCAAAACAAGAAGAGGATACCATTAGGGCTGCAGCTGATGATTATTTTGGTAGTCGACTAATCTAAAGACTATTTTTTTGATTAGTCAGCTCATCACGATTATTTCTGTCATGTGCACCATCTCTGCTTCCTGTTGGCACGGCTCATGTTCAGGGCTCCAGTCATGTTTTACCTCACCCGTTTAAGCCTGCACACTTGTGAATATCCCTTTGTTGTCAGTCTCTGATTTAATATAATGTAGCCTATTACTATAACTAAATAAAATAATGACTCTTGAAACAAGTTAGAAATTTGAACTTGAAAGCTTGCTAAAAAAGTGCTTGTGGCAACATAATTAAATATCAAAAATGAAAGGGCAGTCTTTTAACCCAGAAATAAAGTACAAAAACTCAAATAAGCAGCTTCTGCTGCAGCATGGAGGGCATTCATTTCTTTACCTGCATGAGTGCAGGTAAAGAAACTCCACGCGTACAGGATGAGACACCTTCGAGCCATAATGAACATCTCATGGAAAGACAAGATACTGTAACTAACAGAAGTGTTGAAACGAGCTGGTCTACCATCAGTGGAGGACATGCTAATACAGATGAACCTGATGGCTCGGACATGCTGAGAGGATGGACCACCAGCGTCTCCCTCGGCAGTTACTCTACTCACAGTTATGTGAGGGCAAACGCAATCAGGGTAGACCAAGGCTCAGATTTAAAGACACTGTAAAAAGAAACTTGAAGAAGCTGGATATAGACAGGAGTTCCTGTCAGCGGAAGGCTAAGGACAGAGCTGTGTGGAGGAATCTGATCAGACCTAAATGAAACAGTCATTGTTGCCCACGACAGACTGCTATGATGATGGTGATGTTCAAAAAAAAGTAGAGTAACATTCAAATCCATAAAAGTAAAAAAAGAAGAAAAAACTAGTCCATCTTATTTAAAACCTTTCAGCATCTGGAAGTTTTAAAGTTCAGTTAGGCTTCAGAGGACTTCTTTCAGTCCAAAATTACAGTTTGCAAATGCTTTAGGTTGCAGTGCTGGGATGTGAGCCTTCACTACACATACAGTGAAATATTTAAGCTGTTTTAATTTATTTTTGATGATTATAGTTACAGTTTTTATAAATTAAATTACAAATCATGGTATTGTAATTTACTGATATGCACTAATATTGAGAATGAGGGCTGATATTACCACAGCAAAAAGAGGGATGATAAGAGAGTAAGCCACTCATGTAATTCAGCAGTTTACTACAGTTAACATGTTAGCCAGCATAACTGAAACAGCTCGGCAACCATCGTCCAAGAGAGATTGTTGTCTGACAGGTAAAATAACATAAACAGCACATGCTAACAGTTTAATCAGTTTTCTAAAGCTGAGACAGTGCTCACTGAAAATAAGAAGTGCTAACTTTGCTCGCTAAAACTTGCTAACCTTACCAGTGCGGTGTTTAGAAGTGACCCCACTTCACCCATTCATCACCGGGTGGAGCACAGCAGAGGCCTACTGACAGGCGGCCGAGCCGGGGGACAGAGCGAAGGGAGGAGGGGAAGGTGGATGGATGCATCGCTATAGTGCTGCTGTGATAGAACAACTCTGCTTTACAGCTTCCGAATTTAACTTGTTTCATTTGCTTATTTTCGATAAAATGCTCCTATATTTTGCAAAGTTTTGGCCTCTTCTTTTCCATCATTTTCTCTCTTCTGTGTTGCCATGATGTGCTCCTCTCCTTCTGCACTGTAACAGTTACAAGTAACTGAACAGTTACACAGCATGCATATAAACTTTTAAAATTAAACGATTCGTTGACAATAAAAATGTGCGTCAACAAATTTTTATGATTGACGTCATCGATGACATCAACTAAGCATTGGAGCCCTCGATACCATTTGTGAATCAACAAGTGTCTGTATGCAGAAATGGAGAAAGCAGGAGCTGGTGTGGTTGATCATATCAGTAAAAAGACAAAGACTCGTTATGTCAGGAGTTCGAGAAAAGCAAACTTTATTCATATGTCGCTCACAGTGGTACAGTCCCTGTGTTAGGTATTAGTCATTACTAGACCATAAGTAACTGTCTTTGCAGCAGCTCTAACTACTACAGTACCACTTGAAACACCAGGGACACTGGACTGAGAAAAGTTGTCTGTGTTTTCTTTTAATGGGCAATATTCATTTTTGGTGAGCAGGCTCAATGCCAGTGTTGTGCTTTATGGACTTAATTTTATATGATTATATGAATACTATACATGAATTGTATACGTATTTCATGTGTACATAGAAACAAACTGTTTACAGTCATGTATTTAACCTGAAATGGGTGTTAAATATTCAAAAACAGACACATATTTGCCACACTGTAATGGTCTGTGTGTAATAGATTATTATTTTATATTGTCATGACACAGTGTGACTGTGTGTGTTTCCTGGGTTGATGCTTTTGGACAAAAGAGAGCAGTCTATGTTTACTTTAAGATTTCATCAGGATAATTAGCAAGGATGTGAATGTATTTGTGGGTCTTTTTAGTGTGTGTTTTTGTGTTGTCATATGTGTGGATGTACATTTTATTTTCTGAAGTATTCAGCTAGCCAAGTCTTTGAGGGGTGACTTAACCAAAGTTGTGATTTTGTGGTATTACTGGATATGGAGTTGAAATCATACAGAACTATGCCAAGTAGACACCCTGAAAAAAAATGCGCCTGTACCCTATGTTCACATGGCTCCAGACACTGGGTGGATTTTACAGTTAAACACGCCCATATATGTGTATATTTCGCAGGGCAGGCACACTCCCTGGGGTGCTGTCTTCCACCACTGAGCCACATGACGGAAATGGAAGCCACAGTGCTCTGTCATGTCTGTGCAGATCTCCTGCAGACCAGAAAAAAAGAGGATAGCTCTGTGATACGGTGGTACAGGAAATAAACAGATGCTTCATTATAGCAAAAGTCTGCTTCAAAACCCAATGATATCACTACAGTCACATTACTCTACGAACGAGTTAATGAAACACTACATGTCCTGTCAAAGTCAGTTAATACCATCTTCACCTCCACCAACGAGGTTATGTAATCGAGGTGGTTTGTCTGTCTGTCTGACCATCTGTTTGTCTGTCTGTCTGTCTGTTAGCAGGATTACGCAAAAACTACTGGATGGCTTTTGATGAAATTTTCACCATTGGGCCAGGGATGAACCCATTAAATTTTGGTGATGATCTGAGAGTGCATACCTTCACCAAGGACCCCGTTTGTGCAGCATGATTACATAAAATCTACCCATAATATTTTGGTGATGATCCCAGAATGTATACCTCCACCAAGGCTCTTATCTTCTCACAGTGTGTTTGCAAGAATCCGCCAAAATCAGTGCATAGACTTTGATGCAATTTTCACCAAAACTGGCTCCTGGCCTACACATGAACCCATTACATTTTGGAGGTCATCCATGAGGGACAAAAGGAGCTTTGGCAGAGGTATGCACTCTCTGAGTGCTTTTCTAGTCGATTATGTGGACATTCAAGCATTTCTAAATAGCACACAGAAAATGTAGTTGATGAATAACAATGAAGGCTGAAAACTATTTTTTGTGAAATGTGAATTTGAAATGTGAATTTGTCATGTGAACATCATGACAAATAGTCAGTTTTATTGTCCTAAAGTGCAGAAGGCACCTGCATACTTAATGTGAAAAAATGCTGCAAGGAACTCGAGACACAGTGGTGTTGGTGTTCAGATTAGACTTTTTTCCCACCCCTGCACCTGTGACCTTAAATGTTCAGTCACACACAGACAGTTGACCTATCGTAAGGCATAGTAATTTACCACTGAATTTGTCTGTTGTCCTAGCAACACACGGTGTAATACATGGGACCATTTTGTCTGGGCAGATGCAGAAGTGCTGTGACATCACTGCTGTTTCATGACAACTGTGGGATATGGCTGCTGAGTAAGACAGACCTTTAAATCGTGAAATATGCCTTAATGTGTCTTTAGAGAGATCTCCCTTGCCTAACCTCTGACGCCCTGATGGCTTAAACATCCACAGATCTCCGATCAAGCAGGCTGAAATGGTTCTGCCTATATGGCTGTGTCTCATTTCCAGATACTCTTTCACTGTCCTCATTTCTCATAAGAACTCTTGCACATTAAAGGTGTGCATTCGCATTCACATGGTTAGTGCTAAAGGTAATGGAATATGTTTATAACTGTGATTTCTGTGCTTTGCTGTTGCCATGAGTGTCAGCACAGACAATCAGCCTTCGTCTGGACCACAGCAGGGACACTAGGGCATGTCATGTCTAGAACTGGGTACGTGTGTGTGTGTGCATGGATTCTCTCCGCTCTCATAGTTCCCCTTTTTCTCTCCATAGGAGACAAGAAACCTAAGAGCCAACATTACATCATCTCAATGAAGTGTCAGTTAAACATCATATAACATGATACCGTAGAGCAAATGAAAATCACAATGAGTTATAAAGAGGGTTAAATAAAGGCTGGATGTAGGACAGTCCTTTTTCTCACACTAATAAGTAAAATATTGATTTTATTCTGGACTTTACAAGGTGCCACATTACTTCTGTGGTTAAAAAGGCTCCTTCAGCAGTCTCTCTGTTTCAACAAATGTGACCTGTGCAAGGCAGCGACAATGTTGAATGAGACAGATGATTTTGTTCATGTTATTTTTTTTTTTCTAGAATCACGTCCACTTTCCATCCCAATGAGGGTGATGCCGGAAACAACAGCTGTGGAGTCGTGGTCAGCATCAGAAGAACAGATGAAGGAGCTTATCACTCATGCCTGGGATGCTGTTAAAAGACTTACTCTACAGGTACCAGCCTACATTCTCAATTTTGCTGAATTTATGTATTGGAGCAATCTTTTATGGTGTATGTACTATATATTTGCTGAAAATCGTGTGGTACCCAATCCTCTCACTTTATAACAAAGATTACAGTTGTGACATTTTGCCTCAACCTATCAAGCTAACCTCTGCCTGTTATTCTAACCCAAGGGTTGGCAACCTGTGCTACACAAAGCACCACTGTGAGTGATTTTTGTATTTGATTGGCATCACAAAATATTCAAGCCTAAAAACTAAGGTATAACAGCAGAATTACAATTACAGTCTGGCCTGACATCAGGATTAAGAGTTTTGTTTGATAAATTTGTAGCTTTTTTAATTCTAAATTTGTTTCCTTTTTTTCTCACAAAATTGCTACTTTTTCTGGTAATTTTTTGATCATTTGCAAAAATTTGTGTCTTTTTTCTTATATAATTGTTGTTGGGTTTTTTTCAAAATGTGTTATATTTTCGGCATAAATACATTTTGCTTTTTTTTTCTAAAACTGGCTCATTTTCCTTTGCAAATTTAAAACCTTTATCGAGTAAAATTGAAGACTTTTTCCATGTAAATTTGTGACATTTTTCTCAATAAAGTTAAAAGCTTTTTCATAAATTTTGATATATTTGGCATAATCTTCTGCTTTTCTCATAAGATTGTCTTATCTTGGACACTCGGGTAAAGAGAAGTGCAGCGCTATCAACTGATCACCACCTAGTGGTGACTAGGATCCGAGGGCAGGGGTGGATGCCATTCAGACCTGGCAGACCTGAACGTGCAGTGAGGGTGTACTGGCAACTTCTGGCTGAGACCACTGTCCGAGAGGTCTTCAACTCCCACCTCTGGAAGAACTTTGACCACATTCCGAGGGAGTCTGGAGACATGGAGTCTGAATGGACCATGTTCTCCACCTCCATTATTGAAGCAGCTGCCCAGAACTGTGGCTGCAAGGTCGTTAGTGCATCTCGCGGTGGTAACCCCCGAATCAAGTGGTAGACACCAGTGGTGAGGGGGGCCATCAAGATGAAAAAGGAGTCCTATCGAGCTTGGTTGGCTTGTGGAACTCCCGAAGCAGCTGAAGTGTACTGACAGGCCAAGTGGAGTGCAGTTTGGGTGGTTGCTGAAGCAAAAACTCGGGTGTGGGAGGAGTTCGGTGAGGCCAGGGAACAAGACTTTGGGCCAGCCTCTAAGGGATTCTGGCAAACTGTCCGGTGGCTCAGGAGGGGGAAACAGCTCTCTGTCCACACTGTGTATGGTGCTGATAGGGCGCTGCTGACTTTGACTGGGGACATCGTTGGGGGATGGAAGGAATTGTTCGAGGATCTCCTCAATCCCACTGACTCACCTTCCACAGAGGAAGCGGAGCTTGAGGACAAGGGGGACAACTCAACCATCGCAGGGGCTGAGGTTGCCCAAGTGGTTAAAAAAACCCTTCCGTGGCCAGGCCCCGGGGGCGGACGAGATTTGGCCTGAGTACCTCAAGGCCCTGGACGTTGTAGGGCTGTCATGGTTGACACGCCTCCACAACATTGCGTGGAGGTTGGAGACAGTGCCTTTGGCATGGCAAACTGGGATGGTGGTTCCTGTCTTTAAGAAGGGGGACCGGAGAGTGTGTTCCATTTTCAGGGGGATCACACTCCCCAGCCTTCCTGGGAAGGTCTGTGCCATAGTACTGGAAAGGAGAGTCTGGCCTTGGTTGAACCTCGGATTCAGGAGGAGTAATGTGGTTTTCGTCCTGGCCGTGGCACATTGGACCAACTCTTTACCCTCTTGAGAATCCTCGAGGGTTCATGTGATTTTTGCCCAACCAGTCCACATGTGTCTTGTGGACTTGGAGAAAGCATTCAGCCCCTCGTGGTATCTTGTGGCGTGGTATCAGGTTTGTTGCTACAAACTATTTGGTCTCTATACGACTGTTGCAAGAATTTGGTTTGTATTGCCAACACTCAGTTGAACTCATTTCCAGTGAGAGTTGGACTCTGCTAGGGCTATCCTTTGTCACCAATTCTGTTCATAATTTTTATGGACAGGATTTCCCTGTGCAGCCAAGAAACAGAGGGTGTCATTTTCGGTGACCACAGAATCTCATCTCTGCTGTTTGCAAATGATGTTGTCCTGCTGGCTTCATCAAGCAATGACCTACAGGCGTTGCTGGGACGGTTTGCTACTGAGTGTGAAGCAGCTGGGATGAGAATCAGCACCTCCAAGTCTGAGTCCATGGTCCTCAGCCAGAAAAGGGTGGATTGTCCTCTCCCGGTTGTGGATAAGCTCCTGCCCCAAGTAGAGGAGTGTAAATATCTCGGGGTCTTATTCACAAGGGAGGGGAGATTGGAGTGGGAGATTGACAGACGGATCGGAGCAGCATCTGCAGTGATGTGCACGTTATACTGGTCTGTTGTGGTGAAGAGGGAGCTGAGCTGTAAAACAAAGCTGTCGATGTACCAGTCAATCTACATTACTACCCTCACCTATGGTCATGAGCTTTGAGTAATGACCGAAAGAATGCGATCACGGCTACAAGTGGCTGAAATGAGCTTTCTCCATAAAATTGCTGACCTCACCCTTAGAAATAGGGTGAGGAGCTCAGTCATCCAGGAGAGGCTCAGAGTAGAACTGCTGCTCCTCCACATCGAAAGAGCCAGTTGAGGTGGTTTGAGTATCTGATCAGGATGTCTTCTGGACACCTCCCACTTGAGGTGTTTCAGGCATGTCCAACTGGGAGGAGACACTGGGGCAGATCCAGGACTCGCTGGAGAGACTATGTCTCCCACAGCTGTCCTGGGAATGCCTTGATATACTCTCTGAAGAGCTGGAGCAGGTGGCTGGGGAGAGGGAAGTCTGGGTTTCTCTGCTTGAGCTGCTGTCTCCACGACCCAGACCTCTGGAAAGGTGGTAGAAGATGGATGGATGGATTGTCTTATTTGATTGTTACTCCTTGAGTGTTTAAAAATGTTTTCTTTTTCATATGAATTTGCAACAGTTTTCTCATAAAATTGTATCTTTTTCTGGTAAATTTGTCAACTTTTTCTTGCCAATATATGGTTTTTTTCCCCTCATAAAATTGCAACATCAACAATGTTTTTTCATAAATTTTCATCTGTTTTCCATAAATGTATTATATTTTTCTACTTTTATGGCCAAAACTGCAGCATTTCTTACATAAATCTATTAAATTTTTCTCATCAAACCAGCTTTTTTCCATAAAGTTGTAATTTCTTTTCCATCTACAGTATTTCCATCCATTCAATTTTTTTTTTTACTTTTTTCTTACAAATTTGTGAGTGTTTTCCTCAGAAAATTGCAAAATTTTTCCCTAAATTTGTGAGATTTTTTTTGCATGTTTTCAGATTTTCTCACTTTCGGCTTTTTAGGATATTTTTCCCATAAAGATACAACCTTTTTCTTGTAAATGTATTGCTTCTTTTCTTGGAAATGTGTAAGTTTTTTTTTTTCCCATGGCCTCAGGGAGCCACTATTTGTGGGCAAAAGAGCCACAGGTTGCAGACCCCAGTTCTAACCATACAGCTTCCTGAGACTTTCTGCTAGATGGTAATCAATTAGTCCCTTTTACATATGGATGCATATAACTTATCTTGTGTGTTTGTGGTGGGATGAGTTTCTGGTTCTTTGGCCTGTCAGCTGGATGTCCGTGCCTTTCTTTTCCTAACTGGACTGTTAGGTGCTCTCATGGTTTCCTATTTGGTGCATCATGACTAGGCCGGTTAACAAAGACCACATCACAGTAACCCCGTCTGAAATACATCAGCAAGTGCTGACAGTGCTCTGACAGGCTTCCTCCTGATGCAAAAGCAGAACATGAAGATGAATGGATGGTTGTCTCTGTTCAATGCTCATGTGGGGTGCATTACCAAATGAAAAATATGAGCGTCTTTTTCCGCAGTGCTGTTTTAGGTTTATTTTACCGATTTTCGATAATGTTCAAAAAACACAGATGATTTTGTCTGTGTTTGATATGGTTGGAAAATCTTCTCCATAGTCCAATCATCTATCATCCACTTGGGAATTTATGCCAGAGTCGACACCCAAATACAACCCCAATTCCGGTGACGTTGGGATATTGTGTATAAAAACAAAATGCAATGATTTAAAAATCCTTTTTAACCAATGTTCAGTTGGATACACTACAAAGACAAGGTATTTAATGTTCAAACCAATTAGCTTTGTTTTTTTGTTTTTTTTTGAATATTCACTCATTTTGAATTTGATGCCTGCAGCACATCTTTGGGCAAGAGGCAGGGTACACCCTGGACAGATCGCCAGTCCTTCACAGGGCCAACATAGAGAGACAGACAGCCATTCACTCTCACAAAGGATTAAGCGGAAGAAGATGGCTGGATGGATGGATGCCTGCAACACATTCCATAAAAGCTGGGACAGAGGCATTTTTACCACTGTGTTAAAGTGTCTGTGACACAATGTAGGAACTATGGATCAATATTCAGTATGAATTTATCTTCAGTCGTCCACATAGTTGGTTCTGTTGACTTTGAACGCTAAATAAGTGGAAAAATATTTCTAATTGAATTCAAATTTAGCACCGAGTTGCACTAACGCGATATCCTGAGATGCGCCTCGTTTCCGGATATGACGTCATGAGGAGAGTTTCCTCTCGGCTGATCCGTGTGCTGTCAATGTAAACAAGCTGTTTAGCTTCTATATCAGCAAAATGCCGAAACGTTACGTGGCGGCTGGGTGTTCTAATTGCTCCAGTGAATGTATAAGCCTGTTCTCATTCCCAAAAGATCCAGATCTTCTTAAAAAAAGGGGTGAAGCAAGTACAGATAACAAGGGACAAATGGCAGCCAACACCATCTTCTGTATTCTGTAGCGATCATTTCACTGCAGACAGTTTTGAGGAGGCGCCTGCTATGCAGGAATCTTTAGGTTTGAAAGTTTGTTACAAACGAGTTCTAAAACTGACTGCCATACCTACAGTTTTCAAACGAAAACCCACAGCGCAAGATGATATCAACATATCAAAACAGCGCAGAGAAGCAACAGTGTCAAAACTCGCTCGGAAAAGAGTTTGTGTAATTGATATTTTTTTCCACATAAGGCAGTAGTGATTTTATTATATTTTTTCTGCTGAAAGTAAAATCCTCCCCTATGAATTTTAAAGCCGACTGTTGACTTTACACCAGATGGAATGACTTTGTGTTAAAAAATGTTATATTACTTTTTTCAGTTTTCATTTTTATAAATCTCATTGCCTACTGGAACTGAATATCTGAGCTTTTTTTTTTTTTTATTTCCCCAACCACTCGATCGGGGAAATTTAGATCTATCTGTATATTACCATTCAGTGTTTTTGGAGGTGACTGATGTCCATCTCTAACCCTTCACCGTCGGACCCTTCATCCTCTGAAACGTGTGAGTCATCGTCGCTTCCTGAATGATATGGTTCAAATAAATAGGGTTGCAGTCCTTCGTTAGAACCAACTTGCTCTTCTTCATCACTCGATCCTGCTTCTTCCTCAAAAACTATCGACAAATCGCTCAAATCTTCGCTGAAATCGCTCACAACTTCCTACACTTCAGTGTACTCAGCCATGCTTGTTTACATCTTTGGTTCACCTCATTACGTCAAAAAATGGCAGCGCCGTTTGACCCAATTTCAACAAACGAACATTGCAATCGTCTGCATCACAATGTAATTTATGGTAGTATATCGAAACAAAATTTTATTGAATTTTTTTGTCTACACAGAATAAAAACACAGTAGTTCTTCTTTCTAATGATGTCTTGGTTGAATTATGTCACGGGCTCTTTAAATCACCTTTCCATTTAACAACACTTAATAAGCATTTAGGAACTGATGACACTAATTGCTGAAGCTTTAAAGGTCAAATTCTTTTCCATTCTTGCTTGATGTACAGCTTCAGTTGGGAATCAGTCTGGGGTCTCTGTTGTCGTATTTTGCGCTTCATAGTGCTTCGCACATTTTCAATTCTAGACAGGTCTGAACTGCAGGCAGGCCAGTCTAGTACCTGCACTCTTTTATGTCTTGCTGAAATAAGCAGGCACACCCCTGAAAAAGACATTGCTTGGATGGCAGCATATATTGCTCCAAAACTTGTATGTATCATTCAGCATTAGTCACAGATGTGCAACTTACCCTTGCCATGGGGAGTGACACACTCCATACTATCACAGATGCTGGCTTTTGAACCTAAAAACAATGTGGATGGTTGCTTTCCTCTTTAGCCCAGAGGACACAACATCCATGATTTCCAAAAACAGTTTGACATGTGGACTTGCCAGACCACAGCACACTTTTCCACTTTGCGTCAGTCCATCTCAGATGAGCTCGGGCCCAGAGCAACTGGCAGCGTTTCTGGGTGTTGTTGATATGTGGCTTTCGCTCTGGATGGCATAGTTTTATTTTAACTTGCATTTGTAGATGTAGCAACAAACTGTGTTAACTGACAATGGTTTTCCAAACTGCCATGAGTGCTGTTCTGTGACATCGTGTATACCCTATATCTACTGTTCAACCCGGTCTCAGTAAAAAAACATATCTAATCAATGTTTTCCACCCCTCTAAAATCATGCATTTGCATGTTAAACCAAAAAATAACATGCCTTGGCACGTATTTACAAGCCTAATCCCCGAGTGCATGCCTTCACCCACTGCGCATGCGCAAAACACTCCTAGACTGTCCTCACCGCACATGCACAGCACAACATCTCTTTTACGTTGGCTTCCCAATGCTCATTCAGTTGGTGGGGGGTGGGTGGATAGTTATTTACTGACTTTCAAACAATAACATAAAAACGCGTGAGTTCGATTCCCATCCTCATCTGTGAGTGACTTTTTTGTTTGCTTTTTTCCTTTGGTTTTTTTTTTTGTTTTTTTTTTCGTTTGCTCCACTAATGAAAAGTTAGATTTAGGCATTACCTCCTGTGAGGTTAGAGTTAGGGATTAAGGTGTGGGTTAGTTGGTAGATGGTGAAAGACAATAAAAGTGCCAGGAACTCAAACTGGCAAACGTTTAGCTGCCATTAGGCACCTTTCTTAAAGCTGTAAATGCCACATATCCACTGCACGTGAAAAATCTTTTTTACATGTCTGTGTATGATTTCTCTGAATGCAATTTGATGTTTTTTTAGTGAGACTGGGCTTGTATTGTTTGAAAGACGAAAACCCATTTTCATATGATTTTATGGCTCAAAAAGGCTGTTTTTGAAGCAACAGTCAATCTCTAGCAGTTTCTAGTCTATTTACTAATATTAACAATCCCCTAGTGTGATTAAAGGCTTTTTTGAATGAGGCGCTGTAAGCCAGCCATAAGCAATGAGATGTAGCCTACAGCAGAGTCAGTTTATTGGACCGTGATTGGAGGGGAGCTGAAGGCTGGACATGTTTGTTTGTGACATCACAAAACCAAGGAAGTGCAATCTGTTTGTTTACCTAAAAAAAAGGCAGTGTGCATCTCTCTGTGAGGTGAGAGTTGTAATCTTTTAATGGTAAACGTGTGAACCATAGACAGATTTTATAAGGCTTAGACCCACAGAAACACCATTTTGCACCAAATCTTCCCTTTAAATATCAACAGTCTATCAATAGTTATATTAACTCATTAGCTTATACAGAGGCTTTCACAAGTGCAGAGAAGATGTCATATATTGTATCTTTTCAGTTCACTGTTAATTCTGTTAAAGTTACCACTAATTTATTGCTTAATTGGACTATAAGGCATTCTTCTTTGTGCATGTAAACAATAACCATTGATCCACAAGTCCAACAACCACTCTTAAATCGTTTAAAATTTAGTTTTCTTCTGCAGAGACCACACAAACTTATGTCAGTCAAACATGAAAGAGTGCATGACACATATGAGTTGAAATAATACTCCAGAACCCAGGTCCCACGTCAGTCTATTCAGCTGTTTACAGTACTTCCACAAAAGTTAACTCAACCCTCTAATAGTTTGCCGAGCCCGTCATTGCCTCCACTTTCCTCTGTCCCCTTCGGCTGTGCGACTGGGACCACACCATGTACTGCAGCAGTAATTAGGAAACACTCTCTCCTGTTGACATGGGAGTGGAAGCGGACCAAGCCAAAAAAACCCAACAGCTGGTACCCCAGGTCTTGGATATCCCTAAACTTAAACCACTCCATTTATTTTCGTGTGGTCTAAACAGAATACCTAATGGCTCACACTTCTGCTGCACATGTGCCCAATTTAGAATGTGGTGCTTTCTTTCCAACTTTTGGAGAAGAGAGAGGAACAGGAGGGAGCGAGAGGCTGGGCTAATGAGTGTGGCTACAAAGTTACAAAGGTATTTATTATTCTACGGCTGCAGAGATCACTTAGGGCTATAGTTAAACAGAATCAAGAGATATGATAGCTGGTGATTGTGTAAATTGTTTTTAAAATTCATATGGGTCTGAAACTCTGAATTACCCAGAAGGGCGAATCTGTACCTCCAAAGATGTAGCTATCTTGCAGAGGTGGTTGGAACTTCTTGTAAATGGCATAAGATAAGAAATTAGTAAGGTACAAACAACAAGGTTTTTATTAGCAGTCATCACTAGATTATTGTCATTCAACATGTTTACATGGCGAACGAAATTACAATCCACAGGGTCAACAGTGAAGCTGATAAAAGAATAATAAATAAGACTATAGAGGTAATAAATCTCTTTATTAATGTTATTAAGGACTTGAAGTTCTTTGCTGCTTCAACCTTTTTGTCACCTCAAAAAATGGCTTTACTGCCATGTGCATTTCACTGGTGGGAGTCTGACTTGGATATACTGTTGCTTATGTAATGTCTTACACATATCCCACTTAAATTCTAAAACCAGAATAGCAGCTGGAAAAATGAGAACATGCACTGCTTCTATTTGTAGTTTTCTGCTCCAAAATCCCTCTTTACACCATACTTTTCTTTTTCAGTGCCAGACATAGTTAGCATAAATTCCCACTAATGTCCCATCATATGCGGTTAGGGGAAAGATTATTCTCTGAATCCATGAGTGTCACACTCTATCTGTGGTTTAGTGTTTCAAAAAAAAAAAAAAAGAGACTCCCTTGTCTTTAAATGCTGAGCAGTCCTATCGATTTCTCTTCTCAAACTACCTCAATTGCGTGTAACCCCCCAAAAAAACATTATCTATCCATCCATCCATCCATCCAGCTTAATTCAAAGCTATCAAAGGACTTCCCTCAATTTTCTTAAGAATCTGTCAAAGATGAAGGCAGATGGACAGCTAATATTGAAAACATACAAGCTTGCCGGCACAAAGGAAATTGAGGTTTACACATGTGCGAATCACTACTCGGCATTCATTCACCAGGAGGAAGAGAGCCAGTGTCTTTGTCACACAACCTCAGCAGGCCTAGAGCAGTCAGAGGGAGTACATCATCTGAACCTAGATGACATCACGCCCAACACAGATCATATTTGTCTTGGATGCATTGATGAACTGACCCCGCAAAGGAGTGGCAAGGTTTCTTAGTCAGGCAGGTTTCTAATGGGTGTAGCTGGTGGTATTTTATTTGCCACTTCACATTAGAGCAGAAGCGCATGACTACATTTGTCACTTTTGCCCAGGAACCTTGTCAGATACTGTACCCTCTGGGAATGAGCTTGGATCCTCAGCTTTACGTACTTCTGCTGTACCCCCTGTGCATTTTCCAAACCTGCTTCATTTTTTGTTTTTTCATATCTGAACCCTCCTCTGTCCGGTGCATTTGTCGTCTGCTGATTTTCTGCAGTTCTGCCCAGCTGCTCACCCTTCACCCCTTTTCCTTCTGTAATCTCCCCCTCTCGACCCTTTTTCTCCCTGAGGTCACCTATGTTCTCTCCGGGTCCTGATAATAATTGCAAGTGATCAAGGAGGTGATTCTATTTCAGGAATTTTTAAAATAATTCCTTCTATTTAACACATGAATGTGTTCAGCGCTGGCAGTGGAGCACGTTGCTACCAAAACTGAAATGGGATCCGCTGAAACAGAGAGACCGTTGCCATGGAAAAATGAAGTAACACTGCTCCCTGCAGCTGTCATGCATTAATGAGTAGGTTATTTTTTTTAAAGAATGAGAGGAGAAAAAGCAGTGGGGTAGGAAAGGTAAAGTGATGGAAAGGAGAGGGGAGGTCGGGAATTAAAGAATGACAAAAAAAAAAATTGAGCAGAAGCTTGAGTTTGAAATCAGGAGTCAAGCGAGAGGGATACACTGTGTGTTTGGTGTGGCTCAGATCGAGCGGGCCAGATGGTTTCCATGAACAGGACCTGACCCTCGGCTGGAGCGCTGTGTACAGGCACATTACTTCATCCTCTGCCCCCCTTCATCCTGTCAACCATTCAACACCTCATCCTCCCTGTGTGTCCACAGTTTCCACGTGATTGGAAATTGATTTGTTTCATTTTGTGACACTAACAAATGTCAGCTTTTAATCTTGAAAGTACAAATGCTCAAGGAAGGTAAATATTGAACATTTATTATGGCAAACTTATGTAAAAAATAGCTAAAGGTTTCTAGCTTGGGAAAGTGTTTCTGGTAAAGTTTCAGTAAATTTCAATGTCAAGGCAAAATGGTAAATTCATAGTTGAAAACTGTTTTTTGCTGATTGCAAATATCAATATATGCACATATTTTCTCCCCTATTTACATCTCCTTTGTCTTATAGTGATGATTTACTGGTATATTAAGGCTCATTCCCCAAGGAAAAAGACAACTGCCATGACTTGATATGAAAATAAATATGTGTAATGTATTTTTAGACAAATGTATGGGGGGGAGGCTCTGTATCCCTTTATAATGTTAGAATATACACAGTCCAGTGTGTTATCTCCTCATGTGGCACACTTAATATTTTGGTCAAAACCTTCTGCTTGTTAATGGCTGCTAGCACATAGCCGAATGCTAAATTATCATTAGCGTTTTGATTGTTGCCACAGCAACAAAAAACTCCCGTGGCAGACAGAAACTTCCAGCAGCTCCAGGTTCGGTGAGCAGTACTTATCAATGACCGCAGAGTTTATAAACAAACCCTTATTCACATATTCTGTATTGAAAGACCTTCAAAATGATATTTAATTTGTAGGAAGTGCGCAAAAACGGACCCAGAAAAAGCCGATTTGTTTATATTTTGGCTAGGTTTAAAACTTGTGTTCACTCGGTCAGGAGTTACGTCTTCTGCCAAAACATACAGTGGGGTAAAAAAGTATTTAGTCAGCCACTAATTGTGCAAGTTCTCTCACTTAAAAGATGAGAGAGGTCTCCAATTTTCATCATAGGTATACCTCAACTGTGAGAGAGAAAATGAGAAAAAAAAAATCCAGAAAATCACATTGTCTGATTTTTAAAGAATTTATTTGCAAATTATGGTGCAAAATAAGTATTTGGTCAGTAACAAAAGTTCATCTCAATACTTTGTTAAATACCCTTTGTTGGCAATGACAGAGGTCAAACGTTTTCTGTAAGTCTTCACAAGGTTTTCACACACTGTTGCTGGTATTTTGGCCCATTCCTCCATGCACATCTCCTCTAGAGCAGTGATGTTTTGGGGCTGTTGCTGGGCAACATGGACTTTCAACTCCCTCCAAAGATTTTCTATGGGGTTGAGATCTGGAGACTGGCTAGGCCACTCCAGGACCTTGAAATGCTTCTTACGAAGCCACTCCTTCGTTGCCCGGGCGGTGTGTTTGGGATCATTGTCATACTGAAAGACCCAGCCACGTTTCATCTTCAATGCCCTTGCTGATGGAAGGAGGTTTTCACTCAAAATCTCACGATACATGGCCCCATTCATTCTTTCCTTTACATGGATCAGTCGTCCTGGTCCCTTTGCAGAAACACAGCCCCAAAGCATGATGTTTCCACCCCCATGCTTCACAGTAGGTATGGTGTTCTTTGGATGCAACTCAGCATTCTTTCTCCTCCAAACACGACAAGTTGAGTTTTTACCAAAAAGTTCTATTTTGGTTTCATCTGACCATATGACATTCTCCCAATCCTCTTCTGGATCATCCAAATGCTCTCTAGCAAACTCCAGACGGGCCTGGACGTGTACTGGCTTAAGCAGGGGGACACGTCTGGCACTGCAGGATTTGAGTCCCTGGCAGCGTAGTGTGTTACTGATGGTAGGCTTTTTTACTTTGGTCCCAGCTCTCTGCAGGTCATTCACTAGGTCCTCCCGTATGGTTCTGGGATTTTTGCTTACCGCTCTCATGATCATTTTGACCCCACGGGGTGAGATCTTGCGTGGAGCCCCAGATCAAGGGAGATTGTCAGTGGTCTTGTATGTCTTCCATTTTCTAATAATTGCTCCCACAGTTGATTTCTTCACACCAAGCTGCTTACCTATTGCAGATTCAGTCTTCCCAGCCTGGTGCAGGTCTACAATTTTGCTTCTGGTGTCCTTTGACAGCTCTTTGGTCTTGGCCGTAGTGGAGTTTGGAGTCTGACTGATTGAGGTTGTGGACAGGTGTCTTTTATACTGATAACGAGTTCAAACAGGTGCCATTAATACAGGTAACGAGTGGAGGACAGAGGAGCGTCTTAAAGAAGAAGTTACAGGTCTGTGAGAGCCAGAAATCTTGCTTGTTTGTAGGTGACCAAATACTTATTTAACACCATAATTTGCAAATAAATTCTTTAAAAATCAGACAATGTGATTTTCTTGATTTTTTTTTTCTCATTTTGTCTCTCACAGTTGAGGTATACCTATGATGAAAATTGGAGACCTTGCTCATCTTTTAAGTGGGAGAACTTGCACAACTGGTGGCTGACTAAATACTTTTTTGCCCCACTGTATATATTTTTAGAAAGTACAATTTCTAAGCTTTACAATGATACCAGACACTCATGGGGGTTTTCCCGGGACTTGCGGCTAGCAAACAAAGAAAGAATCATGATTTATGACTTCTCATGCCTGTAGCTCGTAATAACGCGGTGCGCATTCTGACTCATTTTGCCCGCACGGGTCACATATACAAATTCTGCTTCCACAACTCTTACCGTCAGTGTAGTTGGCAGCCAGCACGCTAGCTCAGCCACAACATCTGATCTTGGGGTGTAGCCAGCTTGATGATAATCATCACAAAGCTGTCTTCTATGGTTGGTTGGGTTATATACTGTATCTGGTATTAGTTTATCAATTTTATTTTCAAGAAATGAGGCATTTGCTAGAAAAAGGCTAGGCAGCGTTGGTCTGTTCGAAGTTGTCTTAGCTGAGAGACTAACCCACTTCTGTTTACATTGTCACCCCTTTCTCAGTCTCTGGACAGCGTAAATGCCGGTACTGTTATGGGAACGTGGCATATTCTGCTCTCTGCTGTAGAAGATGTTTGATATACAGTGATCCCTCGCTACTTCGCGTTTCACCTTTCGCGCCCTCAGTGCATCGCGGATTTTTCAAAAATATTCATCAAAAATTCAAAATTGAGAAAAAATGGCACGAAAGTTGCCCGGGTGCTAGCAGAAGGCAGGGAGACTACATTAGAACATCAGGTATCAACACGGAGAGCCCGCACAACTCAAAATCCACCTCTCTGACCACCGCTCCACTCCTCTCCGCCCACCTCTTCACCGCTCGGGAATCTCGCAAGCTGATTGGCCGAGACGTTTTACCCAGCTTCTCTCCCTGCCGAGCGCCCATACCCAGCGAAGGAAGACCGCATTCATTGTTCTTTATCGCTCGTGTTGCTTAGTGGCACTTTTCGCTGTTCTCTTGTGCCTTTTTGTGCAAAATAGTGCTTGTGACGCCCTTGGGGGGGGGGGTGTGACGCTACTTCGCGGTTTTTCACTTTTCGCAGTCGGTTCTGGTCCCCATTAAACGTGATAAGTGAGGGATCACTGTACTTCAACAGTGCTTAACCGCAAAAAGTAATACAAACTAGAAAATTCCCAACAGAAATGTTGAGATGTTCTACTACAGCTCAGCGATCATGACTTTAAGCTATGAGGACCTAATGCAAAAATAAAATTACTGATCAGAGAAGTCTCTAACCTTCCGTTTTCGGTCCTGGCCAATCGATGAGCCGGCTTTTTCTTCTTCACCGAGATTTTTTCTTCCTGGTCAGTGGTGGTTTCGGCTACAGCACCCCAAACAAGCAGTTGTTGTAACTACATGACGTTGTCCAGGCAGTTTAGTCCGCTACAGTGTGAATGCAAACCAGACCAAACAAAGGTGTGGAAATTCTTGGCATTCCCTGCCCAATCGAACCAAGACCCCCGGAGTGTCCTAGTGTGAATGCAGCCTAATAGTTATAAATCACAAACTGTGTTGAGAGTAAGTTAAATTATTTTCAGCTAAGATTTAAAAGTTGCTGTCATACAAAATAATAGTTATAAATCATGAACTGTTGCAGGAATAAGCAAAGAAATCAAGGCAACTGTGTTCACAAAACAAGTTATATTTCATAAAGTGGAATGACACAGGGAATAAGTATTGAATGCGCTTGGTGAAATTCATTTAATATTTAGTCAAAAGGCCTTTCTTGGTAATAACACAGGGAATAAGTATTGAACACATGCAGAAAGTGGTGAAAAAAACATAGAAAGCCAAGAAACCAGCTGAAATCCATCAGAATTTAGGAAGCCATCAGTGCAAATTAATTTCAGCTGGTTAAGTCCTGACTGACAGCCTTTAAAAAGGTCTGTTAATATCAGATTGTCACACCACAAAGAACTTATGATGGGTAGAAGCAAAGAGCTCTCTCTAGACCTTTGCAACCTTATTGTTGCAAAACATAATGATGGGATTAGTTACAGGCACATTTCTAAACTGCTGAATGTTCCAGTGAGCACTGTTGGAGCCATCTTTCGGAAGTGGAAAGAACATTATTTTACCATAAACTGGCCATGACCAGGAGCTCCTCCTAAGATTTCTGACAGAGAAGTCAAAAGAATTATCAGAAGAGTTTTCCAAGAGCCAAAGACCACTCGTGGAGAGCTCCAGGAAGACCTGGAGTTATGAGGTACTGCTGTTCAAAGAAAACAATAAGTAATACACTCAACTGACATGGGATATATGCCCGCAAGACTCCATTGCTGAAGAAAAAGCATGTTGAAGCTCGTTTAACGTTTGCTGCACAAGATTTGGTTAAGCCAGTAAAATACTGGGAGAATATCGTCCGGTCAGATGAGACCAAAATTGAACTTTTTGGATGCCACAACACGCAGCATGTTTGGAGGAGAAATGGCACTGTACATCCCATCATGGTGTGAGAGTGATTTTCAGCACATGATACAGGCAGACTTCATATAATTGAAGGAAAGATGAATGGACAAATGTATGAGACATCCTTGATAAGAACCTCTTGCCATCTGCCAAAATGTTGAAGATGAAACGAGGGTGGACATTTCAGCAAGACAATCCCAAACACAGAGCCAAGGAAACTCTCAACTGGCTCCAGAGAAAGAAAATAAATCTGCTAGAATGGCCCAGTCAGTCACCTGACCTGAATCCAATTGAAAATCTTTGGAACGGGCTGAGGATCGGAGTTCATAGAAGACACCCACGGAAACTTCAAGATTTGAAGACAGTTTGGGTGGAAGAATGGGCCAAAATCACTCCTGAGAAGTGCCTGTGCCTAGTTTCTCCATACAGGACGCATCTGGAAGCTGTTATTACCAACAAAGGCCTTTCTACTAAATATTAAATGAATTTCACCAAGCATGTTCAATACTTATTGGATGGATGGATGGGTGGGTGGGTGGATGGATGGATGGATGGATGGATGATATGCTTTGAGGTCGGCTGTATATTTGTATTATGTATGGGGGTAAGCACAAATAAGCTGTTGCTTCTGCCAGCACTCTTTGTCTGAAATACGTTGCCTTTTTTCTTTTTCCTTTTCTTTTTTGTCTTGTTATGATCTGACAGAAATAAAAAATGAAACAAAATTGATCCCAAACTGGGAAATTACAGTAACAGCAGCATGACACAGTAGACGACCAAAACGACAGAAGCACACGCGGCATAATAGAAAAAAGAATTACCCAGGGAAAGCAAAACTGCCTAGATAACTTTATATACATTGCAAATGAATAGATAATGACCTGTATAGATACATGGATTGTACTAGCTGTACGATGCAGGACTATTGGACGCAGGGTGATATATGAGGTACCAATTAGACTGTAAGGTGCAGTATGGCAGCATTGTTATGACCAAGATTCAACATTAGAGTGAGTTATCGTATAATAATAATAATAATAATAATAATAATAATAAATTTATTTATAGAGCACTTTTCACAGACAGAGTCACAAAGTGCTTAACATGGTAAAAAACAAAATAAAAACACAGGCAATAAAACAGTAAAAAAAACCAAAATAAACAGTAAAAGCACATAAAAATACAATCAACACATAGTTAATTAAAAAGTCAGGCTAAAAAGGTGGGTCTTTAGTTGCTTCTTAAAAACACCAATGGAAGGTGCAGATCTAAGTTCAAAAGGTAAGGAGTTCCACAGTCTGGGAGCAACAGCAGCAAAGGCTCTATCGCCTTTGGTTCTGAGCCTAGTGATGAGAAGACCTGAGAGACCTGCTGGGCTGGTGTAGAAAGAGCAGGTCACTAATATAAAAAGGCACCTCTTCATGAATGGCTTTGTAAGTAAGGCCAAGAACTTTAAAATCAATTCTATAATTTACAGGAAGCCAATGCAAGGAGGCCAAAACAGGAGTGATATGACAGAATCTACTGGACCTAGTTAGTAATCTTGCAGCAGCGTTGTGGACTAACTGTAGGCGGTGTAAAGAGGATTTGCTAAGACATGTGAAAAGAGCATTACAGTAGTCCAAACGTGAAGAAACAAAGGCATGAATAATGATTTCTAACTGACTGTAGGAAACCAAAGACCTAATTTTGGATATATTCCTAAGGTGGAAAAAACAACTCCGGCATGTGGCAGCAAAGATTTCCTATACCTGACCGTTCGACAGCGGAGCTGTAGTGGTCTGCTGGAGAAAGTTCTCCACTGTCTGTCCAGTGTGTGGTGGAGGGGGTAATCAGGGTTCTCCATGATGGTTAACAGTTTGTTCAGTGTCCTCCTCTCTACCACATTCCCTGTATCATTCCACTTTATTAAATATAACTTGTCTTGTCAACACAGTTGCCTTGATTCCTTTGTATGTATGGATTATTTGAGTTGTTACTGATATCTAGTGAAAATATCAGGTCAATGGCTCCATCAGAAATGTTTAGTGAGAAAAATGTTGATGTGTTCAATACTTATTTTCCCCACTGTATTCCATTATATAGGGGCTTTTATTTTGAAAAAAACATATAGTAAGCCATTGTGATCATACATTCTCATGGTAAATGAATACAGTAGTGACAGTACCTTTGATTTTAATATTTGGGAACATTACAGACACTCTGTGACCTTTGGTTTTTTGAGCTTTTATTTGGAAAGTCTGTATGACTTACTGTTATGATTAGTTAAATTATTTCCAGCTGCAGTTTGAAGTTCATGTCAGAGAAAATTAGAATGTTATATGTCAGCAAACATTTCAGGAAAACACAGATTCAGTCAATATTAAGGGACTTTTATTTTGAAAAAACACTACAAATGAACGTATTGTGACCACCCAATGGCAGGCATTAAGTAAAATGGTAGTGACAGTACCTCACATTTTCAAATCTGGTCAAAACCAGGCACAATTTAGGTTTATTAAAATTTTTTATTAAATGTGGGGGGCTTTTATTTTGAAAGTCTTTGAAAAAATCCTGTAGTCAGTAGTATATCACTCTGACAGAGTGACTGGAGGTTGAACCAAGTGTCTGTCATAAAGTCTGACAGGGTTCAAGAACACTGAAGTTTGCTGTTTTAATTCAGTATCTCAGAAATATCCTATTAATTTCAAGAGAGAAGCTGGCATCAATCATTTTTCTTGAATATTTCAGTTACAGAGTGAAAAATAAAATCTAAATGGAAAGAAAACATAATTCTAATCAAGCCATTTTCATATATAATTTGTGGGGGTAGTTTAACCTTGAAGGAATCTAGGTTCAAAATGTTCAAAGTTAACCTTAATTCTGATCCTGCTGCTGCAGTAAGAAACCTGGGATTATTCTTGTTCTCTTCAATTAATGCAGAGTAATAACTTGTTCTAGCTTTTCCCAAGAGATTTTTTTATAAATTAGAAGTCGATTTCTACAAGCTAAATAAAGTTCATCTAATTTAGTGGAATGCCATTTTCTTTCTAATTCACAAGTTTTCTGTTTTAAGCTGTAAGTCTGTGTTGAACCAAGAAGTCAGAAATCTCTGACTAGACTTTTTCTTTTTAAAGGAGCCACCATGTCTAGAGTCTGATGCAGAGAGGCTGTAATGCTGCCAACTACAGAAAGAGTAAAATCTTCATAATTTATCTCTATTGTATTGACACATGGTATTGAGGAATATGCTGAAACCATCTGTTAAATTTGGTAACAGCATCATCTGACAATCATCTACTGTAGTAATATTCTTCTTTAGGAACCAAATAGTCAGAAATAGTAAAATCAAATGTTAATAGATAATGGTGTGACAGTACAGGGTTATGAGGAGACACTACCAGATTCTCTATTTCTATGCCCTACCTCAGCACAAGGTCCTAAGTGTGGTGGAGATAGTGTGTAGAACTTCCTACATTCTGGCAAAACCCCATCATGTCTAATATAGCATTAAACGCAATATTAAAGTTATCACTATTTCCATATATATGTAAATTAAAGTACCTACTATAATTATTCTATCCAATTTAAGCACTAAATCTGTCTATAAATTCAAGATCTCTCTGTTTGTGTCTGTCTGTCTGTGTTCCTCAGATATCTCTCAAACCATTCGTCACACTGACCTAAGATTTTAAACCTGCTTTGCTGAAGCTACGAGGGTGTGCATCCCTGAATATGGAGTCACTCAGTCAAATTATGTAATTTTTATCAATAAAAGTTTAGCCACTGCTGTGTGACCGTTCTATGTCTTCACCCCCTGACTTCAAGAAGTGTGGGCGGGGTTTCGGATTGACTCCATGCTCATTGGAGAATACGCAGCATCACGGCCATACTGACTGGACAATACGCGGCATCACGACCATGCTGACTGGATAACACAGCATCATGACCTGTCAGTCACCACAGTGCTTTGCAAACAAAGGTTTTAGGAGTGCTGCTGTGCTGCTGAGGTTACGAGGATGTGCATCCATGAGTATGGAGCTGCTCAGTGAAAATATATACCATAAAGTTGCATGTTCGCCATAGAGAACATGGTGGGGTGGGGTGGCAGGCACTGCTGGGAACCCTCGCATCCACGGGTATGGAGCCGCTATATACCATAAAGTTGCGTAGGTCTAATGGCTATATTCACCATAGAGAACACGAGGTGCGGGGGCGGGGGGGGGGGGGGCTGCCAGGGACCCGTGGTGCCACAATGACATCACTGGCACACAGGTAAGGCAGCAGCCGAGACTCCCGTTAGCCGGCCAACACCAGTGTCCAACCGTGCGCTCAGCCTGCCCGATCAGTGGTACACGAAAGTTGAGACTGCTGCTTCATTGTGGAGTGGAATGACCACATGAACTGCATATTACATACGGTCACATGCTTTGACTAAACAACAGCAAGACACAAAAAATGTCCATATAATGAAATAGCCATCAAAGGAATTATAACATGTTTTTTGTTTTTTATTAACTAGTAATTTGGAATGATAAATTGTTGCTACTCCTCCTCCATGACTAATACTTCCAGGATTTTGACAGTTTACATAACCAGAGGGAGTTGATTCATTTAAACCAACACAATCCTCTTGCCCTAACCAAATGTCTGTAAGGGATAGTAAGTCAATCTGATGATCAATTAACAGATCATGGATTGTTTTCCTCAAAACAAGTCCCATATTGGGTCTATGTAGCCCACATTGTTTGCAGGACACGACACAGACAACCAGCGGTTGAAGGATGAAACACGGCAAAAC
Source organism: Pholidichthys leucotaenia (assembly GCA_020510985.1). NCBI lineage: Eukaryota > Metazoa > Chordata > Actinopteri > Cichliformes > Pholidichthyidae > Pholidichthys > Pholidichthys leucotaenia. Next base: position 240,288,135 of record CM035849.1, read on the forward strand.
AGATCATCACTGTTTAGGTTGGGGAGGGGCCCAGAGAATACTACAGCGGCCGACATCGTTTGGCAAAGTTACACACTGACTCCACATTAAGTTTTGTGACTTCCGACTGCCGGAGTCAGATGTTGTTAATGCCGATGTGGATAGCAATTGTTGAGAATTTACGATTACTTTTAGCTAGCATTCTCAAATTTGATTCAGTGTCACCTCCTCTGGCCTCAGGAATACATTTGACTATGGCTGCTGGAGTCTCTGGGTTCACATTTCTGGCTATAGAGTCACCAATGATTAAAGTTTTTTCCCTCAGCGGGTGTGTCACTGAGTGGGGAAGATCTGTTAGAGACGTGAACAGGTTAGTGGTGAACCGGGTGCTTGTGACTATGCTTCTTTCTCACTGTCACCCACCCGTTCTCTCCTTGCTGCTCAAGAGAGGATACCAAGAAACGGCTAGCAGACCCTATGCTATGAGGCTCCATTGTGGTTAGGGGTATGTCATCATTAACTGGCGCTGACGGCGTTTCAGTGCAGTGGAACCGGGATTCCAAAACACACAACCTTGCTTCAAGTGCCTCAAAATGACAGCACTTATTAAACTTATCATTATCAGTAAAAGACGCAGAGGTGTAGTTAAATATCTGACACAAAGAGCACACCGGAGGAAAAGAGGAAGGAGAGCTAGTAGCCATGCCTGGTGGCTAACCCTAAGCTAACACAAACACCAAGGAAAAGTAAACAGAAAGCTAAAGAGGGTAATTCGGTGACATTGCACGCAAGTGCGAGAGTCTTATTGAACAGCAGTGAGAGATGCCGGTAGATGTAAAAGCTGATTAGAAAGTAATTAAAAGCAGTAATCCTCAAAAGAATGAGGCAAGCTAATCGTAGCTAAACTGCAAAGACAGGCAGCAGAAACAGGAAGTGATGATCAGGAACAGCTGATCAGTACTCAAAAAGGAAAAGAAAGATTGAAACTTTGGGGAAAAATCAGGTCAGAATTATGGGCACACATGAAAAACCTGACAATTTAGAGAAATACCAGTGGCACAGTTTGAAAGACAACAAAATTTCCTACGTTTTGAAGTAAAAATGACATCATTTAGGACAAAGTGTGGCTGAGATACAGGTCTCTGAGATCTTGGGTTGCTTTGACTTTTTTCTTCGAAACTTCCATTCATTTTCAGTGGGAAAATTGTGTGTGTGTGTGTGGGGGGGGGGGGGGTCATTAATATTTTGGACACCGAGTGAAAAATTAAAATTCTGAATACAAGCATACATCTCCACATCGAGCTGCACGTATTGATATACATTTTATTGGGTTTTCTCAAAGCTACAGGAGGAGCTACACATCAAAATTTAGTGGAAGAAAGACAATAATAACTGTAATATTAAGCTGGAATAAATTTTTGGATGGTAATAGACTGTGTCATTACACACTAATAACAACCACACGCAGCAATGTTTGAGGGAGTACAGAGCTACAGCATGCCAGCGTGACGTAGTGGAGGCACCCATGTTAGTTGAGATACGCTCACCTGACATAGTGACGTCAGTCCCCTGTGCCGAGGGAAAAGCAGCAGAGCATCACTGTGAGACTGTCGACTGTAATATTCTTTCGGCTGTAAATATAAATTTTTGCTGATACATAATTTTAAATGTTTTATCAGTTGATGCCAATAGTATACTGATATATTGTGCATCCTTGCTATTATTATTATATATATATTTTTTATTATTATTATTTATTTATTTATGTACAGATCTTTTCTCTGGCAGGTGCCTCTGTACAAGAGTGCACACTGTGAGTTTACAAGGAAAAAAAAAACAGATGATTCACTTAATTTATTATATTTTAGCTAGTGATGCACCACTTTTTCAGACAGAGTACAAATACTTCCTTTTAAAGACTCACCGAAACCTAGTACTGGTACTAGTGATGTACAGATATGTCGGCCATAATATTAGTATCCGCCAGTATTCACCTTATTCAATGATCTTGGCTATCTCCAAATATATTTATGATTTGTCATATGATATTTTTCTGGTGTGTCCCATTTGGTGAGTGGAGGCACGATTTGTTGTAGCCAGGTATGATTTAAGATGTCCGCTGTTCACCAGCAGTAAGCTAGCTCTCAGGCTAAAACAAGCCAGATAAGGCTAAGTAATGTTAGCTACAACTGCACCCCACCTCAGAGTTGGTTTGATTGCTCTTATCTCAATATCTTGATGGAATACTGACAAAAGCTGCTATAAAGACAGAGTAGAATGCCAAAAAGTCAACTCCCACCTTCAGAGGATGTGAGCACTCATGCACTCATCAATGTGTGTTTTAAGGTGGTTGTGTGGCAAGAGTCCCATTTTATCATCTGCTGGTGACCTCACAGTCATCATCAATGCATTCACCGGGCTGCACTGGAAAAGTGCTTACCTGGATTCCCTTGTGTCTGTAACCTCTTGAAAGAGACCTGGAACTCATTTTCAGAAGGGAAATGTCTACAGGAATTCTTAAGTACAAAATTAGATAGATAGATAGATACAGTGGTGTGAAAAAGTGTTTGCCCCCTTCCTGAGTTCTCATTTTTTTGTGTTTGTCACACTTGAATGTTTGAGATCAAACAAATTTAAATATTAGACAAAGATAACACAGGTAAACACAAAATTCAGTTTTTAAATGAAGGTGTTTATTATTAAGGGTAAAATAAATCCAAACCTACCTGGCCCTGCGTGAAAAAGTGACTCCCCCCCATTAAAAGGAACTCCGATTATATTGGCATGTTAGCTCTGTATGCTTTATTTTGATGTTAGTAACATAGCTATAATATAATTTTTTTGAAAATAATTCCCAGTTTTATATATTTTTAAAAAACTTTATTACGATGTAAATCGCCATTTTTGTTTACGTCGCAATGCATTCTGGGCAGTGACATAGAATGGTTGCAGCCGTTTTTTCTGTCTTATACAAGCCAAGAAGCAAAGTTACGAACTACTGCCATTTGTCAGTGAAAATGCCACATTGCGCGGCTTTTGGATGTAATTTCCAATCAAAGAGAAATAAAGAGAGCGAGGTAAGCCTCCATAGCTTTCCTAAAGAGGGAAAGTTGAGGAAAAAGTGGGGCAGCAGCGGCTCAGGAGGTAGAGCAGGTCGTCTAATAACCCGATGGTTGGCGGTTCGAATCCCGCTCTCCCCAGATATCCTGCCGTTGCGTCCCTGGGCAAGACACTTCACCCGCATTGCCTCCAGTGCCCATAACACCGGGTATGAATGTGTAAAAATGTTTAAATGTTCGGTGGTGGCCGGAGAGGCCGTTGGCGCGGCTTGGCCGCCACGTTTCCGTCACTCTTTGAGTGTCTGATAAAGCGCTATATCGCTCAAAGCACACGCTTGAGCGCTTTGAGTGTCTATGATAAAGCGCTATATCGCTCAAAGCACACGCTTGAGCGCATGCTTGAGCATGTGCTTTGAGCACTTTGAGTGTCTATGATAAAGCACTATATAAATCTGATGCATTATTATTATTATTATTATTAAAAGTGGGAGGATGCGGTTGGAAGAGTCCAACTTCCAAAGACCCGCAGCTGTGCTCTCATCACTTTAGCCCTGAGGATTTTGAGGATTTTCGTCACCCCCAGCTCATGAAAGAGCTCACAGGTGTGTCTGGCTACAAACGACGGCTTAATGCAAACGGCATCAAAGCTTTGATGTGCTGTGATACAGGACAAATCTGTAAAGCAGGCATGCATCCTGTTATACCACTTTAACAAGTGACTGAACAAGATACATTTATAGCATCAGGAACCATGGACAGCGGCAGAAATGAAGTGGAGCTCTTTGTAACAGATGCTCACAAAAACACCATCCAACATGATCAGCTCTAGCTTCCTCGCGGCTGCTGTCTTCATTCTCAAGTCCATTTTCACTTTGTTTGTCCTCGTCATTGTCTTTATTGCTTTGGCTTTGCACTGATTCGAACTGAAAAGGCTGTTTACAGATCGCTGCTGATACCGGCCACAACCAATCGACGTCACTACCCAGAATGCATTGCGACATAAACAAAAATGGCGATTTACATCGTAATAAAGTTTTTTAAAAATATATAAAACTGGGAATTATTTTCAAAAAAATTATATTATAGTTATGTTACTAACGTCAAAATAAAGCATATAGAGCTAACATGCCAATATAATCGGAGTTCCTTTTAAAACACAAATTAACTGTGGTTTATCACATCTTTGGAAAGCTGAGTTCAATTTCTCTAGCCACACCCAGGCCTGATTACTGCCGCACCTGTTCTCAATCAAAAAAAATCACTTAAATAGGACCTGCCTGACAAAGTGAAGTAGACCAAAACATCCTCAAAAGCTAGACATCATGCTGTGAGCCAAAGAAATCCAAAACAAATGAGAAACTAAGTAATTGAGATCTATCAGTCTGGAAAAGGTTTTAAAGCCATTTCTAAAGCTTTGGGACTCCAGCAAACTACAGTGAGAGCCATTATCCACAAGTGGAGAAAACATGGAACAGTGGTGAACCTTCCCAGGAGTGGCCGGCCAACCAAAATTACCCCAAGAGCGCAGCGACGACTCATCCAAGAGGTCACAAAAGACCCCACAACAACATCCAGAGAATTGCAGGCCTCACTTGCCTCAGTTAAGGTCACTGTTCATGACTCCACCGTAAGAAAGAGACTGGGCAAAAATGGCCTACATGGCAGAGTTCCAAGACAAAACCCACTGCTGAACAAAAAGAACATAAAGGCTCATCTCAGTTTTGCCAGAAAACATCTTGACGATCCCCAAGACTTTTGGGAAATACTCTGTTGACTGACGAGACAAAAGTTGAACTTGTTGGAAGGTGTGTGTCTCATCACATCCGGCGTAACAGTAGCACAGCATTTGAGAAAAGGAACATCATACCAACAATAAAATATGGTGGTGGTAGTGTGATGGTCTGGGGCTGTTTTGCTGCTTCAGGACCTGAAAGACTTGCTGTGGTAAATGGAACCATGAATTCTGCTGTCTACCAAAAACTCCTGAAGGAGAATGTTCGGCCATCTGTTTGTGACCTCAAGCTGAAGCGCACTTGGGTTCTGCAACAGGACAGTGATCCAAAACACACCACCAAGTCCACCTCTGAATCGTTTAAGAAAAACAAAATGAAGACTTTGGAGTGGCCTAGTCAAAGTCCTGATCTGAATCCAATTGAGATGCAGTGGCATGACCATAAAAAGGCGGTTCATGCTCGAAAACCCTCCAATGTGGTTGAATTACAACAATTCTGCAAAGAGGAGTGGGTCAAAATTCATCAACAGTGCTGTAAAAGACTCATTGCCAGTTATTGCAAACGCTTGACTGCAGTTGTTGCTGCTAAGGGTGGCCCAACCTGTCATAATTTGCCCGTTTCACGGGGAGAACAAGACACCAGGCGCCATCTGTGACTTTGTAACATTTATTAACTTAAAGATGCACATAACAAGCAACACAACACCAATAACTTAAAGGGGGAAACACTCGTGCCGGAGGAGAGCGGAGCTCGCGACCATGGGGAGCAGAATAGCCTGGGGAACGACGGCTGAGGCGCTTGGGGACGTCGGGGAAACAGAGACAAATACAGCTGGAGCACACCCGGAAAGCAGCAGGGCTCACAGCTGAGGGAATTTAGGGGAAGAACAAATACCTGGTCGGCGCTTGAAGCAATCTCCTCAACAGCTATGGCCAACAACACACTCAGAATCACGGTGAGAGGACATCTCAGTAGGGCACGACAACAGGAAAAGGTTGTCGTGTCCCTTAAATACCATCTTTTGATGGGTAACAGATGTGGATACATGAGTGGGGAAAATAACAGAATGAATGACAGCTGGACAGCTCTGAACAGTTTGACAGCCGGAAGCTGCACAGCGCTGTCAAAATAAAACACAAACCAGAAACCATAATGAAACACCCATGAAACACACACCCATGAAACACAACCCCCCAAAATGTACACATTACTGCAAATACAAAATAGCACAATAACTGGACAGGATAAACAAAGAAACAGACAGACAGACAAAGACTAAACTTAACTGACGACTGGGCATGGCACCCACCTGTGCCCAGGATCATGACAGTGCCCCCTCAAGAGGTGGTACCCAGACACCCCATGGCAACATCAAAAATGACAAAGAACCCCCCCCCCACAAGAAAAACAATCCACCCGGGGGGGGTGGGGGCAGGCACGGAGGGACAGAGACAAAGCAAAAAAAAACAAAAAGAAAACTCTCATGACCCACAACACTGTACAACAGGTGGCAGCATGGGACTCTAAGCCCAACAGATCAGTGGAAGAGACAGGCCCTCCCAGCATCCCTAAGCCAGCGAGCCGTGGCACACAACATGCCCCCCCCCCAAGCGGCAGCTGGGCTAAGTGCCCCCCACAGAGTGTGGGAGCCGGGAGGCAGCATCCTCCTGAGATGCGCGGCCAATCAGCGGGAACCTCCAGCGACGCCCGATGACCCCTGAAGAACCCCGATGAACGTGAGGGATCCATGGCAACCTTGGGTGGAAGTGCTGCAGCCACGGATGCCCCGGACGGAGGGGGCGCAGCACCCATGGAGGCCCCGGACGGAGGGGGAGCAGCACCCATGGAGACCCCAGACGGAGGGAGAGCAGCGCCCACGGAGACCCCGGATGGAGGGAAAACAGCACCTATGGAGGCCTCGGACAGAGGGTGCGCAGCACCCATGGCGGCCCCGGACTGGGGTGCAGCACCCATGGCGGGAAGGCTGACCAGTGAGAGAACCAGGCCCAGGAGGCGGTCGACCAGCGGAACACCCACAGAGGCCCCGGACTGAGGTGCAGCACCCGCGGTGGCCTCAAACAGAGGGGCAGCACCCACGGCGGCCCCGGACTGGGGCATAGAACCCACAGAGACCTCCTGCGGAGATGGATGACCCGTGGTGACCTTATGAGAAGGCTCAGGCAGCCCTGGCAGCAGGCATGATGGTAGGCACAGCCAGTAGACTTCCAGGTGTGACAACCAGCACCAGTGGATCACAAAGTGGGGTGACTGACACTGGAGGTTGCCTCACCAGTGACACTGGTTCCTGCTGCTGAAACTGGGCCAGATGATGCTCCTCTGGCCACCGCTGACGTCTTCTGGGAAGGAGGCAGAGGCTCGGACTTCTGGCAAGGGAGGCGGGACACTGGAGCTCAGGGCCGCTTGCTCATGGACCTGGCCCTTGGTGCTGATGATTGGCGATCTGAGCCACGAACTCCCCCGGTACAAACAGTTTATTAAATGCCCCACCAGAGGAGAGAACACGCTGGATCACTGTTACACTACAGTTAAGGACGCGTATCGCGCTGTTCCCCGCGCTGCGCTCGGACTATCTGATCACGTGATGGTCCACCTGATTCCCACATACAGACAGAGACTGAAGCTCACAAAACCTGTCGTGAGCACTACGAGGAAATGGACCAGTGAAGCTGGGGAGGAGCTGAGCACGTACTTGGAAATAACTGACTGGGACATGTTTAAAAGTGCTACGCATGATCTGGATGAGTACACGGACACTGTGACCTCATATATCCACTTTTATGAGGAGAGCATTCTTCCATCGCGCACCAGGGTGAGTTACTCCAACAACAAGCCCTGGTTCACAGCTAAGCTCAGACAGATCAGGAAGGAGAAGGAAGCAGCGTTGAAAAGTGGAGACCGGGACTGCTACAGGGAGGTCAAATACCGGTTTAGCAGAGAGCTGAGGAGAGCTAAATCTGTGTATTCTGAGAGACTCCAGCAACAGTTCAATGCTAACGACTCTGCTTCTGTGTGGAGAGGACTGAGGCAAATCACCAACTATCAGCCCCAGGCTTCTAAGGGACAGGATGACAAAGCCCTTGGTCAAAGACTGTCTCAACACTATGCTCGTTTTGACACCTCGTCAGCTGTGACCAACTCCCCCCCTCCCCCCAGCGCCACTGCCTCCATGGTCCCCACTTCATCAAAGGCGCCCCCCCCCCTCCTCCCCCCCTGCCCTTGCCATCAGTGAGCAGGACGTGCACAGACAGTTCTCCAGACTGAACCCGCGCAAGGCCCCCGGTCCGGACGGCGTGTCTCCCTCCACCCTGAGACACTGTGCGGAGGAGCTGACTCCTGTCTTCACAGACATTTTTAACACCTCCCTGAAGTCATGCCACGTGCCGGCCTGCCTCAAAACCTCTACCATCGTCCCTGTCCCCAAGAAGCCACGGATCACTGGACTTAACGACTACAGACCTGTAGCGCTCACCTCTGTAGTCATGAAGTCCTTTGAGCGCCTGGTCCTGCCCCACCTCAAGACCATCACCACTCCCCTCCTGGACCCGCTGCAGTTTGCCTACAGAGCCAACAGGTCTGTAGACGACGCAGTCAACCTGGCCCTCCACTCCATCCTGCAGCACCTGGACTCCCCGGGAACCTACGTCAGGATCCTGTTTGTGGACTTCAGCTCTGCATTCAATACCATCCGCCCCGCTCTGCTCCAGGACAAGCTGTCTCTGCTCAACGTGCCTGACTCCCTCTGCAGGTGGATCACCGACTTCCTGACGGACCGGAGGCAGCATGTGCGGCTGGGAAAGACTGTCTCAGACTCTGTTAGCATCAGCACCTGATCACCCCAGGGCTGTGTACTTTCCCCCCTGCTCTTCTCCCTTTACACCAACTCCTGCACCTCCAGCCACCAGTCTGTCAAGCTGATCAAGTTTGCGGACGACACCACCCTCATCGGGCTCATCTCCAACGGCGACGAGTCCATCTACAGGAGAGAGGTGGCCCAGCTGGAGTCCTGGTGCAGCCACAACAACCTGCAGCTCAACGCTTTGAAGACAGTGGAGATGATCGTGGACTTCAGAAAAGTCACAGCCCCTCTGCCCCCCCTCACAGGCTCTCCCATCACCACTGCGGATTCCTTCCGCTTCCTGGGCACCACCATCACCCGGGACCTCAAGTGGGAGCCGACCATCAGCTCCCTCATCAAAAAGGTCCAGCAGAGGATGTTCTTCCTGCGGCAGCTGAGGAAGCTCAAGCTACCCACCAAGATGTTGGTGCAGTTCTACACGGCCATCATCGAGTCCATCCTCACCACCTCCATCACCGTGTGGTACGCAGGAGCCACTGCCAGGGACAGACTAAGACTGCAGCGCGTTGTGCGCGCTGCTGAGAAGGTGATCGGCTGCAAGCTCCCATCCCTCCAGGACCTGTACATCTCCAGGACCCGGAGGCGTGCAGGTCGGATCATAGCCGACCCTTCACACCCTGGACATGCTCTGTTTGCCCCCCTCCCCTCAGGCAGAAGGCTTCGGTCCATTCAGACTAAAACCTCCCGCTACATGAACAGCTTCTTCCCCTCTGCCATCAGACTGCTGAACACTAAGTGACTTATTAGACTCTCGCGCACTACGTACAGCAGCTCAACCGGACTCATGACAATTATCAGTGTTTTCTTTTTGCACTACCGACTGCACTATGTGGTACTCCACAATATCTGCTGCTTGATAATATATTTAAAAATTGCATAGATTAGTATTACTTATTCATATTCTTCCTTTTATTGCATGCATAGTTTTTTATTTTTATCTTTAGTGCTACTCCATGTTTAATGTTGCAGCATTGCACCGAGACAAATTCCTAGTTTGTGTACTACATGAACAATGGCAATAAATCTCATTCTGATTCTGATTCTGAGGGTCCGTCTGGAAGGCGGCGATGGAATACAACAGGCCCGCATACCTGGGGTAGCTTCCTAATCCCGGGTGCGCCTCCACTATTGCCGCCACCCCCTCCACATTCCTGCGCACCTTCTCCCGTGAGTGAGAGGCGAACGCTGCATCCAAAAAGTCCTGGACGAAGTCCGCCGCTCACAGTTCATCAATAAAGGGACCACTGGCTCCCAATTTGCCCCAGTTAGCGGGGCCCTGACGTGCTGGTGACATCCAGAAGGTGCGCGTAAAAAACAAAAGGGGGAAAAAATTATTACAGGAAAGAAAAACGCAAACTCACAGAGGGTGGTGTCACACGGATCATGCCCTTCTGTCATAAATCGCCTGTTTCACTGAGAGAACAAGACACCAAGCACCGTCTGTGAGTTTGTAACATTTATTAACTTAAAGATGCACACAACAAGCAACACAACATCAATAAATTAAAGGAGGAAACACTTGTGCCAGAGGAGAGCGGCGCTCGGGGACGCTGGGGAAACGGAGACAAATACAGCAGGACCGCACCTGGAAAGCAGCAAGGCTCACAGCTGAGGGAGTTTAGGGAAAGGACAAATACCTGGTCGGAGCTCGATGCAGTCTCCTCAACAGCTATGGCCGACAACACACTCAGAATCACGATGATCATCCGAGGATGTCTCAGTAGGGCATGACAAAGGGAAAAGGTTGTCGTGCCCCTTAAATACCATCTCTTGATGGGTAACAGGTGTGGATATATGAGTGGGGAAAATAACAGAATGAATGACAGCTGTGCAGGTCTGAACAGTTTGACAGCTGGAAGCTGCACAGCGCTGTCAAAATAAAACACAAAGCGGAAACCATAATGAAACACCAACAACACAACCCCCAAAATGTACAAATTACTACAAATGCAAAATAACACAATAACTGGACAGGATAAACAAAGAAACAAACAGACCGACAAAGACTAAACTGAGGACTGGGCATGGCAACCACCTGTGCCCAGGATCATGACACAACCAGTTATTAGGTTTAGAGGGCAATCACTTTTTCTCACAGGGCCATGTAGGTTTGGATTTTTCTTTCCCATTTGTTTGATGATCTGAAACATTTAAGTGTGACAGACATACAAAAAAAATGAGAAATCAGGATGGGGCAAACACTTTTTCACACCACTATAGATAGATAAAAAGAAAATTGTCACAGAAGCTTCGATTGCTCATAGAATTTGGACATTTTAAAGCTGCCACAGAAGAAAATGATGTCCATTTTATACCCCAGCGCTGTGGAAATTCATTGGGACGTTTGTTTTGACATGAATTGGCTTAAGTTGTTAGAACATGCATCCACCCTTTTTCTTGGGAAGGAGAGGAAGCCGTGCCAAACAAGGGTCAAATCAGATCAGCTGGGACTGAGAACAGTACAGTTTGGCCTACTTCCCTTGGTCACACGACATAAATCAAAAGTGGTGAAAATTTTTCAGGGTGAGCCAATGAATCTGTTTTCCATCCCTAATCTCATCAGAATCTCATTCTTCATAGCTTGTATTCATGGCTACCTCTAATCACTTCAGTTAGTCCCACTCCTGTTGATAAAATAGGCCAATCTCATGTTGTACATCTGGCCAGCAATCCTCCATTCATTTTATGTGCAGGCTTTAGTCTGTACCCTAAGCCCACCATTAGTTTGGGACATTTTCAACCTGAAAGTCAATCGAGGTCGGGACCAAGGTTTATTTTTTTGTTACATTGGCTACATTTGGCCCAGGTCACTCTGGTTTCACACTTTCATCCTTTACTTTCAACTGTTGTCATCATGACATCCTGTTGTTGATGTTTGCGTTGTTGGCTCAAGTTGTGGTAGTTCTCAAACATGATACTCACACTCTAAGGAGTTTTTTTCATCTCTGGGCATATCTGTAACCACAGTACAGTTCTTTTCAGTTGACTTTTTATCACACTCTCGAAAAATATATCAGTTAAAAACCACGTTTTCTCCAAGTACTACTAGGACTCATTTTTCCTCTTATAATCTCCAATAAATTCCTCTTTTTGGTGTGAAAGTCTGAACCTTTCTATGGATTGCTTCCACACTAGAAACAAATCAGAAATATAGCCACAAGTGCCGATCATCAGGTTCCAAGCACATGTGGACTTCAGGGTCTTGTATTGCTTAGCAACAGCGTTTAAAACCTAAGCTCTGCTACACATTAGTTTTTAAAGCAGTACTATGTAACTTTCTTGTTCAGTGTTCAGGAGATAAAGCTGGAGTCAAACAGGATCATGAGTTTGAAGCTAGAAGTTGAAGGTGTGATGTTGAATGTTGTCATTGCATATGCCCCACAAGTTGGATGTCAGGTGGGAAGAGAAAGAGGAAATCTGGAGTAAGTTGGATGAAGTGGTTGAGAGTGTTGCCAGGGGGGAGAGAGTGGTGATTGGAGCAGACTTCAATGGGCAGGTGAAGGGAACAGAGGTGATGAGGAGGTTCTGGGAAGGTATGGTTTTAAGTGGAGAAATATGGATGGACAGATGTTTGTGGATTTTGCTAAAAGGATGGACATGGCTGTGGTGAACACATACTTTAAGAAGAGAGAGGAACATAGGATGACTTACAAGAGTGGAGGAAGGTGCACACAGGTGGACTACATCTTATGCAGAAGGAGAAATCTGAAAGAGATGGGAGACTGCAAGGTGGTGGCAGGGGAGAATGTAGCTAGACAGCATTGGATAGCAGTCTGTAGGGTGACTTTGGAAAGAAAGAAGAAGAGAATGAAGGCAGAGCCAAAGATTAAGTGGGGTAAGTTACGGAAGGAAGAAGGTCGCACAGAGTTCAAGGAGTTGATACAGGCTCTGGGTGGTAGGGAAGAATTACCAGATGACTGGGAAAGTGCAGAAAAAGTATTGAGGAAAATGGGTAGAAAGGTATGTGTTGTATCCAGCTGGGGGTTCAGTTTCTTGCTCAAGGACACTTCAACATGCAGACTGCAGACAGAGTGTGAATTGAACTCCTAACCCTCCGATCAGTAGTTGGCCACACTACAGCTGCCCCACAGCTGCCCCTAAGGAAGGAGAAAAGGACTTGTATCGATTAACTAGACAGTGAAATCGAGCTGGAAAGAATGTGCAGCAGGTTAGGTTGATTAAGGACAGAAATGTCAATGTACTAATGAGTGATGAGCACCGGTCACATATAGCGCTGCAGCTGCTATATGTGACCGGTGCTGGCAAAATGAGTCACAGTGCGCACTGCGTCGTTATGAGCTACAGGCACGAAAGTCATAAATCATGACTCTTTCTTTGTTTGCTAGCGGCAAGTCCCGGGAAAACCCATGAGTGCCTGGTATCATTGTAAAGCTTAGAAATTGTACTTTCTAAAAATACATATGTTTTGGCGGAAGACGTAACTCCCGACCAATCAAACACGAGTTTTAAACCTAGCCAAAATATAAACAAATTGGCTTTTTCCGGGTCTGTTTTTGTGCATTTCCTGCAAATTAAATATCATTTTGAAGGTCTTTCAATACAGAATATGGAAAATAGAAGGTTACCTCAGTTTTGATAATTTCCTCAAAGTGACTCATTTTGCCAGCACGGGTCACATATATTCGTTATGAATGAGACTGGAGGCTTACTTTCTGGGGCAGGATGCCCGCTGAGACGGTGCCTCTGCCCGGTGGCTAGCATGGAATAGCTCTGGAGTCTTATTTAGATCTGCTCGCAAATTTATTTTGTTAATTTTTTACCCCTCATTTAATTTTTTTTTTTTTTACTTGTTGTTGGGCCATGAAGCAAAAAAAAAAAAAAATTGGGGACAGCTTCTCTGAGTGAATTTTTTCGGCAGTCATCCTCTGGACATGGGTCAAAAAAGAACAGGTGGGGGAGGTGTTATGTGTTTGGTGCCACCACGAGGAGGTGGAGGAGCGGGGTGAAGTTGGGGCAGATGGAAAGAAGAAAGCAGAAGGAGCATCGATGCAAATGATGCTGAGTCATCCTGTGTCACAGGTGAAAATATATCAATACATTTTAAAGTATCAAGATATTGCCCAGTCCTACTGGAGCCTATCCCAGAATCTTTGGGCGAAAGACGGGGTACACCCTGGACAGATCGCCAATGAATGAATGAAAGCTCAAGTCAGGGATTATGACAGATTTTTACAAAATCAGTCTATCAAAATAATGGACACTGAGAAATTCTGGTCCTGGTGTAGTAGTATGCATTCATGGATGTTCACGCCTTTTAAACGTACTGCTGACTTCAGATTTGCTTTTTGCAGATCAAAAGCGGATCAGAAGAAAATGCACCATAATACGAAAACACTGAACTTTCTGCCGAACCTCACCCATTTTAAATCAGTTCCCTCCTCAAGTGCAAGTTACAGCACAGTCAGCCGCTAATTAGGTGGCGACAATGCAGCGATGGACTGGTGATCTGTCCAGCGTGTACCCTGCCTCTCACCCAAAGATGCTGGGATAGGCTCCAGCCCCCCCGCGACCCAAAACGGATTAAGCGGAAGAAGATGAATGAATGAATGAATGAGTGCACAGTGGATAAAACGGAATATGTGCTGACAGAAAGTACAGAAACAAAAGCACCAGCACAAGGTGCAAATAACAATATAAACTGGTACCGGGTACTTCGGTTTCCTCCCACAGGCCTAAAACATGCAAATTAGGTTAATTGGAGACTCTAAAGTGGCCCTAGGTGTGAGTGTGTGTGTGAATCTTGAAGGGATTGGCACTGTACCATGGCTGCCTCGTCCATCCAGGTGGATGCCCTGAATTTGCCTCTGGAATTAATAAAGTACACAAAATACAAACAAAAAAAAATACAAACTGCACTTGGTGCAAGCTTCCTAGCATCACTCTTAAGCTAAGGTCTTTGGCTTCCTGCCCAGCAAGATACTGCTGAGGGAGTGAAATACAGCTTACAGGTCAGGTGACTGAGAGCAGTAAAAAAATAGCCAGGTGTAATCTGAAAAGGAATATCAAATTGGCCAAGGCTGCATATAGGAACAAAATTGAGGAGCACTTTATCAGTAAGAACCCAGCACAAATGTGGCAAGGTATTCAACAAATCACCAACTATAGAAGTAATTCAGACCCACCCATATAGCAAGAACAACCTGGTGGAGGAGCTTAACCACTTTTATGCTCATTTTGACACAGCAAGTGTGGAGTCTATACTAACAGTAGCCGCTGCTCCTGACCACCTCCTGACTTTGCAGCCCCATGAGCTGGTTGGCCGAATGGGATTCCTGGGAGAGTGATTAGAGACCTTGCATACCAGCTTGCAGGTGTGTTTACTGCCATCTTTAACCTGTCACTCTGTCAGCCCTACCTGCCTTAAATCTGCCACAATCATTCTGGTTCTTAAATGCAGTAACATCAGCTGCCTGAATGATTACAGGCCTGTAGCAAGTGTTTTGAGAGACTGCTTTTAAAACACATAAAACCTGCCCTGCCTGCCAGCTTGGACCAACATCAGTATGCCTATCAAGCAAACCGCTCCACAGAAGAGGCTATTTCTACTGCTGTACACACAGCACTGTCACACTTGGACCAGAAAGGGACTTACAGTGGATATAAAAAGTCTACACATCCCTGTTCAAATGCCACATTTTTGTGATGTAAAAAATGAGACCAAGATAAATCATTTCAAAACTTCTTCCACCATTAATGTGACCTATAACATGTACAACCCAATTGGAAAACAAACTGAAATCTTTTAAGGGGAAAATAAAAAAAAAAATTCCAATAACCTGTTAGCATTAATATGCACACCTTTAAACTAATACTTTATTCCAGCACCTTTGGTTTTTATTACAGCACTCAGTCTTTTTGGGTAGGAGTCTATCAGCGTGACATATCTTGATGTGGCAATATTTGCCCACTCTTCTTTGCAAAAATGCTCCAAATCTGTCAGATTGTGAGGGCATCTCCTGTGCACAGCGCTCTTCAGATCGCCCCACAGATGTTTGATCAGATTCAGGTCTAAACTCTGGCTGGGCCATTCCAAAACCTTAATCTTCTTCTGGTGAAGCCATTCTTCTGTTGATTTGAATGTGCGCTTTGGGTCATTGTCGTGCTGAAAAATGAAGTTCCTCTTCATCTTCAGCTTTCTAGCAGAAGCCTGAATGTTTTGTGCCAACACTGACTGGTGTTTGGAACTGTTTATAATTCCCTCCACCTTGACTAAGGCCCCAGTTCCAGCTGAAGAAAAACAGCCCAAAAGCATAATGCTGCCACCACCATGCTTCACTGTAGGTATGGTGTTATTTTGGTGATGAGCAGTGTTGTGTTTGTGCCAAATATACCTTTTGGAATTATGGCCAAAAAGATCAACCTTGGTTTCATTGGACCATAACACATTTTCCCACATGCGTTTGGGAGATTTCAAATGTGTTTTTGTAAATTGTAGCCGGGCTTGGATGTTTTTCTTCGTAAGATAAGGCTTCTGTCTTGCCACCCTAGACGGGAGATTGCTGTCACGTGTACTAAACAGCTAGTACTTGGCCAGAAGTTCCTGCAGCTCCTTCAGTGTTGCTGTTGACCTCTTGGCAGCTTCACTGACTAGTTTTCTTGTCATCTTTTCATCAATTTTGGAGGGACGTCCAGTTCTTGATCATGTCACTGTTGTGCCATATTTGCTCCACTTGATGACTGTCTTCACTGTGTTCCATGGTATATTTAATGCCTTGGAAATTCTTTTGTACCCTTCTCCTGACTGATACCTTTGAACAATGAGATCCCTCTGATGCTTTGGAAGCTCTCTGTGGACAATGGCTTGTGCTGTAAGATGTGACTACAAAAATGTCAGGTAAAGCCTACTAGAACAGCTGAACTTTATTTGGGATTAATCAGAGGCACTTTAAATGGTGGCAAGTGTGTGCTGACTCCCATTTAACATGAGTTTGAATGTGACTGGTTAATTCTGAACACAGCCACATCCCCAGTTATAACAGGGTGTGAATATTTATGCAAACAGGTTATTGTAAGTTTTTTATTTTTTCCCTCTTAAAAGATTTCAGTTTGTTTTTCAATTGAGTTGTACAGGTTATAGGTCACATTAATGGTGGAAAAAGTTTTAAAATGATTTATTCTTTGTCTCATTTATTTGCATCACAAAAACCTGGCATTTGAACAAGGGTGTGTAGACTTTTTATATCCACTGTATGTAAGAATGCTTCTTGTAGATTATAGCTCTGCATTTAATACCAGCATCCCCTGCAAGTTGGTGTCAAAGTTGCTTGACCTGGGATTAAATAGCACTGTGTGTGTATGCGGATTTATGATTTTTCTGACCAGTCGCACACAGACTGTAAGAGCAGGCTCACACCTATCCTCCTCCCTGTCCCTCAGTACAGGTGCACCTCAAGGATGTGAGCTGAGCCCTTTGCTTTATTCTTTGTACACCTATGACTGTACTTCCATACATCACACCAATACAGTTATTAAATTTGCAGATGGCACAGCTGTCATGGGACTAATTCAGTTCAGTTCAACTTTATTTATATAACGCCATTTCACAACAACAGTCTTCTCATAGCAGACATAGCAACAAGACTGCCGACATGGATGAAATCTGCAAATTAATTGAATGGTGCAAAACCAAAAATCTCACTCTCAGTATAAAAAAGACAAAGGAGTTCATCATTGGCTTCAGGAGGAAATGGGAGGACCATGCTCCTCTAACAGGAGGTGGAAAGGGTCTTTTGTTTTAAGTTTTTGGGACTTACATCACTGAAGACCTTATGTAGTCAACCAACACCACTGTCGTAGTGAAGAAGGCATAACGACTCTACTTTTTTTTTTGTAACTTAGATTTTTATTCATTTTTCATCATATATAATGCATTCAGATCACATTCTACATTTAAAAAACAAAGGGGTTAGGGTAGGGAAAAATAAAAAAAAATAAAAAATAAAAAATAAAAAAAATAAAAAAGGGGGGGGGGGGGCAAATGTTGGAGCATCAAGTTTTTAGTTTCCATCTCTTAATTCTTCTGGTTTTTTCAGTGTCTTTGGTTATTCTTTCAATTTCTGCCTCGTTGTTGCACTTTGTAGTGTGTCCATTTCCGCCATTTTTTCTCCCATATTCCTTCTTGCATTCTTCGTCGATATGTTAGTTTTTCCATCATACGTATGTCCTCAACAATGTCAGTCCATTGTTCTTGGTCAGGAAGAACTTCTGATCGCCATTTTTTTGTGATAGTTTTTTTACATGCAATCAACAAGATTTTAACTAGATATCTGTCCTCAGCCTGTATAACATTGTCTTTTTTAAGATCACATAAGTACATCAGGTTACAGTTCATTGGTATATTATATCCTAATATCCTCTGTATTGTCACATGCATAGATTTCCAAAATGATGATATTTTGTAGCATTTCCAAAACATATGTGAGTGGTCTGCATTTTGAGCCCCACATCCCCTCCAGCATAAAGATTGGGTATTTGTATATTTTCCTTGAATCTGTGGTGTAATGAAAAAGCGAATCAGGTTTTTCCATCCAAATTCCCTCCATGCCCTTGAATTTGTTGATGTGTGTTGTGTTTTCCATATTTCCTGCCAGCTTTCTTCTGTTATGTTTAAATTGAGCCCTTTCTCCCATTTCTCCTTTATATAGTTACTTGTATGATTGTTTGTCATAAGTTTCTGATATAGTTTTGAAATAATTCTTATTTTATTTCCTGCATATGAGCTTAAAATAAGTTGTATAATCTCGTTCACATCTGTTTGGAGGTTATGCCTAATCTTCTTCATATAGTAATCTCTCATCTGCAGATATCTGAAAAATTCCGATCTTTCTAATTTAAATTTTCTCCTGATATTTACAAAGCTCCCGAGATCTTTTTTTCCGATATTGCCCCATGCTGTGATTCCCTTGTTCACCAGATTTTTGTATCCCCTATCTTGTTTTGCCGGTTCAAACTGACTGTCAAATGCTACCCATTTCAATAGTTTTATGTCTTCCCTTATATTATATTTTTGTACTATTTTATACCACAATTCTAAAGTAAATTTAGTGATTGGGTCTATTTGTTTGATTTGCTTATATGCATCTTTATCCCCTATTATGCTTTGTACTGGGAGTCCCTCAATTTCCTTTTCCATTTCTTTCCATTTTGCCTCATATCCCTCGTCGCACCAACATATGATATATCTTATTTGTGCTGAGTAGTAATATTCCTTTAGACTCGGTAGGCCCATGCCTCCTTTCTCTTTTGGTAATTGGAGGGTTTTATATTTCACTCTTGGTTTTTTACCTCCCCAAACAAATCTCGATATCATCCTGTCCCACTTTGAGAATTGGGCATCTGGAATCTCTGTTGGTATAGCCTGGAAGAGGTAAAGTAATCTAGGTTGTATGCTGATTTTGACTGTCTCAATTTTTGAATTCAGATCCATATTTAAGATTGACCATCTATCAATATCTTTTTTTATTTCTTGTTCCAACCTATCATAGTTTGCTTTATATATTTTGCTTAGGTCTTTAGGTATGTTCACTCCAAGGTATTTTATTTCTTTTTGGTTCCAGTTTAGCTTGATCTTATCAGTTATCTGGTTTAGAGGGTTATAGTGGAATGTCAGTATTTGTGTTTTTGTTATGTTTATCTTGTATCCTGATAATTTTCCAAAATTTTCTATCAAGTTCATCATTTCCATTATTGATTTATCTGGTTGTTCAAGGTAAACTATAATATCGTCTGCAAATAGCCCAATCTTGTGTTCCGCCCCCTTTATTGTTACACCTTTTAATTTCTTATTTTGTCGTATGGCTTGAGCCAATGGTTCTATGAACAGAGCAAACAAGGTGGGCGATAAGCAGCATCCCTGCCTAGTTGATCTTTGTATATTTACTTTGTCTGTTAAGCTACCGTTTATCTTGATTCTTGCCACAGGTTCTTGATATAGCGTCCTTATGCATTGTACTGATTTTTCGTTAAATCCAAAGCGCTCCAGTACACTATATAGGAATTTCCAGTTAACCCTGTCAAATGCTTTTTCTGCGTCTAAACTCATTATTACTGCGCTTTTCTTTTCTTTATGTATTTGGTTAATTATATGTATTGTTCTCCTGATATTGTCATGTGTTTGGCGTCCCTCTATGAATCCAGTTTGATCATCTTCTATCAATTCCGTCAAGAATGTCTTTATTCGTTTACATATAATTGTTGTGTATATTTTATAATCTACATTTAATAAAGAGATTGGTCTATAGTTTCCGCATTGTTCTTTATCTTTCCCAGGTTTTAAAATAACTGAAATGATTGCTTCGTTCCATGATGGAGGTATTTTGTTGTTGTTCAGCGTCCAATTAAATGACTTTAGGAGTTGTGGCATGAGTTCTTCTATAAACAGTTTATAAAACTCAGATGGGTATCCATCACTACCTGGTGATTTACCGTTTTTAAGTGACTTAATCACATCTCTGATCTCTTGTGTTGTTATTTCTGCTGTTAGTTTTTCATTTTGTTGATTTCCTATTGATGGCAAGTCCAATGTGTCTAGAAATTTTTTGATATCTTTAGTATTTGTTTCTTCAGGTTGCGAGTATAGTTCTTGGTAGAAATTATGGAAAATTTCTTCGATGTTTTCTGGGTTAACTGTGGTTTTATTTGTGGTGGGGTCTTTAATCTTGTATACATTATTCATTGTTTGTTGTTTTCTTAACCGTTTTGCCAGCAGTTTTGTGGCTTTTGGCCCCGTTTCATAATATTTTTGCTTTAGATATCTATTTTTCCTTTCAATTTCATCCATTTGTGTTTCTTTTATCTTTGTTTTTTCTTCTTTAATTTCTTGATATATTTTTGGGTCATTTGTGCTTTGATGTTTACGTTCTAATTCCCTCAGTCTCTCACATCTTTGTTCATACGCTTCCAGTTTAGTCTTATTTGCTTTTCCTGTTTCAACAATTAATTTACCCCTTAACACGGCTTTTAGTGTGTCCCATAGTATTGTTGGGTCCACTTCTTCATTGTCATTCTCTTGGATATATTCGTTTATGTTTATTTTTATTCTTTCTTTCATTTTCTCATCATTTAACAGTCCTACGTTAAGTTTCCATGTTGTTTGTCGTTTTCTATTGTTCAAATATATTTCCATGTATATAGGATTATGATCTGATATTTCTGCCCCTCCAATCCAACAATTTCTCACCCTGTGTCTGTCACCTTCATTCATAAGGAAGTAATCTATTCTAGAGTGTACTTTATGGACTGCTGAATAATGTGTATAGTCTTTTTCGAGTGGGTGCAGGTCCCTCCATATGTCTACCATACCCATTTCTGCCAGTGAGGTTCTTATGAACTTTGTTACATGTTTTTTTGTCTTCTTAACACTTGTTGTGTCAACTTCATGATCCATGACAGCATTTAAGTCTCCTCCACAAATTAGGACTCCTTCACTGTGTGTTGCTATGAGATCAAACAGTTGTTGAAAAAAACCCTTGTCACTTTCTGGTGGGGCATAGATGTTCACTAATGTAATCTGCATACCATCTATTCTTCCCTTTATTATTACATACCTGCCTTCTTTATCCTGGATTTCCTGTTCACTTTCAAATTGTATTTTGTTTGAGATTAGTATCATAACCCCCCTTTTTGCTCCTCCCTTAAATGAACTGTAGTAGGAGTTCTTATAGCCAAATCTCTTTAGTTTCACATGTTCTGTCTTGCTCAAATGTGTCTCTTGCATAAATATAATTTCAGCTTTTTCCTTCTTGAATTTTCTTATTATTCTTTCCCTTTTAACAGGTGAGTTCAGACCATTCACGTTTAATGTCATTATCTTAAGATTTTTACCCATATTCATGTTTTTCCATTTTTTTAACTTGTGCTCCTAGCCCCTTTAACAACAAAAATAACACATATTTATATAAAAACACATTAAAAAATCTCGACCTCTGTACTTTGGGCCTTTCTTCTGCCCACTGGTCCCTGTTGGTGGGTGGGGGGGTTTGTCTTCACAGAGTGAAGGGCCCTCCCTAGACTTCTAATTACTATCAAAGTAATAGTCATAAGTCTAGAAATGTCCAACAAATATCACTTAAACCTCTCCTAGCCGTCTGTTTCTCTTTTACCTTGTCTTCTTGGCCTTCATTTCTTCTGTGCCTTTCTTAATCTTTGTTATGATCTAGGCTTTCAGTTGAAAGCCTTGTAGTTTGTCCTGGGCCCGCTGCTCTACGTCTCTCCCCCTTCTTCCGCCGTTCACTCGTCTCCACTCCGTCTGTCGTGGTGCGTTCAGGGCCGCCGCTGCTCCAGCCGTCTCCTTCGGCACGCTCACCTCAAGGCCCCGCTCCATCATATCCCGCGCTGCCTCTTCGGCCGTGTTGTAGGTTCTTGTGCCTTCCTCCCAATGAATCCTCATTTTCGTTAGCGGCGTTTGGAATCTAATTTTTTTCTCTTTCAGCGTTTTTTTAATATTGGCATATTTCTTCCGCTGCTGCACGATTTCTGTCGGGTAGTCATGGTCAAAAAATACCTGTTTGTCGCCGATTCGTATCTTTTTTTTCCATGCTTGCGTCAGGATTCTTTCCTTTATGTCATATTTCACCAAGTTTACCACAACTGACCTGGGTGGAGAGTTTGTTTTCGGGTTCTGTGCCGGTGCTCTGTGCGCCCGTTGAATCTGCAGATCCGTTTCTCCGGGTATTTCCAGTTCTTTTTTTAAGAACTGATCCATGAATTTTGTCATCGAGTTGCCTTCAATGCCCTCCGGAATTCCAAAGATGCGCATATTGCTTCGTCGGGATCTGCTCTCCAAGTCGTTTATTTTCTCCTGCATCCTCTGCGTTTGCGTCGTCAGGGTCTGTAGTTGTTCGTTTGCCTCGCTTTTCCAATCTTCTAGTTCCGAAATTCGGGTCTGCGCTTCTGTCATACACGCCCGCTGGGAGCGCAGCTCCTCCATGTTTTCCGTTAATTTACGCTCCATTTCTCTTCGGAGGTCCATGATTTCCTCCTTAATTTCTTTTTTCAGTTCCTCCTTAAGAGCCGCTAAATCCTGTTGTAGCTGTCGCTTGAATTCTCTTAACTCTTCACCCAAACTGGCGATGCCAGCGTTCATGTTGTCGAGTCTGGTGTCTTCCATTTTCTCTGCTGTAGACACCTCGTTTTTTTGGGCTTTGCGTACAGCGGTTTTTCCTGCGTTGTTGGAGAGGAATTCTTCAATTTTACCCTGTTTTTGTCCTTGTGCCCGGTTCCTTCGTGTTTTCATCCCTTAGTTTATTGATTCGTTTATGTCGAGTTGGCCATTTACCGATGATTTTTAATCCGGCTAGGGAGAGCTCTTTGTTTAAGTGTTATGTCTCTCCGCCATCTTCCCGGAAGTCCACGACTCTACTTTTAAAGAACACTTAAAAAGAACAGACTGCCACCAGAGCTTCTCAGAGCCTTCTATCAAAGCTGCATTGAGAACATACTGATATATTGTTTAACAGCATGGTATGTGTACCGGACTGAGGCAAACAGAAAAAAAACATTCAGACATCTGTTCATGAAGTTGAAAAAGATGTCGGTCTGCCCCTTCTTACTACGGAAGACATGTCAAGAACACGCTGCCTCCACAGGGCCAATAATTTTATCAGGGAGGAGATGCACCCCTCTATCCGCCTCTTCTCCCTGCTTCCCTCTGGGGGGTGCTATCGCATCCTTAAGACTTGCACCTCCAGACTCAAGTTTTTTATGCCAGAGCCATTGTTGAGCAAAATAGTGGTGGGGTATGACTCCCCTCCTCTCAATCATCACTGTGGACTGAATTTTTGACTTTTTTGTTTCTTCTCTCCTTTCTGTTTGTTTAATATAATTATTTTATTATATCATATTTTTCTATAATTTTTTAATCAGCGGCATGCGATTGATATTTTTATGGAACAGACTGATATTTTATGAGACTGGTTGACATTTTATGGATATCACTTTAAATTCCATTGTACTGGTTTTACTTGGTGCAATGACAATAAAAATATTCTGATTCTGAAGGTGCAAAGTGCAAAGCGTGGGACAAATGTGTGATTTAGATCATCGCAATAGGTCGTAATAGTCGCTGGTACTATAAAAATTGATCTCTCCTGACCCAGTGTGACCCAACATGTTATCTCATCAAACTGAATCTTTAGCCTGAATTTGCCATAGTCACCCTTTAGACCCCATCTGCAGTAGCTCACCATGTTCAAGTGGTGGAGGGGGTGACTGTTTGAGATCGGGGTGGGAATAGGCAAGGCGGGCAAGGCCAGCCGCACTCCTAAGGCCACTGTTGGATCAATAAACGCAACGATCAAAGTAGCAATTAACCCACCGCGTTAACACAAACAGCTGGGCCAGCAGAAACAAACAAAGCCCTCATGTCACCTAAAGCGTTTATTTTTGCAGATTTCCACCTCAGCCAGGGAGACCTCCAGAGCTTGTCAGCTTCTGTAAGCAGTGTTAGAAGAGTGGAATGCAGGGCCACAGGGACGGCTGGCTGCCTGGCCATGCTCGAGTGCCAGGCCGTGAGCTTATTGCTTGTGGTGACGTGTGGGTGAGATCTAGATCTGTTGTCAGGAGGCATCATGCTTCAGTGATTTCCTTGGAGAGATCAGGAAGGAAAGCTGCTCCCCACTAATATCTGAGACCATGTTCCACCAACTACATCTGTTCAGTGTGATCTTCAGGTGCATGGACACTATTTACACTTATCATGCCGTCCATTCCACTGTGGTTTTGGCAAGGCTGGAAAATACAGGAAGATGGGAAGAAGGTTAACAGTGGGTGGGGGGTTGCTTTGTGGACCTTCTGTTCATGCAACCGGCCACTTAGGAAACACAGCGTCCCGTCTGGTGCAGACACAGGAAGATTACATTTGGAGAGGTATCAGGTTTTTAAAACAAAGAGATGTGTTTTCCGTTTGCTGCCGATCCTTCCACTGAGACTTTTGAGCTCCAGAGCTGCAAATGTTTTCGCTGGGGATGCTGAGAGGGTGTTTCTAATTTCCTCTCCCCTATCTCTGGGTGATTTCCTGTGTGTCATGGCTCATTCATTGTGTGTAGAAGAAACGAGAGAAAAATGTGTCAGTACATATGTGTTTGAATGTGCAAGTGTGCTCGCACTTCACGTGTTGTGGGGTCTCTCTACCGAGGGGTGATCTTGACCTGCACAGTTTGTGTTCTGCTGAGGGCTGAACAAAGTTGAGGTATCCAAGTTTCTCTTTCCTGCAGTGATGCAAAAACAATCGGCCAAACAGTGGATTTTTGCAGAGATCCACAAAATAAATATCACATTTATTTTATCACTGGGCCAAGTTTGAAAACTGTGACAGTAGTTATACATTGTGCTGTGTGTCATATGATACAGTTTAAAGTTTATTGGTCCTGTTTGGAACGGGCCAATAAAAACTTATAGATTGTAGTACTTAATTAATAACATTGTAGCATGGGTAAGGTGGTCCGCATGTTGTCACCAGGAGTGCATTTTATTGAGTTGTGATGTGAAGCACACCAAAGCTTTTATACAAACTGATTCAGCTATCTATCTATCTATCTATCTATCTATCTATCTATCTATCTATCTATCTATCTATATATATATATATATATATATATATATATATATATATAAAATTTCCACCCAAACTTGATGGTTAAAGTCTTTAAATAGTGTATTAAAACTGATTAGAAAATTTCCATTAACATCTGTTTTCAGATATCAGTTTATACAGTTCTTGTGCATTTAGTGTCATTTGTGTTTTAGCATGTGTGACAGGAGCCAACACTAACCTGATAGAGTAATGAATTTATTTTCATTATCTGCTTTATAATGTCATTTAGTAGACACTGATATTCAACAGTTTTGGAAATGGGAATTGCAGAAGGTAGCAAAAGATGATGGGAACTTTATTTTGCGCTTTGAACATAAGGATCCCTTAAATTTTATTGTATTGTATTGTATTGTATTTATTTTATTATTTTTTTATTTTTAAGGGAAAATGCAAAAAAAAAAATTCCATAATTAAGCAATATTACATGAAAGGGAGTATGGTTTGCTATGCATTGGGCATATGCTGTATCATACTCGCAGTTGCTATAGACATTGATACTGTACGACCTCGAGTATAATATTGTTTTTATACAGCAGTTCCACAAGCACAATTTATTAAATGGCAGCAATACTGGACAAAATTTTATGATTTGTTTGTTTAACCAGTTATTTTGCATAGCTGAGAAAAAATAGTCCCTTCTAAATGTAACCAGTAACTGTTGCTATACATCTCAATCAGCATGAAGACGTCTATTGTCATTTCACACACGTAAACAAATATTGTCAAGTGCAAAAGTCAGTGTTTATAATGCATACCAGTCACCTGTTGAGTCGGTACCGCACACGGGCCGAGATCAAAACGTGGCCAATGCCAGTGGCTGCTTAGCATGCTAGCGATTTGGCTTTGGCACACTTCTCTTACTTTTTCTTGGCATTTTCAGATGAAACAAAGAATCCATCACTACAAAGGTGTTGTGGTTGTTAATCAAGACAATAAATCCAACTCTAGCACTGCCTGTTTTTTAAAACAGACATGAAATAGTTTAACAATGTTTATAAGGGCAGACTTAATAAAGTTTTTTTAAAAGGGCTGGACTTCCGGGTCACGGAGGTGAGATTTCTTTTCAAACAGTGCCTCACTGTGGAAATTAAGGTATCCAACACATCTCGCAGTATTGCAGTTCTCGCAGATAGAGATTACAGTAAATTACTGTTAGTAATTAACGGTTACGAGAACACTTTTGAAGCGGAGTGATGCATATCCAGTGAAAAATTGGAGTGCAATTATCATGGAATATAGTAAGTCCTAGAATCCCTATTGTCCAATCAAATTGCTTAGTCGGAGCTAACCATTGTATAATACTAACTTTACGGCCATTAACGTCACTTATATATATTTACCTAGTAGAGTTGCACCAAGACTAGAACGAGACCAAAGCTCTCTTCTAAATGTCCACTTGTTCCTTACGTAGTGCGCTATATAGTGAATCAACTATTTTGTAGTGCTGTTCGAAATCTTAAATGAAAATTTAATTCATCATATAGTGCATTCAAATATCTTATAATGCATTTTGAACAGTAGTGTACAACCAGTGGTCGCTATATTATCCAATGTATCCCATAATGCAGTGGAGCCATGAGAGAAGAGCTTCACATCACAGCATAAATTGCAGGTCTGGTGACATGATAACAAAATCAGTCATCGACCTGCAATCTTGGTTGTCCTGGTGCCAAGTGCGCACATATGAACAACCTTATGCTTGAACTTGGTGTTTCTTATGGACAAACTGTGATTAGCACAGAAGTCCAATAACTGAACAGATTGGGCAGGCTGTTCCTGTCGATCAGACCCTTGCAGGTGTTGCTGTCATTGACCACGTGTGCGTTGAAGTCTCCCAGTAGGACAGTGAAGTCTGAGGAGAAGCACTTTCCAGCACCCCATTCAGAGACTCTGAAAAAGGTGGGTGTTCTGAAACATCATTTGACGCATTGGCCCAAATGATGGTCAGGACCCGTTTCCCAACCCGAAGTCACAGGGAAACAATCCTTTCGTCCACTGAGAAGAACCCCAATATAGAAGGAGGCCAGCCAATCTAGTAAGCAGGGGATCAGACCAAGAACTCTGCCTTTGACTGCCACCCAATTCACATAGCACCAGAGTCCCATGATCCCTCCTGCAGGTCGTGACCGTATTGGAGGGCAGACCCATGTGGTTCGATTGGACTGAGCAGAGCTGGGTCCTATGGGCAGAAACCTGGCCACCAGGTGCATGCTACCAAGCCCCTCCCCCAGGCCTGGCTCCAGGGTAGGGCCCCAGTAACCCCATACTGGGCGAGGAACACTAAATCCTTGATTGAACATTCATCATGAAAGTCTGTTGCATTCGTGACCTGGATCCCTTTAAAAGCAGTTGAAAATGAATGAACGATTGATTCCTGCTCAGTCTCTGCAGTCTGTATGTCAAAGTGTCCTTGAGCAAGACACTGAACCTCGAATTGCTCCTAGTGGGTCAGGCCAGCATCTTGCATGGCAGCTCTGCTGCCATCAGTGTGTGATTGGGTGGATAGCTGGATCTGTAAAACGCTTTGGTCATCCAGAGATGAGATAAATGCGCTATATAATTGAATGCCATTTACCATTTGAATGACTAAATTAATGAGTGAACAAATGAATGAATGAAAGAATGAATGAACTTTGCTGCAGTAATTAGATAATTAAAGAAACAAACACAAACATTTCATTTAGACATGGATGAACTATTAAAATAGATCTTCAGTGATCTCCCCAGTCGCCATGGTCTCCTCAAAGTTTTGACTCAGTCCAAAACAAACAAGGATCTGCCAAACGATCCCAAAGATCAAAAATTGTCCCAATCTCTCAACGATCTCTATGCTGTGTAAAGGGGCCCTTACTGGAGAGGCCCAGCGGATCCTAAGAGCCTCCTGTGGTTAAATAGGCCATTTCCACATGGCCTCAGCCTTTTAAAGCTTGGGTGTGCTTGTCCGTCCCCTCTATTAGAGCCTGCTCTGCTGGAACCAGATAAACCGACTTAACAAAGACTCAAGGGAGAAGTCCTACACAAGGCAGTTCATCCACTCCCACTGCTGCTCAGAAGAGCAGGAAGTTAGGGACACATTTTAGGGGTATTAAGTCTGAAAGATTAGAAACAGCGCTGACACATGTGGCTGTATTCTGAATATTATCTGATGGTGCAGAGAAGTGATCAGGAATAAAACTGAGCAGAACAAGCCACAAAAACGAAAAGAATACCATTTTCTCATAACTCTGAGATCTGATGCCAGGCAGGGATGACGTAGAATAAACGGACAAAGAAAAAAATGTTTTAGGCATCTTAACATTTAATCAAAGTGTCCTCCAAACAGATATATGTTAAGCTTTTTTATGTTCCTAACATTTTGTTTACTCTTAACAGCGCATAGCTTCCTGATCCAGAGTCAGATTCAATTATAGCCTCTGTGCTGTAGATCAAAGTGTAATCAGATCCTCATTCTGAGAAGAGAGGCTCAATACTTAAGTCGTGGGATAAGCATTGTTCACCTAATAAGTTACATGGCTGTCACTCAAAAATGTACTTACTACTACTTACTTAAGTAGTCGTGAGTAAGTAAGTTAGTAGTAGTAAGAGTATGTACGGTGTCAATGTGGTAATTCGGTCGTAGCCTCAGTGCAAAGTGGAGGGTCGAAGACATCACTGCATTGATATATTCATGATACTGAAGAGGAGGGAAATACAAGTCTATATTCATATGAGGACAACAACCTTATATTATGAATTTGTTAGAAATCATAAAGACCAGGAGCAGAGGAGAATTAGGAGGAATAATGACTACAAGCAATAAATTAGTCCGTGGTGTGAGAAAAATCAAATGGAGAACGACACAGCTCTTATGGTGAATTGTTTAGCTTATGATATTTACAGGATTATGATAGTTAATACTGAAAAAAAAAATCCAGTGAATGTCTGTCATACAGGTGGCAGCTTTATTTGAAGGCTGACTCTGTGGAGAGCTTTCATTTACTCTGTTATTAGAGCTTGGTAATTATCATTGGTTAGATTTTAGCTAATGTTAACCAGGGTATTACTGAGCTGGCAGAAATATCTGATAAATCCCTCACAATCACAATCCCTCTTTTCCTCTCCCCTCTTTTCCTCTCCCTGTTCAGTGGGCCAACCAAATACAGTCTTTTAATAAGTCCATTAGCTGTTAGCATCGTTAGCCACTATACTCCTGGTTCTTTGCTAATCTGCTCTTCTTTTGTGTCTGGCAAACTTTCTTAACTCATCCAAATTATTGGGTGAGTGATTGTAGATTTCCCCTAATGATGGAGGGAGGATATCTGACACATTTTTTCGTTCTAGAGGAACATGGTCTTTCTGTTTCCGGTTAAATCCGCAGCTGATCCCGGTGTAAACATTAATGGGGTTGTCTCTACACTTCCACACAAATCAACACAGTTCTGGTCTCGATAATGTCACATTTTTTTCCCTGATTTGCACACTTTATATAATGTAAAAATAAATAAGTTAAAGTGTAGAGAAACTGGAATTTGAGCAGGAGTGGCTGTAATCGGCAGAAACTTGGACCTCCTCTGTGTTGAAATGAAAGTTTCTTTTCAGAAAAAATAAAGAGCAAATGTCCTGATGACCTGAAAGTTGGTACGACCTGCTGAAACATAGTAATTGTTACTACTATTAGTAAATTATTCCTGATATATTTTACTACCACCCCTGCAGTACAGAGAGCTGACACACATCTTCCCTTCTTTTTATGTAAAATGGTGCATTTTGAAACAAGGTGCTGGTTTAGGAGCAGGTCTGAAAACTGACACTTCAAGTTAAAACTTCTGCCTTGAAGTATAGTAAACTCCAATCAAAACTGTATTGACATTTAAAGGGTAAACTTCCAAGACACATTATAAATAAATGTTTTAAAAATGTTAACCTTCAGTATCCACTGTAAGTATTGTGTGTATACCTGTGTATGTTTCTTGTAAATGTGTCATATGAGCATGTTTTCACAGTTAAAGCCCTGCACATGCAGCTTCATGAAAGCTTTATTGGCTTCAGTCATTTTTTAAAGCCAAGATTTCCTGGTCAAAATTGAATCACATTTCTGTTGTTTTTGAAGTATGTTATTGTGGTTTGCTGCAAGTGATGTAGTGCACCCCCGAGTCCATGCACAGATGCACGTTCACTGTGTCCACCAGTTTCTGTTTCCTGAAGGAATGTGTCACTGAGGCAGTAGGTAACTGAAGTCCAGTCCCAGGATGATGACTCTTAACTCACATTGTTGTGTTAAAAGATTTAGTTACACTTTGAAAGGATATGAGATCATTGGACAAAAGCAGAAATGGGTAGTAACAAGCTATTTACTCCTGTACACGTACTCTAGTAATTTTTTCACTAAATTGTACTTTGATGATTAGTTTTATTGCAGAATATTTTTTTTACTCTTACTTGAGTAGATTTTTGAAGAAAAAAAATCTGTAAAAACTTTAATACGAGTACATTTGGTTGTACTCTTTGAGTTACTTTTGATTTTACAGATTTTATATGTATGCCATTCATGCTTTTCTGTCATCAGTTTTTCTTCCATTTAGATTTCAAACCATTATTCTTCTATTCTGATTCAGGAACAATAGGATTTATTAGTTTCTTTATACAGTGCATCCAGAAAGTATTCAGTGCTTCATTTTTTTCCACATTTTGTTATGTTACAGCCTTATTCCAAAAGGGATTAAATTTATTTTTCCCCTCAAAATTCTACACACAATACCCCATAATGACAATGTGAAACAATTTTTTTTTTTTAGATTTTTGCAAATTAATTAAAAATAAAAAACTAAGAAATCACATGTACATAAGTATTCACAGCCTTTGCCATGAAGCTCAAAATTGAGCTCAGGTGCATCCTGTTTGTACTGATCATCCTTGAGATGTTTCCACAGCTTAACTGGAGTCCACCTGTGGTAAATTCAGTTGATTGGACATGATTTGGAAAGACACACACCTGTCTATATAAGGTCCCACAGTTGACAGTGCATGCCAGAGCACAAACCAAGCATGAAGTCAAAGGAATTGTCTGTAGACCTCAGAGACAGGATTGTCTCGAGGCACAAATCTGGGGAAGGGTATAGAAAAATTTCTGCTGGTTTGAAGATCCCAGTGAGCACAGTGGCCTCCATCATCCGTAAATGGAAGAAGTTCGGAACCACCAAGACTCTTCCTAGAGCTGGCCGGCCGTCTAAACTGAACGATCGGTGGAGAAGGGCCTTAGTCAGGGAGGTGACCAAAAACCTGATGGTTACTCTGTGAGAGCTCCAGCGTTCCTCTGTGGAGAGAGGAGAACCTTCCAGAAGGACAACCATCTCTGCAGCAATCCACTAATCAGGCCTGTATGGTAGAGTGGCTAGACGGAAGCCTCTCCTTAGTAAAAGGCACATGGCAGCCCTCCTGGAGTTTGCCAAAAGGCACCTTTCTCAGGCCATGAGAAACAAAATTCTCTGGTCTGATGAGACAAAGATTGAACTCTTTGCCGTGAATGCCAGGTGTCATGTTTGAAGGAAACCAGGCACTGCTCATAACCACACCAATGGTGGTGGTGGTAGCATCATGCTGTGGGGATGTTTTTCAGCAGCAAGAGCTGGGAGACTAGTCAGGATAGAGGGGAAGATGAATGCAGCAATGTACAGAGACATCCTGGATGAAAACCTGCTCCAGAGCCCTCTTGACCTCAGACTGGGGTGACAGTTTATCTTTCAGCAGGACAACAACCCTAAGCACACAGCCAAGATATCAAAGGAGTGGCATCAGGACAACTCTGTGAATGCCCTTGAGTGGCTCTGCCAGAGCCCAGACTTGATCCAATTGAACATCCAATTGAACATCTCTGGAGAGATCTGAAAGTGGCTGTGCACCGACACTTCCCATTCAACCTGATGGAGCTTGAGAGGTGCTGCAAAGAGGAATGGGCGAAACTGCCCAAAGATAGGTGTGCCAAGCTTGTGGCATCATATTCAAAAAGACTTGAGGCTGTAATTGCTGCCAAAGGTGCATCAACAAAGTATTGAGCAAAGGCTGTGAATACTTATGTACATGTGATTTATTAGTTTTTATTTTTAATAAATTTGCAAAAATCTCAAAAAAACTTTTTTCACATTGTCATTATGGGGTATTGTGTGTAGAATTTGGAGGAAAAAAAATAAATTTAATCCCTTTTGGAATAAGGCTGTAACAAAACAAAATGTGAAAAAAGTGAAGCACTGTGAATACTTGCCGGATGCACTGTATGATCTAGATTATTTTATTTAAGGATGCATGTTTGATTCTCCTCAGACTAACACATCTAAAAGGACAAACCTCCCAAATTTTGTGGATAAAGTTACAAATGTTTAAGGAAGAATGCTAATATATAAAATGCAAACATATCAAGAAAAAAATTAGCAACTTCATCCACCTTATTCCTAGACCCCATAATGCTTTGCGTGAATTATGGACGCAACTTCCGGTACTAGTTTAGAACGTATGGTTGTCACTGAAATGGGACAATGGAACAATGACTTCGGCATCAAAAATGCAGGAACACGGCCTTTTGCACTTCAAAAACAGAAATATAATCATACCACTTCCCATGACTATGGAGGGATGGGAAGATGACCTTAAAAAGTAGCCTAGCAGACTGTAGCTCCGTTAGTTAGCTCCGCTGCTAAGATGCTAATGCTGTAAACAAATAAAAGCTCTGAGATATATCAATGTTTCCACTGCAATAAAGTCGGTTGCATTTTGTTAAAATTTGTTGGACATAATCAAACTTACGTCAAAGCAGACATAGAATCTAGTCAGAGCCACAAAGAACCACAACACCGTGCTTGGGTGTTTTAATGTTGGGGTAAATACAGACAGCTGCAGCTGTTCGTTTTACCCCAAAATTAAAATGCTCATGCTGCTGTCATGCCCTGAATGCTTGTTATTTAACTTAACATATACAGACCTTTTCTGACAATTGTTCAGAATTTTATTGACCTATATTGTGTGATAATTTAAAAATTAATGCATGCTGAAGTCCATATCATTCCAAGGCAGTGTGACAAATGCCAAAAAAAAACAAAAACTATTTGATATCTTTCTTAAATTGTTAAGCCTTAGGAAGCAAACTGTTCCTCTTTTTTATTTATTATTTTACTTCATGCAGCCTTGCATCCAATGACATACAGTACGTACTGTATATGACCCATAAATGTCAGATCTGTGACATTCATACAAGTGAAAACATACCTGGAATCACACCAGCAGTCCTTGTTAGTTTTCAGTGCATGATCTACACATTGGTGAGAAGCCTCTATTTATACAGTCTATGGCACAACCACGAACACCAGCAATAAGCACCAAAACTACGCCAAAACATTCAAAAACTACAAGTGCTGAAATTAGCTGCCACTTGAGTGCAAAACACGTATGTGAACTATACATTAAAATGAATTTGAAAAACTTTTAAAAACACTATTTTAAATGCCCCTGCTACTCTAGTCTTACTGACTGATTTAACACTACTTCAGCCAAAACCAGAAGTTGCGCCATCATCGTTTCTACAGCAGCGCCCTCAGGAATAAGGTGGATAGTAGCGGTAAATTTATTAGCATAAAGTTACGTTAAGTCATTTTGTGCACAAAATATTATAGATTTATCACAAAAAAAGAAAAAAAAACTTGTTATATTTGTTCATACATGGAAAAAAAAAACCAAATTTATCAAGGAAAACAAATTACAAGAAAAATGTCTTAAGTTTGAGAAATACCTCAACTTACCAAACAAATTTATGAGGGAAAAAAGTCACAAATTTGTGCAAAAAACATTAATAAGAGCCAAATTAAATTGGAAAAAAAAAATGAAAATTAAAGTCGCTCACTACTAGTGGATACTTTCCTACTATTACTCAAGTGATTTATTTGGCGACTACTTTTCCTTGTACTTGAGTATTTAATGCTACTTTTTCCTGAAGACAATTTTGGACTTCTCTACCCACTCCTGGACAGAAGAACTGATCACTTATGTCTGTTTCTTTCACCACTGCCCCACTGAACCCTCCTCTGTACTTGCATACTGTAGATACTATATATGTGTACATTTGTTGTTTAGCTCACAGGAGGCTCAGGCTTGAAATTTATATTGTTTTATCAGTCTATGTCCATAAATGACAGAACTGGGAAACTGTAGGTCCCTATACACATTGAAGTGCTGCACCCTCGTGCTGTATTTATTATTTGTTGTGCCTGAGTTGTTTCCAGAGGTAGTCTGTCATGTTTTTTGCAGCAGTTTTATTCCACATCACCGTGGAACCAACACAAGCTAAAGTTGTGTAACAGATATTCCCCCCTGTAATTATACCTCTGGCGCTCAGACATTATTGGTCCCTCTTTCTATTTTTAAATATATTTCATAATTTTCCCTTTGCTGTATTTGGAAAAGCTGCCTGTCCAAGGCTCTGCTCTAACAGAAATGACATTTCCACTATGATATTATGGATAAAAATGTTATTTTCTTTGCTGGGCCATGTGAGCAGCTCGTGAGCTCAGTGGTCCTGGACGTTTGCCACCAGAGCACGTGACAGAACAAAATTAGTTTTAGGTCAGCCTGGCATCGCTGTCAGTTTCCTGCCCTGTCACAGGACATTGTCCAAGCTATCTCCCTCCTACACACAGACATACACAAACCTGGCGTGTCCATCAGCCCATGGTAGGGGGACATAGTCACACAGCTTAACTGCTTCCAGTGCTCTGTTTATTGGCCTATTACAGATCTGTTAAACATAACAGTGTGGTGTACCAAGCATGGCCTTGCACAACCTCAGCTGAACTTTTACACCTGAGTTTGAGACATGAAACCAAGGCCGTTTTTAGCTTTTTGGGGCCCTATGTAATATTGCGTTTGGGGGGGCCCTGTTTTGGTAATGGGATAGTGTTCAAACCCTTTAAAATGGGAAGCCAAAAATCTCTCCTCCCAATAAAAACATTGGCAAAATGAAAATGGGTCATTGTCTAAATCAGGGGTCTGCAACCTTTGCAGATCAAAGAGCCATTTCTCCCCTCTCTGACTAAAATAGAATAACTGAGAGCTGCAACAGCTGTTTGACCATTAAAATAAATATTATGCTGCTGATAAAGTTTTATATATAACACTGAATGTTCAAGAAATGTAGTTTATGTGGCATTTATGAATTCACACTACAACAGAGATGAAAACTGATGGAACTTTATTGCTATTACTATATGTTGCAACAAATGAAAAAGCCAGACTCTTCTGAAAAAAAATGTCTTATATGGCCTTTGAAATGAACTGAAAACCAAATAAAGCAGGCAACATTTGAGTCCTTCTCATATGTGAAGAAAAAAATAAAAGGGAGAACTAGCCCACTTTGAAACATTAAATAGAATAAAAATCTAACCAGCATCCATATGAATGCTGCAAATTTATGACAAAAAGGCTGCAAATTTGCGATGAAAAAGTGGGAAGTTTACAAGAACAGTGTCACAAATTTATGAGAAAAATTTTGCAAATTTGCAAGAAAAAAGTAGAAAACCTCTGAGGAAAAAAGTTGCAAATTTATGAGAAAAAATTTAAGGTAATTTTAATACCTCCTCAAAGAATGTCCATCTTTTAGCATGTGGTCCCCCTGGTGTTAAAAAAAATTAGAAAACAATTTCAAGATAAAAACCCTAAAATTGCAAATTTATGACAAAAAGTCTGCAAATTTACAAGCCATTAATTGCAAGTTTATGAGGAAAAAGTCATAAATATGGGGAAAAAATGACAATTTTCAAGCAAAATGAGCAAACTTTTGAGGGAAAAAAGTTTCAAATTTCAAGACAAAAGCTGCAACTTTTTAAGAAAACGTCACAAATTTACTAGAAAAAAGTTGCAAAGTGACAAAAAAGTCAAATTTATGAGGAGAACAGTTTGCAAATTTGCAAGAAAAAAGTTGAAAGTAATTTTAACCCCTGACCCCGCAAAAAAAAAAAAAAAAGTTGAGTGTGAAGTTGTAGATCATTGTCCCGCTAGTGGCTGAAAGGGCCCATTTCATTTGCATACTGTGCCTTATAGCCAGAAACAGCGCCACATGAAAACACACACACACACACACTTGTTACTATAG
Organism: Pholidichthys leucotaenia; assembly: GCA_020510985.1. NCBI lineage: Eukaryota > Metazoa > Chordata > Actinopteri > Cichliformes > Pholidichthyidae > Pholidichthys > Pholidichthys leucotaenia. The sequence goes on from CM035849.1 coordinate 240,324,505, forward strand.
TGTAACGGCCACCTCCTCTCCTCCTCTTCTGCCCTCTCTTAGCTCTGGTCACAACATACTCAGATTTTCCTCCCTCAATCAATGCATACTCAGCATTGAGAGGGACAAAAGGACGGAGACGGGGGCGGGTGGGGGCAGGAGGTGAGGGAGGATGGCCGGGGGGGTAGCGCAGGTTGAGGAGAGGAGATGCTGTCAGTGGTTTTGGCAGTCATCAAAGCCAATGATGCACACGGGACTTTCTGACCTCAGACTGTTTCTCTCCCTTGGATCTGTCAGCACAGTTCAGCAGTGTGAACTGTGTTCTTCGTTCTCTGCCCTTTGTTGCCCCGTGTCATTTTTTTGTTTGAACACTGTTTGTTGCCCTGTGTGTGTGTGTGTGTGTGTGTGTGAGAGAGAGAGAGAGAGAGAGAGAGAGAGAGAGAGAGAGAGAGAGAGAGAGAGTCACAGCTAAAACATTAGACCACAGAGAGGGAGCATTGGAAAGGTCTGCGAGCTGACCAGGGCGATCTGCAGTCAACCGTAGCGCAGAAAACAGGGTGGAGGATAGCGAGTCAGTTCTGAGTTCACATTCACAACAGTGTGACACAGCCGGATGGCCAAAGATTGACATCATAGTCTTTTGGTTCATATATGGGACTGGCTTGTTTGGCATGAAGTTTTCATATGCTCTTCTTCAATATGGTTTGCTGAGTGAAAGTGGTCGCCATTGCAAAGGCATCATGTCAGCAAGCATGAATTCATTAAAGAGCTGTTGAAGATTTTACTTTTTTCAGTATCACAAAGTGTATGGATTTTCATTTCCTGCATTTTGAGTGCAGCAAAAGGAAATTAATTCTAAACACCAGGAGGCTCATAGTCTGTGCCGTTTTTTGTTTTTTTTTTGTGTGTGTGTGTTGGTTAGAAGGATAGTTGGACTATTCATAAAACTGTTCTTGAGACAGGAAGCTAAACTACATTTAACAGTGTTGGTGGAACCTTAAAAAGTTTTTAGTCTTAAAATTGTTTATCCAAAATTAAGGCCTGAATTATTCTTGAAAATTACAATCAATCCTTAAATTTCTTTTTCAAAGGTCTTAAATGCCATAGCTAGGATAAAAATGACAGCTGTTATTGTTTTTGCATTTTAACATAAGTCAAATGAAAACAAACAGGAATCATTTGTCAGAAATTTGCATCTTTTTCTCATTTTGCATCTTTTTTTCCTTTTAAGTGGCAGTGGCTCAGGAGGGAGAGCGGGGCATCCAATAACCTGAGGGTTGGCAGTTCCAAACTCTCTCTCCCCAGCCATCCTGCCATTGTGTCCCTGGACAAGACATTTTACTCACCTTGCCTCCAGTGTCCATGACACTGGGTATGATTGTGTATAAATACTCGGTAGTGGTCTGAGAGGCCACTGGCATGGATTGGCAGCCACATTTCCATCAGTCTGCCCCAGGGCAGCTGTGGCTACAGCAGTAGCTTACCACTACCATTGTCTGTCTGTGGAGTGGATGAATAATGGACTCATTGTAAAGCACTTTGGGTGTCTTGAAAGGTGCTATATAAATGCAATCCATTATTATTACTATTATTATTATTATTATTATTATTATTATTATTAAATTTAGGACCCTTTTCATTAAAAATGGGACTTTGTTCTTGTAATTTTTTTTCCTCATAAATTTGCAACTTTTTCTTATGAATTTACAAATTTTTTGCTTGGAATTTTGCAACTTTTTGGATAAATTTGTGACTTTTTTTCTGTGACCTCTTTTGGTTGTGGTGGTAGAGGTTAATATTTTACTTGAATAACTTCATTATCTCACATCGACATAGTTTTTGGGGAAGTTTAAACTTGATATGACCTGAATTTGTCAAAGTGGGTAACACAGGGCTAAAATGCAGGCAGGAATACAGTGCAGAAAAGGTGATTTATTGACAAAACTGTGACAACAGAACAGCAGCATGGGGGCTGCAAACACAACACCAAACTGGACTGACAGACTAACGGGGAACACAGTAGAAATAATAATGATGTTACACCTGACACAGGCTGAGGCACATATGTAGATGAGACTGATCAAGATAACGCATGACAGATGAGAAAAAAATCAAGGGTAACGGAGAAGCACAGGACGGGCGGGGCTGAACAGGCAGAGCACACCAGGACCAAAATTACAAATGATAATCACAGCACAGAGAAACAAAATAAGAAAAGGTGAGGACATGACTGAACTCATGTCCTGAAGTGATAGAAAAACAAATATGAACATAAAGCGAGGACATGAGCACAGTCATGTCCAAACCCTTACAGGATTGACGTCCCCAAATTTTCAGTAATCTCAGGTCTATTAAATAACTGCACAGGAGTACCTCGAATGTGATCACTGGGTTTTTGCTGTTTTACAAATGTTAGGTCTTAAATGGAATCTAGTGGCCTTCAAAAAGGTCATAAAGTCTTTAATTTAACATCCTCATAGCTGCAGAATCAGTGCTTGTGTTTTAGTATTTATTGTAGTTGATATATATTTCTTGGTCTGGCATGTGCATTTCCTGCCTATCATACTATGTGGTTTTCTCCAGATAGAAATGAAACATTTTCTGTTATTAAAATAACAAATTTGGGTCATTGTGGAGCTTTGACAGAAACGCCCTCTGTGTGTGCCCTTTCTACTTCTCGTTGTATTTTGATCTTACTTTTCTTGTTTACCATATTTGTCTTGGATACAACTTTGGAAAGTAACAGCATTGCCTCCTGGGGTAGGTATGGATTACAGTAAGAAGTTTGTTCTTGGCCCCGCAGACTCTAACACAATTTAATCTTGACCGTAACAAGTTATTTACCTACCAGTATGGCTATCCATCATTCTGTGAAGCATTATTTTCTTTCTGCGCTGTCATCCTAATTTGAGCATCTGTGTGATTTGGAGTCACATATTCATCAGCAGGGCCAGTGTTTGGGCGCCAGTGTGTAAAATGGCCCCTTGACCTAAACTCCCTGACTCATGAGAAAAGCAAATGTTGCTTTAATCATCACCCTCAGATGGACTTGTGCACTGCTGCCATTGTGGATTACTACATGTTTGTTTCTGGATATTTTTTTTTTTTTGTGGCTTTTATTAGCTGTCACCAATAGTGGGATAAGAAGACTAAAAAAAACTGAGAAAAGATTAGTTTTCTATCACCCAGATTTAGGCCTGACATTCCATTTTGTTTTCCATTACACACTCAAGCCCTTTGAAGCATTTTTTCGCCCTTTTGCCATAGTGTAAACATTTGGAAACAGTGGTCGCTAAGCCCAGTGAGTGCCATTCAGTGGTTGACTTTTTTCCTCTCCTGTCATCTGTGCGACCTTATCTGATTATTGTTAGTATTTCGCTGTGATGTGGTAAGAGCGTAGCTGCCATACACGTGACATCATCTTAGCCTCGAGTTTCCATGGAGAGATCATTACAAAGTCACACACAAAACACCATAAAAGGATGTTGTTGTTTTTTTTGTTTTGTTTTTTGCATGTTATAGCAAATTTGTTTGCATCTTTATAAATATGGACACAAAAAATTACACCCTAACAAAAACTGTCCCTCTGAATAGTTTGGATCTAATGAAAGAAATCATGGTAAACTTTTTTTTTTGTCAGAATGTACTCAAGGTTCCATCATTTCTATGATTAGGACTCTTAAAATCTGATACACATATGGTGACACAATATGGAAACTGAAATTAAACGGCAACTATACCTGCACTCTGAAATTACGTGACAAATGTTTAACTGTTAGGTGGATTTTAATTATCCCTCGCTAGTCGAAGACCAAAGGGGTATGGGGCTGTCCATCCTGTTATGTCTGGAAATAGGACAGCGGAGGCAGGAGTCAAACCGAGCACGAACTTTATTACAGAACACTCAAGGTGGTACACGTGTGCATTAATATAGCTGCAAGCTCACACTGAACTAATACAGGCTCTTGCTGTGACAAGGATGGAGCACCAAAGACCACGGCTCCCGCCAGCAGTCTCAATATACGCATGGCGTCACCCACCATCCAACGTCCCAGCCCGGGTCCCACACCATCTGGATCAGCTCCAGCGCCACGCCCTGATCCAAGACAGCTGCCTCCACCTTCTGCAGATGGTTGACATGCCCTCCCGAACCATCCACCATCCAGACAGCAGCTGGCCCCTTTCGTGCTGCGATTCTCATCCACAATGACGGGACTGTCTGTGGATCCAGGCGGTCGGACAGATCGTTGGATTCTCTCTGTGTGCTATGTTCTCGCTCCATGTTCCGTTCGCTCTGGCTGTACCCATGTCCGCGAAATCACACTCTCCCTCCTGCGATGAGGCTGCAGCTCGAAAATGCTCATGCCGCACGGGGACCAGCTCCAGGTACCGTGTGGCTGTGGCAGCTCCAGCACCTGCATGGGTGCAGTCTGGGGCTTCTGCTGCTGCTCCGGTTCTACTGGGTTCTGTTCGGCGTGCGGTGTGAGGCAAGGAGTGGCTGTGTCCACATCTGAATGCAATGAACCCTGACCGTCGTCGGTCCGCTTGGGGTCTGTGAAGGAGAAGCCCAGTTCAAAGAACAAATCCCATCCCATAACATTATCGCCCTGGCATGTCACCTGGAACAGGAACGCTGAGATTATTCTGTCGGCATATTGCACTGTGAAAGTGATGTCTCTGCTGGTCATGGAGCATCCATCGTTGGACAGTTCCACTGCTTCAGGTCGCCAGGGAGTAAGCCGTCCAGCTTCATTATACACTGCAGTCCTGACCCAGTTCTCGGGGCCCACAATGTTGATGTCATCCCTGTCAGACGTGGGGTCGACGGGCTCAGCAACTGGGACAACCGTCTGCACCAGTGGAGATGATTGTGGGGAGTGCGGGCCAGGACCCGCCAGCTGTCGGTGCTGGCCAAACCTGACTCGCTTAGCCACCAAACTCTCCAGCCGAGGTGCCTGACAGGTGCCTCTCTTCAGGAAAAGTGTAGAGTTTCTTTTGGAAGGCCAGTTTTTCTCCTCGTCACCATTTGTTATGTCTGGAAATAGAACAGCGGAGGCAGGAGTCGAACCGAACATGAACTTTATTACAGAACACACAAGGTGGTACACGTGTGCATCAGTATAGCTATATGCTCACACTGAACTAATGTAGGCTCTTGCTGCGACAAGGACGGAGCGCCAAAGATCACGGCTCCTGCCAGGAGTCTCTTAATATAGGCACAGCGTGATGACGTCACCCGTGCCTGCGTCCTCACGTCCGTGCTGCCTATTGTTAATATAGGGGCATATCTAAGACGTCCAGCCATCTGTCCCAATTTTGTGAAATCAACTCCTCCTACAGTTTTGTTTCGATTGTTTTGAAACAGTGATGTGTATATGAAATATGATGTGCATATTGCTATTTGACTGTGACTGGAAGACCTTGAGGTTAAGGTCAGAGGTCAGTTTTTCTCTAAATCCTATAAACACAATAACTACTGAAAGAAATGGTGTAGGCTTTTCATATCCATACCATACTTGTATCTACAGTGGATATAAAAAGTCTACACACCCCTGTTCAAATGCCAGGTTTTTGTGATGTAAAAGTATGAGACCAAGATAAATCATTTTAAAACTTGTTCCACCGTTAATGTGACCTATAACCTGTACAATCCAATTGAAAAACAAACTGATATCTTTTAAGGGAAAAAATAAAAAATAAAAAACTTACAATAACGTGGTTGCATAAATATGTACACCCTGTTATAACTGGGGATGTGGCTGTGTTCAGAATTAACCAATCACATTCAAACTCATGTTAAATGGGAGTCAGCACACACCTGCCACCATTTAAAGTGCCTCTGATTAATCCCAAATAAAGTTCAGCTGTTCTAGTAGGCTTTACCTGACATTTTTGTAGTCACATCTTACAGCACAAGCCATGGTCCACAGAGAGCTTCCAAAGCATCAGAGGGATCTCATTGTTCAAAGGTATCAGTCAGGAGAAGGGTACAAAAGAATTTCCAAGGCATTAAATATACCATAGAACACAGTGAAGACAGTCATCAAGTGGAGAAAATATGGCACAACAGAGACATGACGAAGAACTGGACGTCCCTCCAAAACTGATGAAAAGACGAGAAGAAAACTGGTCAGTGAGGCTGCCAAGAGATTGACAGCAACATTGAAGGAGCTGCAAGAATTTCTGACAAGTACTAGCTGTTTAGTACACGTGACAACAATCTCCCGTCTTCTTCATATGTCTGGGCTATGGGGTAGGGTGGCAAGACGGAAGCCTTATCTTACGAAGAAAAACATCCAAGCCCAGCTACATTTTTGCAAAAACACATTTGAAATCTCCCAAATGCATGTGGGAAAATGTGTTATGGTTCGATGAAACCAAGGTTGATCTTTTTGGCCATAATTCCAAAAGGTATATTTGGCACAAACACAACACTGCTCATCACCAAAAGAACACCATACCTACAGTGAAGCATGGTGGTGGCAGCATCATGCTTTGGGGCTGTTTTTCTTCATCTGGAACTGGGGCCTTAGTCAGGGTGGAGGGAATTATGAACAATTCCAAACACCAGTCAGTGTTGGCACAAAACCTTCAAGCTTCTGCTAGAAAGCTGAAGATGAAGAGGAACTTCATCTTTCAGCACACCAGTGACCCAAAGCACACATCCAAATCAACAAAAGAATGGCTTCACCCGAAGAAGATTAAGGTTTTGGAATGGCCCAGCCAGAGTTTAGACCTGAATCTGATCGAACATCTGTGGGGCGATCTGAAGAGCGCTGTGCACTGGAGATGCCCTCACAATCTGACAGATTTGGAGCATTTTTGCAAAGAAGAGTGGGCAAATATTGCCACATCAAGCTGTGCCACACTGATAGACTCCTACCCAAAAAGACTGAGTGCTGTAATAAAAGCCAAAGGTGATGCAACAAAGTATTAGTTTAAAAGTGCATATTTATGCAAGCGGGTTATTGTAAGTTTTATTATTTTGTATTTTTCCCCTTAAAAGATTTCAGTTTGTTTTTCAATTGGGTTGCACAGGTTATAGGTCACATTAATGGTTGAAAAAGTTTTGAAATGATTTATCTTGGTCTCATTTCTTTCACAAAACTGGTATTTGTGTGTAGACTTTTATATCCACTGTAAGACAAATCATGGATGGCTTACACCCTGACCTGACTATGGGTTTGGGGTCAAAAGCACAGTGGAGCAGTGGTTAGCACTGTTTCCTCGCAGCTAGAAGGTTCCAGGTTTGAAATCCCAGGCTGGCAGGGGTGGGAACCTTTTTGTGTGGGTTTCCTCTCACAATCCAAAGACATGCTTGTTAGGTTAATTGGTAACTCTGAATTGTCCCAAGGTACTGTCTGTCTCTGATTGGCCCTTAGAATAGAGGGTTGGTGTCGCTTCTAGTTAAGCGGTTTGAGTGGTCTTTGTGACTAGAAAAAGCACTGTATAAGTAGTGGTCCTTATCCCTTAAAAGTTTAAAAGTCAAGGTTAACATTCAATTTGCACTTGTTACTATAGAATGAGTAACATGATCTAGGGTCACCAAACTTTGTACACATGTTCACCCTGAGACCATGACCTCTGACAATGGGTTTGGTGTCAAAAAGTTAAAGGTCAAGGTTAGTATTCTCTTACAACAAAACAAGTAAAGGTCTCACCAAACTTGCTACACAGGTTCACCTTGAGATCCTGACCTCTAACTATATGTTGTATAAAATTATTTTTGCTGTATATTCATTGATGATAGGCTTATCATAATTTGGTTCTTTCTCAATAATTATATGGATAAAGTTGAAAACAGAGACGAGGGATATTGCACTCACCTCAGAGTGCTCTTGTTTATTATTGTTAAACTGAGTGTTTCTAGTTTTCTATGTAAGTAACTGGGTTAAGCCTTTGTAAATATACTGTATACTGTATGTGATATTTGTGCCTGTTCAGGCTACATTTGAGCTTGAGTATGTGTCGCCAACATCTACCTTGTGAACTGCAGAAAAAAATGACGTAGGGTTTTCAAATCAACACCATAGGTGTATCTATGAAAAATCTCAGAGGAATTTGTACTTGGGTGATCTTTGACCTTTAGGTCCCCAAATTTTCTGAACATGATAACTACTAAAAGAAAGGATGTAGCATTAGGATGTAGACAAATCTTTGGCAGCTCAGACCTTAACCTCTGACTATGGATTTGGGGTCAAAAGGTCAAAGATCAGAGTAGCATTCCTTATGCCCTATTACTGTAGAACAAGTACAGCTAGGGTCACCAAACTTTGTATACAGGTTCACCTTGGGATCCTCACATCAAACGATAGGTTTGGGGTCAAATGTCAAGGTTAACACTCCCTTTGGACTATTACTGTACAACAAGTAAAGCTAGGGTCCCCAAACTTGGTACACAGGTTCACCCTGACCTCTGACTATGGGTTTAGGGTCAAAAGGTCAAAGGTTAAGGTTAGCATTCCCTATGTAATATTACTATAGAATGAGTAAAGGTAGGGTCACCAAACTTTGTACAAAGGTTCACTCTGTGACCCTGAACTATCACTATGCTTGTGGGATTGCAAGGTCAAAATGCCATATAAACTACATCTCAGCAACAAAGAAAAACGCAAAAGAAAAAGGGATACCACTGGCAGCCATGAGTATTTTTTAATGTTGGTATCACTTCTTAAATTCAACAGGTTCCAGCTGTATAAAATAAGTTGCTGAGCCAACACAGAGGACCATTGGCAGTGCTGTGCAAAAGTATCAAGGCAGTCCTTATTTCTTTATATTCTGCTAAGAAAATGGAAAGTAGGTGCAACACTTAATTGATACATGGAAATATACTGTATATATGTATAAGTACAGTGGTGTGAAAAAGTGTTTGCCCCCTTCCTTATTTCTCATTTTTTGTATCTTTGTCACACCGAAATATTTCAGATCATCAAACAAATTTAAATATTAAAGATAACAGAAGTAAACACAAAATGCAGTTTTAAATGAAGGTGTTTATTATTAAGGGTAAAAAAAAATCTAAACCTACATGGCCCTGTGTGAAAAAGTGATTCCCCCCCCCCCCCCAAAACATAAATTAACTGTGGTTTATCACATCTTTGGAAAGCTGAGTTCAGTTTGTCTAGCCACACCCAGGCCTGTTCTCAGTCAAGAAATCACTTAAATAGGACCTGCCTGACAAAGTGAAGTAGACCAAAAGATCCTCAAATGCTAGACATCATGCTGTGATCTAAAGAAATTCAGGAACAAATGAGAAACATTGAGATCTGTCATTCTAGAAAAGGTTATAAAGCCATTTCTGAAGCTTTGGGACTCCAGCAAATCACAGTGAGAGCCATTATCCAGAAATAGTGAAAACATGGAACAGTGGTGAACCTTCCCAGGAGTGGCCAACTGACCAAAATTACCCCAAGAGCAGCGATGACTCATCCAAGAGGTCACAAAAGACCCCACAACAACATTCAAAGAACTGCAGGCCTCACTTGCCTCAGTTAAGGTCAGTGTTCATGACTCCACCATAAGAAAGAGACTGGGCAAAAATGGCCTGCATGGCACAATTCCAAGAAGAAAACCACTGCTGAGCAAAAAGAAGATAAAGGCTAGTCTCAGTTTTGCCAGAAAACATCTTGATGATCCCCAAGACTTTTGGGAAAATACTTGTACTGACAAGACAAAAGTTGAACTTTCTGGAAGGTGTGTATCCCATTACATCCGGCGTAAAAGTAACACAGCATTTCAGAAAAAGAACATCATACTAACAGTAAAATATGGTGGTGGTAGTGTGATGGTCTGGGGCTATTTTGCTGCTTCATGACCTGGAAGACTTGCAGTGGTAAATGGAAGCATGAATTCTACTGTCTACCAAAAAATTCTGAAGGAGAATGTCCAGCCATCTGTTTGTGACCTCAAGCTGAAGCACACTTGGGTTCTGCAGCAGGACAATGATCCAAAACACACCAGCAAGTCCACCTCTGAATGGCTTAAGAAAAACAAAATGAAGACCTTGGAGTGGCCTAGTTAAAATCCTGACCTGAATCCGATTGAGATGCTATGGCATGACCATAAAAAGGTGGTTCATTCTCGAAAACCCTCCAATGTGGGTGAATTACAACAATTCTGCAAAGATGAGTGGGCCAAAATTCCTCCAAAGCGCTGTAAAAGACTCACTGACAGTTATCGCAAACGCTTGATTGTAGTTGTTGCTGCCCAAGGGTGGCCCAACCAGTTATTAGGTGTAGGGGGCAATCACTTTTCGCATGGGGCCATGTAGGTTTGGATTTTTTTTTACCTTAATAACACCTTCATTTAAAAACTGTTTACTTGTGTTATCTTTGTCTAATATTTAAATTTGTTTGATGATCTGAAACATTTAAGTGTCACAAACATACTAAGAAAGCGAGAAATCAGGAAGGGGGCAAACACTTTTTCACACCACTGTATATGAGACAAAAAGCATAATTTGTATTATTCTAACAAGCTTTGAATTCAATATTTGTTGTTTTTTTTCTCATTTTTAAATCAGTCTTCGGTGTAGTAATCAGGGGACTGGGTTTTGATGGTTTACTATCAGTTATGGATAAATGTTGAAAAATCAGACAAGAGGAGCAGAACAGTGTGTTTGGTATATTTGTGATGCAGAGCGACATATGTTGATGACAGTTAAAAGTCTGACATTATTATGTCGAGAAACAAAAAAAGACACTCAATTGAATCACCAGTTATGGTAACAGCTTCTTAGATGTGATGATTAGCTACCCCTGTATGTGGAGAATTGAATATTTGATGAGATATTTGGCATATACTGTGAAGTGTTTTATTTCATTGTCCTTACGTTCTTCCTTCTGATGTATTAGTCAGCCAATACTATTCTCCAGATGATGTTGCTGGAGGACTTTGGGATGACTAACCAAGATGCCCAGCAGGAGAGCATTAGCCTTTGCGAGTAACTTCCAGCTGCAGAGCAACCACAGTTGACTCTGATGGCTTGTGTGTCTGTCTGCTTTAAAGCTTAACACACACTTACTCTGCAGCCGACCAGGCAGTGTCAGTAATTTTTCTCTTGATGTGCCAGTGTTTAAAAGGCTAAAGTTTAATATGTCACTATGCAGAAGGGTTCTTATTTCAACCCCCCTTTACTTGTCTTTTCCTTTCTCTTTCCTGCTGTGTCATTTTCACTTTTTTTGCTTCTGTTGTCCTTATGTCCTCTGTATCAACTCCAATGAAAGCTAGGAGAATCAATAATTACTATGTACCAGATAAGCTGTGCAACAGTGCATATGCAAATTTCATAGGATGATGTGCATTTGTGTACAAGGCAGCACACCGCAGCACCTGTTGTCTGCGCCTGTGAGTCTCAGAAGTATTCAGTGTTTTTCCTCTTAATTTTTGGTGTGCTGAAATATTCCATATAGTGCAGCTTGAAATGGTCTTTTTAAAAAATATCTTGAATGAACAAAATTTAACTGTTTTTAAATACAACTCTCCACTTCTCCTTGTGCTGTGGAGGACAGTTTCCACCATCTAGCAGAACTGCAGTGCATATGCATAACCCGGGCACACATTTTGTAATGATTTTACCATATTTTATAATAAAATTTAGCATGCATGACTAAATGTGGGATGGATTGTTTCCCCCTTTTTTTTAACTGAGGAAAATGTTATTAAGCATGTTCAGTCTTTTCCAGCAACACCCAGAGGCTTGACACATGTTTTTGTTAGGTCCTTTCCAAAGAAGCTCAAGTCCTTTAATGTCAGCACAAAGCAGTGACCCCTGAGTGCAGGGACACTTGACTGAAAATAACAGGAGGAGGCCAGAGCTTTGGTCAAAGGGCTCGTGTCATGCTTTCCATGTTTTATGAGAGATCTACAATGTTACAACAATAAATGATCATCCTAAAAGTGCCCAAAGGCTTGAAAACAGAGTATATTAGTTCCTTTAAGAGATCTATTAAAAATAAACTCTTTTTTACCCATGTATCGTGCTCTCTTGCATGCAAGACTTTTCTTACGAGACTTGTCCATGTGACAGCTAGTAATTTTCCAGGAAATGCGTGTCCATGAAACGGTGGGAGTATCCCTCTGAGTGTCTAAACCCACCTTCCAACAGTGCTACTATAGAGTTAGTTTAGTAGTCTGGCTGAAGTGATTATGGCACTTCTCAAAAAAAAAAAAAGCAGTCACCCTAATAGACATCTGTGTTCCCACTTGGGTTCATTAAATCACAGTTGATTATACATCTTGTATTATTCTGGCCTAATTTGTCATTTTTGGGGGGCTGGGATGCCTTGAAAAATTCTGCCGTTAAAGCTACGGTCACAAATACCCTAACGAACAGCTGCAAACACTGTACGAATGATTTTTGGACCATTTCGTACAACCTTTTTAATTGGGCCATAGGAGAATCCAGCATTCCTAGACTGTAAGTTTGTGGCCAGGTTGATGGTGTTATCCAAGATTTCTACGAATGTCCTACGAAAACCCGTCATCGTACAGTGGCCATATGAATGCCTTAGGAACAACGTAAGAACTGTAAAAGATGTTGGTCGTAAGTATGCCTCAAGAACACCTTAAGTTGTTCTTGAGAACACCGGAGATTTGTACAGCTTTCGGTAGGTGGTAGTGAGGTGCTCATAAGGTGGAAGTACAACATTCTCTCTCAGTCCTCTACGTGCCATCTGGCACTTGAGGCAACTGCAAGGAAGCGCCATCTATCTCTGTCAGCCGCTATCTGTGGGGCAGTCTGTAGACTCAAACCTCTGTTCCTAAGTTCCTTCTCCATTGTCCTACGCCAGGTCTCCTTTGGCCATTCTCTGTTCCTTTTGTCTTGAAGTGTCCACCGTAGTCCTGTTCTGGGTATAGCCATGGTTGGCATTCGGCATATGTGGCCCATCCATCTCCATGGTCTTCTCCGGATGTTCTCAGAGATTGGGGTAGTGTCAATCATGCAACATTTGTGCCAACAAAATGTGCTGAAAGCTGTAAGATCTTTCTACCAATTACTTGAGAGTGCTGTGAGTTGCAAAAAAAATTTGTACGATGGCTGTAAGTATGCTTTTGGAAGAGCTCAAGGCACCCTTACGAAGAACGTAAGAACTCTAATGCCATCGTACGACAGAAAAACACCTCATTTCTCAAGAATGCCTCAAGTTGCTCTTACGAATTGAACGGCAGCCGAAAAAAACAATGCCCCTCTCCACGAATGTCTGCGAAATCTAGAATTTGTAGAAACTGAAAAACTCTTACATACCCATCATTTATGAGAATCTTTGTGACCATAGCTTAATGTAGTTAGCTAAGCGGTGCAAGTCGGTGAAGTTTACTACTCATGATGTGCCCCAATGGTTGGCATGACCCAACAGATCAAGCCGCCTAGCATCAGCTTAGCTAGTAGATGGGGATTGGTCATTTAGGAAATATTTTTATATAATCTTTTCACCACATTAGACATCTGTAATCCAAGCTGCATTATTTATAAACGCTTGATCATATATGACATTCCTAGAGGTTATTTTAGCTTATTTTACTGTAGTTTGTTATACTTTGGTTGGCTCTAATGACAGTCAGCTGCTGTAAGCAGGGTTGATCCTTCATTCACTCAGGGTTGTTTGCATGCATATTTCACTGCAAGGGCTGGCCATATTCTATTTATCACTCAAACCATGCACCCCTGTCTCCAGTAATGCTTTATTGTGGCTTGTAAATTCTCACATTCAGGCAATTTTGCATTAGAGATAGCTCAGACTGTGTTCTGCACCAGAGCTATGAGCTAACCAGCTAATTTTAGCTGCATAACTGCATGTCAAAAACAGATCTCAGCAATGACAAAAGAGGAAGGGGTGGAGGTGGAGCACGCTGTAGGTGGGGTGAATTGGTGCTCATTAAAGCTAAATCTATCGAAACAGCTCATTGTGAGGAAGGCTCCTTCAACTGGGTTTAAAATGGTACTGCAATAATGAAACTCTGTGGCGTTTTCACCACAACATGCCACAGACATTTCATCAGCACCCCTGGGAACTGTCAACTTTTAACATGCTTTCCTGTCTTGTGTTTTTATGTCCCCATTTTAGTTAGAGCTGCAGTCATGTTGTGTGTTCCTGCCCAATGACAGCCTCCCCTCTCCAAGCACCATTGTCTGCGGCGACATCCCTGGCACCGTCCGCAGCTGGTACCACAACCAGACCTCCATGCCAGGAACTCTCGTAGTTTGTCTTCCCCAGGTTAGCATCCTCAGTGCTGGCCACAAACATATGGAACCACTGCAGGAGCTTCCCTTCGTGGTCTCAAAACCAGTCTTGGAGGAAGGTAGGCTCTCATACCATATCTAAGAATGTTAGATTTTTAAGACTGAAATTAATGGAGAAGAACACTCCTGGCCACATAGACACACAATGAAAACACACAATGACCTGATGTCAGAAAGGCATATTTAAAATTTAAGAGAAACAGCGGTGCCAGGTATGCAAGTTAAAAATTGGAGTAAATTAATTTTCTTTTATAATTAATTAGAATGAATGGCTTTTCCATGTTCGGAGCATGATAATGTGAATTCATCGCCATTGTAGACCTTTCAACACCAAGCAAACCTTTGACCTTGTGGTCCTCATTCACTGTGACAAAAGACAAACAAACTTAAGTGGAGCAACTTTGAGAGCTAGATGGTGGACATGTGGCATGAACACCTGGTAGAGTTGACACAAGCAGCGCTGAGACGGCTGAGCAATGTTTTCTGTTCTCTTTAGAAGAAGAAAAAGGGTGTGTGTGGGGGGTGCTGCTTCTTTCTCTCTCAAGTTTTTGATGACATCACCATCGGGCATTCACATCAAGAATATAATGTAAGAAAGAAAAATGATAGAAAAAAACTGTCATATCTGCTGCCTCGTCAGTTTTGACGCTAAATTTACGTAACAACCCATGCTTTTAATATTTATCTCAACTCTTTGATAAAATAATATTTTCAGTTCATATGCTTTTTTATTGCTGTGATTTTTATTCATCCATCACAGTCATACAGCACAGTACTGTACAGTTCTGGTAACATTCAGCAGAAACCAGTCCGCTGCTTTATCTCTGTAACTTCACGTACATTATTAAGCATCTACAACACATATTCTTAGTAAAATGTCTCCAAACTCAATGAGGGAAGTTAATCATATCTGCATGTTATGCAGTTAACATAAAAATAATCAGAACGGCATTCTGATCAGGAAGCTTTCTGCAGCTGAACACAACAAAAAGAATAAAATCAACTTTAAATTGGGACATATTCTCATTAAAATTTGTGTTCACAATGCTATACATGCATAGCTTACTTATATGATAATAAATACAACGAACCATTATTTGGATATCCCTTTATCAAAGTGCTGCAAGAGCTGTCAACAGGACTATCTCCAGTACCAATATGGCGCCTGAATTTGCCGTCAAAATGTTAGCCGTGAGCATTCTAGCTTATTATATCTCTGTGGATCAGACTCTACACTAAACTGCTTCCTGCTTCAACTACAGAAACGGGGGTACTCAGACTCGATTCCTTCCCCTAGTAGCGTGGTGAAACTACTGCAGCCCAACAAAGGCAAGAGACATTTGCCTGAGACCGGATTCAGCCTCTGGGCCTTGAGTTTGACACATGTGGTGTATATAAAAGAATCCACATTAATGATTTTTTGGAGTTGGAGTCAGTGGAAGTCCATAGTTGCCTTTGTGTTTCAATAATCTCTCTTTTTGCTTTTGTTGGTAAATCATTCATCCAACACTGGAAAAATCTAAACATTTGTCATGAAGGTACTGATAGAGATGCCAATGAGCCATTATTAACAAGATTATTTGGTACAAGGGACTTTTGCTTATTTTTTTAAGCACGTTTAGACTGAAATCTTGAAATACTACAGTCTGAAAAATGGGGAAAATATGTATAGCAAATATGTGACACAAAACATGTTTATGGGTTTTCCTATTTTTTTCTTCAAAATTACATTTTACAGCCACATTATATCCTTATTCAATTGTTCTGTTGCTTTCCACATATTTATGACCATTGTTTTCATCTTTTTTAATGACATTTTTCTCTTCCCAATCCACACACGTCACTGCAAGGTCAGAGAAAGAAAATTCTACAAATTATTGTACATAAATATACATGAATGCATCGAGACCTTTACAAATACATTAACACACACACACTAATGCTGAGAAACTGCTCATGCCCTGTTACAGCTGTGCTTTAAAGTCTGTGAACCCTTTAGAATTTTCTACATTTCTGCATAAATATGACCTAAAACATCAGAGTGTGAAATCCTAAAAGTAGATAAAGAGGACCCAGTTAAATAAATGTGACAAAAATGTTTGACTTCTCCATTTATTTATTGAGGAAAATGATCCAATATTACATATCTGTGAGTGGCAAAAGTTTGTGAACCTTTGATTTCAGTATCTGGTGTGACCCCCTTTTGCAGGCATTAACTGCAACTAAACATTGCCTGTAACTGTTGATCAGTCCTGCACATCAGCTTGGAGGAATTTTAGCCCATTCCTGCATACAGAACAGCTTCAACTCTGGGATGCTGGTGGGTTTCCTCACATGAACTGCTTGCTTCAGGTCCTTCCACAACATCTCAATTGGATTAAGGTCAGGACTTTGACTTGGCCATTTCAAAACATTGACTTTATTCTTCTTTAACCATTCTTTGATGGAATGACTTGTGTGCTTAGGATCATTGTCTTGCTGCATGACCCACTTTCTCTTGAGATTCAGTTCATGAGCAGATGTCCAGACATTTTCCTTTAGCATTTGCTGGTATAATTCAGAATTCATTGTTCTATCAATAATGGCAAGCAGTCCTGACCCAGATGTGGGAATGACACTTCCACCACCATGCTTCACAGATGGGATAAGGTTCTTATGCTGAAATTAGTGTCTTTCTTTCTCCAAACATAACAGTTTTCATTCAAACCAAAAAGTTTTATTTTTGGTTTCATCTGTCCACAAAACATTTTAACAATAGCCTTCTGGCTTGTCCACGTGATCTTTAGCAAACTGCAGATGAGCAGCAATGTTCTTTATGAAAAGCAATGGCTTTCTCCTTGCAACCTTGCTATGCACACCATTGTTGTTTAGTGTTCTCCTAATGGTGGACTCATGAACATTAACACTAGCCAATATGAGAGAGGCCTTCAGTTGTTTAGAAGTTACCCTGGGGTCCTTTGTGACCTCGCCGATTATTACATGTCTTGTTCTTGGAGTGATCTTAGTGGGTGGACAGTTCCTGGAGATGGTAACGATGGTCTTAAAGTTCCTCCATTTGTGCACAATCTGTCTTACTGTGGATTGGCGGAATCCAAACTCTTTGGTTTTGTAACCTTTTCCACCCTGATGAGCCTCAACAGCCCTTTTTCTGAGGCCCTCAGAAATCTCCTTTGTTTGTGTCATGATACACGTCCACAAACGTGTGTTGATACTTCGTTAAATAAAATATTCTTTAAATTTAACAGGGTGCCCACTCACACCTGATTGTCATCCCACTGACTGAAAACACCTGACTCTAATTTCACTTTGAAATTATCTGCTAATCCTAGAGGTTCACAAACTTTTGCCACTCACAGATGTGAAATATTGGATTGTTTTTCTCAATAAATAAATGAAAAAGTAAAAATTTTAGTCTTATTTATTTAACTGGGTTCTCTTTTTCTACTTTTAGGATTTGTGTGAAAATCTGATGGTGCTTTAGGTCATATTTATGCAGAAATGTAGAAAATTCTAAAGGATTCACAAACTTTCAAGCACCACTCTAACTGCGCATGAGTAGTTTCCCCGCACTAATATACAGTGGTGTGAAAAAAAATTCCAAACCTACAGTACATGGTCCTGTGTGAAAAAGTGACCCCCTCCCATGTTCAAACATAAATTAAATGTGGTTTATCACACCCTTGGAATGTTGAGTTCAATTTCTCTTGCCACACCCAGGCCTGATTACTGCCACACCTGTTCTCAATCAAGAAATCACTTAAATAGGACCTGCCTGACAAAGTGAAGTAGACCAAAAGATCCTCAAAAGCTAGACATTACGCTGCGATCCAAAGAAATTCAGGAACAAATGAGAAACATTGAGATCTATCAGTCTGGAAAAGGTTATAAAGCCATTTCTAAAGCTTTGGGACTCCAGTGAATCACAGTGAGAGCCATTATCCACAAATGGCGAAAACATGGAACAGTGGTGAACCTTGCCAGGAGTGGCCAGCTGACCCAAATTACCCCAAGAGCACAGCTCATCCAAGAGGTCACAAAAGACCCCACTACAACATCCAAAGAACTGCAGGCCTCACTTGCCTCAGTTAAGGTCAGTGTTCGTGACTCCACCATAAGAAAGAGACTGGGCAAAAATGGCCTGCATGGCACAGTTCAAAGACAAAAACCACTGCTGAGCAAAAAGAACATAAAGGCTTATTTCAGTTTTGCCAGAAAACATCTTGATGATTCTCAATACTTTTGGAAAAATACTCTGTGGACTGACGAGACAAAAGTTGAACTTTCTGGAAGGTGTGTGTCCCATTACATCTGGTGTAAAAGTAACACAGCATTTCAGAAAAGGAACATCATACCAACAGTAAAATATGGTGGTAGTAGTATGATGGTCTGGGGCTGTTTTACTGCTTCAGCACTTGGAAGACTTGCTGTGGTAAATAAAACCATGAATTTTGCTGTCTACCAAATAATCCTGAAGGAGAATGTCCAGCCTGTTCAGTTTGTGACCTCAAGCTGAAGCGCACTTGGGTTCTGCAGCAGGACAATGACCCAAAACACACCAGCAAGTCCACCTCTGAATAGCTTAAGAAAAACAAAATGAAGACTTTGGAGTGGCCTAGTCAAAGTCCTGACCTGAATCCGATTGAGATGCTATGGCATGACCTTAAAAAGACAGTTCATGCTTGAAAACCCCCAATGTGAGTGAATTACGACAATTCTGCAAAGATGAGTGGGCCAAAATTCCTCCGCAACACTGTAAAAGACTCATTGCCAGTTATCGTAAACGCTTGATTGCAGTTGTTGCTGCTAAGGGTGGCCCAACCAGTTATGAGGTTTTTTTTAAATTTGTTTGATGATCTGAAATATTTAAGTGTGACAAACATACAAAAAAAAGAGAAATCAGGAAGGGGCAGACACTTTTTCACACCACTGTATGTGTGTACAGTTAGTGCAGGAGTAAATCCAACACCTCCTGGCCAGGAGGTCAGAATGTTCTCTCTATCACCTTTAAGGCTGTGCACATTTACGCAATCAGATTGTTGTACTTTTTTGATATATTTTCCTCTGACATATTCATTTCTTTTTCAATTGAATTATAAATTCTTCTTTCTGCCAGGAGATGCATTCCCATGGACAATAAGCCTGAGTCAGTTCAGCATATACACACTACTGGGGCAGCAGCAGAGCTTGAGTTTACTGGAGCCTATGGGCTGTACCTCCACCCTGGCTGTCACCTCCCATAAACTGCAGAGCTCTTCCGAAGGAAGGCACTCCTTTGTAGTCTGCCTCCACGTCGATCTGCAGCCCGTCCACATCAAGTGCTCCAACCCTCAGGTCAGCCAGACAGTCTTGAAATTCACCAAGTAGTCATTAGAATTACATGTGTATTTATACGAATCATCCTCCTGTAAACTTAGTTGAAATCTGAACGCATGAACCCTGGCAGCAACCGCGTGCCTCTGCATGATGTTCTGATAAAGACTGACTGCAGTAAACAAACTGCCTCATCTTCTGACCTTGTATAATTTTCATAAAAATGGAAGTGTAAACACAAGAGTGTTGCCTTGTTTGTTTTGTTCAAACATTTTGAGGTCTCAGTGAGGAGAGTGGAGAATTGCTGGGCTCCTCACTTTGTTATAGTGCGTGATGTTTTAGCATGAGCTTGATGAGTCCAGACAGACTGAAAATGGAACATGTTTATCTACTAGTTAAGTTGCTGTGTTGTTTCTCATTGCACTGTTGCAGCACGATAATCACTTCTACATGTACCATTACTCAGGTTTTGTTTTTTCACAATTGAATTAGCTGTATTGATTGAGGCGCCTCTGTAAACACTTAATTGAGTCGACCCCTTGAGTGGCCACGTTGTTAAATGGCTTCAACTACAGTGATGAGCTGGGTAGCTATCGAGAGGAACTGGTACCAGAAACAAATGAAAAACCTTAATCTGCCGGTGGCAAAAATTTTCCCACAGATGAGGAGAACTGAAATTTCTCTCAAATAGATTTCTTGTGTCTGGCAAAGCTGGGAAGGCTTATTGCAATTATATGATGAGTCATTATTAGTTTCTGGATGTGATGAAAATGGCTATCTTTTTTCTTTCTCCATCCCATCTGTTCACCTCTTTTTTCCTTTCGCTGTGGTGTAAATTTCTGACTCGAGGGGGGTAATAATCAAATGCAGTTTCAAGTCTTGCCGCAGCACTAGAACTGCTGCCAGGGCCGCTCCCTTTCCAGAACAAAAGAGACCTCACACTACTTAGTCCTCTTTCTAATTACCGTTGCCATCTGTGGAAATGTATATGGGAATGTCAGAGCACAGTGTTGTTCCTTCACATTAACAATCATGGATGTATGAGAGTGTGTGTGGGTGGTTTAAATTGAATCGAGAAATTAATACATTTAAGGTAAAGTTTTGTTCTCTTAGCTTCCCCGGGCTTCAAAACTAGATGTTTGTGACATTAAATCCAATTTTCCATTACATCTGATAAATTACTTCATTGAGCAAGCCGTGGGTATTTTTAGAAAATAAAGCAAAAGCAAGCATTGCATTGCACTGCATTTTTTTGAAGGTAGCAGTTGGCACAAGTTGTAGTTTCTAATCTTATCAATGGGTTCAAGCAGATATAAGATAATCAGTGAAGTAAGTGTTCTTGAGCATGTGGGGAAAAGAGAAAAATAAGGAACATGAAGTGATCACACTTCCTTCAAAGCTTTGTGGGATTCTCAATGTTTCAAGGTGGTATTAAACTTGAGCCACTGTGATTGGGACCAAGCGCTGGCCTATAGTGTACACACTCCCTCAAGAAGAGCCAGAAAGGCACTTTTAAAATTAATAAATGTTTTTAAGCATTTGGTGTCTTTGTTAGAGGTTCTCACTATGGCTGCATAAGAACCAGATCAACAGTGGTAACAGGCACTCTGAGGGATGCCTTCCACAATTCCAGAGAGTAGGGATGCACCAATCCAGTTTTTTTTGGTCACCGATCCAAAACGAATATCTTGACTCCCGATATTTGCATATACAGATACTGATCCAGCCTGATACCTGTCTGAAGTTAAAATATTAAATTACCCCTCTTCTTGAGGAAGAGACTGGGGCATCTTCAGGTAACATTTAGCCTAAATTAAACAACAAATTTTCCTGTAACATAAAATAATAAAAAGAAAAACATTTATAAATGCCAATTCCAGTGAAGTTGGGACATTGTGTAAAATGTAAATAAAAACAGAATACAATGAGTTGCAAATCCCTTTCAACCTATATATATATTGGGCAGCACAGTGGTACAGTGTTTAGCACTGTTACCTAACAGCTAGGTTTCAGGTTCGAATTCCCAAGCTGGCTGGGGTGGGAACCTTTCTGTGTGGAGTTTGCATATTCTCCCTGTGCTGTGTGGGTTTACTCCAGGAGTTCTGGTTTCCTCCCAAATTCCAAAGATGTGCATGTTAGGTTAATTGGTCATTCTAAATTGTCCCGAGGTATCTGTCTCCAATAGGCCCTTAGAATAGAGGGTTAGTACTTGTGAAATGCTTTAAGTGGGCTTTGAGACTAGAAGAAGCGCTATATAAGTACAGGTCCTTTCCCTTATCCCTTATATTCAATTGAATACACTGCAAAGACAAGATATTTAGGGCTGTATTTTGACAGTCTCTTCACTTGTCAGTTGTCAGAGGTGAATTGCACATTTGTGGGTGTGGCTCAGCCAGTTTTGTTATTATGGGCTTCGGTGAAAACAGGCTGTGCACCAGCGAAAAACACAAAAGGGCTGCTTTAATTATCCAGAGGTGTATTTTGGATAGTCCAATCCAAAACACTCCTGCCCACCCTTTAATGCACAGAGGTGCATTATCTAAAGTGAATTATGATCACGACAGCTTTTTTAAGATGGGTTCTGCGCTGGCCAAAGGGCGTGCATGTAGGCGAAAATGCATGTGATGGTAACGCTGCTTGGCGCATTAATCACCATAATTAATAGTTGATGCCCAGTTAGATATTTTCGAGAGGACAAATGGCAAAGAGATAATGCTGGGCTGAACAATTGATCTGAATGGTTTAACATAGTGTGCACGGATCCAACATGCAGACACAAATGGGTTTGAAACTTCAGGAAAAGAGGATGATTCCTGTGCAAATTTTTATGAAGTCACACACCGTTTTTTTTTTTCTCTCTCTGTCGCTATTACTGGTTGGATGGTTTAATGAGGTCCTTGGATCAGTGCCAAGAAGACTATCAAACTTGACTTTGGATAACTTCTGTAGGTGTACCTGCGGAAGGATCATTAACAGTGGTGTGGACGTTGCTCCCGGCCCCACTGGGGGTTGGAGGACTCCCTCTCTTGTTGCTTTCGCCAACCGAGGGTCTCCCCCATTTCCCAACGTTTGTGGCTCTCTGTCCCAGTCTCTCCCAGGTAGGGCTGTGCGATATGACAATATACAGTATATTGGATGACGAGATAAAAATGTAATTTCATGTAAAATGCTTATTGTTTGTATTGGGATTTTTGAAAAAATAATTCTTCAGCAAAGCTCCTCACACACTACCTGTCAGTGCCCTGTCTCTCCCCCACAGGTGTGTCGGTTGCTAGGCTTCTCTCTGGCAGTTAACAAAGCAGCTGACACTCTTGAACTAATGGTTTGGTCAAATAGCCACTACTTCTGTTTGCCAGGGATGTGGGACTGTTTTCACTGTGCTGCGTCAGAGAGGATAATCCACTAACACTGTTTTAATTGGAGGTAAATAACATTAACACCAACTCACTCTTATCATTGTAAAGCAGCAAATGCTAAATGACGATGCTAAGTTGTCTCTAAAAGGAAGTATTAATTTATCAGACCCTCATTTCTTTGCTTAAAATTACTGCTGAGTTTCTTAGTTTTGTCTGAAAAAATTATATTAAAGCTGAAAATGTGTGTGATAAAGGCATATACACACAAAATAAATAATAAATAAATAAAAATGTGTCAGAGGAGCAAATTGGCTCTTCGTGTAATTTACTTGATTTGTAATAATTTTAATTAGTCAAGTAACAGTGATGAACAAAGTTCATCCCTTTGATTTTCGGATCATGACCCATCTGAATTATTTTTACAAAGACGCAAACTCCACAGGTTTAAATCAGGCCAGGATGGCAGTATTCAGGCTGTAGATCTATACTTGTTTTTTTATTGATTTGGTTTTTTTTATTAGGGCCTGAGCCACTGACAACGTCAGTCGGCGAAAGCGCTATTGTATCTGCTTGTGTTTCTTTATTTGTAATTATTTTTTTATTTATTGATATTTTTGCAGGCATGATGCTTAATGAAGATAATTGCACCAAAATAAACTAACAGCTAATTTACAGTGGTGTGAAAAAGTGTTTGCCCCCTTCCTGATTTCTCATTTTTTTGTATGTTTGTCACACTTAAATGTTTCAGATCATCAAACAAATTTAAATATTAGACAAAGATAACATAAGTAAACATAAAATGCAGTTTTTAAATGAAGGTGTTTATTATTAAGGGGAAAAAAATCCAAACCTACATGACCCTGTGTGAAAAGTGATTGCCCCCTAAACCTAATAACTGGTTGGGCCACCCTTAGCAGCAACAACTGCAATCAAGCGTTTGCGATAACTAGCAGTGAGTCTTTTACAGTGCTGTGGAGGAATTTTGGCCCACTCATGTTTGCAGAATTGTTGTAATTCAGCCACATTGGAGGGTTTTCGAGCATGAACCGCCTTTTTAAGGTCATGCCATGGCATCTCAGTCGGATTCAGGTCAGGACTTTGACTAGGCCACTCCAAAGTCTTCATTTTGTTTTTCTTAAGCCATTCAGAGGTGGACTTGCTGGTGTGTTTTGGATCATTGTCCTGCTGCTGAACCCAAGTGTGCTTCAGTTTGAGATGATGAACAGATGGCCGTATATTCTCCTTCAGGATTTTTTGGTAGACAGCAGAATTCATGGTTCCATTTACCACAGCAAGTCTTCCAGGTCCTGAAGCAGCAAAACAGCCCCAGACCATCACACTACTACCATCATATTTTACTCTTGGTATGATGTTCCTTTTCTGAAATGCTGTGTTACTTTTACGCCGGCTGTAATGGGACACACACCTTCCAAAAAGTTCAACTTTTGTCTCATCAGTACACAGAGTATTTTCCCAAAAGTCTTGGGGATCATCAAGATGTTTTCTGGCAAAACTAAGACGAGCCTTGATGTGCTTTTTGCTCAGCAGTGGTTTTTGCTTTGGAACTGTGCCATGCAGGTCATTTTTGCCCAGTCTCTTTCTTATGGTGGATTCATGAACACTGACCTTAACTGAGGCAAGTGAGGCCTGCAGTTCTTTGGATGTTGTAGTGGGGTCTTTTGTGACCTCTTGGATGAGTCATTGCTGCGCTTTTGTGCTAATTTGGATCGGCCGGCCACTCCTGGGAAGGTTCTCCACTGTTCCATGTTTTCGCCATTTGTGGGTCATGGCTCTCACTGTGGTCCACTGGAGTCCCAAAGCTTTAGAAATGGCTTTATAACCTTTTCCAGACTGAAAGAGCACAATTACTTTGATTCTCATTTGTTCCTGAATTTCTTTGGATCTCAGCATGATGTCTAGCTTTTGAGGATCTTTTGGTCTACTTCACTTTGTCAGGCAGGTCCTATTTAAATGATTTCTTGATTGAGAACAGGTGTGGCAGTAATCAGGCCTGGGTGTGGCTAGAGAAATTGAACTCAGCTTTCCAAAGATGTGATAAACCACAGTTAATTTATGTTTTAACAGTGGGGGCAATCACTTTTTCACACAGGGCCATGTAGGTTTGGATTTTTTTTCCCCTTAATAATAAACACCTTCATTTAAAAACTGCATTTTGTGTTTACTTGTGTTATCTTTGTCTAATATTTAAATTTGTTTGATGATCTAAAACATGCATGTTTTTGGCATGTGGGAGGAAACCGGAGAAATCCTGGAGTAAACCCACGCAGACACGGGGAGAACATGCAAACTCCACACAGATCACTGTTGGTCGGGGGATGGAATCGAACCCAGGATCCCCCGGCCAAGGGTGAGTTGCTGTGCTGCCGCAGCAAGTTAGGTTAACTGGCATCAAACTGGGGATTCTAAATTGTCCTTAGGTATGACTGTGAGAGTGAATGGTTGTCTGTCTCTCTGTGTTGGCCCTGCAATGGACTGGCAATCTGTCCAGGGTGTACCCTGCCTCTCGCCCAAAGATGCTGGGATAGGCTCCAGCCCCCCCCGCGACCCGAAAAGGATTAAGCGGAAGAAGATGGATGGATGGATCTAAAACATTTAAGTGTGACAAGCATACAAAAAATGAGAAATCAGGAAGGGGGCAAACACTTTTTCACACCGCTGTATGTGCCACCATCATACATTTCTGCAGCTTTAATATTTTTTTTCAGACAAAACTAAGAAACTCAGCTGTAATTTAAACCAAAAAAAACAAAGGTCTGATACACTATAATGTTTCCAGTTAGCACAACTTAGCATCGCCATTTAGTATTTGCTGTTTTATAATTAGACATGGTGTTAACGTTACTTACCTCCTATTAAAATGAGGTTAGCGGACTATCCTCTCTGACGCAGCATGATGGAAAACAGTCCCACATCCTTGGCAAACAGGTGTAGCAGCTATTTGACCAAACCCATAGTTTAGAGTTAGCAACCATTAGACTGAAGCCTAGCCACCCACCGCACACCTGTTCTGCTGCGTGCACTACAGGGGAGAGGCAGGGCGCTGACAAGTAGTGCATAAGGAGCTTTACTGAAGAAACGGGAGTATGTGCATTTTAAATCACAATATAAATGATAGTGTTCTGTGACGCAGTGGTTTAGCACTGTGGCAGCACAGTTTACCCTCGACCGGGGGATCGCGGGGATCATGAGACCGTGGGCTCGATCCCAGCCCCCGACCAACAGTGAGCTGTGTGGAGTTTGCATGTTTTCCCCGTGTTGCGTGGGTTTACTCCGGGATTTCTCCGGTTTCCTCCCGCATACCAAAAACATGTAGGTTTAGGGCGCTCGCGCGCGCAGCGACCAGCAGCCGGTGGCTTGTCAATAGACTGCAAACCAAATCTACCTACGGGTACAAATAAGTAACAAAAAAAAAAATAAAAAAATTATATCATCATATTGCACAGCCCTAGTGATGACAAAAAACTGCATCATTAGCCTTGTCCACAGTTCCCAGACGAAGACAAAAAAAACCTGTGACCACCCTAGGGCCAAAGACGCCACCCAGGGACCTCACGGAGTCCATCGCCTCCAAACACCAATCTCCCCAGTCACTGTAGATGTTGGCAGACCTGCAATCTCCACTGAACCCCACCACATGATGCTTAGTTGCAGATAATTTTCAGTTTTGGCCTTATCTAAGATGCAAGCTGTAATTTTTAACAACACCACATATTGTGGTGGTTCTAAGTTAAAAAGATGCTTCTTAGGATCCTATTTTGAAGTGATTTATTAAATCCAGTTTATATCCGACCAGTTTATTCTGGTCGGAATTTATATCCCGCCTGCTGCTTGTACAACGGAGGCACTGCAGCACCTCGCTGGCCAGACAGCAGACGTGGAGGAAAAACATCCAGACTCTCTGCTTATCATTCTGGGTGATTTCAATAGAGCTAATCTCACAAATGAGCTTCCTAAATACAGACAGCATATTAAATGTCCCACCAGGGACACAAATACACTTGACCACTGTTACACAGTTTTAAGAAACGCCTATCATGCCGTCCCCTGTGCAGCTCTGGGTTTTTCTGACCACTGTCTGCTCCATCTTATTCCAACATACAGACAGAAACTAAAAACTTCCAAGTCTGTTGTAAGGACTGTGAAGAAATGGACTGAGGAATCAAAGCTGGAGTTACAAGCCTGCTTTGACTGTACAGATTGGAGTGTTTTTGAAGATGCAGCCATTAACCTAAATGAACTCACTGACACTGTGACGTCATACATCTGTTTCTGCGAGGACATGTGTGTGCAGACCAAGACCTTCTGCACATACAACAACAATAAACCCTGGTTCATTCCTAAACTGAAGCAGCTACGTCAGACCAAGGAGGAGGCCTACAGGACTGGTGACTGGACTCTGTACAAGCGGGCCAGAAACATGCTGACGAAGGAGATCAGGCTTGCTAAGAGGAGCTACAGTGTGAAGTTACAAAAAAACTTCTCAGCCAACAACTCTGCTTCTGTCTGGAGAGGCCTGCAGAATATCACCAACTACAGGAGACCATCCCCCCACCCTGTGGAAAACCTCCATCTGGCTAACGACCTAAACAGCTTTTACTGCAGGTTTGAAAAGAACCTACAGTTCTCACCTCCCACCCACACAAAAGGATTATCTGCAGCCCCAGGAACTCCATCCCTCCTCCACTCTGACCTCCCACCAGCACTAACGATCTGTGAAGAGGAGGTGCGCCGGGTCTTTCAGAGACAAAAGATCAAGAAGGCTGCAGGACCTGATGGTGTGTCTCCGTCCTGCCTGAGAGTCTGCTCCAACGAGTTGGCCCCCATCTTCACCCGGATCTTTAACAGATCACTGGAGCTGCGTGAAGTGCCTTCCTGCTTCAAACGCTCCATCATCATTCCAGTTCCCAAGAAACCCTCTGTTACAGGATTAAACGACTACAGACCTGTTGCCCTGACCTCTGTGGTCATGAAATCCTTGGAGAGATTGGTGCTGAACCACCTGAAGGTCATCACAGGCCCCGTGATGGACCCACTGCAGTTTGCCTACCGGTCAAACAGGTCAGTGGATGATGCAGTGAATATGGGGCTACACTATATCCTGCAACACCTCGACTCCCCAGGGACGTACGCCAGGATCCTGTTTGTCGACTTCAGCTCAGCGTTCAACACCATCATCCCAGGCATTCTTCATCAGAAACTCCTCCAGCTCAAGGTGCCCCCCTCCACCTGCCAGTGGATCTCCAGCTTTCTGAATGACAGGTGGCAACAGGTGAAGCTAGGGAGATTTACATCCAGCTCCCGAAAAATTAGTACTGGCACCCCCCAAGGATGTGTCCTTTCCCCACTGCTCTTCTCCCTCTACTCCAACGACTGCACCTCAGAGGACCCTTCGGTGAAGCTCCTGAAGTTTGCGGACGACATCACAGTCATCGGTTTGATCCGGGATGATGATGAGTCTGCATACAGGCGGGAGGTGGAGCAGCTGATCCTCTGGTGCAGCCAGAACCATCTTGAACTTAACCCAGCCAAAACGGTGGAGATGACTGTGGATTTCAGGCGACACCCCCCTTCATTCCCCCCACTCACCATCCTCAACTCCACTGTGGACTCCTTCAAGTTTCTGGGTACCACAATCTCCCGGAACCTGAAGTGGTCCTCCCATATAGACACTGTCCGGAAAAAGGCCCAGCAGAGGTTGTTTTTTCTGCGTCAGCTCAAGAAGTTTGATTTGCCTCAGGAGCTGCTGGTTGTCTTCTACACCGCCATCATCCAATCTGTCCTCTGCTTTTCCATCACTGTCTGGTTTGGACCTGCCACTAAACAGGACAAGACCAGACTGCAGCGGATCATTAAGTCTGCGGAGAGGATCATTGGTACCGACCTACCCTCCATTGAGAACTTATATCGGTCCATAATCAGGAAATTGGCGGGAAACATCTGTGCTGACCCATCACACCCTGGCCACAAACTGTTTGAACTTCTATCTTCTGGTCGTCGTTACAGATCACTGAAGGTCAAAACCACCCGTCACAGGAACAGTTTCTTTCCTCAAGCCATCACTCTGATGAACTCCTAACATTCACCTAGTCCTACCTGTTGCTGTACTCATGACTTTTCATCCATTATTACATTGCACATAACTCTCACACTGCTTTTTACTTCATTCACATTATATCACTGAATCTGAGTTCACATTGAAATACTGTGTGACTGTATATTTTTTCATATATTTCTGCAAAGTGTGGTTAGTCTGAGTAAATAACTGCATATATTTCTGTATATATTTGCATCCTTTATAGAAACGTGGACAGACTGTAATTTACTATACATACTCTGTTGTCATTGAATCCTTATTTAAATCCTCCACCTGAACAACAAGAGCAAGTTTTTAGCCAAAGTCAAATTCCTTGTATGTGTTGTGCATACTTGGCCAATAAAGCTGATTCTGATTCTGATATGATACTGAGTTTAAGTAAGTCTGTAAAGCACATGAAGACTTATTTGTGCCTCTTTATTCAGTAGTGTAAAAATATTACACTATTTACGTTGGTGCAAATTGTTTGTATTGTTCTATTGTGGCTGCTGTAAGGACTGTCACAGGAACGGTGTCCTCCAAGCCTATTAAAAGGAGGACATTTACAGTTCTATTGAACAATACTACAAATAAATAACACGTTTTAATTTTTATGTTAAGTTGAGGTAGTCTTATTTTCATTGGGGAATGTGTCTTTATATGCCAGTTAATCACCACGGTTACATGGGCAAAATTTCTTCAATCTGATTACAATTCAGATCAGAACTTTACTGTTTACATGGATCCTGAAAAAGCTGATCCGATTAGGATGTGCGTTTCCATGTGTCACACGTTTGAACGAACTAAATAATTTTGACATGCGCACGTCGACATTTCGACATTCCAAACATAGTATAAGAAGAAGCAACTTCCAGTGTTAGCAAGCCCTGCTTCGTGTCTTTCTCTTTTTGAAATGGACCTGTATTGTGTTATTCAGACTGTACTTTTGCTTCTGCTGGTCTCCGTAATGAAGCTACAAGTACATACTTCTGCATATGACGAACAGAGGGAGACAGCAGGACGACACAGACCAGTTTTGTTTTACTCCCGCTATGTTTTCCGCTAGCTGCTGTAAAAGTGGAAATACGTCACCTCAACGTGTGGCTGACGTACAGACATGTGCAGTAAACATATTTTCTGCCCAACCTTCGGAATAAGTGTTTTCATGCGCGCCATTCGGATTAACAATTGCATTAACCCACCCGTCTCCATCAGAATGAAATTTTGATCTGAATGACCGTGTTTGGGTTAGAATATTCAGATTGGCGTGTTTACTTGAAGCATTTTTATTCCAATCAGGCTTTTAATCCAGTTACTTGTATCCATGTAAACATGGTCACTGTAAGACGAGGGAGATGTAAATAGGTGAGAGAATATATACATGTATTGGCATTGGCAAATTATCGACGTATCAGTTATCGGCAAGATTAAAAAAAATCTAATACCCGGCATCCCCAATTTCCATGATGCCTTTTTGCATTTTTTTTCAGATTTATTTTTTGGCCATTTTGCCTTTATTGAACAGATGAGAGAGAGCACGGGAGCAGGGGAAAGACACACAGGAAGCAATCTTCTGACTGGAATTTAAACCAGGGATCAGTGCAGTTGAGCGATATCGTCTTGTGGTGTGTTTAACCACCAGATTGTTAACTGCTAGGCCACGGGACAAGCCACTTTTTTGCATTTTTATGTGTTTTTGTTATAACTTGATTAAAGAAAATATGACATGTCAATTTCCATCAGCAACTTTAAGCAAATAATTTATTTGGGCAGAGCTTGCTTGACACCTGGCAGCATCAGCAGTTGGAATGATTTCCATGCTTGGGAATTTTTCAACACTCCATAATCACTTCTGGGGAGTCGTGCACTGAAATCTTACCTTCTGTGGAATTGTCCCCTTCAGGACACTGCCTTCCAGTACATTGGCGTTACAGTCTGTAAGCTGGCTACTCATGACAAACACTGAGTAATGGATGAATCTTTTGGTGTCGGTTGCACAGTGGGCCGGGAAATCTGGAGCAGATGGGTGAGCTGATGCATCAGCTTGCGGCATAGCAGAGACACATCAGATTCAGTAAAGGGTTTTTGTTTCGGCGTCTCCTACCTGAAAGTCCACGCCAAGGCCTAGACCAAAGTTTGTTTTTGTCCCACTGTGTACAGTACATTTGGTCTGGATAGGTTTGGTTTCTCAATGCCCTTTAGCCAAGTGAGTCAAACAACTTTATGTGACGTTCCAACATCCAGTTGTCATGATAATAATAATAATGCATCAGATTTATATAGCACTTTTCATAGGCACTCAAAGACACTTTTTTTTTTTTTTTTTTTTTTACAATGGATACATTATTCATTCACTCCACAGACACACAGTGATAATGGTAAGCTACTACTGTAGCCGCAGCTGCCCTGGGGCAGACTGACGGAAACATGGCTGCCAATCTGCACCAGCGGCCTCTCCAACCACTACCGAACATTTAGACACATTCATACCCAGTGTCATGAACACTGGAGGCAAGGTGGGTAAAGTGTCTTGTCCAGGGACACAATGGCAGGATGTCTGGGGAGAGCGGGATTTGAACCGTCAGCCCTTCGGTTATTGGACGACCCGCTCTACTTTCTGAGCCACTGCCGCACAGACTGTGATAGTTTGCAAACATGTTACTCACCCACTGAGAAGTTTTTTCTGTAGCTCATGGGTATCTGCACTTAAAGCTGAAGATGGGGAAGACTCCATCACTATAAAGTCCTCCAGGTCTGGATTAAAAGGGATGTTTGTCCTTCCCATCAGTCATAGTGATCTTCAGGTGGCAGTGCTCTCCCAATCTTTCATACTGTCTCGTCCGTCCTCTCCAAAAATATCGGTTAATTTTTTGCATTATTATTTTTTTCTGGTTGACTGTGACACCACTGGACCATCATTTTCCCTCTTTTCAGCTGCCATAAATTGCCCTTTTTTTTTTTTTAAGTTTTTGTAAAGGGTATACAGGTCGTTACAGCAATGCATTGTTTACATTTTCATCACATGTTCCCTTATTTTCTGATATCTGACAACATTGGAAGATTAATTCTTACAACACCCCTTTTTTTTTTTTTTAAAGAGAAAGAAAAAGTGAAATTAAAGAGAAAAAAACAAAAAACAAAAAAAACAAACAAACCAGCAAAAAACAAACAAAAAGAAAAAGTAAGTAAATAAAGGTAAAAGAGCATCTGAGTAGCTTTGGAACAAAGAGCGGAACCATTATTGAAATGGTATTTGTCAAAGATTAGATCTAATGGAAGACACATATGCGATCCAGGGTTGCCAAAAGTTCATGAACCCATCCATGTCCTGTCTCAGTGCGAATGTCAACTTTTCCATCGAGTAAATGTCTTGGATCACGTTAGTCCAATCTTCAGGTGTAGGACAGTCCTTCAACATCCATTTTTTAGTTAGAGCTTTTTTGCTTGCCAATATTAAAACATTGAATAAGTATTTTTCTCCTTGTCTTTCCAGTGAGTCCGGTAGTAAACCCAAATACAAAGTTACAAAAGAAAAGGGAACTGTTATTTTGAATATTTTCCCCAATATTGTCTGTACATTGGTCCAATATTGGTGGATAACTGGGCATGACCAAAACACATGAAAATGATTTGCAGTCTTTTCACCACACAAGCGCCAACAGTTCAATCCCTTATGGGTAAATTTGTTTTGTGCAGGTGTTCTGAAAAATCTTACCAAGTTTTTCCATCCAAATTCTCTCCACTGCAGGGATGAGGTACTTTTCCATTGCTGTTTATTTAGCTTTTCCCATATTTCCAGTTGTAAAGTGAAATTCCCCTCTTTTTCCCATCTCTCTTTTATATAAGATGTGTTGTCTCCTTTTAAGTCTTGAAGACCTTGGTATATTTTAGAAATGTATCTGATCGCTGGGATCCCTTTATATGCCATTAAGAAGACCTTCAGAACACCTGACTGGGCCCTTTCCAAAACCTCCTTTTTAAGTATATTGTTTATGTGGTGTCTAAGCTGGAAGAACCTGTAAAGGTCTTGATTTATTAGGCCTTGTTTTTTCAAATCTTCAAAACTTCTTAAGATTTGCCCTTTAAAAAAATCGTAATATTTTATCAGCCCTTTCTCCTTCCACTTTTTAAATCTGGTGTCTGTTTTATTAGGAGTAAAGTCCTGATCATAGGCAATCCATTGCAGAAGTCGATAGGGCTCTTTAGTTTGATTCTCTCTGACTATCTTAAACCAAATTTTTAGCGGGGTCTCTATCCACGGGTTAGTGTTATTCAAAAGCTTAGGTAAGGCATTGTTCCCTATTATCGCCTGTAGGGGGATGTCACTTGTTATTTGGCATTCGATCTCCTTCCATTGTGCAGTGTAGACTGGGTTACATATCTCTACTAAAGTTTTAATTTGTGCAGCTTTAAAGTAGTCCCTGATATTTGGCAGCGCAAGCCCACCTTTGTCTTTGTTTAGCTGTAGGGTTCTATATCTGATTCTAGGTCTCTTGCCCTGCCATATGAATCTTGAGATCCTTCTGTCCAGCTCCTGCCATGTTTTTTTGGGAGGTTCTACCGGTATTGTTTGGAAAAGGTATAGAAGACGTGGAAGTATATTCATTTTGACTGCTTCAATTCTTTGTGCAGTACCCAAGAATGGTATCATATTCCATCTTGCTAGGTCAGATTTTATTTTTGTCACCAGTGGATCATAGTTTAGTGATATAATTTTGTTGAGTTGTTTCGGGATATTGACCCCCAGATATTTCATAGATTCCGACTCCCAGTTAGTTTTGAGTTTGCTTAGTGAATAATGATTTGGGTCATAGTTGAATGTTAAAACTTGGGTTTTATGCATGTTTAATTTGTACCCCGATAAATCTCCATACTCTGAAAAAACTGAGGTTAGTTTTGGTAAAGAAGTGTCCGGCTGCCCTAGGTATATTAAAATGTCATCAGCAAAGAGTGCTATTTTATGTTCCTTCTGACCAAGTGTGATACCTTGAATTTTTTGGTTTTGTCTTATCCATTGGCTCAGAGGTTCTATGAAGATTGCAAAGAGCAGTGGAGACAGGGGGCAGCCCTGACGACATCCTCTTTCCAGTTCAAAAGATGATGATAAATTACCGTTAATCCTTATTTTAGCTGTTGGTTTTTTATATAATGCCTGTATAGTTCTAATGAAGTTGTTATGAAAATTGAAACTGGATAAGATTCTATATAGAAAAGACCAGTCAACCGAATCGAATGCTTTTTCAGCATCTAATCCCAATATGACTGCATTTAAGTTATATTTTTTTATATGATGAATTATGTGTAAAGTGCGTCGAATGTTGTCTTGTGTCTGTCTTTGTCTTATAAAACCTGTTTGGTCTAAATGAATTAGGTCTGTCAGTATATTTTCTAACCTTTTGGCAAGGATAATGGTAAAAAGCTTATAGTCCTGATTTAGTACACTGATTGGTCTGTAGTTGGAGCACTCTAGTTTATCCTTTTCAGGTTTAGGTATAACTGCAATGACCCCTTCTCTCCAGGAGGGGGGATTTCCCCTGTGTGGAGGACATAATTAAATGTTTTCAGGAGGAGAGGAGATAGTTGCTGTTTAAAGGTTTTGTACCACTCTGCTGTATAGCCATCAGCTCCTGGGGATTTGTTAGCTTTAAGTTTCATAATTGCTTTTTCCAATTCTTTAGGATGTATTTCTGACAGTAGTGTTTTATTTTGTGACTCCGTAAGTTGGGGAAGGTTTAATGTGTTTAGGAATGCCTCGGATGCGTTTTTATGTTTTTTGTGGGAGTATAAGTTCTTATAGTAATTCTCGAAGCTTTTAAGAATATCCTGAATTCTGAATTTTATTTCCTTTGATACTGGGTCTCTGATTTTGTAGATTGCTCTTTCTGTTTGATGTTTCCTCAATTTATAGGCTAGCAATTTTGCCGATTTACTGCCTGCTTCATAGTATTTTTGTTTCAAAAATGTAAGTTTCTTCTGGATTTCTATTGTGTAGATCTCATTTATTTGGTTTTTAATTTCCTTAATCTTGAGCGAGTCAGTAGAATGAGTGTTGCCTTTGTGTTCTTTTTCTAGGTTCCTAAGTTCTGACTCTAATGTGGATAGTTTTTCTTGTCTTAGTTTCTTTTGGGTTGCCAGTTTTGCAATAATCTTTCCTCTTATTACAGCTTTGCATGCATCCCACAGTATTAAAGGGGATACTTCTCCATTATCGTTATCTTCCAAATATCTGAGAATATCTGATTCCAATTCATCTTTCAATGGTCCTTTCAGGACATTTGAATTTAACCTCCAAGAAAATGTATTATTTGTGTATTTTTGGATATTTAAGTCCATGTAGATCGGACTGTGGTCAGAGAGATCCATCAGTCCTATTTTACATGTTTTTACTCTTCCAATGTCTCTATTAAACATAAAAAAATAGTCAATCCTTGAGTAAGATGAATGTGGAGTTGAGTAAAATGTATAGTCTTTTACACTGGGGTTGAGTTCCCTCCACACGTCACAGATTCCCATTTCTTTTAGTAGCATCCGAGTCTTCCTGTTTTGGGTGTTATTTTGATGTGGAGAATTACCAGAAGCATCCCAGTATGGATTCAGTCTAAGATTGAAGTCCCCACCACATATCACTAAACCTTGAGCTTTAGTTATCATTAGGTCGAATACATTTTTATAAAATTTCCAGTTAGCCCCTGGGGGAGCATACACATTCAGCAGGGTGATATCTTCTCCCTCTAGCCGCCCAGTTACCAAACTGTATCTCCCTTCTTTATCTTTGTGTTCTGATTTTTTTTCAAATGTAATTTTGGTTGATATCAATGTCGCTACTCCCCTCCTCCTCCCTGACTTATATGAAGATGAAGAGATCATTTTAAACCCTTGTCTACTGAGTTTATTGTGTTCCACGTCTGTTAGGTGGGTTTCTTGTAAAAATATTATTCCTGCTTTGTCTTTTTTCATTTTGCCTAGAATCTTGGATCTTTTAACTGGATTCAGGATTCCTTTTACATTATATGAAATTATTTTGGTTACACCCTGTTTCTCCATTGTGTTGTTTTGTTTAGTATAACTGTGTGGTGGCCCTCATTTGTGCTACTCAGAAACTGAAAGAACATTAAAAACAAGAAAAACATTAAGAACATAGTGTATAAAACTTTAAAACAAAAAGCTGTCAGAAGAACTTCCTGAGCTGAGGTCTTTTTAAAGACCCTGGAAGAGCCTTGATGGAGTGAAGGCCCTGAGGGAAATTCCTCAAACTCTGTTACGTGTTGAGGGCCCTCTCTTACACCTGTAAGCTGCCCCATGCTTTTAACGTGAGTTTCAGAACCCAATCCAAACTTGTAATGATTTTTTTTTTTTCCTTTTATGCCTAAACCCTGTGAAATTGTGTGCACCCTCCCACCCCCATCACATCAAACATTCACGCAAAAACAGTATTTGTTAGTATGAGGAGAACATGTGGATTATTGTCACATTTCTATTTTAACAAGTTTTTTTTTTTTTTTTTTTTTTTTTTTTTTATTACAAAGACTTATTTGTTTCAAATATTATGACTGTTCCATGAAATGTTTTACCACATGCTGAATACGCATCTCCTTTAATGTTTGTTACCTTGTATGAGGGGGGTTGGATGTGCGGATTGATTCAAGAGAGAAAAAAAAAAAAAAAAAGGTCGCTATTCCAACCTGAAAACGGATAGTTTATCCGCGACGCTCTGGCGCTGGGTTTCCCGCTGCTGGTCCGTGGATTTTGAAGGTCTTTGTGTTGTCCATGTTTGCGCTTTGATCTTCTCACTCGGGTCTGCTGCAGGTTTAAATACCGTTACCGGGAGCCCTCTTTTCGCCATGTCAGCTGTTGCTTCTTCCGCCGAATTATAGAGACACGTTTCATCGCCGTAGAAGACCCTTAACTTCGCAGGAAATGGAGTCTGAAAGCGCAATTTCTTCTCTCTTAACACCTTTTTCGCGTCATTGTATTCCCTGCGCTTTTTAAGGACCTCCGGGGCGTAATCGTGTTCCACGTAGACTTTTCTCTCCTGGTGCATAAATCCTTTTTTCTGCCAGGCCAGTCTTACAACCTCTTGTTTTATTTTGAAATTGGAAAATCTTACCAACACCGAACGTGGGGGCGCTTCCGCCGCCGGCCTAGCGGCTAATGAACGATGTGCCTTTTCTATCTTCAAGTCGGTGGTTTGTGGAATATCCAATTTCTCTCTTAGTAAGGATTCCACGCATTCTGCCATTGAGTTAAAACCGTTTTCGGCTCCTTCTATCAGACCATGAATTCTTATGTTGTCTCTTCTTTGTCTTCCTTCTTGGTCGGTTAGCTTAGCCTCTATAGATGCTTGTCTTTTGCGTAGGTCCAGCACAGAATCTTTGAGCACTTTTATTCGATCCTCTGTTTCCAAGATTCGGTTCTCGGCCTGGTCCACTCTGCTGTTTGTCCTTTTCAATTCTTCTCTGAATTCCCGAAATTCGGCCGTAACTTGTCGGCGAAATCGTCGTAGTTCCTCAAATAGTGATTTCAGGCTAACCTTTTTGTTAGCTATCACCAGTTCCTCGTCTTCTGAACGGAGATCTTCCAGTTCAGATTCTCTGGCCGATACGTGTCCTGGCCTGGAGAATTTCAGTTTCTTCTGTTTTCCTTTAGACATGATGATTTTGTCTTTTGATTTTCACTCCTCCAAAAATCCGTTAAGTTTGATTTTCAAGGTGTTATCCTGGATTGGGTCTGAGAGCTTCAGTGTTAAGCTGCATTCGCCATGGCGTCCAGACCGGAAGTCCATAAATTGCCCTTTTGGTCTGAAAATATGAACCTTTCTAAAAATTGCTTACATACTAGAAACAAAGTGGACGAAGGTTCAATTTGATCCAGGCCAAGACCACTTATTTTTCTGGGCCAAATATTGGCTGTTTGGTTCAGACCATGTTCTAGGGAAGAATTTACACATGTGATTTTGGTCTGAATCAAGTCCAAAAGTCTATATCAAATGGGTTTGGGGTCAAAGCACTCTTAAAGACCAATTTAAAAGTATGAGTTTGTATTGAAATAGGGAATTTTCAGGATGTTGCCAAACTTTTGAGTGGTAGGTCTAGATGTTTTATTTTGAGGTAAAAATCCCAGGCAGACAAAGTGGAACACACCCACACCCTCAAGTTGAGTAAGTTTGTGTTACAAAATAATTTATCCAAGGCATTAACTATATAAATACTGTAGCTGCAATACCTCTATCCTGATTATACATTTACAAAATAATGCAACTTCACCCTAAATTGTTCTTGTACGTTGCTAAATGTGTTTCTAAATTGGACTTAACATGTTGGACAGAATGATCCATGTGACTGTCAGGATGGAGCTAGTAGCTGCACTTTTATAAAGACCACCTTGAATTTGACACACAAGCAGCAACTCTTTGGTTTAACCTTTGACACATAACTACAGATTTTCAGTCAGCACACAGATACTTGCACATCTGCATGCCTGCGCATAGACAGCTACCACACATACTCAACAATATGTTGCCATCATAACGTTTCTGTATAAACCGCTTTTAGATAAAAGCACACACACTTGCCATCTGTACGCTCACCTGTCCTCCATCTGTGTGTTTTGTTGGGGTTTTTTTTATGAATGACTAAGGAAGTGTCTGTTAAGTCTCCAGTTTGTACTTCTGCACTCTAACAGGCCACCTGATTTGCAGATGACAGATCTTTCCAAACACCGGCCCTCCAAATGTTCACCTCACTTTGAGCGGCTATGGCCCAGTTGCAAATCAGATTGTCCACTAAATGGACAGTCAGTGGTCAAGTCCCTACTTTTCTGACCGGAAAATTAAAACTCTGACCAAACTTCTCCCTGATGCATCCATCCCTCTGTAAGCACGTGTGATAGAAAGAGGGCTTCAGTTCAGTGAATAAAGAGCTGTGTAAATGGAGTCAGTTTAAAAGCACTTTGAGTAGTTCCAAACATTCCAACTCAAGAAATGTAGCATCACTAGTCTAAGTTTCCAAATTTAAGGCCTTAATTATTCTTAAAGATTATGATTAACCTGAAAATTGACCTTTCAAAGATTAAAAAAAAAACAAACAGACAAACATGATAGCTGTTGTTTCTTGTGTTGTGAGGTAAAATCCTCATATTAAATTTTGAGAATTTGCAGTTACTGATTCCTTTTAGGGGCGGCAGTGGCTAAGGAGTTAAAGTGGCTCATCCAATAAGTGGAGGGTTTTGGCGGTTCAAATCCTGCTTTCCACAGCCATCTTGCCTTTGTGTCCCTGGGCAAGACACTTTACCCACCTGGGTATGAATGTGTATAAATGTTTGGTAGTGGTCGGAGAGGCCATTGATGCGGATTGGCAGCCATGTTTAAACTTTTTTCTTTTAAATTTTTGACTTTTTTTGATCAGTTGCAGCTTGTGATTGTAATATGTAGCGGTACTGATGTTTTATACTTTGGGTGCCAGTCAGAGCTTTTCTGACAGGTGTTTGGGTGAGCTTGGTATTAGTGCAGCCAAATTATAGTCATTAAGTCAGTGGTGGTAAGTCCAGTACAGAAGATATTGTCCCAGTACACAAAACACACAAAAGGAAAATCAGGTTGTTTAACACAATGCAAAACAAATAGAAAAGAAAAACAAATTTCATCAACAGAAATTCAAACTCCAGTTTGAGTTTTGCCAGTCTCTCAGCATAAATATAATAATAATCAGCATCCATCTCACAGTTCCCTCAAACAAACAGCTCTTGAGTGTCCAATTCACAGTTCATAAAGCTATTTACCAAATACATACATGAGTACTCATGGCAGCAGGATGTCAGAATGTAGTCAGTGCATTTATTTGTCAAGAGCAGGGATGTCAAACTCATTCCGTTCCAGGCCAAGACCCTGCAGGTTTTACCTCCACCCAATGTCTTCCACAAGGGATTTAACTGAATTTCTAGCCACTGATAGCTTGACTAGCAAAAACACCAGCTGAAGAGACTGAGTGGAAGTAAAATGTGCAGGGTCTTTGCCTGTAATGGATGCAGTTTGGCATCCCTGGTCAAGAGTGTCTGGGTTTTAAAGTCTCCAGAGAATGCTCATTTATGGTAATTCTATTTTCAGAATGGGTTGGAGACACCACTGAATTCGTAATTTCCCCCACCCCCCACACACACATAAACACAACACTGATTGTCTTGAAGACTGATATGGAGAACTGACATGAGATCAGATTGTCCTGCTCTGATATCACTGTATGGACTTCTTTGTTGTGCCGGATTGGTTAATTGGAGCTTCATGGGTGTGGTTGAGAAATTCATGTTGTTTGAATAATTGGCTTTTTTGGGTTTGTCTTTTTTTGTGCTTGTTTAAATAATGATGATGATGATGATGATGATAATTTTAGTCATCACTGCAAATGGTACCAGCTGGTTTAATTGTATTATGTACTTATAGATCCTCACAGAGTCCAATTTTAGTTGGATTTTGACCCCAAATTTCAGTTCTTGTAAATAAATGGACAAGGCTAATTGTATAAGTCCTTTTTGCAAACTTAAGGTCTTAAATTTGATCAAGTACTCTACAAAAAATCTGAAAAAAGTCTTAAAATTCGCTAGCTTGTTTCTGCAGATACCATGTGTACAGGTGTGTGTTTTATTATCTGTAACAAGAAGGTACTGTGATCTTTGCGGTTGGTTTGGTTGTTTGTTAGCAAGATTACACAAAAACTACTGGACAGATTTTAGTGAAATTTTCACCCGAGGTGGTCCTTGGGTAACTGATTAGCTTCTTAGATTTTGGGGGTTATCCAGGCCAAGATGCGGATTACAAACCCCTTCCCAAACTTTGCCATGAAAAAAGAATTGGCACCATACTTTCCTTTTTTTGGGGTGGGGGGGTGGGGGGTCCAGACCTAAACACACATAAATGGAAAATTTCATGAACAGCTGTAGCCTGATCTAGCGGAGGGAGGAAGTGACATGCTTTACGTTAAGATGTAGCTTTCTCAGCATGTTGACAGCAGCCACCTCAAATGTTTTAGGACAGGTCTTAACCCTCTTGTGGAAAAGGTTGCAGATATGCACCTGTCAGGTGGTGGCCCTTTTGTGGCCAAGAATTTTTTTAAAGAAAATATTCAGTTTAGATGTCAGAAATTCCAAAGGCTGTGACTTGAAAGTGGTAAGAGATGATGGCTTACTGTAAATTAGAAAAATGTAGAATATGATCCAAAATTTATGATGAGAGTAAATTTACTCATCTAATTTGCATAACTAGTACATACCCGTGCATGCCCATAGAAACCAATTATAAGTAAGTACTTCTGCATCTCCATAAAAAGCAGTTGTAAGCAAGCACGTGAGCACTCATTCAGTGATGCCTGCCTTTGATCTTTGATGGTGTCATAGTGAGTCCTATTATCATGAGGCATGCCTGTGTTTGATCTTTGCAGATGTCCTATGATCTGTGACAAACATGATGTACTGCTTCGAATGGGTGTGGTTTAAAGTAGTGTGTCCTATTGTAGTGATTCCTGCGCTCTGTATGACGTCATATAGACATCCTTCTGAGATCATAGGAACAGCAGCCTTACGGTTTATCTGACGTCATGTAGACATCCAGTAAACGGTCCTATGAACACCGACATCCTAGGAACATCATAGGATATCAGGCAGACCCGTGCATGCCCGTAGAAACCAAGAAACCGGAGCACCCGGAGAAAATCAGCGCCTTGCTTGGCATTTTACACATTTGTAGTGTAGATTGGCATTCGTCAAGGTTACACATTTAAGATAAGCCTTTATTAGTCCCACAATGGGGAAATTCCAGGATTGCAACAGCACAGGGATAGCAACACTCAGATCAACAATCAGAAGGCAAGAGAAAAACAAGAGCAGCGAGTAGACATATGTACATATAAATATAAATATATCTATATATATAGACACACAGTGCAGAGCATTGTAGCTAGATGGAATAAATATATGAGTATATAAACACAGTGCGGAGCATTGTAGCTAGATGGAATAAATATATGAGTATATAAACACACAGTGCGGAGCATTGTAGCTAGATGGAATAAATATATAAATATATAAACACACAGTGCGGAGCATTGTAGCTAGATGGAATAAATATGTAGATATATAAACACAGTGCGGAACATTGTAGCTAGATGGAATAAATATATAAACACACACAGTGCGGAGCATTGTAGCTAGATGGAATAAATATGTAAATATATAAACACACAGTGTGGAGCATTGTTGCTAGATGGAATAAATACGTAAATATATAAACACACACAGTGCGGAGCATTGTAGCTAGATGGAATGAAACAGCAGCACAACCATCTACTTAGTTATCCTACATGGTATGATTATGTACCCATACATATTCTCACCCTCCATAGCGACCGGTATTTTCCTGGTTGTATACCGGAGGGGACCATTGAGTAAGTCTATTGCGTTTTTTGCATTCAGTACTATTAGGTTGTCACGTCTTTCTTGCTATCTCTGCGAGCAGCCCTGCTTAGGTTGTACAGTGTGACAGCCGTAGGTAGGAAGGACCTGCGAAACCTCTCGGTTGTGCACCTAGGATGATGTAGTCTGCTGCTAAATGAGCTCCTCAGTGCATTCAGTATGTCCTGCATAGGGTGGAACTCAGACTCCAGCAGAGATGACAGTTTAGCCACCATCCTTCTCTCTCCCATCTCCTCCACTGGGTCAAGGCGCTGCCCCAGGACAGAGCTAGCTTTCTTGATCAATTTGTTCAGTCTCTTCCTATCGGCTGCTGTAATGCCACTGCCCCAGCAGACCACTCCAAAAGTGATGGCTGATGCCACCACCGTGTCATAGAATGACTTCAGCAGCACCCCTTGTACACCAGAAGACCTGAGTCTCCTCAGTAGGAACAGCCTGCGCTGTCCCTTCTTGTAGAGTGCGTCGGTATTGTGTGACCAGTCTAGTTTATTGTTCAGATGAACACCCAGGTACTTGTAGGATGTCACCATCTCAATGTCTGTTCCCTGTATATTTACTGGTGCTGTGGGTTGTCCTTGCCTGCGGCAGTCCACCACCAGCTCCTTAGTTTTCCTCGCGTTGATCTGGAGGCAGTTCCGATGGCACCAGCCCACAAAGTCCTGGATAAGCCCTCTGTACTCAGCTTCATCTCCGTTGGAGATGAGGCCAACGATCACAGAGTCGTCAGAGAACTTCTGTAGATGGCAGTGTGTTGTGTTGTGTGAGAAGTCCGCAGTATAAAGGGTGAACAGGAAGGGAGCCAAAACCTTTCCCTGGGGGGCCCCCGTGCTACCGATGATTGTGTAGGACACACAGTCCCGGGTTCTCACAAACTGAGGCCGGTTTGTGAGGTAGTCCAGGATCCATGATGACAGGTGCTGGTCCACCCCTGCGCACAGCAGCTTGTCCTTCAGGATCATCGGTTGGATGGTGTTGAAAGCACTGGAGAAGTCAAAGAACATGATTCTCACCGCACTCCCGGGCTTCTCCAGGTGGGACAGAGAACTTGCCGTCATGTAGGTAGGACGAGTCGTCCTATGATGCCTGAGTTCATAGGACGCACTATGATGATGAGGCAGAGATCATAGGCTGTCC
This sequence comes from Pholidichthys leucotaenia, assembly GCA_020510985.1. NCBI lineage: Eukaryota > Metazoa > Chordata > Actinopteri > Cichliformes > Pholidichthyidae > Pholidichthys > Pholidichthys leucotaenia. The sequence goes on from CM035849.1 coordinate 240,368,078, forward strand.
TTTGATGTCCTAGAAACGTGCTTTAAAGTCTGTTGTACCCTATGCTGGTGAAGGGTGTCCTCCTGTCTCAGACGGGTGCGATGTACTGCTGGAACCTCAGGTGTTTCATCTTCATGGCATCTTTTCTGACATGCAGCAGTTGTCATCATTCTATTGCTCTCCATCTGGTGGGTCTTCTTCTTCTTCTTCTTTGTTGAGACCACTGGTTGAGGGATAGGTGCGTCGTAATTCTGGTTCATGGACAGGATCATTACTGCACTACTACACTTGATCTTAGCCAAAAGGCCGAGAAGCGATCATGAAAATAGATCTGAGCAAAAAGAGGCTTTCCAGCATGGACTCACTGTATATGACATCATAAAGACATGAAGGCAGGCTTGATGTATATAACATCATAAAGATAATCGCGAGTTGTCTTATGATGCCTGAGTTCATAGGACATCCTATGATGTCCTATGAACGTGACAGACAGACACACAGAGATTTCTTGCTTTTTATAGAGTGATGTGAGGGCAACCATATTGGACTGCATAACTTTCAGTAAAAGTGGACTTTGCTATTTCTTAACGCTTTTTCACGGGACCTTTAAAATATGTAAATTTTCATCAGTCTTGGCATGTCGGTGAAATTTCACGAGTTTTTGAATATGGCAAAGCCCCCAAAAAGGTGATTCATTTTTGAGAAGGAGAAGAAAAATAGTAAATAGAGGAATTATAATAGGCCTATGCGCTGCCTTCAGTGCTCGGGCCTAATTAACTGAGATCCTGTCATTCATATTTCCATCTTTGTCTCTGCACAGAGGTGGTAGTAACTAGTTCAACTTGCTTAGGTGCATGTACTCAAGTAACTTTTGCAAAATTATACTTACGCGAGTAGTTTGTTGCAAGATAATTTACTTGAGTACCTTTTTGAGGTCAAAACTCTACTTTTACTTGAGTACATTTAGTCGTACTCTGAGTAAATTTTTATTTTACTCATTTTAAAATTGGTCAGAAATTTTCTTGTTTCGACTGTAATAACCTATTCTCACCAGAAATTATTACATCTTTGGCCATTTTAGAAAACTTGTAATCATTGAGGTCAGTGCTGGTAATGTTGTCTTGTTTGGGCTCAGTTTATTATAAATTAATGAGAAAAAAGTGACATTTATGAGAAGTGAAAAATGTAAAAGAAAAATGTCTGAAATGAGGAAAATACTCATGGCAGAATTAAGTCTCAAATGTACAAGAAAAAATGTCAAGTTTTTGACATAAAAGATGCAATGATGAGAAAAATGTGGGGAAAAACTTCATGAGAAAACATTTTGTACATTCATGAGAAAAGAGCCTAAATTTATGAGATAAAATTTCAGAGAAAAAAAACTCACAATCTGCTGACTGTTGTTGCTCGTTACTTTAGTAACTTTTTTTTAGCAGATTATCTCTTACTCTTTGCCACACAGCTTTTTTGGTGGCTAATCTTTTTTTATAGTTGAGTAGTTAATACCCATAAAGTAAGGCTTCTTTTACTTGAGTAGAATTTTTGGCTACACCTCACCTCCACAGACCTCCCGTTTGTCCTCTCCTCAGCGTTCTTGACTCTCTTCTCCCACATCTGCTACTGAGTGCAGTAGGCCTTGTTGTGCTTGATTGGAGTTCCAGGCCCCAAACTCTCAGAGAGGGGACCATGGTGCTGTACCTCCCCTGTCGGCAGCTCACTTTGGTGCGGTATGGCAGACAGCTGCTGGCCCCCGTCAGCAGACAGAGGCTGGATTGGCGTTAGCAGCTCTTCCTGGACATGTTTGAAACAGCACAGCTGTAATGTATTGCGCTGCTTTTAATTTGATTTATGATTATTTGTGGGAGACCTCCCTGCGATGCCTGCGCTAACTGGGCTGCATGTGTGTGAGCGAGTAGCAGAGTGTGCGCTCGTGTGTGTGTGCATGTGCACCTTTTGTTTGAGGGACCCTCGGCGGTTGGAGTTGAAGCAGTTCGCCGGGTCCTGGAGCAGAGCATTTGAAATCCAGAAATTAGCTCACTGAGAAAGTGTTCAGCTTTTTCTCCCTTTCTTTCCCTCTCACAGAGGGACTGCATGAAAAGCTAAAAGCAACACACCACATTCCCCTGCTTCCCCCTCATGTTTTCCACTCTTGTTTTTTTGGCTTTGTTGTTGTCTAAAGCTAAAACCTCTCTTAGCATGAACACATGATAAATAGCTGAGAACACTTGACACAGCGCCTTCAGTTTTTCCTAATCGTGGTGAGTTTTGAGAGGAAATGGATGACACAACTTAACTTTCCTCTGTGGGTTGTTCTTTGAGAGTTTTGTTGTTATGGATAACAAGTGAAGCACATGTATAAGCATGCTGCGGCTCTAAGTTATGACCTGTTGGATAAAAATGTGAGCACACAGTCTTTACTGGACTTTGGTGAAATGAGCTTTGAATGACATGCTGGACGTTGAAAGAATTGAGAATGGATACATGTCTATTTTTAGCTATTATTTCCTTCTCCTCTCTTCCATTCTCTCTCAACTTTAACTTAGTTTACTGTCACATAACAAAGAAAACTGCCAAGTCAAATCGTGGTTATGCCCTCAGAAATCAAAACTTTATGAAAACACCCGAGTGCAGTTGTCTGAGTCAAACTTTGGCAGAAATATATCTAAATTTGGTTGCAAATATTACACTTGATTTTTGTTTTTAAGGTACTCATTTGGGACAAGATACTTTGGATATCTACCTGTTTTGTGTGTGTAACAATTTCTACGCAAGTGTTTTTAGATTTTATATGGCCATCTGTTTCTCATCGAAGTTCCTTCAAAGTGTTGCATTTCTGTGAAAGTTTTTACCATGAGGTAATTCTGAAGTGATCAACTTAAAAAAAAAAATTACAATTTTGATATGCATGTCAGAGTTAAAGATTGAAATATGAGTCCTTGTTGGTCAGGGGTCAGGAGTAATAACAGTGGGTGTAAAAAAAAAAAAAAAAAAAAGTGTACACGCCTCTGTTAGAATACTGGGTGTTTGCAATGAAAAGAAATGAGACCCAAGATAATTAATTTCTGAACATTTTCCACCTTTAATGTGGCCTAAAACCTGTACAGTTCAATAGAAAAACAGATGAATGTGTTGGGGATGGAGGGAGGGTATAAAAATAAAAAGCATACAATAAGGTGGTTGCATTGAACACGTTATACGGTGGTGTGAAAAAGTGTTTTCCCCTTCCTGATTTCTCATTTTTTTGTATTTTTCACACTTAAATGTTTCAGATCATCAAGCAAATTTAAATATTAGACAAAGATAACACAAGTAAACTCAAAATGCAGTTTTTAAATGAAGGTGTTTATTAGTAAGTGTGGGAAAAAAAAAAAATCCAAACCTACATAGCCCTGAGTGAAAAAGTGACCCCACCCCCAACTAAAACATAAATTAATTGTGGTTTATCACATCTTTGGAAAGCTGAGTTCAATTTCTTAAGCCACACCCAGCCCTGATTACTGCCACACCTGTTCTTAATCAAGAAATCACTTAAATAGGACCTGCCTGACAAAGTGAAGTAGACCAAAAGATCCTCAAAAGCTAGACATTACGCTGCAATCCAAATAAATTGGGGAACAAATGAGAAACAGTAATTGAGATCTATCAGTCTAGAAAAGGTTATAAAGCCATTTCTAAAGCTTTGGGACTCCAGCGAACCACAGTGAGCGCTATTATCCACAAATGACGAAAACATAGAACCGTGGTGAACCTTCATAGGAGTGGAAGGCCAACCACAATTCAAGGTCACAAAAGACCCCACAACAACATCCAAAGAACTGCAGACCTCACTTGCTTCAGTTAAGGTCAGTGTTCATGACTCCACCATAAGAAAGAGACTGGGCAAAAACAGCCTGCATGGCAGAGTTTCAAGACCAAAACCACTGCTGAGCAAAAAGAGATAAAGGCTCGTCTCACTTTTGCAAAGAAAACATCATGATGATCCCCAAGACCTGATGAGACAAAAGTTAAACTTTTTGGAAGGTGTGTGTTCCATTACATCTGGCGTAAAAGTAATACAGCAATTCAGAAAAGGAACATCATACCAACAGTAAAATATGGTGGTGGTAGTGTGATGATCTGGGGCTGTTTTGCTGGTTCAGGACCTGGAAGACTTGATGTGGTAAATGGAAGCATGAATTCTGCTGTCTACCAAAAAACCCTGAAGGAGAAGTTCCGGCCATCTGTTCGTAACCTCAAGCTGAAGCGCACTTGGGTTCTGCAGCAGGACAATGATCCAAAACAAAAAAAAAATGAAAAACAAAATGAAGACTTTGGAATGGCCTAATCAAAGTCCTAATCCGATTGAGATGCTCTGGCATGACCTTAAAAAAGCGGTTCATGCTCGAAACCCTCCCCCCAATATTGACTGAATTACAACAATTCTGCAAAGATGGGTGGGCCAGAATTCTTCCACAGCGCTGTAAAAGACTTATTGCCAGTTATCACAAACTCTTGATTGCAGTTGTTGCTGCTAAGGGTGGCCCAACCAGTTATTAGGTTTCGAGAGCAATCACTTTTTCACACAGGGTCATGAAGGTTTGGATTTGTTTTCCCCTTAATAATAAACACCTTAATTTAAAAACTGTATTTTGTGTGTACTTGTGTTATCTTTGTCTAATATTTAAATTTTTTTGATGATCTGAAACATTTAAGTGTGACAAACATACAAAAAAAATGAGAAATCAGGAAGGGTTAAACACTTTTTCACACCACTGTAGGTCAAAAAAAAACCTGACAATGTTGTGCACACTCTTTATATCCACTGTAGTTACATTTTCTCAAGTACATGTACTTACGTAATTATGTAATTATTTAATTGTGTAAACCTCAGTTCCAATGAAGTTGGGACATTAATATGTAAATAAAAGAGAAGACAATGATTTGCAAATCCTTTTCTGAGGGTGACATCATGGCTGATTCAAATACAAAATATACTGGTACATATTCATATTCTGTGGGGTAACTTAACAGACCGTAATGCTGTCTATACCATCTAGCTGCAATGCTCCCGCACTGTGTATATATATATCTGTGTACATATGTACAGTATATTCATTTGTTCTTGTCTTACTAATTATTGCTCTGAGTGCTGCTATCCCTTTGCTGCTGTAGTCCTGGAATTTCCCCACTGTGGGACTAATAAAGGCTTATCTTATCCTATCTTTTCCTCACTGTCTGACATTAAGTCAGACTAAACCCTTTCCTGCTTTAAGTCAGTTAGGATTACCAAAATTATTTCTATTTGTTGAATAATTTTTACATTTGATAAATAATTTGTTAGAGACTTTTTTTATTACTTTTTTCAAAGTCAGAAGTGTACATATGTTTCCTTAGTATTTGGTAGCATTGCCTTTGAACTCTGACTTGGGTCAAACATTTTGGTATCCTTCCACAAGCTTCTCACAGTAGTCTGCTGGAATTTTGGTCCATTTCTCCTTGCAGAACTGGTGTAACTGAGTCAGGTTTGTAGGCCACCTTGCTTACACACATCTTTTCAGCTCTGAAAACAAAATTTCTGTGGGATTGAGATCAGGGCTTTGTGATGGCAACTCCAAAACATTGACTTTTCTGTCCTTTAACCACTTTGTAACTACATTGGTGGTATGCTTAGGGTCATTGCCCATTTGGAAGACCCATTTGTGCTCAAACTTGAACTTCCTGGCTGATGTTGCTTCAGTATTTCTACATAATGTTCCTTCGTCATGATGTTCTGTGGTTGATGCGCACATTTAACACAAAAACACGTTCATCTCTGGAACATAGAACCTTCCTGAGCTGGACATTCCCATGGCGTTTATACTTGTGTATAATTGTTTGAACAGATGAACATGGCACTTTCAGGCATCTGGAACTTGTACCCACAATTCTCTTTCTGATATCTTGGCTGATTTCTTTTGATTTTCTTGTGATGTCACAAAAGGAGGCAGTGTGTTTGAGGCGTGCCTTAAAATACATCCACAGGTGTGCCTCCAATCACCTCAGATGTTGCCAGTAAGCCTATCAGAAGCTTCCAAAACCATGACATCATAATCTGGACTTTCCCAATTTTTTTTAAAGACATAGTAATATTAGTTTATGTAAACTTATGACTTTGAAGAAAGTAATAAAAATTATATTAAAATTCTCTAAAATTAAAAAAATAGAAATAATTTTGGTAATCCAAACTGACTGAAAACAGGAAAAGTTTAGCCTAATTTAATGTCAGACAGTGAGAAAAAAGGTTGTCTTTTTTTCTACAGTGTATGTAAACATCTGGTTTCAACTGTACTTTCCTACTTTTAGCCAAATAACTCTTTTGGTGACTATTCTTACTTATTCCTGAGTAATTAATATCATGAGTTAACGCTACTAGTAGAATTTTTGGATCCTGTACCCGTCTCTGCTGTTGGTAGACGGTGACCTATAAGGCAGTGTTTTTTGACCAGGGTGCCTTGGTACGTTCAGGTTTCTGTGGGAAATTATCTAATTTCACTTCTTAATCAGTCAAAAAAAAAGGCAAATAATTTATCATTGTACACACACACTGCCCTATGGTGCAGAGTGTGCGTCACTGCCATGGTTCAGAGTCATCAGTCATTCTGTGATATTGTAAATGAAATATCACCATGCACCGCAGAGTACAAAGTACTGCGAGAGGGACCCCAAGCATACATTCAAATCAACAAAAAGAATGGCTTCACCAGAAGAAAATGAATGCTGTGTGCACCCCAAAAACACTGAATGCTGTTATTTAAAAAAAAAAATAAATCAAAAGGTGCTTTAATGGAGTATTAGTTTAAGGGTGTGCCCAGCTATGCAACCAGCTAATTGTCTTATTTTTTTGGTTTACTTTCATTATATTCTATGAACATTTCAGACCTCATGTCAACTGTTTTTTGAAAGGCATTCACATGCAGTCTTCTTTGCTTGTCTCTGCTCGCATCACTCTTCAGGTCCAACTTTTGTATGAGCTGTTCTTAAGCTGGAGCTTGACATGGGCCCGTCTCCAGAGGCATGGCATTTTGCGTCAGACTTCCAACATCCCAGATCCACCTGCTGGTGCTGCTCCATCCTCCCCAGTCCGCAGCAGTGCCGGCACCGCCTTGCCTGACACCGCCTTGCCTGACACCAGCACCTGTAGCCCCTCTGCAGACTTCGGCTCTCCCACTGAGGTTGGATTCTTTCTTTCTACATTTCCTTTTGTCAGGATTTTTTTCTCCTCTAAATTATGAAATCATCTCCTCATTTGCTCTGTTTATCTACCAAGATAAACGTATTACTGAAAAAACAGAAACTGACCTCTAGCAGAAATGCATCAAAGAAATGCAGTAAAATATACTTTTGCAAAGGACATTGATCACCATTTCAAGTCATTTATTCATTTATTTGTGTTGCTTTTTATTTCATTCCTTTTATTACTACATGTACTGCAGCAGTGCTGGTCTCTGTTGAACATTCTTGTGACTGAGTTAGGATTGCTTCTTTAATTTTTGCTACTTTATTTATAAAAGACCCAGTTTGCCAACACACAACACCACTAAGGTGTGATTAGTCTCAGCCGTTGTTGTATACACAGTTCCTGCACTAATGTATTATTTTGATGTGCAAATATATTTCTTCTTTTCATTGTTATGAGTAGTTGAGTCAGAGCTAGCACATGCAATGTATATGAAAGGATGTGTTTTGTTTGGGAAGGATTTTCAAAGCTGGAAAAAAGTCATCAGCGCTTGTGTTTCTTACACCCAGAGTAAGATCCTCTGGTTCATTTAGGCCGAGTCTTGATTGAGTATAAATGCGCCGCTTAATGTGGGGAGAAACAACAACCTGTGTTTACATTTGTTCAGCCAGACCAAAAGAATGAAATATCACGAGAGAAAATGCAGTCTGGTTTTTAGGGAGCAAAATTAAATGTTATTTCTCTTTTTTCACTCCCATTGATGTCAGTCCCAGTTTTACTTAAAGGGGCCATTGACTGCACTTTTCCCACATTTTAGCAGCTCACACATGTCTTATTGAAGTGTTTGTGACATATTTTGTTCACATTTTCTTTAATTTTTTAATTATTGAAGCAAATTTTTTTTTCTTGGGTTTCTTGAAACGTTCTGATTTAAAGCCTATCACTTTAAGAAACGTCCTTCACCTATTCCACTCCGCCCTCACTCTTACATCAGTTAGCCATGAGCTGACTAGCTTCTAGCTTTTAGTGTCCTTCTAGCTCGGTTGAGTGGCACTGGTTCACTGATCCACAGTCGATGGTGTATCTTGCGTTACTCCAGCCCATCTCCCAATAATTTTGCTGTGATTCCACAAGAAATTGCTAGCGCTGCGTGCTGGTCATCCCCCCGATCGCCACAACCTACCTGGCCCGGGACCCGAGGCTGCTGGCCAAGCTGCCGAGCCACGGGATCTTAAAGGCCAGTGTCTCACTCTGCGGGACGCCGTTCCACTCCCACGACCAATAGCTCCCCTACGCTGCCTGTGAGAGCAGAGCAGAGTTGTGCAGAGCCCCAGAGGATGGTGGGGGTTGCTGGCCGTGAGAGTCAGCAGCCTCGAGTCCCAGCGTAGATGCCACCTACACCGGTCAGTCAGTTCTGCGTCCAGCGCACCGTTGCTGTCAGTTTGCTGTGGAATCACGGCAAAATTATTGGGAGATGCACCGAAGTGACACAAGGTATATTGTTGACTGTGGACTGGTGAACCAAGTGGTAACAGGGATGGCTATTAAAGTGACTAAACCTGAAGAAAATAACAATATAAGCCACGCTTGGTGCAAGCCTCCTGGTACCAGTGTTAGCTTGGGGGGGCTAATCGCACAAGAGCTAGTAGGCTACCTTTAGCACCCCTTCCATCTACATGACAGACAGCTAGGCGGACCGATAATAGAGCAGTGGGCGTGTCTCAAGGACAGCGGTGGGTTGGCTTTGTCAAATCATGACGTTGTGGTCGCAGCGCTCAATGCCCGCACGGCTCAGCACGTAGAGAGCCTGCTCGATCAGCCACCAACCGACAGCAAGTACGAGGCGCTGAAGGCTGCGCTCATCCAGCACTACACACTCTCGGACGGTGAGAGAGCAGAGAGACTTCTGACGCGGACCGAGTTGGGAGATGGGTCGGCCATAGACCTAATGGAGAAGATGCTGAAGTTAAAGGGCACGGACGACGACCACTTTCTGTCTATGCTTGGTGTGAGAGATGTGTAATAAATCGGCTGAAGCAAATCTGCCTCTTCATTTACACGCTCCGCAACGTATAGGATTTACCCGGAAGAGTCAAAAACGTTTCTAGTCTTTCTGGGAGAGAAAAACATGACGAAGGCTGTTGTTTTAAGAGAATTGACTGTTTTTATATTTTTGGGATAATTACATGACCAATAGACATATTTCAGACAGTTAAAACCAACAAGCACACCATTTTTCAGTCAGTGACCCCTTTAAAGTAGCAGGTTTTTTTTCCTTTTTTGTTTTTTGTTATAGTTCCAGCAACAATGAAAAGCTGGGGGTCCCATAGCCTCGGGGCCTCAGCCACAAGGACTTTGGATGTGTGTGTGCACACAGTGCGTGTGTGTGAAGTAGAAATGCAGGATTAAAAATAATAGTGGTGAATATTGGTGTTTTAACCAGTCAGACTAACCTAGTATGTAATGATCTTTGACCAGCAGCTCCCTGTCAGCATTATGGGGCCCCTGGGATCACAGTACAGCCCTCATACTGCCCAAAGAGGCAATAAAGTGTGGACATGCTTGTGAAAAAAAAGTGTTTCATATGTCAGTGTGCATCTGTGTCTCCATTTGTTTCCGTATTTTCAGCATGTGTGTGTTCGTGCGTCATCTGTGGACCTACAGAAGTGGCAGTGGAGGGTCTATGGTATAGTGCGTCTATAACAAAGCCACAGTGGCCCCTGACAGCCCCACTTGTCACTGTTTACCTAAGTACAAACACTGGTAGAAGTGTTTAGTCCTCTGGGAGGCCGTGCGATTGAGTAAGAATGTGGGAGCTGTTTTGATAAGTCTCAGCAGTAGTGGCAGTCGTCTATCCCCAACAGCCCACACACCCCACCTTTTTAAATTCAGCTACTTTCACATCACATCCCCAAAACTGCAACCATGCACACACCCCTTCCAGTAACAAAAACATTAAAGCTCTCATATTGTGGATTTTACAGGGATTTGTTTTAAGTTTTGACATCATCAAGGACATTTAGTGTATGGTTGTAGTTGTGAAGTCTAAAATCCATTTCTGTGTTGTTTTATGGCTAACCAAAAACCTATCCTTAAAGGTCAGACTGAAGCACTCAGTTTCCTCATTGCCTATGTTATTAATGGACTCCTAATCTGATTGGGTAAAGATTTTTCATTGGGCAAGTCACAAAAAAGGAGGCAGTGGGGGTGCATGTTTGGCTAACTGAGGGCATGCTCCCACTTAGTCCCAGTTGCTCCATGACTTACTGAAGGTGATTATCTGGTCCGTTTCATGTGGTTCATGCTGCTACTTGTTGTAGATATGTAACTTACACGTTAGGGGTGAGAATCTCTAATTGTAATGATCCCAAAGGAATTTACTTAATGTCTTTTGTTCATAAAACAAATTCAAGAGAAATGTAACAAGTCAATTGGAACGTTCCATTTAACCAACTTATACAGCTGAAACCAGAGGTTTACATGCAGTGTATAAATCAGACTAATCTTTTCCTTTTTTTTAGATCAGTTAGGCTTACCAAAGTTATTTCTATTTGCTAAATATTTTTTGAGAATTTTGTATTACTTCCTTTAAAGTCAGAAGTTTGCATATACTAAGATTACTATGTCTTTAAACAATTTGAGAAAGCCCAGATGATGATGGCATGACTTTGGAAGCTTCTGATAGGTTAATTGACAACATTTAAGGTAATTGGAGGCACACCTATGAATGTAGAATTTAAATCACACCTCAAAACACTGCTTCCTTCTTTGACATCATGGGGAAATGAAAAGAAATCAGCCAAGATATCAGGAAGAGAACTGCTGACCTCCACAATTCTGGTTCATCCTTGTGTACAATTTCCAGATGCTTGAAGGTGCCACATTCATCTGTTCAAAGAATTATACGCAAGTATAAATACCATGGGAATGTCCAGCCATCATACCACTCAGGAAGGAGATGGGTTCTGTGTCCCAGAAATGGAAGTATTTTGGTACAAAATGTGTGTATCAACCCCAGAACAAAATCAAAAGGTCTTGTGAAGATGCTCGTTGAAGCTGGTAAAAGAGTGTCAGTGAAACGAGTCCTGTATCAAGGTGGGCTGAAAGGCCACTCAGCGAGGAAGAAGCCGCTATTCCAAAAGCAACATAAAAATGCCAGATTACAGTTTGCAGTGCACACTGGAACAAAGACCTTAATTTTTGGAGACATGCCCTGTGGTCTGATGAAATTAAAGCAAGCTTGAGGACACCATCCCATCGGGGAGACAGCATCATGATGTGGGGTGTTTTGCTGCAGGAGGGACTGCTGCACTTCACCAAATAGATGGCATCATGAGGAAAGAACATTATGTGAAAATACTGAACCAACATCAAAGACATCAGCCAGGAAGTTAAAGCTTGGTGTAAACGGGTCTTCCAAATGGACAGAAACCCTAAGCATATCACCAAATTAGTTACAATGTGGCTTAAGAACAGAAAAGTCAATGCTTCAGAGTGGCCATCACAAAGCCCTGATCTCAGTCCCATAGGAAATTTGTTTGTAGAGCTGAAAAGACATGTGTGAACAAGCAAGGCGGCCTACAAACCTGACTTTGGCCTGGTGCACACAACGTTTTCGTTTAGAACCGGCGAGAAACATTTGCGTGCACACAACACCTCACAGAAGCAATGGTGTGTGCACATGGATCCACTGAAGGTGTGAAAACTGCTGTTGGAACTAACAGATGACAAGTAGAAGTTTTATAGGAAATTGAGATTATAACTATAAACGCATATTCCATCTGCAATAAATATTTATATTCATTTTCTTGAAGCTGAAAGAATGAGGGAGTAACAAATAAATAGCACACTGAGATGACGTTTGTTGTGATTAGGCACTATACAAATAAAGTTGAATTAAATAAGTAACCCATGTAATTGCAGGCAATAAAAAAATCTGACTTACCAACAGCTGGTTTGAATATTTGATAAGGAGTCTTCAGTCATAACTTCTACAAAAGCGTTACAAGTAAGAAAAAATAGTGATGAGATGTTGGGCTGCACCCACATCTCATCATTTGAGCAGCAGCACAAAACTGGATTTGAAACATCGGCAGCTCTGCTGTGATTTGTTCTTCATTCAACAAAGGTAAGCATCCTCCTTGGTTATAATTTTGAGGATTATTTTTCTATATAAGGCTGCATCTATTGTGTAAAAAAAGCAGTTTTACAGATACCATTAAGAGCCCATTTTTAACCTGATCCTAACTATAAAGACATCAGGCTTAAAGTTTAATCACGGAGCTTGTATTTCTGTGAGAAATACAGAAAGCTCCATATTTGTATTTCTCTGTGAGAAATAAATGCTCCTTGTTGTATGGATTGGCTGAAATGTGTTATAAACTGGGGCCATCCATCCACCCATCCATCTATCCATCTTCTACCACTTTTTGGGAGGTCCAGGTCGGAAAGGCAGCAGTTCAAGCAGAGAAGCCCAGACTTCCCTCTCCCCAGCCACCTGTTCCAGCTCTTCAGAGAGGATACCAAGACATTCCCAGACCAGCTTGGAGACGTGGTCTCTCCAGCGAGTCCTGGGTCTGCCCTGGGGTGTCCTCCCAATGGGACGTGCCCGAAACACCTCAAGTAGGAGGTGTCCAGGAGGCATCCTGATCAGATGCCCAAACCACTTCAACTGACTCCTTTCAATGTGGAGGAGCAGTGGATCTACTCTGAGCCTCTCCTGGATGATTGAGCTCCTCACTCTTATCTCTAAGGGTGAGTCCAGCAATCCTACGGAGAAAGCTCATTTCAACTGCTTGTATCCGCGGTCTCGTTCTTTCAGTCATTACCCAAAGCTCATGACCATAGGTGAGGGTAGGAATGTAGATTGACTAGCAAATCAACAGCTTTGCCTTAGAGCTTAGCTCCCTCTTCACCACAACGGACCAGTACAACGTCTGCACCACTGCAGATGCTGCTCCAATCTGTCTGTCAATCTCGCGCTCCGTTTTCCCCTCACTCGTGAATAAGACCCCAAGATATTTTAAACTCCTCCACTTGGGGCAGGAGCTTGTTTCTAACCCGGAGAGGACAATCCACCTTTTTCCGGCTGAGGACCATGGACTCGGACTTGGAGGTACTGATTCTCATCCCAGCCGCTTCACACTCAGCAGCAAACCATCCCAGTAAGACCTGTAGGTCATTGCTGGATGAATCCCGCAGGACAGCATCATCGGCAAACAACAGAGATGAGATCCTGTGGTCACCAAGCATGACACCCCTCCCATTCCCTGGCTGTGCCTAGAAATCCTGTCCATAGAAATTATGAACAGGATCGATGACAAAGGGCAGCCCTGGAGGAGTCCAACTCTCACTGGGAATGAGTCCGACCGAGTGTTGGTAATGCGAACCAAGCCGTCACATCGGTTGTATAGAGACCAGATAGCTCGTGACAACAAGCCCGATACTCTATACTCCCGAAGCACGCCCCACAAAAAAACACGAGGGACAGGGTCGAATGCCTTCTCCAAGTTCACAAAACACATGTAAACTGGTTGGGCAAACTCCCACGAACTCTCAAGGATTCTCGAGAGGGTAAAGAGTTGGTCCGATGTGCCACAGCCAAAATGGTAAATGGTAAATTGCACTCACTTATATAGCGCTTTTATTCTCATCTCTTGATGACCAAAGCGCTTTACAGATCCTGCAATCTACCCATTCACACACACATTCACACACCAAGATGAAAACTACATTGTTCCTCCTGAATCCGAGGTTCTACCAACAGCTGGACTCTCCTCTCCAGTACCTTGGCATAGACCTTCCCAGTGAGGCTGAGGAGTGTGATCCTTCTAAAGTTGGAGCACACCCTCTGGTCCTCTTTTTTGTAGAGAGGAACCACCACCCCTATTTGCCATGCCAAAGGCACTGCCCCCAACCTCCACGCAATGTTGCAGAGGTGTATCAACCATGATAGCCCTACAACATCCAGGGCTTTGAGGTACTCAGGGCGAATCTCATCCAGCCCCAGGGCCCAGCCACCAAGGAGCTTTTTAATCACCTTGGCAACCTCAGCCACTGTGATGGGCGAGTCGTCCCCCTCATCCACAAGCCCTGTTTCCTCTGTGGAAGGCGTGTCAGTGGGATTGAGGAGATGCTCGAAATATTCCTTCCACCACCCCACGATATTCCCAGTCAAAGTCAGCAGTGCCCCATCCGCACCATACACAGTGTGGACAAGGATCTTCTTCCCCCTCCTGAGCCGCTAGTCACTTTGCCACAATCTCTTCGAGGCTGACCGAAAGTCTTATTCCATGGCCTCACCGAACTCCTCCCACACCCGAGTTTTTGCTTTAGCAACCACCCGGGCTGCAATCCGCTTGGCCTGCTGGTACACCTCAGCTTCTTTGAGAGTCCCACAAGCCAACCAAGCTTGATAGGACTCCTTTTTCAGCTTAATGGCCCCCTCACCACTGGTGGCCACCATTTGGTTCTGGGGTTGCCACCACAAGATGCACCAACGACCTTGCGGCCACAGCTCTGGGCAGCTGGTTCAACAATGGAGGTGGAGAACATGGGCCATTCAGACTCCCATGTCTCCAGACTCCCTCGGAATGTGGTTAAAGTTCCTCCGGAGGTGGGAGTTGAAGACCTCCTGGACAGAGGCCTCAGCCAGACGTTCCCAGCACACTCTTACTATATGTTTACTGGTGTACAGTGATCCCTCGCTACTTCGCGCTTCACCTTTCGCGCCCTCAGTGCATCGCGGATTTTTCAAAAATATTCATCAAAATTGAGAAATAATGGGCGGGCGCTAGCAGAAGGCAGGGAGACTACATTAGACCATCAGGTATCAACACGGAGAGCCCGCACAACTCAAAAATCCACCTCTCTGTTCGCTGTTCTTGTGTTGGCTCGGCTCGGAAATCTCGCAAGCTGATTGGCCGAGACGTTTCACCCCGCAAGCTGATTGGCCGAGACATTTCACCCACCTTCTCTCCCTGCCGAACGCCCATGCAGTGAAGGAAGACCGCATTCATTGCTTTTTATCGCTCGTGTTGCTTAGTGTCGCCGCGTGGAACTTTTTGCTGTTCTCTTGTGCCATTTTGTGCGAAATAGTCTTCCCGTCGAGCCACTACACCGCCTCCTGCAGCTTCTCCAGCTCTACCGGAAGCTGCCCTCGACGATCCTGCGCTTCTAGCACCTGACGATGAGGCGTCACCTGAGGAGCAGTAAAGCTGTCATTAACCTGTGCAGTAAATCATCTTCATCTTGAGTTACATATCTTGTTATAAGAATAAAAGAGTTCTAAAAACATATTTATGTACACTTTATTTACATCTACGTATGTATGTACACTTACACACACACACACACACACGTATCACACGACAGAGAGAATGAGAGAATGAACGTACGTATTATTTATGGATGACGTCATTAGGGGTGACGCTACTTCGTGGTTTTTCACTTTTCGCGGTTGGTTCTGGAACCCATTAACCGCGATAAGTGAGGGATCACTGTACTGGTGGTGAGTTGAATCCGATGGCAGGGGAGGATGCCATTCAGACCTGGTAAACTGGGGTCATAGCTCTTTATTTCCATAGATACAGATGCACTTAAACAGCACTGGGAAAACCTCTCCACTCTGGAGGCTGGTTTCAAATCTCTACACTTTCACACCACAAAATACCTGGTGTAGTATGTACAGACAGCTAAACTGGAGACGAACTTCCACAGTTTGGGGTAAAAACGTTGTCGTGTGCACAGCCCCTCAGTTACACCAGTTCTGTCAGGAGGAATGGGCCAAAATTCCTGCAAACTATTGTGAAAGGCTTGCTGAAAGATACCCAAAATGTTTGACCCAAGTCATAGTTTAAAGACAATGCTACCAAATACTAAGGAAATGTATGTAAACTTCTGACTTTGAAGAAAGTAAGAAAAATTCTGTAAAAAAAATGAATGAATGAATTTAGCAAATAGATTTTAATTTGGTAATCCTAACTGGCCTAAAACAGGAAAAGTTGAGTCTGATTTAATGTCAGACAGTGAGAAAAAAAGTTTTTGTCTTTTTATACACTGTATGTAAACATATGGTTTCAACTGTATCCCACTACAGCTAGTACAGCACCTGGTTAATTCCTCTTCAGCACTGGCAGGGACAGACATGGGTTACTGCTGAACTTTGGATATTAAAAAAAAAACAAAACAATTTTTAAACATTTGTTCATCAATTTTGCATCTTTCATACACACAGCAATTTGATGCATCTAAAAAAAAACCCAATTGTTTCCCCCACTCCTAGTACACGTGTGTTTGCTTGGACAGGAGAAACCACACTGCGCTGAAGCCCACCTCTCCAGATCGGCCCAAAGCCAATTGAATCAGCCCTGGTTAAGCAAAGCATGGAGTGATTACACTATTCAAACTTTAGTTGGCAAACTGAAGGTGGGGTTTATTGGTTTTTGACCTCAGAAACCTACAAAGTCCAATCCACTCGTAGCTTTAAGAATTTCCTTAAGAGTTTAACTATATAAAGGTATTTATTTATTTGTAAAGTAAGTATTGTAATAATTCAACAGTATACATATGTCCCATGGCTGTGTCAACACTTTTTTGCATAACATAGAACCTTTAAATTTGTTTTAAATTCATTCTTACATCTTGTTTTTTCAGCAGTTTCATTTTGCTTTGCTTTTATTGCAACACATACTCTATGCTATGTTCTAGATATCCATCCATCCATCCATCCATCTTCTTCCGCTTAATCCTTTTCGGATCGCGGGGGGGGGGGGGGCCGGGGGCTGGAGCCTATCCCAGCATCTTTGGGCGAGAAGCAGGGTACACCCTACTAGGAGGGTATTTTAGCAGTATCACATTTATCCAGAAACTGAATTCTGACTGCCTGGGTGCAAATGAGAAAATATGAACACACAAACAGCACTCAAGCAGACTGACAGCATCTCCAGCTCCAGCTGCACTTTTTCCAGTCAGGCGTCAGATGCTGCCTTCTTTACTTCTCTGTCTTAGCTCTGCAATGTAGCTAGAGTCCACATTAGATGGTTAGAATGTCACAAGATGAGGAATGCTTCTTTCAAAAAGCAAAAGGCAACACACTTGTTGAAGTCCAGTGTGGCTTCCTGATGAGTGCAGTGGGGCACACAGAATTCCTCATCTCTGTGTGGCAGGTGTTTGCCTCAGTCCACCCACCCCCCCCAAAGAAAAAAAAATGTCTCCTTGACAGCTCTCCTTCTTCTTTAAGGCTGCAAGTACACTAAACAAGTTTTTTGTCACCTGACCACCCTGAACCTCTTTTTTTCAGTGCTTGTGTGCTGCTCTCGGGGGGGAAAAAAAACTGCACCCTGTATCCTAGCAACAGCTTGTCACTCACAGTTCAGCACTTCCACTTTTCCCATGGTCAGACTTTCTATGTATTTTTTAATAGCAGTCTCTTAATAACAACAGATAGGAAACATATTCTGGCATTGGCAGCAGCTCTGGATGCAAAATATAATGAGACGGAAAAGAAAAAAAGTCTGCAGACATCAAAAAGACTTGTGCAGGAGAACCGGACATCGAGCTTTGTACCAGAGTTGTGCCTTGACAGTGCCAGTTTCAAGGAGTATTTTAGATTGACTAGGAGTCAGTTTGAACTGGTTTTGGAGAAGATTGGCCCATCAATTTCTCAGAAGCAGACTAATTACAGAGAGCCCATCTGCAGTGAGTAGTCTATGGTCAAAATTTTGTTTATTTTTCATCTATTTTTGGAAAACTCATGCTGAGATATGCTCAACTCACGGTTTCCTAAACTCATAAATGACTGTCGGTAAATGATCACATTTCACAATGAAGGTATTTCAGTTTTTTTGTAGTTAATCAACTACAAATACGGTGCATCTGGAAAGTATTCACAGCGCTTCACTTTTTCCACATTTTATGTTACAGCCGTATTCCAAAGGGATTGAATTCATTTTTTCCTCAAAACTCTACACACAGTATCCCATAATGACAATGTGAAAAAAGTTTTTTTTTGAGATTTTTGCAAATTTATTAAAAATATAAAAACTAAGAAATCACATGTACGTAAGTATTCACAGCCTTTATCATGAAGCTCAAAATTGAGCTCAGGTCCATCCTGTTTCCACTGATCATCCTTGAGATGTTTCAACAGCTTAACTGGAGTCCACCTGTGGTAAATTCAGTTGATTGGACATGATTTGGAAAGACACACACCTGTCTATATAAGGTCCCACAGTTGACAGTGCATGTCAGAGCACAAACCAAGCATGATGTCAAGGGAATTGTGTGTAGACTGCCGAGACAGGATTGTCTTGAGGCACAAATCTAGGGAAGGGTACAGAAAACTTTCTGCTGCTTTGAAGGTCCAAATGAGCACATGCCTCCATCATCCATAAATGGATGAAGTTCGGAACCACCAGGACTCTTCCTAGAGCTGGCCAGCCATCTAAACTGAGAAGGGCCTTAGTCAGGGAGGTGACCAAGAACCCAATGGTCACTGTCAGAGCTCCCACATTCCTCTGTGGAGAGAAGAGAACCTTCCAGAAGGTCAATCATCTCTGCATTAATCCACCAATCAGGCCTGTATGGTAGAGTGGCCAGATGGAAGCCAGTCCTTAGTAAAAGACACGTGCAGTCTGCCTAAAGTTTGCCAAAAGGCACCTGAAGGACTCTCAGACCATGAGAAACAAAATTCTCTGGTCTGATGAGACAAAGATTAAACTCTTTGGCATGAATTCCAGGTGTCATGTTTGGAGGAAACCAGGCACCGCTCATAACCATGCCAATGGTGGTAGCAGCATCATGCTGTGGGGATGTTTTTCAGCGGCAGGAACTGAGAGACTAGTCAAGATAGAGGGAAAGATGAATGCAGCAATGTACAGAGACATCCTGGATGAAAACCTGCTCCAGATCGCTCTTGATCTCAGACTGGGGAAACAGTTCATCTTTCAGCAGAACAATGACTCTAAGCACACAGCCAAGATATCAAAGGAGTGGCTTCAGGACAACTCTGTGAATGTCCTTGATTGGCCCAGCCAGAGCCCAGACTTGAATCCAATTGAACATCTGTGGAGAGATCTGAAAATGGCTGTGCACCGACGCTTCCCATCCAACCTGATGGGGCTTGAGAGGTGCTGCAAAGAAGAATGGGCAAAACTGCCTAAAGACAGGTATGCCAAGCTTGTGGCATCATATTCAAAAAGACTTGAAGCTGTAATTGCTGCCAAAGATGTATCAACAAAGTATTGAGCAAAGGCTGTGAATACTTATGTACGTGTGATTTCTTGGTTTTTTTATCTTTACTAAACTTGCAAAAATCTAAAAAAAAAAAATAGTTTTTCACATTGTATTGTGTGTACAATTTTGAGGAAAAAAATGAATTTAATCCCTTTTGGAATAAGGCTGTAACATAACAAAATGTGGAAAAGTGAAGCACTGTGAATTCTTTCCGGACACACTGTAGCTACCGCAACAAACTTGTAAGAAATATGACCATGACAAACGCACAAACGCTCACCTGACATGCAGGCACATTACTCCAAGCGTTTGCTTTCAAATTTTGATCATGATATCCTTTTAGTGTCGGACCAAAGAGTACTAGGTTGTCTGATACAGCGAGAATCAGGTTCTCCAGCGCCATTGTACCGTTCTCTTTTTCCTTTACCAGCGTCCTATGTCCCATCCTTCCTTAATTCTGATTAGCTGCTTAGAAAGCTTTGACATTGATGAACGTAGCTGTAGTCTTAAAAGCTGAACTTTTTTCAGCCCTGAGTGCCCTGAGCACTGCGACAAAAACCAGTCACCGCCAAAAGCATTTTTGTGCCGAGGACGCTCAGTGCTGTGAACATTGGACTACATAGAGAATAAATAGAAAATAGTCGCCCACAGCAGAAGAAACACGTTTGGTGGATGCGACCCCTAATACTTATACAGGAGCTGTCACATAACACTGCCACCTTCTGTTCACATCTCATCACACACCAAGATGGTCAGAAGCACTATTCAGAAATAACAGTAATGTAAATGTGACATTATCCTGTGCCTATACCTTATCTTAGTCATTTTAGGTTATTTAATGAAGCCATAAAATGGCTTAAATTAGGTTTGATTTCATGTTAGAGCTACCAGAGTTTTTAATTCAGACCTAGGAGAATGCTGCATGTAGGGAGACACAGTCTGCATTGTATATTGATTTAGGGTTTTTTGTTTGTTTTAATATTTTTTTCTTGTATTTAATATCTTTGGGTGGGATTTTATGATCACATGAATAGCTAGGCACTCAAATGTTTTGTTTTTTTTTAACTCATGGTCGTCATTGTGTAAACTTAATGATGATTAATTAGTAAATTTAGAGTTTGATCCTAAAAACTAATTTATTGTGGAAATTAAAAATGCTTTTTAAAGTAGAGGATGTTTTAGAAGTCTAATGTAACTATACCTTAAAAACTATTTTCTCCCAGCTTAGCTAAAGCCTCACCAGCACCAACCATAGACTTCCTTGATGATTAATTTATCAGTCACATCCTGGATAACCTTATTTGCTCTCTCTGTTCTGCTTTCAGCCTCTGCCATAAGTTTACATCTATGCCCTCTTTTCCTTTTCTTCTCCTCTGTGACTATATCTCCATCTATAAAGTGCTTTTCAGTTGCTTTCTGTCTCATTTCTTTCTATTGGTATTTTGTCTCTCTTCCATATACCCACCTGTGTCTCCACCCTTTCCATTCTTTCCATCCCTCTTGCAAAACCACCCTTTTCCTCCATCTTTATTTGACACTTCCCAGCCTGCTGTTGTCTTGCAGTGTTTAGGTCTTTCTGATGAGCAAAGACAAACTCCACAGAGAAAATAAACCCGGATCCTCAGCCCGTTTATAGCACAGAGGCCCAGGAATTAAACTGTATACTTTACAGCTTGGCTTGTGGAGATGTGGGAAAATAGCTCCCTCTTTGAATGTGTGCGATTGTTTGGGGCCCCAATCTGGCAGCTCAAGAAAGTGTCAGAGCACCACCTCTGCCAAAAACCCACCAATCTCTCACCTTGGTAAAATCTCGGATTAAAATATGACTTCCAGCTTTTGCCATATGCACAGTGTGAGCATTGTCTGTAAAGTTAAATAATTTTTTAGAAATGCAGGTTTGTAAAATGCTCAAAAAACGTACAGTGATTTATATTTTTAATGAGGGGATTAACCCAGCCACAGGGGGGAGCACAAGTCTGGGTAAATGGGGCTGGTTGCATCAGGAAGGGCATCCGGCATAAAATTTTTGCCAAATCAAACATACGGATCATGATGAATGAGACTTGCATACTGGACTCAGTTGAGGCCCGGGTTAACGACGACTGCCACCGGTGCTGTTAACCGACAGGGGTGCTGATGGACGTTGGACTACTGTTGGAGGTGGAGAGGAGAAATTCAGGTTTGGAGGCAGAGAGAGAAGGCAAGGCAGGATTGTGGAGTTGAGAGTCAGGACTTTAAAGGGACTATGCTACGGGTAGCGGGTTGGGTGATATGATGGAGAGAAGGAAGGTAGATATAGTGTCTGTACAAGAAACCAGATGGAAGGGAAGCAAGGCTAGGAGCTTTGGAGGTGGATTTAAACTGTTCTGAAATAGTGTAGATAGGAAGAGAAATAGAATAAGGGTAATCCTGAAGGAAGAGTATGTGAAGACTGTTCAGGCGGTAAAGAAGGAGTCAGACAGCATCATGAGTTTGAAGCTAGATGGTAAACGGTATTCCCTTATATAGGACTTTTTTACTCATCTCTGGTTGACCAAAGCGCTTTACAGATCCTGCTATCCACCCATTCACACACTGATGGCGGCAGAGCTGCCATGCGCCTACGCTGGCCTGACCCACCAGGAGCAACTGGGGGTCCAGTGTCTTGCTCAAGAACACTTTGACATGCAATGTCAAAGGTGAAGAAATCAAAGGTGTGATGAAAGTCAGTAGAAACAAGAGAGAATATTTGTGTAAATGAAAGGGAAGCGAGTGTAAAGGTGAAGTTGCAAGGAGTAGAGGTAGAGAAGGTAGATGAGTTTAAATACCTGGGGTCAACCATCCAAAGCAATGGGCAGAACACAAGAGACATGAAGAAGAGAGTGCAGGCAGGGTGGAGTGGGAGGAGATGAGTACTGGGGTGATTTGTGACAGAAGGATAGCAGCTAAGCCCTTAAGCCTTAAGAAATATTACATGAAAGGGGTTGTGGTATCGATGAATATAGCACCGCAGTTATTTGGTTGTGCGTACTGAGGTGAAAGGTGTCACTGCTGTGCAGTATTCATGATACTGCATGACCTCAAGTGAAAAAAGTGCTTTTATAAGACAGTCCCACGAATGCAATTTATAATTTGACAGTAATAAGGGTCCTTTTTACACAGCACGGAGATCACTGAGAGATTGACCAATTTTTGGTCTTTGGGATAGTTTTGGAGATCCTTGTGCATTTTGGACTGAATCAAAACTTTGAGGAGGCTGTGGTGACCGTGGAGATCACTGAACATTATTGATGATCAAAAATTGGCCAGATCTCCCACTGATCTCGCAATGATCCACCTCTGTGCAAAGGAGGTATAAGGGACAAAAGATTTTTTTGTTGTTTATTTGATGGCACGTTGTTATGCCAAGACTAGTCTCACTACACAAAAACAAGTGTGGTTATCCTCAAATCCCTATTTTCCAATCCAATTTCTTGGTCAGTAGTAACTAGCCTGAGGGCGCGTTCATCAGGCTGGAATGAGCAACCGTGTCAGTGAGAGTCTAGTTTGAACCATTCTGTGACCTGTTTTTTTTTTTTGCATAAATCACATTACAGTTGACTTTATAAACTAATAAGAATATTTTAACCAGCTAGACTGATGATATAGAGTGAAGTGCGTGGCGGTAATGCACCTGTAAGCTGGTTGCCAACCGCCAATCAAATCTAAAAGAAGAAGAAGAAGATTTTAAAACCATAGACTCAGGGATGGCAACAGGAAATTCTGATTTCAGCTGAAATCTAATTTGGTCGATTGACTTATGGGGGGCCGGGGGGACGCAGCCCCGCTGAAGCTGGGAGGTTTTCAGTAAAACAGAAGTAATTTAGACTGAAAAAAATGATTAAAAAAAAAAATGAAATACTAGACTTGGATAAATCATTAAATTTAATGAAAAGTTAACTTACTTTTTCTTCAATGTTGTCTCACTGTCTTTAGTCCAACATATTTAACAGTTCTATAAGAGTTTATTACACTATTTACACTGGTCACCAAGTCACTTCTAATGTGAAACTTTCTTCCTTTTGGCAGCAAGCTGTGTCAGTCTCTGAACTTTGAACTTCATCTCCTTTTCTGTTTTCTTCAGAAATTGTCCAAGTGTTTCTGTTACCTCGTTAAACTTTGAGCCAATTTTCACCTTTACCATCACTTTTCTCTCAAGCCAATTCCATCGGAACTTATTTTTGACACTTTTGTCTATTTCTAGCACTGATGACTCCTGATCCTTCGATAAAAATCTCATAATTCCGCTGAAAACGATACCGAAAGCTCAGAATTCCAGCACGAACCAGGGATGTGATTTGGGGTTGGGGAAATTATCTGAAAATTTAGCAGGGGGTCTGGGGGACGCAGTCCCTCTGTGGGGTCCGGGGCAGAGCCCCGGTGGGGGGGCAAGGGGGGGCGAACCCCCCGAAGCTCCTGGGTTTTTATGATTTTTAAGTACCAGAACTGTGCTTAAATGACATAAAACAAACAGCTGAATGCCACTTATTACTGTATAATATTGACTTATGTTCCAAGAAGATAGCATTCCTAAAATATTCCAACAAGCATTATCCATCATATGCTTTAACACTTGATCAAATCAAAATCAGTTAATTTTATCTATTCCATAATAGAAATAAAATTCCAACATACCATTACTTTTTATAATTTCAGCATTCATTTCAGATCACCAGTTTCAATCTCCATTGAGTCTTGAGCTGTTCATTTTGCACAATCACTGATGTAGCCAAGTCTTAGAAATATTCAAAAGTTATGAGTCAATGTCCACTGTGCACTGTCAATTTCAAACTGTTTGGAATCATAAAAGTAATCTAACTAAATTGTTTTGCTATTTTTTTTCTCCTCAACATCAATGTCAGGGCGCTGCAGGAGTTTTGGGGGATGGTTAACTTTTATAACCGTTTCCTCCCCCGCACAGCCCAGCTCACACAGCCGTTGTACATCGCACTCAAGAAACGGAAACCGGGGGACAGAGTCGACTGGACTCCTGAGCGGGAGAGGCGTTCTCTGCGGTTAAAACAGCTCTGGCGAACGCTGCACTACTGGCGCTCCCAGACCCGGCGGCTAGGATAGCGCTCACTACCGACGCCTTGGACATAGTCATAGCGGCCGTCGTGGAGCAATGCATTGCCGGTTCTTGGCAGCCGCTCACCTTTTTTTTAGCAGGTCTTTGCACGACAGTGAACATAAATACAGGGTGTTCGACAGAGAGTTAATGGCTCTCCACCTGGCCATACGCCACTTCCAGTTCTGCCTGAAAGGGTGCACCTTCACTGCGTTCGTGGACCACAAGCCGCTAACGTACTTAACGTACTTTATCATCCTGGAAGATGAAAAACAGCGGAATTTGGCGAATTAGCGGAAAAATCACATCCCTGAGAACACGCCGCCATGAATTTTTGACAAAGCATACAACGAGCCATTTGATTAGTCCAACCGTTTGCAACTATCCAATCGCAGGGCTGTTTACAATACAGCAGTAGCTTGAGTACATAACATCCGGGTTATCGCAGGAGATTTGACCCGGGGAAGCGCCGAGCGGTTATGTAATTGTGTTGATTTTCGTTAAAATCGGTAACAATAAGGTACCTTACCCCCCTAAAATTTTCTCAACGGATTTAGACAATTCACAGAAATGATCAATTTGAAAATAAATCGGCGGAAATCCGCGGATCGGCGGAAAATTGCCATCCCTGTAGACTATCGATTAATAATGAATGTATTTAAACTACTACAGACCTGTTGCCTTGACCTCTGTGGTCATGAAATCCTTGGAGAGATTGGTGCTGAACCACCTGAAGGTCGTCACAGGCCCCCTGATGGACCCACTGCAGTTTGCCTACCGGTCAAACAGGTCAGTGGATGATGCAGTGAATATGGGACTACACTACATCCTGCAACACCTCGACTCCCCAGGGACGTACGCCAGGATCCTGTTTGTCGACTTCAGCTCAGCGTTCAACACCATCATCCCAGGCATTCTTCATCAGAAACTCCTCCAGCTCAAGGTGCCCCCCTCCACCTGCCAGTGGATCTCCAGCTTTCTGACTGACAGGTGGCAACAGGTGAAACTAGGGAGATTTACATCCAGCTCCCGAAGAATTAGTACTGGCACCCCCCAAGGATGTGTTCTTTCCCCACTGCTCTTCTCCCTCTACTCCAACGATTGCACCTCAGAGGACCCTTCGGTGAAGCTCCTGAAGTTTGCGGACCACACCACAGTCATCGGTTTGATCCAGGATGGTGATGAGTCTGCATACAGGCGGGAGGTGGAGCAGCTGATCCTCTGGTGCAGCCAGAACCATCTTGAACTTAACCCAGCCAAAACGGTGGAGATGACTGTGGATTTCAGGCGACACCCTCCTTCATTCCCCCCACTCACCATCCTCAACAGCACAGTGTCCACTGTGGACTCCTTCTAGTTTCTGGGTACCACAATCTCCCGGAACCTGAAGTGGTCCTCCCATATAGACACTGTCCTGAAAAAGGCCCAGCAGAGGTTGTTTTTTCTGCGTCAGCTCAAGAAGTTTGATTTGCCTCAGGAGCTGCTGGTTGTCTTCTACACCGCCATCATCCAATCTGTCCTCTGCTTTTCCATCACTGTCTGGTTTGGATCTGCCACTAAACAGGACAAGACCAGACTGCAGCGGATCATTAAGTCTGCGGAGAGGATTATTGGTACCGACCTACCCTCCATTGAGAACTTATATCGGTCCATAACCAGGAAACGGGCGGGAAACATCTGTGCTGACCCGTCACACCCCGGCCACAAACTGTTTGAACTTCTATCTTCTGGTCGTCGTTACATATCACTGAAGGTCAAAACCACCCGTCACAGGAACAGTTTCTTTCCTCAAGCCATCACTCTGATGAACTCCTAACATTCACCTAGTCCTACCTGTTGCTGTACTCATGACTTTTCATCCATTCTTACATTGCACATAACTCTCACACTGGTTTTTACTTCATTCACATTATATCACTGAATCTGGGTTCACATTGAAATACTGTGTGACTGTATATTTTTTCATATATTTCTGCAAAGTGTGGATAGTCTGAGTAAATAACTGCATATATTCCTGTATATATTTGCATCCTTTTATAGAAACGTGGACAGACTGTAATTTACTGTACATACTCTGTTGTCATTGAATCCTTATTTAAATCTTATTTAAATCCTCCACCTGAACAACGAGAGCAAGTTTTTAGTTTTTAGCCAAAGTCAAATTCCTTGTATGTGTTGTGCATACTTGGCCAATAAAGCTGATTCTGATTCTGATTTACCCTCACCTCATCTTTTGGAGCCCTGATATGAAGCCTAAAACTGACCTTTTATGTTGTTGTCATCATCTGTTTTGAAACCCATTTACAGTATAAGAATATAAGTGTAATGATCTGGACATGGTTTTAGACCGTGCCCACGCTTTTGGTTCTTTCGCTTTATGATTCATTGTGGTTTCTCTGTACTTATCCCCTGTTGTTGTCATTATTATTTTCATTTTTGCCTTCTGTGTTTCCTTAGGTCCCATGTGTTGGTCTCTGTTGTTTATTATTGTCTTCTGTGGTCACTGGTCTTGTCCGTTGTCATTGTGTTTCCTCAGTCGTTGGTTTTGTCCTTTGTCCATCCCCTGTCTGGTCCTGGGTCTAGTATGTGTACTTGTTTACCTATTGTTCTCAGCCCTTCGTGTTTTCCCTATCTCTAGCCAGTTTCCTCATGTGCTACAATTTAGCCCTTGATTGTCTCCACCTGTCCCGTGTTTGTTAATTACCTGTTCTCCTATTTTTTTTTTAATTTTGTATACTTTATTGATCCCCAGAGGGGAAATTGAGGGCATCCACCTGGATGGATGAAGCAGCCACAGTACGGCGCTATCCCTTTACCATTCACACACACATTCACACCTAGGGCCACTTTTAGAGTCTCCAGTTAACCTAACCTGCATGTTTTTGGCCTGTGGGAGGAAACCAGAGAACTCCCGGAGTAAACCCACACAGACACGGGGAGAACATGCAAACTCTGCGCAGATCATTGTTGGTCAGTGGCTGGGATCGAACCAGGGATCCCATGGCCAAGGGTGAGTTGCTGTGCTGCCGCAGTGCTAACCACTGCGCCACCACACCGCCCAATATATGTGAAGCTTAGTTCTCAGTTCTTTGTGTTATCATAGTTGGTATTTCCCTCCAGTCTCTGTCATCAGTGAGTTTCCTTGTGAGTCTGTTTTCCTTGGTGCATTATTTGCCTTGTTTTGTGCTCAGCCCCTGTGCTGTTAATTAATTAATCTCCTTGTGAATAAATCCTGATTCTCCTGAGTACAGTCTACACTTGTGAGTCCACTCATTCCTGCGCACCAGAGGTAGCGGCTGACAATAAGGGTGGTAAAGAGAGAGAAATTAAAAATTAGTTTCTTGGCTGTGACCTGTCTCCTACAGTTCAAGAACCACTTTAAAGGCTTATTGATCTCAAACTTCTGCCATAAGATACAAAATGGTCATCATTTGAATTCAAAATGATGTAAAATATAGAATTAAGGTCACAAAGCCTTTAAGTAAGTCATGGTGCAATGAAAGTTCAAGTGTTTCTTCAACTTTTCTAAAACAATGAACCTGGACTATCTGCTGGCCTTCAGATTGAAGGCATTATGAAGGCACAATCACAGTAATGTCATTGGAGTGATGGCCTAGTGGGAGAGTATCCGCCTCAAAGTGGGGAGGTTGTGGGTTCATGCCTTGACCATGTCATACCAACAAGCAGATAAAGATGGTACTTTCATCCTTCTAGCTTGGTGATAAGTTTAGTAGAATGGGGAAAGATATCGCACATAGTTACCAGAGGACTGAAATCTATTTTTGAATCAACATAACCCGACATTTGTTTATATTATTGGTAGCTTTCACTGCTTACAGTTGCTATCCATTTTCTTTCACTTATACACAGTATGGTGTATAGGGCATGTAGCATGGAAAAGAGATTAACAATAACTTCATTTTTACGAGCTTGAAGTTATGCCCATCAATCTGTTAACAACTTTTTTGGTTGTTTGCATGGTGGGTGGGGCACAGGACTAAAAGTTTGAATAACAATGAGATTTTTTTTTTTTTTTCTAAAGGGACAGCAGTGGTTCTGGCTGGGAATCACAAGCAGACAAACGTCCAAAGCTCCAGTGTAGCCATGCTGCAATTGTCACAGCTTCCCACAGCGCCAGCAATTGGCTCCTGTTTCCACACATGACATTACAGACCCTAATCCTTCGAACTGACTAGATCTGTAAACTAAACAGTCCTAACCACACACAGCCACACATGCACACAGATATGTTTTGACTCCATCTCAACAATAATTAGTCCCCAAATGGCAGTTGACACAAGAATATCTCATTGAGACTGACTGAGCGCCATTACTACTGGGCTCATATTACTCGCTGCCAGTCACCATTATTACACACACAGAGACTGACACACATGTGCTTTCACACACACACACACACACACACACACGCACTCGCCTTGACTGTTTGGATCCATGGAAACATATAATGACACTGCTAGACATTGGAGGGAAATAAATGCAGCTTAAATGAAATGTGATTATTGTAGAATTGCCATAATATGTTGAGTTTTAAAGTTTATAATTTGAGGGTATGATGACGTATTTTTTTACATACTGTATGAGAGTGCAGATATGCTTCTCCAGTCTCATCTCTACACCAATTCCATGTCTGTTTTTGGGACATTTCTTAAGCTGATAGTTAATATATGGACCACATGCTTCTCATCAATTTTGACTGGTCCCGTCCACCTGAAGTCTGCTTTCGAATCATCATAATCCTAAATTGTCCCTAGGTATCTGTCTCAGATTGGTCCTTAGAATAGCGGATTACTGTAGCTGCTAATTAATCATTTTGAGAAGTCTTTCTGACGAGAAAAAATGATATGAGTACAGGTCCTTATCCCATATTTTGCTCTACTGTCAGCCATCCCCATGTTGTGATTAAATTTGCAAATTAGCATGGAGCCCTCATCCCCCAACATACATACATACACACACACACTCACAAGCTGTGGAAAGGGGACATAGTTTCCTCATCTGGTTCCTCTTTGAGAGGCTGTAATCATCCAAGCAGCTGTGGGCTTTCTAATTGAGATGGTTGATAACCTCCACACCAAACATTGCTAGGCTCGATAACCATGACACAATCTGTCATTACCACACTGCGATGGGAGAAGCTGTGGGAAAATTGAAGCTTTCCAAATGCCAAAGTGCAAATTTACAATATTGTTTGTTTGCAGGTTTTTAACTTTCCGAGATAGCCACACAGATGGATGTTTGGAAAAAACAGATTTACAAGTGAGAGGAGAGAAACCAAGGTTGCATTCAGACCAGGGTAGTCTGGGGGTCTGGGTTTGACTGGGTGAGGGATGTCGAGAATTTTCACACCTTCATTTGGTTTGGTTTGCAGCACTGCAGCGGACCAAACTACCTGGATAACGTCACGCAGTTAAAAAAAAAAACTGCTCATTTGGGGCACTGTAGCTGAAACCACCACTGACTAGGAAGAAACAAAGTCTCAGGGAAGAAGAAAAATCAGGCTCATCGATTGGCCAGGACCAAAAACGGAAATATGTTCCCTTCAGCCGGGTTGTTTGTCCGCCACAAACGAGACATTTATCTTTTCTCCTTGGCTTTCTCTGGTAAAAGGATTTCTCGGATTCACGCGGTTGACTTTATTGTTATTTTCTACCCAAAATGTACTACAGTAAACACCACTTCCTCTTCTGAGACTACATGTTGCTATGGTTACACAAATGCCGAGGGGCACTTCTGCTCTTTGATCTGCTGGATAGTCCGTTTGGATTCACACTGTAAGCGGAGTGCACCAGACTTCATTTGCAAGAGAACCGAGACCCCCGTTTTCAGGGGAACCAGACTTCGCTTGTTTGGTGTGCACCAGAGTTCCAACACGCATACAGACGGCACCAAATGAACCAAACTATCCGTGGAATCCACTGTTTGGTCCTTTAGTCCGGACCAGACAGTGGCCATCTGAATGCGCCCGAAGTGTCCCCAGTGCTGTCATCTTCTTTGCTTTGCCAGGCCCCCAGTAAAGAGTAGGGAGCTCTCAAAAACCATCCGCTTCCCGCCTGCCTCTCCATTTCACCCCGTGCTTCTGCCTCCCATCCCTGTTTTCCATTTCTAAACGTGTGTCCTTGAGAGAAAGGAGGCCATGTGGGTGCTGGTGGCTCTGTTTTAAGTTTGACTGCAGTGACGGCTTTGCACAATGGCCCCCCTCCCCCATCCCTTTTATGCTTCCCTGTCCCGAGTTGGGTTCTGCTTACCAGACGCTGATGTCATATGCATGCCAAACGGCTCTGTATTTGATTTCTTTGTTATGGCTACATAAACAACACTTTCACACATACATATCATCTGAGCATACAGAGGCACTAAATATATTCAACCCCTTGACCCCCCCCCCCTTTATAAATGAAACCGCACTCAATAAAATGTTGGCTTTTTTTAAGCAAAAAATTATTTTAAAAAACTTCATAGCCAAAGCGTTGTCAGTTGAGTAAAAATATGTAAAATAATTGACTATACAAATAGACCCCCCTTCCCCTTTAAAGTGTCAGACCTAATTGAGAAGAGGAACAGTCAGTTGGTGCAAGTACACCCCGGTAGTGAAATGGTATCACCTGTGTGCAGTGATGCCTCAGTGTGTCTCGATTGATTGTATTATAAAGACACCTGGGCTTTGAAAGTCCAGTCACTGGTTAATCTTTGTCCCTGGGTGCAGTTCCACCATGAAGACAAAAAGAACACACCAAAAAAAAACAACTTTCTGTCACTGAGCTTCTCCTGGACTCCACCATTAAGACATGTAAGGAATATGACGCAGTTATTGGCCTGCCAAGAGAAAGCGTGAAGTGTTGGTGGCTGATAAACACTCAGTGGAAGGACATGTCTCTTTAAGGCCCCCATTAACTGCAAAATGTTTTTTTATGGATTTTATGCATCCATGGGTCACATTCACTTCACCAAGAAATACATACCACCTTTTAGATGTGTGCTATATCGTATCATTCATGATACAGGTGTAAAAATGAATGCTGCAGTATTTTGAGTTGGCTGTGTGATGATGTCACACCGTTACGATGTTGACCTAAGTGATCTAAGATAGCATTTCCACTGTATGATTCTGCAGTGTATGGTTGTGTATGCATAACCACAGTGTATGCACTGTATGGTTATGGCATAAAACAGACATAGTGTGGGAAGACAGCAGCTGCTCTGAAGTCGGAGCTACCTGAAATGTGATCGAGTTGTGTGGAAATATTTTGGTTTTGAGGATGTTTCAGACTACTATGTTTAAAAAACAAACAAACAAAAACAGTGTGGCCATGCAGATAATCTGCCCGTGAATTTTTGTGCACATCAACAACACCGCTCCGGTGCAAAGTTGATGGTGTATGGTGGCCTATTTTTTTTGTTCTGTTTCGATCGCTTCAGGTTGAATTTATTCAGCCACCCAAAGAAAAACACACACGCACACACATCATTCAGTGTGGCTAGTGCCAAAGCACCCAAGGCGAGGTCGATTCAGTGGAGACTTCTAACACAGGTAAACTCATTGAGCATATACAGTGCCGTGAGAAAAGTATTTGTTGCCGTCCTGATGTCTTCAATTTTTGCATATTTGTCACACTTAAGTGTTTTAGATCATCAAATTTTAATATTAGACAAAGACAGTAAATACAGTAAATACAAAATCCAGGTTTTAAATTATGATTTCTTTCATTAAGAGGAAAAAAGCTACGTAAACATACCTAGCCCTATGTGAAAAAGTAATCCCTCCCACACATCGTGAATTAGCACAAAACCGAGCTGTACAAAAGCAAAAACAACATTTATTTTTCCAAACTGTTAATCATGCACGAGTTCTTTGGGACACCAAGGCTAAACCAAAGGGGATCCTCGGCGGTCATTTAAACATACGGAGCATAATCCCCAAAAGAGATGAGATTTCGGTGTTGCTGTTGGACTCAAATCTGGACTACCTTTGTCTCTCAGAAAGCTGGCTACACAGTAACATAGACACTAATATGATCGATATTGTGGGCTACCAGTGTTTTAGAAAAGACAGGCAGGTAGGGAGGGGAGGAGGTGTTTTAATTTACATCAAAGAGAAATATAAATGTCAACTGGTTGATTTGAATACTTCACTTGAATGTTTAGCTGTTAATGTATGTCTCTCTCCGGTAATGAATTTCAACATTGCAGTAGTGTACAACCCACCGTCACACAACTCTTCCTTTTATAATGAATTAAGTGATCTGGTTAAACAACTTGAGAAGAACAGAGAAACAATAATTCATGGTGACTTTAATATCAACTGGTCTGATAAAAAAGACAAACAAAAACTGAAAAGCCTCATGACTAAATTTAATTACCAGCAAATCATCAAAGGACCCACCAGGATAACCAAACAATCCAGAACACTTATTGACATGGTATTTACTAATAAACCAGAACGAATAACCAGAACCTATAATCTTGTAACTGGTCTCTCAGATCATAACATGGTTCTTGCTGTCAGGAAACTTACTAAAAAACGACTACAGTATTTTGGGGGAGTCGATATTGACAAATCAAATTTTATTATCCCCAAATCAAAAAATGAGGAGTTTGAACATTACTTAGAGAATCAAAATTGGGAGCAGCTCATGTCAACATGTGAAGTAGATGATTGTTGTAATTTTATAACTGCAACAATCACAAAGTCTATAGAAAAATTTTCAAAGCAAATTAAAAGTAGACAACAGAAGATTAGCCTACCATGGTTAAATAATGAAATAAGAAAACTTATGAAGAGGCGAGACTATGCACTGAAAACATCACTAACCTCCAAACTACAAAATGATCACCTTGTGTACAAAAGTTTAAGAAATAAAGTGGTACATGAGCTGCGAAAATCAAAAATATCTTATTACAATAAACTGATAGATCATGCAAAGGGTAACAACAGTTCCCTATGGAGGCATTTAAATAACCTAACTAATAAAAAAAACGATCAGAAGGGGGTAAAGGAACTTAGAATCAATGGCAAGACCGTCAGTGACAAGGCTACTTTGGCAAATGAATTTAATTCACACTTTGTGGGCTCTGTGGAAGACTTAACAAAATTTTTTGTGCTGCCAAATGTGCTCAACAACACAAATTCCATACTTCCAACAGATTCTTTTCACATCGATGAGGTAAATGAGGAGTTAATTGCTGGTATTGTTAAAACACTGTCAAACTCAAAAACTAATGATATCTACAATATGAGCACCTCCTTTCTCAAAATGCACAGCAAAATATTAATCAAACCACTGACTCATCTCATTAATCTCTCCATTAGGTCTAGTACATTTCCATCTGGCTGGAAAAAAGCTGTCGTCATACCAGTTCATAAATCAGGCAGTAAAGACGATATATGCAATTACCGCCCAATCTCTATTTTACCAGTCCTATCTAAGGTTCTTGAAAAAGTTGTAGCTACACAGCTGATAGACTACTTACAAGACAGTCAACTTCTTCATCCACATCAATTTGGTTTTAGACCAGGATACTCAACAGAAACAGCAAATTGTTGCCTTATTGAAAACGTCAAACAGTCCTTGGACAGGGGTAATGTGGTAGGAGCTGTTTTTCTAGATCTCAAAAAGGCTTTCGATACTGTAAACCACAGTTTGCTTTTATCCAAAATGGTATCTTTTAACTTCTCCCCAAATACATTAGAATGGTTTGCATCTTATCTCCAGAATAGAGAACAGTGTGTAAAAGTTCACCAGGATAAATCCTCATTTTTAAACAACCGCGTGGGTATCCCACAAGGGTCCATTCTTGGTCCTTTACTTTTCAGCATTTTTATTAATGACTTGCCGCTACACTGCTCAGCTGCAACATGCCAACTTTATGCAGATGATGCAGTTATTTACACAGCTGCCAAGACTCCAGCACAGGCTGCAGATGTACTGTCTACAAGTATGGTTGATGTCCAAGAGTGGCTCCTCAAGAACCATCTATTGCTGAACCTTCAGAAAACAGTCTCAATGTGCTTTTCAATCAAAAAATGTAACCTGCAACATTTTAAAGTTAATATACATGATCATGACATCAGTTTAGCTACAGAATTCAAATACCTTGGCATTGTACTAGATCCTCAACTCAAATTTAATCTTCATATAAAGAAAATTTCAAAAACAGTAAAAAAAAATCTGAACTGCTTTAAATTAATTAGATATTACATACCTTACGAAGCAGCTGCACTGTATATGCATTCTATGGTTTTTTCTCATATATCATACTGTTTGACAGTCTGGGCTCAAGCAGCCCCTTCCACAATAAGACATATAGGTTCATTATATAATCAAACCCTAAAAATCTTGGACAAAAAGCCCATTAGGTGGCATCACTGTAATGTTTTAAAAAAATACAACCTATTGAGTTTTGAGAGCTTCATTGACCTCTGTTTACTGAAATTAACGTTCAAATGCTTCCATAAATCAGCACCCGAGCCACTTGCTGGTTTCGTCCAAAGACAGGACAGCAGCAGAGCCACCAGGAGTTCTGTTAACAATAACTGTAAAATATTCCACCGCAGAACCACATTTGGACAAACAGCTTTCTCTATAAAGGGCAGTCACATCTGTAACACAATGCCAAATGAAATTAAAATAATAACGGACTTTAAAACATTCACTAAAAATGTTAAAAACTGGCTGAAAAATAAACAAGAATGTACTCATGTATGAATTATTTGTCTGCAAAGTGAGAGTGAATGAAGGGAAGGAATAAATGTGTTTGTTTATAGTGAGTGACGGAGGGAGGAAGGCCTGAAATAGGCAAATGTGAGTTATGTTATATGTGTTAAATGTGAGTCAGGCTGTTATATTTGTGTATTTATAATATTTATAATATTTATAATTGTGTATTTATAATTTTTCTGCATTGATGTATGTGGTTATTGTGTATATTTTTTATCTTGATTCTTTTTTCTAAAGCCCATCCAGGGACAAGAGTTGCAAATTAGCTAATAGCTATACACTCTATGTGCAACACATCAGATTGATTGTCTTTGATTAATTGTCTATGTTTATTGCACTGTCCCTGTCAAATAAACTAATCTACTACTACTACTAATTAACTTTGATTAACCACATTTTTTGGAAAGCTGAGTTCAGTTTCACTAGCCACACCCAGTCCTGATTACTGCCAGACCTGCTGAATCAAGAAATTGGGCTGCACGGTGGCGCAGTGGTTAGCACTGTGGCAGCACAGTTTACCCTTGGCCAGGGGATCGTGGGATCGTGGGTTCGATCCCAGCCCCCGACCAACAGTGATCAGTGTGGAGTTTGCATGTTCTCCCCGTGTTGCGTGGGTTTACTCCGGGATTTCTCCGGTTTCCTCCCACATGCCAAAAACATGCATGTTAGGTTAATTGGCTGTTCTAAATTGTCCCTAGATATTTGTTTCCTGTAGGCCCTTAGAATAGAGGGTTAGTATTAATGAAAGCGCTTTGAGTGGTCTTTGTGACTAGAAAAGCGCTATATAAGTGCAGGTTAGTTAGTAGTTAGTTAGTTAAATAGAATCTGAATAGAAGTAGGCTAAAAGATCTCAAAAAGCAGCACATCATGCCATGGTCTTAAGAAATTCAAGAAGAGATGAGAAATAAAAACCCACTACAACAGCTAAAGAACTGCAGGCCTCACTTGCCTCAGTTTGGATACTGGTAAGTGATTGAGTAATATGGAACGCTGACATTACATCCAGCTGTGGCCACCATGTTGGGAGAGAAGTGCTGTAGTGTGTTTGCGTTTCACTGGTGCAGTAAACATGCCAAAAGGTAAATG
Organism: Pholidichthys leucotaenia; assembly: GCA_020510985.1. Taxonomy (NCBI): domain Eukaryota; kingdom Metazoa; phylum Chordata; class Actinopteri; order Cichliformes; family Pholidichthyidae; genus Pholidichthys; species Pholidichthys leucotaenia. Next base: position 240,404,397 of record CM035849.1, read on the forward strand.
TTTTGAATGATTTGTCTTTGTTTCCATAAAAGATGTTAGCAAATCTAGTTGTAGTAATGGTTCTGCATTAAAAAAAAAAAATCCTATTTTTTTCTGACAAGCTAAGTCCATTTTTTTTATATTTAATTTTTTTATGCAGTTTTCCCTTAATAAATGAAATCATAGAATAGAATAGGCTTTATTTTCATTGTACAGTTGTACAGCACAGTGAAATTGTGGGTGCTCCACCAGGCTACTGCGCAATAAAGTAAGAGAGAAGAAATTGAGTAAAATACAGTTACAGAACACACAATTAAACATACGACTGAAATAAAAATAAAGATAAAAATAAAACTAGCCCATTGGTATATACACAGGTATGGTAGTGGCTTCACGGGTGGAACTATGTACATAAGAGTGCGGAGTGCAGAACACATAATAGAGTAAAATGGCCCAAGGATTATGGAAAATATGTACAGTAGTGATTTCACAGCTGGGTCAATATACATGAAAGTGAGGCGTGCAAAGACAGGTGAGTTATAGGGATAATTAAAAGGTCCTCACTTCTGTGCATGTGAGCATTCAGAGGGAGGGGGTGGGGCCTTGGACTGTTTGCAGTTTGGATGGCCCAGGGGAAGAAACTGTTTGTCAGTCTGGAGGTGTGGGACCTGATCGACGCGCTTTTGTTAGCTTGAGATTAGATTATTGTAATTCTTTATTATCAGGCTGTCCTAAAACATCTTTAAAAAGTCTTCAGCTGATCCAAAATGCTGCAGCAAGAGTTTTAACAGGTACTAGAAAGAGAGATCATATCTCTCCGGTTCTGGCCTCCCTTCATTGGCTTCCCATAGAGTTTAGAATTAAGTTTAAAATCCTTCTTCTTACTTACAAAGCTCTAAACAATCAGGCTTCTTTTTATTTAAAAGATCTGATACTACCGTATTATCCTAACAGAGCACTACGCTCCCAAAATGCAGGATTACTTGTAATACCTAGAATCTCCAAAAGTACAATGGGAGGCAGAGCCTTCAGTTATCAAGCTCCTCTCCTGTGGAACCAGCTGCCAATCTGGATTCGGGAGTCAGACTCGATCTCTGTTTTTAAGAATAGGGCTAAAATCTACCTTTTTGATATAGCCTACAATTAGGGAGGGATCATGTGTTTCTGAACCCTCCCTTAGTTATGCTACTAATAGGTTTAGTCAGCCAGGGGACCTCCAATAATGCACTGGGCCTCACTCCTTTCTTCACTCTCAATGAAATATTTTTTTTTTGCTGGTCATTAACATCTGTTTGTTCACTCCCATAGATTGAGTCTCCATCGTGCTGTTTGCTCTCTACATGTCTGTTCTTTTCATCTTCTCTATCCCCTCACCCCCCAGCCAGTCGCAGCAGATGACTGCCCCTCCCTGAGCCTGGTTCTGCTTGAGGTTTCTTCCTGTTAAAAGGGAGTTTTTCCTCTCCACCGTCGCCAAGTGCTTGCTCACAGGGGATCACCTGATTGCTGGGGTCTTTCTGCAACTGTGGGGGTTCCCCCTACAGTTGATAGTGCTATGAGATGACTGTTGTTGTGAAATGGCGCTATATAAATAAAGTTGAATTGAACTGATCGATCTGAACAGTCGTCCAGAGGTGAAGCAGGTCGAACAGGTGATGGGCGGGATGTGAGGGGTCTCTTATGATGGCCTTGACCCTCCAAACTGCATTTTGGTGATCTTTGTCTAATATTAAAATGTGTTTGATGATCTGAAACATTTAAAGTGTCTGTGACATGATGTAGGAACTATGGATCAATATTCAGTATGAATTTATCTTCAATCGTCCACATAGTTGGTTCTGTTGACTTAGAACACTAAATAAGTGGAAAAATATTTCTAAGAATTCAAATTTAGCACCGTGTTGCAGTAACGTGATATCCTGAGATGCGCCTCATTTCCGGGTATGACGTCATGAGGAGTTTCCTCTCGGCTGATCCGTGTGCTGTCAATGTAAACAAGCTGTTTAGCTTCTGTATCAGCAAAGAAATGCTGAAACGTTGCGTGGTGGCTGGGTGTTCTAATTGCCCCAGTGAACGTATAAGCCTGTTCTCATTCCCAGAAGATCCAGAGCTTCTTAAAAAAGGGGCGAAACTACAGAGAATAAGGGACAAATGGCAACCAACACCATCTTTTTTTTTTTTTTTTTTTTTTTTTTTTTGTTACTTATTTGTACCCGTAGGTAGACATGGTTTGCAGTCTGGTGACAAGCCACCGGCTGCTGGTCGCTGCGTGCGCGAGCGCCCTAAACCTACATGTTTTGGTATGCGGGAGGAAACCGGAGAAATCCCGGAGTAAACCCGCGCAACACGGGGAGAACATGCAAACTCCACACAGCTCACTGTTGGTCGGGGGCTGGGATCGAACCCACGATCTCATGATCCCCGTGGTCCCCCGGCCGAGGGTAAAACTGTGCTGCCACAGTGCTAAACCACTGCGCCACCGTGCAGCCTTGGCAGAGGTATGCACTCTGAGTGATTTTCTAGTTATTTGCATTTCACTGTGATGAGTTATATCAAGTGAGTTAATCGCAAGAAGTGCAATTAACACGATTATTTTTGCCATTGGCAGCATATGGGTGAGAGAGAATGGTGTTGAGTCAGTCGTGCCTCATGCGAATAATCATGTTTAATGCGATTACCGTGATTAAGACTGACACCACTATTATTAATTATTATTGTTGGATGTATGTTTGGCTCTGCTGTTACAGAATAATACTGTTCATCAATGTGGATGCTCACATCTTTATCAAAGTTGAATAATATCTTGTCATTGTTGGTGTGGACAGGCCTTAACTTCAGCATCTTAGTCACAGTACCTCGTGGCTTCTCTAACTGACCCCAAGAGAGTAAATATTCAGAACACTTATTTCCATCAATGCCAAACCACAGTTTTTAGATGATTACCCCACGCCTACATAGCAGTGTTTCTAAGTAGTTTATACAGCTTCAGCACAGAATCCATTCAGTTAGTGTTCTCGGAGTGGCTGAAGACGACAGAGCTCTTGGTTATCAAGAACATTAACTAAATCCCATTGTGTTCCACCAGGTAGGTCCAGACTCATGCACTGCATTGAGAAGACTTGAGAATAGGAATGCAACCACGTCATGGTTCGTTTTGGAAACATGCATAAAAAAAGTCAAAAATGCTTGTTGCTCCTGACATTTAAAACGGCAGGATGACATTTAAAATTTTCTTACTAATAACCACTTTGAACTCGTCTTTGATGTGTACAGTCTGATTCCTTCATCTGTTTATCTTCTGTACTCTGTAGCGATCATTTCACTGCAGACAGTTTTGAGGAGGCGCCTGCTATACAGGAATCTTTAGGCTTGAAAGTTCATTACAAACGGGTTCTAAAACCGACTGCCATACCTGCGGTTTTCAAATGAAAACCCACAGCTCAAGACAATATCAACATATCAAAACAGCGCAGAGAAGCAACAGTGTCAAAACTTGCCTGGAAAAGAGTTTGTGTAATTGATTTTTTTTTCCACATAAGGCGATAGCGATTTTATTATATTTTTTCCACTGAAAGTAAAATTCTCCCCTATGAATTTTGAAGCCGAGTGTTGACTTTACACCAAATGGAATGACTTCGTGTTAAAAAACGTTATATTACATTTTTCATTTTTATAAATCTCATTGCCTACCGAAACTGAATAGCTGAGCTTTTTTTTTTTTTTTTATTTCCCCGACCACCCGATTGGGGAAATTTAGATCTATCTCTATATATTCATTCAGTGTTTTGGAGGCGACCGATGTCCATCTCTAACCCTTCACATCAGACCCTTCATCCTCTGAAACGTGGGAGTCATCTTCCCTTCCTGAATGATATGGTTCAAATAAATAGGGTTGCAGTCCTTCGTTAGAACCAACTCGCTCTTCTTCATCACTCGATCCTGCTTCTTCCTCAAAAATTTATCGACATATTGCTCAAATCTTCGCTGAAATCGCTCACAACTTCCTTCGCTTCAGTGTACTCAGCCATGCTTGTTTACATCTTTGGTTCACTTCATTACATCACAAAATGGCGGCAGCGTTTGACCCAGTTTCAACAAATGAACATCGCAATTGTCTGCATCACGATGTAATTTATGGTAGTATATGGAAACAAAATTTTATTGAATTTTTTTGTCTACACAGAATAAAAACACAGTAGTTCTTCTTTCTAATGATGTCTTGGTTGAATTATGTCACAGACTCTTGAAGTATGATAAATACGCAAAAATACAAGAAATACTTTTCACAGCACAGTAAACCCCCACATCTCAATACACTTAAGATGTGGCTTTCTATATTATTTTCTTGTAATTATGCCTCAGTGAAACAGAGTCATATGGTAATCAGTTAATGTGTCTGTGTGTGTGTGGTTGTATCTGCCTATCTGTCTGTTACCAGCTTTTCAGCTCGCCCAGTCAAAATTAAGTGCAACTAAAGGCTTGTATCATTGTATGACCATATTTTCTCAACTTTTAATTTGCCAGAATTTCAAAATAACACTGTTTTTCAAATAAACACAAATTTAACTTACCATTTCTGTCAATGCCGCAGCAAAAAAACAGGTGTTTTAGTAACTATCCTGGGCCAGTAGAGGTTGGAGTGCCACTTTTTTACAGCCACCCATGCTACCATGCCACAGGCACTGAGGCACAGCACCTTGGTGCTTTCATTTGATACAGAATTTTTCAAAAAAAAACTCCGTTTGTTGAGAATGGAGAGATATTTCTACCCCTCAGCCTTTAAAAAGAATGATGGGGTATTGTCGTGAGCCCACCGGAAGGATGTGTGGCAGATTAGACCCTGACTCTTGACTATGGGTTTGGGTTCAAAAGACCAAAGGTCAGGGTTAGCATTCCTTATGCCCTATTACTATAGAACAAGTAAAGCTAGGGACACCAAGCTTTGCACACAGGTTCACACTCTGACCCTGAACTATGACTGTGGTTTTGATCACAAGGTCAAATGTCAAGGGCAAGAAGGCCACATAAACTATGTATATCTCAAGAACAAAGAGGTCACCAAACTTGGTAAAGAGGTTCACCTTGGGATCCTGACCTCAAAATATGGGTTTGGGGTCAAAAGGTCAAAGATGAAGATTTTTGATTTTCATTCAAATTCAGTTGGTTTTCATGATTTTTTTTTTTTTTTAGGTTCTCAGGGTTAAAACCACAACCAGCGGGCAATCGCATTGGTACACTCTCAGATTTTCCATTGGGAATTTTCTAGTTATATCTATGACAGTTTGTATCTGTGACAGTTTGACTATCTAGTTTGACTTTGAATGACCTTGAACTCAATGTCAAGGTCACAGGCTCATTTTGCCAGAAACATTGTCAACATCATAACTCAGGAAGGAAGCAACATACATGTTTCACATTGATATGAGACATGCTTTTTTAAATTAAAAAGAAAAATATTTAGTAAAATCATCAAGAATAGCTTTATCCTGAAAATTTACACAAATATTGTGATGTAATTTTTTTTGTCCATATTGCCCGCCCCTAGTGCCTTTAACTTTTAAAGAAAGTGAGGCTACCACTTACTGGGTTTTATGATGTCACAAACCAACAAGTCCTACAAGCGCACCCTGACTGCTTCATTACTTGTGTTTGGCTCACTCAGAAACTCTTTACGTGCTCAGATTGGGGCTCATAAATATTAATGAACAGGCTAAAAACTGACTGCTTCATTGAAGAGCTGTAAAACAGCACAAATTGTTTTTGGTCTTTACTACACATATTTAGATTAAAAATTTCAGAGCTTAGAATTAATCCCTGGAAAATGCACAACAATGGGACCTTCAAATTTTGGACTTATTTTAATCTCCTTTTAAATGACTAGAAATTGTTTGCATTTTGTCAAAACAAGTTTTGCTGGTGATCATGCTGTGTTAGCTTCTTACTATCCATAATTAAAAACCATCACGTCTCGACTCCCTAGGGTGACTCTGTGCCCGCTGGAGATGATGGCCCATTTGCAGACACTGTGACTCTGGAGCAGAAAACCAGCAGCATAGGGGGGACCAGTGGAAAAGTCAGCCTTTGGATGCAGTGGATGTTACCCAAGGTCACCACGAAACTCTTTGCTTCTGACCCAGCAGCCAAAAAGACAGGTACCCTGTGTCAGTTCAATAATTTCTTTTTGCTCTGCATGTTTATTGCACCAGTAGCAGAAGAGCAGTAAAAGAAGAATACCTATATGCTGATAAATATTTAGGAAAACAAAACATAGTTTATTTATAGTTTTTTTTAATTAGTACATTTTCTGATCTATTTGCTATAGTAAGACAACACATTTTTTAATTTTTTTATTATTTAACTATTTTTTTTAAGAATATAGAGCAACATTCAGTGTTTTTATCCACTTGTCTTAAAAGGATAACTCCTCTCCTTTCATTCAAAATGAGAAGCACTCAGAATGCAGAGGTAGCTGAGGAGGAGGAGGGGTGGGGGGAAGACAAATAAATAAATGGGTGTGAACTGCCTCTTGTCCCCTTCGGATTACTGGGCCGCTGAAAAGCTAGATTTACCTTTAATTGGTGGCAGTAATATTTAGCATCTGCCAACCAGATCGGGAAGCTTAAGGTCTTTAATGGTGGAAATTGAATGTTTTGAGGACCTCACAGAAATGGTTTAACTTAGAGACATCCTAAATAGGCATTACTGTGGATATAGGCTTAATATATGCCATCTGAGTCACGAGAAGAATTTACCACTGGATTTTCTGTATGCAGCACATTGAAGGTTTTATTGAAAACTACAGTTGTGTGTATGTAATTCATTAGATGCCTTGTATCACCAGTGCATTCTTGGAGATAAGTAAGCCGCATATATGACTGCAGAAAATCTGTTATGATGTAATGTGTTTTTCAACTGCAAAGGAAATAAGATTCTTGTCTTTCAAGAGAAATGGAAAAATAGCCCTTCCAAGCATATTGGTTCTTGGGTATAATGTTATGCCATTATGTGTTGGAAGATTAGAGGTAGAAATTCAAGTACGAGTCTCTAGTGGTTGTGCTTAAGGCACAAATCAGTGGTACAGTTTTTGCTTTTAAGATGAGCCACTTTAAGACGGAGGGACTAAAAAAGGTTTCCAGTTGTCTTACAGGGTGGGTTTAGAAAACTCATACATCAATAGCAGCACTCTGTCAGAGACTCTGAGTTTCTGCAAACATGACAGCTGGGGAGAAGTTCCTCCCAACACACACAGAGTATCCACAATAAAGCTGACACGCCTTGTGTTTCAATATTAATAGCTATTAGGAACATCTAAATTTCTCAGGATCACCACAAGGCAACAGTACAACAGCAACCATAGTTTCACATGTACAAAGTCCAGTTTCCCAAGCTAGTCTGTGATTGTGGGACTTTCTCAGTGGAAACAATGAGAGGGACTCGGCAGTTACGCTCACAGGCTCAGTTCAGTACAAAGTTAATCAGTCCTCCTATGAAGCTTACTCACTGCGCCTGCAGTGTGTGGGTTTGTTTGCGCACAAGGTGCTTGGAGGCACGCACATGCAACTTGCAGGAACGCTCACACAGAGGAGTCTACATTATGTTCAATATTGTGTAAATACACATTCACCCTCTCTTTCCTCATTAAGACAGATCGAGAGTTCTGGGGCCAGTTGCATATCGTATTCATCTGAGAAGATGCTTTGCCTTCTGAAATACAAACAGAACTCTGAAGTACTGCCAGGAATACCCATACAAAGTACATATGGGTTTGCACATTTGCTGGATTCAGTTGTGTGGCTTCAGCCTTAATTGACCTAACATGGGTTGGGCTTCAAAAATACACTGAGCTCGAACTGTGCAGGAACTGACCACAGCAGCTGGACTAATGCCAAAACGGAGACCTGCACAAGGTCAACCGCAGTGTTGTTCCCTACCCGCTGAAATGAAATTCACACACAAACTTCCTCTTCAAAGCTGAACTCTACCAATATGCAGCTATTTAAACTAGAGGTGGCTGTAAGGTTGAACTTGTTTTTTATGTGTAAAACTTCACTCAAAATTCTGAAATGAAAAAAAAAATTGGGGAGAACAGTAATTTGTTTTTTGTATCTCTCCTAGAAATCTGTGTCATCAGTGAACTGGAAGACTTGAGTGCCTCCGTAGATGTCCAGGATGTTTATACAAAGATCAAGTGTAAAGTTGGGAGTTTCAACATTGACCACTATAGATGCAGGTACAGTTCACTCCTACTATTCTATAGATCTGTGTATAGACATTTTTTTCAGAAATTTCCTTTTGTTCTTTACTCAGATTGTGAAACCAGTTAGCCTTTTGTAAAAGGTTTTCATGCCACAATTTCATTTTGAAAGTTAAAGTTCAACTGCTGATCCATATCCAAGTAAACCCCAAACCTCATTGAAAGTATCGTGTACATTTTATCTGTGCTGATTTGAAAAAAGATAAGCCTTTATTAGTCCCACAATGGGGAAATTACAAGATTGCAGCAGCAAAGGGATAGCAGCACTCAGAGCAATAGTAAATAAGATACTAAGATAAGAATTGGTTAGCCAAAGCAGTAAATAAATATGTACATAGTTATATACACAGTTCAGGAGCATTGCAGCTAGATGGTATCAACAGCATTACAGTTAGTTAAATTATCCGGCAAAATATAAATATGGACCCAGACAATGTATTTCACATTTGAATGAACAGTGTTGTTGCCACCCTGAATAATAATTGTAATTGTCTTAGTTGTGTATTGGAGGGGACGATCCCTATTGTCTAAAGTTGTGATGTTTAATACGGCCTCTATGAGGAGCACCGGTTAGATTATAAAGTCTGACAGCTGCAGGTAGGAAGGACCTGTGGAACCTCTCCCTCGAGCACTTAGAATGGCACAGCCTACCGCCAAATGAGCTCCTCAGTGCGTTCAGTGTGTCCTGCATCGGGTGGGACTTGGACTCCAGCAGAGATGACAGCTTAGCCACCATCCTCCTCTCTCCTATCTCCTCTACTGGGTCGAGGCATCGCCCCAAAACAGAGTTGGCTTTTTTGATCAGCCTGTTCAGTCTCTTCCCGTCGGCTGCTGTGATGCCGCTGCCCCAGCAGACCACTCCATACGTGATGGCTGAGCCTTGTTTCCACTGAAGGAACTATGGGTAAAACATCAGCGATGGAAACTTTGGTAAGGGCCGCTTCTTTACCTGATTCCCTTGTACATCATGCCTTCATTGTTGAGGTAGGACTCATCAGTCTCCAGACGTCACACAGTCAATTTGTGACTCTTCATTTTGCAACAGTTCTGACCACAATCTCGTATAGAGACTAAGAGCATTCCAAAGCAATTATCAATAATATCAAGTATTGTTCTTCTTCTCTATAATCTTTGCTATGCTCTTCTTCTCTAAACTCTTCTGTGGTTTTAAAAATTGTGCTTCTTGTTGGATTTTGTTTTGTGTTGTCGATTTCTTCATTAAGCTTAGTTGTATCCAGTCAGCACCAAGTCAATTCCCAAGCCCCACTCAGCAGTTTTTCTGAAGTACCGAAGTACCTACCCCGAGGCAGGGAGTTATTTTAGCCTGCGTGACTTCTTGAAAACTTTCCTACCAGGGCAATTTCTTCTGTGGCTGCAAGAACCATACGTTCAGTTCAAGTAAAATTAGGCTCCAAGCTTTTTTGGTGCAAATGGGGCTATATTATTGATGCCAACTGGGGTTCAGAAGCTTGTTAAATTGCTATAATTTTTTGTCTCCTGAGAAAGGATACTTTAAAATGGATTCTGTAAGTGGTGCTTTTTAATTCATATTTTGCTGTCCTGCATAACAATGCAAATATCCACAACTTTGAAACCTTGTTGACATTTAATGTCACCCTGCTATCCTTACACACTCGTTTGCACCCAGACATTTACCAACAGTGTTACTGCTTCCTGTGCTCCCAGTTCTGCTCATATCATTTTCCCAGTCATCACATCAGCACTCTTGTCCTTTCAGACAGTTGTTGTGATTGCAACCACAGCCTAAGGGACGTATGCACGGACAGACCAGCTATACTGTAGGTGTTGAACAGATTCTGGTCTTGCCCAACTCTGACTCACAGGGCCAAGGAGCTCAGTCAGTCCATCAGTCATTTTCTCACTGTTTGCGGTGTCTGAAATGATTCACAGAAACATTAACACATTGTAAGGGGAGGAAAACCACTGGGCAGTCTTCCACTGCATCTTTATGATAACCTCTCCCCACATCTAGTTCCAGTTTTTTTTTTTTTTTTTTTTTTAAAAAGGTAATTTAGCTCTTAGTTCTGAAATGATGAAATCACATACACTGTAGGGCTGAAAATCTGACTTCTTCAGTTTAATTTAGGGGTGGCATTATTTTCAGTATCTGAACCCTGATTTATTTTCCTTGTGGTTGTTTTTCCGTACCATGATCACATACTTCTCTGTTGGAGTCAGCAGCTCCAAATGCACACAGTGTACGTGCCTGAGGTCTCACTGCGTTGGGAAGAGACCACTTAGCAGGAGACAATTCCCCCTGTCTCTGTCTGAGGAGATAATGTAACAGCCTTCTAACTCTACATATGCCGGTTCCAGCGGGTGTTTTTTCAGGTTTGTGTGTTTATGTACTTGTGTCGATGTGCTCCCCTCCTGCTCGGATCGAGCCAGACAGTGAAAGGAAGATGAGCCCTTGGGGGGCCCCATGCCCATCTTGAATCCAGTTATTAGCAATCAATGCTCTCACCACTGATATGATAATAGATATTGATAGTGATTAGCCAGATTTTAAAATCACCTTAGCTGGGTTGTGTTCATGTCAGTCCAGGTCAGACAGGGACTGGAGAGAATGTCTTGGCTTTCAACCCTACTGTCAGCTAAGCATCTCACAGACCTCCCTGCTGAACAATATCTGGATAATTTATATCCTGTCAGGCCGCATTGGTTACGTATAGTGCCGAGCATTGTTGGACATGAAAAGTGACGTTACGTCATTATATTGTGCTGTTCTCGTCGACACAGGTGTGTATTCAATTTCTTCTGATACGCTGCCAGCAAAAATCCTTTCAGTAGACCTCTATGCCTTCCTAAGTAGATAAGTCAATTTTCTCATCCCTAGGTTATTTCAGTTTAATTTGCAGTAAACACCATTTTCCCAGCACACTCTCACTGACCAAAGTTCTGGCAGGCAGAAGCTCTTTATTATCTAAGCCAGGTTACAGTCACGGCTGTTTAGGATGCTTTGGAGGACCTCTGGGCTGCAGGCCCACTTCTAATCTCTATCATCCACATATACAAGAGAACCCACATCGAGGGAAGTCCATATTAATCATTTTGACCCGTCCATCCATCTTCTTCCGCTAACCAATAATTACTTATTTCATCACCCAGTTCAGGTTATTTGTGTGCAGTGGGTCAGATGGGATCAAGCTTGACAGAGAAAATACCTCATCTGGCTCTGAAAATGAATGGAAAGTTAGATAGGGTGGGCAAATATAGGAGGTAAGTACATAATTGAATCACTGATCGCATCCAAACAGGAAGAGCAAAAATGTCTGGAGAGAGGATAAATGACTTAATTCTGTCGACCAGGACTATAAAGATCAGTGGGTGTTGCACTCTGGCCAGTAGTCTCAGTCATCACTGGACATGGAACCAAAAAGAAGATGGAGTAACAAACTCAGCTGGGACATTTTCTGTCTTCAAGGAACTGTGTTCTTTTAGTACTGTACTAACAAGAAGACACCCTAAGAGATGACGGCTAGTGTCGGTTCATCCTTAGTCACTCCAAGGGGCAGCTTACACAAGTCGAAACTGATGTCTTCCAGCTGTTAAACAAAAAGCTGTGAGCAAACTATGACTGGGTCAGAGCACAGAGGGAAGAGAAAAAGAGTCAGGAGAGGTGGAGAGCTGGGGGGGGGGGGGGTCCATGTCTATTACAACTGGGTGAGGGCTTTACAAAGCCACATTCATATACTGAAGAGACACACAAAGCAACAATCACATAACATAGCAATGCTAAGAATACACACTCAGTAGAAAGTTTGCTCCTCTCTCCTTAGACTTTGTATACTGTTGGCCAATAATGAATATTTTGCTGTGTGTGACACATGATTTAACTTGTTTGCATGGGTGTACGTTTTGTTTACTTTGGATGTTGTGTTTTCACTGCAGATTGCAATAACTGATAATGCAAACAAGAAAAATTAAGCACACAAGATCTGATTCATGATATCCCTGGCAGTGGGTTAAGATGTTCATTGTTTTTTGTTTTTTTTTTCTTGTGGGTGAAGATGAAGCTAGGAGGACAGTATCAAGACATTGAGCTACAGTGCTCATGTCACAACTGGAACCAGATCCAAACGACTCATTTAATGACAGCAATTGAGATCAAGGCGAATTCCAACAAAGTGATAGGATTGTGTGTGTGTGTGTGGGGGGGGGGGGGGGTCAGAATTTTTCCATTGATGGCTACTCTGGACACCTAAATTGATGTGCAAAAGCACTGAATATGTGATTGACTGATGGTACTCAGGCCATAAAACGTGTCAGTGTCTTTTTAAGTGTTCTTGCCTTGAAAAGCAAAGTTACATAGTGCTGTTGCAAGCGATGCAGGCCCACTCTGGCTATGATTGAAGTGACATTAAGGTGGATATCTTACAATATACTGTATTGCTTTAATATAAACTTTTTTGATTTATCTTCCACAGGTTCTTTTTGCTCTTTATGGATGGTTATGATCACAGTACCTAATTCATATGATTCATTATGTTAATACACATTCTGTTGTTGTTGTAAGATCCCCAAATAATTTCCTGAAATTAGAAATTTTGACAAGTGTCCATCAGCTTGTGCTATATAAGTCCCTGGCACAGCAGCAAATGTAGCTTTAGATGTCCAGTTTAAGCTCGGCCTTGTTTGTCTCTCCAGGCCAGGGCAGGTCTGGCTCACTGGCAGCTATGAAGGAGTCATTATGCAGTGCAAGGAGACAACTGTGGTGAGGCTACTGCCTATCTCGGAGCAGCAGCTTTATCCTTCTTATGCCATCTCCTTTTGGAGGACTGTCTTCTCTGTTCATGCTGGAGTGTCAGGAACATAAAGATGAAACACAAGATGTGATGCTGTTTGGCTATGTTGCAAATCCTCATGTAAAAATTAGATACACTGAGACTTATGTTGTGTTTACAACACTGCCCTGTCACTCCAGTAGCGCTGATTTACGTACTAATTATGCCAATAAGAACTGGTGGTAGTCGTTCTTCTGTGTCACATGATGCGCATGGATGAACTCCTATTTCTGTGATGGTCTTATACTGATACTAACAGATAAATATGTGTTGGATTAAATAAAGATGGCATTTGTAGAGCCTTGTTTGTTGGTAGAAAGTATGAGACCATCACACAATAGTTCCTTTGGTTCCAATCAGTTTAATCAAATTTCTTCAGAATTTAATTTACTTTTTATTTTCCCCTGTTCTTCTTTATCTGAAATCATCCAGTTATCTTTTCTGCATCCTGTCTGTCTCTTTTCTCCTTCCTCTCCTCACCTCCAGTATGGAGGAAGGTGTTCGGAACTCAGGCAGCTGTGGAGGAGTGCTTCTCTCTTGCACTGACAAGCTGAACAGACGCACAGTGCTGGTTCGACCCGTCAGCAAGCAAGACTCTTTCAGCCACTTCTCTGGCTTTTTCCCTCCCGTAAGAAGCCAGCTCTTTTCCTTTTTTGTGACTCTTCACATCCATCAACAGTGGCTTAAAAAGTCCTGTGTGCTCCTCAGATATTATTTGGGAGCCCCAATATTCTAAAAGAATTCAAAATTCTTTCAACATTGTCTACCTGTGGAAAATTGTAGTTTCAATAACCACAATTTGACATACACTTTTTCTTATCAGCTGTTAATCCACTTTTAATGGATGTTTTGACACTTTACTTTGATGCCTTAAATTGATCTGCCCGTTTTTATTTTTTGTTGCTCATGGAACATTTAAAACTTTTTATTAACATAATTTTAACATCTTTGAAAATCAGTGATTGTGTATATTTTGTAATGGGTGATGTGTTGATTAAATCTGATTTAATGAATGTTATCAAATTGCTTTAGGTCCTTGCTGTAGCTGTAGCTTTGCTCACTTTTTCAATCCGAGTACATGAAACTCAGGCCTGCTTTTTGGATGAAGACAAATAAATGTACACCTGTCTCATCAAACATGTTTTGAAATAGAACATTATTTCCTCTTAAGTCGATTCTACAATTTTTCATTAATCACTCAAATTTAGGTAAGTTGAGTTTGAAAGTTTACATATGCTTTCATATCATTGCAGTTTTGAGTTTCCAATGATTTCTAGAAGTCTTAATTTTCAATGATGGAATTATTGAAGCATGTACTTTTTTATAACAATCATACATATTGGTTCTTTCTTAAATAATCACTATAGATCTTGTGGAAATATAACAAAATCTGCTTGGTCAAAAATACACATTGAACTAATACTAATATTTAGTTAAAATGCCCCTTGATCATTTTTCACATCAATCGAGAATTTTTGGTAGCCATCCACAAGCTTCTGGCAAGCTTCTGAGTGTATCTTTGGCTACTCCTTTTGACAAAATTGATGTAGTTGAACTCAATTTTTTTGTCTTTCTACTTGTTTTTTCTGCACAGACCACAGGTTTTTAATGTAGCCAGTACTTTGTGAAGAGCAGTCTTAAACTTTAATTCTGGTCTGATTTAACAATTTCTTCACCACTTATGATGTGTGCTAAAGGTTGCTGTCTTGTTGGAACACTCAACTGTGTCCAAGACCAAACTTTCTACCAATGTTTGCCATTTTCTGGAAGAAGTTGAATTTAATCCTCCTCTTTCATTTTTCCGTGTATTTCCTGTAAAACGGCCATCCCTTTGGCAGAAAAACGGTCACAGAACATGATATAACCACCACCATGCTTGACAGCAGGTACACTGTTCTTGGGGTTAATGGTCCCACTCTGATCACCTGACCAATTGTCTCTCAGCAATAACTTGTGTTGTCTTCTTGATCATGGCAGTGACATAACTTTGCCATGTACATTATGCATAGAGCCAATTGTTTGCGCAGTTGATTTTCCCAGGTCAAGAAACTAAAAGTCCTATCCCATATTTACTTCAGCCTTCAACTAACCCAGCTGATTCTGTTAAGCAACAGCTCTACAGCCAGGTAGATAAGTTCATTACATCTACCTTTGAGAGCTGTGCTATCAGAATCAGCTGGGTTTTAGTCAATGGCTGGAGAAAAATACAGGATAAGACTTTTAGTTTCTGGAGCCAAGATTACCCCCCTCTGACTGGGCTCAGTTGTGTCACAAGAGCTGTTGTCAGTTGCGATCACGAGAAGTTAAGAGGCCAAGACAGTTTGTTTAACACAACTTTCTAAATCCCCCAAACCATTAATTCAAGTAACTGTATGTGTATTTTTGGCCCAGCAGATTTTGTCATGTTTTCATAAGACCTATAATAAATTTATGAAAGAACCAAACTGCATGATTGCAAAAAAGTTGTGCTCCAGTCTTTGTCATAGAAACTTAAAACTTCTAGAAATGACTGAAAGCTTAAGACTGCCCTGATATACATGGATTTTACAAGTGTATGTAAACTTTTGAGCACAACTATCCCTTATATCTTTCATTGGTCAGTGTTAAACAGTTAAAAAGTTTCATCTACAAAGCATGCCAGAGTAACTTTTATTACTTTATACATTAACTTTTGTCCGAGATGGATCTGAGGCCCATTTACACATGGCATTGAAATGTTTTTTTAAGTGATTGGATTGTGACAAAACAGTGTTAAATATACACTCATAACACATTGAGGACAAACTGTAATCTCATCTGCCTAATAAATTCCAAAGTTGGTCAACATTGAATATACAGTTGAAACCAGAAGTTTTCATACATTGTATAAAAAGACACAATCTTTTTTTCCACCAGAGTGGTGGCCTAGTTGATAGAGCATCCGAGCCACAACCAGGAGGTTGAAGGTTCAAGTCCCGGCCAGGTCATACTAAAGACCATATAAAAATGGTACTTCCCACCTTCTAGCTTGGTGCTCAGCGTAATAGAATGGGGGAAGGAGAAGCTGTTTGTGGCGGCGCCTTGCATGGCAGCGGCCCCTCTGATTCTTCATGTGATTAACATTGTAGATAGGAGAAACGTAATTTCTTTCTGCTGTACACAATTGGTTGTATGGACTGAATGGCAATAGAGAGAGCTACTTTTTCTTTCTCACTATCTGATGCTAAATCAGACTAAACTTTTCCTGTTTTAGGTTAGTTGGGATTACCAAAATTATTTGTAGGATTTCTTTTTTAGAATTTCTTTATTACTTTCCTCAAAGTCAGAAGTTTACATACACTAAGATTACTATGCCTTTAAACAATTTGGAAAAACCCCGATGATGATGTCATGGCTTTGGAAGCTTCTGATAGGTTAATTGACAACATTTGAGTTAATTGGAGACACACCTATTTTAAGACACACGTCAAACACACTGCTTCCTTGTGTGGCATCATGGGAAAATCAAAAGAAATCATCCAGTATCAGGAAGAGAATTGTGGACTTTCACAAGTCTGGTTCATTCATGGGTACAGTTTCCAGATGCTTGAAGGTGCCACATTCATCTGTTCAACAATTATGCACAAGTATAAACAGCATTGGAATGTCCAGCCATCATACCGCTCAGGAAGGAGATGGGTTCTGTGTCCTAGAGATGAACATGTTCTGGTGCACAATATGTGTATCAACCCCAGAACAAAAGCCAAAGACCTTGTGAAGATGCTGGCTGAAGCTGATAAAAGATTGTCAATATCCACAGTGAAACGAGTCCTGTACCGACATGCACTGAAAAGCAGCCTAGCAAGGAAGAAGCCATTATTCCAAGAGCAACATAAAAAAAAGCCAGATTTCAGTTTGCAAATGTACACAGGGACAAAGACCTTAATTTTTGGAGACATATTCTATAGTCTGATGAAACTAAAATTGAACTGTTTGGTCATAATGACCATTGTTGCATTTGGAGGACAAAGGAAGAAGCTTGTAAACCTGAGAACACCATCCCAACTGTCAAGTTTGGGGGGTGGCAGCATCATGCCGTTGGGATGTTTTGCTGCAGGAGGGACTGGTGCACTTCACCACATAGATGGCATCATGAGGAAAGAACACTATGTGGAAATATTGAAGCAACATCTGAAGACATCAGCCAGGAAGTTAAAGCTTGAGTGCAAATGGGTCTTCCAAATGGACAATGACCCAAAGCATTCCACCACATTAGTTACAAAAGGACAACAAAGTCAATGCTTTGGCGTGGCCATCGCAAAGCCCTGATCTCAATCGCATAGAACATTTGCTGGCAGACCTGAAAGACATGTTCAAGCAAGGTGGCCTACAAACCTGACTCAGTTACACCAGTTCTGTCAGGACGGATGGGACAAAATTTCAGCAACCTATTGTGAGAAGCTTGTGGAAGGATACCAAAATGTTTGACCCAAGACATACAGTTTAAAAGCAATACTACCAAATACTAAGGAAATGGGTGTAAATGTCTGACTTTGAAGAAAATGATAAAAAAAAATTATCAAAAAATTATCAAACATAAAAATCATTTAGCAAATAGAAGTAATTTTGATAATCCTAACTGACCTGAAACAGGAGAAGTATAGTCTGATTTAATGTCAGACAGTGAGGGGAAAAAAGGTTGTGTGTCTTTTTATTAAGTGTATATAAACTTTTGATTTCAACTGTACACAGAGAGAGAGAGAGAGAAGAGACGTGGACAAATTTGTTTGTACCCTTCCACAAAAATCTGTGTTTAGGAGAGATGAGTTTAGGAGAGATGGCAGTGGACTTTTTAACCAGATTGTTTAACACAATCTTGGAGAGTGAGAGGATATCTGAGGAGTGGAGAAGAAGTGTTTTGGTACCAATTTTTAAAAATAAAGTGATGCTCAGAGCTGTAGTAACTACAGAGGCATACAATTGATCAGCCACACTATAGAGATGTGGGAAAGAGTTGTTGAAGCCAGGTTAAGAGGAGAGGTGACAATCAGTGAGCAGCAGTACGGTTTCATGCCAAGAAAGAGTACTACAGATGCATTGTTTGCTCTAAGAGTGCTGATGGAGAAGTATAGAGAAGGTCAGAAGGAGTTGCACTGTGTCTTTGTGAATCTAGAGAAAGTATATGATAGGGTGCCAAGAGAGGAAGTGTGGTACTGTATGAGAAAGTCAGGAGTGGCAGAGAAGTATGTGAGGGTGGTGCAGGACATGTATGAGGACAGTGAGACAGTGGTGAAGTGCGCTGTAGGAATGACAGATGGGTTCAAGGTGGGGGTGGGATTACATCAGGGATCAGCTCTGAGCCCATTCCTGGCTGCCATGGTGATGGACAGGCTGACAGATGAGGTCAAGCAGGAGTCTCCATGGACCATGATGTTTGCAGACACCATTGTGATCTGCAGTGAGAGTAGGGAGCAGGTGAAAGAGACCCTAGAGAGGTGGAGGTATGCGGTGGAGAACAGAGGAATGAAAGTCAGTCGAAACAAGACAGAATACATGAGTATGAATGAGAGGGAGGCAGGTGCAACGGTGACGATGGAAGGGGTAGAGGTAATGAAGGTAACGTAGATGAGTTTAAATACCTGGGGTCAACCATCCAATACAATGGAAAATGCATAAGAGACATGAAGAAGAGAGTGCAGGCAGGGTGGAGTGGGTGGAGACGAGTCTTGAGGGTGATTTGTGACAGAAAGGTAGCAGCAAGAGTGAAAGGGAAGATTTACAAGATGGTAGTGAGACCTGCGATGATGTATGGTTCGGAGATGGTGGCGCTGACAAAAAGACAGGAGGTGGAGCTGGAGGTGGCAGAGTTGAAGATTCTAAGAGTTTTATTGGGAGGGACTAGGAGGGACAAGATTAGAAATGAGTATATCAGAGGGACATCTCAGGTCAAGCGGTTTGGAGACAAAGTAAGAGAGGCAAGGCTGAGATGGTTTGGACATGTGCAGAGGAGGGATAGTGGATATATTGGACAAAGGATGTTGAAGATGGAGCTGCCAGGCAGGAGGAAAAGAGGAAGATTCATGGATGTAGTGAAGGAGGACATGGAGAGGGTTGGTGTTAACAGAGGAAGATGCAAGGGATAGGGAGATGGAGATAGATGATCCGCTGTAGCGACCCCTAAAGGGAGCAGCCAAAAGAAGTTCCACCACCTTTTGCAGCAATCACTGCCACCAACTGAGCTTAATTAGTATCACAGGTATTAAAGTATTAAGTTGGGGGTTTTTTATCAGCCATTCAGCCTATTTAAAGAAAAAAAACCCATTCCATTGTGTAGTTTGGTATAATTGTGTGCATCACACTGAACATGGAAAGTAAAGGAGAAAGTTGTCTGAGGAGCTCATAAGATTATTCATAACCAGGTTAAAGGTAAGTGCTATAAGACCATCTCCAAGCAGCTTCATGTTTGAGTGCCAACAGTTGCCAGCATTAACAAGTATAAGGTTCATGGCACTGCATGGGAAAGGTCCAGTTTTGTCTCATACTGAGTGAAGTACGTGGCGGTAATGCACCTGTAAGCTGGTTGCCAATCACCAATCAAATCTAAAAGAAGAAGCATTCTCCCAGAAACTTTGGGGCTTGTCAGCATGCATTTTGTCTGGCTTTTTATGTTTTCCAATGAACCCATTACTGTTCAAAACGTGACCCATGGTGCAATTAGAAAGTGACGTACCTTGACTTTGGAGTTTAGCATGACTGATTTTGTACGGTTTCGTAGGTTCTCCTGCTATAATATGCACTATCCTTCTGATCAAGCTGGGGTTGCATTTCCTCTTGCATCCATGTCCTGGGAGGTTGGCTATTGTCCCATGAACCTTGTACTTTTTAATGATATTGGCAACTCTGTTTACAGGAAGATGAAACTGCTTGGAGATGGTCTTATAAGCTCAGTTTCCAGTATTCAGTTTCCAGTACAGGAACCAGAAACCAGTTTTAGGGGACAGGGGCTTGATAAGGGCCAGTCCTGTAAATTACCCTCTCCCCGTTGTGTCTCCATTATGGGTCTCCATTGTTTGTGACGTAATTGTCTGACAGTTTACACATGCAGTGTGTCAAAGTAAAAATACATTGAAATCATACAGAAATGATTATGCACTAAATTAATGCAGAATGGAATGCATCTGACCAACTTTTTTTTTCTTTCAAAACTCTATTGATTTTTCAATGCAGCAAGATAAATACATACAAGGGGGGGGTTAGGGTGAATACTAAATGTACCATCAACACAGTAAAATCCAGTTGAGTAATACAAAAATATAGAAAAGCTCAGCCTTATTAAAATTAAGTGGATTACAGAGAACAAAGGTCAGACTACAGTACCCCCCCCCCATTGCATATCTAAGTCAAAAAAACCTTAAGCATTAAAAAACAAAAACAAACAACCAAACAAGAAAAAAAAACCTCACCCCCCCCCCCCCCCAGCCACTCGCAGCAGATGACTGCCCCTCCCTGAGCCTGGTTTTGCTGGAGGTTTCTTCCTGTTAAAAGGGAGTTTTTCCTCTCCACCGTTGCCAAGCGCTTGCTCGCAGGGGATTGCCTGATTGCTGGGGTCTTTTTGCAATTGTGGGGGTTTCCCCTACATTTGAAAGTGCTATGAGATGACTGTTGTTTTGAAATGGCACTATATAAATAAAGTTGAGTTGAATTGACAAAGCGACAGGAAAAACAAACAAACTGCCATGCCCAAGTAGATCATGTAAGGTCAGAAACATTGGGAACATCGAACTGTTTTACGTGTTTAAGAAAAGGGTCCCAAGTCATGTTAAATTTCTTATTAGAGCTTCTTAGCACATGTCGAATCTTCTCCAAATTCAGACAATTGAGAATTTCTTTTATCCACTGAATGTGTAAAGGAGCTGTTGGAGATTTCCACTTGAGTAATATTGTAGTTTTAGCCAGCAAAGTAACAAAAGCAATAAAGTTTGATTCTGTTGATGTGAGCGATACGGTTGAAGCAATCCCAAACAAGCCCACCAGAACATTTGGTTCAACATGTTTTCCAATAACACTTTATAGGGATTCGAAAATTTCTTTTTTTTTTCCTCCCCCTTGTCCTGACAGGCAGCTAGGTAAGCAGAACAGAGGTCTGTTACCCCTATTGGGCCAAAACAGATTTACTTTGCCAGAAGGAGCTTTATACAGTACCCAACTATGTACTGTATATTGTTGTAAACTCCTCCTGTAATAACTTTTAATACTTTATTTAAATTATTTTACCCATGGAGGACCTGACAGGATGGGGAATAGGCAAAGGAAGTGTGTGGGTGGTGAAAGAAAAGGGAGGGGAACAGACAAAAACACAAACAAACCAACAACTAAAACAAACAGAAGACAAACTGCTTCTTCCACCGAAGATGTCTCAACACGAGTCTGGTATCCGCTGCTGTTAAAGGAGAGACATTTGTGCGTGTGTGTATATAGTATGAGAGCGTGCGCAAAGTAAGTGTGTGCATGTGAGTGGTTGGTCAGGAAACATACGAAGAGGGGGGCTGGTCGCAGCAGCTCTTCTCCCCGGGAGCCCCGAGCAGGCAGGGCAGCGCTGCCAACCTCCACAGGGCACAAATGCCCAAGGTCAGCAAGCCCCAGGAAAGCCAGGCATCCGCCCCTGGAGGGATGATTGAGGGAGGCCAGGCGGCCAGCGTGACAGGTGCAAACCCTCAGGCCCACCAACCCCCCACCCACCCAGCATGGCCGACGCCAGTCCCTGGGCCCCAGGCACCAGGAGGCCAGCGCCCCCACCCCCCGGGCCGGAGACCGGCCCATGCCCCATGGCGCGAGCCCCCCCTAGGCACCCCCATAGCGGGTCCACCCCCCCAGCACCACCGCCACACACCCTGGTGACCCCCATGCCCAAAGAAGTCCCTCCCGCCCAGGGGAGCCCACATAGCCACGAGGCACTACCCCCAGACAGACCCATCCCCACACCTTCACACCCTCATGCTCTCATATGAGAGCATGAAAATTTCTGGGTCGCAAGGCAGGGCACGACCAGAACATGTGGACATAGTTTGCTGGAGCTAGGCGACATCTGTCACAGATTGGATCTGTCTCTATAAATTTTAGATAGTCTAACCTTGGTGAAGTGGAGATGGTATACAATTTTAAATTGAATTAATCCATGTTTTGCACAAATAGATGATTTATGTACTCTATAGAGAATATTTCTCCAAAGGTCATCTGGAACCTTATCGCCTAACTCTGCTTCCCATGACATTTTGATAGAATCGAGAGACCAAACAAAGGGAATGAATCAAGGAATAAATATGAGAAATCATTCCTTTTAATTTACTAATGGGCTCTAGGAAGATGTCCAGAGGGGAATTATCAGGTGAACACGGGAAATGAGGGAATGTTTTGGTCACAAAGCTACGGATTTGTAAATACAGTGGTGTGAAATAGTGTTTGCCCCTTCCTGATTACTCATTTTTTTGTATGTTTGTCACACTTGAATATTTCAGATCATTAAACAAATTTAAATATTAGACAAAGATAACACAAGTAAACACAAAATTCAGTTTTTAAAAGAAAGTGTTTATTATTAAGGGTAAAAAAAAAATCCAAACCTACACGACCCTGTGTGAAAAACTGATTGCCCCTCCATTAACATAAATTAACTGTGGTTTAACTGTGGTTTATCACATCTTTGGAAAGCTGAGTTCTATTTCTCTAGCCACACCCAGGCCTGATTACTGCCACACCTGTTCTCAATCAAGAAATCACTTAAATAGGACCCACCTGACAAAGTGAAGTAGGCCAAAAGATCCTCAAAAGCTAGACATCATGTTGTGATCCAAAGAAATTCAGGAACAAATAAGAAATAAAGTAATTGAGATCTATCAGTCTGGAAAAGGTCATAAAGCCATTTCTAAAGCTTTGGTACTCCAGTGAACCACAGTGAGAGCCATTATCCACAAATGGTGAAAACATGGAACAGTGGAGAACCTTCCCAGGAGTGGCCGGCTGACCGAAATTACCCCAAGAGTGCAGCGACGACTCATCCAAGACATCACAAAATACCCCACAACAACATCCAAAGAACTGCAGGCCTCGCTTGCCTCGATTAAGGTCAGTGCTCATGACTCCACCATAAGAAAGAAACTGGGCAAAAATGGCCTACATGGCAGAGTTCTAAGACGAAAACCACTGCTGAGCAAAAAGAAGATAAAAGCCTCATCTCAGTTTTGCCAGAAAACATCTTGATGATCCCCAAGACTTTTGGGAAAATACTCTCTGGACTGACGAGATAAAAGCTGAACTTTTTGGAAGGTGTGTGTCCCATTACATCCGGCGTAAAAGTAACTCAGCATTTTAGAAAAGGAACATCATACCAACAGTAAAATATGGTGGTGGTAGTGTGATGGTCTGGGGCTGTTTTGCTGCTTCAGGACCTGGAAGACTTGCTGTGGTAAATGGAAGAATGAATTCTACTGTCTACCAAAAAATCCTGAAGGAAAATGTCTGGCCGTCTGTTCGTGATCTTAAGCTGAAGCACACTTGGGTTATGCAGCAGGACAATGATCCAGAACCCACCAGCAAGTCCACCTCTGAATGGCTTAAGAAAAACAAAATGAAGACTTTGGAGTGGCCTAGTCAAAGTTCTGACCTGAATCCAATTAAGATGCTATGGCATGACCTTAAAAAGGCAGTTCATCTGAAAAAAAAAAAAAAATAAGTTGAATGACTTATTTAATATTCAGGATATTGACTGAAAAAAATGCTTCTAATCCATCACAGAGACTATTGAAACAACGACAAAACCTTCAATTACAACTAGACCTTCTTACAACAAATGAGGCTGAATGTCTTATATTACGATCTCGGGCAAATTATTATGAACACGGCGAGACACCAAGTCAACTTTTAGCTCACCAACTAAAACACTCAACCTTCTGCTCGATTAATCCCTCAAATCAAAAACTCGTCTGGAAATATAGTCTCAGACCCGACAGCAATAAATAAAATGTTTAAAGATTTTTACTCAAACCTTTATAAATCTCAATCCTCCACAGATACGAATGAAATTATTGCTTTCCTTCAGAATCTGGATATTCCCATTATAGATCCACAGATTGCTGATGGGCTTGGTGCACCGCTCACTCTAGAAGATATTGCATGTGCAATTAAATCCATGCACAATCAGAAGGCACCCAGCCCTGACAGGTTTCCTGTTGAATTTTTTAAAATGTTTATTATTAAGCTGTCTCCTCTTCTTTGTGCCGTTTATAATGACTCTTTAGAGCGAGGTGTTTTGCCACCTATGCTGACCGAGGCATCTACTGTATATCTCTCCTTTTGAAAAAAGATAAGGATCCCACATCTTGTACTTCCTACAGACCTGTTTTGCTTCTCAATGTTGATGTGAAGATTCTTGCCAAAGTGTTAGCAACCCGACTGGAAAAAGTCTTTCCTGAAGTTATATCTCAGGACCAGAACAGTTTCATTAAGAGGCATCAGCTGTTTTTTAATGTTTGCACGCTTTTTAACACCATCTTCTTTGATCACTCTTCTCTAGATCCTGAAGTTATTTCGTTGGATGCAGAGAAAGCATTTGATCGTGTCGAGTGGAATTATCTTTTTGTGGTGTTGAACAAGTTTGGCTTTGGGAGGAAGTTTGTGTCATGGATTAAGCTTTTATATACTTATCCTCAGGCTAACATTGTTACAAACAATACACATTCTGATTATTTTAGCTTATCTCGTGGCACAAAACAGTGGTGTCCCTTCTCTCCGCTCTTGTTTGCTTTAGCCATAGAGCCACTTTCATTGGCTTTAAAAATCTTTTCCTTCATTTCATGGTCTTTTTTGCTCTGGAAATGAACTTAAGCTATCTCTTTATGCAGATGATCTTCTTTTATATGTGCCCAAGCCATTGATTAGTGTGCCACCAATTTTGTCCTTTTTAGAGAAGTTTGGTTCTTTTTCTGGCTATAAGGTAAATTTTGGCAAGAGTGTATGCTTTCCTGTAAATTCTTTGGCCTTAAAGCTTACCCAAGTTGACATTCCTTTCAAAATTTGCCCATTGGGGTTTAAGTATTTGGGGGTCAACATCACCCGCTCTTTATCATCACTTTATTCTGCCAATTTTGCCCCCTTGATTGCTCAGATTAAGGCAGACTGTCAGAGGTGGAACTCTCTTCCTCTATCATTGATAGGTAGAATTAATACCATTAAAATGAATGTCTTACCGCGGTGTCTCTATCTATTTCAGTGTATCCTTCTTTTCCTACCCAAGCACTTCTTTAAATCTTTTGATCAGATTATTTCCTCATTTTTATGGAGAGAGAGGACCCCTAGAGTAAGTTTATCCTTATTACAGAAATTCACTTCTGATGGGGGTCTTTCCCTCCCTAATCTTCTTTTGTATTATTGGTCTTCACATATTCATAAATTATTATTATTACTATATTGGCTTCATTTTCCTGAACAGTTATGGTGTAGACTTGAAATTCAGTCTTTCCTATCTTCTTCACCTGCAGCACTGCTAACCTCTCTGTTACCTTTTAACCCAGCTAAGTTTACAAAGAACCTGGTGGTTTTGTCCACTCTTAAGGTTTGATCACAGTTTAGACATCATTTCAAGTTCCTGTCTCCATCTGTGAAGATGCCACTATTCAAAAACCATTTATTTCCTCCTTCTATTAATAATGCTTCATATCTTCTGTGGAACAACAGAGGGATTAGAATTGTTAGCAATCTTTTTAGAGATGGCATCTTTGCAAATTTTTCTGACCTAGCCACTGACTTTAATCTCCCTGTTTCCCACCTATTTCTTTACTTTCAGCTTCGACACTTTGTCTCATCCCTTTTTCCTTGCTTTCCTTCGCTCCCTTCTGATCAACCATGGGACAACCTTTTAGCATTTGGACTTAGTCAAAAATCTGTCATCTCCAAAATTTATAATTTTCTCATGGCACTAGATTCTTGTGCTGTAGTGAAAAATAAACAGGCCTGGGAGCAGGAGCTGGGAATTGAGATAAGCGATAATAGGTGGGATAATGCTGTTCTCTCTGCTACATCATGCACGTCTTGTGTCTGGTTACAATTAATATATATAGTTTAAGGTTCTCAGCAGAGTTCATTTTGCAAAGTCTAGACTGTCAAAAATCTTTCCCAACATAGTGGACCAGTGTGACAGATGTCATGCCTCACCCTGTAACCTTACACACGTTTTATTCCTGTAGTCAGCTGCAGAAGTTTTGGACGGACTTTTTTATTACCTTGTCCACAGTTCTGAGAATCTAGATTCAAATGGACCCTCACATCGCTGTCTTTGGGATTCCTCATGTTCCCCTCCCAGTAACTCCCACACAACATAAAATTTTGGCCTTTACTTCTCTATTAGTGAGGCGCTGTATCCTTCTTCTCTGGAAACCTCCTAAACCTCCATCTATTTCTGTGTGGCTCAAAGACATTGTCTCATTTATCAAAATAGATATGATTAATTTCACAATTAGAGGCAATTCAGAACTTTTTTTTTCCAAAAATGGAACAACTTTGACTATTTCATCTCTTTACAAACATTGTAAATTATCTTCACTCTTTTCATTTATTTATAATTCCTCCCCAGGGTTTTTTTTTTTCAATTAATGTCATATTAGTGCAACATTGCGACTTTGCAATGTTTATTTTCAAATTACTTCAATACAGTTAACTTTAAGTCTAATGTGAACTTTTGATTTGTTTTAATTGCACTGCTACAGGGGCATAGCGGGTTGTTCTTTTTACTAAAAAAAAAGCTGTAATGTAATACAGTATGTGATTTTTCATGTGTGCTATTTTAATAAACAGGTTAAAACCAAAATATGATTCATGCTCGAAAACCCTCCAATGTGGCTGAATTACAGCAATTCTGCAAAGATGAGTGGGCCAAAATTCCTCCACAGTGCTGTAAAAGACTCATTGCCAGTTATCACAAACGCTTGATTGCAGTTGTTGCTGCTAAGGGTGGCCCAAGCAGTTATTAGGTTTAGGGGGCAATCACTTTTTCACACAGGGCCATGTAGATTTGGATTTTTGTTTCCATTAATAATAAACACCTTCATTTAACAACTGCATTTTGTGTTTGCTTGTGTTATCTTTGTCTAATATTTAAATTTGTTTGATGATCTGAAACATTTAAGTGTGACAAACATACAAAAAAAAGAGAAATCAGGAAGGGGGCAAACACTTTTTCACACCACTATCTAAAGAAATTAGGCTTAGGCAATTCAAATTTATCAGACAGTTGGCCAAAGGAGGCAAATAAATTGTGAATATATAGATCTTTGAATGATTTAATACCAAGGTTGAACCAGGTTTTAAATGCGTTGTCCACAAAGGATGGAGGAAACAAATGGTTAATGGTTATAGGAGCAGAGATCGGATATGTTTGAAGATGAAAACTACGTTTGGATTGATTCCAGATTCTCAGTGAAGTCTTGATGATATTTCTTGTATAATCAGTGGAGAAAGTTTTAATGGAGTGAGCTCAGGCTAACAGAGATACTGAGCCACAAGAGGTAGATTCTATTGTAAGCCCAACAGGCAGAGGTTGGAAGAGTTCAGAGTGCAACCAGAATTTTATAATTCTTAAATTAGCCGCCCAATAATAACATTTTATACTTAGTAAGCCCATGCCGCTGATTTCTTTAGGTCTTTGTAAAAATTGTTGTCTCATCCTTGGAGTTTTTTATTCCAAATAAATTCCTTAATAGTACTGTCAACTTTATGAAAAAAGCTTAAAGGAAGGAAGATTGGTATAGACTGAAATATATACAAAAGTTTAGGCAAAGTGTTCATTTTAACCACATTGACACGACTGGCTGAAATAGGCTGAATGGCTGATGAAAAGCTTAAAAGCACTTGTGATACTAATTATGATCAGTTGTTGGCAGTGATTGCTGCAAAAGGCGGTGCCACAAAATATTGAGTTTAAGGGTACCATCTTTTTTTGTCCATGCCATTTTAATTTGTTTGGTAATTATATAAAATATTCAACTGAATCTTTTTTTAATATTAATTTAAAAAGAAGAATGCAGCCTATTGCTTTGCTTTGTCCTCTCCTCTCTACCGCTATGTGTAACACCTAGAGTCATGTTTTTTTTTATGGCTTATTTTACGACATCTCGGCTTTCTTAGCTTTTGAAAGTCATAAGATTAGCCAGGGCTCATGAAATTATCAAATGTTCCCACCTGTTGTCAGTCAGTCAGGGATTGCATTGTTCTGCTATCCAATCATTAAAAAAAAAAAGTCTGTGCCAGGTGTAAATATGGCGTATGTGGTGTCATAGCAACAATGTAATTTGTCCTGTTTTCCCTCTGACCAGACAGCAGCTAAAGTCCTGGAGGGTTCTCACCAACAGCATGGCTTCCTGTCAATAACCTACACCCAAGCTGTCACTAAAAACGTCCGTCACAAGCTCACAACCCGTCCTGAGCGGCAGGCGCGCAGCAGTGCTACCACTGTTAGTCAGCGGGTGACCTCTGATCCTCTGGCAGACTGTTCGCCTCAGTACCTGCGAGAAATCTTGTTGACAGCCCAACCCTTTGATGTGGTTCTCTCCTGTCCCTTACTGGCCACAGTAGCGGGGGTGTTCCAGGTAGAGAAAAAGGCTCTGTCACTTCTAATAACTTTCTAGTTTAAAGTTTTCCCCACACTTGGAGTAAAGAACAAACTAAATGTATCTTAAGATTCATCATGTTTAAACATATAGAAAACAATTTATTTGGCGAAGTGGTCAAACAAAGTGAAATATTGATGCATAAAATGCCATTTAAAATATCTGGTTTATCTTTAATGAGAGGTGGGTAGTAACTATTTATATATAGTCGAATAAATATATTTTAAGTAACCTCTTCACATAATTGTACTTTTTGAATAGTTTTATTGCAGTAATAATATTGTTTTTTACTGTTTGAATGTTACGGATGAGCAGATGATACGCTGTGGCAACCCCTGAATAATGAGAGCAGCCGAAAGAAGAGGACTCTTGAAATATTACTTTTCACTCTTACTTAAATACATTTTTAGAAAATTCTGGTTTTTTCACCCAGGTATATTTGGTCATTCAAGTACATTTGGAAAAAAGTCTCAAATTTATGAGAAAAAGTCACAAAATAAAAAAAAAAAAAATCCATGAAAAATGTCACAAATTTATGAGAAAAATCTCACAAATTGGTAAGCGTAATGTCACAAAATTGTAAGAAAAAAGTTGCAAATTTAAATAATGTTGTGAATATATGTGGAAAAAAGGTCAAATATATCATGATGTTGTACATTTATAAAATTTTAAAATGACACAAATTTTCTCAAATTTGCATGAAAATCCTCTCAAATTGACAAGAGTAAAGTCACTACTCCAGTAGCTTTTTTAGCAGATAGTTTCTTCATCTTACTAAAATTATTCCTGTGGTGACTACTCATGATTGGGTCATTACTATCTTGAGCTATCTCCGCTTTATCTCAGCACAATTTCTTCCTCCTCTCTCCATAATACATACTGGATGCAGTTTTTGTTATTGAAACCAGCCATAAGGACAACATAACACTGATCTACTAAATTTATTTTTTGAAACTTCACTTTGATGTAATTCCAGGCTGTGGTTCCAAGACGCTACAGAGAGCATGGCAAGTCAGCAGGCCAACCAATGAGAAGCCACACATTGACCTCTCGCTGTTTGCCGCTCATCTACATCAACACGAGTGTGATCAGGGTCTTCTGCCCCGGAGCTCAGGACAAACATTTGGAATCAGGTTAGCAAATGTGGCTTGTCTCTTTGAGCACAGATGGAAAACTTGAGCACAATGGGACAGTATTGTGTCACTGGCTGTGTTTTGGATTTTTCATGTCTGCGGTGCCTGCATCAAAGTTCCTGACATGGTCAAAGCCACCACAAGAGTATGCAAAGACATTTGTTAAAAAAATATTTGACATTGTGAAAAAACAGCTGCATTTACATTTACTCCCACACAAGATCCCTGTTGGATCATCGTGTGTGTGTGTGTGTGTGTGTGTGTGGAGTGTTTGTTATGTCTGTTGGTTCCATGTAATGACTAAAAGTGGTAAGTTTGCACTTTCAAGGCAAACCTTGCATGGTTGTGCTTTATGATTTGGGGCCATGTTTCGATCTAGTCAACAGTGTGTTGTCTGAAGCGTAGAGTGCATTTATTGCCCTATCAAAGTCCATTTTGCTATTACAGCAGCACAAAAATGAATTTTGCTCGTGGCGGAAAGCACAAAGGAGCTGTTCTAATGCTCTTAATTATTCCGGGATGTGTTGTGGGAGTAGTGTGCAATAAACTAGTCACCGTCTTTGCTATCATTCCCTTTAATAAATGGAGTGTAAGATCTAAGACGTAATACTAATGGAATGCCTTTTAATTGGGAGGACAAATCCACTTTGCGCTGGGGACAATGCAGGCTGGTTCACAAAGTGAAAATATGTTTAAGGAAAATCTACAGACCTACTTGCACTGGGGATCAAGGTTCATAAAATAGGCTTTACATAATACATTGTGGAGAAAGGAGGCAGGCGAGGCAACGAGCTGGACGACACAGAAACTTTATTCTTCCTCCAACATAACTTACAGCAAAAGTGAGTCCCGGGTCTCTGTGCATTTCTCTTTTATGTCTTTATTTCCATGCATTGAGACCCGGAACTTCCGATCATAATATATTGTTGTTTGAACAAATGATTGTGTGGCGCATTAACATGACGTAACGCCGGCGCCGGTCCAACACCCTTCTCTCAGCGACTCCGGCATTCTCTTTACTCTCCCCGGGGGGCACATAGACTCAACAGTCTCGTCTGATACCCCCCGGTGACACCTCCTCCTTTGGTCCATTGTTCTCCCCTTCCCCCTGCCTTCTCTGGGTGGAGAAACCCCCCACACCATGCCCCCACACAGCCCCCCCCCCCCCCTTCCCAAACACCCAGAAGGGGCACCAACCCCGCTGTCCTTTGGGCTTGAGCTGGCGCCCATAGTGGCTGTAGCGGGGGGTTGCCGATCCAGTCGAACTGCCAAGCCGGTGAGGTGTACCGGAGGGCATGTCAGTCTGTGGAGGGAAAAAGGGAGGGAGGAAACACATTAGCTTTGCGAGCGCAGGTCCCTGCCAAGGGATCACCACTTTGCAGATCCACCAACGGTGGGCATCTGCACCAGGGAGCTTGGCCCAACACCACCTGCTCATCTGCCAACACAAAAGCGGGCTTCAGCTTGTCGATGCAGATGGTCTTCTTACGGCCCCCCAAGTCTTAACACAGAATGCTTCTCCCCAGGTTCCAACACCCTGAACGGTCAGTCGTACAGTGGGCGCAGCGGGTTCCGGTGCACATCGTGTCTGACAAAAACAAAACTGGCGTTCTGCAAGCTTTTTGGGACGAATGTACAGGGAAGACAATGGGGGGCCAGGCCCGGTACGCTCACAGCTTCCGTACTATGTAAAAGCTGCGCGAGCAGATCAGCCTAGGGCGCGGGGTTTTCCGGTAAAAACTCTCCGGGGATTTGCAGCGGCTGAGAAAAAAAAGAGTTCTGCCAGGGAGGCTGTCAAATCCTCCTTAGGTGCGGCACACAACCCTAAAAGAACCCATGGCAGGCAGTCGACTCAATTTGTGTCCGTGAGCGAAACTCTGAGCGCTGCTTTAAGCAACCTATGGAAATGCTCGCATAACCCGTTAGCTTGGGGATTGTATGCAGTAATGCGGTGAATTTTGACCCCCAGGCTCTGGCCCATAGCGGACCAGAGTTCTGAAATGAATTGTGGACCCCTGTCGGACGTGATGTCTGATGGAGATCCAAAATGTGCAACCCAAGCCAACAAAAAAGCACAAGCCACTTCTGCGGACGTGGTAGAAGCCAGCGGGACCACTTCAGGCCAGTGCGTGGTGCGTTCCACGATTGTTAAGAGGTGCGTAAAACCTTGCAATGGCGGGAGAGGTCCCACCAAATCCACGTGGACATGGTCGAACCTCCTGGTCGGGATTTGAACAGCTCAAGGGGGGCTCTGGTGTGCTTGTGCACTTTGGCCCACTGGCACGCGACGCAAGCTGCAGCCCACTCTTTCACGACTTTGTGCAAGCGCAGCCAGACGAATTTCGCCCTCACTAGCTTCACTGAAGCGCCCACTCCCAGATGCGAAAGGGAGTGGACCGACTCAAAAACGCGATGCCGCCAAGAGCTCGGAACCATCGGGCACGGGCGGCCGGTGGAGACGTCGCAGAGCAAGGGAGGGCACCCTTCTTGCACCACTCTGTTCTCCAGCCTTAACCCAGTTGGCGCAGACTGCAGCACGCAAATGTCTGCGTCCACGGCTTGTTCCATGGCCATGGCAGGGAAATCAATTCCCATATACATGTAGACCGGGCGATTAACACGCGCGACTGGCAATCTGCCACGATGTTGAGTTTACCGGCAATGTGTTGAATGTCGGTAGTAAACTCTGAAATTGCGGCCAAATGCCGTTGCTGCCGGGCCGACCACGGTTCCGAGACCTTGGCCATCGCATGCGTCAGCGGCTTATGGTCCACGAACGCGGTGAACTCACACCCCTCCAGCCAAAACTGTAAATGGCACGTCACCAGGTTGACTATCAGCCCGTGCGCTTCCAACCTCTGGAAAACTGTCTTGAGATGAGTGATGTGCTCCTCCTCGGATGCGTTGGCTACCAGAATGTTGTATAAGTAGATGAAAACAAAGGACAAGTCGCGAAGCACTGCATCCATCATCTTCTGGAAAGTCTGCGTTTTTAATCCCGAACGGCATGCTTGAAAACTTGAAAAGGCCGAAAGGAGTTACTACCGCTGTTTTTGGAACGTCTTCTGCATGCACTGGGACCTGATGGTATCTGTGGACTAGATCCACTTTCGAAAAAATCCGCACCCTGGCCAGGTGCATGGAAAAATACTGGATGTGTGGAATGGGATAACGATTGTGTTCCGTGGTGTTATTCAAGAGCTGGAAATCGCTGTATGGTCGCCACGACCCGTCAGCTTTAGGCACCATGTGTAGCAGGGATGCCCACAGGCTGTTGGAGCGCCTGACCGTGTCCAACTGCTCTAAGTTAGCAAACTCTTCTCGTGCGCTGTCCAGTTTAGCTGCGTCCAAACGCCAAGGTCGAACGCCGGCAGACCTTTTTTCGTTGTAAAGTGCTCAACCCCGTGTTTCGTTACTGTAGCCAAAAAAAGTCGGGACCGTGAGTGCTGGGAACTGTGCAAGTAACTGTTGGTGCTTACCCCCTGGAGCTGTAACGTTAGCCAGTGTTGTCGACCCAGCTCCTCGAGCTGTACAAGGCAGTGAGGTGAAAGAGATTGCATCCACTAATCGCCTATTAGCAGCATCAACTAACAACCCATAAGCACATAAAACATCTGCACCTAAAATGAGGCCGGAACATGCAGCTATCACGAAGTCCCACTGAAAGCTGCGTCCATGTAAGCGTATCGTCAGTGTCTGCTCGCCAAATGTCCTGATGGTGAATCTGTTGGCGGCCATAAGCTCGGGACCACTGCATCCTGCCACCCTGTCTGCATTGACCGACAGGATGAGGCTTTTCTGGGAGCCGGAGCCCACCAAAAACCACCTCCCCAAACGTGTGTCCGTGACATAAAGCTGTCTGTTCTTGTCGCCATCGGTTGCCGCTGCCACTGAATTCCGATCGTGCCGACTTTCCGGCTTCTTGAATTGGCATGGCGACAGGCAGCGTTGGGCGTTCGAGCTGAAATAGTGATGATAAAAACAGATCGCCCCATTTCTTCATCTTCTGGTGTCCGTCCCGGCTACCATGAACGGCTCCTCGACCTCGCTGAAGTCTCTCCTGGATGCCGGTGCCACTGTCTGCATGCTGAGAGTTCTGGTCGCCAAACTGATGT
The DNA here is from genome assembly GCA_020510985.1 of Pholidichthys leucotaenia. Lineage (NCBI taxonomy): Eukaryota > Metazoa > Chordata > Actinopteri > Cichliformes > Pholidichthyidae > Pholidichthys > Pholidichthys leucotaenia. The sequence continues at coordinate 240,438,294 of CM035849.1, forward strand.
GGTCCGCTTCCTGTGCCAGAGCACAATAGTCCTTGGCAACCAGCCACAGCGAGTTGGCCAGGATTGCCCTTGCTGTAGCTGGTAGGTTCCTGAGGAACAAGTGGATGAACAGGAAGGATTCGTCATCCTTCCCCCTCAGCGCCAACATGCTCTCCATTAGCTCCACTGCTGATCTGTCCCCTAACTCCGAAAGCATTAGGAGTCTCTCTGCCCTCTCACTGTCAGAAAGGGTATAGCGTTGGAGAAGCATCCTCTTGAGCGCTTCATATTTTCCTTGGGCCGGTGGCTCCTGGAGCAGACTCGTCACCTGTTGTGTGGCACACGCATCCAGCGCAGTGACCTCATAGTAATACCTGGTATCGTCCGTTGTTATTTCCCAGAGTGTGAACTGGGCTTCTATATGCAAGAATCACCAAAGTGAAGAACACTCTTCAGGAAGTAGGTGTATCAGTATCTAAATCCACCATAAAGAAGACTTCATGAGAGCAAACACAGAGGTTTCACCACAAGGTGCAAACCACTAATTGCCTCGAAAATAGAAAGGCCAGATTAGACTTTCTGGAACAGCATTCTTTGGACATATGAAACCAAGATCAATCTGTACCAGAATGATGGGAGGAAGAAATGTCTAGGAATGTGTGGTGTCCATGGGTCCCAGACTTGCCTGGAAAAGACCTGCAAAGGATTCTCAGCAAAGTTTTTAAATTGAACATTTCATTTATGTTATTTATTATTATTATTAATGCGGTTTCATATAAATATGCAAATAATTAGCAGGGCTCGCTATGTTGACTTACTTTTAAATTAGTTACCCCAACATTTAGATTACAATGTACAACCAGGTCCAGAAGAAACAACAAAAAATATTTTATATGGTACAATAAACTTTCCTGTTCCTCCAACATTAGAGTCCACCGTTTGATTGTAATTTCTTTAGCTTCATGAATACGGGCAATGGAAAGCTCAAGATAAAAAAAAACATCAATAAAGGTGAGCAACTGCTGCCACTAAGTAAGTGAGTGTTGGTGTTTCCACCTTCTGACAATCAATTTTTTTTTCAGCTGTAAAACAAGCTAAAAACACACATTCTTTGGCTTGACAGTGAAACAGGGATAAGTCATATGACATACACAGAGTGTCCCTGACCATTTGCCAAAAAGCAAACATTTCAGAGCATTCCCAGATCATATGAAAAAAAAGGTACCGGTCATCCTAAGAGGACATAGTGTACAGACTGGAGTTTCATACTGTGAAGTCTGTATCGAGTAATGTATCACCTGTGTATAGAAATTAGATGTGTTTGTTGATGATCAGAATTTCTGGTTGACTGTTTGACCATCTCCTACACCAAATGCCAATCAAAATTTGGTTTAAAGTCAGGGATGTCTGTCCGCCAGAGTGAATCTACAGGAATCTACTGAAATAAATCCCCTGTATCTTCCAAGTCCTACACAAAAGTTTAAGCAAAGAGTATTCCGAAAGTGGACTTGCCATGGACCACCATAAATTTTCATTGCCATCCGAAGCTGCAAATAAAAGGTAGCATGTTGCAAGTTAAACTTCACTGAGGGCTCCTCAAAGGAATTTAAACCCTGTCTCCAAAACATCAAGTGAATGAATCCCCTTATCATACCATTGTCAGCAATGTCCAAATTTAATTGGATGTTTATCAATATGGAGACTGTGGTTATAAAAAAAAAATATGTGAATATGTAGTTTTTTCTACTGCTCTCTAGACAGCAACTAAATATGACAGACTAGGCTCAAAGCAGATTTTACATTGGTTTTAAAGGATATTGGAGAATAAAAATTCATCCATCCATCTTCTTTGGGTGAGAGATGGGGCACATCCTGGACAGCTCACCAGTCCATCACAGGGCCAAAACAGAGAGACAGACAACCATTCACTCCCACATTCATACCTGAAGGACACTTTATCCCCACTTGATCCCAATTAACCTAACGTGCATGTCTTTGGCCTGTGGGAGGAAACCAGAGCACCTGGCAAAAACTCACACAGACAGGAGGAGAAAATGCAAACTCCACACAGAACGGTTGCCACTGGCCAGGGGTGAGATTGAACCCACAACCCTCCTGCCGTGAGGCAACAGTGCTAACCACCGCATCACGAAAATAAAATAATAAAAATACAAATTCATGAAGCTTAAATGGGAGAACCAGATTCTGTTCCAGGGTACACTATGCAACCTGAGTTTCATTATACCAGTTGGCCAAAGAACAATGGTATAATTTAACGTTTGGTTGATAAAGACCCCCATCTGATATGCCCCTGAGCTTAGTAGATAACCTAATACAGGGATATTTTCCATCCCAGATAAATTTAGTCACTGCACATTGTAATCAAACCCAAAACCAATCTTGTGGTCATAAAGGCAGCATTGACCTCAAAAAGTTAATACCTGGAAGCACGTTCAATTTAATAACTGATATTTGAGATCTGATGGAATTCATCAATGCAGACCAACTTTCAAGATCATGAGTCATGTTCATTTTCTATGTCGTCCAGCGTGTAATGCACTCAGTGCCCTCGGCACAAAAATGCACTTAGTGATCAGCATTCTTTCCTCGCTGCACTCAGCTTTTGGAGAACTGCAGCGTTCATCAGCAGCACACCTTTGTCACCAGCTGGTCAGAATCAGGCTAAAAGTATACTATGGTCAATATTTAACAGCATAAACTCAGAATGATTTCTTACCAGTTTGAATCCATTTAGTCCAGTTAATAGCGAGTTTCAATGGAAAATATGTGAAACCCAGTCGCAAGCTTTGAGTGGCAGGTCAAGTGGTTGCTGGGATACCGGGCAGATACCTTTTTATTTTAAAGCATTCATGAAGCACCTAGAAAAACAAGTTTAGAGGGTTTTAATGCAGTCTGTGGCCACGCAGTCTAAATGGTTTAACCATTGGAATAATAGAAGGCAATTATATATTTCTGATAAGATCTTTCAAAAGTAATGATGAAGACTTAGCCCAATTTATTCTAAATCCTGATATGTCGACAAAATTATTAAAAGTTGATAACATCTTAGTTATAGACTGTTTCACATTCCCTAAATACAAATGAATATCATCTGCATATAAAGAAATGTAGTGTTTTGTCCCATACAAGGAAATGGGAATAATATTATCAGACATGCAGATTAATTGAGCTAAAGGTTCTAATGATAGTGTCAAAAGCAGTGGGCTCAAGGCCTTGTGTACTGCCCCAGCAATATTCAGTATAGATGAACAGCTGCTACCTGGGTTAGCATACAAAAACTTAACCATATTTATGAAACGGGAACCAAGACAGAAAGAGTCCATCACTGCCCATAAATACTGCCATTCAAGCCAGTCAAATGCTTTCATTGTATCCAGTGAAAGAATGGCAGCAATTCGTGAAAAAAATCACAATATACAGTTTCTACTGGTGTCACAGAGTAATGGATGTTTTTGACTCTGCTTTATCTGAAGATAAAAGGAATGTCACTTGCAGCTATTAAGTGATTAACCAACCATTAAAGCTATTGTTTTCTACTGTGCTCATTGTTTGTTAGTGGCAACATCCACTAGCAGCAGTCTTGCTACTATTTGTCTTGGCAAAACAACATAATCTGTTGTAGCTAATTACTGCTGACTAATACCTTACATTTTTGTAACTGCTGTATAATTACGACAATAAGACATTCAAAGCTGTGTGGTACCATAAATATAACATTATGGTATATGGTATACATTTATGGTACCGCACTGTATCTCATGTCAAATTGCTTAATTAAAGGCAATATGCATACATAATATAGAATAAGTGTACATCAGTAATAAAATTAAGTTATTTTGATTGTGCATTTTTGTGTATGTCCCAGTAGCTGTGAAGAAAGAAGACACACTGGTGTTAAAACTGGGCTCCCTCAGCATGGCTCCTCAGGCGGATAATCCACTGACCCGTACTGTGCTTCGAAAAGATATCTACCAGTAAGTCTGACGTTCTTATCAAGTCACCTCAGTTGAATTCGTCTGTCGTTACCCACAGTCAGAGTAAGGTTGAATTAGTCGATGCATAGCTAGGGTTTTCACCACTGCCTTGTTTGTTTGTCCAGAATCTAAGAGTAGGCCTTTTCTGGTTTTACACTGAATCCATCTTTTGGCTTCCCCTCTTTTTTTTTAGGCTCTTTTTTGAACAGTATTCTTGTTATTAGCTTTTCTTCCACATTCACCCAGCTTTAAAAGCACATTGTTCTTTGAAGGTACAATGGTGGTGGCCATAGTTAATTAATAGTATCACTCAAATTTGTCTGACCTCAAGTCCTGCTCTATAAAACCTGTTGTGAGGCGTTTCTTGGGGCTGTCTACACAGATGCCCATCTGCTTTGTCAGTATTTCTGGTGTCTCATGGATGGTGGGGGAGGTTTGAGTGCAGTGGGTAACAGCACCCCGTAGTGGCTAAGTTATCCCCGCAATGGCACAGATCAATGAGTGACACCCTGGCAGTCCCTCCAGCTGAAACACAAGAATGTTGACACAAGTCCCCCATCATTCCTAACCCCCCCCCCTTCCCCAGTCCCCATGCCATGTGAATCAAAGCTGCAAGGTAAGGAAAATCTGGCCTTTGGAGGGAAATTGTTCTTCGCAAAGCACATTTCCCTGCTATAGGCAACTAGAAGAATCTGGATTGTGTCATAGCTGCCTCAAAACCACAGCCCAACTCTGTGTGTGTGTGCGTGCGTGCATGCGTGAAATGGAAAGCTGTTATACGAATGGGCAGATATGGAACTGGCAAACATATGTAATGAGGGGGATAAAAGTGGTGCCTAATGCTTTGTGCAGCTGCAAGTGAGATGTGAACTGACACGAAATAATAAAAAAGGGAAGGTGGATAACAAAAAGGAGAGGAGAGGCCACTTCTGGCTCCATTGCTAATACTTCTGCCTCTATGGCATAGATGTCAGATAAAAGCCCACAGCTCACATCTGGCCTGTGGTACAGTTATACATGGCCCACCAGATAATATCTAATATGTGTACAAACTAGTGCTGGGAATATTAATTCCGGTAGTCCAGATAATCGATTAAAAAATATTAACGCTCATTAACACCGCCACAGCTATTCCTGTTATAGCGGAACTTGAAATGCAAAACAATTGTTCTGCTGGGTCTTCCGCATGACACAGTCCGTGATCAATACAGTCCACAATCAAATTCCTCATTTTATTTAATTCTGGGTGTCAAAATCAGTTTGCTGGAGTTGTGGCCATATTATGTGGACATTTGGACTGTGGTTTGCACTTAATTATACACTGAAGACTGTAGACTTTAAGACTGTAGACTTTAAGACCAGAGGAGAGAATATGTTGGACTTAGTGTACAACACCTCGCCCCCACCTCGGCCTTTCTGACCACATATCCGTGATGCTGGTGCCTGCCTACAAACCCTTATTGAAGCGCAGCAGGCCAGTGGTGAAACAAATCAGGATTTGGCCAGAGAGTGCAACCTCTGCACTGAAAGACTGTTTTAAGATAAGATAAGATAAGCCTTTATTAGTCCCACAACGGGGAAATTCCAGGATTGCAACAGCACAGGGATAGCAACACTCAGAGCAACAATCAGAAGGCAAGAAAAAAAACAAGCAAGCAAGAGCAGCTAATATACATATGTACATATTACTATAAAATATACGTATATATACACACACACACACACAGACACACAGTGCAGAGCATTGTAGCTGGATGGAATAAATATATGAATATATGAACACACAGTGCAGAGCATTGTAGCTAGATGGAATAAATATGTAAATATATAAACACCCTCAGTACGGAGCATTGCAGCTAGGTGGAATAAATATGCAAGTATATAAACACACACAGTGCGGAGCAATGTAGCTAGATGGAATAATATGTAGATATATAAAAACACAGTGCGGAGCATTGTAGCTAGATGGAATAAATATATAGATATATAAATATAAACACACCCAGTGCTGAGCATTGTAGCTAGATGGAATAAATATGTAAATATATAAACACACACAGTGCAGAGCATTGTTGCTAGGTGGGATGAAACAGCATAACCGTCTATTTAGTTATCCTACATGGTATGATTATGTGCCCATACATATTCTCACCCTCCATAGCGACCGGTATGTTCCTAGTTGTATGCCGGAGAGGACCATTGTGTAAGTCTATTGCATCTTTTGCATTTTCTGCACACAGACTGGGAGGTCTTCAAAATAGCAGCCTCCCAGGAAGACAAGACAGATGTGGAGGAGTATGCTGAAACGGTCACTAGCTACATCGCGAAGTGCACAGAGGATTTCACTACAGTGAAGACCATCACTATGCGGGGAAACCATAAGCCTGGATGACTGCAGAGGTGCTCTCGCTGCTTACAGCCAGAGATGCAGCCTTCAGAGCGAAGGACAGGATCGCCCTCCGCGCAGCCAGGTCTGCGCTCTCAAAGGGAATTAAGATGGCGAAGCGCGCCTATGCGGAGAAAATCCAGGGACACCTCTGTGACACTAGGAACACCAAGCAGATGTGGCAGGGAGTTTGGACACTGATGGGCTATAAGTCGAGGCAGGGGGTCGATGATGACGACGCTTCGCTTCCAGACAGGCTCAACAACTTCTTTGCACGTTTTGAAGCATCAAACCCGACAATCAGAGGGAGGGCTGGCCCATCCCCACCGTCGGTCGGACCAGCTTTTACCATCAACACAGCGGACACACGGAGGACCCTAACCAGAGTCAACCCACATAAAGCTGCAAGTCCGGACAACATCCCGGGACGTGTGCTTCGAGACTGCGCAAGTGAGTTGGCGGATGTACTGACTGACATTTATAACATCTCCCTGAGTCAGGCCATCGTTCCCAGATGCTTCAAGACCTCCTTCATTGTGCCGGTGGCAAAGAGACCAGTTGTGGCTTGTCTGAATGACTATTGTCCTGTTGCACTGACACCAATTGTGATGAAGTGTTTTGGATGACTTGTCAAACCACACTTTACAGCCTGCCTCCCTGCATCACACGACCCGCTCCAGTTTGCATATTGTTCAAACCGCTCCACGGAGGATGCTATAGTCACCACCCTGCACTCTGTCATCACCCACCTGGATCAGAAAGACACCTACGCCAGACTCCTGTACATTGATTTCAGTTCAGCATTCAACACCATTATTCCCCAGAGACTGATGGAGAAATTGCTCCTTCTTGGTCTGAACACCGCCACATGTCTCTGGATCCTGGATTTCCTGACTAAGAGACCTCAGTCTGTCCGGGTTGGAAACAACATCTCCAACTCTATCACGCTGCGCACTGGATCCCCTCAACGCTGCGTACTCAGTCCACTGTTGTTTACACTTCTAACACATGACTGTGTATCCAGACACGAGGGGAACCAGATTATTAAGTTTGCAGACGACACCACGGTGGTGGGACTTATTCAGAGGGATGAGGAATCAATGTACAGGGAAGAAGTGAGAGACCTGGAGGGCTGGTGCAGGGAGAACAATCTGGTGCTCAACGTAGACAAAACGAAGGAGATGATTATTGACTTCCGGCGGTCACAGCCTGAACACGTCCCCCTCAGCATCGGCGGCTGTTTAGTGGAGAGAGTGGAGAACATGAACTGAACAGTTGATCTGGAATCTCTCGTATACACTACTGCACCTAAGGACATTATGTACATTATTTGTATATTATAGTTAGTATTTATTTTTTGTTTTTTTTTCAAGTATGTCTCAGGGATGCGTAAATGGATGTGGTGGGGTGGGGGGTGAAGGTATGTGTGAGTGTGTCTTAAATCGTGTTCTTTAACTTATATGGATGCCGAGAGAAACGCAATTTCATCTTGCCTGCACTACTGTTGTATGTACAGCAATATGACAACAAAGGTTGATTTGATTTGATTTGAAACGAGCTACCACCAGGAAAGAATCTTAAGCTAACTTTTGGTTCACCAGCAGCGATGTTGCATCCGGCTTCTCAGCATGCGTCGATACCGCCGTCATATCAGTATAACGTTTTAAAGCTCAAACTGGCCATTTAGATCAACGAAGATACCGGAGTTTTGTGCCACATATGGCTGTTGTAAGGAATGAACAAACTAAAGAATGAGGCATAACATTCCATAGGTGATGATTTCACTGCTGTAAAATGCTCTGAAATAAATATGTAAGGATTTAGATGTGTGTTTGGTACAGATGCTCTCTAATCAGAGCTCAGGGCTATTATAATTTTACTTGACATGTATATGTGATTATAATAATTATGACAGCATGGAAAGTACTGCTAGTGTCTTGTTGACTCCCTTCAGATTTTTACACAATAAGAGCTCTCAAAGCAGCACCGTCAAGGCCTGGTCAAGGTATTTAAACAGTTAAATGAAATTGCTGTAATCAGTTTGTTTTTCCAGATCAAGCAGAGCATGAGAACTGGGATCATCCTGTGATTTGCATTTCTACAGCATATTCCTGTGCAAGTCTAAATATGCAGATTAGTCTGCAGTTAAAAGAGAGTGCATACAGACCTTAACACACTGTTGCACCTGGCCCCAACAAGAGAGCTGTCAGTTGAAATAATAGAAAGGGATATTAAAGTTCTTAAAGAAGGCCATTCAATGGAGTGTGGCAGAAGCTGGTTGTTTTTAATCAGCTGTGTGTAAAATTTAGAGGACGTATAACGATAGGAAAAAGATAGTCTTTTTTTAAATTTTTTTTTTTTTTTACATTTTTGATGAATGTGAAGTTTTTGCGTTATTGCCTCACAGCGAGAAGGTCCTCTGATCAAATCCATCAGTTGGCCAGCCAGCCAGCTTGGGCCTTTCTTTGTGGAATTTGCATGTTCTCCCTGTGTCTGTGTGGGGTCTCTCCATGTACTCGGTATTCCTCCCACAGTCCAGAGACGTGTATATAAGGTTAATTGTCATTAACTGGGGTTTCTAAATTGCCCATCGGCATCAATGTGATAGTGAATGTTTATTTGTCTATCTGTTTTGGCCCTGCGATAGACTGATGAACTGACCAAGACTATTACTCAAGGAGCACTCAGTGATCTCATTGATCTCCTGATGATCTCTAAGCGATCTTTCAGTGAACGCCAATTTTTTCCACCCTGAAAGAAGAGATAGCTGAGAGATCAGTGAGGTTCTGCTGAGCGTTCCAATGAAAGACCAGTAGTGTTCATTGAAAGACCACAGTTGAGATCCCTGAGAGACCATTGGGAGTATGATGAGATCATTGAGCACTCCAGGAGTAATCACTTCACTTTGGTGATCATTGAGAGATTGTTTTGGGCTGAGTCAAAACTTTGGAGAGACCATAGCAACTGCAGAAATCACTGGAAGATCACTGAGAAATCACTGAGAGATCTTGGTGATTAAAAGATCATTGAGAGATGTGACCATTTTTGCATCGCTCAACAATCTCCACCCCTGTGTAATTGGGGTATTACTGCAACACAGCAGAGCAGGAATGAGCAATCTTTACTTTTTAAAGAACATTTTGTTAGCAGTTTTTGGTTTTAAAAAAAGAATCTGCATGTTTCCACCAAATACATTTGAGCCTTAAAATGGAGGTAAAGCAGCGGAGTGCTGACTGGTCAATTTTAGAGATTTACGCAAATATACACTTTTCCTTGAATACATTTTTGACTTCTTACCAATGTTTTACTTTTTTACACATTTATTCTTGTAAATTTGCAACTCTTCTTGAAGAAATACCTTTAATCGCTGCAAATTTATGGGGTTTGTCCTGCTGTAAATTTATGATGATTCTCTACTAAATTTGGTACTTCTTGTAAATTTGTAATTTTTTTTGTCTAGATTCATATATTTAGTCAAATTCGTGTTTTTTCCTCTTTAATTTGCATCCGTTTGTAGATTTGAGGATTTTTCCTTTGGTCACGGGCAGAAGAGCCACATATGGCTCTGGAGTCTCTGGTTGCCAACCTCTCCTAGGACACCTATAATGTCTTCTCACAGCCCCCACCTCATCATTTGTTTGATCATATTGCCACTAGTCAATAAGCCATAGCTTCTGTTCTGTGATGTATTTTATATCCTTTGCAGTGATTAAAAGTCTCCTTTAGTTTTCATCGACATAGTTGGAAGCCTCTGCTGTGTTTCCATAGAAACTGTATCTATATTTATTTGTTGACAGGTTTGAAACGTTGTTATCATGCCAAATGATAAATGATGACTTTGTGGGCATGGAAACTAAAGTGGAGTTTTTCTCAGACTTTCACCCCAAAAACCAGTCAGACCATCCATGCAATTTTACCCTCGGCTGTGGTGCCTTCATCTGCTCATACACAGACAGCAAAGGCACAACGCCCCAGCCCAGCCCCAACAGACACGTGCTACCATGTACTTTATACTTTTGCATGCACATAACCAAACAACCTACACAGAGTAACTTGCCCTGAGTCATGGATTCACACTGAAATGTCCAGTACGCTCTGAAAAACCCATATTCATGGTCTCTGACAAACGCCATCAGCAGGCATTGCCATGTATACAAACACAACCACCGTCAGTGCTTCCTTAACCTCTGCACACAGACGCCAAGAGCCACCACTTCCCTCTATGCAGTGAAACCCAGGAATTACACTGCTGTCCGTGTTCCTTCTTCCATTCCTTCCTATGCATTATCCTCACCAGCTTTGCTGTCGCATCTGCCCTCCAATTTAGGGTGAGCTCAACTGTGTCAAATGGCTGATAATCCTGAGATCAGGGATATATTGATATGTCATTACCAACCAGAGTTCTGTACTTTCTGCTGAATTCTATCACATGTGCTACCCCCGGTTACCCAGAGAAAGTAACAGAGTGAGTCTGTAATCATGCAAACCAGTGTGCATTTGCAATCTGCAACCACTGCGGCGTCTCAGTAGCATTCTGCTGCAGCTCAGTTTAAAGTCTACCACTAATTACATCTGTTGAGACTGTTGAGTGACTGATCTGGGCAGCTCTGTTCTTATTGTCTGCCACCCGGGGAGACGAGGTGTGTGGAGAGGGAAGAGTGCATGCTGAAATGGCAAGCATTTGTAAACTTGTTGGTGGAGCATAGCCTGATATGTTTTTACTATTATGCTCTTTCTGACACTCCTTGGTTTCTTTTTTCAGTCTCACCATGTCCAGGACACAATAATGTGTATTTAGTATTCCCTTCATGTAGTAAAGGTCCACAAGTTACCTTTGATCATTTGAAGATGAACCCTCCCAGGAGGAGTTACGAACAGCTACAGGCTTCCCCCCTTTTTCTGTTTTCAGCTTCAGCTACAAGGCCACTGTTAATTTACACAGCTGAAATAATTTTCCTGTCTTGAAAGAGCAGGCTTTTTTTTTTTCCAAGTACATGAACACCAGCACAGGGGACGTCCAGCACGCTCTCAGCCCTGACTTTGTTGTGGTTTGTGCCACAGTAAAATCTCACATCTTTTTCTTTATGCTTTTAGTCTCATTCATTCTTTCTTCTGTTGCTCCCAGTTTTCATCTAAGCCTTTTTTTATTTTAGACTTGGAACACCTAATTGAAAGCTTCTAGCATGTGGAGTGAATGGTAACCATTCTGAAACACCCTGTGGAGATCAGGTTTATGTTGTGTTCTATTATTACTAACCTGTTATACAGATTCAGATTTTGTGTAGGATAACAGTATCTTTCAGAATTGTGGGTTTTTGAATTCAGATTTCACTGGTCATTGAAAAAAGTTAAAATATGTCAAATCCATCATCTATCTTCTACCACTTGTCCAGAGGTCTGTGATGCCGGAGCAGCAGTCTAAGCAAAAAAGCCCAAACTTTTCTCCCTCACCACCTCCTTCAGTTGTTCAGAGAGGATACCAAGGCATTCCCAGACTAGCTGGGTGACAAAATCTCTTCAGCATGTCCTGGGTCTGCCCCCGGGCTCTCCTACCATTGGGAGGTGCCTGAAACAGCTCGCATGGGAGGTGTTCAGGAGGCATCCTTGTCAGATACACAAGCTGCTTTAACTGGCTCCTTTCTATGTGGAGAAGTAAACTCTACTCTGAGCCTCTCCCAGACCTCCTCACCCTATCTCTAGGTGTGAGTCCAGCCACCCTACGGGAAAAGCTCATTTCAGCCACTTTTATCTGTGATCTCATTCTTTCAGTCATTACCCAAAGTTCATAACCATAGATGAGGGTAGGAATGCAGATTGACCAGTAGATATACAGTTTTGCTTTAGAGCTCAGCTCCCTCTTGACCATGACAGACCGGTACAATGTCCACATCGCTGTGGTTTAAACAGGGCCTTTTTGTGATGTCACTATAACAGATGAACCAATCAGGACTAAAGGTCCATTCAGACCAAACTTGAACGCGCACATTTTTCGTGTGGTGCGATTACGTGTTAACTCAGTGCAAACACGCGAATAGACATGAATTTGCCATCTGAGCGAGTTGCAGATGGGCAGAGTTGCCTTTATAACTTCTACAGCTATGTTCTACCTGCTGTGGAAATCCTCAAAACACTGTGATGTTTAGGCTTACATTATCCAACGGGGCTCTTACCTGGAAAAATTGTTCCTGCTTCCCAAACTTCACTTGGATGAGGGTTGTTTACACTGCTAGCCTGCTAGCCTGCTAGCCCTCGTTAGCATGTCTGTGGCAAAAGTCCATGGGTGGAAATACTCTGACACTCCGATTCATCTACCGAGCTCTGGTCCATCTGTCTGCAGGTGAGTTGCAGTCTCATTTTCAAAATTGAAAAGCACTCAGAGTGTGCATACCTCTGCCAACGGTCCTTCCATCCCTCATGGATCACCTCCAAAATGTAATGGGTTCCTCTCTAGGCCAAGGACCACCTCTGGTGAAAATTTCATCCAAATCCATCCAGTAGTTTTTGTATAATCCTGCTGCACAAATACAAACAAGGCCCTTGGTGGAGGTATGCACTGTCAGATCATCACCACTTCACTAATATTCTTGGGTTTGTGTGCTACAACCACCTTTTTCAAATCCCACCAGAGATTTTCAATGGCGTTCAAGTCAGGTGACTGATGGCCACACTAGTATTTTCCAGGACTTCTTCTGAAACCAAACCTTGGTGGACTTTGACTTCCTCACAGATGGCATGACATTTTCTCCCAGGATTTCCTGATATGTGATTGAGACCATCCTGCCATTCACATGCTTCAGGTTTCCAGTGCCAGAGGAAGCGAAGCAGCCTCAGAAACATGACTGAGCCACCACCATGCTTCACTGTAGGCAGGGTGTTCTTTTCAGCGCATGCTTTATTCTTCCTCCTCCAGACATACTGATGATTCATAGGCCTGAAGGGTTCCAGTTTTGCTTCAGCACTCCACAGAACAGAATTCCAGAATCTTTGGCTTATTTATATAGTTTTGAGAAAATTGAAGCCGACTTTTCTTGTGCTTTTGGGTCAATAGCAGTGTACGTCTTGGAGTTTGGGCATGGAGCCCTTCAGCATTTATTATGCACCTTACTGTGGAAACTGAGACCTCAGTGCCTGCTGCCACCAAGTCTTGCTGCAGGTCTTTTGCAATCATTCAAGGGTTTTTGACCACCTGCCTCCTCAGGACTCCAGTGACAGTTGTTGATAGTTTCCTCTTTCTTCCACATCCAGGTAGCGTAGCCGCTATTCCTTAAACTTTAAACTTTAAACTTGTGAACTGTTCTTCCAACTGTATCTCTAGGATCATTCAGTGCCTTTGCTATCTTTTTGCATCCTTTTCCTTGTTTGTGCAAGGCAATGCTCTCTTTTCTGAACTTTCTGGACAGTTCTCTTGACTTAGCCATATTTCTAACATACAATGAATGTCACCATCAGCAGTCCAGGTATTTGAGGTGTTCTTTCTCAAGCAAACCTGATTTAACTATTGAAGCCCATGATTGGTTGTATCAGGTATGCCTGAGACCACACTTGAATTGCAATTGTGTGCTGTTATGAAGAATTCTGTTCAGGAGGTTGAATAATTTTGATTGCAACTCTGTGTGTGTGTATTTAAGGAATATTATACGAGAGGGAGTACGGTATCAGTGAATATAGTAACTACTATAGTAACTACGTCTAGACGTATCACACCTGTGTAATCTCGTGTAATACTGCTTAAATATATACTGCTCAAAAAAATTAAAGGAACACTTTTTAATCTGAGTAAGCTGGACTAGCCTGCCGCAATTTCTTCACTTTAAGTTTTTGGAGTGTTTTCATTTCCATCCAAAGATGTGGCATCTTTTCATTCTTAACACATTATCCAGTCCATATCAGTGTAGATATCCAGCTTATTTTTTCCCTTTAAAATCTGATGTGTTTTCAAAGTGTTCCTTTAATTTTTTTGAGCAGTATATTTATGTTGTGTAGTCTTATTGTAAGGTTGGTCTTAGTGTTTCAGTTTAGACTCATTTTGCTTACACTGGTGAAAACCCTGAACTCAGCGATGTAGGTGATGCCTTGCCAGCCAGTACTCTTACTTTGGTCAGAAATCAGGTGGAAAGAAAGACTGCGGTATCTTGACCTTTGATGGGACATGTTGGCTATCTGCGGGTTATTTACACAAGCTGTCATTTATTTTCAAAGCGAAGCTTTTGCATAGCAAATGATAGCTACTATGAAATGAAGGCTTCAGTATCACAATATTTCTCTTTCCTGCGTCGCGGCACGTGTTTCTGTGTGTGTCTTAAAATATTTCTGCACTTTTCCCGACATCCCCACACCTAAATGACACAGCTCTAGATTCCATCACGTTTGGTTACCTCATCGTCTCTGTGAGGGAGAGCTTCTTGCTGCCACAAACTCTTGAATTTTTTTTTTGTTTTGGTTGGTGAGCACGTTTTTGTTACCACAGTAACAGCAGTGAAGACTGCGTCGTCATTGGCGGTACAGCATAACAGGGCTGTATCAATTGTCTGTTTCAGTCCTTGCACTTCATCATTTTCTCCTACACTTTCCAAAGCATGACTGTTATTAGTTCTGAACACTTCTGTATATTTGTTATTTCCTTCCTGTCTTGATATTCCTGTCAGTTTTTTCCATGTTGGTTAAACTGGTCCCAGTCCCAGCTTGCTGTGTTCACTAAGCCAGCTCCTTATTGCTGTTGAATGGCTTCCTGGTTAAACCCACATATACAGTATGTCCTAATAAGTGGTTGTGATGGGGATCTCCCTTCCACAGATAAACACAGCCCACCGAAGCCAAGACCTGGCCTGTTACTAATAAAATTCCCTGGCAGTACATTATATTCACCCTTCTCCCACAGTAGCATCTTTTCCATGGAGGGGAGTGTGTGAACGGAGCGACAGAGGAATAGAAGTTGCCAAAGTGGTGAGGGGAAAAGGTTTAACTTTACAGCATGTTGTATTTGTCCTAAAATAAAGACAGATTTCATTGATTGCTGGATAGGTTTTGTTCATGCATCTAGAGAAGCAACAGTAGTGTTGTGTTTCTTTCAATGTGAAGTCATTAAAGATCCCCGATTTTGTCATTTTTGACATGTTGACATAGCTCCCAGAGGTGTTAATGAAATGGCAGCGTGTTTGGGACTGGCATTAAGCTCTCTGTCACTGTGATGGATTTCCCTCTATTGGAAAAATGAGAGAAAAAAAAATTACACATTTTGAGGTTAATTTTTTTTTTTCCTCACACACAACTCAACACCTCCTAAAATTATTAAACAATAAAAGCTCTAGAGCACTTCAATGGTCAGAATGCCTTGGTTTCTTTGTGCTTTTATTATGAAAGGCTTTCAACCGGATATACTTGTCTCAAAATGGCAGATGATGGCTAAGGATGGCTAAGGGGTTTTCTGAAATTAAAGAATTAAAAAAAAAACTGTAAAAGAATTTCAAATGAAGTGAAGGAGACATGAGAAGAATCTGGTTTGTCTGATAGTAATGTAGAGGTGAGCTCTGTATTTTTTTCTTTGGGTATTCTCAACTTTTCTGTACTTTGCACAGTGGCTGCTACGTTTTAACAACACTCACACTAAACAATTATTTGGGAACTGAGGACAGGGAATGTTGAAGCTTTTTTGCCCATTGGCAACATTAATTGATGTAACACAGTGGTAAACATGCCCTGTCCCAGTTTTTTTGGAATGTGTTGCAGGAATCAAATTCAAAATGAGTGAATAATTGAAAAAAAAAAAGAAAGTTTGGCAGTTTGAACATTAAACATCTTGTCTTTGTAGCATATTCAACTGAATATAGGTTGAAAAGGATTTTTAAATCATTGTATTTTGTTTTCATTTATATTTTACACAACGTCCCAACTTCACTGGAATTTGGGCTGTTCATCAGCTTTGTTAAAAGGCGAAATCTCCCAGGTCATCAGTCACTTGAGGAAGATTTACTAGGTCACTGCTGCTGTGTTGGAGGGTGGATTAGGTACTGATGTTCTCAGCGGTCTGTGTGACGGCTGCTGCTGACGACCTTTCTTCTCTCTCCATAAGAAATGTCAGTCTTTTCTCTTGGGCTGTTCGCTGCTCTCTTCCTCTCTTGTCTCCCTCCTCATCTCTCGCTTCCCTATAAAACACAACCTTCCCAGCAAATGATTCATTAGATGCTTTACTGCACACTGGCCTCATCAGTCACTTTAGTCGGCTGCCAAGTGCCCCATTTCCCCGTTTGTTTACACCAGCAAAAAGTGCTCCGGCTTTGCTTTGCTGCAGCAGCAGAGAGAAGCTACTCAGGCCACACACACACAGTGACACTCGGGAGCCTCTGCTGCAGAAACTGAGCCCCTTGTAGCTCAGCAGGTTTAATTATAAACTCTTTTTAGAGGCAGTGATAGTAATAATCATAATATCTCTGACGCATTAAAGAACTCTTTAGAGTCCCCCCTTTTTTCGCTGCCACCACAGGTCAGCCGTTTTAATGGGTAGCAATCTGATTTCAATCCTTTATGAGGCACTCTAGATTTGGGCTGGCCGATTATCTGAACAAAACCAAAACCAATGGTCGGAACATAAAACCGACAGAATCTTGCCTGTTGTTTTTTTATCAGTTCTTCCCTTCTTCCTGTTGTGTATGTGTGTGTATCTGAGAGCTTCCATGTACTGCCCCTTTAAGACGTCTCCCGCTGGAGTGATGGTGGGACTCAGCAACCTGGAAGCAGTGCAGTCATTGCTGTTCGGAAGCAGCAAAACACGGCGGGGAAATTAAAATGGCACGAACGAGTTTGCATTTAGAGGACCTTTACCTCAATGTCTGTTTTTCCAAAAACATTGTGAACATAAGTCTGAAAAGAAATGATGCACATGTTTCACATTGATAGCATAATTCTATCTTTGGCAAATCTCGGATGAGTTTGAATTTCGGCGACCTTGACCTCAGGTCTAGATCAGAAGTCACATCTCAAAAAACCTTGTAAATATCGTAACTTGACGTGACATAGACTTTTCATTTTAGTCCCATAGTTGCACCTGTGAGAAATCTGTGACATTTTCCATTTCAGATGACTTTGCACCAGAATTCAGCCAGTCAGTGCTCTTAATGCCAGTAGGCTGAAGGGTACCACCAGCAGGCACCAGTATTTTAAACAATGTGAAGCAGAGCTTTTTTAGTAGTGTTTACTGGTGTCTCTGAATTGATACGATATCGGCAACACAAACTGTTGCAATGCTACACTGCATAGATCCCCCACCCTGTCAACTGACACGTTTTTATTGATCCACAAACAACCTTGGCAGATATACGCACTCACTGAATGCCCTCTAGTTTATTTTGTTTAAATATTTTATGTACATATTTAACAGACAGTCTTTATTGCATTAATTAATCTAAATGAAATAACTTAGGAAGAATATTAGCACCATTGCTGCATCTTTTATGTATCTGGCTTCAATTCCTTTTGATACTACATGATTATCTTTAAGTGAGCTCTATTATAGTGTGTTAAAACCAGATGTTCAAGTATCATAATGTTCTTCGGTAGTCAATCTAAGCTTTTAGAGCTTAAAAAGGCAAATGGCTGTAAGCCACGAGAGCCTGTTGAACCTGAGCCAGGCAGTAGAACAGCCACAGCAGACCCACCCTGCAGTCACACAGAGGTAAAGTGGGAATGCTGCAGTTCATTTCATCAACAGGAATCACATGATCAGAACTAAAGCATTTTCGGTGTATTATAAATAATTTAGCACCATTTCTCGCTTTGAAGTGCTCCCTCCACGCCCTCACTTCAGCTGCGCATCCATGCGCTCCCCCTCTTAAGAGAAAGAAGATAAAATAAGCGAGGATTGGCGGGTCAGCCAGAATAAACATTGCTTTAGTCATTCCAGCAAATGAAGCACCTGGTGCTGGTAAACGCAGAGGATATAAATCACACTGGCTTGACACTTAGAATTAATTCAACATCAAATCATTTTAAAAATGGGGACAGACACTACCTAGAATAAATCATAAACCTTCTTTTATTAAAGTTTGTCCGAGAATTTCTGTCTTAGGTCTGACAGGGTAGCCTGCACAGTCGACAAACGAGGCTGGGAATGGGACTGGATGTTGGAAGAAAAATACTCAGGCAGCATGTCATGTGAACAGGAAGTTTAGACTGAGCCACTCAGTACCGCTGTGGCTTGAAATGTGTCCTGTCTCACTTTGGTGGTTTTGATTCTTCTTTTCAACTGATATTTGTAATTTTCTGTGGGAATTTGAGTGATGGAGCAATTCCTTTATCACCCAGATGATCCAACAAACATGCCTTATAAAGTGAGTCGCTGCCTTTCATGGAAAGGAAGAAAATTGTTTGCCCCTAAAACCATAAAAGAGAGAGGGTTTGTGTTTGCATAACAGAACACAGGAAACCATATGAATGCCGTTGGATTTGATCTTTGATCTGTGGACCAGATTACCTGACCGCCGTGTTCAGTCAAGCCCGCCAAAACTGTGAGGATGTCTGTCTTTTTAAAAGCTCTGCTGCAAGCTGACCGTACTTCCGACCAGATGTTTGTTTGTCTGTTGACTGTTAGAAGATTATCATCGATAAAATTCAAACAAATGTGAGGGATTTAAACCAGTGATTTATCACTGCATTTTTCAGTCTTTATCATCTCCTCTCCTCCATCCTTCTATTTCCACTTATCTGTCGTTGATCAGCTTTTTGACCACAGCTCTGCATTTTGCATTCAGCTTGCAGCGCCTTGTGTTGTATGAGCAGGGAGCTGTATACAGCGTCTTGTGCGCTGTGTTGTGGTGTCTGCTGACTTCTGTGTACAGCTTGTGGTTCATTCCCTAAATATCTGTGGCCTCTGTGATGTTATTCTCAGGCCCCTCCGCTCTGTGAGAAGATTGCACCACAACACTTGTATTCCTCGGCCTGCAGTTAGAGGTTTAGGGAGATTAGGAGGGAGCAAACCCCAGCCCTGGGCCCCGCTATATGTTTTTTTATGGCCATTTATGCATATGACTTCAATGTAGTGTGTAAAAAAGGGGAGAAAAGAGAGAGAAGGGGGTATTAGGACTCACCACAGGGGATTCAAATGAGTAAACCACAACTTATTTTCCTCCTCTTTGTTTTGGCAAAGAGGCTGCTGGGAGAGCTATAATACTGGCCTGCTTGTGATAGGATCCAGTGATCCAATAAAAATTGGTAAGGACATCTATCCTCCATAAAGAATAAATTGTCATTTTGGTTGGACCCCAATATTTCTCAAAGTGGCCCACTGAGGTGGCTGAAATAGTGCTTTACAGAATAGCTTTATTGCAGGATATGTTTTACTCTTATCTGAGTACATTTACAAGGGAAAAAAATATACTTTTACTCAAGAATATTTGGATGTACTCTTTATTACTTTAATTTTTTCACTCCTTTTCCAACATTTTTATGTAATTGATATCACTATTCTGTTGCTCTGGGTTATGTAATATCTAAGTTATTACTGTTTACTCTTTTTCTTTATATGGTTTGAATTTTATTAGAGGGGTAAAAAGTTTCCAGACTTGCCACAGATTTACAAGATGACATGAATATTTCATTCATTCATTTTCTTAACTGCTAAATCCTTTCAGGTTGCCTTGGGGGGTGGGGGGGGATGCCTGGGGCCCGTTCCAGCTTCCTTTGGGGGGAGAGTCAGGAAGACCTCCTCACTTCATTACAGGGCCAACACAGAGAGACAGACAACCGTTCACTCTCACATTATTCATCTTCCTATATTTGCAATTAAAATCCTTCAGAATTTATGGGAAAAAAGTTGCAAATAAAAAGCAATAGAACGTTTAACATTTATGTCAGAAAAGTTGCTAATTTATTCATAAAAAGTTTCAAATTTATTATTAAAAGGTAGTAAACTTACAAGAAAATGTCATAATTTGATCAGAACAAATAAGTCAGATTCATGTGAAAAGAAAAAGAAATTTAAGTTTAAAAAAAACTCAAAAGAGGAAACTCTATTCAGCTAATTTTTTAGGACATATTTTCTTACTCAGGCAATTTTCTGGTGATGACTATTACTTGTACTTGAGTAATTAATATCATAAGGTAACAATACTTTTACTGTAATACAATTTATATATACTCCACCCATATCTGTGTATAATATAATCATGCTCAGCAGTAAAATAAGAATCATTCATCACTTCTTATGCAAAATTAACTGCTGTAGATGTTTTAATTATGGACAGAACATAATTAATTTCAAATTAACACAAATATGGTGCAACTTTTCACCATCTTGCCTCAAAGATTACACCATGCCGGTCTAAGTATTTTCTTTTCATTTTTCACACATTCTGAACTACTGCCTTTCAAAAGAAAGGGAGGAAAAAAGGGAGAAAATCCCTTTTTGTTTCCTTCAGCATCAATCTCTGTGTTATTTGAAGCAGCGTGGGGTTCTGCATTGCTTATTTTGTGGCACCTAAGGTGATCGACCTCATTTGAGAGCTTCCCGGAAACAGCTCATATGTTTTGGCATGCTGCTGTCATTCAGGTCACGATGCATGCTGACAGAGGCAGCAGGGATCACCTCTCAGCTGTCCTTCACTCACAAAAGGGCCTGATCCAAGACTTGACCGCATGGCCACGTGACTGCGGCCGGAGTAAGTGTAGCTGTGTGTGCATGTGTGTGAGTGTAAATGGCTCATCCTGAAGCAGGATACAAGGCGTCTAAGAATACGCACAGCCTCCGTCCGTGCTCAGTTTCAGCATGGGTTACACATATTATACCACAGTTACCCTGTTGATATCCGGCGGGTATGGGAAACTGTGATTCCACATGTGTAGGCAAACCCCAGCCTTGCACACACTCATGTTTTAGTTCCTTGTATCCCGGCTCATGACATGTTGATGTTCTGGCATCCTGCAGGGTTGAATTTAAGCTTTCATTGTACTTGACAGTGAAGCTCTCACTGGCCAGTCACGCAGCAGCTGCAGCTACAGCCAGGTGGACTGTTGGGGGAATTTGGGATTATAGTGTGATGGTCTCTGTGTCTCTGCTTTGTCTGGTTTCTTTTTATTTGATTAGCGCAGAAATGCTGTAGCTGGATTTGAGCAAGACGTGAGAACAGTTTTAGAGGATTCATGTGAAGAGAGAATAACTGACAACATCATGATCAGGTTTGCGTCATTTTTCTAGTCCAGCCTAAGTAGGACGGGTTTCTCTGTATTGTTCATCTTCACTACTCTCTGTCAGCAGAATCCCTTGGGTCTAGAACTTGGGCATTCAGGTTCGCACCCACAGTTTCTCGCAGATTTTATATGATCTCTGCAGTGGTCTAGGTCCTTCCACTACCATAGCTGTTGCGCTCTTTACTCAGTCCTCTTGGCTCTTTCTCTCCACATGATTAAACCATCACAGCCTGACCTCCGTTTTGATGGTTGTAATGCCTTCCACTTCTAACTTCAGCCTTGACTCCTAACTAGGTGTTTCTTCTTGGATCAAAACCCCTAGGATCAGTGTGATCATCCTATCTCAGCCGTCATAAACATGTCCCTGTGTTTCTTGCACGGTGTCCCAGTCTCACAGCAATAGCTCGTACTGGTTCTCACAAGGCTGTGTCTGCCATGCCTTTTAACTTGCAAGATGATGCTTTAAGGTGCATTCAGAACAAATGCAAAAGTTCAAATCTTCAGGCGACGTGATTACATATTAACTCAATGTAAACATGCGGGGTTGCCTTCATAACTTTAGCAGTGGCTTCCTACCTGCTGTGGAAATCCCCAAAATGCCGTCATGCACCTGGATGATGGTTGTTTACATTGCTAGCCTGCTAGCCCTCGTTAGCACGTCCATAGCAGGAGTACATGGATGGATAAAAAACACACACTTCAGTTTCAATCCCAGACCTCTGGTTTATCTGTCTGCAGGTGAGTCTCATTTTCAAACTAGTCTATTCTCCAGTGTCAATACTTTTACCCCAGTGATGGCAGATTACTAGCTATCCCTACCAAATCCCTCAGACGCGGATGTGCATGTATCCTGATGTTTACATTCAGTTAGATGGTTAAGGTTAGGGTAATGTATAGGGATAGGCACTAACAATATTTTAAGTTTATGGTAATGCTGAGACTAAGTTTGAGGAAGACATGAGGGACTATTTAGACTGATCACAGCTGTAGCCATGTGTCTCTGTGCCATTTTCACAACCACTAAAGCCTGCTTAATGTTCAAAACATACATAGATGGTGTTTCACCTGCTGGTCAAACTTACGTACAGTATAGGGTGCATTCTGTTTGAAGGCAGGCTTGTTATTCAGCATTAGACTAGAGTAAAAGCAACTGAAGTACAGAAGCAGGGGAAAGAACCTCAAGAAAGTAGGAATGTGCAGATGCTTTCAAATGTCCATGTGTGAAGCCACAAGCTCTTCTGTGGCTCTGGGAAGCCCATAAGAAACCAGTGGCATAATTGCCTAATGCTTGTGTAACAAGAGGCACGTTATAATGCTAGGAGGGCCAGTGAGACTTGAAAGAACCAGAGGCTGGCACTGACGTGGGCTCAGAATCACCCTTCTCCTCCCGGTCTTTACTGCCTTTTTTTTTTTTTTCTCCACAACTCCACAGTGCTCTGAATAACTGTGTATATTAAACAGTACTGAATGTGATTACCTCCACCATATGGCTGCATATTCCTGACATTTTTACACTGCTTCTGTTGTGTGACTTTCTGAGGTATTTACATCTGAATTCAAGCTCACCTGTGGTAATTATCTGTGCCTCCCACCTCCCTGTTTGTTTTTCTCTGTAACCTTTCACAATCTAGGATTCTATTGTGTCCTTCTAGGCATTGTGTTCTGCAGTTTGTTCAGGTGAGACACGTTAGATACCCAAGGCTGGCATGAAGAAAATGACACAATCCACTTTTTTGTGCTTCTTTCATTAGATCATGATTAGGTAGCTTTACAGCAGGCCGCTCTGTGCACGAGAATGTCAGTTAGGCTACTTTAGCTTCAGGTTTGGATGGAAACATGAAGCCACCATGCAGACAACTCTACTGTGGTGGTCCGCTTTCTTCTCACCATAACTCATCCCTCACCCCCCCCCCCCACACACACACACACACATCAGTCCTCCAATCAGCACTCCGCTCCTGTCAATTTATCATCGCACCACTGTAGTTACGCACATGTAACCGGGGGAAAAATTATTAACTCAACCAAATATGCTTTGCTTCATATACATATGCTGAAATGAAATGTCCATCTGTTGGAAAGGCTTCTGTCCGTTCCTCAACGATGATGGAGAGCCAGTGTTTAAAGCTCCCACCACCACCCCCTCTTGATGTTTTTCCAGCTTTTCCTCTAATAGCTGACAATCCATATGAAGAACTGTGCAGTTTATAAGGGACAGATATGATTAGCATTTAAAAGCCACGTCTTTTTTTTTTCTTTTTTTTTGGGGGGGGGGGAGCTGGAGGCTGGTTTGAAGGCTAAGACAAAGATCCAGCTGACAGGCACATGTTGGATAAGCAGCACACAGAGACAACAGATTCACTCAACACACTGTGTACAGAAAGGGGGATAAATGGGCTCAAAAACATACTAGCACTTACTGGGTGTGTATAGAGAGGAAGAGACCTGAGCGGTGAAGCTACAAGAAACCACTGAATGACAATGATGTTCAGCAACTTGTAGCACTAGCATCAATAATAGTTGTTTGCAGCCCAGAGTATTTTAATAATTATATTAAACTGGAATTGCTGGGCTGTTCTGCCTTTGTCATATTTCCATTTTGAAACTAGATATGGTAAGAATAAGAATACCTTCACAGTTATCAAATTTTCCACAGTAATAAGCATGGGGTGGAAAAGCAAAGGAAACCACTCTCATTCACTAGTGATTTATTTGTGACGAGCCATAATTTACAACTTAATTGTTTTTAACCATTTTGATGTACAGTATAAATAATGATGGGGGTCATAAACTCTTTAGGAACGTGCCATGGTGCATAAAAGGAGACATGTCATTTGATCATAAACTTCTTGAGAACTAGACTTTTTCCACAGCAAGCTGAATGTATTGAATGCAGGTTTAAGGCACTTCAGTAGTGGCTTCTTTAAAGACCAGGAAGCCATCTTTCATTTCTAGTCTGTGGTTGAAACTATCATGAATTTGATGTGAGAGACTGAAACAATGGAGCAAGAATGTCATTCATGTGCAGATGACTGGGTTATACCTCCTTTACACAGGGGTGGAGATCCTTGAGAGAACTGGCCAATTTTTGATCTATCAGTGATCTTCAGTGGTCTCCACAGTCACCACAGTCTCCTCAAAGTTTTGTCTCAGTCCAAAATAGACAAGGATCTCACAAACGATCACAAAATTGGCCAATCTTTCAACGATCTCCCTGCTGTGTAAAGGGGTCTTTAAGAAAAAAATGGGGATGTGTACTCAAAAGTGTGTGACAAGAAAATAAAAAGTGATGGGTAACAAGTGACATGAAAGTGCTAATTTATACTTTTACATACAAGCAGTAATGGTTTGTCCGTCTGGAGTGTCAGTCAGACTAAGCTTTAGTCTTGACGAATTATTAAAGATTTGGGGAAAAAAAATCCTGTGAAACTTCACAAATTAATAAACACAACCAGAAATTAAAGCTGCAAACAGTAATAAGGGGCCCTCGCACGCCCACATCCTTGCCAGACCTTGGCCTAACCCTTCTGCATCCTCGGCCTCAGCCCTATTACATTACTCGACGTGTTCACTCACAATTCCTTCATGTCAATTACACAAAGTTTCTTGGAACAGTAAGAGAGGAAGTCATATAAAGTCCTTTTTCCCAGTAGGTGACATTTTGTCTGTGTTATGATTTGCCCTTTGCAGGGCAAAGATGAAACGCCACAAGCCAGCAGTGAGTTTTGTTATTTTATTATAAAGTACAAAATAATGTGCCTCGAGGGGCAAAACACATAAACTACAACACACGACCACGATAGGTCAAAATAACTAAACAAATACAAAGAATCAAAGTCACTTACATATAATGCAGCGAGGGCGAAACCTAACGCTGGAAGAGACTGGAGTCGGACATGGGGACTCCAGCCTGAGTGGGTGTGAGATCGCAGTGAAGAATGAATCTCCACTGCGATCTTAAATAGTGCATACAATAAACCACAAACAGGTGAGACAAATAATAAGGGATTAAGAGCCCGCAGCTGTGACAGTTCGCCAGCGGCCTGACAGGAGGAAGTGCTGCCGCGGCGCTGTCAAAATAAAAGCACTAAGTCAATCCCCTAACAAACAAGACTAAACAGACAGAAAAAGGAAAAATAATAAATGACTCGAGCGCGGGTCTGTCCGCGCTCGGGATCACCACAGTCTGTGAAGTAGAGGGCACTCAGAGAGCACATACCTCTGCTAAGGCATCTTCCATCCCTCCCTCCCTTTCTTCATCCGGCTCTCCGTTCGTCCAGCTGTCCCTCTGTTGGTCTGTATCTCTGTTTTTTCATCTGTCCGCCTCTCCATCCATGCATTGTGAGATAGGGCCGTGGCAGAGGTATGCACTCATGGATTATATCCAGAATCTAATGGGTTCATCCATAGCCCAAGGGCCACCTCTGGTGAAAATGTCATCAAAATCTGTCCAGTATTTTTTGAGTAATCCTTCTAAATACTGCAAGAGGATTGGGTGGTGGAGGTATGCGCTCTCGGACCACCTCAAAAATCTAACGGGCTTATTTGTAGCCCATCCTTGTGTAGATAGTTGTCATTGAAAAACAGCTCAATCAGACTAAAATGCTAGGATGCATTCGTTCAACTGTAACGAGGGAAAAATGCAACGTTGCATGTATCTTGAAGAGGGTGCTGTTTCTGTTTTTCAGTAGTTGCTCAGAGTTGAATTATTATCTACCATGCGTTTTTTGGTGCCAATCGGACAATTCATTTCTGAGAAATTAAGTAAACAATGTGGTGTAACCTTCATGTGTCCAAGAGAGGACACTATTGCTATTCATGAATATTGATAGATAGAATTTTTTTCAGAGTCATACTATTGTACATCATACATATCTTAATGCCAATCGTTCAATGCATTACTGAGGTTTAAAAAAAAAAAACAAATGATTTGTGATGCAAAGCTTTCTGTCTCATATAGGGGGTGTTGTAGATTTCTGTGAATATTGTTCTATAGAATCATTTGGAATTGGATTAATATTCATAATATTGAATTTGGTTGAAATCAGACAATGTATACTAGAGTTATAGCCATGGGAAAGGTCATGGCGAAACATCAAACTTGGTCACGCCCATGCAGCAAAACTGTTGAGCTTCCCCCCCCCCCCCCTTAACGTCTAATGGTACATGGGTATAGACGATTCGCACCACAAATGACCTCAGTCGTACTAAAGCCCTTGGACGAGTTTGTTCAAACACACGGGCTGGAAATCAGGTCACCACCACTTCTCGTCAAGATGGCCGACTTCCTGTTGGTTGTAGACCATCACTTCTGTGGAGTTTTTTTGCATGTCTTGACATGATAAAGAGCTCTTCAGAGTTTCATCTTTCTACATGAAAGTAAGTGTGTACCGCTCTCCACTGACTTCACATCTTACGTGGTGTTGTAGAAAAATTTTTGCAGGGTTATTCATATTTCTTCCAAAACATAAAAATTTTTGCCAGACTTGATGTCCCTGCAAAAAATTGTGAGTTTTAGTGCATGGTGAGAACCCCAGAAATGCGATTGTTTGGGGAGAAAAAAATTTATAAAAATACTAGCAGTTACTGGCATTGTCAGTGCTCAGGCACTATATGTTTAGGGCAAAAAAAATTTGTACCTGGGACAAGAACGATTAAGTATTTGACCCTCAGTATAATTGGTAATTTCTGTCTTAATTTTGATGTCCTTTTTATGTACTTGGTTTATTTTTTTAAGCTGAATATGTTTTAATTAAAATTGATCCAAATGGGATTGAGTCCTCATAAATAAATGTGGCATATATTCAGTACATAATGGAACAGTAGTTCTCAAACGTAGCACTTGAAAAAGGAGTATGTGTGCATACACACACATACCAGTAAATTCCAGTAAATATACAAAAGGGGAAGTAAGTATAGAATGTGTTTACAATGAAGCTACTCAGATTAAATTTTCAGACTTTGGTTTAAACTCAAGATCAATACATACAGTGGGGAAAATAAATATTAAACACATCAACATTTTTCTCATTAAACATATTTCTGATGGAGCCACTGACCTGAGATTTTCACCACATATCAGCAACAACCCAAGTAATCCATACATACAAAGAAATCAAGACAACTGTGTTCACAAAACAAGTTATATTTAATAAAGTGGAATGACACAGGGAATAAGTATTGAACACACTTGGTGAAATTCATTTAATATTTAGTAGAAAAGCCTTTGTTGGTAATAACAGCTTCCAGCCGTCGCCTGTATAGAGAAACTAGGCACAGGCATTGCTCGGGAGTGATTTTAACCCGTTCTTTCACACAAACTGTCTTGAAATCTTGAAGGTGGGTGTCTTCTATGAAATCTGATCTTCAGTCCATTCCATAGATTTTCTATTGAATTCAGGTCAGGTGGACCATTCTAGCAGATGTATTGGGCCATTGTAGCAGCTTTATTTTCCTTCTCTGGAGCCAATTGAGAGTTTCCTTGGCTGTGTGTTTGGGATCATTGTCTTGCTGAAATGTCCACCCTCGTTTAATCTTCAGCATCTTGGCAGATGACAGCAGGTTCTTATCAAGGATGTTTCTGTACATTTGTCCATTCATCTTTCCTTCAATGATATGAAGTCTGCCTGTACCATGTGCTGAAAAACACTCCCACGCCATGATGGGATGTACAGTGCCATTTCTCCTCCAAACATGCTGTGTGTTGTGGCATCCAAAAAGTTCAATTTTGGTCTCATCTGACCAGACTATATTCTCCTAGTATGTTACTGGCTTGCCCAAATGTTGTGGAGCAAACTTTAAATGAGCTTCATCATGCTTTTTCTTCAGCAATGGAGTCTTGCGAGGTGAGCAGGCATAGAGCCCATGCCGGTTGAGTGCATTACTTATTTTCTTTGAAACAGCAGTACCTGCTAACTCCAGGTCTTTCTGGAGCGCTCCACAAGTGGTCTTTGTATTTTGGATAATTCTTCTGATAATTCTTTTGACTTTTCTGTCAGAAATCTTGTGAGGAGCTCCTGGTCGTGGCCGGTTTATGGTAAAATGATGTTCTATCCACTTCCAAATGATGGCTCCAACAGTGCTCACTAGAACATTCAGCAGGTTAGAAATGTGCCTGTTAGGGCTGTGTAGTGGTGCATGTACATGTTGGACATAAGATGTGATTTAGCTAGTGGTACGTGTATATGTGGGACACATGCATATTTGATTTAACTTCACGATGAAGGAGAGCCGGAGCCCCTGTGGAGGACAGAGAGAGAAGACATTGGTGTGAACAGAAGGCTTCCTGACCTCTGAGGCTCGAGAGGAGAGGGGGGGGGAGTTATGTAAATAAAAGGTTGATGTAGGTGAATAAAGGGAGATTCTTTGATGTGAGAGTGACCTCCCCTGCGAGGGAGATTCTTTGATGTGAGAATGTTTAAAGGTGAGGACTTTGGTGTGTGTCCTCCTCTTTGTTCTCTGCTCAAGAATGAGAGCAGACTGTGGGAATGATTGCTTGAAATAAACTTGAATGAAATGCAATTCAGTTTCGTTATTCAAGGCTCCCCACATTGGTGACTAACGACGTTGAGAATGACCGGAGAAGGTCTCAGGGTCCCGGACTCACAGAGTTCAGAGCGGGCGAACGCAGTGGCCGTCAAGCTGCCGGATTTCTGGCAGGATAACCCACGGTCGTGGTTCCTGCAAGCGGAGTCGCAGTTTGCCCTCGCAGGAGTAACGGTGGATGACACTAAATTCCACCATGTCATCGCTAAACTGGATAACAGCACAGCTCGGTGTGTGCAGAGTTTGGTGGAGCAGCCACCCGCGACCGGCAGGTACGACAAGCTGAAATCCACCCTCATTAAGTTTTTCACCCCCTCAGCCGAAGTGAGGGCGAGGAGGATCCTGTCTTTGCTAGACCAGGGAGGACACAGGCCGAGCGCCCTGATGGAGGAGATGATACAGCTGAGAGGGTTGGACAACGATGATTTCCTTTTCCAGTTCATCTTCCTCTCCACCCTCCCGACGCATGCGAGAAGCACGTTGGCCGGCAAGAAGTGTCACACCCTGGAGGAGTTCCGGGAGCTGGCCCAGGAAGCAGATGGGATTCTGGACGCCTGCGGCGGGCAAGCAACCACAGCGGCGACCCACGACAGCGGGGAGCCAGAGGCAGCAGACCCAGGCTGGCCGACGGCGGGGGCAGCACGGCCGCGACGAGGTGGAGCCATTGGTCCGGTGGCAGAGGCGCGGCCCCGACACAGTGGAGGAGAGGATCTCTGCTTTTACCATCGGAGATTCGCTGAGAGGGCACACAGGTGTGTGCCGCCCTGCAACTTCAGGAGTTCGGGAAACGGCAAGACCGGGGGTCGCTAGCAGCTTCGACTCTCGGTGAAGGCAACAAGCTGCTCTACATCACAGATGCGCGCTCCGGACGAGAGTTCCTCATAGACACCGGAGCCCAAGTGAGCTTCATCACCCCAACATACGCGGACCGGGTGGCTGGACCCCACGGTAGCAGAGCTACGGCGGCAAATGGCTCGAGCATCAACACCTACGGGAAAAGGACCTTGCCTTTATGCTTACATGGCCGCACATATGAATGGACTTTTGTAATAGCGGCGGTGAGTTTCAACATGTTGGGCGTGGATTTCTTGTGCTCACACAATTTGTTAGTTGATCTTGCTAATAGACGGCTGATAAATGCACTCTCTTTTTACTCTCTCCCCTGTTCAGCTCGAGTGTCCCCGCCACCAGTACAGACCCACGTCGCTACAGCAGGTGGTAAGTTTCACACACTCCTCACCCAATTTCCAGCGCTCACTGTGCCCACTTTTTCAGCGACAGTCGCGAAGCACGGGGTGAAACACTTTATCCCCACATCTGGTCCTCCTGTGTTTGCAAAAGCTCGGCGCTTGGATGCAGTTAAGCTCGCCATTGCGCGCGAGGAGTTCGCCAGCCTAGAGAGGCTGGGCATCGTTCATAGGTCAAAAAGCCCGTGGGCTTCGCCGCTGCACATGGTCCCGAAAGCCGATGGCTCCTGGAGACCGTGTGGTGATCACCGCAGGTTAAACAATGCTACGGCGCACGATCGTTATCCCATCCTGCACATTCAGGATTTTTCGGTGCACCTGGCGGGGGCGCGCATTTTTTCAAAGATTGATCTGGTTCGCGGCTATCACCAAGTCCCAGTCCAACCGGAGGACATTCCTAAAACAGTGGTAATAACCCCATTCTGACTTTTCGAATTTTTACGCATGCCGTTTGGTCTCAAAGGGGCGGCGCAAACGTTTCAGCGGATGATGGATGCCGTGTTACGCGATCTCCCTTTCGTGTTTGTGTACCTCGACGACATTTTGGTCGCGAGTACTTCGGAGGACAAACACGAAACGCACCTCACAGCAGTTTTTAGGAGGCTGGGAGAGCACGGCTTAATAGTGAACCCAGCCAAGTGCCAGTTCGGCGTCGAGCGGATCGATTTTTTGGGTCACCGCATCTCCCCAGAGGGAGCAGTTCCGTTACCAGATAAAGTACGCGCGGTAGCGGATTTTCCCTGGCCACAAACGGTCAAATCACTGCAGGAATTCTTGGGGATGGTGAATTTTTATAACCGATTCCTGCCCCACGCAGCTCAAATCATGCAACCGTTATATGCCGCGCTCAAAAAGCAAAAACCAACCCAGGCGGTCGAATGGTCCCCGGAGCGGGAGCGCGCGTTCACAGAGGTTAAAAAAGCCTTGGCTGACGCTGCGCCCCTGGCCCACCCAGACCCAGCAGCACGTATCGCGCTGACGACAGACGCTTCAGATTTAGCCATAGGGGCCGTTATTGAGCAACAGGTCGCCGGGGTTTGGCAGCCGTTGGCTTTCTTTAGCAAATCCTTAAGCGCGGCTGAGTGAAAATACAGCACGTTCGACAGAGAACTTTTGGCGCTGCATTTGGCTATTCGTCATTTCCAGTTCTAGCTGGAAGGACGGTGCTTCACCGCTTATGTGGACCACAAGCCGCTCACATACGCCATGGCCAAAATTTCAGATCCGTGGTCAGGCAGGCAGCAGAGGCAGCTGGCCGCGATCTCGGAATTTACCACTGACATTAGGCACGTTGCGGGCAAATTCAATGTAGTAGCAGATTGTCTCTCGCGCGCGTTCACGACTCCACCACGCGCAGAGGCAGAACGGGCCACCGTGACCGTGCCGCAGGGGAGCGGCACGGTGGCGCGCGCAGCCCCGGTGCACGTGGGTATAGATTACGCAGCCATGGCAGCGGACCAGGAGGCGGACGAGGACGTGCGCGCGCTCCAGTCTGGACCAACAGGGTTAAGGCTGGAGAGCAAGTGTTTACAAACCGGTATGCCCCCCCTGATCTGCGACGTGTCGACGGGGCGCCCGCGTCCGGTGGTTCCGGCCACGTGGCGCTGCCGTGTTTTTGACTCGGTCCACTCACTGGCGCACCCGGGGGTGCGCGCGTCGGTGAAAATGGTAGCGGAAAAGTTTGTTTGGCCGTGCCTGCGCAAGCACATGAAGGAATGGGCAAAAGCCTGCATTTCCTGTCAACGGGCCAAAATTCACAAGCACACAAGAGCCCCGTTGGAACCGTTTCGCATTCCAGCCAGAAGGTTCGACCATGTGCACGTCGATCTTGTGGGCCCCCTACCGGCATCACAGGGGTTCACGCATCTTTTGACAATGGTGGACCGGACCACACGTTGGCCGGAAGTGGTCCCGCTTGCGACGACCACGGCCGCGGAGGTGGCTCGCGTTTTTTTAACGGCTTGGGTGGCGCGCTTCGGGGTTCCGTCGGACATTACGTCCGATAGAGGACCTCAATTCATCTCTGAGCTGTGGTCAGCGATGGCCAACGGCTTGGGAGCCAAAATTCACCGCACTACGGCTTACCACCCTCAGGCTAATGGTTTATGCGAGCGTTTTCATAGGTCTTTGAAGGCAGCACTCAGAGCGTCGCTCACGGATGCAGATTGGGTAAATAAACTACCATGGGTTTTATTGGGGTTGCGTTCTGCGCCCAAAGAGGACTTAGACGCCTCCCCAGCGGAGCTGGTATTCGCACAAACTCTTAGGCTGCCAGGCGAGTTTTTACCAGAGCACCCGGAGCCTCCACCTCTCTCTGCTCTTGGACCGTTAGTTGGCACGGGAGCAGACACGCTTCCGGGTCTGGTTCATCACGCTTTTCCACGAGTTTTCGTCCCCAAGGCTTTGAAAAATGCCGATTTCGTTTTTGTCAGGCGCGAAGCCCTAAAAGCAACACTCAAACCACCTTACGAAGGGCCATTTCGAGTGCTGGAGGCGGGTGATAAGCAATTTGTGCTAGATTTTGGAGACAGAAAAGAGACAGTCAGTATTGACAGACTAAAACCTGCTTTTGTCATGAAGGACGGGTCTGTGCCGGTCGCTGTGGCACCTCGATGAGGCAGGCCCCCGCAGGAGGCAAATAATCACTCTCTCCCTCAGTCAACAGAGCCGGAGCAGAAAGGCGCCCCAGGCAAGGCGGGGCCAACTCACAGCAGATTCGGCAGACGGTTGAAGCCAAGGCGGCGCACAGACTGAATGTTTGTGTTGATTATACAGTAGTCAGTAAGATGTTATTGAATTTTAGGGGATAGTCCGTTCTTCATCGTTTGGGGGGGGTTATATGGCTGTGTAGTGGTGCATGTACATGTTGGACATAAGATGTGATTTAGCTAGTGGTACGTGTATATGTGGGACACATGCATATTTGATTTAACCTCACGATGAAGGAGAGCCGGAGCCCCTGTGGAGGACAGAGAGAGAAGACATTGGTGTGGACAGAAGACTTCCTGACCTCTGAGGCTCGAGAGGAGAGAGGGGGGGGAGTTATGTAAATAAAAGGTTGATGTAGGTGAATAAAGGGAGATTCTTTGATGTGAGAGTGACCTCCCCTGCGAGGGAGATTCTTTGATGTGAGAATGTTTAAAGGTGAGGACTTTGGTGTGTGTCCTCCTCTTTGTTCTCTGCTCAAGAATGAGAGCAGACTGTGGGAATGATTGCTTGAAATAAAATTGAATTAAATGCAATTCAGTTTCGTTATTCAAGGCTCCCCACACCTGTAACCAATGCCATCATTATGTTTTGAAACAATAAGGTTGCAAAGGTCTAGAGCTCTTTGCGTCTGCCCATCATGAGTTCTTTGTGGTGTGACAATCTGATATTCACAGACCTTTTTAAAGGCTATCAATCAGGACTAAACCAGCTGAAATTAATTTGCACTGATGGGGGATGGGATGGCTTCCTAAATTCTGATGAATTTAAGCTGGTTTCTTGGCTTTCTGTCTTTTTTGCACCGCTTTTTCTTCATGTGTTCAATACTTATTCCCAGTGTCATTCCACTTTACTAAATATAACTTGTTTTTAGAACACAGTTGCCTTGATTTCTTTGTATGTATGAATTACTTGGGTTGTTACTGATATCTGGTGAAAATCTCAGGTCATCAGAAATATGTTTAATGAGAAAAATGTTGACATGTTCAATACTTATTTTCCCCACTGTATAACGAAATTAAACATTTAAGTTCACAACTAAAGTTATGTGATAAACTGGAATGAAACAGGAAAAAAGTATTACATTAGACAAAGCAGGACCCCAAGCCATGGTAAGCCAAGAAATCAGCTGAAATCCACAAGCTGTTAGAAAGTAGTTCTACTTTCCTTCTATGGAAATTAATATCAGCCAGATAGGTACTTCATAAGTGGCTATAAAAAGGTTATTTATTACCAGTGTGTCATACAAGAAACATCTCATGATGGGTAAAAGCCAAAGGTTCTCCCAAGCTCTTCACAACCTGATTGTTGCAAAACACACTGACAGATTTGGTTACAGACCTATATCAAAACTTGTTAATCTTTTGGTAAGCACAATTTGGCCTTACAGATGTAAGTGGAAGGAACATCACTCTACCATTAACTGTCTATGTCAGGGGTGTCAAATCGTGTGCCAAGGAGGGCCAAGACCCTGCAGGCTTTACCTCCAACCAGTGTCTTCAACAGCAGATTCCACTAAATTTCTTCCCACTGATTGCTGGTAAGTGAAAACGTCTGCTGAAGAGACAGGGTAGAAGAGAAAATCTGCAGGGTCTTGGCCCTCCATGGCACATGACACCCCTGGTTTACAAAGCACAGGTGGTCCATTGTATATACTGATATACAGATAATTTGAGGAAGTGGCAGTCAACTCAGTTACTCGCTGCTGAGAAGTTGAGACTCCATATTTGTCCATTTCACATTGCCAGTGGTTATTTCATCACTGCAAGTTGTTGAATGTTTTTGACTTTCCGTGCTGTCTGGTCACCATATTGCTCCTGTGTGGATGACTCTTAACTCCCGTCCTTCTTCCATGCACATACTGAATCGCCACCAAATTCCCCCTGACCTTGCCCTTCTGCTTGTCCCCACGTATTTCACTCTCTGCTAACATCTCACTCCTCTGCAGGATGTTGTAAGACACTTTCTACATTTGCTCTCTTCTGTTCTTCACTTCCCTCTGTTCCCTGTCAGACTGTGTTGCTCCCTCATGTGTATCTCTCTGGTCATCTCACAGAATGCTGTGTAGACATTTCCTACCACCAGGGCAACAGGAAAGAGAAGCGGTGAGGTGCGGTGTGATGTGCTATCTCCTCTAATTCTTGACACCTGGGATGTCTTCTGTACACATTTTTGAATCAGAAACAGAAGCACTACTGACTTTACCTAATCATTTCTCAGGTTTCCTTACTACACAAGATACTTTTCCATTCTGGATTCTTTTCAGGCATATGTGTATGGGGTGTATGGTTTATACACCAAAGGACTGCTGTGTTAGCATCATGTCACTTACAGACGCGGACAAAATTGTTGGTACCCCTCTGTTAATGAAAGAAAAACCCACAATAGTCACAGAAATAATTTGAATCTGACAAAAGTGGTAATAAATAAAAATTCTATGAAAATTAACCAATGAAAATCAGACAATGCTTTTGAATTGTGGTTCAACAGAATTATTTTAAAAAACAAGGCCTGGACAAAATTGATGGTACTCTTAACTTAATATTTTGTTGCACAACCTTTTGAGGCAATCACTGCAATCAAACGATTTCTGTAACTGTCAATGAGACTTCTGCACCTCTCAGCAGGTATTTTGGCCCACTCCTCATCAGCAAACTGCTCCAGTTGTCTCAGGTTTGAAGGGTGCCTTCTCCAGACGGCATGTTTCAGCTCCTTCCACAGATGTTCAATAGGATTTAGATCAGGGCTCATAGAAGGCCACTTTAGAATAGTCCAATATTTGGCTCTTAGCCATTCTTGGGTGTTTTTAGCTGTGTGTTTTGGGTCACTATCCTGTTGCAAGACCCATGACCTGTGACTGAGACCAAGCTGTCTGACACTGGGCAGCACATTTCTCTCTAGAATACCTTGATAGTCTTGAGATTTCATTGTACCCTGCACAGATTAAAGACACCCTGTGGCAGATGCAGCAAAGCAGCCCCAGAACATAACAGAGCCTCCTCCATGTTTCACAGTAGGGACAGTGTTCTTTTCTTGGTATGCTTGATTTTTGCGTCTGTGAACATAGAGCTGACGTTCCTTGCCAAAAAGTTGCAGTTTTGTCTCATCTGTCCATAGGGCATTCTCCCAGAAGCTTTGTGACTTGTCAACATGCAGTTTGGCAAATTCCAGTCTGGCTTTTTTATGATTTGTTTTCAAGAGTGGTGTCCTCCTTGGTCGTCTCCCATGAAGTCCACTTTGGCTCAAACAACGATGGATGGTGTGATCTGACACTGATGTACCTTGACCTTGGAGTTCACCATGAATGTGTTTAGAGGTTGTTCTGGGCCCTTTTGTTACCATTCGTATTATCCGTCTCTTCCATTTTTCATCAATTTTCCTCCTGCGGCCATGTCCAGGGAGGTTGGCTACAGTCCCGTGGATCTTAAATTTCTGAATAATATGTGCAACTGTAGTCACAGGAACATCAAGCTGCTTGGAGATGGTCTTATAGCCTTTACCTTTAACATACAGTGATCCCTCGCTACTTCGCGCTTTACCTTTCGCGCCCTCAGTGCATCGCGGATTTTTCAAAAATATTCATCAAAAATTCAAAATTGAGAAATAATGGTCGGGCGCTAGCAGAAGGCAGGGAGACTACATTAGACCATCAGGTATCAACACGGAGAGCCGCACAACTCAAAAAATCCACCTCTCTGTTCGCTGTTCTCGTGTTGGCTCGGCTCGGAAATCTCGCAAGCTGATTGGCCGAGACGTTTCACCCCGCAAGCTGATTGGCCGAGACGTTTCACCCACCTCCTCTCCCTGCCGAGCGCCCATGAAGGGAAGGAAGACCGCATTCATTGCTCTTTATCGCTCGTGTTACGTAGTCTCGCAGCGTGGAACTTTTTGCTGTTCTCTTGTGCCATTTTGTGCGAAATAGTCTTCCCGTCGAGCCACTACGCCGCCTCCTGCAGCTTCTCCAGCTCTATCGGAAGCTGCCCTTGATGATCCTGCGCTTCTAGCACCCGACGATGAGGCGTCACCTGAGGAGCAGTAAAGCTCTCATTAACCTGTGAAGTAAATCATCTTCATCTTGAGTTACGTATCTTGTTATAAGAATAAAAGAGTTCTAAAAACATATTTATGTACACTTTATTTACATCTACGTATGTATGTACACGTACACACACACACACACGTATCATATGAGAGAGAGAGAGTGAGAGAATGAACGTACGTATTATTTATGGATGACGTCATTAGGGGTGACGCTACTTCGCGATTTTTCACTTTTCGCGGTCGGTTCTGGAACCCATTAACCGCGATAAGTGAGGGATCACTGTACTTGTCTATAATTTTCTTTCTAATCTCCTGAGGCAACTCTCTCCTTTGCTTCCTCTGGTCCATGTTTAGTGTGGTACACACCATGTCACCAAACAGCACAGTGACTACTTGTCACCCTTTAAATAGGCCGACTGACTGATTACAAGTTTGTAGACACCTGTGATGTTAATTAGAGGACACATCTTGGTTGAACATGTCCCTATGGTCACATTATTTTCAATCTTTTCTAGGGGTACCATCATTTTTGTCCAGGCCTGTTTCATGAGTTTGTTTTTTAAAATAATTCTGTTGAACCACAATTCAAAAGCATTGTCTGATTTTCATTGGTTAATTTTCATAGAATTTTTATTTATTACCACTTTTGTCAGATTCAAGTTATTTCTGTGACCATTGTGGATTTTTCTTTCATTAACAGAGGGGTACCAGCAATTTTGTCCACGTCTGTATGCTTAATAAAACCAATGGCCAGTCCAGATTGCACCTCAGCACAGGCACTGGTGAATATCTGTGGAACATGTTTTTAATTTGAACCCCTCCTTCATTCTGCTCTTTTTATTCTTTTGTTCCCTTTTCTATTTGTTTCTTTCCCTCTGCTTTTTTCCAATTAAATGTCTTGAGTGCCAACAGTTGTTTGGATCTTGGCATGCTGGTCAAAAGCTTTAGCATTGTGTCGTTTCAATGCCATGTTTTCACAGTACTGCCTGTTTAGAGTTGTGGTTTGTCAGGAGCCTGGTCTGCAGGTGCAGCTCCCTTCTCACTGCTTTAGAGTCACTGCACCAGTAAGTTAACAGGAGAGAGAAGAGACAGAGGAGGAGGACATGATAGACCCCATATTGTGCATTGTCTAGGCATCAATTTAAAGTCTTATCATTCTCAAAGTAGCTTTAAATATGTTTTACAGCTCATCAAAAAGACTGTCTTTAAAGCTCTCGCTGAAATAGTCAGTCTCTATTTTGCTCATAAACCCCTAATCTGATTCGGTAAAAGCCGTCCCCCCTTCCCCCCCATGAGGTGCCGTAAGCCATCACAAGCAATGAGGTAAAGGCAGAGTTTCATAGCCAATAGGACTGTGATTGGAGGGGAAGTGAAGGCAGGACTTGTTCAAATTTATTTGTTTCATTAGTAGTTTAATTAGGTAAAAGCAGTGTGCATTTCTTTTTTAAGTCAGCATCTTGATGTTTTAATTATATGCATATGAGCGATGGTCGTATTTTACAAGGATATAACTCACTAAAACACCACATTGCACAATATGGGGCCTTTAAAAGACAATAGGGAATTAATTTTAGTTGGAATTATGATGACTTGTAGACAAGCAGTAATAAAAAGTCATGATACAAATAAACAGTAAAGCTTTGTAGGGTTCTGTTTGGTATTTTCTTTACTGCTTCACAGGAGTTTTTTTTTTTTAATTTAACCTTTATTTATACACTGTAGTTCCATTGAGAGGCAACCTCTCTTTTTCAAGGATGCCCTGTTCACACACACATTAACACCTGGAAGCTGCCCAGTACAACCACAGACTGACCTGTGGCCACTGAGGTTAAGGGCCTTGCTCAAGGGCACCACAGTGGGGTTAAAGCATACCTCTGGTGGTCGTGAAGACGTGGGGAAAACACTGCTATGTTATCTGTCCCACCCAGATCTGATCCTGCCGGTCCAGGGATCAAACCCGTCACCCTCCTCTCACCAGTCCACATCCCTAATCATTAGGCCACCACTGCCCAAGTTAAATATTCTGCCTCACTCACTTCTCTTGTGTTTCTCTTTATGACTTATGTGACTTTTCTGTTTCTTTTCCATCAAGTCAGAATGCATAAACAATCCAATTAGATAATTTTCACTAAATACACATTTACAGTTTTTGTATGTATTTAAAAAAATCATTTATCATAAGTGAACCTTTTCAGAATTGGAGCAGAGTTGTGTTAAGTTGTCTTTATTATACACTACCGTTCAAAAGTTTGGGGTCACTTAGAAATTTCCTTATTTTTGAAAGAAAAGCACTTTTTTTCAATGAAGATAACTTTAAACTAATCAGAAATACACTCTATACATTGCTAATGTGGTAAATGACTATTATAGCTGCAAATGTCTGGTTTTTGGTGCAATATCTACATAGGTGTATAGAGGCCCATTTCCAGCAACTATCACTCCAGTGTTCTAATGGTACAGTGTGTTTGCTCATTGCATCAGAAGGCTAATGGATGATTAGAAAACCCTTGTGCAATCATGTTAGGTCTGCAATGCTGTAATTGCTGCAAATGGAGGATTCTTTGATGAAAGCAAAGTTTGAAGGAAAAAAATTATTATTTCAAATACAAATCATTATTTCTAACCTTGTCAATGTCTTGACTATATTTTCTATTCATTTTACAACTCATGGTGGTAAATAAGTGTGACTTTTCATGGAAAACACAAAATAATTGTCTGGGTGACCCCAAACTTTTGAACGGTAGTGTAAATCTTATGTGCTTTCATTTCCTGTTCTATTTTGTGGGTGTGCCTGACTCAGTGACTCACTATCTTCTACATTATTATTATTACTGTGCATCCACTGTTGGTAATTGTAACACTGTGGTGGAGCCATGGACTTTCTCTGCAAAAGAACAAATAACTTTAGAATGTCAAACCTGGTTGGTTGTTGGGTCTGAGCTGCGGTCCTGAAAGCATGAGTGAGGTGTTTCTCCATGTCCCACTTCATGCTGGTGTCCAAATTACCAGCCAATCTAAGTAATGTAGCTAGAAAAGTGCTCCCCATAGATGGACACATTACTCATGCTTTTTTTCCCCCTATTTCATCCATGCATTCACCTATTCACACTTTCCATAGTTTCTTTTTCCAAATATCAGCATCACCAGCAAAATTAGATAAGCACGGGAGTTCATTCTCCTCGAGTTATTGGGGAAAGTGGGGGAAACCTCCCATATAGAAATGTCACTTTGTATAAATACATTTGGAGGTCTAGATGGATTTAAGATCCGCTTCAGAATTATTAACATTGGCTCGGCAGCCATTCATGGAGGAGGAAGAATTAGCTGATGTATGAAGCATGTGTGCCCCAGATTACTGTAATTATTTTATGCTGTTTTTCCTTGATGACATAAAAGCATTTGGACAGTATCTTACGAGAACGCGGTTGTAGTGCTACAGTCCTGGACAGAACCAGGTGGTTTCTAAGCTGTTCTCATATCCTCAAAGGCCGACCTGTCTCCCCTTAAAGCCTGCGATTTAGACATAAGTTTTTAATTCTATTATGTGGGAGCTTCCAGCAGCAAGTTGTTGTATTTTGTTTCATTCTGCTTTTTTGTTGGCCCAAAAGAAATCTGAATTAGAACAAAATGTTGTTTAAGGTCAAGGCAAACGCCAGTGAGAAGGACCTACTGTTTTAGCTATCCAATTACATGTTTGTTCAGCCTGTCTGCTTAACCTGTAGCATTTAACCTAATCAAATATGGCCATCATTTCCCCGACTTTGTTTAGGAAAGTTTTTATTTCTTGTCCGAAAGGAGGGAGAGGGCCTTGATATGTAATCTCACTGCTTTAAACATTTGTCAGAATTCAGTAATTGTTGTAAACAATGTGTAATCAACTTCAAAGTGTTCTGCCAAACATCCTCATTCTCACAGATAAAAATGAGCATCTTCAAAAATACACACAAAAGTGCCTGTGTGGAGACTAATGCGAACCAGCTTGGCAATACTGAACCACTTAATCAATATCAAGTTGGGGAAGAAAATGGTAGTTATCCATGCTGTTGGATCCATAAAGTGAGTCTAATTTTACAACTCCATAAAACACCCTCTACACTGAGGCGGAAATAGACTGTTTATATGCAGGAGTAAAGCACAAAGATTGCTCTCAGTTGCTCTAGTTTAGCTAGACTCTCATATAGATCACACATGACTGTATGTGGAATTTTCTTGTGTGCCTTAATGTTTTTGTTTTAATTTTATTTGCATGTCCGTGTCATCAGAGGTGGGTAGTAACTAGTTACATATACTTAAGTACATTTACTCATGTGACTTTTTCACAAAATTGTACTTTACTGAGTAGTTTTATTACAGGATACTTTTTATTCTTCCTTGAGTACATTTTAAGAAATTTACATTTAAAAAATTAAAATTAAATTTAAAAAAATTAAAATTAAATTTTAAGGAAACACCTGTACTTTTACTCAAGTACTATTTGTCATTCTTGCTGAGAATTTTTTTGACATCAGATGTGAAAAATCCCTCCGTGGATTGCCATCTTATCATGGTGGAGCAGTTTTCTTGCCCTAATAACCTAATGAGCTAGGTCATTGGGAGCAATTTGCCCCTGGTAGGGTCTCCCAAGGCAAATTGGTCCTGGGTGAAGGGCCAGACCAAGAGAAGTCCAGTGGATCCCCATGAAAAAGTTACAGCGAGGATCCAGTGTACCCAAAGGAGCCACATGGGTCCACCCTCCGGGTCCACCCTCACCACCTGCAGGAGGGATCATGGGGATCATGGTGCTATGTGAACCGTGCTGCTCCGCTTGGACTGCTGCCCTGTGACCTGGACCCCAGGATAAGTGGTAGAAGATGGATTGACGGATGGATGATATGAAAGGGGGTTAGAAATGCTTGTACAAAGTGTAATAACCCATTCTTACCAGAAATAACTCAATCTTAAGACATTTTAGTGGATTAAAAAAAATGAAATCAGTGTTCTTCTGTTTTGAATCATTTGCAGAGGAATAAGAAAAAAATAGCAAAATTGAGTAAAAGTTTCAAATTTATGTAGAAAACTATTTTATCATAACTCAAACTAAAAAATTAGACGTATCACACCCACAGTTACTATATTCATTGATGCCATACTCCCTCTCGTGTAATATTGACATAGCATTACTTTCAGGCTTATGGTGTGTCTTCACGTCAAATCTTCTGCAGCAACTAGTCTGATGGGTTGTTTTGGATGGCCCTTTGATTCTGCCACTGACACTTCTAAAATGGTCAGTTTTTGAATTTTTTGGACGTGATTTTACAATGCACCATTTCTTTTACAAATATTTGTTTACCAAGTACAAACCCCAGCTCCAGAAGAGTTGGAACACTTTATAAAAACGCACCTTTTTTTCCATTCACTGTCCCAGTTTTTGTTGAGCATGTTGCAGACTTACGTACTTACTTAGCCCCAAAGCCAGGCGGCTGTAGTGGCACCACCGATGAGTTTTTGACAAGTTCCCTCCATCTTGTACGGTCCTCTGCTAACCTCAGTAGGCTGGTGAGAGGTAGGTTTGTCCATTCCGTGATGCTATCATCCCGCCTTTTCTTCTGTTTTCCACATCTTCTTCGGAAGGAATTAGTTTTCGCAGTTCCAGTGGATTGTGTCACATGGCCATACCAGTTTGCTTTCCTGCATTTCACAGTGGGGAGGAGGTCCTCATATGGTCCAATGGCTGCTCTGACGTGATTCTGCACTGCTTCGTTTGTAATGTGATCTTTGTAAGAGATGCAGATGATTTTCCTGTAGCATCTCAGCTCAAAGGTTTGGATCCTCTTTTGTAGGTCCACTGTAAGGGTCCATGATTCACAGGCACAGAGGAAGGTTGAGATGACCAATGAACGTAGCAGACGTAGTTTGTGCTTGTCCGTGATGTTCCTGTCTTTCCAGATTTTCTTCAGCCTGGAAGGACAGGAAGATCACTGACAAACACAAACTAGGCCTGCTGCGTTCATTGGTCATCTCAACCTTCCTCTGTGCCTGTGAATCATGGACCCTTACAGTGGACCTACAAAAGAGGAGCCAAACCTTTGAGCTGAGATG
This sequence comes from Pholidichthys leucotaenia, assembly GCA_020510985.1. Classification (NCBI taxonomy): domain Eukaryota; kingdom Metazoa; phylum Chordata; class Actinopteri; order Cichliformes; family Pholidichthyidae; genus Pholidichthys; species Pholidichthys leucotaenia. The sequence goes on from CM035849.1 coordinate 240,481,448, forward strand.
CTACAGAAAAATCATCTACATCTCATACAAAGACCACATTACCAATGAAGCAATGCAGATTCGTGTCAGAGTAGCCATTGGGCCATATGAGGACCTCCTCTCCATTGTGAAAGGCAGGAAAATAAACTGGTATGGCCAGTTCATTGCAGACATACCCAACAAAAAAACTTTACTCTTGCTAATTTGTGAGGTTTCTCTCTTGAATTTGTGACTGAGTGTCTTGCCAGAGAGCTGGGGCAGACTTTGTATCTGAAATCTTCCTCCGGTGGAAAGATTATTTTCCTTTAATGAGTGTAAAAGTAGCATTGAGGTATGAGACTGTTATGCTTTAACTTGATGAAAAGACATGCATATGAGGGAGAGCCAGATCCTTGGCTACCACTGCCATGTTCCCTGCTGCTGCTAGTTATGAATAATTTATTCCCTGCCTGTGTTTAGAGATTAATTAAAGATAAGGGCTCTGAAATTAAAATGGGGGTGGAATGACATCATTGTAAAAATTACTTTGGTGGGGACGCAAATCTGGTTTCAATCTAAAGTCCGAGGAAGTCGGCGAGGCATTCCCTTCACACCTCTGCGTCAGGGACCCACCACTAAAACTGGGCCTGACATGTTTTATAAAAGCAGCATTAAGTGCGTTTTCGGAGCAGGGAGGAAGCATAACCACTCTGTTGCTGTTAAGAGGAAGTGATTTCACAAGCACAGGCCCACTCACTTTATGGGAAGAAATGGTAGCTTTGTTCTGTGGTAATACACACGCATGGATGACTTGCAGTCATTCCCAGCATCAACTTTTGAAGAATGCTTTATGTTATTGAAGATCTAAGACAGACTGATACACACAAATACACACAAACCTGTCAGCAATTTTCAGCAGCAGCCACAGCTTCAGCTCTCAAATGAGGCTCCAAGGTACCTTTTTGCAGTAGATCCATTACAGATGTACACACTCTTAAGGAGTCCAATGAGAAGTCATTGCCCTTAAAAAGCCGTGAATTAGTGTCCCTGTTATCCTGGAATGTTCCTCGCTTCGAGCTACATGCAAGCAGAAGAAGAGTGCTGTTAAAACTAAATAGACCAGTGTGTACATGTGTGTGTGCTGTGTGTCTAAAGCAGAGCAGAATAGGAGCAGTGGGGATGAGGGCAACATCTGGGCTTTTCAGTAAATGGGCCTTGCAGCACTATTAGCCAGGACAAACTGCAGAGTATCTCAGAACTGAAATATAAGTTTTGGGTCCATCATCATTCTGACTGATTTACAGCCAAGAATATGTGATATATATGGCTTAAAATATTCTGTAATTTAATGTGTTAATAAATGAGTCAGTCTTCACTGTGTGGCAGTGCCAAACTGTTTATATGACACAGTGAATCATGGACGATAGCAAAAGATTAGCATTTTTATTTGTATTGAGGCTGACACTGTATCCGCGCCCACTTAAAGGTGCAGCGTGTAATCTTCAGCACAGTCATGTTGTTGGATTTTAAAATGGAACCAATTCACATTTTATCAGTTACTCTTTCATAGTATAGAGAGAGAACCTGCTGAAGTCATTTGTGTCATTCAAGTTTAACATAAAACCTTGGAAAGATCTTGGTGGTCCATTGTCTTTTCCTGTTTTTAAAAAACTTATTGTAAGGTACAGAAAATGCAACAAAAGGTGAAAACAAAGTTAAGAGTCTATGCTGCATTAAATTGCAAAATTCAGATTACCTCAAAAAATGTACACACTGTCCCGTTAAACTGAACATTGCCTCTGCTGGGTCTTCACACAAGGCTTTTTTTTTTGTAACAGGGAGTTTCTGACGAAATGAGCCTATTTAGAATTTGTGGATGATGAGCCTATAAATTTCACTGGCCAGACTGACATGGGGGAGCATGTTACCCACCGTCTGTTTATAACAATGGAGCTTCTTTGACATTTAAACTGCACAGGAGATAAATGGCTCTTCTAATTAAGATATGTTGAAATCAAAGAGCAAACACTGACTTTTTGGGGTATGCCATTGTCTCATTAAACACAGAGGCCTCTCCGTCACTTTCCCTCAACTTCTCACTATCGTGCACAGCTGTGACGAGGGTTGTATGAGCACAAGCTAAGCCCCACTTGTGTTGTATATAGAAGTAATAGTTTCCTTCTAGGATCTTGTGTAAATATGATATAATTGGTCAAGTATGAGTGTCTTTAAGGTGCAATCAGCCTAATGAATAGCAGGCTTCTGTTAGGGAGCAGCTCAGGGAATGAGTAATGCTGCGACTTTATTGAGTTTTTGTCATGAGAATTTGTCAGTACATCAAAGCTGTGGCGCGAATCACAGAAATGTCAGTTTCTGTTTATTGTGTATTCTGCCAGTTGAGGAGAAAAAAATATTCCAAAGAAGATGTTTGTTTTTGGCTTGGGGGAAAAAAGGGGGGGGAACCATATGTAAGCACCTTGTCACTGCCAAGTGTGACAGATTTTGAATATTGTTGCTGCTTTGTTGTCTTGGATTTTTCTGTTGTTTTGTGACCATGTTTGGCTGCCATTGAAAAAGGAAAATGCCAACCATCAAAAAATCCTTTTAATAGCAGTGGCATAAAAGTGAAAAGTTCTGCTGACTTGCCTTGTTCCACACCATCGTTTTCCCCTTGAATGCACTATTCTAATTCTGCACAGTAATTACTGTAATTGCTAGATGCAAATTAACAATTGGATTTGTCTGGGGTAATAAATACACACCTCAGAAGTTGCTGGATTTCTGGCAGTTCAGAGCAGCCATCGTCAGCAGGGGTGGTTAACTTACTAAGTAATTGCTAGTTTCATGAATCATAGTGCTTATGAATTCCCCCTTGGCACACACGCAGGTCCAGTGGGACTTGGCTTTAATTTGCTGGGAGTCATGGAGAGCCGCTTGAGTAGCTGTGCATGTCTGGCCTCTCCACAACAGAAACACTGGGGGAGCTGCTGGGTGCTGATAGTCTTTGGCTAATAAAAAGAAAGAACATAAAAACAACTCGCTTGAGGACTTTGGTTTTTGGGCAGGATGGAGGATGCTATTTAGACTGCTCTAAGAAAAACCCTTTATCATTTAAGAATGACTGATCTGTGCTCTTCAAGGCCGACCGAAAGTCTTGTGCCTTGAAGAGATTCTGGCAAACTGTCCGGTGGTTCAGGAAGGGGAAGCAGCTCCCTGTCCACACTGTGTATGGTGCGGTTGGGGCGCTGTTGACTTCGACCTGGGATATCGTCGGGCGGTGGAAGGAATACTTTGAGGATCTCCTCAATCCCACTGACACGCCTTTCACAGAGGAAGCGGGGCTTGTGGACAAGTGGGATGACTCACCTATCACAGGGGCTGAGGTCGCCAAGGTGGTTAAAAATGTCTTTGGTGACCGGGCCCCGGGGGTGGACGAGATTCGCCCTGAGTACCTCAAGGCCCAGGATGTTGTAGGGCTTGTCATGGTTGACACACCTCTGCAACATTGCGTGGAGGTCCGGGGCAGTGCCTTTGGCAATGCAAACCGGGGTGGTGGTTCTTCTCTTCAAAAAAGGGGACCAGAGGGTGTGCTCCAACTTTAGAGGGATCACACTCCTCAGCCTCCCTGGAAAGGTCTATGCCAAGGTACTGGAGAGGAGAGTCCGGCTGTTGGTCGAACCTCAGATTCAGGAGTAGCAATATGGTTTTCGTCCTGGCCGTGGCACATCGGACCAGCTCTTTACCCTCTCGAGAATCCTTGAGGGTTCTTGGGAGTTTGGCCAACTAGTTTACATGTGTTTTGTGAACATGGAGAAAGCATTCAACCGTGTCCCTCGTGGTTTTTTTGTGTGTGGGGGGGTGTTATGTTTGAATGTGGAGCCAAGGACTAGGCCAGGTGTCGAACTGAACACAGGTTTATTAAAGAGGCTCTTTACAGCACGGCACGACCAATAGGCAGAAGAGGTGGCCAAGAGACCGCCCCTCTTTCCCACTGCCCTCTTATAGCCCCGGGTGGTGGCGGAGCCGGGAGATGGAGTCACCACCCATACCACACAAATAAGAGTCCAATCTATACACAACATTCCCCCCCGACTTTCAGAAACATCCAAAACACACATACACACAATTGAGACCCTCCCCAATTTAGAACCCGAATCACGCACTAAGAAAACTAAACTGAGGTTCCTAAAAAGGGCCTATCACAGTCATACAGAACAACTTAAAACTAGAGTAGGACAGGTGGACTGCTGTCCCACCCCCACAGGGCAAGACGGATTATTCTGCCGTCTATACTAAAAGAAACAGACCAACTAAAGAAAATAACTACCGTGTTCCTAAATTAAAAGAAAATGCGCAAAATAATCCCCAGAAATATATACAATAAGCAAAACAATTAAACTATATACACACAGCATGGGAAGATGACCCCGTGGGCCCCCTGGACCGTCCTTTCATTAATCCGCCCCTGGAAGCGAACCGCCTCCCAGGCCACAGCAGGTTGCCTCGGCACCGGTGCACCTCCCCTTCTTCACCCTCGGATGTCTCACTTGTCCAGTCTCACCACCCACAGTCTCCTCCACCTGCCGTGGTTTCACTACCCCCCGAGCCCGAATCCAATCCGCAGCTCCCAGAGGGGTTCTGTTCAGCTTGCAGTGTCTCTGCTTGGCACTTGCTCCTTCAGTGCCAATCGGTCCTGCCCCGACCTCTTTTAACTTCGCTGCCACCATTGCCGTTGTGACCCCCTGTTCACCGGTACCTTCCAACCGAAATCCGGGAACAGATGGAGCCAGCCACTCGGTGCCACCCGCTGTCACAGGCGTCCCACCGTGCCACCCAGTTCCCTCATCTAGGGCTGCTTGGGCTGTGGCACAGGAACCCCCCCCATGATGCCCCTGAATGGTATTGGGCTTGCTCACTCTCCAGGGTGCTAGGCAGTTCCTCATCCCACGCTGCGCCGTCTGCCACACTCAGGATTGCACGGTTCCACATCTTGGCCGATTCACGCCGAGCCGTCAGTTCCAACGTTTCCACCGTGGCCAGCTGTCCTCCTCCACAACCACAAAGCGGCACTTAGGCACTTCTCAATTCTGACGTGTAGGGAAAAACATCTCACGGTTGTCCAATCTGACATGGAGCCCACCGCTCCCGCGTCATTTCACAACAACACTTCCATCCCGTCCAACTCCATCATACAGTCAGCGTGACCATTGGTGCTCGGAGACACAGCATGAACAACCGTGAGGACACAAGAGTCCACTTTGTGTCATGGACCTCCTCGCTCCGATTTGTGGCATGCCCTGGTGACATGAAGCAAGTAGCCACACGCGCCACAGCGCTCCACTCTTGCCGAACAACTCTTAGCCTTGAAACGGTACTTCATGGACCCACAGCCCTCACCTTTGGGCTTTCCTGGGGCGGACCTCACATTCACAGCGCTGGCATCGTCCTCCACACTTCCCATGCTGACCGGGTCCACTGCATATGCAGTCAACGGTGATCCCAGATGTTGGTGTGACAAGCTCTCACTCAGCTCCCGTTACAGTTCGTTCACAGCTTCCAGCCGTTGAGCTATTTCAGTGGTAGTGGGCAGCACCGATTCGCCCGAAAACATAAGCAGCTTCGACCCGATTGTAGCGCCGTTGTTATAATCTGCCAATTGGTCACAAATCATCCCTTTCTCCAATAGTCCAAGCTGGCATCCACTGACCAACAGCTCCAAGTCTGTCACGAACCGCTGAATAAACCCGCCTACTCATTGGCAGCGTTGCTGAAACTGAATTGTGCCAACCATGACATTTTCCAGGGCGTGAAAATAGCACGCCTCAATCCCTTCATCAAAACTATCAGTCACCCAGTGTGCTTAGAACACACTGTTTCTTCACTGCAAAATTGTGCACCAACGACTCACATGCCTTCCACTTTCCCAGCTTCCAAAGGTCCAGCGCCACCCTGCACGTCCAGAAAATGGTGCACCACCCCAGCCATAGGACCGGTGGCACACCATGGAGCTCCAAAACCATCCGAATTTCAAACACACACGCTTCCATATCTTGTTGTAATCCACTTTTATCCTCATTGCCAAATGTTATGTATGAATATGGAGCCAAGGACGAGGCCAGGTGTCGAACTGAACACAGGTTTATTAAAGAGGCTCTTTACAGCATGGCACAACCGTTAGACAGAAGAGGTGGCCAAGAGACCACCCCTCTTGCCCACTGCCCTCTGATAGACCCGGGTGGTGGCGGAACCAGAAGATGGAGCCACCACCCATACCACACAAATGAGTCCAAATTATACACAACAGGGTACTTCGAGAGTATGGGGTATCGGGCTTGTTGTTACGATCTATTCGGTCTCTGTGCGACCGTTGTGAGAGTTTGGTTCGTATTGCCAACACTCGGTCGGACTCTTTCCCAGTGAGAGTTGGACTCCGCCAGGGCTGCCCTTTGTCACTAATCCTGTTCATAATTTTTATAGACAGGATTTCTAGGCGCAGCCAGGGAACAGGGGGTGCCATGCTTGGGGACCACAGGATCTCATCTCTGTTGTTTGCAGATGATGTTGTCTTGCTGGCTTCATCCAACAATGACCTACAGGTCTTACTGGGACGGTTTGCCACTGAGTGTGAAGTGGCTGGGATGAGCATCAGTACCTCCAAGTCCAAGTCCATGGCCCTCAGCTGGAAAAAGGTGGATTGTCCTCTCCGAGTTGGGGACAAGCTCCTGCCCCAAGTGGAGTTTAAGTATCTTGGGGTCTTATACACGAGTGAGGGGAGAATGGAGTGAGAGATTGACAGATGGATCGGAGCAGCATCTGCAGTGATGCGGACGTTGTACCATCCGTTGTGGTGAAGAAGGAGCTTAGCTCTAAGGCAAAGCTGTCGATTTATCGGTCAGTCTACATTCCTACTCTCACCTATGGTCATGAGCTTTGGGTAATGACTGAAAGAACGAGATCGCGTATACAAGCGGCTGAAATGAGCTTTCTTCGTAGGATTGCTGGACTCACCCTCAGAGATAGGGTGAGGAGCTCAGTCATCCAGGAGAGGTTCAGAGTAGAACCGCTGCTCCTCCACATTGAAAGGAGCCAGTTGAGGTGGTACGGGCATCTGATCAGGATGCCTCCTGGAGGCCTCCCACTTGAGGTGTTTCGGGCACGTCCAACGGGGAGGAGGCCCTGGGGCAGACCCAGGACTCGCTGGAGAGACTGTGTCTCCCAGCTGGTCTGGGAACGCCTTGGTATCCTCTCTGAAGAGCTGGAGCAGGTGGCTGGGGAGAGGGAAGTCTGGGTTTCTCTGCTTGAACTGCTGCCCCCGCGACTCAGACCTCTGGAAAAGCGGTAGAAGATGGATGGATGGATGAGCTGTGCTCTCAGAGGAGACATATTAAGTATGTTTTCCCAGTGTTGACACAGGTTCCAGAAGTGTTAATGAAATGTCTTTGACATGCTTTGGCCAAAATTCCTCAGGATGTATGGTTGAAACCAGAAATTTACATACAGTCGTGAAAAAATTAGGACACCCTGTATATAAGCCTTTGTGTGTGTGTGTTTTGTTTTGTTTTTTTTTACATATTTGGACATATAGATATTTAATGTCAATGTTAAAAATACTGGGAGATTCATGTAATACAACTAAACAGTTAAAAATGATTTTTTTCAAATTTTCTGTAAAATGTAATTCTAAACAAATAGTGAGGAATAAATTAGGACATCCCCCATCTTTTTTAGGACTCCTCCACATTCTTTCCCACTTACAATGGCTGAAATAAATGTTGAAAAATGCAAATAAAAACAAAAACAAGGTTAGACATAGATATGTGAACATTTCTTAATAAAGAACTGAATATTTAAAGGGGTGTCCTAATTTTTTCACGACTGTAGACTGTATAAAATGACACATATCTTTCTTTTTTCTCCTCAGACTGACTTTCCTTTTTTAGATCAGCTACCAAAATTATTTCTATTTGTTTCTAAATTATTTCTATTATTTCTATCATTGCTTTTAAACTGCATGACTTGTGTCAGACATTTTGGGTATCCTTCCACAAGCTTCTCACAGTAGTTTGCTGGAATTTTGACCCATTCCTCCTCGCAGAACTGGTGTAACTGAGTCAGGTTTGTAGGCTGCCTTGCTCGGACACATCTTTTCAGCTCTGCCCACAAATTTTTTGTGATGGCCACTCCAAAACATTGACTTTGTTGTCCTTAAGCCACCTTGTAACTAATATGGCGGTATGCTTTGAGTCATTGTCCATTTGGAAAACCCATTTTTACCCAAGCTTTCACTTCCTGGCTGATGGTTTGAGATGTTGCTTCAATATTTCAATCTTGAATTTTTATGTGGCTTTTGGAGGAATGGCTCCTTCCTTGCTGAGTGGCCTTTCAGCCATGAACTTTGAATCAGAAACACATGATGGACAAGTAATGCATCCATGCCGTAACAGGTCCTACCGCCTGGTCCATTTCCCACGGCACTTTCCCGCCGGTCTGTTCCTCCACAGTCCATCCATGCAGGTCTTTGTACATGAGGCCCCAGATGCCCAAATTTATCCACAAAAGCACTGAAAAAGGGAAATGTTCATCATGTGTCCGCTTTAATATACCATGTGTTGTTTTAGTACGTACAGAGCACATTCATGAAATAAAGTGCACAGACTTAATTTAGCTTGACTTTGCCAACTTAAGCTTTAAATCTTATTGATATTTCTACTCAGTATGTATATCAGGAGAGCAGAAGCACAGGCTAATGTCCCTCTCCACACATCCATGTTTTCCTGCATACACACACACACACAGACTTGCCTCTGTGGACATGTAAGTAGACATGTATTGCATGTGACTGTTGGGGAAATGGAGTGAAAAACAGGTCTGAGGTTGCGGGTTTCATCATGAAGAGTTCCAGAAGCCAGCAGCACTTGGTATTACCCCTGCACTTCCTGCCCCTCCGGCTTGGAGCTCGGGTTTGGGCGGAGGTAGCGTAAAGGTAGGAGACCACTTGAGGCTACGGGCCACAGAGCAGTTGGCCCCAACGGATCCTCGGTGAGAGGCTTCAACACAGCCCACAGCTTCCACATTCCTACCACTGGGCCCTGAGCCTGAACCAGATCCCACTGTGGTTTGTTTTACAACCTTGAACCACAGTTAGCCTTCAAACCCTCAGAATGGTTATCAGGCTCTCTAAAGATTCCTCTTAAACTTTTTTCAAACAGGCCTTTTTACTCATTTACTGCTTACCTCAGTTTAAAATGAATCTTTAGCAATATAATGTCATGCATATGTTGTTTTAATAAATTCTTCATTGGTTGCGCCTTATACCTGCATGGCATGGAGCAGCTTTTTTAGTATTATATTTTAAAACGTTTTTGCATATTAATAAGCAAATTATTTTTATGCATAATTCTCAGAAGGCTCCAACTTTCTCTCACATGTCAACAGAAATCAGAGTGGTGTTCTTCCTGACACATGCATACACCCAAACAAGGCTAAACAAAGAAACACAAACAACATTCTGTTGATTATTAATTAATTATTCCAGGTGTTTTATATTTAAATGCATTTTGAATTTTATGTTTATTCCCAACGATGAAGTGCCAATGAAATACTCATTCCAATCCCTGCATTTGAGATGCAAAACACTGCCATGTCTTGGATATTTTGTCTGCTGTTTTGCATTGGAGAGCTCAGATTGGGTGGAGGGGTTTGACTTGATGCCATAATAATGTTGGAGTTAGGCCTTCATATTTCTGCTGTGATGCAGAATCGGCCCAGTGGCTTTTCAGACTCAAATTGGGTTTAAATTGTGTCAGAAAGAGGGAGAGATGTTTTTTTTTTTTAAATAATAGCCACGAACGCTATGAAACAGAACGTTCCCATTGCAGAGCTTTTGATCTGTCTTTATAAATAGCAGAATTTTGTCGTAAAAAATAATGTTTCTGTGGTCTTTTTCCTGCAATTAAAATATGGCTGGCTGGGGAACAAGGGCAGATCTAAGTGCTTGTGTTTGAGAAGAATGCCTCCACTCTTTGCTCTCCTCCCTCCTCTCAGTGTACTCATTGGTGAAGGCATGTCATTCCTGACTGGTTATTTTCATTTTTCTGCCTTTCCCATGTTGTAGTGGTGGGCAGATGTCTGATAATGGCATGTGCGAGCCAGCTGAAGGGCGTGTTCCACCTGCCTCACTTTGCACGCTTCTAGTCCGTCCGTGTGTACGGTGGGTAGAGTTGGTGTTGTGCTGTCCCAAGGCGTTCTCTGACTCCACTCGGCCAAGCAGTGTGGTCTTCACACGACCAATCAAATATGTCAAACTGCCAGTGTTTTCCCCCCACATGTACAACAAGAAAATCTGGCTTCAATTATTATTGCACCCCGAGGGGAACTTCCAAAATTCCTCCTCTCCTCATTTGTCAGAAATGAAGCTCTCTCATTTCCTGTGATTTGCAGAAATGTGTCTTTTGATATTAAATCACACCGGTTTCCACTGGATGCATGACCAAGACAAATGTTTATCATATTTATTTATGTCACTGGAGATGATCCTGCAGCCCAGCAATGTGGAGACTTGGCTGCAGTCTGCCATGTTAGTGTTGATTATGAGCAAGAGAGGCTCCTAAATAAGCTAACGTTAAGAGATAATTTGGAACGCACATGAGGTAACTGTGGTTTGTTTAATGTGAAAAATACAGTGCGGGGATGGGGAGGGCGATGGAGGTACTATTACAAAAAGCCTAATGAATCTCGACTGACACATCCCACCCAAAACTTACAGAACTCTTGGTTTGATTTATATTATACTCTGTTGATAAATGTGGTTCCAAATGTTGATTAAGGATCTGTTTCACTTGTTTGTATGTCAACAAATCCAACTAAATCCAGTTATGCACCTCTGATCTCCCATTGCCATTGTTTTTGTACTTGGTGCTTATTGTCATAACATCATGCTCTGGTAGAGGCCCTTCCAGTGTATCTAGGGAAGGGAAACACTATATGAAAATTGTCACTGACGTTGCCGAAACAAATAAAACTACTCATGCTGCTGCTACATCTGTGGCCATTTTAAGCCGTTATTTATACCATTTAAGCTCTCATTTGAATTCACGCGCACAAATAAACAAATCATAATGAACCAAAAGCCCTGATGTCATATGCACATGTTGAATTTTGATTATTCCTTTTGCCTCATGAATTCATCAGGATCTCGTCTCTCAAAGGCAAACTACATGACATCACTTTTTCTTGGCGCTGATGGGACTTTGTTTGCTAGTTTGACTGCAGACAGAAGGCTCCTGACATATCTCCACATCTCCTCTACCATATTACAGTTTGTGTATACTGTAGAGGACCTGTCTTTCTGCAGACAGAAATAGGAGGCGGCACGCAGCAATAGCTTCAGTCTCCAGACTACTGGCCTTCCAGTCGGGGTTTAAGCAATGTTTATTGCCAACAATAAGCAGAGGTGGGTGGAGTAGCCAGAAGCTGTATTCAACAAAAAGTATTGTTACCTTTATAAATTAATTACTCAAGTCAAGGTATGAGTTGTCACCTGAAACATTACTTCAGTTTTAGAAAATATCTACTAAAAAACTTACTTTTATAGTGACTACCAACGTTACTCTTGCCAGTTTGATAAATTTGATAATTTTTTTCTGTTTTCTCGTGTGTGTGTGTGTGTGTGGGTGTATGCCATTGACACAAGTTTTCTTATTGTAGCTATTTACCAAAACGTATTTATGATACAGTTATTTAATCAGTATGGGTTTAAAGTGCAGACTCTCAGCTTTGTATTCCCATCCAAATTGGAGTCACGGTTTAGGAATTACAACCATTTTTATACAAAATCAAGTAATTGCACAAATTAACATTACCATAAATAAAATGTTCGTTTTTCATACTTTGTCAAGAATCCTTTGTAGGCAATGACTGCCTGAAGTGTGGAACCCATGGACATCACCAGACGCTGGGTTTACTGCAGCTGTCTTCAGTTGTTGCTTGTTTGTTGGTCTTTCTGCCTTAAGTTTTGTCTTAAGTGACGTGTATGCTCGATCAGGTTGAGATCTGGTGATTGACTTGGCCATTGCGGAATATTCCTCTTATTTTCCTTTAAAACTCCTGGGTTGCTGTTGCAGTATGTTTTGGGTCATTTTGCATCTGGACTGTGAAGTGCTGTCCAATCAATTTTGCTGCATTTGGCTGAATCTGAGCAGACCGTATATCCCTATACACTTCAGAATTCATTTGGTTGCTTCTGACTTCTGTCACATCATCAGTAAACTACTGACCCAGTGCCATTGGAAGCCATGCATGTCCATGCATCACACTGTCTCCACCAGGTTTTACAGATGATCTGGTGTGCTTTGGATCATGAGCCGCTCCAAGTCTTCTATATACTTTCTTCTTCCCATCATTCTTGTACATGTTGAGCTTGGTTTCACCTATCCAAAGAATGCTGTTCCAGAACTGGGCTGGCTTCTTTTGATGTTGTTTTTGTTTTTTGTTTTTTTTTTTTTGGCAAAGTCTAATCTGGCCTTTCTATTTATGAGACTGATTAATGGTTTGCACCTGGTGGTGAGCTGTCTGTATTTGCACTCATTAACCTGTCTCTTTATGATCACGATTTATCATCACAAACACAGGTGTCCCACAGGGTTGTGTTCTCAGCATCATTCTCTACAGCCTCTTCACCCATGACTGTGTTGCCTCCCACAAGGACAATATCATCTTAGTTCACGGATGACACAGCAGTGATGGGACGCATCACTGGTGGTGATGAAACATCCCACAGGAGGGAGGTGGGCAGCCTGGTGTCATGGTGTGAGGACAACTACCTCACCCTCAACACAGACAAGACGAAGGAGATGATAGTGGACATGAGGAAGGGGAGGAGGAGACCCCTTCGGCCACTGTTCATCTGGAAGCTTGAGGTGGAGAGGGTGAGTAGCTTTAAATACCTGGGCATCCACATCAGAGAGGACCTTACGTGGACACTCAACACCACAGAGCTGGTTAAGAGAGCTCAACAGTGGCTGTACTTTCTGAGGAGGCTGAAGAAGTTTGGCATGTCCCCCAAGATCCTCAACAATTTCTACAGCTGCATCATTGAGAGTATCTTGATCAACTGCATCACTGCATGGTACGGCAGCACTACTGCCCTGGACCGCAAACGCCTGCAGAGAGCGGTGAAGACAGCAGAGAAGATCATCAGGACTCCCCTCCCCCCTTTGCAGAGCATCTATCACTGCAGAGTCCAAAGGAGAGCTGACGCCATCCTCCAGGACCCCACCCACCCCCAGCACAGAATGTTCACACTTCTACTCTCAGGCCAGAGGTACAGAAGTGTGAAATGCAGGACATTCAGACTAAAAATACTCCTTTCCCACTGCCGTCAGACTCCTGAATAAATAACAAACTTCAGACACAGCTTTGCAAATAAGAATTCACACACTGGTTGCTAAATTTGCACATTGCTCACTTGCACAGTGTACATAGCCTCACCCCGTCTCATGTCCATATCATCTCTGCTGCTAAATTATCATTGTGCAGTCTATTGGGTATTTTCATTACAGAGAAATTCTCACACTGGGTGTTAATTTTTACATTGCTCATTTGCACATTGCTCATTTGCACACTGTACATAGGCTTATGCAATCTCAGGTTCATATCATCTCTGATATTAATATATCATTGTCCATTATAGTCATCCAGTGAATTTTCAATTCTTGTTTCCTCTAGTTTAACTGTTTTAGCTGTCCTAATTGCTAATGTGTGTTACTAGTATTCATTAGTATTAGTACTTAGTATTAAAGTGTGTTTAAGATGTCCTAATTGCCTAATGTGTGTTATTAATATTCATTAGTAATAGGTGTGTTATTACCTTATTAGTATTGATGTGTATCTATTACCTTGGCATTCATTTGGAGAGCAGAGTAAGAATTTCATTGCTCATGAAATGTTGCATTTCTTAACTGTGCACATGATAATAAAGCCTTTGAATCTTGAATCTTTATGGTAGACTTAGGTACTGATCCACCTACTTCCTGGAGAGTGTTCTTCACTTGGGTGGATGTTGTGAAGGTATTTCTCTTCATCATGGAAAGGATCCTGTGATCATCCACCACTGTTGTCTTCCATGGACTTCCAGACCTTTTTGAGTTCTTAAGCTCACCAGTGCACTCTTTTTTCTCAGACTGTACCAGACTGTTGATTTGGCCACTCCTAACATTTCTGCCATCTCTCTGATGGATTTCTTCTTTTTTCAGCCTAAGGATGGTCTGTTTCACTTCCATTGAGAGCTCTTTTGACTGCATGTTGTGGGTAGGGCTGCACGGTGGCGCAGTGGTTAGCACTGCGGCAGCACAGTTTACCCTTGGCCGGGGGATTGTGGGGATCGTGGGATCGTGGGTTCGATCCCAGCCCCCGACCAACAGTGATCTGTGTGGAGATTGCATGTTCTCCCCGTGTTGCGTGGGTTTACTCCGGGATTTCTCCGGTTTCCTCCCACATGCCAAAAACATGCATGTTAGGTTAATTGGCTGTTCTAAATTGTCCCTAGATATCTGTTTCCTATAGGCCCTTAGAATAGAGGGTTAGTATTAATGAAAGCGCTTTGAGTGGTCTTTGTGACTAGAAAAGCGCTATATAAGTGCAGGTTAGTTAGTTAGTTAGTTAGTTAACAGCAACAGCTTCCAAATGCAAATACCATGCCTGGAATCAACTCCAGACATTTTACCTGCTTGCTTGATTGATGATAGATTAACGAGGGAATAGCCCATGCAACCCATTAAATAGCTTTTAAATCAGAATCAGAATCAGATTTATTGCCATTGTTCATGTAATACACAAACTAGGAATTTGTCTCGGTGCCATGCTGCAACATTAAAAACATGATGAGATAAAGAGATAAACTAAAAAACTAAAGGACTAAAAACATGCAATAAGTGTAGAATAATAAGTAATAATAATAATAATAATAATAATAATAATAATAATGAGTAATACTAGTCAAGGCAGTTTTAAATAAATTAGCAAGTAGCAGATAATATGGGGTACCACAGTGCAGTCGATAATGCAACAGAAAAACAGTGATGAATGACATGAGTCTGGTTGAACTGCTGTATATAGTGCACGAGAGTCAATAAGTCACTTAGTGTTCAGCAGTCTGATGGCAGAGGGGAAAAAGCTGTTCATGTGCCGGGAGGTTTTAGTCTGAATGGACCGAAGTCTTCTACCTGAGGGGAGGGGGGCAAACAGTACGTGACCAGGGTGTGAAGGATCGGCTATGATCCGGCCAGCACGCCTCCGGGTCCTGGAGATGTACAGGTCCTGGAGAGATGGGAGCTTGCAGCCGATCACCTTCTCAGCAGTGCGCACGACGCGCTGCAGCCTTAGTCTGTCCCTGGCAGTGGCTCCTGCATACCACACAGTTATGGAGGAGGTGAGGATGGACTCGATGATGGCCGTGTAGAACTGCACTAACATCTTGGTGGGTAGCTTGAGCTTCCTCAGCTGCCGCAGAAAGAACATCCTCTGCTGGGCCTTTTTGATGAGGGAGCTGATGGTTGGCTCCCATTTGAGGTCCCGGGTGATGGTGGTGCCCAAGAAGCGGAAGGAATCTGCAATGGTGATGGGAGAGCCTGTGATGGTGAGGGGGGGCAGGGGGGTTGTGACTTTCCTGAAGTCCACAATCATCTCCGCTGTCTTCAGAGCGTTCAGCTGCAGGTTGTTGTGGCTGCACCAGGACACCAGCTGGGCCACCTCTTTCCTGTAGACGGACTCGTCGCCGTTGGAGATGAGCCCGATGAGGGTGGTGTCGTCCGCAAACTTAATCAGCTTAACAGACTGGTGGGAGGAGGTGCAGGAGTTGGTATAAAGGGAGAAGAGTAGGGGGGAAAGTACACAGCCCTGGGATGATCCGATGCTGATGCTAACAGAGTCCGAGACAGACTTCCCCAGCCGCACATGCTGCCTCCGGTCCGTCAGGAAGTCGGTGATCCACCTGCAGAGGGAGTCAGGCACGTTGAGCAGGGACAGCTTGTCCTGGAGCAGAGCGGGGCGGATGGTGTTGAATGCAGAGCTGAAGTCCACAAACAGGATCCTGGCGTAGGTTCCCGGGGAGTCCAGGTGCTGCAGGATGGAGTGGAGGGCCAGGTTGACTGCGTCGTCCACAGGCCTGTTGGCACGGTAGGCAAACTGCAGCGGGTCCAGGAGGGGAGTGGTGATGGACTTGAGGTGAGACAGGACCAGGCGCTCAAAGGACTTCATGACTACAGAGGTGAGCGCTACAGGTCTGTAGTCGTTAAGTTCAGTAATCCGTGGCTTCTTGGGGACAGGGATGATGGTGGAGGATTTGAGGCAGATCGGCACGTGACATTGCTTAAGGGAGGTGTTAAAAATGTCTGTGAAGACAGGAGCCAGCTCTTTCGCACAGTGTCTCAGGGTGGAGGGAGACACACCGTCCGGCCCGGGGGCCTTGTGCGGGTTCAGTCTGGAGAACTGTCTGTGCACGTCCTGCTCACTGATGACAAGGGCAGGGGGGGAGGAAGAGGAGGGGGGGACCGCTTTTGATGAATTAGGGGCTGAGGAGGCAGTGGCGCTGGGTGGAGTGGGGGAGTTGGACACAGCTGACGAGGTGTCAAAACGGGCCTAATGTTGGGACAGTTTTTGACTAAGGGCTTTGTCATCCTGACCTTTAGAAGCCTGAGGCTGATAGTTGGTGATTTGTCTCAGTCCTCTCCACACAGAAGCCGAGTCATTAGCAGTGAACTGCTGCTGGAGTCTCTCAGAATACACAGATTTAGCTTTCTTCAGCTCTGTGTTAAATCGATATTTGACCTCTCTGTAGCAGTCCCTGTCTCCACTTTTCAACGCTGCTTCCTTCTCCTTCCTGATCTGTCTGAGCTTGGCAGTGAACCAGGGCTTATCATTAGAGTACCTCACCCTGGTGCGCGATGGGAGAATGCTCTCCTCACAAAAGTTGATATATGAGTTCACAGTGTCTGTGTACTCATTAAGATCATGTGTGGCTCCTTTAAACATGCCCCAGTCAGTTATTTCCATGCATGTGTTCAGTTTCTCTCCAGCTTCACTGGTCAATTTCTTCGTGGTCAATCAATTGTCCAATTGCTTTTGAGCCCCTTAAAATGAGGAGATTTTGTATAAAAATGGTTGCAATTCCTACACTGTAATTCCAATTTAGATGTTAATACTCTCAAATTAAAGCCGAGAGTCAGCACTTTTAGTCCATGTTGACTATATAACTGTATCTTGAATATGTTGTGGTAAACAGCTACAGCAAAATAATGAAACTTGCATCAGTGTCCAAATGTATATGGACCTAACTGTACGTAAGGTGTAGTCATTTGTGATAAGAAAAAGTGTCTACACTATAAAGAAGCACATTTCTAACCAGTTTTAAAATCAGTGAAATCAAAACTAACTGAAGGAGTATGAGTAAATGTACTGAAGTACAGGTTTTTACTTCAAAAATGTACTCAAGTAAGAGTAACAAATATCCTGCAAATAAAACTACTCACAGTACAATTCTGGGAAAAAGTTACTTGAAAACAAGTACTTGAGTCAGTATAACTTACTACTATCCACCTCTTTCGATAAGTTGGCATCAAACAAAAATTTTTAAAAGCCAAATGGCTTCACCTCACGTGTAAGGGGTTACTTATCTGTACCCTGACTGCCCAAGTACCAAAGGTTTAGGTTTAAATCATCCAGTAAGAAACATCCTGACGCATCGAGAAGGCAGAGGGAAGCAGTCAGTAGTGGTCAGGGCCTCATGCCAGAACATATTTACTGGTCCAGTGTAACGGTCTACCTGGTATATGTGTACTTCATGGTAATTGACTATAAAAAGTACAGCCTGACCCAGTGGGACTGCTATAGCAATAAATAATATCAAATCATATTTTTATATTTTAGTTTATTTGAAATTGGCACCCACTTGTCGAATTTGACTTTTAAACTACCTTCTAGCATATAACATTTATTACACAACCCAAATAAAATTGTTCATTTTTTTAATGTGTTCCTCATGCAACTGTTTTTTCCAGCTTGGTAACCTCAAAGTAGAACTCATCGGTGTGGTGACTCAGCCTTTTCTCTCGTTTCCTTTCAGGCGTGCGTTGAACCTTGGCATTCTGCGTGACCCAGGTTCAGAGGTGGAGGACCGCCAGTACCAGGTCGACCTTCAGGCCATCAACATTGGAACTGCTCAGTGGGAGCATCTCAAGCCAGAGAAGGAGGGAATGAAAGGAGGAGCATCAGTGGAGAGTGAACGGAGCTCCCAGAATCCGGCCCTGGAGTGGAACATGGCGAGCAGGTCAGAATCAGCTTCTGTACTACACACTAAATCATTTTCTTTGTCTGAGAGGTAAAAAGTGGCAGTTTGGAGATATGTGCCTTTTCTTTTTATGGCCTCTTTCTTCTATATTCAAATCAATTTATGTTAACATTTTTTATTTATTTGGATTATTTCACACTAGGAAACATTAAGGGCCCTTTTACAGTGATCTAATGCAGGCATTTGCACCACGCTTTGTGCCAGTGCTTTTGTTTCTGTCAGCACATCATCTGTTTTTCCACTGTGCGCTCTCACCATCTAATGAACTACGTGCACAAAGACTTCCGTGTTTTACGAATCCTGGCCCTGTCGTATCTGATGTCTATGTTCTATACTGGCTGTCAATGGGAGCTCAACAAAATTTAGGCTGGGTGCCCACCAAACGCGTTTTTTTTCCACTCTGGGCGACTGTTTTCTATTCATTCTCTATGTAGTCCAGCGTTGAGCACCCTTGGCGCTGAAACGCTTTGAGCGGTGGCTG
Source organism: Pholidichthys leucotaenia (assembly GCA_020510985.1). NCBI lineage: Eukaryota > Metazoa > Chordata > Actinopteri > Cichliformes > Pholidichthyidae > Pholidichthys > Pholidichthys leucotaenia. The sequence continues at coordinate 240,500,230 of CM035849.1, forward strand.
TTTTTTGTCGCGGTGCTCAGCATTGAAAAAGTTCAACTTTTCAGACTGCAGCTGAGCTCGTCAATGTCAGCCCTTTCTAAGCAGCCAATCAGAATTAAGGTATGGTGGGACATACTGGAAGAAGACAACGGTTATGATGGTGGAGGAGAGGCTGATACTCGCTGTATCAGACAATCCGGTATTGTTTGATCTGGTACTAAAAGGCTATCATGATCAAAATTTAAAAGCAAATGCTTGGAAGAATGTGTCCACATCTGTCAGCATGTCAGGTGAGTGTTTGTTCCTTTGTCACGGTCATATTTCTTACAAATTTGTTGCAGTAGATAAGCAAGGGTGGAACATAGGACGCCGGTACAGTCTCTACTCAGACTCCTGTTTTCCGTGTCATCATATTTTACATCCAGAGCTGCTAAAACATGTTTCCTGTCCATTGTTATTTAGAGACTGCTATTAAAAAATAAGTAGAAAGTCTGACCCTAGGAAAAGCGGAAGTGCTGAGCTGAGAGTGACAAGCTGTTGCTGCGATTCAGGGCACAGACTTTTTTTTTCCAGAGCGCAGCGCACAATCACTGAAAAAAACACTCAGGGCGGTCGGGTGACAAAAAACGCGATTGGTGGACCCGCAGCCTTATGATCTGTAATTTTCTGCAGATTAGTAAAATGATAAATATTCACTGCTTTAAAAGTGGGGAACATGGCGGGTAACTGTTGGATCATTTAAACTGATACTAGCTGTTATTTTGTTATAATCAACAGAAACTTAGCTTTTGTTGGTGTATTGCCATGGTAACCGAGAGTTCCGATAAAGGATATGAAGCCTGTGGTAGGTTTGGATGTTAAATAATGTCTTAATTTTTTAACTGTCAGATATAATGGATGGATAGACAAAATAAAGGATAGATGATAGATGAGGTAAAAATGACTGTTTCACTGTTTGGATTTGTTCTGTTGACATATTTAAACTAGAAAAGCACTCGGAGAGCGCAGACCTCCACCAAGCGCCACAGTTCCCCCCATACAGTGTTTGTGTGTACGTTTTCAGATTCCTTGACCATGAAAACATATGACTAGCAATTGGATTGACAATGATAGGATTAGTGGTTCAGTAGTTATTCACGAAAATCGCATTTTCTGTAATGGCGGTTTTCTTCTGGACGGTGATGCGGATCACCACCAAAATCTAATCATCTGTAGGATACCCCATTTCTGACAATCTCTGAAAATTTCATGAAAATCCGTCCATAACGTTTTGAGTTATGTTGCTAACAAACAGTCAGACAGACAGACAGACAGACAGACCAACGCTGATGAACACATAACCTCCTTGGCGGAGGTAATAAAGCTGATTTGTGACTAACTTTAGCCTTTTATCTGCTAGTTTATTATTCACTCAATGCAAAAAAGTGTTTTTATTGCTAAAATTTCTATACAGTATTATTTCCTCTGCTGATAGCTTTGCAGGAGCTAGAACTGGAGCCATTTTCAATAATCAGTCTAGCTAAATATGGATGTTTTTCTACCATTTCTACCATGTTCAAACAATTGCCTTCTGTAATATTATTATTATTGTTATGACAAGTTACAAGCTAAGGGGTCATTTTTGACTGTTTAATGCAGTTGTGATTTCTTTGTTGTCGTCATTTGGGGCGGCAGTGGCTCAGGAGGTAGAGCAGGTTGTCCAGTAACCAGAGGGTTGGCGGTTCGAATCCCGCTCTCCCCAGCCATCCTGCCATTGTGTCCCTGGGTAAAGCACTTTACCCACCTTGCCTCCAGTGTCCATGACACTGGTATGAATGTGTATAAATGTACAGCAGTGGTCGGAGAGGCTATTGGCGGGGATTGGCAGCCATGTTTCTGTCAGTCTGTCCCAGGGTAGCTGTGGCTACAGAAGTAGCTTACCATTACCATTGTTCTTCTATGGAGTGAATGAATAATGTATCCATTGTAAAATGTCTTTGAGTGTCCAAGAAAAGCGCTATATAAATCCAATGCATTACTATTATTATTATCTTCTTTTTCACTGCAAGTTGTCTGCATTCTCTTCCAGTTATGACCAGACCCCATCTAGGGGTCTGGGGTCAATAACTCAGTCAGCTCAGTCAAGTCCAATCTTATTTCAGTTCATTTTCTATGTTAAGAGCTTTTTCAGAATATGAGCTGTTCCCAGTAGGCTTGCTTTCTGGATTGTTTGAAATGATAAGTCGATTCCCAAATCTGACAAGAAGTGTTTGTGCCTCATTGTCACTATTCCCAGAGCTCCAATCACTGTTGGTATTACTCTTGTCTTAACTCCCTATATTCTCTTAAGTTCCCATGTTAGATCACTGTACTTTTCTATTTTCTCATCTTCTTTGGTCCAAGAGCTGAAGTCTACAGGGATTACAACATCAATAATAAGGCATTCTTTTTCTTTTTTTCTCACGAGCACAGTCTTGGTCTTCTAGCTTGAATTACGTTTATCTGTTTGTATATTAAAATCCCAATGTTAATTGTCTCGTCGTTTTCACTTACAGCTTCTGCCTTATGCCCGTGCCATTTCTCTGAATGTTGTAATCCATATTTCTTGGCCAATCCCCAGTGGACCGCTGTTGCCACTCTATCGTGTCTGCATTTGTATTAAGATTAGGCCATTTTGCTACACTTACTAACCAAGTGGGCTTCCGTCTCATCTTTCTCTTGGCACATCCTACAAAGAGGTGAGACAGGCTGTTTCTCAATTTTTTGCCTTCCTGTAGTTGGTGCGAATTGCTTGATCTTGGGCAGCAACTAGTTGGCTTTCCGTTTCTCGCTTCAAACTCCCTTGCTTCAGCCACTGCCAGCTTTCTGGTCCGGAGATCTCTTCTGTGTGTCTTAGATGTTGCCCATGCATCACCTTACCTTTCCACCCATCCAGTCTGCCCTTTTCTTGTTCTGCCTTAAGCTCCTTCACCGGCACATCTCTTCCCTTTTTATGTAGGTTTCAACTGTTTCCATGACGTTACCCTTCTTCCCGTCTACGTACTTGAAAAGGCTCTGCTCCTCATACCTCACAGTCTCCTCTACTCCCATCAATCCTCTACCACCTTTGACATTTGGTACATATAACCTGTCTACATCTGATTTTGGGTGCAAGCCTCCATACATCATCAGTAGTTTTCTTGTCTTCCTGTCATCACTTTCAACTCCTCTTGTGTCCAGACAACTATACCTGCAATGTACCTTACAAGAGATACTGACCATGTGTTAACAGCTTTAATGACATTCCCAGCATTAAGCTTCGACTTATGCACCTTTTGCACTCTGCTGAAATATTATTCATATTATTGTTATAGAAATAATAATAATAGTAATAATACCTTAGATTTATATAGCCTGTATGAGTGAAGCATGGACAGTCAGGATTTAATGACAGCAGTGCATCCAATTAAAGCAGCAGCAAGCGGTGAAGACAGGAACAGAACCAGAAGTTCATGGACAAATGTTGGTGGCATAGAGCTGTTCTGAGGGAGGCCAGGAGGGTCTGAGTAATAATGGAGCCAAAAAATTTCTAGTAATAACAGCTAACCAACGAGAAAAGTGAATCGACACAGTCACACAGTAATGAGTAAACAGTCCCCAAACTAATATAGTGACAGATTAACTAGGTCTAATATTCAGTGAAAATAGAACTGATGAGCACAGAAAAATAAATCTTATCATGACCTGAGAAGCTCTAACATACAACATTGTCTCAGTGTCAGGGTAGTCAAAATAATATAAGTGATCCTAAAAACAAGATGCATTGTTACTTTATTAGCTTTCTGTTTAACGTTGATCACGGTCATTACAGTTTAAAATAACATTACAAGTTTTCTTCAAGGTAAGCAGTAGCAATGTATGATGATAGTAACAGTTTAAACAAGGAGTTTGGTCCAAATCATTATAATCCTGTGAAAATGTAAAAAGCAGGGCAGAGCCATTTTTAGAGTATTTTTTTCTCCTGTCCTTGGAAACGCTCCAAATAATTGTTTTTTATGTACACGTGATAAACCTTCCTAGCTCTACTATATTAATATATTGTAAATACAAACCAGATACTGAGGAGGTGGATCATTTATAATCGGATATACGTCACGCCATTCAGTGCAAGTAGTCCATTAGCAGCTGACTGTGCATGCAACTTGTGCTCGTAGGAGGGGACTGATTTAAAGTGGGTGAGACTCGGTAAAAACTTCTTTGCGTTCATATTATGGTCCATTTTCTTCCAATGCACCTTTGATCTGCAAAAAGCAGGTCTAAAGTCAGCAATGCATTATCAGCTGTTATTTCAACAATGCATTTAAAAGGTGGGAATGCACATGCATGTCTGTTACTACACCAGAGCTAGAATTTCTCTGTGCACGTTTTTGATGGACTGATTTTATGTATCTAGCACAGGGGTGTCCAGTCAAGGTCTTGCAGGTTTTCTCTTCTACCCAGTCTCTTCAGCGGGTGTTTTCATTTATCAGCAATCAGTGGGATGGAATTCAGTCAAATCTGCTGTTGAAGACACTGGTTGGAGGTAAAGCCTGCAGGGTCTTGGTCCTCCATGACACATTATTAGACACCCTTGATCTAGTACCTTGAGATGACTTTTGTTGTGACTAGGCACTATACAAATAAAACTGAATTGAATTTTGTAAAAATCTGTCATAATCCCTTACCTAATCTGTCATTCATTCATTCATTGCCAATCTTGGACTAAATAATTAAGATGAATAAATGAATGCATTGTAAACTTACAGACAAATACACAGATTAAGCATTCATTTATTTATTTATCCTCTCCTTAAAGGTGAACAGGACAGTGTTTTCATGAAAACAAATATTTAAAAAAAAACATCAAAAAATGTTGAGAAAGGTGCAGAATTTTTATTTTCTTCAAAAAAATAATATATTGATGAAAAATATTTTAATAATTTTTATGAGTCCTAAATAATCGTAATATTTACATCTGAGTAGTTGGATGGCAAGACCCCAGTCTGGCAACATGTACTGGGCAGGAGGTCAGAATGTTGTCTCTATCACCTTTAAGTCAACAAAACGTGAGTCAGTTTTTCTCTTTAAATTTAACCACTGAACTTTACTGTGCTGTTGCACAGGGCCGTGTGCCCTGCATTGGGGAACAGCTGTCGTTCATGGTCAGAGGAGAACCTTCTGGTATTGTACCCACCTGAACATCAGAGTGCAAAATGATATATTTTTTTAATTTAAAATGTTTTTCTCCTCATTCACTTTAATTCTTTTAACAGAATGATTCAAAATTAGAAGCTAAAATAGAAGTAATCTTTATTTGTTCTCATCCACATATATGCCGGCAGTTTTTGTTTTGTTTTTTTAAAGCTAAAATGCAACAATTTTGCACTCAGCAGAGGAATATTTATGTTCAGTCTGAGATCACGGATCACAGAGGAGCTCGAAGTGGGTCGGCTGGGCTCTTTCTCTGGTGTATTCTTGCTTCTCCGGTATCACATGAACCTGCTTTGTGTTGAACAGATGACCTCAAACAGTGTCTGTTCATAATTTGACTTCATCTTTCACTTCCATCTTGAAGGCTCGCGAAGTCCCGCAGCAAATCTTGGGTGATGTCAGTTTTATTTTGTAAATGCAATAAATTGCGCTGTGTTACTTAAAGCCTCTTTTACTGTGTGTCACAGAGAATTAACCTGGACCACCACAAGAGAAAGAGTGGTGCGTGGTTGCCGGGATAACGTCATTTTCATTCATTATTTCTGCTAGTTGCAATAACTCCATTAACTCCCCTGGATCTAATTTATTCTTGTGTTTGTGAGTCTTTTTTTTTTTTTTCCAATCTGAATCCAAAAACAAGTGAATCAGAAAATCACTCCTGAAGTTTGCACCTGATGTTAAAGATGAAATTTTTTTTTTATCAGAAAAGCACCTATAAAATGTCTATTAAACACACAGTTGGAATTGGGCTTTGTAACACGCCATCTCCAACGTGGGTAGAAAGTAGGACTGACTGTATCTGTTAAAATGATCTTGGAAAACAAGATGGAACTAATGCTGTGATATGGTTGCTTGCCTTTTTGACACATGATTCAGTGTAATTATGCAATTGCACAATAACACATGCATTGCACAAATTATTAAGACCTAATCAGTTCATATACAGTGGATTGAATCCAAGAGGAATAACTGTCACAGTCCTCTGAATAGCGCCTGACTCAAAACACCTCTCCTTTATTGTAGAAACAAATATAACATATTGTTAAATCCTAATAACCTGGAAACATATAGTTCCCTTTTGCTTTCTTTGGGTACTGAAGTGTATTTTAGATTATTCTTCCTTTTCTTCTTTAATGATCTTGAGTCTCCCTGGTAATACATACCATATTCCATTGTTCCACCCTATTCATTTGCTGTGAACAGGATCTATAATGAATGTCCCTCAGTTTCTGCCATCAGTTGTGATGTGGGAGCAACATGTAGTTATGACTTAGCTCCCTATCATGGAGCCTCTCCATGCACAGTCATAATTACAAATCCTGTCATTTTTTATAGACTCGGGAGCTAAAACAAGCATGAGTGTTACAGCCTGTTTGGCCCCATGTCCTTTTTTTCCCCACTCATGTTTTGAAAAGGAACGGACCCAAAAATCACAAAGTCCAAAGGCAAAGAGTCCACATTTGTTCCCTGTCAACTAAAAATAAGCCCTGTGGAGGAATGCAGTGAAAAATCAACATGGCCTGATTGAGACCGAGTGATCTCAGGTCACTAAAGCTAGCTGACACACCTTCACTGAGGCCCATAAATGATCGTCCATGCTCACACTGATGGCAGGGTCATCTTTGGATCCCATCCAGGAAAACAGAGAGACAGCTGCTGCTGTTGCTGCTGATGCTGAGCCTTCTTCTCAAGGATCTTTTTAATGGGGCAGGCTGTCAAGGTTTATTCTCTAGTGATCTTGTTTTTCTTACACAGAGTTCTGCTTCTTTGTAAAAACAAACATTTGCTTATTTGGCTGCAGTGGCCACCTATCAGAAGGTCAGTGGTTACATGGCTTTGGCCTCTACTTGATACTTTAGCAAGACAGTGAGCTCTGAATCGACCCCAACACATTTGTTACTGTGTGATTTTGTATGGATTTAATAAAGGAAAATATGTAATGTGATCCACAAGCAATATTACACTGTGGTATCAATGAATTTATCATTGCAGTCATTTGTTTTGTGGGTCACATGACTTGCGGCTTCTTGCCGGCTGCTAGTTAGCTTGTTAGCTGTGCATTACGTTATAATCACATAGGTATTCAGAGTGGCTGAATGGAGTGGTAAATCCAACCTCATCTCATCCATTTTGTCATCTGTTTGTTTGCAGTTTGCAGTTAGTGGCTAACCATGATTTAGCTTTATCCCATTTCTGCATTAGTTTCCACACATCTTGTCCACTTCTTCTTAGCATCTCTTTAGAGGAAATAAAGTTTATCACTACATAGGTATTACAGTTGGCTTACTAAGCCAGAATCCAAAAACAGTGTTTGGAGAAAGTAAGTACACCCATTCTGTCTCCATAGGAACAAATTTTAGGGATTAATGTCCTTTGGACAGACAAGACCAAAGTGATGTTGAGTATTAGACTTTAGATTTAATCACTTTCATTTTTTACAGGACAATGGGCAACGAGCTTGCACCATTGCTCTCTATCAGCAGCCAGTTCTTCAGCTTCAGTGGCATCAAATTGACGATTCTTAAAATCCTCTTCAGAAGTCTTACGCTAAGTTTTCTTTGGTTGCCTCCACTTTTCTTTCCTCCTACTGGTGTCCACCAGATGGCATGGTGGACAGGATGTGTTGGTGGTGAACACAGCACACGTCCCGCAAACTGCAGTTGCCTCTTCTCTAGAATCTCAAAGTGTTTTTTGTTGTGCACATTTAAGCACCTCAAGGTTGGTGAAGTTGGTCCATGTTATCTCGAGGATCCTCCGAAGGCATCTCTGATGGAACTGATGGAATACATCAAGCTTATGTGCCACTTTGGTTGTATTTTTTCATGTTTCACTTACATAAATAGCGGTAGGCCCTATGATGGTGGAGTTGAACTTGATCTCTATCCTTATTGAGCTCAATTTCCAGATGTTAGACAGTTTTTTGAAGGCTGCTGCAGCTTTGCCTAGTCGAATGTTCATGTTCACCTCAGCATCTCCATTATTAGATGTTACACTTCTTAGATATGCAAATTTGTCAACTTATCCTATCTCTGTGTGACTACATTGCACAGTAAAAACTAAACATTTCTTATCTGCATAAACAATGGCACATACCCATGGGGGCTGAGACTACACAGTTACCAGATTTCATTCCAGCCAAGAAATCTGCAGCATCAGTGATGCTGTCATGCCAATATGGATCTCAGAGGAATGTGATGAATCGATACCACTCAGTTCTGAGGACAACAAATGGGGGGCCATCCAATAACTAGCACGGTGTACCTAATAAAGTGGCCGGGGTGTATATCCCTCTTCATCTATAAAAACAGGTTGTAACGTATGGGCCTCTTGCCAGACCCAGAATGTTCATGGAGTCTATTGAAAGGCCAATGAGGTGAGAGTTTGGGCTCCAGACGATGGTGAATGTCTTTCACATCAGTTCAGCTTTCTGTGAACATTCTCTAGCTGCAGGTCCTGGTTTCTATTTAGAATCTGCTTATTGGAAGAAATAACATGTAGCTTAACAGTTACTTTTGTACTCTAATGATTCAACACACAATATTATTGTGTAAAGGTCACTTAAGTATGGCATTGGTTCCATTCAACAGCTAACTCTGTTCAGGTCTCACTTTTCTGCTTTTTCTTCACATATCTTCACATTTTCACTTTGCATAATGTTTTGGACCCCTCTTCCATAAGAAATTAGTCAGTGGTGCAGTTTCACGATACCCTAAGATTCACCTCCACTACTGGCTCAGATGTAGTAGGGGAATTCCCCTTTGGCTCAGAGGATAGAGTATGAGGCTCTGGATCACAGGGTCAGGGGTTCAAATCCCAGCCTGGGATATAGGTGTCAGTCTACCTTGCCTGAGTGCAGAAAAAACTCTGTAGGTGTAAGTCTACTTTGCCTGTGAGGGAAAATGACTATAGGTTTGTCCACCTCGAGAGAGTTGAAATGGACTTAAGATCCCAGGTAAAATAGGCAATTCTGGCCTTGGCTCAGTTGGGCTGTAAGAATAAATAAAATGGTGTCTTTGTCTTTAAAAAGGTTTAGAATGTCTAACAACGTATACAGTGGGGCAAAAAAGTATTTAGTCAGCCACCAATTGTGCAAGTTCTCCCACTTAAAAGATGAGAGAGGTCTCCAATTTTCATCATAAGTATACCTCAACTATGAGAGACAAAATGAGAAAAAAAAAATCCAGAAAATCACATTGAAGGATTTTTAATGAATTAATTGGTAAATTCCTCAGTAAAATAAGTATTTGCTCACCTACAAACAAGCAAGATTTCTGGCTCTCACAGACCTGTAACAACTTCTTTAAGAGGCTCCTCTGTCCTCCACTCGTTACCTGTATTAATGGCACCTGTTTGAACTCGTTATCAGTATAAAAGACACCTGTCCACAACCTCAAACAGTCAGACTCCAAACTCCACTATGGCCAAGACCAAAGAGCTGTCAAAGAACACCAGAAACAAAATTGTAGACCTGCACCAGGCTGGGAAGACTGAGTCTGCAATAGGTAAGCAGCTTGGTGTGAATAAATCAACTGTGGGAGCAATTATTAGAAAATGGAAGACATACAAGACCACTGATAATCTCCCTCGATCTGGGGCTCCACACAAGATCTCACCCCGTGGGGTCAAAATTATCACGAGAACAATGAGCAAAAATCCCAGAACCACATGGGTGGACCTAGTGAATGACCTGCAGAGAGCTGGGGCCAAAGTAACAAAGGCTACATCAGAAACACACTACGCCGCCAGGGGCTCAAATCCTGCAGTGCCAGACGTGTCCCCCTGCTTAAGCCAGTACATGTCCAGGCCCGTCTGAAGTTTGCTAGAGAGCATTTGGATGATCCAGAAGAGGATTTGGAGAATGTCATATGGTCAGATGAAACCAAAATAGAACTTTTTGGTAAAAACTCAACTTGTCATGCCTGGAGAAGAAAGAACACCATACCTACTGTGAAGCATGGGGGTGGAAACATCATACTTTGGGGCTGTTTTTCTGCAAAGGGACCAGGACGACTGATCCGTGTAAAGGAAAGAATGAATGGGGCCATGTATCGTGAGATTTTGAGTGAAAACCTCCGTCCACCAGCAAGGGCATTGAAGATGAAACGTGGCTGGGTCTTTCAGCATGACAATGATCCCAAACACGTCACCTGGGCAACGAAGGAGTGGCTTCGTAAGAAGCATTTCAAGGTCCTGGAGTGGCCTAGCCAGTCTCCAGATCTCAACCCCATAGAAAATCTTTGGAGGGAGTTGAAAGTCCGTGTTGCCCAGCGACAGCCCCAAAACATCACTGCTCTAGAGGAGATCTGCATGGAGGAATGGGCCAAAATACCAGCAACAGTGTGTGAAAACCTTGTGAACACTTACAGAAAACGTTTCACCTTTGTCATTGCCAACAAAGGGTATATAACAAAGTATTGAGATGAACTTTTGTTATTGACTAAATACTTATTTTACTGAGGAATTTACCAATTAATTCATTAAAAATCCTTCAATGTGATTTTCTGGATTTTTTTTTTCTTATTTTGTTTCTTATAGTTGAGGTATACCTATGATGAAAATTGGAGACCTCTCTCATCTTTTAAGTGGGAGAACTTGCACAATTGGTGGCTGACTAAATACTTTTTTACCCCACTGTATGCATCCACAAACCTGTCCACACACAACCTGAATATCAATAGGTGTTCTCGTGAGGTTGTTTCTAGATTTTGGGACCCTCTATAGATTGTTTGGTGACCCCAATTTTTATAATGGAGAGAAATTCAAACTCTTTAAAAGGATTTGTAGCAAACCATCAATCTGTTACACTTTATGGTAAATGGTAAATGGCGTTCACTTATATATCGCTTTTTTTCTCATCTCTGGATGACCAAAGCACTTTACAGATCCTGCTATCCACACATTCACACACTGATGACGGCAGAGCTGTCATACACAGGTGCTGGCCTGACCCACCAGGAGCAACTGGGTGTTCAGTGTCTTGCTCAAGGACACTTCAACATGCAGACTGCAGAAAGAGCGGGAATCGAACCCCTGACCCTCCGATCAGTATTCAGCCATACTACACGGAAAACAGGCTAGGTTTGTGAATCTAAAATTCAAAATAAAGATCTTAAGCTGTTTAAAGCTACATAAAATGAAATTAAAAGTTAAACAGTGGGGCTCCTCTGTGTCCATAGCAGTTAACAGATGCAGCATTTTTTTTTTTTAATTGAAATTTCAGGATCATCATCATCATAGCAGTCTGTCGGGGGCGACAATGACTGTTTCATTTAGGTCTGATCAGATTCCTCCACGCAGCTCTGTCCTTCGCCCTCCGCTGCCAGGAACTCCTGGCTTTGTTAACCTGGGCGATGTCCGAGCCAGTATACATAGTTCTTTAATATGAAACATAACTATTTTCTCCCTTCCTACCAAAAATGGTTAGAAAATAAAATAAACAGGGATATTGTCCAAAGGAACAGAAATTATATCAAACCATTACTGAGAATTAAAAATTCAACCATCATCCATAGAAATGCAGATAACAACACAAGATAAAAAGAAAGAAAAATGCCATGTTACCGAGAATAAAAATACAATAAAGGATCACCTGTTTTTGAAGTGTAAATAATAAAAGCAAAACCACAAGATCAATGCTAATGTTGTTTGAAAAGAATCAAATATTTAATTAACTGTTATTTTTTTTTTCCACAATATCTTTATTGAACCTTTTTTTTTTTTTTAACAAACATGATACAAACAATCAAACACTAACACTAAAGTACTACAAAAAAAAAAAAAAAAAAAATGCCCTAAAAACACCAACAACCACCAACAAAATCAAGTCTTCAACAATGCTCCTCTGTTTAGTCTAGACAATCCAATACAATCCAATACAAGTTGGCGTGCGGCAAAGATCATGTCAGCAGTTCCACAACCCTCTCTGAAGCCACACTGGCTCTCCAGCAGGTGACCGCCTTCAGTGTGCTGAATGAGGTGGTTGAGAAGGACTCTTGCAAGGATCTTGCCGGCGATGGCAAGGAGAGAGATCCCACGGTGGTTGTCGCAGGACTACCTGTTTCCTTTTCTCTTGGTGAGATGGACAATGGAGGCATCCTTGAGCTCCTGGGGGACAACTTCCTGCTGCCACATGGGCTGAAAGAGCTCAGTGAGTTTCTGTATTAGAACTGGTCCCCTCCTGCCTTGTAGATTTCAGCTGGGATGGAGTCAGAGCCTGGTCCTTTGTCATGCAAAATGAGTTTGATCACTTTTTGGACTTCTGATTCCGTTGGAGGTTCTACCAGAGGTGTGTTCACCTCTACTTGGGGCACGCGAGTGATGGCATCTGCATCGTCCCGAACAGACCATCTGACGAAGGTCTGTTCGGGACGCTGCTGAAATGTTCTGCCCATCTTTCCAGGATTGCGTTCTTGTCGGTGAGGAGAGTGGACCCGTCAGCACTGAGCAGTGGTGATGTTCCAGAAGACTGAGGCCCGTAGATGGTCTTAAGGGCATCATAGAAGCATTTGGAGTTGTTGCTGTCAGCGTACTGCTGTATTTCATCTGCCTTTTTGCTGAGCCAGAAGTCCTGCATCTCTCAGAGCTTTGCCTGCTCCTTTCCTTTGATGGAGTTGAAGGTTGCCTTCTTAGAGGCAGATCTGCTGTCTTGCTGGTACGTTCTGTGGGCTTCACGCTTCTTATCAAGCAGCTTTTGGATGTCCTCATTTTCATCAAACCAGTCTTGGTGTTTGTGCGTGTTCTGGCATAGATGAGTGAGTGAGGTGTCGTACACCATGTCCCTGAAAGCTGCCTAGTCTTCTTCTGCTCCGTGCACCCTGAGGTCAAGCTGACTAAGCTTGCTGTCCAGGTCCTCACTGAGGTTCTGTCGCACAGAGTGTTGTTCCAGCTTGCTGACACTGGGTCACTCGTTTGCCTTTTTCCCCTGTGGACGCCGTTTGAGCTGGATGTGCATGTTGAGCTTTGAGAGAATAAGTCTGTGATCCGTCCAGCAGTCTGCGCCACACATCGCCTTCATCACTCTAACGTCCTGCCTGTCTCTCCTTCTCACAATGATGTAATTGATCAGATGCCAATGCTTGCTGCATGGATGTATCCAGGAGGTCTTGTTGCGATTTGGCAAGTGGTAGACAGTATTAGTGATCAGAAGGTCATGAGAGGCGCACGTCTTCCAACAGGAGAAGACCGTTGCTGTTGCACTTTCCAACTCCATTTCTCCCAAGGACTCCTTCCCATGTCTGGTAATCTGTACCAACTCTGGTATTAAAGTCTCCAAGAACAATGAGTTTGTCCTCCTTTGGTACACCTTCAATGAGTGTCTCTAAGTCCTCATAAAACTGATCTTTGATCTCATCTGGGTTTGTCATGGTGGGAGCATATGCACTGATGAATGTGGCATGGTGTTTTCCTTGGAGGGGGAGCCACAGGGTAATGAGGTGGTCGTTGGTTCCTTTGGGGAGGCTGGTAAGCTTGCTGATCAGGTTGGATCTGATTGCAAAACCCACTCCTACTTCACGGCGCTCTTCACTGCCTCGGCCGCTCCAGAAAAAAGTGTAGCCGGCTTTGACTTCTGTCAGCTGACCTTCGTCTGCAAACCTGGTTTCGCTCAGAGCTGCGATGTGGATGTTGTACTTGCTGAGTTCTCTTGCGACAAGTGCTGTCCATCTCTCAGGTGTGTCCACTTTGGACCTGTCCATGAGCGTTTGCACATTCCAAGTGCCAGTAGTGAGTGATGTCACCTTAGTTGATTTCTTCTGAGAATTTCAACCACTAGGGTGGGATCCCCGTCAGCTGTGGCTTGCTGGCCAGGGTGTAGTGAAGCAGGCTATGTTTAGGGCACCTTTCCTAGCCCCTTCCTCAGGCCATGGAGGTGAGCAGAGCGAATCCTAAAGAGGGCTGCTCAGACACCCAGGGGGCTGCCGAACTCCACTGCTGCTTCGGTCAAGTAGAGAGCAACCCTATGCCCTGGGCTGCCTGTATGTGGGATTGTGGCTACAGCTTCAAATGTATCTGCACCTGCTGCTTCGTCACTTGCCCACCGCCACAGGACTTGGAGGGAGAGGAGGGGGGATGAGAAGGAAATTTGGGGGGGGGGGGGTGATGTCTTGACTTGCACATGAATTTGATTTAAGTGAGGGAGAGTTGCACAGGGACATCAGCTTCACTCTCTCGTCCCAGCCTATCTGGATCCAGTGGCAAGACGTAGTCAAGACTGCTGGAGATAGGTTAGGATGCAGTGGATGGCCAGCAGTTTCCTACGTGTCTCACTGTGCCCTAGTTGCGCTCCACAACGCTTTGCTGGGTCTGTCTTCCTGCCCGTTGAGCCAATCTGGTGGTTTCCTCCGTGCAGTCTACCGGGTCCAGTCTATGCATGCATAGGTAGACAAGCCCTACCTCACTGAGGGTTTCAAACCCGTCGGCTACCCTCAACCTGGTTTTGCCCACCAGTCAAAGCGATTTATTGGGGTGTGGTTGCTGTTGCCTGCAAACAGCTACTTGGAGCCTCAGGTGAGAGTTGAGTGCCAAGTGGGAGCCAAAGCGGACTGACCACCCAGAGGTGCGGCTGTTGCCCCGTCAGAGGTACTATCCCTCCCTGATACTCCATACACCCCAGGTCCTGGGTAGGTATGGTCTTAAGGAGAGAAATGTGGAAGAACAGATGGTTGTGGATATTGCTAGAAGTAGGGAAATGGCTTTGGTGAACACATACTTCAAGAGGAGAGAGGAACATAGGGTGACTTACAAGAGTAGAGGAAGGTGCACACAGGTAGACTACATCTTATGCAGAAGGAGAAATCTGAAAGAGATAGGAGACTGCAAGGTGGTGGTAAGGGAGACTGTAGCTAGGCAGCATCGGATGGTAGTCTGTAGGATGACTTTGCAAAGCAAGAAGAGGAGAACAGTGAAGGCAGAGCCAAAGCTTGAGTGGGGGAAGTTACAGAGGGAAGAAGGTTGCACAGAGTTCAGGAAGGAGTTGACACAGGCTCTGGGTGGTAGGGAAGAATTACCAGATGACTGGGAAAGTACAGCAAAAGTGTTGAGGGAAATGGGTAGAAAGGTATGTGTGTATCCAGTGGACAGAAAAAAGAAGACAGAGACTTGGTGGTGGAAAGAGAAGGTACAGGAAAGTATTCAAAGGAAGAGATTAGCAAAGAAAAAGTGGGATAGTCAGGGAGATGAAGAAAGTAGACAGGAGTATTTGGAATCTAGGCACATGACAAAGAGAGAGGTGGCAAAGGATAAGGCATTTAGTGAGTTGTATGAGAGGCTGGATACTAAGGAAGGAGAAAAGAAGTTGTATTGGCTGACTAGACGGAGAGATTGAGCTGGAAAGGATGTACAGCAAGTTAGGTTGATTAAGGACAGAAATGGTAATATACTAACAAATGACGAGTGTGTGTTGAGAATGTCGAAAGAGTTCTTTGAAGAGCTGACGAATAAAGAAAATGAGAAATAGAGGAGAGATGGATGAAGGAAAGATAGTGAATAAGGAAGTCCTGAGGATTAGCAAGGCGGAAGTAAGGGCAGCTTTGAAGAGGATGAAGAATGGAAAGGCTGTTGGTCCAAATGACATACCTGTGGAGGTATGGAAATGTTTAGGAGAGATGGCAGTGGACTTTTAAACCAGATTGTTTACCACAATCTTGGAGAGTGAGAGGATGCCCAAGGATTGGAGAAGAAGTGTTTTGGTACAGTCATGTGAAAAAATTAGGATACCCCATTAAATATTCAGTTGTTTATTAAGAAATGTTCACATATCTATGTCTAACCTTGTTTTTGTTTTTATTTGCATTTTTTAACATTTATTTTAGCCATTTTAAGTGGGAATGAATGTGGGAGGTGTCCTACTTTATTCCTCACTATTTGTTTAGAATTATATTTTACAGAAAATTTGAAAAAAGTCTTTAATTCATTTTTTTTTCCCACAATATCTTTATTGAACCTTTTTTTTTTTTTTTAACAAACATGATACAAACAATCAAACACTAACACTAAAGTACTACAAAAAAAAATGCACTAAAAACACCAACAACCACCAACAAAATCAAGTCTTCAACAATGCTCCTCTGTTTAGTCTAGACAATCCAATACATAAGTATACATATTATGTTCACCAGTTTGGAATTTACAAGGTCCACACACATCATTCACCTTCTTCTTCAAGAGTTATGTTTAAATTTTTTACATAATCAATAAAAGGTCTCCATATATTCTCAAACACAATTTCCTTTGATTTCAGTATATATGTTATTCTTTCTAATGGAAGGTTTGTTAACATCTGTCTTAACCACTGAGTCACATCTGGTCTATGAGTCTTTTTCCATAATAGTGCAATACATTTTTTGGCATTAAGCAAACTGAGGTCTATGAATGTTCTTTCACTTTTATTAAAATTATGCTTTTCTGGGTACAGACCCAACAAAAACAGTTTAGGATTCAATATGATTTGTTTTGAGATTATTTTTTCAATTGTTACCCTCACCTCTTCCCAAAACATTCTTATTAATCTACATTCCCATAAACAATGAAATAGGGTTCCTTTACTTTCCATGCATTTTGTGCATGTATCTGGTATATTTTTGTTATATCTATTTAACTCCTCCGGTGTAACATACATCCGCATTAACCATTTGAAATGTATCAATTTAAGGCGTGCATTTATTGATTTGGTTTGAGCTTCTGTACAAGCCAATTCCCATTGTTCCTCTGAAATTTCAATTTGCAGATCTTCTTTCCAGTAGTTTAATCTTTTCAGTGAATTTTCACTTGAAGATAGTGTCAATGAGTTATAAAACTCTGAAATAATACCCTTTCTTTTACTATCTTTCATCATCATTTTTTCCAAGGATGAATAAATAGGTCGAGTGAGAGCTTTATTTTGATTTGATCGAATAAAGTTTCTAAGTTGAAGATATTTAAAAAAATGTGTTCTATTGAGATTAAATTTGATCCTCAGCTCTTCAAAAGACATTATGTTATCTGCACATGGCAAATATAAATCCTGAATCTTTTGTATCCCTTTTAAATTCCATACTTTAAATACAGCGTCCGCTCTCCCTGGTTTAAAATATTGATTACCCCATATTGGACTAAATTGTGACAATAACTGTGGTTCTTTTAAGTAGTTTTTAGCTTCACACCATATTTTGATCATATGCTTTACAAATGGATTTTTAACTTGTTTTTGTAATTTTTTTGCCGAATCTGAGTATATGAATATGGGAAGAGGTAAAGGTAAATTGTATGATTCCATTTCAGTCCAGTGAGGGAGATCATTTGATGAAAAATAATATGTCATAGACCTCAGTTGTGCCGACCAATAATACAACATAAAATTTGGACATTTCAGACCTCCACGATCAAATGGTAAATATAATAAAGACAAACGTAATCTAGCCCTCCTGTTGTTCCATATAAATTCCACTAACTTTTTTTTTATTCTTGAGAATAGATCTAAAGGTGGTGATAAGGGAATGTATTGAAATAAATAAAGTATTTTAGGTAAAATATTACTTTTAAGTATATTGATTCTCCCGATCATCGACATTGGTAGTGACATCCATCTCTGAGTTAACTCATTGATATCTGACATTAAGGCTTCATAGTTGACACTGGCGACTGATTCTAGCTTAGGCACAATTTGGATTCCTAAACATTTAAACTGATTTACAACATTGAATTGATTTACCTCAGGGGCTGGGTAATTTCTCTGGGTCTCATTTAGCATTAATATTGAAGATTTAGTTTTATTTATTTTATATCCTGATATTTCCCCAAAATTCTTTATTAAATTCAACAAGGTTGGAATTGATTTTTTTAGATTCGACATAAACAAAATTATGTCATCGGCGTACAGGGAGATTTTATGTTCTGTTGGTCCAACTTTAATTCCATATATTTGTGAATGTAAACGTATCGCTATCGCTAAAGGTTCAATTGCCATAGTAAACAGTAAAGGTGAAAGTGGACAGCCTTGTCGACATCCTCTATTGATTTTTATTGGTTTTGAAATATTGTTATTTGTTAGGATTTCTGCTGTAGCATTATTGTATATTATTTGAACCCATTTTATGAAATTATTTCCAAGTCCAAACCTTTGTAGGACTTCAAAAAGAAAGGGCCATTCAACTCTATCAAAGGCCTTTTCGGCGTCCAGTGATAGGAGAGCTGTATCCGGTGCTTCTTTTTTTTTTTCACAATATCTTTATTGAACCCTTTTTTTTTTTTAACAAACATGATACAAACAATCAAACACTAACACTAAAGTACTACAAAAAAAAAAAAAATGCACTAAAAACACCAACAACCACCAACAAAATCAAGTCTTCAACAATGCTCCTCTGTTTAGTCTAGACTATCCAATACATAAGTATACATATTATGTTCACCAGTTTGGAATTTACAAGGTCCACACACATCATTCACCTTCTTCTTCAAGAGTTATGTTTAAATTTTTTACATAATCAATAAAAGGTCTCCATATATTCTCAAACACAATTTCCTTTGATTTCAGTATATATGTTATTCTTTCTAATGGAAGGTTTGTTAACATATGTCTTAACCACTGAGTCGCATCTGGTCTATGAGTCTTTTTCCATAATAGTGCAATACATTTTTTGGCATTAAGCAAACTGAGGTCTATGAATGTTCTTTCACTTTTATTAAAATTATGCTTTTCTGGGTACAGACCCAACAAAAACAGTTTAGGATTCAATATGATTTGTTTTGAGATTATTTTTTCAATTGTTACCCTCACCTCTTCCCAAAACATTCTTATTAATCTACATTCCCATAAACAATGAAATAGGGTTCCTTTACTTTCCATGCATTTTGTGCATGTATCTGGTATATTTTTGTTATATCTATTTAACTCCTCCGGTGTAACATACATCCGCATTAACCATTTGAAATGTATCAATTTAAGGCGTGCATTTATTGATTTGGTTTGAGCTTCTGTACAAGCCAATTCCCATTGTTCCTCTGAAATTTCAATTTGCAGATCTTCTTTCCAGTAGTTTAATCTTTTCAGTGAATTTTCACTTGAAGATAGTGTCAATGAGTTATAAAACTCTGAAATAATACCCTTTCTTTTACTATCTTTCATCATCATTTTTTCCAAGGATGAATAAATAGGTCGAGTGAGAGCTTTATTTTGATTTGATCGAATAAAGTTTCTAAGTTGAAGATATTTTAAAAAATGTGTTCTATTGAGATTAAATTTGATCCTCAGCTCTTCAAAAGACATTATGTTGTCTGCACATGGCAAATATAAATCCTGAATCTTTTGTATCCCTTTTAAATTCCATACTTTAAATACAGCGTCCGCTCTCCCTGGTTTAAAATATTGATTACCCCATATTGGACTAAATTGTGACAATAACTGTGGTTCTTTTAAATAGTTTTTAGCTTCACACCATATTTTGATCATATGCTTTACAAATGGATTTTTAACTTGTTTTTGTAATTTTTTTGCCGAATCTGAGTATATGAATATGGGAAGAGGTAAAGGTAAATTGTATGATTCCATTTCAGTCCAGTGAGGGAGATCATTTGATGAAAAATAATATGTCATAGACCTCAGTTGTGCCGACCAATAATACAACATAAAATTTGGACATTTCAGACCTCCACGATCAAATGGTAAATATAATAAAGACAAACGTAATCTAGCCCTCCTGTTGTTCCATATAAATTCCACTAACTTTTTTTTTATTCTTGAGAATAGATCTAAAGGTGGTGATAAGGGAATGTATTGAAATAAAGTATTTTAGGTAAAATATTACTTTTAAGTATATTGATTCTCCCGATCATCGACATTGGTAGTGACATCCATCTCTGAGTTAACTCATTGATATCTGACATTAAGGCTTCATAGTTGACACTGGCGACTGATTCTAGCTTAGGCATAATTTGGATTCCTAAATATTTAAACTGATTTACAACATTGAATTGATTTACCTCAGGGGCTGGGTAATTTCTCTGGGTCTCATTTAGCATTAATATTGAAGATTTAGTTTTATTTATTTTATATCCTGATATTTCCCCAAAATTCTTTATTAAATTCAACAAGGTTGGAATTGATTTTTTTAGATTCGACATAAACAAAATTATATCATCGGCGTACAGGGAGATTTTATGTTCTGTTGGTCCAACTTTAATTCCATATATTTGTGAATGTAAACGTATCGCTATCGCTAAAGGTTCAGTTGCCATAGTAAACAGTAAAGGTGAAAGTGGACAGCCTTGTCGACATCCTCTATTGATTTTTATTGGTTTTGAAATATTGTTATTTGTTAGGATTTCTGCTGTAGCATTATTGTATATTATTTGAACCCATTTTATGAAATTATTTCCAAGTCCAAACCTTTGTAGGACTTCAAAAAGAAAGGGCCATTCAACTCTATCAAAGGCCTTTTCGGCGTCCAATGATAGGAGAGCTGTATCCGGTGCTTCTTTATTAAAATAAATAATATTAAATAGTCTTACATTATGGAAGCCTTGTCTACCCTTTATAAAGCCATTCTGATCTCGATTAATAATATTTGGTAAAATTTCTTGTATTCGTCTTGCTAAAATTTTACAGATTATCTTAAGGTCGGCGTTTAATAGGCTTATTGGTCTCATATTTTCACATTTATTAGAGGGCTTACCTGGTTTTGGCAGCAGTATAATTAAGGCATTATTTATGTATGATGGTAAATTATTATTTTGAAATGCTTCTAAAACCATTTCCAAAAAAGGTTTTATTAATTTATTCTTAAATTTTTTATAAAGGTCAACTGGAAGACCATCTGGTCCTGCACTTTTTCCTGATTTCATATTATCAATGGCTAGCCCAACTTCTTCTTGACTAATTTTAGACTCCAATATCTCCCTGTTTTCATTTGGAATACACGGTATAGATAGTTCGTTCAAAAACCCATTTAGTTTTGTTAAATCAGGTTCATTTTTGGTATCATATAATTTTTCATAGTAATCTCTAAAGGCTCTATTAATTTCTAAAGGATCTATAACTACCTGTCCATTACTTATAATACTGGTAATTGGTGTTTTAATTTCTAATTGTTTAATCTGCCATGCTAATAATTTTCCTGATTTTTCACCTTGTTCATAAAAAGATTGTTTCAATCTTAGAAGACTCGAGGCAGCTCTATTCGCTGATTTTTTGTCGTATTCAGCTCTCAAAATCAGTAATTCATTCTCCAACCTTGGGTCACTTCCTGCATACACTTTTTCCTGAAGACTTTTTATTTTATGTTCCAATTTAGCTCTCTCCTCTCGAGTCTTCTTAGATTTTGATCCTGTATAACTAATAATATGTCCCCTAATAAAAGCTTTGAAAGCCTCCCACTTTACACTTGCTGATGTTTGTGTAGTATTGATGTCAAAGAACTCGTCTATCTGTTTTTCTATATACTTGACAAATTCCTCATCCTGAAGCCATTTATGCTGAAATTGCCATCTACCTGATTCCTTTGTCAATTTTTTATCTACATATATTAGACAACAGGGTGCATGATCAGAGATCACGATGTTATCATAAAAGCAGTTTTGAATCTTGGACCTTAATTCTGTGGAAATCAAAAAATAATCAATACGTGAGAATGTCTTGTAGGTACTGGAATAACAAGAATAGGCTTTAACTTGTGGTTTCATTTCTCTCCATATATCTAACAATCTCAATTCTTTCATAAAATGATTAATAGTCATCCTACATCCAATGTGCGTACAATCCAGTCCTGTTGATCTATCTATACCTGGATTCAATGTACAATTAAAATCCCCTGCTATTATATGTTGCCCTGTAAGTGATGATAAGATAAGAAATAAATTAGCAAAGAACTTCTGATCATCTATATTGGGACCATATAAGTTCCTTTAATTCATTTTTAATTATTTAGTTGTATTACATGAATCTCCCAGTATTTTAAACACTGATATTAAATATCCATATGTCCAAATATGTAAAAAAAAACAACACACACACAGGCTTATGAGGGGTGTCCTAATCTTTTCACATGACTATACCAATTTTCAAGAACAAAGGAGATGCTCAGAGCTGTAGTAACTACAGAGGCATAAAATTGATCAGCCACACTCTGAAGATGTGGGAAAGAGTTGTTGAAGCCAGGTTAAGAGGAGAGGTGACAATCAGTGAGCAGCAGTACGGTTTCATGCCAAGAAAGAGTACTACAGATGCAGTGTTTGCTGTAAGAGTACTGATGGAGAAGTATAGAGAAGGTCAGAAGGAGTTGCACTGTGTCTTTGTAGAACTAGAGAAAGCATATGGTAGGGTGCCGAGAGGAAGTGTGGTACTGTATGAGAAAGTCAGGAGTGGCAGAGAAGTATGTGTGAGTGGTTCAAGACATGTATGAGGACAGCGAGATGGTAGTGAAGTGCGCTGTAAGAGTAACGGATGAATTTAAGGTGGGGGTGGGATTACATCAGGGATCAACTCTGAGCCCCTTCTTGTTTGCCATGGTGATGGACAGGCTGACAGACAAGGTCAGGCAGGAGTCTCCGTGGCCATGATGTTTGCAGACGACATTGTGATGTGCAGTGAGAATAGGGAGCAGGTGAAAGAGAACCTGGAGAGGTGGAGGTATGCTCTGGAGAGCAGAGGAATGAAAGTCAGTAGAAGTAAGACAGAATACATGAGTGTGAATGAGAGGGAGGCAGGTGCAGTGGTGAAGATGGAAGGAGTAGCGGTAGTGAAAGTAAATGAGTTTTAATACCTGAGGTCAGCCATCCATCATCATCATCATAGCAGTCTGTCGGGGGCGACAATGACTGTTTCATTTAGGTCTGATCAGATTCCTTCACACAGCTCTGTCCTTCGCCTTCTACTGCCAGGAACTCCTGACCTTGTTAACCCAGGCGATGTCTGAGCCGGCGTGGGTTGCTCTCTGACTGACCATTTCATGAAACTGCTTGCATAGTATTTGAGTACCGCTAGCTGTGCCTGATTGAAGTTACTGCTGCCAGGGGGGTGGGGTCAATCAGTTATTAATTCAAGGGTTCACATACTTTTTCCACCAGTGCTGTGAGGTTTTTGTGGTTGTTCTCAATAAAGGCATGAAAAATCAGTATCTTTTTGTGTTATTATTTTAGACACGAAACCTATCATCTGGTCAGTCACTGCAAAAGATACTGGAATCAACCAAAGCAATGGGAAATGCATAAAAGAGGTGAAGAAGAGAGTGCAGGCAGGGTGGACTAGGTGGAGATGAGTGTCAGGGTGATGTGTGACAAAGGTAGCAGCAAGAGTGAAAGGGAAGATTTACAAGAGGGTAGTGAGACCTACTATGATGTATGGTTTGGAGACAGTGGTGCTGACAAAAAGACAGGAGGTGGAGGTGGTAGAGTTGAAGATGCTAAGATTTTCATTGGGAGGGACTAGGAGGGACAAGATTAGAAATGAGTATATCAGAGGGACAGCTCATATTGAGCGGTTTGGAGACAAAATAAGAGAGGCAAGGCTGAGATGGTTTGGACATACGCAGAGAAGGGATAGTAGATATAATAGACAAAGGATGTTGAAGATAGAGCTACCAGCCAGGAGGAAAAGAGGAAGTCTACAGCGAAGATTCATGGATGTAGTGAAGGAGGACATGGAGAGGGTTGGTGTTACAGAGGAGGATGCAAGGGATAGGGTGAGATGGAGACAGATGATCCGCTGTGGTGACCCCTAAAGGGAGCAGCCGAAAAAAGAAGACCATTGCTACTCTAACACTGGGTTATTTCTTCATTTTGCAAAGCTTCAAAGGTGTCTGTTATAACTTTGGTTCTGTCATTCAATTGTGTAACTGAGCTAAAGGTGTGGTTCATGTGTCCAGGTTTCAGAATTGACAGTGTCACAAACTGACACACAGATTGACTAACTAAATGTTTGTTTAGCTTTACTTATTAATTATCAAATTCTTAAGCTCATTTATTTAGAGTTCTTATATACAGTGGTGTGAAAAAGTGTTTGCCCCTTCCAGATTTCTCATTTTTTTGTATGTTTGTCACACTTAAATGTTTCAGATCATCAAGCAAATTTAAATATTAGACAAAGATAACACAAGTAAACACAAAATGCAGTTTTTAAATGAAGGTGTTTATTATTAAGGGAAAAAAAATCCAAACCTACATGGCCCTGTGTGAAAAAGTGATTGCCCCTAAACCTAATAACTGGTTGGGCCACCCTTAGCAGCATCAACTGCAACCAAGCATTTGCGATAACTGACAATGAGTCTTTTACAGCGCTGTGGAGGAATTCTGGCCCACTCATCTTTGCAGAATTGCTGTAATTCAGCCACGTTGGAGGGTTTTCGAGCATGAACCACCTTTTTAAGGTCATGCCACAGCATCTTAGCCGGATTCAGGTCAGGACTTTGACTAGGCCACTCCAAAGTCTTCATTTTGTTTTTCTTAAGCCATTCAGAGGTGGACTTGCTGGTGTGTTTTGGATCATTGTCCTGCTGCAGAATCCAAGTGCGCTTCAGCTTGGGGTCACGAACAGATGGCTGGACATTCTCCTTCAGGATTTTTTTGGTAGACAGCAGAATTCATGCTTCCATTTACCACAGCCAAGTCTTCCAGGTCCTGAAGCAGCAAAATGGCCCCAGACCATCACTACTACCACCATATTTTGCTGTTGATATGATGTTCTTTTTCTGAATTGCTGTATTACTTTTACGCCAAATGTAATGGGATACACACCTTCCAAAAAGTTCAGTTTTTGTTTCGTCAGTCCACAGAGTATTTTCTCAAAAGTATTGGGAGTCATCAAGATTTTTTCTGGCAAAACTGAGAAGAGACTCTGTGTTCTTTTTGCTCAGCAGTGGTTTTTGTCTTGGAACTCTGCCATGCAGGCCACTTTTGCCCAGTCTCTTTCTTATGGTGGAGTCATGAACACTGACCTTAACTGAAGCAAGTGAGGCCTGCAGTTCTTTGGATGTTGTTGTGGGGTCTTTTGTGACCTCTTGGATGAGTCATTGCTGTGCTCTTGTGGTAATTTTTTTTTTTCCACAATATCTTTATTGAACCTTTTTTTTTTTTTTTTTTTTTTTTTTTAACAAACATGATACAAACAATCAAACACTAACACTAAAGTACTACAAAAAAAAATGCACTAAAAACACCAACAACCACCAACAAAATCAAGTCTTCAACAATGCTCCTCTGTTTAGTCTAGACAATCCAATACCTAAGTATACATATTATGTTCACCAGTTTGGAATTTACAAGGTCCACACACATCATTCACCTTCTTCTTCAAGAGTTATGTTTAAATTTTTTACATAATCAATAAAAGGTCTCCATATATTCTCAAACACAGTTTCCTTTGATTTTAGTATATATGTTATTCTTTCTAATGGAAGGTTTGTTAACATCTGTCTTAACCACTGAGTCACATCTGGTCTATGAGTCTTTTTCCATAATAGTGCAATACATTTTTTGGCATTAAGCAAACTGAGGTCTATGAATGTTCTTTCACTTTTATTAAAATTATGCTTTTCTGGGTACAGACCCAACAAAAACAGTTTAGGATTCAATATGATTTGTTTTGAGATTATTTTTTCAATTGTTACCCTCACCTCTTCCCAAAACATTCTTATTAATCTACATTCCCATAAACAATGAAATAGGGTTCCTTTACTTTCCATGCATTTTGTGCATGTATCTGGTATATTTTTGTTATATCTATTTAACTCCTCCGGTGTAACATACATCCGCATTAACCATTTGAAATGTATCAATTTAAGGCGTGCATTTATTGATTTGGTTTGAGCTTCTGTACAAGCCAATTCCCATTGTTCCTCTGAAATTTCAATTTGCAGATCTTCTTTCCAGTAGTTTAATCTTTTCAGTGAATTTTCACTTGAAGATAGTGTCAGTGAGTTATAAAACTCTGAAATAATACCCTTTCTTTTACTATCTTTCATCATCATTTTTTCCAAGGATGAATAAATAGGTCGAGTGAGAGCTTTATTTTGATTTGATCGAATAAAGTTTCTAAGTTGAAGATATTTAAAAAAATGTGTTCTATTGAGATTAAATTTGATCCTCAGCTCTTCAAAAGACATTATGTTGTCTGCACATGGCAAATATAAATCCTGAATCTTTTGTATCCCTTTTAAATTCCATACTTTAAATACAGCGTCCGCTCTCCCTGGTTTAAAATATTGATTACCCCATATTGGACTAAATTGTGACAATAACTGTGGTTCTTTTAAATAGTTTTTAGCTTCACACCATATTTTGATCATATGCTTTACAAATGGATTTTTAACTTGTTTTTGTAATTTTTTTGCCGAATCTGAGTATATGAATATGGGAAGAGGTAAAGGTAAATTGTATGATTCCATTTCAGTCCAGTGAGGGAGATCATTTGATGAAAAATAATATGTCATAGACCTCAGTTGTGCCGACCAATAATACAACATAAAATTTGGACATTTCAGACCTCCACGATCAAATGGTAAATATAATAAAGACAAACGTAATCTAGCCCTCCTGTTGTTCCATATAAATTCCACTAACTTTTTTTTTATTCTTGAGAATAGATCTAAAGGTGGTGATAAGGGAATGTATTGAAATAAATAAAGTATTTTAGGTAAAATATTACTTTTAAGTATATTGATTCTCCCGATCATCGACATTGGTAGTGACATCCATCTCTGAGTTAACTCATTGATATCTGACATTAAGGCTTCATAGTTGACACTGGCGACTGATTCTAGCTTAGGCATAATTTGGATTCCTAAATATTTAAACTGATTTACAACATTGAATTGATTTACCTCAGGGGCTGGGTAATTTCTCTGGGTCTCATTTAGCATTAATATTGAAGATTTAGTTTTATTTATTTTATATCCTGATATTTCCCCAAAATTCTTTATTAAATTCAACAAGGTTGGAATTGATTTTTTTAGATTCGACATAAACAAAATTATGTCATCGGCGTACAGGGAGATTTTATGTTCTGTTGGTCCAACTTTAATTCCATATATTTGTGAATGTAAACGTATCGCTATCGCTAAAGGTTCAATTGCCATAGTAAACAGTAAAGGTGAAAGTGGACAGCCTTGTCGACATCCTCTATTGATTTTTATTGGTTTTGAAATATTGTTATTTGTTAGGATTTCTGCTGTAGCATTATTGTATATTATTTGAACCCATTTTATGAAATTATTTCCAAGTCCAAACCTTTGTAGGACTTCAAAAAGAAAGGGCCATTCAACTCTATCAAAGGCCTTTTCGGCGTCCAATGATAGGAGAGCTGTATCCGGTGCTTCTTTATTAAAATAAATAATATTAAATAGTCTTCTTACATTATGGAAGCCTTGTCTACCCTTTATAAAGCCATTCTGATCTCGATTAATAATATTTGGTAAAATTTCTTGTATTCGTCTTGCTAAAATTTTACAGATTATCTTAAGGTCGGCGTTTAATAGGCTTATTGGTCTCATATTTTCACATTTATTAGAGGGCTTACCTGGTTTTGGCAGCAGTATAATTAAGGCATTATTTATGTATGATGGTAAATTATTATTTTGAAATGCTTCTAAAACCATTTCCAAAAAAGGTTTTATTAATTTATTCTTAAATTTTTTATAAAGGTCAACTGGAAGACCATCTGGTCCTGCACTTTTTCCTGATTTCATATTATCAATGGCTAGCCCAACTTCTTCTTGACTAATTTTAGACTCCAATATCTCCCTGTTTTCATTTGGAATACACGGTATAGATAGTTCGTTCAAAAACCCATTTAGTTTTGTTAAATCAGGTTCATTTTTGGTATCATATAATTTTTCATAGTAATCTCTAAAGGCTCTATTAATTTCTAAAGGATCTATAACTACCTGTCCATTACTTATAATACTGGTAATTGGTGTTTTAATTTCCAATTGTTTAATCTGCCATGCTAATAATTTTCCTGATTTTTCACCTTGTTCATAAAAAGATTGTTTCAATCTTAGAAGACTCGAGGCAGCTCTATTCGCTGATTTTTTGTCGTATTCAGCTCTCAAAATCAGTAATTCATTCTCCAACCTTGGGTCACTTCCTGCATACACTTTTTCCTGAAGATTTTTTATTTTATGTTCCAATTTAGCTCTCTCCTCTCGAGTCTTCTTAGATTTTGATCCTGTATAACTAATAATATGTCCCCTAATAAAAGCTTTGAAAGCCTCCCACTTTACACATGCTGATGTTTGTGTAGTATTGATGTCAAAGAACTCGTCTATCTGTTTTTCTATATACTTGACAAATTCCTCATCCTGAAGCCATTTATGCTGAAATTGCCATCTACCTGATTCCTTTGTCAATTTTTTATCTACATATATTAGACAACAGGGTGCATGATCAGAGATCACGATGTTATCATAAAAGCAGTTTTGAATCTTGGACCTTAATTCTGTGGAAATCAAAAAATAATCAATACGTGAGAATGTCTTGTAGGTACTGGAATAACAAGAATAGGCTTTAACTTGTGGTTTCATTTCTCTCCATATATCTAACAATCTCAATTCTTTCATAAAATGATTAATAGTCATCCTACATCCAATGTGCGTACAATCCAGTCCTGTTGATCTATCCACACCTGGATTCAATGTACAATTAAAATCCCCTGCTATTATATGTTGCCCTGTAAGTGATGATAAGATGAGAAATAAATTAGCAAAGAACTTCTGATCATCTATATTGGGACCATATAAGTTCACAAGATTTATATTTTCTAATAGCAAAGAGCCTTGAATGATTACATATCTTCCAAATTTGTCTCCAATTACATTTTTCACTTGAAAAGGAACTGATTTATGTATGAGAGTCATAACTCCCCTGGCTCGGGATGAAAATGAAGAGGTGAATACACTTCCCTGCCATCTGCTCCTAATTCTTTTAACATCCTCCTCTATCAGATGAGTTTCTTGTAAAAACACAATTCTTGAACCCATGTCCTTTATTTTATTCATAACTTGTTTAAGTTTTTTTAAATTTTGTAGACCTCTGCAATTCCATGAAGTTAAATTAAGATTAACACTTTGGTCCATGATCAATAGAGAGTTTGGGATTACCTTGCAGTGTAAACATGCTCATACAGAGAAGCAAAAACATGAGTGGTTGAACATTCATCCTACAAACTACACACAAACAAATTTCCCCTTCCCACACTTGTGGCAAACCCCCCAAAATCAAAAGAAAAATTCTGTCTCCCGATATAGCCATCGACCGTTCCACACCCACGGGGAACAGCCTAAGCCACTCCTTCTTCATCCTCCCAATCACCCTAACTCTACTGCTTTTAATGACGTAACATTAACTCTCCTCTGTAGTTTTCCAACTTAACTCCAAAATTTTTAACAACTTTGTACATCATAGTTTTTTTTTTTTTGTTGTTTTTTTAATATATAATACAATCTATATTTTGTAAACTTACTATTTACTTCAAGTCAGTCAGATGCCTGTGCAAATGCTTAATTATTCTACCTTATATTTTGTTCATGCTTAGCTCCCACCAGTCTCTTCTTCTTCTTTGATCTTCTTGATGAACTCCTGCGCCTCCTCTGGGGTCTTGAAGATGTGGGTTCTGCCCTCATACGTGGTCAGCAGTCTCGCAGGATAGATTACACCATGACGAATCCCAAGGTTGTGCAGCTCCTTACGTACGGGATCAAACTGCTTCCTCAATTGCTGGATTCCTGTAGCCAAATCTGGGTAGAACCGCACCTGCTGGTCCTGGTGTTTAATCTCTCCTTTAGCGCGTGCAGCGTTGAAGATCTTCATCCTGTCTCTGTTGCTAAGAAACTTCATAATTAAGGTCCTCGGCGGTCCCTTATCTCTCCGTGGGCCAATACGATGTGCTTTTTCCAGAATCACTGCTGATTGCAACTCCTCGCTGCCCAGCACCTCCGGAATCCACTTTTCCAGAAAGGAACATACGTCCCGACCTTCTGATTCCTCTGGAAGACCCACCAGCCTCAAATTATTCTGTCTCGACCGAGATTCCAAATCCAAAATATTATCTTCCAGAGATTTATTTTTTTTTTCCAAAGTGCGCACCTTTAATTGAAGACGGGTGACGTCATCTTCAGCACTAGCGAGACGGAGCTCCATCTGCGCCGTTCGTTCTACACAGTCACCCAATTCCTTTCTTATTCCTTCCAACGCTGTCATAATCCCATCAAATCTAGAGGAAAAGTCCGCTCTCATTGAACTCATGGCAGCCATCAGCGCATCTGCGCCATTCCCCGCAGAAATCGCAGCGTTGCCAGCCGCCTCCGCCATATATGGAGTTTTGTTTACTGCGTCACAGACCTGAAAGTCCGTTAATTTGGACTGTTTCGGCGGCTCGCTTTTTCCTTTTCCTGGTTTTCCAGCCTTAGGCTTCGCCGACATATCCTCGCCCAAATGCTGGGATACGTTCTGTCCCAAATGAGAGAGTTATTTGCCGATTTTTTTCTCCAGGAGCAGAGCAGAGCGAGACACGTCCGTCCTACGTGGCAGCCATAACCGGAAGTCGCTCTTGTGGTAATTTTGGTCGGCTGGCCACTCCTAGGAAGGTTCACCACTGTTCAATCTTTTCGCCATTTGTGGGTCATGGCTCTTATTGTGATTCACTGGAGTCCCAAAGCTTTTGAAAGGGCTTTATAACCTTTTCCAGACTGATAGATCTCAATTACTTCATTTCTCATTTGTCCTGAATTTCTTTGGATCGCAGCATGACGTCTAGCTTTTGAGGATGTTTTGGTCTACTTCACTTTGTCAGGCAGGTCCTATTTAAGGGATTTCTTGATTGAGAACAGGTGTGGCAGTAATCAGGCCTGGGTGTGGCTAGAGAAATTGAACTCAGCTTTCCAAAGATGTGATAAGCCACAGTTAATTTATGTTTTAACATGGGTGGGGGGGTCACTTTTTCACACAGGGCCATGTCGGTTTGGATTTTTTTTTTTTACCCTTAATAATTAAACACCATTTAAAAACTGCATTTTGTGTTTACTTGTGTTATCTTTGTCTAATATTTAAATTTGTTTGATGATCTGAAACATTTCAATGTGACAAATATACAAAAAAATGAGAAATCAGGAAGGGGGCAAACACTTTTTCACACCACTGTATCTGTAAACTATAAGTGGTGCCCCCTAGTGTTAGAATGAGGTAATTTAATAAATATCAATATAGTTATTAGTTATTCATAATTATATTGAAATAATAATTATAGCATAACCCTACACTGTAGCAGGAGCAGCACTGGAGAATTTATTGTTAAACTTTGCTGTGATGTAGCATGCAGCCTCAGCTACAACCAAGTCATAACTGAACATGCGATGTAGAAAATTCCAGTGCGCCAAGGGAAGTGGGGGACTGAGATTCATAGCTTTTCTTGTCT
Organism: Pholidichthys leucotaenia; assembly: GCA_020510985.1. NCBI lineage: Eukaryota > Metazoa > Chordata > Actinopteri > Cichliformes > Pholidichthyidae > Pholidichthys > Pholidichthys leucotaenia. The sequence goes on from CM035849.1 coordinate 240,531,791, forward strand.
GCTCCAATCACTTGCAGAAATACACCACCGAGGGTGTAACAAGTTTTGACACACACCACTTCCAAAGTTCACACCTTTCCCTTTCTCCTTACATCAATACCCCCCTCTCTTTCTTCAGCTTTACACTCTCTGCTTGTTCACTTATTGGACTCTGTTCCAGTAGTTGCAGATCTTCAGCCGCCTCAGTTTGCTTCCTGAGGTTTTGTGAGGAAATTCCAGCACCATGGATCTACTGACAGGATCTGTCCTCATCACATTTTGCAGAAAGACCCTTTGTCAGAAAGCTGTGAACTATCTCCATCATCCGCCCACTGCAGGCCCCTCTTTATGTCCATGCTACTGATCACACTGTATGGCATTCAGTGAAAAACATCACTCTTTCCTCCTGCTGTTTGTACAACCCGTATTAAAATGCATACATACCGGGCCCAGTCAAAGACTCCCATATTACTGGCAAACTGAACCTCATTCCTGCTAGCTTTGTTGGTGAATGATAGCACCTGTCCTCTGCAACGAGACGCTCATTGTTTCAGTCCACGTCTGAGGGGAGATTAGCCAACACCAATTGGCCTCACATATCATTTCACCTCTGAATTAGGCCTCCTTCAAACTCTCATATCCAAAGAAATGTGTCAGAAAATAATCCCCTTCAGGGCACTAGCAGTGCACATTTGTGGAGCAGAAGTGAATATGATATTGGTTCTGGTTAAGTACTGTACTCAAGGCCACCTAGAAACAGGGCCTTTTATAATCCCAGCCAACTATAAATATTGGAAGCTGCAGCGCTTGATTGTTTTAATAGCAGCAGATGTGGCAATTAACACCACCTTATAAAGCCCACTTGTATATTTGTTTTACCGCTAACAAATGTTCCCACAAATATGACTTGATTGTGGGAATGAACATTAGTGAAATGGAGAGAGTTGATATGAAGAAGGGCTCAGCTCAATCGTGTGTATACAATTAAGGGGGGTTCCCAACTGAGAATTGTCAAATAACGGCTCAGTTCATCTCTGTTACCACTTTATAACTTTTAGCTAAAATGTGCTAGATGAGAAAAAGACCAAAAAAAAAAAAAAAAAAAAAAAGCTCAGTTTTTGTTCTTTGTTTTTTTTATTCTCATGATCAGTCTTGTGAGAGAAAATCAATGTCTCTGGATTTATTCAGCTGTCATCCCACTGGTTTGAATTTAAAAAACCCATAACCAGTTTGAATTGTGTGTCTTGCTGTCATCTAAAGGCACAACAATAGCTCGGTTGTGAACATTTTGTGGTTTTGACTGTGCTGTTTTGGCTTGTTATTCCCAGGCCAATGGGACAGTCCTACAGACATTTTAGTGCTGTAACCATAACAAGTTATAAGTAAATAACCATAACATATACTTATAACCATAACAAGTTATAAGTAAATAAACACTGTTGGGTCCGGGAGTCAGACTCGATCTCTGTTTTTAAGAACATGGTAAAATCCTTCCTTTTCAATATAGCCTACAATTAGGGAGGGATCTTGTGTCTCTTAACCCCCCTTTTGTTTTGCTGTTAATAGATTCAGACTGCCGGGTGACCTCCAATAATGTACTTGGTTTCTCATTGTTCCTGTTCTTTATGTCTGTTCTCTTCATCCTCTCTATCCCCTCACCCCCAGCCAGTCGCAGCAGATGACTGCTCCTCCCTGAGCCTGGTTCTGCTAGAGGTTTCTTCCTGTTAAATGGGAGTTTTTCCTCTCCACCGTCTCTAAGTGCTTGCTCACAGAGGATCATCTGATTGCTGGGTCTTTCTGCAATTGTGGGGTTTTCCCTGCATTTGGTAGTGCTATGAGATGACGTTTGTTGTGATATGGTGCTATATAAATAAAGCTGAATTGAATTGAATTAATTAACGATCGGGCTCTTTTGGTAATTTTTACTGATGCACTGTAACACTTGGGTTACCAGGACTAGAGATTTTTAACCTATTCCATTCTTTTTTAAGGCTGTATTTTTACATTGCGTAGACCAGTAATGAATTTTGTTGGATGATAAATTGTCCTAGAAATTATCATAAATAATATTTATGTTGATGTAATGAAGACCATATTACATTACATTACATTACGATATGATGATATAATGACAAAAATTCATCCTTTCAAAGAGCTTCTCCTCCTCCTCCTTCTCCTTCTGCCTGCTTCCTTTAGGGATCGCCACAGCGGATCATCTGCCTCCATCTTACCTTTGCCTCTCTTACTTTTTCTCCAAACCGCTCAACCTGAGCTGTCCCTCTGACATATTCATTTCTAATGCTGTCCCTCCTAGTCCCTACTACTGGAGTGGTGGTCTAGTGGTAGAGCATCCACCCCACAGCCGGGAGGTCGTGGGTTCAAGCCCCGTCTGGGTCATACCAGAGGCCATATAAAAATGGTACTTCCCCCTTCTAGCTTGGTGCTCAGCATAATAGAATGGAGGAAGGAAAAGTTCTTTGTGGTGGCGCATTGCATGGCAGTGGCCCCTCTGATTCTAGATGTGATTAACATTGTAGATAGGAGAAATGTAATTTAATTCTACTGTACATGATTGGCTGTATGGATGGAATAACAATAAAGTTGCCTTCTTCTTCTTCTTGTCACTCCCATTAAGAATCTTAGCATCTTCAACTGCCACCTGTCAGTGCCACCATCTCCAAACCATACATCATAGCAGGTCTCACTTTTGTCTTTCGGCTGCTCCCTTTTGGGGTTGCCACAGCGTATCATCACCTTATATTGCAATGATCCACATGTTGATTTGGCAAGGGTTTGTTTTTTTTACACCGTATGCCCTTCCTGACACAACCCTGGCCATTTTATCCTGGCTTGGGACCGGCACAGGGAGTACACTGGCTTGTGCACCCCCTGTGGCTGGGTAATCAATAGCAGGGCTCACTACAGTCTTATAAATCTTCCTTTTCACTCTAGCTGCTATCCTTCTGTTGCAAATCACCCCTGACACTCATGTCGTTAAACTGCTCACCTGCAACATGCCAGCTTTATGCAGATGATGCAGTGATATATATGGCTGCCAAGACACCGACACAGGCTACTGACATCCTATCTAAGTGTATGGCTGCTGTCCAAAAGTGGCTCTTTCAAAATCATTTACTGTTGAACCTCAAAAAAAAAAAAAACTGTTTCTCAATTAAGAAATCTAACCAGCAATGTTTTAAAGTTAACATACATAATCAAGGAATCATTTCAGTGACAGAATTCAAATTCCTTGGAGTTGTACTAGACCCTCAACTCGAATTCAATTACCACATAAAGAAAATTTCAAAATCGATTAAAAAAGTCTGAACTGTTTAAAATTAATCAGAAATTACATACCAAAACAGGCAGCCCTACTGTACATGCATACAATGATATTCTCTCATATTTCATACTGTCTGAGTTTTGGCTCAGGCAGCTCCCTCTACAATAAAACATGTAGGTTCATTATATAATCAAGCCTTGAAAATCATGGATAAAAAGCCAATTTACTGGCATCATTGTCTTATACTAAAAATATATAATTTTTTGAGTTTTGAAAGCTTCATCACTGTCTTAACTAAATCCTCACCTGGCCACTTAAGTCACGGTTGCGGCCAGTCATCTGAAGGCAGGGTGGTCTTGGGCTAGGGCAATGAGGTCAGCCAGAGGTCTTATCATTGTGACCTGGGTCGTCCAGGACAGTCTGGGCCGACCTCGGGGGCGATGCCAGCCCTGGGGGGGGACGAGCTCTGGCGGAGAGGGTCTTCTTGGCCGGAATCCTATCATCCAATCTGGCCATGTGGCCGAGGAGCCGCAGCCTCCCCTTCTGATGACGGTGGAGTTGGGGATGGAGCAGCCAGCCCTCCTGTAGACCTCATCATTTGTGATGTGGTGGAACCATTGGATGCTGAGGATGTTACGGTGGCAGGTCCGATGGAATGTATCCGGATGGTGGGTGGTTGTGATGGAGAGGATCCAGGTCTCAGACCCATAAAGGAGGAAGGGGATCACACAGGGGTTGAAGATTCGCATCTTCGTGGGTGTGCAGATCCTCCCGCTCCGCCAGACTCTGGAGGCGGCCAAAAGCACTGCGAGACAACTGCAGGCAGCGAGTATTCTCTGGGTCTGATGAGCAGGAGCTGGTGATCTTAGATTTGAGGTAGACAAAGTCGTTGACAATCTCAACCAGCTCATTATTGATGGTGATGACTTGTGGTGGTGGTGGCAAGAAGTCTGACAGCGACTGGATCTTTGTCTTTGCCCAGCTGATGGTGAGGCCCAGGGGCGATGCTTCCTCTGCAAACAGCTCCAGTGCCTTGGCGAAAAGCACCACATCATCATCCATGTAGCACAGAGGTCTGTGAAGTGGAAGTGGAAGTCAACTCCGAGATTGTGGCAGCATTTCATTGCGTTCTTGACCCAGTAGTCAACCACAGCATTCAAGAGGTTTGACGAGGCAGTGCATCGTCGGACTCCTGTGGTGGTGACAAAAGGGTCTGACATGTCACGCTCGGCACGTACCCTGCACATTGTGTTGGAGTAGATGTCCTGGAGAATGTTGATGTACTTGGATGGGACTCCAATGCCGCGGAGGAGTTGCCAGAGGGCGTTCCTGTCTAGGGAGTCGAAGGCAGCTTTGAGGTCGATGTAGGCCACATAAAGAAGTTGGCGATACTCCCTCCATTCTGCGTCAGGACACTCAAGGCAAGGATGCAGCCCGCTGTGGACCGGTGAAGGGTGAAGCCGGCCCGCTGGGGGCGGCGCTTGGTGACGAGCAAGGGGCGAATGTTACTCAGGATGACAGCGGTGATTACCTTGCTGGGGATGGAGAGCAGCATGATGGGACGATAGCTGGGTGTGCTCCAATGGTCACCATTGCTCTTGTAGAAGGACAGAATGACCCCGTCCCTGCATTCCCCAGGGACGCATTCTTCTACCCAGATGAAACGACACAGATGTTCCAGCCGAGGGATGACAGAGGTGAGGGCAGCTTTCATCATCTCTGCCGTAATTCCAGCAGCATTGGGGGCTCGCCCAGAGGGGAGCTTCTTGATGGTATCTGACAGCTCACTGATTGAGGACGGGGCTAGGCTGATTGAGTTGTCGTCAACGCCCACATCAGCATACTGCTGTAGCTTGTTTTAGGTAGGAGGAGGAGGCTTGCAGAAGATGCTTGCGTAGTGCTCTCGCCATCATTGGAGTTTGGTCATCAGATCTGTGATGAGGCTTATGCCATCGACGGCTAGTAGGGGAGACAAAGACTGCCATTTCTTGCCGGTGTGGCACAGCTTCTTGATGGACCAGTAGGCAGACCGGAGGTTCCCTGTTTGGAAACTGTTGTTGGCCTTGTCGGCGATATGGTGGAGCCAAGTGGCTTCATCGTGCCAGGGGCTGCGGCATCTCTCTGTGTTCAGCTTGTGGTAATCGTCCTTCCCCTGGAGTCTGGCTTCATGGCATCGATCGGCCAACTGAGTGAGAGTGGTGGTAAGCTGCTCCGAGGCATCCTTAAAGCTCCCTGGGTGTTCAAGAGCAGCAAAATGGTTTGTGACCTCGATGGAGTAGCGGTGGCCAAACTGAGAGGTATAAAGCTTCTTGTTGTCTTGGGGCAGCGACTGGCAGGGCCAGGAGGATCATTGCGGTGGACAGTGGCGGCGAGGAGTTGATGGTTGGTCCGCTCCAGCGCAGCGCTGTGGTAGACATGACAGTCTGTGGCAGTTCTCCTGTGCTCACTGACAAAGATGGGGTCAATGGTCTTGAATGTAGCGCCGGTGTTACAGTATCAGGTGGTGCAGTGAATTTGACTATGCTGGAACCAGGCACCCAGGATCTTCAGATTGTGCATGACGCACACCTCCAGCATGTGGTCACCATTGTCGTTGGTGATGTCAGACGGGAATGGTCTGATGATGTGTTCCAAGCCACTCCTGTCTACCACGGTGGCATTCATGTCCTCTAGGACAATGGTGATGTTGTGGCGGGAAATGCAGCGTAGCTCGTCATGCAGCTGTGTGTAGAACACATCCTTAGCTTGGTCATTGACGACGTTCATGGGGGAGTAGGCCACGAAGATGGAAAGATAGCCAAGAGTGTCGCAAGTGAGCATTCAGCAAGCGGGGACCCAGTGACTTCCAGGTGATAAGGAAAGTCACATACCGTTGATGGATGGCAGTGGCCACGCCTTGGGTGTGGTAGGTGTCATTGACGCTCCACATGATCTTGTATTCACCCACTGTTCTCTCACCATCCTGTGTTCACCTGACTTCCTGAAGACCAGTAATGGAGACATTGAGACAGGTGAGCTTGGAGACAAGAAGCTGAGGGTGGCTGGGTTTATTTAGGGTCAGGATGTTTCAGGTGGGGATGCGAATGGGATTTCTGATGATGTTGATGGGTGGCGGCTGCACTGGTGGGAGATCAAGGGAACCCCTCCCTTGCAGGTTTGGGGGAGCCCCGTCATCACGCCTGCCAGCGTGCCACCGAGGATGAGGTTGATGCCGAACCCATGAGGCTCCAACTTTAATATGATTGGCGTTCATAGCGGTGGGTTTTTTATGGGACAGAGCTGCTAACCCTGCCCCAACCCTCCTTACTTTCTCATCCGGGCTGGGGACCGGCAATGGCGGTCAAGCTCTACTTTCTGAAATTAATCTTCAAATGTATGAATAAATCAGCACCAGAGCCACACTGTGGTTTCATCCAAAGACAGGATGGCAGCAGAGTCACCAGGAGTTCTGTCAGCAATAACTGTAAAATATCCCACAGCAGAACCACATTTGGACAGACAGCTTTCTCTGTAAAGGGTAGTCACATCTGGAACACAATGCCAAATGAAATTAATGACAGATTTCAAAACATTCACAGTAAAGGTTAAGAACTGGCTGAAGGCAAAACAAGAATGTACCCACACCTAAGATGTGTGATGCTAGCAAGGTCAGACTTTTAATGTGTTATTTGGTATTTGTGTTGTGTTGGGCGGATGTGTATTAGGTTCTTATCCTGCTTGATTATACTACCTTTATTTGTTGTTGCTTTTTACTTGTATTTTTACTTTTTACTTGTATTTCTTCTTGAAAAGTCCAACCAGGGACAAGAGTTACAAACTAGCTTGATGCTATATACTGTACTCTTTGTGCAGAACATCAGATATTCTATATGACCACTGTGTTTCACTGCATTGTCCCTGATAAATAAATGAATAAATAAATGTCCACCCAATCCAACCTGCCTGCACTCTCTTCACCTCTCTTGTGCATTTTCCTTTGCTTTGAACGGTTGACCCCAGATATTTAAACTCATTTACCTTCACTACCTCTACTCCTTGCATCTTTACCATTACACCTGCCTCCCTCTCACTCACACACATATTCTGTCTTGCTTTTACTGACTTTCATTCTACTTCTCTCAAGAGCATACTTCCTCTTTTCTAGGTTCTCTTACGCCTGCTTGCTATTTACACTACAGATCACAGTGTTGTCTGCAAACGTCATAGTCCATGGAGACCCCTGCCTTCTTCTTCGCAAGGTCCGCGTATTTGCATACCTGTCTCCACTTGGCTCGACCAAAGGCATTCTCGGGGGTGATGTTCACAGTCCTCATGTCCAAGCCATCATTTCTTTGGCTGTCCTCATTGGCTCCACCCACTTTGGCTGAGGCAAATGGTCATCCTTGCCACCAAGTCCTCTTCACTGTGGACAAGATATCTGTACCATTGCAGCTTTGCCTCTCTCATCTTCCCAGTGATCAATGCCATTCCCATGCAGTTTTGCAGATCCTTGTTCTTCACATGATCATGCAGGGTCAGGCTGAGTTTCCAGCGCAGCATACACGTCTCCATTCTGTGTGCATCCATATAGGTCAACAGGGCGGCTCATGGTCTTGTAGACCTTACCCTTTAGGCACACTAGTATCACAGAGTCACAGAGGACACCAGTGACCTGCTGCCACTTGGCCTAGGCAGTGCTGACTCAGGCATGGGCATCAAGGAGTGTGTCGCCGTCACTGCTGATAATAATCAGTCAACACCAAATTTATTGTTAAGTTTTTTTTCACTGATTTAGGACAGTGTTGATGTGCTGAATCCAAAAATCACATTGGTTTTGCTCAATCAGGTCAACTTTTTGAACTATGGCCACATGTTGTTTTTTACATTTTTGTTTACATGTATGGGTATTTTCGCTTTATATGATGCAAAATTCTTTTTTATTTCTTGAAATTTCTCGAACTCTGAAGAGTTTGCATGTGCCAATTTATGACTAATTGGTATTTTTATTTTACAGGTGAATTAAATGGCTTCGACTAGGAAGATTTTGTAAAAATCAACCTGACCTGATCGAGAGAAACAGATGTCATTTTCAGATTCAGTGGTGCAAAATTTGTAATGTGTTATCAGACTGAGGTATTTAAAGTGTGTACTCTTCTTTGAGAGGGCACCATTTATACTGACTGTTTCATCAATTTGGTGTCCAAATTCCACGTACTCGGTTGTTGTGATGTTCAAGCGCATTTCATTCTCACCTAGCCTTGTCCGCCGCTGCTGCGTTTGTTGTTCCAAGTGGCTCCGGTCTTCAGCTTCCAGGACTATATCATCAGCATACAACAGTGTCGATTGGTGGGACAGCTGAAGATCAGCTGTGGCTGTGTCCATACACAGAATAAAGTGGAAGGAGAGCAGGGCCGACCCTTGATGTGCCCCCATTGTGATGGGGAATGATGGTGATGTTCCTACCGGGCATTGCACACTGCTATTGACACCCTGCTACAGTTGTTGGACTCAGTACATGTAAGCTTCGGGCACACTGTAGGATCGAAGTGCGTGCCACATGAGGGCATGTGGGACTCGGTCAAAGGCCCAAGGAATGTCATATTGTCTGGCTTGTTCTTTTCTCGATGCTGCTCCACAAGGATTCGGGCTGCGTTTGAGCAGTGTGAGACTGATTTTATTTGTTTTGTTGCTTCTGTTGTATAACTATTGTTTTATTTGTGCTGTTTTGTACTTTTTTAGGTGTATTTTATTTTTATTTTTTATGTTTTATTTATTGTTGACGTACATCACTTTGTGTCAGCTGTGGTTGTTTTTAAAAGTGCTTTATAAATAAAGTTGGATTGGATTGGATTCCTAGTTTTTATGACATCACAATCTAATAAGCATTGCCTTCAGTTCTCTAAATAAGCACAGCAATCACATCCCGACTGCCACTTTACTTGTGATTGGTCCACTCAGACTTTACCCAGTCTGATAAGGGACTCATTAATATTAATGAACAGCCTGAAAACTGACTGTTTTAGTTGTTAGTTATACTTTTAGTCAGCCTGTAACTGAAGTATATTGATTATTGTGAAGTGTCTGATGTGAATTGTGTGTGTTTATATGCAGTATCAGGAGGCATCAGGAACGCAGGGCCATCCTCACACCAATTTTGACCAACTTCTCTGTCCGGGTGACGGCTGCTCCTGCCATTATCTTCAGCAAGAATCTCTCTCCTGACAGCGGACAAGCAGAGGTCAGTCTCTACTCAGCACTGACGACTTCAGATTTTCTACAGGAGTGGGTTTATCTGTACATCAGAGTTTACCTTCTTACCTTAAACAGTAGAACAGAGATTTCTTCACAATTAATTAGTAAAAGTTTAAATATGTTGTTCATCTACTCTGTGGGGTTTTATTCGCTACTTGACTTTTTGTGCCCTTTGACCACATCCTGTTACAGCCATGATTGCAGCCATTACTTTCACAATCTCTTATTCATATGAAAATAGACATTGATTATGTGAGATGTCAGGAGTATTTACATTTTGCCCCAACATACAGTAACCTCATTAGGATCTCCTACTGCAGTCCAGCTTTTAAAGGAGGGAGAGGTTTTTGACCTCCAGAGTTCAAACCTCTGCTTATACAGCTGATGTTTTCTGGCACAGCTCTTGGAGACTTCCTGTCTCTTTGAAGCCTCATACAACCACACTAACTTGCCCCTTGACAATGCGTAACAGCTAATCCATAGTTTGCACTGAATAACACACACAGTATGATTTGTACAACTCCCTTGTACACGGAGACTCAGAGGCAGCAGGAACATAAACAAAGCAGGTCTTTGAACTAGGTAGTGTAGAGCCTTTTTTATAATAAAAACCTCATTAATTTGAACAGCAGATGTATGCGGGGTAACCACATAAATGTAACAACTCTCTTAAACAAATGACAAATGTACCATGTGAATTATAAGTGGCTGTCATTTATTCACCCCATATCATACGCTATATTTATTATATTTACACAGCAGTGTCCAATAGCATTTTGTGTAGTTACTGTACGTATTACACTTGTACAGCATGTGTGGTTCAACCCACAATGTTTATGAGTCACATCCTATTAGATGAAGTCTCCAAACTGAGGTTTGAACTGTGGGTGGGACACTGGAGACGATAGAATGAAGAGCGGAAGGAGGAATGGGCATAACTTAGATCGAGATAGAAAGGAGATGGAAAGTAAACACAGAGACAAGGAAGAAAGGCCACAAACAATCCTGATCCTGGTTTGAGTTAATCCCCCGCCTACTCATGTCCTCCTTCTACCTTGCTCTTCTCTTTAGGAGGTGGTGGTGTGCGGCCACTCACTGGAGGTAAACGTGACCAGCAGTCTGGATTTCTACCTCAGCATTGGCCAAGTACAGCTTCTTCAGCAGCTTCTCCGAGAAAATGTGGTGGGCACGGATGCTCCAGAGAAAAGTGCTGAGGTACATAGAGTAATCACACAAATGTGTGTGAGCTGCGTAACCCCAACAAAGAATAAAGGTCATGTGCTCTGACTTGTGTCCAGTGGTTAGCGTTGTCACCTCACAGCAAGAAGGTGTTGGGGTTTGAATCTGCAAGCTGGGTTTTGTCTGTGTGGAGTATTTGTCTTCTCCCTGTGCCTCTGTGGGTTCTCCAGTTTCCTCTTCCAATCTGTGCACATACTTGTTACATTAATTATTAATTCTGAATTGGCCATAGGCATGTATGTGAGAGTGTGTGGTTGTCTGAGGTCACATGACCTGCCACTGAGAAGGTAACAACTCGTAGCAAGCACTGTCCCAGCTCCCGGGACAGTGCTTCCGGCTCTGCCTCTGGTCCGTGTGTGTGTGAACAGCAGCCTTTTAATGGTGCTTTCTGACTGGTCAGAAGTTAGACCTGTCAGCAGTGTAGAAGCTCAGACAGAGCTGCTCAAGGGCTGCTAAAAACTAACGAAGCAACTTACACTTTTTAAAAAATTATTACATATTTTATCTGTAACATGTATCCAAGTTCCAAATGCGAAAGTCACAATATCACAGTCTGATGACCTGTTTTGATGACCACAGACACTGCATTTTTACTGTTAAAGTGACAATCCCTGGTAAAGTAAGGCTAATCACTAGCAAGCACGCTAACAGGGCTGCCAGGGAGTGACCGGAGACTGGGTAAACAATGGAACTACTGTAACAGTCTGTAACAATACACTTTTAGTGGCAGATATGCTTCTCTCACTGAGCCATGAAGTCGTAAAATGTTACCACAATTAAGAAAAGGTTTTAAGTAGCAGCTAAAACGGTAACGGCTAACAGAATGCGTTCTCACATGAGAACAAAGTCATGTAATTTTCTTTTTGATACTGGGAAAATGCACATTGCAGTGCAGATGGTAAAGAGTATTAAGCACCAAGTATGTACACACAAATACTAAATTTTTGCAACCATTATTACTGTATATTTATATAAAAATATCAATTTACAGTATATATATATTTTTTTTGTGTGTGTATATATACAGTATATATATATATATATATATATATATATATATTCATGCATAAAATGACAATATTATACATAATTACAATGTGATCCATACCACAGCCCTCTGTATCTCTGTGAGATAGTGCCTTGGTGGAGGTATTTGCTCATGGATCACCTCCAAAATGTAATGGGATTATCCATAGCCCAGGGGCCACTTGTGGTAAAACTTTCCTCAAAATTTGTCCAGTAATTTTTGCGTCATCCTGCAAACACATTGTCAGAAGAATGTAGGGCTTTGGCAGAGGTATGTGCTCAAGGATCGCCTCTAACCCATAATGGATTCATCCTGAGACCAAGGACCACCTCTAGCTAAAATTTCATACAAGTCCCTCCAGTAGTTTTTGCACAGTTGTGCTGCACAAACAGGGCCTTGATGGTGGTATGTATTCTCAAGTCACCTCCAAAATCTAATAGGTTCTTCTTTAGGCTGAGGACCTCCTCTGGTAAAAAATTTCATCCAAATCTGTCCAGTAGTTTTTGCGTAATCCTGCTAACAGTCAAAGAGGCGAACGCCAGCAACAACATGACCTCCATGGCAAAGGTAACAAGCTTGGAAGTTAAACAAATCAGTGCACTACCATGATTGAAGTAGTTAAATAAAAATGCCATTCTTATCAGTTCATGCATCATCTAACTTCATAAAACTTTTTTCTTTTGGGGGGAGGGGTGGTCAGCCAGTATTTGGGTGAATCCAACACGCTTAAATATTTACTCCTTCAGAGCAAGGCTGTCTTCTAAAGTGGACTTAGTTTACTGTGCTGCATCTCAGCTGCAGCTTTCAGGACCCTTCCCATTGTTTACAGGACAGGGTTCCTTCAGGCGCCATTTGCCCTGTCTGACTGCTTAATGAAGCTTTTTAATGGAACACAATATAAAAATATTTACCAGCTTTGGTATAATTTAAGAGTCGTGGTTGAAGGAAGGGTACAGAGGAGTGAGAAAGGATGAACTGAAGCAAGTCGACAGTGATTTTAATGTTTTCTGCTCTTAAGTTTCTTTATGGGTTGACGTGTGTACTGAAGTGCAGTGACTACGACAGATGACGCACACTTCCCAAAGACCCATTTTCACAGGACAAACAACATCCACCATATTATCTTGTGGATAGGTGCAGTGATTACACATCATAATACATAGTGAAAATAGAAAATAGTTATATTGTGAACTTTCTTCCTAATTGTTGTATATACACAGTTAGATCTAGGGAGGTTCCTGTTGTGCATCTGGTCTTGATTTGGGTGATCTCTGAGCCCTTACCCCTGACTTGTAATGATTCATGGTTTGATTCTGTTGTGGGGCAGCTAACGGCTGCAGAGAGTTCATCCAGGTTTAAGGCAGGAGGAGACATTTCGGCAGCAATTCTAGGAGGTCTGTTGGCAGTGGTTTAAAATGTGAATCATGTTGTGCTGCAAAACCATTTTTAAAAAAGGTTATTGAAAGTGGATTTTCAGTTTGTTTGTTTTTTCGGCATTGAGGAAGCTTTTATTATTCTGCTCAAGGATGGGAACTCGTCCTTTTTTGTGTTGAAATTTGTGTTTGGTATCTTTTTATTGGATTTAGTTAAACTAAATGGCACACATATCCAGAGGGATGTAATAAAACAAAACATTATGTAAATGCTCGAGGAAATAACCCTGCTTTCATTTATGTTATGTTTTTTGGTCACAGTACTTGATTTACTTTTCAATAAACATGTTAATTTCAAGCATTTTCTACAATGTCCCGTAGTCATTAGGTTTTACAGCAGTGAGCAGAGTAGTATCGTTGTCACTGAGGTCAGTGCAGCTGCAGAGCACAGAGGCTGCTCTGAATAAATGCGCTCTGACTTTGAGTTTTTGGACCCGTTCTGTAAAGCTGCTTCTACCTCCATCTGTGTCTGTGTCGTAAGTCTTCTTGGCGGCCCCCGTTGTCCGTCTGCTTGGCCCCACAGCAGGAAGGTCAGTGTGACTAAGACACGGTCCGGGCTGATCTGCTGTATCCTGCTGAAGCCCATTCTTCAAGCTGCAGAGCCCTCCAGTGGCGCATTTAGCAACAAGTTGCTGTCCACCCCCTGCTAACACATTGGACACACTGCTGTGAAATGGTACGAGTAGAACTACGTACTCAGACTTGGATGAAAATATGAGTTTAGAACAGGCCAAGGTTTTGGGTGTAGCTGGAATGGGCTAACTGGGTAAACTAAAAGTGATGTGTGTGAATGTCTTTCTGTTGTTAGACTGGAGTTTGTATTCACTTCAGTCCCAGCTTCAGTAATATTTAGAGAATGTGACTTTTTTGTTTTGTTTGTACGTCCTTTATACAACCTGTTCAAAGAGTTCGATTACAAACAGGTCCTGGAACTGAAACATCTGGTACGGGGGGGGGGGGGGGGGGGGGGATTTTAACTTCTCCACTCTCACAGTCAGCAGTGTCCCCAGCCCAAGTTGAAAGGAAACATTGCCTCCTTTCTCTCTCTCTTGTTTCCAAATCTTCTCTCTCATATTTTTTTCTTCCTCACATGCTGTTTGCGTTGAACAGATTCTCCTCAGTCCCAGGGACTGATTTCAAACAGTTCCCATCACCCCTCACAGCTGTGTTTTATTGTCTCAGTTAATGAATTTGTTTTGTAGGGGCTTTTGGGTTCCTCGGCAGTGGCAAGGCAAGCCAGGCGCGTGGGCAGTGTGTGCCAGCATTGTATGTGTGCGATTTTCGTCATATCAATGCAAGTTCCCGCTTTAATCACGATCGTAATGTAAAACAAGTGCAACATGGTTTATGAGCAGCCCATGTGTTGCTCTTGTTTATAGCTGCATATGGTCCATTTCAGTTTGGTTTCCTTTCCGCATCTCCTTGCTTGATGTTAATGATGATAGAATGAAGCCGGGCTTCATCAGCAGGAGGTTCCACAGCCGTGCAGCTATGAATAGGTGATAGAATGGTTTCTGGGACTTATCTCACTGCAATGTCATCAGCACTGTCGCCTAGCAACACAGAGATGCAGCAACTCACACAAACACACACACATTCTGTGACAAACACATGGCCCGCACATTGTCTGCATGGTAGCTGTCTGCAGCTTTTATTTAGGATCCAGCCCTGTAAGACTTCTTTAGGACAGCTGACCCCAGTGCATGTGTGTGTGTGTGTCAATGTCATTCTCATATTTAGCAACTCATTTCCATCCTTTGCTTTATGGACTCTCACTTTCTGTCATGTCATCCTATACTGATGAGTGCTAAATTATTAAACAGACTGGTAAAGTGCAATAATAATAATTTTAAAAAACAGTTTCTGATCCCATGTTGTGTATGTCATCTCTCTCTCACACTCACACACACACCCACACAGAGAGGCAGCCTGGTGAGCCATGTGTTCGTACCACAGCGCAAAGGGAAAATACCCTCTGGTTCAGGGGAAGTCCCACTCAGCCTCATCCTCCACCTCATCCTGGGATGATTACATGCATGGGGAACAGGGCTTTAGACTTCCTCCACAACTCATGCACACACATAGACACACACCAACTAAGGCGGCACTCAGGTTTTGGAGAAGGTATCAGGCGTCAGGGATATCTGAATTATTCTTCCCAATAAATGTGCTATTACCTGTCGTCTTGTTTTTTCATCTTTTCTTTTAGGTAGTCTGGTGGCAGCCACATCTATGTGTGTTTTGGAGTATATATAAATTTTTTGCATATTCCATCAATTTGACATGTACTGATCACAAAACTGATGGATGCCGCCTTTGCATCCTTGAGCAATTTTTTTTTACAGGCAGATTTCAAAGTGGCTGCCGTCCAAAGTTTTGATTGGCCCTAACTCAATTAATAATGAAGGTAAAAACTTGTATTTGGTGGCAAATTGTACATTTTCAAGGGCAAGGAATCCACTGGAAACCATAGAATGATGATTTAAGGAGTGAAAGTGCTTCTAGCAGTAAAACTTTGGAGAAAAAAAAATCCAAAATTGCTGCCAGGCAAAGCCATTACTGGATATTTCTGAGCCATTAATGATCAGAGATTCTGGTTGGATGTGATATCAATCAAAAGAAATCGTTTTTGTTTTTTTTGTTTTTTTATTTCTTATTTTGTACCTGGAGGTAGATTTGTTTTGCAGTCTGGTGACAAGCCACCAGCTGCCGGTCGCTGCGTGCGCAAGCGCCCCTTATCCCTTATCCCCTTATCCCTCATTGATGAACAGTTTGATGAATTATCCATTGAAAAATAAAAAAAATGAGAAAAAATTGTTTGAACAGAATTTCAAAATGCCTGCCAATGCAAGTTATAATTGGTTATTCTTTAGTCACTGCACAACACAAGAAAAGATCACACATTTATTTGGGCTAGGACTACAAATAGGTAAGTAGTACAAATTAAATAATTAACATAACATAACATTAACAAATGACTAGGCTTCCAGCTGAGATATTCTTGTTTCTACTGTTCTCCTGGATCATCAGACTCTTGGCCATCTGCAGTCTCTCGGGGTTCTCTCATTGGCCCAGTGCTCCCGGGGATGACATTGACAAAATATTGAGCAGGATAACTTTGCAACAACACAGTCGCAGTGTGTTGTGGAACATGAACTGTTTGACAAGCAGTTGCGTTTAATAATTTGCAACACCTCCAGTGGAACAGGTGACACATCCTGGGGTAGACCAACAGGCACCAGTGTCATGTTAGACTCATTTCTAGTCCACCCAAAATGAGTTACATCCAAAGACGGTGGGTCACACTGTTTTGTAGAGTGCCATATGATGGCTTGGCAACATGTCCTGCACAGATGTCCATTGAATGCTTCTGTTGTAGGAGGGAGAGATTTCAGCTTTGGAGAAGCTGTGATGTTCCGATTTGACATTTTGGAAGACCACACATCAAATCAAACCTCTGACATGTCTGTGTGAACTTTTGAGCTGTAGCAAGCTGAAATGAAAGCAATTGCCTCAGGTACAACAGAATCCATTGTAGCCTCCTTATTTCAAATATTGGGAAGCTTTTGTCCAGCTTTTAGTGGTTTCAGCACTGTTACTTTCCCAATGCCCCACAGGTCGGAAATGATGTCACAACCAGAAATAGCATGAGGTCAGTTTTCCCTGAATCTTGTAACATGATAAACTACACAACGGAATGATGGAGCCTTCTCAAATCAGCATCATGTCAAAGACAAGTCTTTGATGGCTTAGACCCTGCTCTCTGACTATGGGTTTGGAGTCAAAGGTCAATGTTAACATTCCTTATACCCTATTACTATAAAACGAGTAAAGCTAGGATCACCAAACTTGTTACACATGTTCACTTTGGGACCCTGGCCAACAACTATGGGTTTGGGGTCCAAAGGATCACAGTTAGCCAAGTTAGTTAGCACAGTTAGTTTCCCTATGCCCTATTGCTCTAGAACACGTAAAGCTAGGGTCACTAAACTTTGTACAGGGGTTCACTCTTTCACCCTGACCTCTGCCTATGGTTTTGGGGTTGCAAGGTCAAGGTCAAATTGCCATTTAAAGGGGGACTCCGGCGGCTCTAAAACCACCTGTTGCCTGAAATAGTATATTGTGGCTTTTTAAACACAAACTTTCATTGCCTTAGAATTGATTGGAAAGAGTTTTAAAATCTTTCACCTACTTAAGTATGCGTGGATCTATGACTATTGTGATTAGCGGCCTGCAGGGCTTGCACGTGATTGACTGTGACCACAGGATTTCATCTCTGCTGTTTGCAGATGATGTTGTCCTGTTGGCTTCATCAAGCAATGACCTACAGGTCTTACTGGGACAGTTTGCTACTGAATGTGAAGCATCAGCACCTCCAAGTCTGAGTCCATGGTCCTCAGCTGGAAAAAGGTGGATTGTCTTCTCTGGGTTGGGGACAAGCTCCTGCCCCAAGTGGAGGGGTTTAAGTATCTTGGGGTCTCATTCATGAGTGAGGGGAGAATGGAGTGCAAGATTGACAGACGGATCAGAGCAGCATCTGCAGTGATGCAGACATTGTATCGGTCCGTTGTGGTGAAGAGAGAGCTGAGCTCTAAAGCAAAGCTGTCGATTTACCGGTCAATCTGCGTTTCTACCCTCACCTATGGTCATGAGCTTTGGGTAATGACCGAAAGAACGAGATGGCGGATACAAGCGGCTGTAATGAGCTTTCTTCGTAGGATTGCTCGACTCACCCTCAGAGATAGGGTGAGGAGCTCTGTCATCCAGGAGAGGCTCAGAGTAGAACCACTGCTTCTCCAAATCGAAAGGAGCCAGTTGAGGTGGTTTGGGCATCTGATCAGGATGCCTCCTGGACACCTCTACTTGAGGCGTTTCGGGCATGTCCAATGGGGAGGAGACCCCGGGGCAGACCTAGGACATGCTGGAAAGACTGTGTCTCTCAGCTGGCCTGGGAACATCTTGGTATCCTCTCTGAAGAGCTGGAGCAGGTGGCTGGGGGGAGGGAAGTTTGGGCCTCTCTTCTTGAGCTGCTGCCTCTGTGACCCAGATCTCTAGAAAAGCAGTAGAAAATTGATGGATGGAAACCAGACAGAAGCATCTGCAGATTTTAATCTTTGTAGGCTTATTATTAAACTCTAATATACTTGGATTCTAATTGCCTTCTCACTGGCTGCACTTATTCAATTGTGAGCTAAGGCTGGCTACCACTGGGTAATTTTATGCCCAAATTTTGACCCAAAATGGCCCTCACAGTGATTGGGGATGTAGTGTAATTCAAGGTGTGGTGCAATTCACCACAGAATATTTGGTAAATAGTAAATGGCGTTCACTTATATATCGCTTTTTACTCATCTCTGGATGACCAAAGCACTTTACAGATCTTGCTATCCACCCATTCACACACCCATTCACACACTGATGGCAGCAGAGCCGCCATACACAGGCGCTGGCTTGACTCACCAGGAGCAAGTGGGAGTTCAGTGTGTTGCTCAAGGACACTTTGACATGCAGACTGCAGACAGAGCAGTAATTGAACCCTTGACCCTCCGATCAGTAGTTGGCCACACTACACCTGCGCCACAGGTGCCCTATTTTTTATTTGACAAAATAATCAATAAATGTGTGGCGTGAATATGATTATTTGTCAGGGCTGCTGCCTCTACAGCAGCTGAAGACAGTTAGATCATTTCAGTGGCTTCAGGTGTGTCTGGACTGCTGATAAGTCAGAAGCTCACCGGAGTGGTAGCCTAGTTGATAGAGAATCTGCCCCACAACCGGGAGGTTGGGGGTTCAAGTCCCGACCGGGTCATACCAAAAGACCGTATAAAATGGTACTTCCCGCCTTCTAGCTTGGTGCTCAGTCTAATAGAATGGGGGAAGGAGAAGTTGTTTGTGGCAGTGCCTTGCATGGCAGTAGCCCCTCTGATTCTACATGTGGTTAACACTGTAGATAAGAGAAACGTAATTTCGTTCTACTATACATAATTGGCTGTATGGACTGAATGACAACAGAGATGGCTTCTTCTTCTTCTTCTTAATCTGCTCATTAGAGTGAATCCAGGTGTATTGAGGTTGGGATACCCCCCTTGACTGATCACTTGCATCTTCTCCCTTATAAAGCCCTGACTACTGCTTCTCTCAGTGCCAAATTATAGACTTACTTAGTCAGTTGAACTCCAGCCTCTGTATCTTCAGCTTTTGCTAAAGAAATGGTATTTTGCCAAACCCAAACCCTAACCCTGTGCTTCCAACTCACCTTGTTTCTTTTGTCCTGAACCTCCTGGGTTATATAACCCCATTTGTAGCTGAATCTGCACATGGGTCCTCTTTGCTCAGCCTACTCTGACATTGTTTTTCTGCACCTGGTCAAGCCTGTAAGATTTCAAATTGAAAATATCAAACATGTTTCATATTTATGATTCCTACCTCTAGCAAAACACCCGGTACAGCCAATGAGAGTGAGTCAACTCGGAAGCATCTCCAACCACATGCTACAGTATCTCACAAAAGTGAGTACACCCCTCACATTTTTGTAAATATTTTATTATATCTTTTCATGGGACAGCACTGAAAATACGACTCTTTGATACAATGTAGTCAGTGTACAGCTTGTATAACAGTGTAAATTTGCTGTCCCCTCAAAATAACTCAAGAATGCCTAAACTGCTGGCAACAAAAGTGAGTACACCCTTAAGTGAAAATGTCCAAATTGTGCCCTAAGTGTCAATAGTTTGTGTGGCCACCATTATTTTCCAGCACTGCCTTAACTCTCTTGGGCATGGAGTTCACGAGAGCTTCACAGGTTGCCACTGGAATCCTCTTCCACTCCTCTATGACAACATCACCAAGCTGGTGGATGTTAGAGACCTTACGCTCCTCCACCTTCCATTTGAGGATGCCCTACAGATGCACAATAGGGTTTAGGTCTGGAGACATGCTTGGCCAGTCCATCACTTTTACCCTCAGTTTCTTTAGCAAGGCAGTGGTCATCTTGGAGGTGTGTTTGGGGTGGTTATCATGTTGGAATACTGCCCTGCTGCCCAGTTTCTGAAGGGCTGCTTCAGTATGTCACAGTGCATGTTGGCATTCATGGTTCCCTCAATGAACTGTAGCTCCCCAGTGCCGGCAGCACTCATGCAGCCCCAAACCATGACACTCTCACCACCATGCTTGACTGTAGGCAAGACACACTTGTCTTTGTACTCCTCACCTGGTTGCTGCCACCCAAGCTTGACACCATCTGAACCAAATAAGATGATAATTCTCACACAACACAACACACTGCCATCTACAGAAGTTCTCTGATGACTCTGCGATCGTTGGCCTCATCTCCAATGGAGATGAAGCTGAGTACAGAGGGCTTATCCAGGACTTCGTGGACTGGTGCCATCGGAACTGCCTCCAGATCAACGCGAGGAAAACTAAGGAGCTGGTGGTGGACTGCCGCAGGCATGGGCAGCCCCTCACAGTACCAGTAAATATACAGGGAACAGACATCGAGATGGTGACATCCTATAAGTACCTGGGTATTCATCTGAACAATAAACTAGACTGGTCACACAATACTGATGCACTCTACAAGAAGGGACAGCGCAGGCTGTTCCTGCTGAGGAGACTCAGGTCTTTTGGTGTACAAGGGGCGCTGCTGAAGTCATTCTATGACACGGTGGTGGCATCAGCCATCACTTTTGGAGTGGTCTGCTGGGGCAGTGGCATTACTGCAGCCGATAGGAAGAGACTGAACAAACTGATTAAGAAAGCTAGCTCTGTCCTGGGGCAGCGCCTTGATCCGATGGAGGAGATAGGAGAGAGAAGGACGGTGGCTAAACTGTCATCTCTGCTGGAGTCCGAGTTCCACCCTATGCAGGACATACTGAATGCACTGAGGAGCTCATTTAGCAGCAGACTACATCATCCCAGGTGCACAACCGAGAGGTTTCGTAGGTCCTTCCTACCAACGGCTGTCAGACTGTACAACCTAAGCAGGGCTGCTCGCAGAGATAGCAAAAAGACGTAACAAACTAATAGTTTTTTGAATGCAAAAGATGCAATAGACTTACACAATGGTCCCCTCCGGCATACAACTAGGAACATACCGGTCGCTATGGAGGGTGAGAATATGTATGGGCACATAATCATACCATGTAGGATAACTAAGTAGACGGTTATGCTGTTTCATTCCATCTAGCAACAATGCTCTGCACTGTGTGTGTTTATATATTTGCATATTTATTCCATCTAGCTACAATGCTCAGCACTGGGTGTGTTTATATGTTTATATATTTATATATCTACATATTATTCCATCTAGCTACATTGCTCCGCACTGTGTGTGTTTATATACTTGCATATTTATTCCACCTAGCTGCAATGCTCCGTACTGTGGGTGTTTATATATTTACATATTTATTCCATCTAGCTACAATGCTCTGCACTGTGTGTTCATATATTCATATATTTATTCCATCCAGCTACAATGCTCTGCACTGTGTGTCTGTGTGTGTGTGTATATATATATATTTTATAGTAATACGTACAAATGTTATTAGCTGCTCTTGCTTGCTTGTTTTTTTTCTTGCCTTCTGATTGTTGCTCTGAGTGTTGCTATCCCTGTGCTGTTGCAATCCTGGAATTTCCCAGTTGTGGGACTAATAAAGGCTTATCTTATCTTATCTTATAAGTTTCTGTTGGTCTCATCAGACCACAGGACATGGTTCCAGTAACCCATGTCCTTAGTCTGCTTGTCTTCAGCAAACTGTTTGCGGGCTTTCTTGTGTATCATCTTTAAAAGGGGCTTCCTTCTGGGATGACAGCCATGCAGACCAATTTGATGCAGTGTGCGGTGTATGGTCTGAGCACTGACAGGCTGACCCCCCACCCCTTCAGCCTCTGCAGCAATGCTGGCAGCACTCATACGTCTATTTTTCAAAAGACAACCTCTGGATATGACGCTGAGTACGTGCACTCAACTTCTTTGGTCGACCATGGCGAGGCCTGTTCTGAGTGGAACCTGTCCTGTTAAACCACTGTATGGTCTTGGCCACCGTGCTGCAGCTCAGTTTCAGGGTGTTGGCAATCTTCTTATAGCCTAGGCCATCTTTATGTAGAGCAGCAATTCTTTTTTTCAGATCCTCAGAAAGTTCTTTGCCATGAGGTGCCATGTTGAACTTCCAGTGACCAGTATGAGAGAGTGTGAGAGTGATAACGCCAAATTTAACACACCTGCTCCCCATTTACACCTGAGACCTTGTAACACTAACGAGTCACATGACACCTGGGAGGGAAAATGGCTAATTGGGCGCAATTTGGACATTTTCACTTTGGGGTGTACTCACTTTTGTTGCCAGCGGTTTAGCATTAATGGCTGTGTGTTGAGTTATTTTGAGGGGGCAGCAAATTTACACTGTTATACTATCTGTACACTGACTACTTCACAGTGGATCAAAGTGTCATATCTTTAGTGTTGTCCCATGAAAAAATATAATAAAATATTTACAAAAATGTGAGGGGTGTACTCACTTTTGTGAGATACTGTACATAGTCCAGGTCACGCTGCAAAGTGTAAAAGTCATGCCTATAACTTCATCTTACCCAGGATTTCACTCATATTTTTTTTTTTTTGTTTCACTGGAAAACAGAAAAAGAAGCAGCTGACAAAGTAGTCCTACATATTAATTTATATTCTGATGACATGTTTGAATCTCACGCGATCACATTTCATCATGCCAGATTCTGTGAGCTCTTATGTCTATGGTGTCCCTAAGTGAAATCACGCATGCATACGGCAGGTGTGTGGTTTCCCCATCTGGCTGATTGATTTAGTGTGTGCATTTGGAATGTTATAAGGACAGTTCAAAATTATTTTTGTCTGTGGTCTCCCACATTTTTAAGATTGGTTAAGATTTGAAAATCCACCAGTGTGTAACTAGCAAAATGTATCCGCTAGCAGACCATCTGCAGTGACAAATGATTTCACAGTAGGCACATAAATGCGGGCTGGTAGCTGGTTGGGTTTGGAAGATGGTTTAAGTAATAGTGGGAGGAGGCTGTGTTTTACTGATCATCATCATCATCCATGCAACCATGATCAGTGGACATAAAATATGTTTCAAAAGTAAAAACTCAACATTCACAGCATGTTTAATTTTGCTGTTTACAAGCTGGACACCTGTATCAGATGGTGCTTCACACAAAGTCAGTGATATGCCATAAGAAGGCAAGGACCGTTAGAAGTTCTGTTAGAATAACCTTCTTGACAAACTGTTTAAAAGTTGTGCCTTGTCCTATGGTACTTCTTATTTAATGTCTTTATTTTCAAAGTATTTCCCTTTAATTTGAGTGTCAGTAACTTGTTCAGAGACTAGTTTTTTTTTTAGATTTTTTTTTTTTATTTATGAAATGATAAAACAAAAGTATTGAAATCATGCCTTTGTTCCAAATGCTACCCTGTCTAGGACCGTGGGAGAATGAATGACCCTCTTTTTTTCTTGTGTAATGCTGTTAAAAGCACACAGGACAGCTTGTCTAAGCCATGGTGTTGTTGACAAGCTTGGCTCAGTAAGAGACCCAGTCCTGGATCCTTGTCTGTGTATGTTTAAAGGAAAACCTTTCCAAGACCGCTCCTCACTGTGATGAGTGTTTCATATCGTCTCTGAGCTCTTGAGCTTTGAGAGCTGAAGTTTTTTTTCTTGACCTCTGAACTTTCGAGGACAGCGAGGTGTCTTAGGAGCCTTGGTGTGCTCTGCTGGCCAACAGAAACACAGAGGATGAAAATTCACTGTGTGGAACAGGGCAGACAGCTAAAGAGAGAATCACAAAATGGCAGATAATACATGAGAGAAGAAAAAGGAAAATCCTCGAAGAGCAGATATTCACTGGGAGAGAGAGACATAATCTGGTGTTTGCTTTTATTCCCGCCTCTGTCCAAAGCATTTATCTGTAAATGTGGGAGCTGATGTTTCTCAGAGGTCAGCTCTTAACCAGTCAACCTGACTATTAACCCCCTCTAAGGGCCGGATTCCTTTCACCCTGACCTTTTCCCATCCTGCTAAGACCTATTTTCATTCATCCTGTTGCTGCTGGGAGAAATAATAAATAAAGCTCCTTGTGCAGCCATCTCCTTTTCCCATTTTGGCTGCCTTACATCTGTAAAGTAAGTGTCGTCGTCTTGGCTTATCTTAAACATACATATTTTCATAGCCAATGTTCATCTTGCTGCCTTTCTCATGTTATGAAACCGTATCCTTTTTTTCTGTCTCGCTGACCCTCCTGTGTGAATCAACTGCTAATTGACAGCCAGTCATAACAACTCACCTTCCCCGTTCAGCACCCACAACCCCAGCCCAGCTTTCTTCCCAAAGCGCAACCGTGGCACATTCTTAAATTGGCCCCCTCGGAAACTCAATCTATTTGAGATCAGTAGCAGCTGAATTTGCTCTCTCCTCAATCGGTTTTGGCGAAATTGGCGTGAAAACTCTAGATAAAAATCGCGATGCCTGGAACTCTGTTAAGCAGGGAAATAAATGGCGCCTTTGAGGAGAGGTGGGAGGCCCCCGCCGTGAACCCAGGGATTGAGTGACGACTCAGGTGAGCAGCAGTGCCTTCTGTTTCTGCCTGCAGGGCAAACAGAGTCACAAACCCAGGGGACCAGTAACAGCGGTGCACACCAGGCCAAATAGCAGACACACACATGTGAACATACTGAAGTAGACTTTTTTCCTTTTAAAAAAAAAAAGGGAAAAATGTCTGAGGATGTGAAATGTGGAAACTACTCCACACCTGTATAAGCAAGGTTCCACCTAGAATAACAGGTGATGAAGAGGATTGAGTAAATGAGATGGTGAAGTAATCAGATCCATTTGTTGTATCTTCCGTCTCCTCATTTTCTGAGACAACTCTAACAAAGTAAACGTACAGTGCTGTGAAAAAGTATTTGCCCCCTTCCTGATTTCTTGTATTTTTGCATACAGTTAGGCCCAGAAATATTTGGACAGTGACACAAGTTTTGTTATTTTAGCTGTTTACAAAAACATATTCAGGATACAATTATATAATCAATATGGGCTTAAAGTGCAGACTCTCAGCTGTAATTTG
This sequence comes from Pholidichthys leucotaenia, assembly GCA_020510985.1. NCBI lineage: Eukaryota > Metazoa > Chordata > Actinopteri > Cichliformes > Pholidichthyidae > Pholidichthys > Pholidichthys leucotaenia. The sequence continues at coordinate 240,557,076 of CM035849.1, forward strand.
AGAGTATTCGCATCCAAATTGGAGCAAGGGTTTAGGAATTACAGCTCTTTAATACGTAGCCGCCTCTTTTTCAAGGGACCAAAAGTAATTGGACAATTGACTCAGAAGGCTGCAAAAAAAAAAAATAACAAGGCTGCATGGGCTCTTCCCTCGTTAACCTGTCATCAATTAAGCAGTTAAAAGGTCTGGAGTTGATTCCAGGTGTGGCGTTTGCATTTGGATGCTGTTGCTGTGAACACACAACATACAGTCAAAGGAGCTCTCAATGGAGGTGAAACAGACCATCCTGAGGCTGAAAAAAATAGAAGAAATCCATCAGAGAGATAGCAGAAATGTTAGGAGTGGCCAAATCAACAGTTTGGTACATTCTGAGAAAAAAAGAGTGCACTGGTGAGCTTGGGAACTCAAAAAGGCCTGGACGTCCACAGAAGACAACAGTGGTGGATGATCACAGAATCCTTTCCATGGTGAAGAACAACCCTTCACAACATCCATTCAAGTGAAGAACACTCTCCAGGAAGTAGGTGTATCAGTATCTAGGTCTACCATAAAGAGAAGACTTCATGAGAGTAAATACAAAGGATTCACCACAAGGTGCAAACCATGAATCAGCCTCAAAAATAGAAAGGCCAGAATTGACTTTGCCAAAAAACACCTGAAGAAGCCAGCCCAGTTCTGGAACAGCATTCTTTGGACAGATGAGGCTAAGATCAACTTGTACCAGAATGATGGGAAGAAGAAAGTTTGGAGAAGAATTGGAACAGCTCATGATCCAAAGCACTACATCTTCTGTAAAACATGGTGGAGGCAGTGTGATGGCATGGGCATGCATGGCTTCCAATGGCACTGGGTCACTTGTGTTTATTGATGATGTGACAAAAGACAGAAACAGCCGGATGAATTCTGAAGTGTATAGGGATATACTTTCTACTCAGATTCAGCCAAATGCAGCAAAGTTGATTGGACGGCGCTTCACCAATGATCCAAAACATACCGCAAAAGCAACCCAGGAGTTTTTTAAAGCAACAAAGTGGAATATTCTGCAATGGCCGAGTCAATCACCAGATCTCAACCCAATCGAGCATGCATTTCACTTGCTCAAGACAAAACTTAAGGCAGAAAGACCCACAAACAAGCAACAACTGAAGACAGCTGCAGTAAAGGCCTGGCAAAGCATCACAAAGGAGGAAACCCAGCGTTTGGTGATGTCCATGGGTTCCAGACTTCAGGCAGTCATTGCCTGCAAAGGATTCTCAACAAAATATTGAAAAGTAACATTTTACCTAGGGTTATGTTTTTTTGTCCAATTACTTTTGAGCCCCTGAAATGAGGAGTGTTTGTATAAAAATAGCTACAATTCCTACATGTTTAATCATATATTTTTGTTCAACCCCTTGAATTAAACCTTAAAGTCTGCACTTCAATTCTGTTGTAGTTGTTTCATTTCAAATCCAATGTGGTGGCATGTAGAGCCCAAATCATGAAGATTGTGTCACTGTCCAAATATTTCTGGGCCTAACTGTATTTGTCACACTTGAAGTATCAGTCAAAAGTTTGGACACATCTACCCTTTGAAAGTGAATATATAGTTGTGTCCAAACTTCTGACTGGTGATGTAAGTGTTTCAGATCAAACTAATTTTAATATTAGGCAAAAATAACCTGAGTAAATACAAAATGCAATTTTTTTATTATCCCCTCCTGGGCAAAGGCTGAAGTGGGTTTATGGTATGGCACGGTCCATCAGTTTGTCTGTCCCACTTTTGTGAAAACTTCTCCTACAGTCTTATTCCAGTTGTTTGGAAACTTTGTACCAGGGTTTGGTATATACTGATGATGCCCATATTGCTATTTGACCCTGATCGGATGATTTTTGCAGGAATTGCAGAACTTGAGGTCAAGTTCAGAGGTCAGGTTTTCCTTTAAATTTTATAATCACAATAACTACTGAAAGAGCTAATGTAGGTTTTTCAATATCCATACCATAGTTGTACCTCAGACAAATCTTGGATGGCTTACACCCTGACCTATGTGTTTAGGAAAAGGTTAAAGTTAATATTCCATTTGTACTATTAGTATAGAATGAGTAAAGCTAGGGTCACCAAACTTGGTACACAGGTTCACCCTAAGACCCTGAACTGTGACTATGGGTTTGGGCTCGCAGGGTCAAAGGTCAAGGTCAAAATTACTATATAAACTTTATCTCAACAACAAAGAAAGCTAGGGTCACCAAACTTGCTACACAGGTTCACCTTGGGATCCTAACCTAAAACTAGGGGTTGTATGCAAGAGTTTTTGTTGTATATTCATGGGTGATGGGTTTATCATAAATTGGTTCTGCCCTAATAATTTTATGGAAAAGTTGAAAACTGCTTTCCTTCAGTAACATACTGGGCTCTTCAAAGAAAACAGAGGCAGGGGATATTGCACTTGACCCTGAGCGCGCTTAATTGAAAAGCTGAGTTCAATTTCACCCAGACCTGTTGAATTAAGAAATCACTTAAATAGAACTTGTCTGACAAAGTGAAGTAGGCTAAAAGATCTCAAAAAGCAACACATCATGTCGCAATCTAAAGAAATTCAGCAACAGATGAGAAACAAAAATTCAGAATGGCAGGCCTCTCTTGCCTAAGTTTGGACTCTAGTCCGTGATTCAACAATAAGAAAGCAACAATAAGAAAGAGACTGTGGAAAATGGCATCCATGGGTGAGTTCCAAGACGAAAACCACTGCTGACCAAAAACACAAAAGCTTTTCTCACATTTACTAAAAAAAAACCAAGTAAAATCTTGATTATCTCCAAGACTTTTGGGAAATATTCTTTGGACTGACGAGACAAAAGAACTTTTTGGAAGGTGTGCATCTTGTTATATCTGATTTAAGACTAACACAGCATTTCATAAAAACATCATACCAACAGTCAAAAATGGTGGTGGTAGTGCGATGGCCTGGGGCTGCTTCAGGACCTGAAAACTTGCCGTAATTGATGGAACCGTGAATTCTGCGCTCCACCAGAAAATCCTGAAGGAGAATGTGGCCATCCGTTCGTAACCTCAAGCTCAAGCCCTCTAATGTGGCTGAATTAAAACAGACTTCCTCTGCAAAGAAGAGTGGACCAAAATTCCTCATCAGCAATGTACAAGTTGTAAAAGACTCATTGCCTTTTTTTTCCAGGTATCTATAATGAGTTTAACAAAAGTGCATTGATGGCAGTCTTGAATCTGGTTGCACTGGCAACATCAGGAAAAACTGCTGGTTCCACAACCTGCTTGTCTTTGGAATGTATGAAAATAGATGGAGTTTGGTGTTAGATTTGGGTACACTGATAGGCTATAGGTGACCACTTGCAGTTACTCGTACATTTGATACTTGGGCAGGCAGGATTCTTGCGAGCTCTGCAGAAGGTTGCAGGAAGATGTGGCCATAGAAAGTGCAAAGAGCTGCAACTTTCCTCCTGTGTTGTAATGGGAAGATGCCATTCTTTTGTCGGTCACTAACTTTGAGAAGGTGGAACACTTTCCTCTGAAGCCTGTTTAGTGGCTCAAGTGAAAGCTTGTGTTGAAGTTGAGTTAAACGCTTGATTGCAGTTGCTGCCGCCGAGGGTGGCACAACCATTTATTAGGTTTAGGGGTAAATTACTTTTTCATATAGAGCCAGGTAGGTTTAGATAGCTTTTTTCCCCTTAATAAATTAAATCATCATTTAAAAACTGCATTTTGTATTTACTCGGGTTATCTTTGTTTGATGATCTGAAACATTTGTGTGACAAATATGCAAAAATATATGAAATCAGGAAAGGGCAAATACTTTTTCACAGCACTGTATATGTAAGATTTTTCATGGCTGTTTTGATCCATGTTTTAGATCCTGTCATTCTCTGAACGTCATATCTGTTATGATTAATATCAGCTTTCACATTGCAGACTGCATAATTCTCAAATTGTTTAAAGTCACTTTAGCTAACGTTTCCTGCTCCATTAAATGATTTCCCAAATCTCCTCAAACCCAAAAAACTGTTGATTTAACAGCCGCAAAGCAATTGAATCCAACTAGATGGAAGCCACCCCATTCTCTTAGCATAAAATCTTGGTCCCTAGATGTTATTTATATGGAGCTTTTACTGCTCATCCCACTCGGGACCCGTGGTAAAAGGGATCTTGCATCATTGTCCTCTGAGAACCTGACACGCAGCACATCAGAGCCTTTGTCTCATTCAGTCATTGGAACGTGTCCACAGAAAAATTAAAGGAAGATTACCTCAATCCTCCTCTGCTACCTTCAGTTCTGTAAATAGACACCAGGACTGGACTGTTCTCATCTTTTCACCATTCTTTGGCCTTTCTACTCTGTTTTGTGTCCATGTGTGTTGGTGATGTGTGTTTTTGCTTTTTTCTTTATCTTAATGTGACTGACGGTGCTCACTTGTAATACAATTCTCGCAGGTGTGTGTCCATCACAGCAGCATCACTCACGGTCCTCACCAGATCACATGGCTCATCTGCCCTCCCCCCCCCCCCCTTAAAACCCTGCACTCCCCACCCCACCCTGCTCCACACATCCTCATCTATCCTCTGTTTGCTGTTGTTTTCCCCCGTTGCTGTGTCATCACAAACTCAGAGAACACAGACGGTTGGCGGGCAGCTTCAGAAAAAACACTCCATGACTTAATGAAAGGCATGTCTGTCACAACATTTGCTTTCAGCAACCACCAACAACCATGCTGAAGACAATACAGTCTGAGGTCACTTTTCTTGTTTGTTTGTTGTAAACATAATGCCAAGTTTAATGATGTTAATTTCAAAGCTCACATGAGCGATCTTGAGTGACTCTGCTCAGTAACTCTTTGCTGTACCAAGCACGTGTTTTCTTCTCCTTCTTTTTCTTCTTCTTCTTCTTCTTTTAGATTTGATTGGCGGTTGGCAACCAGCTTACAGGTGCATTACCACCACATACTTCACTCTGTGCTCATGTTCACCTGACTCTGTGCCGTGTGCATGCATCTCAAAGGTAGTGCATTGCCACACTTTGTTTTACACATGAAGTACAAGCAGTGATGAAATCAAAAGAGAACAGCAGTCTCTCAACTCATTAGATTAATAAAGACACCACTGAGCAACATTAAGGCTCTAAAGCTCACACATTGGTAACAAACATATTTCATTTTTCCAGAATTTCTCACAGTTTCTCAGCCGCAGCCACTTTCAGTCTTCAATAAGCCCACCTTATTCAGTGACTGTTGGCACAAAGTGGAGTCTGAAAAGAAAAAAAAAAAACAATCAGTGATCATGACAGCTAATGAGAACCAGTTGTTTTCTGTCTGCCCCCACTAAAAAAGAAGTGAGGACTCCATATCAAGTCTGGTTTTCTTCTGTTGTAAAAACGAAGAGCACAACAAGTAAGACGGACCAAAGGTGCATTTGTCTCACGTTCACCTCTGAGGTAAGGACTGCATCTGCACAACGGATTATTAGCAGGTGATATTCACAGTGTGTGACTAGAGGTTCAAAGAATGCAGTCAAAGCATATATACAGTTGGGCCTAACTGTATATACTGTACATACGTATATTGTGTTGTTCAAAGTGTCTATACGGCTCAAGTTCAGTTTGAGCTGATGTCTAATGTATGCTGACAGCAAAGCATTAAAAATAAGTTACTATTCTTGATAAGGGTTAAAGTGTTTAAGTTAAAACACAGTTGATGGATATTAGTGGTTATAGAGGGCTACCGGTGAGGTGACGCTGACTAGTTGCTCCTCAGTGTTGTGGATCAGCGTCCTCCAAATTCACTTAGTTTTAAGGGGAGGGGCAGGCATTTCATAAAAGGGAATGCTAATGTTTAGTGAGGGATTGTTCAAAACAGGTTCTGTGTTGAATGTGTGTGGGGGTGTACTGTATGTGTAAACCTGCAGCTTTATTATAATGTCCAACTTATTTTAATTTACATGATCCCAAAATTTATCTAAGCAAAATATATGGAAAGGATAAAGCAGGATAATAATTTGAATGTCAGTGTTACTAGCTGGAATGTCAGGGGAATGAGGAAACTAGCAAAAATGAAACAAATACTAAGCAGAATTAAATATTTAAAATCTAAGATTATCTTCATACAAGAAACACATTTGTACGTGTCAGACATACAGTTGTTGACTAAAAGATGGCCAGGTCAGGTATTTCATGCCTCCTTCAATAGGCAGGCAAGAGGGGTTGCTGTTCTGATACATAAACCAATACCATTTCGAAAACTTATTAAAGACCCATTAGGGAGATATGTATATTATAGTTCAAGGTAATATTCTGTCACAAAAAGTAAACTTTATAAATGTATACAGTCCCAATGATTATAACCCATCTTTTTTTGAAAAACTATTCTTGACTGTGTCTACTTTAGAGGGCCTTTACATTGAAGGAGGGGACTTTAACTGTACCTTGGACCCAATCATGGACAGATCTACTCAAACTGACAACACTGATACAAAAACCAGAAAAATACTCCATAATTATATGAAAGATGTAAGAATAAATGACATCTGGAGGGAAAAAACACTAACAGTAAAGAATATTCATGTTACTCAAGTTCATATATAAGCCATTCATGCATTGACTATTTTCTAATATCTGTGGCATTACAACGTCAGGTTAAAAATGCTGGTATTGTAGGAGGGGGTTATGCAGGATCTTAGACAGAGACAAGGAATAAACATGGGAGAACAATGCCCAGAGAGTTCCTGGAGATATAGCAGGAAGGAATCAGAGGCATAGGGGGTTGAATGCTGTGTGATGTAGATGTCATGCTGTGTGATGTAGATGTCATGCTGTGTGAGGGAAAAACTCCATGAAACGTGTGAAGAGGATTGAGAGGAGAGAGGAGAGCTTGTTGAATTCAGTCATTCTGTTCTGTGCTTCTGAGATGTGAAGTGTGTAATAAACCATCTGTCCCATGGATCTGCCTCTTATTTGACACACTCCACACTGGTGACCCAAGACGTGTTAAGGTACACAGACACACGAAGGCTCCCTTGGAGCCGTTTCGGGTACCGGCTAAGAGGTTCGACCATGTTCACGTGGACCTCGTGGGCCCCCTCCCGCCATCACAGGGGTGCACGCATCTCCTGACAGTGGTGGACCGCACGACGCGCTGGCCAGAAGCAGTCCCGCTGGCGGCAACCACGTCCACAGACGTAGCACGCGCTTTTTTAACAGCATGGGTGGCGCGTTTTGGAGTCCCGTCGGACATTACGTCCGACAGGGGCCCTCAATTTGTTTCCGAACTCTGGTTCGCGATGGCCCACAGCCTGGGTGTTACAATTCATTGCACAACCGCATACAACCCACAGGCCAATAGGTTATGCAAGCGTTTTCATCGATCGCTGAAAGCAGCACTCAGGGCTTCACTGACGGATGCAAATTGGGTAGACAGGTTGCCGTGGGTTTTATTGGGGTTGCGCTCCACGCCAAAAGAGGATCTGGAAGCTTCCCTGGCAGAGCTGGTTTTTGCGCAGCCCCTACAGCTGCCCGGGAAATTTCTGCCAAATAATCCCGCCGGACAGCTGCCCATCTCAGCTTTTGCAGCGTAGCGCAAACACAGGCATGCTGCCAGGCCCAGCCCACCACTGTTTTCCGCTTGTTTTCGTGCCTAAAACTTTGAAGAACGCGAAGTTCGTGTTCGTCAGACTCGACGCCCACCGCCCTCCATTGCGCCCACCCTATGATGGACCGTTCAGAGTGTTGGAAACAGGGGATAAGCATTTTGTGCTAGACTTGGGGGGGTAGACGGGAGAAAATTGGCATAGACAGACTCAAACCCGCCTTTGTAGCAGCGGACGAGCAGGTGCTGTTGGCTAGGGCCCCTCGGCGTGGAAGACCCCCACGGAGAGCTCCCCAGGGAAGCAATGCAACGGCGCAGCCACACGGACAGGGCGAAGTTCCCTCCCCCCTCGCCACGGCCCACCCGCAGTCAGACACACTCCCAGCAGCCCCCCACCGGCACAGCAGCGCCACGGAGGCGGTAAACCCCAGTTACAGCAGATATGGGAGGAGACTGAAGCCAAGAGAGCGTATGGACTAATGTTCTATCTTAGACGCTGGGGGGTGTAGGAGGGGGTTACGCAGCATCTTAGACAGAGACAAGGAATAAACATGGGAGAACAATGCCCAGAGAGTTTCTGGAGATATAGCAGGAAGGAGTCAGAGGCATAGGGGGTTGAATGCTGTGTGATGTAGATGTCATGCTGTGTGAGGGAAAAACTCCATGAAACGTGTGAAGAGGATTGAGAGGAGAGAGGCGAACTTGTTGAATTCAGTCATTCTGTTCTGTGCTTGTGAGATGTGAAGTGTGTAATAAACCGTCTGTCCCATGGATCTGCCTCTTTTTTGACACACTCCACAGTATAATAGTATTGTAATTAGTGATCATGCAGCAGTCTCTATGGAAATTCAACTCCGTAAGGTACAGTATTGTCCAAAAAGATGGAGACTTCAGACATTCCTGTTAAAAGATCCAACCTTTGTTAAATTTGTAGAAAATGGCATAGAAAAATATTTTGAACTAAATAAAGACGAAACAACGGCCAGCGTAAGATGGGAAGCTTTTAAAGCTTTAATAAGAGGAGAAATCATCAGTTATACCAGCGCCAAAAATAAACAATACAGTCAAGAAATACAGTCACTAGAAAAACAAATTAAAATTGATGAAAATTAATATTATCATAGTAATGATCCCCAAAAGTTCCATCCAGCCATCCATCTTCTACCACTTTTCCAGAGGTCCAGGTCGCGGAGGCAGCAATTCAAGCAGAGAAGCCCAGACTTCCCTCTCCCCAGCCACCTGCTCCAGCTCTTCAGCGAGGATACCAAGGCGTTCCCAGACCAGTTGGGAGACATAGTCTCTCCAGCGAGTCCTGGGTCTGCCCCGGGGTCTCCTCCCAGTGGGGCGTGCCCAAAACACCTCAAGTGGGAGGCGTCCAGGTGGCATCCTAATCAGATGCCCATACCACCTCAACTGACTCCTTTCAATGTGGAGGAGCAGCGGTTCTACTCTGAGCCTCTCCCGGATGACTGAACTCCTCACCCTATTTCTGAGGGTAAGTCCAGCAATTCTACGGAGAAAGCTCATTTCAGCCGATTGTATCCGCGATCTCGTTCTTTCGGTCATTACCCAAAGCTCGTGACCATACGTAGGTGAGAGTAGGAACATAGATTGACTGGTAAATCGACAGCTTTGCCTTAGAACTCAGCTCCCTCTTCACCACAACAGACCGGTACAACGTCTGCATCACAGCAGATGCTGCTCCGATCCGTCTGTCAATCTCTCGCTCCATTCTCCCCTCACTCGTGAATAAGACCCCATGATACTTAAACTCCTCCACTTGGGGCAGGAGCCTATCCCCAACCCAGAGAGGACAAGCCACCTTTTTCCGGCTGAGGACCATGGACTTGGACTTGGAGGTGCTGATTCTCATCCCAGCCGCTTCACACTCAGCGGCAAACCATCCCAGCAAGAACTGTAGGTCATTGCTGGATGAAGCCAACAGGACAACATCATCTGCAAACAACAGAGATGAGATCCTGTGGTCACCAAGCATGACACCCTCCATTCCCTGGCTGCGCCTAGAAATCCTGTCCATAAAAATTATGAACAGGATCGATGACAAAGGGCAGCCCTGGCGGAGTCCAGCTCTCACTGGGAATGAGTCTGACCAAGTGTTGGCCATATAAACTCTCACAACGGTCATACAGAGACTGAATAGCTCGTAACAACAAGCCCGATTCCCCATACTCCCGAAGCACCCCCACAAAAAACCACAAGGGACGCGGTCAAATGCCTTCTCCAAGTCCACAAAACACATGTAAACTGGTTGGGCAAACTCCCACGAACCCTCGAGAATTCTCGAGAGGGTAAAGAGCTGGTCCGATGTGCCACGGCCAGGATGAAAACCACATTGCTCCTCCTGAATCCAAGGTTCGACCAACGGCTGGACTCTCCTCTCCAGTGCCTTGGCATAGACCTTCCCAGGGAGGCTGAGGAGTGTGATCCTTCTAAAGTTGGAGCACACCCTCCGGTCCCCTTTTTTGAAGGACCTGGCCAAAACATAAATTAACTGTGGTTTATCACATCTTTGGAAAGCCAAGTTCAATTTCTCTAGCCACACCCAGGCCTGATTACTGCCACACCTGTTCTCAATCAGGAAATCACTTAAATAGGACCTGCCTGACAAAGTGAAGTAAACCAAAAGATCCTCAAAAGCTCAACATCATGCTGCGATCCAGTGAAATTCAGGAACAAATGAGAAACAAAGTAATTGAGATCTATCAGTCTGGAAAAGGTTATAAAGCCATCTCTAAAGCTTTAGGACTCCAGCGAACCACAGTGAGAGCCATTATCCACAGATGGCAAAAAGATTGAACAGTGGTGAAACTTCCCAGGAATGGCCGGCCGACCAAAATTACCGAAGAAAAGAACGCAGCGATGACTCATCCAAGAGGTCACAAAAGGCCCCACAACAACATCCAAAGAACTGCAGGTCTCACTTGCCTCAGTTAAGGTCAGTGTTCATGACTCCATTATAAGAAAGAGACTGGGCAAAATTGGCCTGCATGGCAGAGTTCCAAGACGAAAACCACTGCTGAGGCAAAAGAACATAAAGGCTCGTCTCAGTTCAGATCATCAAACATCTTGATGATCCCCAAGACTTTTGGGAAAATAGTTTGTGTTCTGACGAAACAAAAGTTGAACTTTTTGGAAGGTGTGTGTCCCATACGTCAGGCGTAAAAGTAACACAGCATTTCAGAAAAGGAACATCATGCCAACAGTAAAATATGGTGGTGGTGTGATGGTCTGGGGCTGTTTTGCTGCTTCAGGACCTGGAAGACTTGCTTTAGTAAATGGAACCATGAATTCTGCTTTCTACCAAAAAGTCCTGAAGGAGAATGTCCGGCCATCTGTTCGTGACCGCAAGCTGAAGCGCACTTGGGTTCTGCAGCTGGACGATGATTGAAAACAAACCAGCAAGTCCACCTCTGAATGGCTTAAGAAAAGTCATTAAGAAAAATGTGGATTTTTTTTCCCTTAATAACACCGCCATTTGAAAACTGCATTTTGTGTTTACTTGTGTTATCTTTGTCCATCCATCTTCTTCTGCTTAATCCGTTTCGGGCCGCGGGGGGGACTGGAGCCTATCCCAGCATCTTTGGGCAAGAGGCAGGGTTATCTTTGTCTAATATTTAAATTTGTTTGATTATCTGAAATGTTTAAGTGTTACAAACATACAAAAAAACCCCCAGAAATCAGGAAGGGGGCAAGCACTTTCTCACACTACTGTATGCCATTTCTAGATGTTATTTTAAATTATTTTGCTATAGTTTAGTATACTCTGGCCAAGGTGGCTCATCCCCCATGGCAGATACATACAGCCGTGGACAAAATTGTTGGTACCCCTCTGTTAATGAAAGAAAAACCCACAGTGGTCACAGAAATAACTTGAATCTGACAAAAGTGGTAATAAATAAAAATTCTATGAAAATTAACCAATGAAAATCAGACAATGCTTTTGAATTGTGGTTCAACAGAATTATTTTAAAAAAACAAACTCATGAAACAGGCCTGGACAAAAATGATGGTACCCTTAACTTAATATTTTGTTGCACAACCTTTTGAGGCAATCACTGCAATCAAATGATTTCTGTAACTGTCAATGAGACTTCTGCACCTCTCAGCAGGTATTTTGGCCCACTCCTCGTGAGCAAGCTGCTCCAGTTGTCTCAGGTTTGAAGGGTGCCTTCTCCAGACGGCATGTTTCAGCTACTTCCACAGATGTTCAATAGGATTTAGATCAGGGCTCATAGAAGGCCACTTTAGAATAGTCCAATGTTTGGCTCTTAGCCATTCTTGGGTGTTTTTAGCTGTGTTTTTTGGGTCATTATCCTGTCACAAGACCCATGACCTGCGACTGATACCAAGCTGTCTGATACTGGGCAGCACATTTCTCTCTAGAATACCATGATAGTCTTGAGATTTCATTGTACCCTGCACAGATTCAAGACACCCTGTGCTAGATGCAGCAAAGTAGCCTCAGAACATAACAGAACCTCCTCCATGTTTCACAGTAGGGACAGTGTTCTTTTCTTGGTATGCTTCATTTTTGCGTCTGTGAACATAGAGCTGATGTGCCTTGCCAAAAAGTTCCAGTTTTGTCTCGTCTGTCCATAGGACATTCTCCCAGAAGCTTTGTGGCTTGTCAACATGCAGTTTGGCAAATTCCAGTCTGACTTTTTTATGATTTGTTTTCAAGAGTGGTGTCCTCCTTGGTCGTCTCCCATGAAGTCCACTTTGGCTCAAACAATGACAGATGGTACGATCTGACACTGATGTACCTTGACCTTGAAGTTCACCATGAATGTGTTTAGAGGTTGTTCTGGGCTCTTTTGTTACCATTCGTATTATCCGTCTCCTCCTGTGGCCACGTCCAGGGAGGTTGGCTACAGTCCTGTGGATCTTAAATTTCTGAATATGTTCAACTGTAGTCACAGGAACATCAATCTATTTGGAGATGGTCTTATAGCCTTTAACTTTAACATGCTTCTAATCTCCTGAGACAACTCTCTCCTTTGCTTCCTCTGGTCCATGTTTAGTGTGGTCCACACCATGTCACCAAACAGAACAGTGACTACTTGTCACCCTTTAAATAGGCCGACTGACTGATTACAAGTTTGTAAACACCTGTGATGTTAATTATAGGACACATCTTGGTTGAACATGTCCCTATGGTCACATTATTTTCAATCTTTTCTAGGGGTACCATCATTTTTGTCCAGATCTGTTTCATGAGTTTGTTTTTTAAAATAATTCTGTTGAACCACAATTCAAAAGCATTGTCTGATTTTCATTGGTTAATTTTCATAGAATTCTTATTTATTACCACTTTTGTCAGATTCAAGTTATTTATGTGACCATTGTGGGTTTTTCTTTCATTAACAGAGGGGTACCAACAATTTTGTCCACGTCTGTAGTTTCTGTTAATACAGACAGCAATTTACTCATTCAGGGTCGCTTCTGTACTTATTATGCAGGGACCAGGTTTGGCAGCCTTATTTAATAGAATGGAATGACTGTGAAGGCCTCAATCTTGAGTTCAATGTGTCGCGCATACCACTGCAGCCTGCTTAATAACACTGTTCTGGATATACTTCTGTTTTATTATTAAGAAATAGCAATCTGTATTTTATTTCTGGCAATGTACAGTGTTTGTAATCAAACTAATGCTGTGTTCAGGCATTGGGAGAAGCCACTTGTTGAAGTTCAATCATTTATAAAAGGGAGGCTTTGGCTACCATCTTTCAGAGCCAGGCCTTTGTAGAGCAGCATACTGCAGTTGCCCAAATGGGCCACATTAGCTCATTCTTTTCATTCATTCATTTTTTTAACTTCCATTCTCTTATCTTTGTCATTTGGCATCTTTGTATTTATGCCAGGGCTTTTCCAAACCATAATGCAGCAGCAAACTGAGAGGAACATCATCTCTGCATTCTTGCCTTCTTGTCTGTTCATCTTCCCTTTTTTAAGTTAGGTGTTCAGCAAGCCTCTTTCATTCTCATGTGGTTAGCCCAGCTCCAGTTCCTCATTTCCCTTCCAGTTGGAACCCTCTCCCCCCGGACAGAGGGGAGAGGCTTCCAACTGACTCAATACTCTGGGAATGTCAACATGTATGAATTATTACCATCACCCCATGTTTGCTTTCCCCTCTGAGAGTCACGTGGCATCAGAGGAACTAGAGAATCTCAAACATGGTAAGCAAAATATTGTTATATTGTTATTTCTTTTATCCTGCCCTTACTAATAACAATGACATTGAGACTAAGAAGACATGCTTGGGTCCTGGTTCAGACGAGAACAAAAAGTAGGATATTTTCTCTGATGCTTCTTTGATAAAAAAAATCCTGTTAAACTCAGTGGGAGTGAACCCACCCCCCCAGCATCATTGGGTGGAGGAAGCTCGTTAAAGTTGTCCCACTTGATGTCCAGAGTGCATTGAGTAAAGCACCGTTGGCAGTCACTCTGAAGAACTCTGCATCCATTTGTGAGCTCCAGGGTCGTGACCTTGCATTGCTTCGTTGCAGTGGTTCAGTTGAAGTGCATAGCAGGTTGTCTTTGTTATTGAGACAAAGTTCAGTGTATTAAATGTGCCTGCCTTTGATGCCTTTTTTTTTATCTGCAACCACTGTTATGGCACACAAAGCAGTGACTTCATATTATAAATGTCTTCCTCCCTCTGTTTTCTGCAAGAAAATTAAAGAATCAACTGTGGTCTTTGATGGCATTTGGTTAACGATTATTGTGATTATTTTTGATGAAGATGAGGTATTGCTTCATTGAGGTTTTCTTCCAGCAGCACAAAGGCACAGAGGCCTGTTATCGGCTTCATGGTTCTGGTAAACAAAAGTGGGCAGCTCTAACATATAAACTTTGATGGAGTCGCGATACACAAGTTCATTTCTATGCTGGCATCCTACAAGCAAGAACCTGGAGTGAATAGTACTGTCAAAAAGATTTAGTTATGACTTCCCTTCTTTTTCAGCAGGAATTCTGCTGGAGTTACAATTCAAAGAAACATGGGAAAACTCTGACAAACATTTTTTCCACAAGAAATACATAAAAGTCTAATCTGTTTCCTATACTGGCCTCACCTTGCTACTCTACCTACTGCAACTGTTTGCCACTGGTTGTAGTCAATTACACACCTATGACAAAAAGTCTTAAATTTGCATTACAAGATGGGAAAAACACACAAATTTAGGGGGAAAAAAACTGTCAATTTGTGAGATTAAAACTGCAAGTTTTGTGGTGGCCTAAAGTAGAGCATTGGGCCCACAGCTGGGGCAGAATTGTTTAAAATAGCTCTTTCATTGTAGGCTTTGCCAACACATAGCCTAGAAAAATGCCAGGTTTAGTCAACGTGGAGGTCTTCAAATCAAATGCACAGTTTACATTGCATAACTTTCTGATGTGTGATCTTAAGTCTTGAGGTCCTGAATTCATATAACATGAATGACCAGCGACAAGGGCCACACAGTACAGGACAAATGAAGACTCGGTGTCACAAAGATATTTGAGCAGTGAGGGGGAAGTAACACTATCCTACTTAAAACAAGAATTTCAAACTAGATGATAGCGCTGCAGGATGTTAGGCAAAAATACATTTTACAATATTGTTGAATATTATGATGATGATTTGCATTGTCTAAACAATGCAGATGTTAATGTCTCTCTGCTTTGTCCACAAGTTCTTTTTCACGTGCATTTTCCTCACTCGTCTTCATGTCCTCAGCCATCATCATGCAAATCAGTTTCAGTGAGTTCAGACCAAACTTATGGTCTTTTAAAAGGTGTCTTATTATGCCTCTGTGATGACTTCCTAAAGATGCCGGACCACAGTGAACAGCTGAGCAATGGAACAAACCCTTTCAAATGAAGTTTTGTGCTTAAATTATGCAGCGATTTCAATATTAAAACACTAATAAGTCCCACCACTGCAACATTTGATTTTCAAAGCTTACACTACTCACAAAAAGTTAGGGATATTTGGCTTCTGCAAGAAATTTATGGAAAATGTAAAAAGTTCACACTACAGTGATATTATATCGTGAAATTAGGGTATTTATAAGTAGAAGCATGCAATGGTGATTTCCTCATCTCAATTTATTGAAACAAAAGCCAACAACAGTGGTGAGTATACCACAACTAAAAATATCAGTGTCTCGATAACTTGTCATGTGCCCTTCAGCATCAATTACAGCTTGACAACGACGTTGCATGGCATTCTACTCTTCTTGAAGGGCTGCCCTCACGTCATTGAGGTTGTGGGGTGCAGGGTTACGAGCCTCTACACGCCAACTCAGCTGATCCCATAGGTTTTCTATGGGATTCAGGTCTGGAGAAAGTGCAGGCCACTCCATTTGAAGTACTCCAGCCTCCAGCAGCCGTTCCTTAATGATGCGACCTCGTTGAGCTGGAGCATTGTCGTCCATGAAGATGAAATTGGGCCTGTATTGTTCATGCAGGGGTAAAATGACTGGATTAATGATGTTATTCAGGTAGTATCGGCTTGTCACTGTACCATTCACAAGGTGTAGGGCAGTTCTGTATTGACTAGACACACCTGTCCAGACAGTAACATGGCGACAACAGTGGCTGATGCATAGCCAGTCCGTCCAGGATTTCGCGGGATGTTTTTATGATTTTTTTTTTTTTGGCCCAAAAAACCTGAATTTGCTGGAGGTTTTTTAAAAAGGTGCGATAAAAGTTGCCATGTTTTTAGAGTGTTTTTTGCACTAACAGTTGTGGGAAGAAGTACAAATTTTAAAGCAGATGGTTTTTTTCCAGTTTACTGCAGTGATATTCTATTTAACAATGCAAGAAGAGCACAGGATTGTCAAAAATTTCCGATTACAGTGATTTGCAAATTAAGCAGAAACTTTTGTTATACAGAAAAACTCTTTTGTGCAACAGCAAATACAAACATTAACACTATCCATTACAACAGCTAAATTGCATTGAATGCATATTAAATAGTATAGATTTGGAAATTATTGGTAGCACCTTCTCTACGGTCCCCAACCACTCGGTATCGAGCAGAGAGGGAAAAATAAATAATTTATTCTGTTGCGCTGTATTGTCTATACGAGTCTGTGTTTTTGTGAAAAAAAACAACAACACATCTTTCATTTGGGGGGGTGGGTCCGTCCAGATCGGAGATCCACTGCTTTAAAACTTATTGACCACATGTAGTAGTGATTTTACCTCTAAAGATGTATAAAATGTTCAAACATTGGCTGTAGTGTTAGATTTGCTCGCTGCATTTGTCGTTTTATTGCGTCTCTTCTCACACACACTCCCGTGATGGGTACTTTTGGGGCAGGTGGATGTTTTTCAACACAAACCCAGCGCTTCGTACACGCAGTCAGGATGGAGACATGACGAGCTGTCTATCGGCAGGCTGGGGAAAACGGAGGAAGGGGCGATGTTGGAAACCTCGCAGGTGAGTGTTTTTTTTAAAATCACACACTGTTTGCTGTTGTTTTCCGTTAATACTCGCTGTAAACACGGAAGTGAACACAGTGCAGCGATGCATTTGATTGATTAGACTGAGCGTTTCAGCGGCAGTCAGAGACAAATTTGATTGGTGAAATTGTCAAAAGTTGACGAGGACTGGCCAAAATTGCGGGAAAGTTGCGGTAATTGGAAAAAGTTGCAAAGTCGCGCAATAGTTGTGCTGTTTGGTTGATTTTGCATGAATTGATGTGATCACAACATCGCGAAATCCTGGAGGGACTGCATAACGCTCTCCTTGGTGGCCATCATTTCTGCTCAGTGTGAATTGACTTTCATCAGAGAACAGCACTGAGGCCCACCGGTCCCTTGTCTAGCGTAAATGCCCCCTAGCTCATACAAATGATGATGCCTGTGCTTCATGGTGTGGTCAGGTACCTTTGCAGGTCATCTAGCATGCAGACCACGCTGATGTAAACATTTTGAATGGTCTGACGTGACACTTGGGTGCCTCTCACCTCCCTCAAATATGCACTGTTAAATGGGCACTATTCACAATGAAGCAGTCATCAGCGTGGGATGTGGCCAAAGGACGTCCACTTCTGTGCCTTTCTGTGACTCTTCCAGTCTGTTGCAACCTGCTGATGACACTCTGCCACTTTAAGCTCAGTGGCCACTTCCCTCTGAGAACATTCTGTTTGACGCCTCGCAATGGCGAGGTACTGTTGATCAATTGTTAGGGGTCATCTTGGTCTCATGATGTCTAAGTGTGAACAGCATGATGAAGAGGACTGTTTAAATACCGATTCTAATTGAACCAGAAAATATATCAATCAATTCACTGATCAGACACCTGTTGTGAATTTTGCCGTTAAGCATCTTGTTAGAGAACAGCAAGTTATGCATAAAGTACTGAAACACTGAACAGTTGGACATGTGCATTCAAAAGGTTAGAAAAGGTCAAATTAAGTTCACCTATAAAGATTATAGTGCATTTTAGGTGCATCCTGAAATTTCACCCAAAAGTCGAATATCCCTAACTTTTTGTGAGTAGTGTATGTTAAGTCACATTATTTTTCTCATCAGTAAAAACTACAAGTCCCACGTCCTCGCCTCTAAAACAATGGATAGCTGAGCGAAGGAAAAAACCTTTACAAGTAAGTTTTGTGCTTAAATTATGCAGATCCAAGCACTGCAACACCGATGGAAGAAGTGTGTGGACCGAAGGGGAGACTGTGTTAAAAAAAGACCACATTTGGTCAAATTTTATCACTATGAACTTTTCAGCCTATTGTAGAGGATGCCTTTCACAAACGAGACTGAGTTTATTTCTCAGGGTTGGGTTATTGAGAGGTCACATCCTCCAACAAGAACAGAATCTCAGAAAAGAGGTAGAACAATCATCCTTCACAGTTCTTATACCCTCCAAAGACACAAAACCCCCAACATCAAATAACACCCCCCCAACCCACAGTCCTTGAGCAAACATACAGCCCCTGAGGCTCCTTGGTGTCTCCATTGTCTCTCTCATCCTTCTAGCCTCCGGGGCTCCTGCTGGGACATTCTCTCCCACTTCTCGTCTCCTAAGCAACCAACTTCACACCTCCCGTAGGTCTCTGCAGGGTCAGGTCCTCTTTGGCCATTGAGACGTGAAGCTTCCAGAATATGCACCGTCATGCCTACTAGGTATATGTGGGTGAATATGAATGCCATATATGCGCTCTAAATATGCGCCATATAACCCCCCCCCAAACGTCTAAATAAGGACAAAGTAAGATAAGATAAGATAAGCCTTTATTAGTCCCACAACGGGGAAATTCCAGGATTGCAACAGCACAGGGATAGCAACACTCAGAGCAACAATCAGAAGGCAAGAAAAAAAAAAAAAAAAAAAACAAGCAAGCAAGAGCAGCTAATATACATATGTACATATTACTATAAAATATATATATACACACACACACACACAGACACACAGTGCAGAGCATTGTAGCTGGATGGAATAAATATATGAATATATGAACACACAGTGCAGAGCATTGTAGCTAGATGGAATAAATATAGATATAAATAAATAAATAAATAAGTACACCTCAAAATGCATAGAAACATGTCATATCACACAGAACAGCAAAATGGCACAACATATCACACTTCCAACTGCTTGGGCTTCAACCTCCTGCCATAACTGCTGTAAGCAGGCTTCGATCTGCCTGTAGCTGTTTCTTGCATCTGTGGATCAGAGTCATTAGCACATTCTTGTGAAAGCTTAGAAGAGTGTCTCCCCGGTGGCCTGCCGCGGCGGGGGGCCCTGGCTAATTGCACTCGTTCATCAGCCAACACAAAAGCGGGTTTGAGTCTGTTAATGCAGACTAATTCTCTCCTGTCACCCAAATCGAGCAAAAGATGTTTTTCCCCAGTTTCTAACACTCTGAACGGTCCATCACAAGGCGGTCTTAAACCTGGCCTCTGAGCGTCGTGTCTGACAAAGACAAATTCTGCGTTCTTTAAGGCTTTAGGCACAAAAACGCGTGGGAAACTGTGATGAACTGGGCCGGGGAGGGTGTTTGATCCTGTGTCGCTCTGCAGCAGCTGAGCGAGTGGGCGATTTGGTGCGGGGTTCTCTGGAAGGAATTCGCCCGGTAACCGGAGGGGTTGGGCAAAAACTAGCTCAGCCGGAGAGGCTTGTAAATCTTCCTTAGGTGCTGAACGCAACCCTAATAAAACCCATGGAAGTTTATCAACCCAATTTGTGTCCGTGAGAGCCGCTCTGAGGGCTGCTTTCAATGACCGGTGAAAGCGTTCGCACAAACCGTTGGCCTGAGGGTTATAAGCGGTAGTGCGGTGAATTTTCACCCCCAGACTGAGGGCCATGGATGACCAGAGCTCGGAAATGAATTGGGGACCCCTGTCAGACGTTATGTCTGACGGGACTCCAAAACGCGCGACCCAAGCCGTTAAAAACGCGCGCGCCACGTCTGCTGCTGTAGTTGATGCCAGGGGGACCGCTTCTGGCCAGCGCGTTGTGCGGTCCACCATGGTTAGAAGGTGTGTGAAACCCTGCAACAGCGGGAGGGGTCCCACCAAGTCGATATGCACGTGGTCGAAGCGTTTGGCCGGGATGTGAAAAGGTTCTAAGGGGGCCCGCGTGTGCTTGTGTATCTTTGCTCTTTGACACGCTGCGCAGGCTGCGGCCCACTCTTTGACCTGTTTACGCAGCCCCGGCCAAACAAATTTTTCTCCCACCATTTTGATCGATGCGTGAACTCCCGGATGTGCCAGCGAATGGATTAAATCAAAAACGTGGCGGCGCCATGCAGCTGGGACCACGGGGCGGGGGCGCCCCGTGGAGATATCGCAGATTAGAGGAGGCATACCTGTCTGATGCACCCTGTGCTCCAGCCTTAGCCCTGTTGGCCCAGACTGGAGCGCGCGCACATCCGCATCGTTAACCTGCTCGGCGGCCATGGCTGCATAATCTAAGCCTACGCAGACCAGGGCTGCGAGCGCTTCCGCGCCGCAAGCCTGGCCCGCGTCCACGGCCACCGCGTCTGCCCCCTGGGGGCCTGGCGTTGCAACTGCGCGTGAGAGGCAATCTGCCACCACATTGTGTTTGCCCGCAACATGTTGAATGTCAGTGGTAAACTCTGAAATCGCGGCCAGCTGTCTCTGCTGTCGGCCCGACCACGGCTCTGAAATCTTGGCCATTGCAAATGTTAATGGTTTGTGGTCTACAAACGCGGTGAAACGGCGCCCTTCCAGCCAGAACTGGAAGTGGCGGATGGCCAGATGCAGGGCTAAAAGCTCCCTATCGAACGCGTTGTATTTCCGCTCGTTATCGTGCAATGTTTTGCTGAAAAACGCAAGCGGTTGCCAGCTCCCTGCTACCAGTTGCTCGACAACCGCCCCCACTGCTACGTCGGAAGCGTCCGTGGTTAGTGCCATGCGAGCTGCTGGCACGGGGTGTGCCAACAGCACAGCGTTCGCCAGGGCCGACTTGACCTGGGAGAAAGCGCGCTCCCGTTCCGGGGACCACTCGACCTTATTTGCAGGTTTTTGTTTCTTTAGTGCCGCGTACAGTGGGTGCATGAGCTGTGCCGCGCTGGGAAGGAAACGGTTATAAAAATTGACCATCCCCAAAAATTCTTGCAATGCTTTAACTGTCTGCGGCTGGGAAAACTCCGTTATCGCACGTACTTTATCGGGCAGTGGGACCGCTCCTTCTGGAGAAACGCGGTGGCCCAAAAAATCGATTTGCGCTACCCCAAATTGACATTTCGCTGGGTTAATTATCAGCCCATGCTCTGTCAGCCTCTGAAAAACCGCTGTGAGGTGGCATTCGTGTTCAACCTCAGATGCACTGGCTACCAAAATATCATCCAAATAGGCAAACACGAAAGGGAGGCCACGCAGCACTGCATCCATCATGCGTTGGAACGTCTGTGCGGCGCCTTTGAGGCCAAAAGGCATGCGCAAAAACTCGCAAAGCCCAAAGGGGGTTATTACTGCCGTTTTGGGTATGTCTTGAGCGCGGACTGGGACTTGGTGATAACCACGCACCAAATCTATTTTGGAAAAGATGCGCGCCCCCGCCAAATGCGCCGAAAAATCCTGGATGTGCGGAATCGGGTAGCGGTCGTGTGCTGAAGCATTACTTAACCTGCGGAAATCACCGCAAGGCCGCCACGAGCCGTCAGCCTTGGGGACCATATGCAGGGGTGACGACCAAGGGCTGTTAGAGCGTCTAACAATGCCCAGTTTTTCCAAGTTGGCGAATTCCTCGCACGCGATGGCCAGTTTAGCTGGGTCCAAGCGCCGAGCTTTTGCAAAAACAGGGGGGCCAGAGGTAGTTATGAAATGCTCGACCCCGTGTTTAGCTATTGACGCTGAAAATGTTGGGACCGTGAGTGCTGGGAACTGATTGAGTAGTGCATGAAACTTACCACCTGCAGCTGTGACATTAGGATGTGCAGAAGGTGGGGTCACCCGAGCTGTACAGGAGATAGAGTGGAAAGACAGTGCATTTACCATACGTCTATTAGTAAGATCAACTAATAAACTGTTTGAGCATAAAAAATCAGCACCTAACATGTTGTTGCTAACTGCAGCTACAATGAAAGTCCACTTGAAGGTGCGCCCGTGGAAGGATAGAAGGAGCGTCTTCTCCCCATAGGTTTTGATCATCGAGCCATTTGCCGCTAGCACCAGGGGTCCGCTGGAAGGCGCCAGCAGGTCTGCGTAGGAAGGTTTGACAAAACTCAGCTGGGAGCCTGTGTCCACCAGGAAATCCTTCCCTGAATTCGCGTCCGTCACGAAAAGCAGCTTGTTCTTCGTGCCGAGAGCAGCAGCTGCTACCAACTCTCGGTCTTGGCGTTTCCCTGGCACTTGTATTGGCACGGTGGGATGCATCTGCGCGCCCTCTCGGCGAAACGTCGATGGTAAAAGCAGAGGGTGCCGTCCGCTCCGCTTCTCCTGGTCTCTGCCGCTGCTGACGTCAGTGGGTCCGGTGCTGCGGCCTCTGGTCTCCCCTCGTCTCGCGGGGGTGCGTTCAGCTCCGTTGCCGCCGTCGTGGCTGCGTGTCGTCTATGGGCGTCGACGAGCCGCTGTGCCTCCTGGCCCAGCCCGTGGTAGTCGCGGTCGTTGAGCAGCTGTGAGCTGGCCAGGGTGACTCTCACTGCTGGCGGTAGTGTTCTGAGAAAGAGGTGGGCGAAGATAAAACTGTCATCATCTTCGCCTCTCAGGTTCATCATCCTCGCCATCAGATCTGCCGGCCTGTCTGCTTTCCCTTCTGTCAGCGCCAGAAGTCTCTCTGCTCGCTCTCCCTGCGAGGGAGTGAAAGCTCGAATGAGGGCGGCTTTCAATGCGCCATACTTGTCGTCCTGGGGCGGGTGGTTGGTCAGGCTCTCCACCCGCTGCACTGTGAGGCTGTCCAGCTTCGCGACGACATGGTAGAACCTCGTTGCGTCCGCTGAGATTCCCCGAAGGTGGAACTGCGCCTCCACAGTGGTAAACCAGGAGCGCGGGTTATGTTGCCAGAAATCGGGCAGCTGTAGTGTGGTAGCTGCGTTAACCCGGTTGGCTCCTGAAGAGTCCGGTGCGGGAAGATCGTCGCCACCGGCCATAGTTTGTCGTAGGTCACCAGTGTAGAGGATGCCTTTCACAAACGAGACTGAGTTTATTTCTCAGGGTTGGTTTATAGAGAGGTCACATCCTCCAACAAGATCAAAATCTCAGAAAAGAGGCAGAACAATCATCCTTCACAGTTCTTATACCCTCCAAAGACACAAAACCCCCAACATCAAATAACACACCCCCAACCCACAGTCCTTGAGCAAACATACAGCCCCCGAGGCTCCTTGGCGTCTCCATTGTCTCTCTCATCCTTCTAGCCTCCGGGGCTCCTGCTGGGACATTCTCTCCCACTTCTCGTCTCCTAAGCAACCAACTTCACACCTCCCGTAGGTCTCTGCAGGGTCAGGTCCTCTTTGGCCATTGAGACGTGAAGCTTCCAGAATATGCACCGTCATGCCTACTAGGTATATGTGGGTGAATATGAATGCCATATATGCGCTCTAAATATGCGCCATACTATGACCTTTTCAGGCCCCCATCATAGTCCAACAGTTTAAGAATAACTTTTCTCAGTGTACAACTGCAAAGAATTGGCAATTCATCATCTACAGTCCATAATATCAAAAGATTCAGAGAATCTAAAGAAATTTCTGCATGTAAGCGGTAAGGCTGAAAACTAACACTGAATCTCCATAACCTTTGATCCCTCAGGCAGCACTGCATTGAAAAACCATCATCATTCTGTAAAACATAATACCACGTGGGCTCAGGAACACTTCAGAAAGACATTGTCAGTTCATCACTACATCTACAGTGGGGAAAATAAGAATTGAACATGAGAACATTTGTCTCATTAAACATATTTCTGATGGAGCCATTGACCTGAGATTTTCACCAGATATTAGTAATAACTCAAGTAATCCATACATACAAAGAAATCAAGGCAACTGTGCTCACAAAACAAGGTATATTTAATAAAGTGGAATGATACAGGGAATACGTTTTCAACACGCTTGGTGAAATTCATTTAATATTTAGTAAACCTTTGTTGGTAATAACAGCTTCCAGATGCCTCCTGTATGGAGAAACTAGGCACAGACGTTGCTCAGGAGTGACTTTAGCCCATTCCTCCACACAAACTGTCAAATCTTGAAGGTTCCATGGGTGTCTAATATGAACTCTGATCTTCAGTTTGTTCCATTCTGGCAGCTTTATTTTCTTTCTCTGGAGCCAGTTGAGAGTTTCCTTGGCTGTGTGTTTGGGCTCATTGTCTTGCTGAAATGTCCACCCTCGTTTCATCTTCAGCATCTTGGCAGATGGCAGCAGGTTCTTATCAAGGATGTCTCTGTACATTTGTCCATTCATCTTTCCTTTAATTATATGAAGTCTGCCTGTACCATGTGCTGAAAAACACCCCCACACCATGATGCTCCCACCTCCAAATTTCACTGTTGGTATGGTGTTTTGGAGCTGATGTGTAGTGCCAATTCTCCTCCAAGCATGCTGTGTGTTGTGGCATCCAAAAACTTCAATTTTGGTCTCATTTGACCAGACTACAGTGGTGTGAAAAAGTGTTTACCCCTCACTGATTTCTCTTTTTTTTTGTATGTTTGTCACACTTACGTAAATGTTTCAGATCATCAAACAAATTTAGATGAAAGGAAAGAATAAAACAAATACAGCTCCCGGAACAAAGGTGACTATTATTTTTTTTCAAAGGGATGCACAGTGGTGTGAAAAAGTGTTTGCCTCCTTCCTGATTTCTCTTTGTTTTGTATGATTGTCACACATAAATGTTTCAGATCATCAAACAAATTTAAATATTAGACAATGATAACACAAGCTAACACAAAATGCAGTTTTTAAATCAAGGTGTTTATTATTAAGGGTAAAAAAATCCCAAACTATATGTCCCTGTGTGAAAAAGTGACACCCCCCCCCCCCCGGTAAAAGATAAATTAACTGTGGTTTATCACATCTTTGGAAAGCTGAGTTCAATTTCTCTAACCACACCTCAGGCCTGATTACTGCCACACCTGTTCTCAATCAAGAAATCACTTAAATTGGACCTGCCTGACAAAGTGAAGTTGATCAAAAGATCCTCAAAAGCTAGACATCATGCTGCGATCCAAAGAAATTCAGGAACAAATACAAAACAAAGTAATTGAGATCTATCAGTCTGGAAAAGGCTATAAAGCCATTTCTAAAACTTTGGGACTCCAGCGAACCATAGTGAGAGCCATTATGTTATATCAGTGGTGAGCCTTCCCAGGAGTGGCCAGCCAACCAAAATTACCCCAAGAGCGCAGCGACGACTCATCCAAGAAGTCACAAAAGACCCCACAACAACATCCAAAGAACTGCAGGCCTCACTTGCCTCAGTTAAGGTCAGTGTTCTTGACTCCACCATAAGAAAGAACTGGGCAAAAATGGCTTGCATGGGAGAGTTCCAAGACAAAAACCTCTGCCGAGCAAAAAGTGCATAAAGGCTTGTCTCAGTTTTGCCAGAAAACATCTTGATGATCCCCAAGACTTTTTAGAAAATACTCTGTGGACTGACGAGACAAAAGTTGAACTTTTTGGAAGGTGTGTGTCCCATTACATCCAGCGTAAACGTAACACAGCATTTCAGAAAAGGAGCATCATACAAACAGTAAAATATGGTGGTGGTAGTGTGATGGTCTGGGGCCGTTTTGCTGCTTCCGGACCTGGAAGACTTGCAGTGGTAAATGGAACCATGAATTCTGCTGTCTTCCAAAAATTCCTGAAGGAGAATGTCCAGCCATCTGTTCATGACCTCAAGCTGAAGGGCACTTGGGTTCTGCAACAGGACAATGATCCAAAACACACCAGCAAGTCCACCTCTGAATGGCTTAAGAAAAACAAAATGAAGACTTTGGAGTGGCCTAGTTCATGCTCAAAAACCCTCCAATGTGGCTTAATTACAACAATTCTGCGAAGATGAGTGAGCCAAAATCCCTCACAGCGCTGTAAAAGACTCATTGCCAGTTATTGCAAATGTTTGATTGCAGTTGTTGCTGCAACAAGTTATTAGGTTTAGGGGGCAATCATTTTTTCATACAGGGCCATGTAGGTTTGGATTTTTTTCCCTTAATAATAAACACCTTAATTTAAAAACTGCATTTTGTATTTACTTGTGTTATCTTTGTCTAATATTTAAATTTGTTTGATGCTCTGAAGCATTTAAATGTGACAAACATAAAAAAAAGAGAAATCGGATAGGGGGCAAACACTTTATCACACCACTGTATATTCTCCCAGTATGTTACTGGCTTTCCCAAATGTGCAGCAAACTTTAAATGAGCTTCAACATGCTTTTTCTTCAGCAATGGAGTCTTGCAAGGTGAACAGGCATAGAGCCCATGTCAGTTGAGTGCATTCTGTAATTTCCCAGTTTTGGATCAATAAAGTACATCTATCCATCGTTCTTTGAAACAGCAGTATCTGCTAACTCCAAGTCTTTCTGGAGCTCTCCACGAGTGGTCTTTGGTTCTTGGATAACTCTTCTGATAATTCTTTTGACTCCTCTGTCAGAAATCTTGCGAGGAGCTCCTGGTCGTGGCTGGTTTATGGTAAAATGATGTTCTTTCAACTTCCGAATGATGGCTCCAACAGTGCTCACTAGAACATTCAGCAGTTTAGAAATGCGCCTGTAACCAATGCCATCATTATGTTTTGCAACAATAAGGTTGCAAAGGTCTTCTACCCGTCATGAGTTCTTTGTGGTGTGACAATCTGATATTCATGGACCTTTTTAAAACCCTCTAACTGTGTATGTCACCAAACTGTGACGTAACCCCTAGTGGTCAACAGTGGTAAAGATTTTTTTCAAGAAAATATTCAGATCACATGTCGGAATTTTCCAAGGCTATAACTTGAAAGTGGTAAGAGATAATAGCTTACTGTCAATTAAAAAGATGTAGAATATGATCCAAAGTTTCAGATAGGAGTAAATTATGCATCTAATTTGCATACAAACAAACAAAGACATTTGTCACTTACCGCTGGCAAGGCAGCGTCCTTTTGCGGTATTCTGGTCGTTATTTTGTCCTCTCCCGGTCATTTTAGCTTTCTCTCCTATATCCAGAAATTGTTATTGATTATTCCACCTTAATTTCGCTTTTATTCCGGGGCAAATTTATCTTATATGACGACATGCAACCGGTGATTGCTCTACAGTCACATGGCGCTCCGGGCTCAGACAGGTGAAATCAACGAGCTTCACACTCCCTGTGTTATAACAACATGTAAACATCTACCTTCATAAGCTAAATAATCTCTTTTTAGAATCATAGTTGGAAAATTCGGGACCAAATCCTCCGAATTTGCTCCTCCTCTGCAATCACATTTGTCTACAACGATGACTGCCGTCCATTTTGTGTTGTAATCTCAAAGCCAACGAAGAAGAAGAAGGATTTCTTCCTCTTTGGTTTATTACGTGTCATCATGAGTCCTCCAGCGCATGCCTGCCACCTTGTGAACTGGCATGATCAGTACAAATCCTCAGTCCAGCTGGGAAGTGTTTGGCACGTTATTATGAGTTGACAGGCACAGCGCCGCGCTCTGCCACTAGGGGCAGATGAAATCACACAGCTTAAGGGTTAAAGGTGAAATATAGAAGATTTTTAAAAAAATAATACATCAACAAAGCGTTTAGAAACATGCACAATGTACATCTTAATGTACTTCTAAAAATTAGTATATTGATTAAAAAAAAAATTAATTTTTGGTGGACTGATGGTAATATAAATATTTACATCCAGCAGCTGGAGTAAGACAAACACGGAAGTCCAGTGAGGATGTCACAGCCAATAGCATTGCTAGCTTGATGTTATGTGCCACGTCTCATTTTAGGTTGTTGGGTTGCCAGGTAGTGAATTATTCATCTAAATACCTGAGTCTCAAGGCAAACGTCAGTTTCCCAATTGTTCTCAAGTATGGCATGACAAAGTAGCAGGATAAATATGGGTTCTGCTTTTGATGGCTAATGTCTGCTGAAGAGTCTGAAAAGGCTGAAAAGTCACACAGAGGTGACCTTTTTTTTCCTGACAGGTAAGCTAACCAGTTCTAGCTATGATGCTAACTAGCTCATTCATCTTCTGCTGCTAATCTGGTGGTTAGGGGCACGGGGGGGCAGTCTAAAGTCTATGTAACCAACTAAATTTTATTTCTGACATGTTCACATTATAATTATGAGTATATAATAATATCAGCCAATATGTGGCTTTGAATAGACCCCACTAACTGCTCCTTACCAAGCTGACACGTATGACAGGTTCATGATATGATCAACATTTGCATCTATGAATGTAATAGCACATACTAATTGTGCAGCAGTCATATTTTACTTTTTTTTTTAAATTATCAGCTTTGATGTGCAGCTGCTCAGTCTAATAATGTGGTGTACAGTGAAAAAAAGTTGCAAAGTAAAAGTTAAAGTTACAGTTGTTTATTGTTGTGACAGATTAAGATAATAGGTCAAATAGGTTCATTTTGTCTTCTTTTAATTATTTATCTTTTGTTCTTATTAAAGACAAAAATAAAATAGAAAGGAGATGTCTTTACCTTCTTAACATGTTTCGACTGTACACTGCAGCCTTCGTCAGAAGAGTCAGCTGATTGCTGCCAGGTGACATTTATCCGTTGACTTTTGTAGGCAGGGCCAGCTCAGCAGATCTGTCAGATCCACCGAGCTGTACTGCACGGACAGCACTGGGAACATAAAATTCACACACGAAGAGGAGGAAAATGGCACCATAGCCTTTCTGGTCATGAAAATCCACCACAACGATGACTGCAGCATAAAAATCACAGTCTACAGGAAACCAACCCACACAGCTCAATACCTACTATGGACATCGGAACACCCCACAGCACACAAGCTATCAGTTGTCAGGACGTTATATGAACGAGCCACCATCATCACAGACCAAGAAGACAAACAGGAGGAGGAAAACCACATAAAACATGCACTTATACGCTGCCAATATCCAGTATGGGCTATAAATAAAGGGAAACAGCAAGTCAAAAACAAAGAAAACAAACAGGAAATAAGACACAGAACAAAAGCCGAAATCAAAAACAAGGAAACCATAACTATACCATACATACGAGGGATCACGGAACCAATTCAAAGGATCATGAAAAAATACAAAATAAACACAGCAGTCAAACCACACAAAAAATTAAGACAGTTATTAGTACACCCCAAGGACAGAATAAAACAAGACAAAAAATGCAATATAATATATGAAATATCATGCAGATCATGCAACAAAACCTACATTGGAGAAACTGGAAGACCATTCACCACAAGAAAAAAAAGAACACCGGAAGGAATGTGAGAAGGAAACACAAGGATGACTCACAAGATCACAAAAAGAAAAGGCAGAACAAGAAACATTAAAATCAGCAATATCAGATCACTGCAAAAGAAATAATCACATCATGGACTGGGACAACGTAAGGATTATTGGATCGGAGAGCAACAAACACAAACGCTGGATCAAGGAGGCCATAGAGATCAGGAAGCGGGGAAAAGACACCATGAACCGAGATGAGGGGGCCTTTTTGCTTTCCCACACCTGGGACCACATTCTTCAGAGACCATCTGACGGCGGGAGGCAGGGCCAGCTCGGTGGATCTGACAGATCTGCTGAGCTGGCCCTGCCTACAAAAGTCAGCTGATAAATGTCACCTGGCAGCAATCAGCTGACTCTTCTGACGAAGGCTGCAGTGTACAGTCGAAACATGTTAAGAAGGTAAAGACATCTCCTTTCTGTTTTATTTTTGTCTTTAATAAGAACAAAAGATAAATTAAAAAAAAAGTTTAAGATAATAATGTGAAACTTTATTGATCACCATGGTGGAAATTTCTGAAATGCTGTGTTACTTTTACGCCAGATGTAATGGGACACACACCTTCCAGAAAGTTCAACTTTTGTCTCGTTAGTCCACAGAGTATTTTCCCAAAAGTCTTGGGGATCATCAAGATGTTTTCTGGCAAAACTGAGACGAGCCTTTATCTTCTTTTTGCTCAGCAGTGGTTTTTGTCTTGAAACTCTGCCATGCAGTCCATTTTTGCCCAGTTCTTTCTTATGGTGGAGTCATGAACACTGACATTAACTGAGGCAAGTGAGGCCTGCAGTTCTTTGGATGTTGTTGTGGGGTCTTTTGTGACCTCTTGGATGAGTCGTTGCTGCGCTCTTGGGGTAATTTTGGTCGGCTGGCCACTCCAGGGAGGGTTCACCAGTTCCATGTTTTCACCATTTGTGGATGATGGCTGTCATTGTGGTTCGCTGGAGTCCCAAAGCTTTAGAAATGGCTTTAGAACCTTTTCCAGACTGCTGGATCTCAATTACTTTTTGTCATTTGTTCCTGAATTTCTTTGGATAGCAGCATGATGTCTAGCTTTTGAGGATCTTTTGGTCTACTTCACTCTGTCAGGCAGGTCCTGTTTAAGTGATTTTTTGATTGTGAACAAGTGTGGCAATAATCAGGCCTGGGTGTGACTAGAGAAATTGAACTCAGCTTTACAAAGATATGGGGGAGGGGGGATCGGTTTTTCACACAGGGCCATGTAGGTTTGGATTTTTTTTTTACCCTTAATAATAAACACCTTCATTTAAAAACTGCATTTTGTGTTAGCTTGTGTTATCATTGTCTAATATTTAAATTTGTTTGATGATCTGAAACATTTAAGTGTGACAAACATACAAAACAAAGAGAAATCAGGAAGGGGGGCAAACACTTTTTCACACCACTGTGCATCCCTTTGAAAAAAATAATAGTCACCTTTGTTCCGGGAGCTGTATTTGTTTTATTCTTTCCTTTCATCTACCATGGACTAATCTACCATCTTAAAACATCCACGTCTTTATGTTCCCTGATCTCTGTACCTGCTTTGTAACCCACTTTTATTTCATCTGGAAACAATCTAGTACATATGTGATATTCCGACATAAAAATTATGCTGTCATATTGGACTGGCCAGTCAGTACTGTAAATGGATGGCATTTGGATGTTGTGACATTTGCTTCTGAGCATTAGCCTTCCTCTAGCCAAGCTGTTCTGAGTTACACAGACGAAAGTGGGGTCATCAGTCATATGGATGTGTTCCGATATGATTGGCACTTTTGAGACTCGTGGTTTCGCACTTTGGGGATTATCCTCCATTTTCCAGAATGCTCTACCTAAAGACTGTGAGGGGATGATCTCATGATTGGCTCATTGGGATTGTGTGTACGTGTGCATATAGTTGCATGTTCCTGATGATGATCAGCTAAGTCCAGACAAAGACTGCTGTGGGATCTGGAAACAGCGTTTCAGTGAAGCCATTATATGTTATAATAGAAAATAAGGGTTGGGAAGGGGATTTCAGCTGAGACCAGGCCTGTAGCTGCAATCCATATTTTTGTTCTGAGTTTATTGCTCTCTGTCAATGAATAAATTGGGACAGATGTAATGTATATAGACTACAGAGCTCCTTGTTTTCTGTGTGCCTTTATTGTTTTCAGTGAATACTATGTGCACTGGAGATAAATTTAAACACAGAAACACAAGAAGAATCCAGTTTTGTGTTTTTGATTTCTACTTGATTCCTATACTGTATGAAAGCTCAGTCAAGTCAACTCGATTCAAGTATTTTTTTTTACTCTGAAACGTTTACTTCGTTTAATACTATTATATGTACAGGACATACAGGAGAATTGAAATGGCATTTCTCTCTCTCGTCAGTGGTGTATGCAATATAAAAGGAAAAGGCTGGAATAATAAGCCTGGAAAAATGACAACAGCAGTCTGTGTACAGTAATGCTACCTGTAGTGCAAATGGTGACAAAAGATGGACCCAGACCTCCCATAGTGCAAATAAAGATAAACGATGGGACCCAGCAATCTTATATACAGAAAAGTAGAGCAGTAATACTCGTAGTATCAAGTTCAGTGCAGTAGTGTAGGTGCAGACAGTAACAGATAGGACTGCACATGATCAATATTGCAATGACAGACAGCAGATATGGCATTTGTGCAAATGGTTGCAGTAAACTGCGGAGACATACAGCAGCAGATGTATTACTGTTGGTGCGCCAGCCTTTCTGTGCCAGTAGCTGAGGTTGTTATTGTGCAGGTGAGTGCGTTATGGTCCGGGGTGGGGGAGGAAGTGGACAGAGTTCAGGGTCCTGATGGCTTGATGAACAAAGCTGTTTAGCAGTCTAGCAGGGCATCATCAGTCAGGAATGAATGCACACAAGAATGTTAACAGACATATCTAACTAACTAACTAACCTGCACTTATATAGCGCTTTTCTAGTCACAAAGACCACTCAAAGCGCTTTCACTAGTACTAACCCTCTATTCTAAGGGCCTATAGGAAACAGATATCTAGGGACAATTTAGAACAACCAATTAACCTAACATGCATGTCTTTGGATTGTGGGAGGAAACCGGAGCCCCCGGAGTAAACCCACACAGCACAGGGAGAACATGCAAACTCCATACAGAAAGGTTCCAACCCCTGCCAGCCTGGGGATTCGAACCAGGAACCTTTTAGCTGTAAGGCAACAGTGCTAACCACTGCACCACCGTGCTGCCCATATAATGTAGTTGCTGTATATATAATGTAGCATATAACATATCTTGAATCCTAGGAAAGCAACTTGCTTCAATTGCATTCAGGAATACACATTTGTAAATGCACCAATTTAAAAGTCCCATTTTTTATAATTTCCAGGGATACATTTTAAGTTAGCAGACACTGACTTTTTATAAATGGCTTAGTCTGGTTTCCTCTCACAACTGCCTGTTTATAATGTCTACATATTCAACAGAACATTCTAGGGCTGGGCAATATGGGCCAGATATTAAATCTGGACTGTTGACATCACTATATTTCATCGAATATGCCCCCATGGGGCTGTCTATGGTTACATCGCCGATCTCATGAATGCGCAGAACGAAGCACGGAGGTAACGAAAACTGATGATTTCAATACATGTCTATGACAATATTTGCTAAATTTCAACCAGGAAAATGCCAAAATTGTGCGCAGTTGGTTCATATAGCCATCGCCATCTTATGAAAGATGGTGATGGCAATCGGAATACAAGTTTTTTTAGATTCATATCGACCAGCAGAGATTAACAAAGGAGGATTTTGTGGGCTGTTTTTTCATATGAGTTGGCTGAGGGATGATATGACCCACGTCTCCATCTGGCCACAAATGGAGATTGCGCCTGCTGCAGGTATGTCTGTTTACCAAACTATGACTCTTATTCATCATTAAAAGTAACTTGCCAAAAAAAAACCCCACACCCAAATTTGCATCAGAGGGAGTTAATAGCTAAAATAGCATTAGCATCGAAATGTGTCGGCTCGGTAGAAATATTAATTTCAATTTGAGCTGTTTATCAGCCTCAGAGTAAACATATTAACACTGCAATTAAACTAGTTTAAAAATAAGACTAACACTCACCTGCTGACAAATGGACCGAAGCTCTGAAGAGCTGAAATGCAGTATCGGGATTAACAGGGCGACCAAGTATAATTTTTTTCTTTTTTTTTTTACCAGTGTAAATAAACAGCGGGAGATGGGAGGTTGTTTTAATGGTGAGCTCTGGTGGCTAAATTTTTCAAATGTAAACATAGCAGCTTTTTGGGGATTTCCACAGCAGATACAATTTATCTTCTCCGAGTGTTCCACCAATGTACAGCCAAACTGGCGCATTTATTCGTCATTACAAATATCAATATTGTTTCTGGACACTGTTGAATCATTCTTCCACATACTGGCTGGTGGATCGTAGGGACACTTTTTGAGATCACAAATTTAAAGTTTTTGATCATATCTGATCCGATCTTTTGGTGAAAGCTCATCATAATATTGATATGCTATAATGTTTCAATGGTAAACTGCTGGATTTTGTTACCTCCGCGCTTTGCGCGTGCCCGTGAAGTACCCGGATGTGTAGACAGCCTATTAAAAAGATTACAGAATTATCAATTAAGTGACAACTGATTTAATTTAGTTCATTAAATTCTTGTAGACAATGAAGTCAATTAATCGTTACCATTCCTAGTCGCAACACAGTTAGCATTTGTACAAAAAGCAGAACAGCAACACATTCAGGAACAAAAAATTAAACCACCAACATCACAATCATAGATGGCAAATTGTACATGTCTTCCAACATATCAATGCTTGGTTAACAGCTTCAGTAGTGGTGACTTCTGTTTATTCATTCTCGCTGATGAAGTATTCAAATAACTTACTCATACACTTCTCACAAAAAGTTAGGGATATTTGGCTTTCAGGTGAAATTTATGGAAAATGTAAAAAGTTCACGCTACAGTAATATTATATCGTGAAAATAAGGCATTTAAGTAGAAGCATGCAATGGTGATTTCCTCATCTCAAACAATTTATTGAAACAAAAGCCAACAACAGTGGTGGGTATACCATGACAGAATGTCAATGTCTTACTAACTTGTCATGTGCTCTTGAGCATCAATTACAGCTTGGCAACGATGTCCCAGGCTGTTCACAAGTCGACTTATTGTCTGCTGAGGCATGGCATTCCACTCTTCTTGAAGGGTGGCCCTCAGGTCATTGAGGTTGTGGGGTGCAGGGTTACGAGCCTCTGCACGGTGACTCA
This sequence comes from Pholidichthys leucotaenia, assembly GCA_020510985.1. Classification (NCBI taxonomy): domain Eukaryota; kingdom Metazoa; phylum Chordata; class Actinopteri; order Cichliformes; family Pholidichthyidae; genus Pholidichthys; species Pholidichthys leucotaenia. The sequence continues at coordinate 240,591,860 of CM035849.1, forward strand.
GCTGATCCCATAGGTTTTCTATGGGATTCAGGTCTTGAGACAGGCATCCTGCTCAGATGCCCAAACCACCTCAACTGGCTCCTTTCAATGTGGAGGAGCAGCCGTTCTACTCTAAGCCTCTCCCGGATGACTGAGCTCCTCACCCTATCTTTTTTTTTTTTTTTTTTTTTTGTTACTTATTTGTACCCGTAGGTAGACTTGGTTTGCAGTCTGGTGACAAGCCACCGGCTACTGGTCGCTGCGTGCGCGAGCGCCCTAAACCTACATGTTTTTGGTGTGCGGGAGGAAACCGGAGAAATCCCGGAGTAAACCCACGCAACACGGGGAGAACATGCAAACTCCACACAGCTCACTGTTGGTCGGGGGCTGGGATCGAACCCACGATCTCATGATCCCCGCGGTCCCCCGGCCGAGGGTAAAACTGTGCTGCCACAGTGCTAAACCACTGCGCCACCGTGCACCCTATCTTTGAGGGTGAGTCCAGCAATCCTACGGAGAAACGTCATTTCAGCCACTTGTATTCGCATTCTCATTCATTTGGTCATTACCCAAAGCTCGTGAGCATAGGTGAGGGTAGGAACATACGTAGATTTGTCAGTAAATCGACAGCTTTGCCTTAGAGCTTAGCTCCCTCTTCACCACAACAGACCGGTACAATGTCCGCATCACGCAGATGCTGCTCTGATCCATCTGTCAATCTCTCGCTCCATTCTCCCCTCACTCGTGAATAAGACCCTGAGATACTTAAGCTCTTCCACTTGGGGCAGGAGCTTGTCCCCAACCCAGAGAGGACAATCCACCTTTTTTCCGGCTGAGGGCCATGGACTCGGACATGGGGGTGCTGATTCTCATCCCAGCCGCTTCACATTCAGTGGCAAACTGTCCCAGTAAGACCTGTAGGTCATTGCTGGATGAAGTCAATAGGACAACATCATCTGCAAGCAACAAAGATGAGATCCTGTGGTCACCAAGCATGACACCCTCCGTTCCCTGACTGCACCTAGAAATCTTGTCCATACAAATTATGAACAGGATCGTGACAAAGGGCAGCCCTGGCGGAGTCCAATTCTCACTTTGGATGAGTCCAATCAAGTATTGGCAATACGAACCAAACTCTCACAACGGTCATATAGAGACCGGATAGCTTGTAACAACAAGCCCGATACCCCATACTCCCGAAGCACCCCCCACAAAAAACCACGAGGGGTGCGGTCGAATGCCTTTGCCAAGTCCACAAAACACATGTAAACTGGTTGGGCAAACTCCCACGAACCCTCGGGGATTCTCGAGAGGGTAAGGAGTTGGTCCGATATGCCGCAGCCAGGACGAAAACCACATTGCTCCTCCTGAATCCAAGGTTCGACCAATGGCCGGACTCTCCTCTCCAGTACCTTGGCTTTGTCGTCCATAAACATGAAATTAGGCTTGCGTTGTTCATGCAGGGGCACAATGACTGGATTAATGATGTTATTCGGGTACTATCGGCTTGTCACTGTATCATTCACAAGGCATAATCGTTCTGTATTGACTAAACACACCTGCAGCACCACCACCAAAGGCTCGTCTGGTGACAAGAGTGGCTGATGCATAGTGCTCTTTTTGACATCTCCAACATTGTTGGCAGCCATCATTTCTGCTCAGCTTGAATTGACTTTCATCAGAGAACAGCACCTGTAAAGGTTATAGTGCATTTTAGGTGCATCCTGAAATTTCATCCGAAAGGTGAATATCCCTAACTTTTTGTGAGTAGTGTATGTTGTAAGTCTGAAGCATGGCTCAACAGTCACCTCCCTAAGAAGAAGCTTTCCATCACAAAATAAAATTTGTTTTAGTCAAGCCATTAGCTGACATTAGCTCTGATACTAAAACACCTCACTGATCCTTGGCTCTGAGTGGTGGAACAGGAGCACCTTCAGTGTTTGTCAACCAATAACTTTACATAGATAGAAAAAGAACCATATTTTCTTCAGTACGACATGGGTCCCAGTCAGTGTTGTTGTTGTTTTTGTTAGCTCTGATGCTAATGAGCTCCTGGCTCACAGAATTTATGGATGTGAACTGGATGGATATTGTAGCCAAGTTGTTAAGGATAAAGGACAAGGGATAACAGAATGCAGGGTTTTCTTTTTGGGGTGTAGGGAAATATAACCTTGAAGAGCTATAATGGGTTTTGCTAGTGTATAAAAAATATAAATATGTCTCAGTGAAGAGAGGTTTGTTTCAGTAATCATATGAAGCATGAAAGCATTTTTGAAGGTTAAAACCTATGAACACACCATTTTTTTCAGTGAACAAGACCTTTAATGTTGATTCAGACTAAATCCATTTTTGTGCCTTTTCTTCTACGCCTCTGATTGTCTCCCATCGTCTCTGAATCCACTTGTAAGCTCATCTAAATATAGAGCAAAAATCTGCTTAGGGGGCACTCACTTAGTCGTGCTGCTTAAAGAGAAGAATGGAGTATTTGCTGTAATTGTAAATGCATGGGCACAGCCTTAGATTTTGAAATGGATGCAGAGAAGCATAGAGAGTATCTGGCAGTTTCTGCTGGCTCTTGCTTTTTCCCAGCTGCTGTGCAGCTTATTTGTCCCTTCCAATGTGGAACACTGCTTGAATTGGACATTTCGCCTTTTCTGAATAGCTTTTCATATATACATCTTTACCTCAGTACAAGTTTCACTCACTAACACAACGCACGTGGAGACAGGTCTGGGTCCATTTCTGCCTTCTCTCTCCTAACTTTTGCTTGAAAAATCTTACATTCCCACTGTAAAGCATTGCACACATCCTGTCCTCATTATGGCAGGGAAAAGAGAGGGATCTGGCTGGGCTGAGCCTATGGAAGCCTGGTCGAACAGCACAGGCAGGCGGGCAGACATGCTGCTGCGTTTTATATGGCTCTTGTTCTTAGCCTTTGATGACACTGTTTAGAATAGGAAATATCTAATAAGTCAAGTATTCTGTCTCATGTGCTGCCAGTGGGTTTAGTATTTGCCTGAATGCCTTGAAACACTATCTCCTCCACAGCAATAATATACATTCAAAATTCTCATGGAGTGGGTGAGAGGGAGTGATGTAGAGAGAAGGGGGCAGCTGAGAGTACACGGCATAATAGCAACCATGTGCAGAATGGAGCAGATGAGGGGGGGGTAGAGTGGGACACACCTTGGCTCACTCTCTTTTATAGAATTAATCAGAATGATGTTTCAGAAGACAGCAGTAGCTAATTGAAAGTGACGCTGTTCCCATTATCATGATTAAGAATTTGGGGATGGGCCTGAGTAATGCTGTAACGGTGTTGGAAATGATGTTTGATTGGCTCAAGTTGTCTATGCTGCACAGAACAGGCCTGCAGCTGCACTCAGGAGGAATGTTTATTTTACTCTGTGTGACAGAGTTGAATCAAGCAGAACATCCTTGCACGTGTTTATATCTACAGAATAAAGCTACACCCGCATGTCTAATAATTATTATTTAGTAGGCAGCACTTCCATTCTTGTTTCCTTCCCCTGTAGCTTTGGTAGCAGTATAAAAATACAGCCAGTTTTCTTTGCCACTTAAACACAAACCTACTTATGCTGATTTACATCATCTACTACTAAAAGCCTTTATTGCCACAACAGCAGGAACCCTCCCACCATCTGTTAGCTAGATTCAACCAAAAGATCTTTACACACAGTACCAGTCACAGCAGAAAACAATTGTATAGGTGGATGGGTGAGTCCCCCTTCTTTAAAAACACAAAAGACATTTACAGTTTTAGAAAAAGTGCAAAGTTAGACTGCAGAAAAAGTGCCAAAGCATCCCTTTAATGTTTCTGTGGCTAAATGATGCTCTCCACCTTTGTTTAATCAATGAGGTTATGGTTTAAATTAGTTGTTTGACAAACTTCAAATGAAAGTATCTATTGATAGTTATTTGAGTAGTGAGCAACATCTTTACGATCACCAATAAGTGAGATTTTTCAGATAAATATTTGACAATTTTCTTCTAAGACATTTTACTCATAATTTTGTTTTTTTAATGAGTTTTTCTATTGAATTTATAACTGTTGTGCTAAAGCTGCAACTTTTTATTATAAATTAGTCATATTTTGCATTTTTCAAATTTGCAAATTTGTTCAGTAAAAACGTGCAAATTTGTAAATCCTTTCAACAATTTTCAATTTTTTAGCTCATTCTGGTGAAGCCAAAAGGAACTAATGCAATGACACGTCATCTGTCCATCTGTTTGTCTGCCTGTCCTAGGCATTTGCCCCGATGGTCAGAAACTTGCACAAAATGATCCTCAGTTGAGTCTGCATCCAGGTTGTGCTCAAGGTCAAAGTCATAGGTCAGAAGATCTGAGCACTCCATCCATCCATCCATCCATCTTCTACCGCTTAATCCTTTCGGGTCGCGGGGGGGCTGGAGCCTATCCCAGCATCTTTGGGCGAGAGGCAGGGTACACCCTGGACAGATCGCCAGTCTATCACAGGGCCAACACAGAGAGACAGACAACCATTCACTCTCACATCCATACCTAAGGACAATTTAGAATCCCCAGTTTTGATGCCAATTAACCTAACTTGCATGTTTTTGGCATGTGGGAGGAAACCGGAGTGCCCGGAGTAAACCCACGCTCATCTGAGCGCACACATGATCTGAGCACTCATGTGATTTAAAAAAAAAAATCACATGAGGTCCTGGGTATGACATTAAACTGCTTCCAGTGGCGAGGCTTCTGTCCAGGAGGGCAGAAGTCGTGGGGAACGTGGAGCTACCCCTTATTTGGTTTTTATTTGAGCTACCCCTTATTTCTCTGGCCCAGAGTGGTAGTACCTGTCAGAGCTAAGGGAGAAAACCTTAACAGAAAATCCAGAGTGGTGCCCTGTAGGCAGTTAGCAGACATATTGTTGCTTTCTGGCAGTTCCTGCATCCTGGCTGACCCCCAGCTGTCTTGATGTTTGTCTGGCCACTGGACCAGGTGTGCCAGGACGAGAGTGTGAGACTGATGCTGTGCAAGTCACCCTCACTTTAATCCAAGTTATGTGCAAGTCATGACACCATCTTTACCACTGTAAAAGTCCTGTGGTGATAGGGGAGTGGCGAAGCAGCAGGTGTGGAGTCACTGGAAGCTGTAGTCACAAACCTGCATGCAGGCAGCTCAGGCCATAGGGTCGCTCCTCACTGGACTGAAGCAGCAGTGGGGTTCGGCAGCCCCCTGAGCGACCGAACAGCCCTCTTAGGGATCGCTCTGCTCGCCTCCTTAGTCTGAGGACGGGGCTGGAAAGAGTGCCCTAACCATAGCCTGCTTCACATCACTCCGGCCAGCATACTGCGGCTGGTGGGATCCTATACAGCAGTCGAAACTCAAAGAAAACAAGAAAAACTGCACTCACCTTAGCATCTTGGAACATTAGAACTCTTCTCAATAACACCAATGCAGACAGACCTGAGAAAAGAACCGCTCTCGTGGCCAGAGAACTCTTCCGCTACAACATTGACATTGCAGCGCTGAGTGAAACACGTCTTCCTGACAAAGGCCAACTCACTGAGATTGGCGGCAGCTGCACCTTCTCGAGTGGACGAAGCAGCGAAGAACGACGTGAGGCTGGTGTTGGTTTTGCCATCAAAAATAGCCATGTCAAGAGGCTTACAAGCATCCCTGTGGGTCTGAATGACTGTCTGATGAAACTGCAGTTTCCGCTGGGAAAAAACAAGACCGCTACATTGATCAGTGCTTATGCTCCCATTATGACCAACCCAGAAGAAATGAAGAAGTTCTATGAAGAACTTGATGCCCTTATTTCGGCTGTCCCTCAGTCAGAAAAGCTCATCATCCTTGGCGATTTCAACGCTTGTGTTGGCCATGACCATCAAGCCTGGAACAGAGTCCTCGGAAAGCAGGGAGTAGACAAATGTAACAGCAACGGTCTCCTCCTGCTCCAAAATTGTGCCTCACATGACCTGACCATCATGAACACCATGTTCCACCTACCAACCCATAATAAGACATCGTGGATGCATCACCGCTCCAAACACTGGCATCTCATTGATTATATCATTGTTAGGACAAGAGATAGGCGGGATATGTGTGTGACAAAGGCTATGTGCGGCGCTGACTGCTGGACCAATCACCGCCTTTTCATCTCCAAACTCAACCTTCACATCCAGGCTAAGAGAAGACCACAAGAGCAAAAGGTCATCAAGTGACTCAGTGTAACAAAACAGAAAGATGCTGATATTGTCCAAAACTTTCAGTCAGTCATGAACAGTAAACTCTCGGACTCACATACAATCTATGACAATATCAAAGAAGCCTGGACCTCCTTCAGGGACACGGTTTATTCTGCTGCCCTTGAAACAATTGGTCTAGCAATGAAAAACCATCAAGACTGGTTTGACGAAAATGACACCATAATCCAGGAATTACTGGAAGAAAAGTGCCGACTACTCCTGGCCAACCTGAACAACCCCTCTTGCCCAGCAAAAAAGACTGCCTTTAACAACATCCGCAGCCAGATACATACAAAGCTATGTATCATGCAAGATACTTGGCTCAGTAACAAGTCAGACGAAATCCAAGGCTACGCAGACAAGCATGATACCAAAAGATTCTATGATGCTCTGAAAGCTGTCTATGGACCTCAGTCTTGTGGGTCATCCCCCGTCCTCAGACCTGATGGAACAACCCTTCTCATTGAGAAGAAGCAGATACTGGAGAGATGGGCCGAGCACTTTGCTAGTGTACATAACCGCCCCTCCACTATCAATGATGAAGCAATTGCACATCTTCCTCAAGTTCCGGTGAACCTTGAACTTGACAATCAGCCAACAGCTGAAGAGGTGATGAAAGCTCTCAAGCAGATGTCCACCGGGAAATCTCCAGGAGTGGACACCACCCCTGCTGAGGTTTACAAAGCAGGCGGTCCAATCTTGCCCGACCAGCTCACCCGCCTCTTTCAGTCCATGTGGGACAAAAAACAGTTACCCCAAAATTTTAGATATGCCACAATTGTTCACATTTACAAGCACAAAGGCAACCACCAGTCCTGTGATAACCACCGAGGACTCTTCCTTCTCTCCATAGCCGGCAAGGTCTTGGCTTGTGTGCTGCTCCACCACCTCTTACAACACCTGGAGCAGGGTCTCCTCCCTGAGAGCCAGTGTGACTTCCGAGCAGGATGAGGAACAGTTGACTTGATATTTGCTGCCCATCAACTTCAGGAGAAGTGCACAGAGCAGCACCGTGACCTCTATACCACATTTGAGGACCTGACTAAGGCCTTTGGCACTGTCAGCAGAGAAGGACTGTGGAAAATCTTGAGCAAGTTTGGCTGCCCCGAGAGGTTTATCACCTGTCGGGGCAGACTGCACGTATTCTAGATGATGGTGAGCCATCAGACGCCTTTTCTGTGACCAATGGCATCAAACAAGGCTGCGTTCTTGCCCCAACACTTTTCAGCATGATGTTCAGTGCCATGCTGACTGATGCATTCAGAGACTGCGAGGCTGGTATTAAAACTAGATACAGGTACGATGGGAGACTATTCAATCCAAGACGTCTACAGGCTGTCACCAAGGTGAAGGAAACTGTCATCCAAGACTTCCTCTTTGCGGATGACTGCATCCTCAATGCCAGTAGTGAGTAAGAGATGCAACTGGACATGGAAAGTTTCTCTACAGCATGCGACAACTTTGGCCTTACCATTAGTACCAAGAAGACAAAAGTGATGTTCCAGCCAGCCCCAAACAACCCATACCAGGACCCAAGCATCACGGTCAATGGAAAGACACTTCAGGCTGTTGAAAATTTTTACTTACCTTGGCAGTACTCTCTCCCATCCAGCCAACATAGATGCTGAAATCAACAACAGAATCTCCAAAGCCAGCAGTGTGTTTGGAAGGCTCTGGAAGATGGTTTGGGAGAAAAGAGGGATCCGTGTTTTTACCAGACTTAAAGTTTATAGAGCAATAGTCCTTACTACTCTCCTGTATGGTTGTGAAGCCTGGACCGCATACAGATGACATGAAAAACAGCTGAACCATTTCCATCTGAGATGCCTTCGGAATCTCCTGAATATCCGATGGCAAGACAAAATCTCTGACACTGAAGTGCTGCAACAAGCCAGTATTCCCAGCATCATCAGTCTCATACGTAAGGCCCAACTCAGATGGGTAGGTCATGTCATCCGCATGCCTGAAAATCACATCCCCAAAAATCGCATCCCCAAGCAGCTGTTCTACGGGGAATTCCACCAAGGTAAATGCTTTGTTGGAGTCAACGCAAACGATATAAGGACAGCCTGAAGGTTTCCCTGAGAGACTTCTCTATAGACACACTGGCCTGGGAGAACATCGCTGCAGACCGACCCACATGGTACAGCCTTATTCACAGTGAATCTCATTCAGCTGAAGACAATAGAACCAATGCTGCAGAGAAGAAATGTGAGACACGCAAGGCCAGAGCTGCAAGCACCTAGCACTCCACTCCCACCTACATGTGTCCCAGTTGTGGGAGAGGATTCCATCACCTCTGGACACATCAAACCAGATCTTTCAACATCTGATGATGTCATGGTCATCTTCAACTGTGAAGGACGAACAACAACAGCACTCCTCCTAGGTCAGGGGTCTACAACCTTTGCCAACCAAAGAGCCATTTCGCCCGTCTCCGACTAAAATAGAAGTGGCCGAGGGCTGCAACGGCAATTTGACCTTTACAATAAAGATTATGCTGCTTCTACAGTTTTTTTTATATACATAGCTCTGAATATTGTGTGGCATTAATGAATTGATACTACAACAGTGGAAAAAACTGTCAAGTTTTATATATAGCTTCATCTGTGAAATAAAAATATTAGAAATGTATTACAAATTGTTTTGTGCTGAAAAATAAATTTTTGAATATCTGACTGTAATCTTTTGTATGTTTTTTTTATTATCAGCACATTCATAAATTGTTTAAATCTGAGAAATATAATCCTTCTCCTACTTTCAACAGTGATCACACAGCTTTAATTCCTGATATTTTAATAAACTAGAGATTAAAGTTTTATTTAGAAGAAGCTACTTTTCATCCTTTTTATGTTTTCTCATAATGCTCCTTATTCAAATGTATTCGTGTAATATAAATCTGTATCCTTCGCCTGTTCTCCAGACTCTCAATTTGACAGCTAGTGAGCGTCTGATAATTTGTTGTCTGATATTCTTCTTTATTTTTGAATAAAATTAAAAGAATTCTGAACAACTTTCTATATAATATAACTTTAAAAATCATAGCCAATAAAAAATAATTACAACAGAGTGGAAAAACGTTTAAAAATATCTTCTTCCGCTGAGCTAAATATTGGTTATAATTTTTTAAAAAAAAGTGTGGCTTTGATAGGCAATCTGCACATATAATTCACTGTCCAAAACCCCACAGATAACAAACTAGCAGTTATCCTGCAGACAAAAAGCTGAAAATATACTTAAAATAAAAGGCTTACTGCTACATCACTGCCACAGAATCTTCTCTCTTTTTTCTTTTTACAGGTGCTTCTCAATAAATTAGAACATCATCAAAAAGTTAATTTATGTAAAGTAATTCAATTCAAAAAGTGAAACTTCTAGATTATATAGATTCATTACACACAGAGTGATATATTTCAAGTGTTTGTTTCTTTTAATTTTGATGATTATGGCTTACAGTTAATGAAAACCCCAAATTCAGTTTCTCAGAAAATTAGAATATCACATCAGACCAAATGAGGTGCCAAGTCCTGTCATTTTGAAATCAAGGTCCCAGAGTCTTGAAGAAGAGTGGAGAGGCACAGAATCCAAGTTGCTTAAGTCCAGTGTGATGTTTCCTCAGTCAGTGATGATTTGGGGCGCCATGTCATCTGCTGGTGTTGGTCCACTGTGTTTTATCGTCAAAAATCATCACAGCCATCTACCAGGAAATTATAGAGAATTTTTTTTTTTTTTTGTATTGGTCTTATGTAATATTCTAATTTTCCGAGAAACTGAATTTGGAGTTTTCATCAGCTGTAAGCCATAATCATCAAAATTAAAATAAATAAATATATAACTCTGTAATCAATCTAGTATATGAGTTTCACATTTTGAATTGAATTAATGAAATAAATTAGCTTTTCAGTTATATTCTAATTTATTGAGAAGCACCTGTGTATGATTTTATGAAAATTATTACTCCTCCTAGGCAATTGCGCCAATTCTCAACAAACTCACATGTAATCATCCCCAGGTTTATCTGTATCCTGGTTGAACTCAAGGTCAAAGTTACTGTCAACGGTCAGGAGATCTGGGCATTTATTATTTCATGAAAATCGTTACTCCACCTAGGCCACTGACCATGACGTTAAGCACATCGTAGATGGGTCTGTATGTTGGCTGTGCTTAAGGTCTGGGTCAACGGTCAGGAGATGGGAGCACTCTGATGATTTCATCCGGCTGGAATGAGCTACTCTGTCATTGAAGGTCTGGTTTGAAACTAAATTTGCATTTTTTTTTTCTTGTAAGTTTGTGATTTTGCAACTTGTAAGGTTTTTCTCTTCAATCTGTTAAAATATAAATTAGGATCATGTGTGCTGATGTATATGCAAATAATATATAAAAAGAGTAAGAAATCAAACATTTACTGAGCCAGAATGGAACAATGATTCAAAAAGTGATGAGACTAAAAACTGATGAGAAAACATGACTTGTGGTCATTTTAAATCTGTGACATCAAAAGTTACTCGATTATGAGCAGTTGTACTTGAATGAAACTGTTTTTCTTCAAAAATTTACTTGAGTAAAAAACATTCTGCAATAAAATGGTTCCAAAAATATAATTTTGTGAAAGAGTTTCTTGAGTAGATGTACTTAAGTGCATATACTAGTTACCCACCTCTGGTTCTGACCTGTCAGTAATTATGCTGCAATTCCCTGTTTTCAGATATTTACTGTAATGATGCCATCTTAATTATTTTTTATTTCTTGAGAGTCTCTGATGTGTAAATAGTCTCACTGATGCTGGCTGATAAGTTTACTCTTTTGATTTTGTTTTATTTCTTCTACTGATAACATTTGTCATTATGTTACAATTAAAATGGATCCATTTCGCAAAAAAAATCTTCTTTAGTAATGTAGACTTTTCCTCTCTGTTTTACTGCATTACAGGTACGTTGGCAGGAGCAGAAGCGGAGCTCCCGAGACCCAGCATCAAGCACAGACTCCTCATCGCGCCACAGTGGAACCGGGCAGGACAGTGGCTTCGGCAGCGACAGCGCTCGCATTCGCATCGTCCAAATAGAGCAGCAGAGCGGCACCAGCCACCACTGCATCGCCAGGCCCTCCCATAAGTCAACCATCACCAAGAACCTCAACTTTATCCCGTTTGACATCTTTCTCACCGCTAGTAGGCTGTCAGTTATGACCTATGCTTGCTCCAGCCCTTCAAAGGCTCTTCCCTCACTGTTGGACACTCCCAGTACACCAGAAAAGAAAGAGCCTGGAGATAAGGTAAACAAACTGTTTACTGTATGACACAGGAGGTCTGGTACAGGGGTAGGGAGTGAGTGCCAAGAGATTTTTCTTTCCAACCAGCCTCTTCAGCAGGTGTGTTTACTGAATTCCTTCCCTCTGATTGCTGATCAGTGAAAACATCTGCTTTAGTGGCAGATTGGAAAGAAAACCTGCTGGGTCTTGGCACTCAGTTCAGTTTCAATTCAAATCAACTCTATTTATATAGCGCCAGTTCACAACAACCCATCTCATAGCATTTTCAACTCTAGGACAGACCCCAATTTTCAGAAAGACCCCAACAATGAGGTGATCCTCTGTGAGCAAACACTTGGTGATGGTGGAGAAGAAAAACTTCCTTTTTACAAGAAGAAACCTCCAGCAAAACCAGGCTTAAGGAGGGTAAACCATGCAAAAAATGGTTCTGCATGGACACCCTACAGAACCTGTGCAAAACAACGGCAAATTATTTGCAGTTCTTTGGACCAATTATGAAGTGTAATTAGAAAATTTCCCACAGAAACCTGAACGTTCCTGAAAGCCCTGGTTGAAAAACACTACATTAGAAATTGGCCTATAGTTACCTAAAAATCCTGCATCAGTCGTTGACTTTTTAAGTAGCTGTTTAATTACAGCGATTTTAAATGCCTGCAGTACGTGGCCTAATATTAATGATGAATTAATTATTTGAAGAACTGCGTTACTAATAACTATAATATATTTTATTATAATATAATTAAGCAATATTACACCCTACTGGAGTTCATATATTCATGATACCGTAACGGACTTGAGTGTAATATTGCTTTTATACAACAGTCCCGCAAGCACAATTTATTAAAAGACAGCAATACTGGACAAAATATTATGATTTGTTTAACCAGTTATTTTGCACAGCTGAGAAAAAAATAATCCCTTCTGAATGTAGCTAGTAACTGCTGCTAAACATCTCAATCAGCATGAAGACGTCTGTTGTCATTTCACACACATATAAACAAAATAAATATTGTCAAGTGCAAAAGTAATAAGCGTTTATGAAACATACTTATTAAGTCGATACTTCAGAAAATTCCAGATTAAAACATATCAAATACCTGTCGCCAGATGCTAATAGTTAGCATACTAGCAATTTAGCACATTTTGTTCGCTTTTCTTCACATTTTCAGATGAAACAAAGAGTCCATCATCACAAAGGTATTGTAGTTTTTTAATCGAGACAATAAATCAAACTCTAGCACTGCCTTTTTTTTTAACCTCTTGCACTCCGGGATACCGCGGGCGGTCACGTCTCTGCGTCCTAGTGCGTCCTCGTGCGCACTAGGACGCACACTGTGCGTCTCAGAGCGCACTGAAAAAAACAAGCTGCATTTCCGTTCTTCCACTACAGACACAGCCGTGAACAGAAAGCCAAAGGAGTGCTTTGATTGGTTTAGATTTGATTGACCTCTCATTCGACTAATAAGAGCCTTGAATTGGGTTTCTGAAACCTTGAAGAACCAATGACTGGAAACCTAGCAAGAAGGACCCGCCTACCAACGGCTGCGAATACAGCGAGCCAGTTGGTGCAGAGAAGTTTGACAATTGAAAGCGTGCGTCCCGTGCGTAAAATCTGTTTTGTGTAAGCCGCTGTGTGTAACGGTAGCGTTCGCCAGTCTTTTTTCCTTACTACTGTTCTTATTTGTTTTGAAAAATCGTTCGCCAAAACCGCAATCGTGGAAGCGCAAAACCGCAATAATGGAATCATGGTTTGACCGGGTCGCGTGACCAGAACAAGTCGTAACAAGCGGACCAGCATCATGTTCGTCTGACAATGAGGAACAGATGTTCGCCAGCGACACTGCTGTTGTGGACAGGTAAGTGTTATAAGCTAAATTATTCTTTATCCCTGAAAATAGTAATCAAAATGACTTTTGACCGATCGGTAAATTACAACTGTGCGTCATCGCCACATGACGGACCGCGGCGCACGGACCGGACCGTGCACCGCGCTCCTCTGTAGCGGGGGGGGGGGGTTTGTTATCCTCTACAATGCAGATATTTTAGTATAATTTTTATTGCACTGTAGGTTATTTTTTCTTGTAAAAAAAAGCCACACATTTTTTACGTGGCATGCTTCTTTGTGTGTGGGGGGCTTGTTTGTTCATTCATTCATTCATGAATGAATAAACAACCCCACACACACACACACACACACTCACACAGCCCTGAGTGTCACCTTTCATTAGAGCCCAAGATCAAGCTTCTATATTGAATCATTCAAAAGTTATAGACGTTTTTCCAAACTGTGCCATTTGGCACAATTTGGCACAGTTCAAAAACGCCTGGGAACAACCTGAGAAAAAAGCTGTGTAATATATTCATTTTTTGTGGTATTGTTACAAAATTTTGACCTCAGCTGGATAACACTTGGTTCTACATTTCTGTTGCATTTTCCAGCCAGTATCTGACAGCTGTGTGTTATTTGCAAGCATTTGTATCCAAAAAAACACCCAGGCGAACTTTATTTTCTTCAAGTTCAGTATGTTTAGATGACTGTTACTCAGTGGCAGGAGCACTTAGAGAGATTATGACTGTTTTGCCAAAAAATTCAAAGTGTTTTCTTTTAAATGAGGCCAACCCCATGAAGATGCTGCAAAGGGTTGAAGAACAGCTTTTGATTTACTTTGGGTACGTTATTTTTTGGCGTTTTTAGGGAAATTGACCAGAGTGCAAGGGGTTAGACCACAGGTATCAAACTCATTCCATGGAGGGCCAAGACCCTGCAGGTTTTAACTCCACCCAGTGTCTTCAACAGGTGATTTCTCTGAATTTCTTCCTACTGATTGCTGATCAGTGAAAACACCTGCTGAAGAGACTGGGTGGAAGTAAAACCTGCAGGGTCTTGGCCCTCCATGGAATGAGTTTGACACCCCTGGGTTAGACAGACGTGAAATCGCTTAATGATCTTAACATGACCAGGTAGATGGAAGTAGACCTTTGCAAAAGGGTGGGACTTCCGGGTCATGGATGTATAATTTCTTGTCAAACAGCGCTTCACTGTGGAAATTAAGGTATCCAAAACACTACTGTTATTAACTGATGTTACTAGAACACCTTTGAAGCGGAGTGATACCCATCCAGTGAAACTGGAGTACAGTTATTGCGGATTATAGTAACTCCTGAAATCCCTATTGTCCAATCAAACTGCTCGGTTGGAACGAACTATTGTATAATATATAATTGTCTATTCCTTGTATTATTTAACACATGGATTTGTTCAATACTGATGTATGTAGGATTGTGCAAATCAAAATTAGAATGTGTAGCTGAATTGGTCAGATAAATGTTACAGGTGGCACAACCAGTTATTAAGTTTAGGGGTCAATTACTTTTTCAGATAGGGCCAGATAGGTTTGGATAGTTTTTTTTCCCCTTAATAAATGAAATCATCATTTAAAAACTGCATTTTGTATTTACTCGGGGTGTCTTTGTCTGATATTAAAAACTTGTTTGATAATCTGAAGCATCTGATCCATTATTGTCCCCGTTACCAGCGGGTTGAATCCATGATAAATTGCTCCACTCTGACATTAAGGGAGCGAGTACACGGATTCAGTTTTGTCTCTCGGACAGCGATGCTAGATATACTTGGCTGCCAGCTGGGACTGTCATGAGAGCCACACGCTTCTGAACCTCGCCCCATCCTTGCTCGTGAATGACTGAGCCTTTTCTCAGCTTTTTTGGAACGTGTTGCAGGCATCAAATTCAAAATGAGTAAATATCCGTTTAAAAAAAACTATAAAGTTTGTCAGTTTGAACCTCAAATATCTTGTCTTTGTAGTGTATTCAATTGAATATTGGTTGAAAATGACTTTTAAATCATTGTATTTTGTTTTTATTTACATTTTACAAAATGTCCCAGCAACTGGAGTTTGTGTTTATTTTATTTTATTTTATCCTTGATTTGGATTCAGTTATGGATCAACTCCATAACTGAATCACTTGTAAGTTGGAGCAAGCATCACTGCTGATAAAAATTTTCTTGCAAATCCAATTATGTCTTTGCTAGCCGTAATGCTGCTAACACTCCAACAAACCCGATCAATCACATTACAGTCTTGACAGCGATAAAAATGCTTCAAGGTGATTTTGATGCAGACACTAAAGCCTTATAGATATTATCCTTCTGTATCCATATCAGGTAGGAAAGAGTGCCCTCAACCAGCCAGAGACCATCTCTGAGACTCCTTCACCCTCAGCATCCCCAACACCAGATCCTGCTCCAGCTGCACATGGTTCACTGGCTGGCATGACCACTGAGGACATCCTCAACAGCAACACCTCCCAGCCAGCCTCCCCGCTGCTGAGAGGCAGCCTGCTCTCCCTGGATGGCCTTCCTACTCCCACCCGCTCATCAGCCCGTCAAGCTCTGGGCATCACTATAGTGAGGCAGCCAGGCAGGAGGGGGCCTGGGGATCAGGTGCTGGAGCCCCTCTTGTACCTCCAGGTGATACAACCTTCTGCTCTGCTAAGCTGCCACCACCGCAAACAGAGGATGGAAGTTTCTGTGTTCGATGTATCGCTTAGAGGAGTAACATCAGACTACAAGTGTTTAGGTGAGAGAGTTGAGTGTGTAATAATGGCATGACTTTTGGGTGGAGGTCCAGTTGCGCTTCCTTTCCACCAAGTGGTCAGTTAGTTAGTTAGTTAGTAGTCAGTTAGGTTTGGTGCTCTAGGCAATCGCTTGCACTTTAATTAGCAAACGTTATGATGGTTACCAGAGTGACCAAACTGTACATTGCCTCTTTTTGTCATCCCTCTGCTGGGGTACTAAACACAGTGGTCCAGTACCATCTTGTGGAGCTAGACACAGTTGAGCACGCTGATCAATTGACAGAGAAATGTCACCCTATTTATGGAGCTAGCGCAGCTATTGACTGAAACACAAGTCAGATCAGGGTTTACATTCCGAGGTGTGTCTTGATTGGCTAAATTGAATCACACTGCTTGGTGGAAAGGAGGCTTTAGGCTAAAGAAGAAATCAGGATATTTATTTGTGTTAAATATATTGTCTGTGATTGTCTTATTGGCTTCCTTTCTCAATAACAATTTTCTCCCCTAGACCCAGGGAAGTCTCTGCCTGAATCTCTGGACTACAGTGTGTTTTGGCTACAGACAGTAGCAGGAGAGGTGGACAGTAAGACAGGTGTCCCTCCACCTCTGCTCTGCTTCCAGATCAAAGATTTCCTCAATGGACCAGGTAAGAATCATGTGAATAAGATAGGGACAGGTTTTTTTTAAATTTATCAATTTTGCATTTGAACTTACAAAACAGGATATTTCCACTGTGAGACAGGAAGAGCACACATGCCTGCCCTCTAAATATACTGCACAGCTCCTTTGTGCCGTGTATGGATGATGAGCTGTCCAAATGACTGTGTCGATATTTGCTACAGGAAGCCACTGATATTACTCATGTCTCTCACTTTGAAGGCAGCTCCTGTGGATTTAAGTGGGTGCATATGTGTTCTTAGTGTCAAGTTCCTGTGAATTTGGCATACACTAGGTTTGGTTCTCTATTTTTAGGCTGATATGATATCCATATGAGTAGCTTTAAGCTAAGGTTGTCGACCTAAGGGTGTGGTTGACGTCCTAACCTAATACAACTGTGTGAATAAAAGTGTGAGTGGGCTTTTGAGTCTCAGTGTGCACAACTTTTATATCCCTGTGAGGCTTTCACAGGGAGTGTGTGGAGGCGCAGGACATCCTTCGGAGTTCAGGTCCACGAACCCAAGCCAGATGTTGCAGATGCATACACACTGGTGCCTAACTACAAACTCACTTTGACATATAAGCTATCGTGTCTACACATGCACAAAATTACAAATGTATACAAGGAGCTCCAGAATGGACTGTGGGTGTTATTGATGGTGGTTTAGAAAATCGTTATTGCTCCCTTGCTTCCACTCACACCCCTTCCTATTTTAAGCATAAAGCCTTCTGGTTCTCCTGTAATCACAAAAACACTATATAAAGCACTCTGTACCCCCAAACATTGCACAGTAAGGCCAAAGACTTCAGATACCAATTTGCATGAGTTTTGCATGAAGAAATGAATGAGATTCAAGAATACTATGTTAACATAGGGTAACTTGTTTAGTAATGAATTGATAAAACTAAATTCTTCTCAGTTTTTGCTTTTAAGTTTCATGTGAATAAGATGTTTCTTTAGTTCTCTGAACATGATTATTGTCACATTTTGTAAGTATTATTATTCAAGTTATTGTTATACACCGAACCTGGTGGGTCAGGCCAGCGCCTTGCATGGTAGCTCAGCTGCCATCAGTGGGTGAATGTGTGTGAATGCGTAGAATCTGTGAAGTGCTTTGGTCATCCAGGGGTGAAAAAAGTGCGATATAAGTGAATGCCATTTATTTACCATTTACCGTACTCATTCCACTGTGGACTAGAAAAGCACTCAGAGAACGCATACCTCCGCCAATACTCCTTCCATCTCTCATGGATTACTTCTAAAATGTAATGGGTTTGTGTGTAGGCCCCAAGCCAGTTGTGGTGAAGATTGCATCAGAGTCTATCCAGTAGTTTTGGAGGATTCTTGCTCACACACTGTGAGAAGATAAGAGCCTTGGCAGAGGTATGCACTCTTGAGTCATCACCAAAATGTAATGGGTTCCTCTCTATGCCAAGGACCACCTCTGGTGAAAATTTCATCCAAATCCATCCAGTAGTTTTTGTGTAATCCTGCTGCACGAATGCGAACAAGGTCCTTGGTGGAGGTATGCACTCTCAGCTCATCACCAAAGTTTTATGAGCTTGTCCTTGACCCAAGGGCTACCTCTGGTGAAATTTTCACAAAAATTTGTCCAGTAGTTTTTGTGTAATCCTGTTAACAACCCCCCCCCCCCCCAATTACATTACCTCTGTGGCAGAGGTAAATATACTGTTAATATATAAAATGCTGAAAAAATAATCTAGATAAAATATGATAAGATAAGCCTTTATTAGTCCCACAATAGGGAAATTCCAGGATTACAGCAGCAAAGGGATAGCAGCACTCAGAGCAGTAGTTAATAAGATAATAAGACCTGGTTAGCTAAAGCAGTAAATGAATGTACATATGTACACATACTGTATATATACAGTATATACACAGTGCAGGAGCATTGCAGCTAGATGGAATAAACAGCATTACGGTTTGTTAAATTACCCTGCAGAACCTGAATATGTACCCAGACAGTATGTTTCACATTTGAATCAACAGTGTTGTTACCACCCTCAGTAGGTAGGTAGGTAGATAGCTAGATAGATGGATGTACTTTATTCATCCCAAACTGTGAAATTAATAATTATTGTTATTGTCCTAGTTGTGTATTGGAGGGGACGATCTCTGTTGTGCAAAGTTGTTAAATTTAGTGCATTTAATATGACCTCTGCGAGCAGCCCTGGTTAGGTTATAAAGTCTGACAGCCGTAGGTAGGAAGGACCTGCAGAACTTCTCCCTTGAGCACATAGGATGGCACAGCCTACCGCTAAATGAGCTCCTCAGTGCATTCAGCGTGTCCTGCATGGGATGGGACGCGGACTCCAGCAGAGATGACAGCTTAGCCACCATCCTCCTCTCTCCTATCTCCTCCACTGGGTTGAGGCGTCGCACCAGAACAGAGCTAGCTTTTTTGATCAGTCTGTTCAGTCTCTTCCTGTCAGCTGCCGTGATGCCATTGCCCCAACAGACCACTCCAAATGTGATGGCTGATGCCACCACTGAATCGTAGAAGCTCTTCAGGAGTGCCCCTTGCACTTCAAAAGACCTGAGCCTCCTCAGGAGGAACAGCCTGCACTGCCCCTTCTTGTAGAGCATGTTGGTGCGGTGTGTCCAGTCCAGTTTATTGTTCAGGTGAACACCAGGTACTTATAAAATGTCACCATCTCAGTGTCTGTTCCCTGGATGTTTACCGCTGCTGTGGGGGGTTGTCCTCGCCTGTGGCAGTCCAGCATCAGTTCCTTGGTTTTCCTCGCATTAATCTGGAGGCAGTTGCACAGGCACCAGTCCACAAAGTCCTGGATAAGTCCTCTGTACGCCGCATCATCCCCATCAGAGATGAGGCCGATAATCGCAGAGTTGTCAGAGAACTTCTGTAGATGGCAGTGTGGTGTGTTGTGTGAAAAGTTAGCAGTATAGAGGGTGAACAGGAAGGGAGCCAGAACTGTTCCCTGGGGGGCCCCCATACTGCAGATGATGGTGTCAGACACACAGTCTTGGGTTCTCACAAACTGTGGTCGGTTTGTGAGGTAGTCCAGGATCCACGATGACAGGTGCTGGTCCACTCCTGCACACAGCAGCTTGTCCCTCAGGATCACTAGTTGGATGGTGTTGAAAGCACTGGAGAAATCGAAGAACATGATCCTCACAGTGCTCCCAGGCTTCTCTAGGTGGGACAGGGAACGATGTAGGAGGAAAATCATGACTAATCTACTTACTACTAGTACTACGGGGGGGGGGGGTGAAAAGTTCAGAGGATGAAAAGTTCATAGTGGTCAAATTTGACCAAATGTGATTTATTTTTCAACCACAGGGATCCAAGTGCTGCAGCACCAATGGAAGAAGTGTGTGGACTGAAGGGGAGACTATGTTGAAAAATAAACCACATTTGGTCAAATTTGACCACTATGAACTTTTCAGCCCCCACCCCCACCCCCTCGCATTTTACTTATTTTTTAACTCTAAAAACTATTTTACTTCTTTAACGCATTGCACTGTGTATATCCTATTTTATTATTTATTAATACTATTAGTGCTACTGTCCCTTTTCTGCTGCAATACTGTAAATTTCTCAATGGCGGGACTAGTAAAGGATTAGCTTATCTCATGGTATCATGATGTCTGTCCATCTGTCTGACTTGTACAGCAGACTTCTTCCAGTTTTCAAGCTACAGCTTTTTTATTTCACACAGTGTTTGTACATGTATTGAAGGTGTGCATATTACAAGAATTTTGATTTTGGATCATTTTTTGTTAAAGTTGCAGGTTTTACAACTTTGTCATTTTTATGCAATTTCAATCCAAGGTACATGGTTTGTCCTGCTAACTCCTCCTACAGTTTTCAAACTAGGATATGTTCATTTCACACAATGGGCCTCATGCAAGAACATGTAAGTATTAATATGTGTAAATTAGGCATATTTCGTTAGTATGCTGCGTTAGTACTAACGAGTTACTCCTGATTCAACAAACGCTCGTATATCCTCCAAACATGCGTGAACAGCAATGTAAAATAGTAAATTTGACCCGGTATTCTCTGGTATAATGAAGTCTTGTGCTGCCTCGCAACACGGCAGTCCAGTAATGACGTTTAGAAATGTATATTTTGCATCTACTAGAACTTGGACAATGATTGAATGATACTGCTTTAAATTATTTTTTAATTATTTTTTTCTAATTATAACTTCAAATCTTGTCAACTAGTCTAATTATTAAGTTTATAGAGTTTACATTCTCATTCTTGATTCAGACAAATAAAATATAAAGCCATTTAGTGAAAACTAAGGTTAGAATAATAGACTATTTACACATCTAATATACGGTGGGACAAAAAAGTATTTAGTCAGCCACCAATTGTGCAAGTTCTCCCACTTAAAAGATGAGAGAGGTCTCCAATTTTCATCATAGGTGTACCTCAACTATGAGAGACAAAATGAGAAAAAAAAAATCCAGAAAATCACATTGAAGGATTTTTAATGAATTAATTGGTAAATTCCTCGGTAAAATAAGTATTTGGTCAATAACAAAAGTTCATCTCAATACTTTGTTATATACCCTTTGTTGGCAATGACAGAGGTCAAACGTTTTCTGTAAGTCTTCACAAGGTTTTCACACACTGTTGCTGGTATTTTGGCCCATTCCTCCATGCAGATCTCCTCTAGAGCAGTGATGTTTTGGGGCTGTCGCTGGGCAACACGGACTTTCAACTCCCTCCAAAGATTTTCTATGGGGTTGAGATCTGGAGACTGGCTAGGCCACTCCAGAACCTTGAAATGCTTCTTACGAAGCCACTCCTTCGTTGCCCGGGTGGTGTGTTTGGGATCATTGTCATGCTGAAAGACCCAGCCACTTTTCATCTTCAATGCCCTTGCTGGTGGACGGAGGTTTTCACTCAAAATCTCACGATACATGGCCCCATTCATTCTTTCCTTTACACGGATCAGTCGTCCTTTGCAGAAAAACAGCCCCAAAGCATGATGTTTCCACCCCCATGCTTCACAGTAGGTATGGTGTTCTTTCTCCTCCAAACACGACAAGTTGAGTTTTTACAATAAAAGTTCTATTTTGGTTTCATCTGACCATATGACATTCTCCCAATCCTGTTCTGGATCATCCAAATGCTCTCTAGCAAACTTCAGACGGGCCTGGACATGTACTGGCTTAAGCAGGGGGACACGTCTGGCACTGCAGGATTTGAGTCCCTGGCGGTGTAGTGTGTTACTAATGGTAGCTTTTGTTACTTTGGTCCCAGCTCTCTGCAGGTCATTCACTAGGTTCCCCTGTGCGGTTCTGGGATTTTTGCTCACTGTTCTCGTGATCATTTTGACCCCACGGGGTGAGCTCTTGTGTGGAGCCCCAGATCAAGGGAGATTATCAGTGGTCTTGTATGTCTTCCATTTTCTAATAATTGCTCCCACAGTTAATTTCTTCACACCAAGCTGCTTACCTAGCAGCCTTGTCTTCAACAGTCTTCCCAGCCTGGTGCAGGTCTACAATTTTATTTCTGGTGTCCTTTGACAGCTCTTTGGTCTTGGTCATAGTGGAGTTTGGTGTCTGACTGTTTGAGGTTGTGGTCAGGTGTCTTTTATACTGATAACAAGTTCAAACAGGTGCCATTAATACAGGTAACGAGTGGAGGACAGAGGAGCCTCTTAAAGAAGTTGTTACAGGTCTGTGAGAGCCAGAAATCTTGCTTGTTTGTAGGTGACCAAATACTTATTTTACTGAGGAATTTACCGATTAATTCATTAAAAATCCTTCAGTGTGATTTTCTTGATTTTTTTTTTCTCATTTTGTCTCTCATAATTGAGGTATACCTATGATGAAAATTGGAGACCTCTCTCATCTTTTAAGTGGGAGAACTTGCACAGTTGGTGGCTGACTAAATACTTTTTTGTCCCACTGTATATACTTATTTATATTTACTTATTTATATACATATATAAATGCAAGGAATCTCTGTGTGTGTGTGTGTGTGTGTGTGTGTGTGTGTTCCTCACATCTCTCTCAAACCATTCGTCAGACTGACCTCAGGTTTTATAAGTGCTTTGCTGAGTTTACGAGGGTGTGCCTCTCCGAGTATGGAGTTGTTCAGTCAAAATATGTAATTTTTATCAATAAAAGTTTAGCCACTGCTCTGTCTCCTCATGCCCAGGCTTCTAGAAGTGTGGGCGGGGTTTTGGATTGACTGTACTGATTGGATAATATGCAGCATCACGACCAGTCACCAGAGTGCTCCGTGAACAAAACAAGGAGGTGAAAAATGATAAATTTGACCAGAAAAACATAATATTGAAAACTTAATGCTTAAAAAATTATACTATAATGTTGTCATGATTGCGTAGGTCTAAAGGATAATTCGGTATATGTGGAGAACACGAGGTGTGTGAGTACACTGAAAGGAGTGCCAGCGGGGACCCGGGGTCTGACAAAGAACACCGGTGTTGGAGAAGCAGCAGCCGGACTGGTGGACCGCGGTCCTTAGCAGGGAGGCAAGGCCAGCCTGCCCAGTTATCGGTAGACGGGAGTCCCCGCTACTGCTTCACCTGTGTGCCACCGCTGGCCATTACAGGAGTTAATAACAATAATACCGCCATGATTGTGGAGTAGAGTGGCCAGATTAATAGCATATCATAGGCGGACACATATGCACGCTTTGACTAAACAATGACCATAACCAAACAGGACACCAAAACTATCAAAAAATGAAATAAATCTTATTTATTGACAGATGGGCAACACTGATGAAACTGTTGCAGCCAAATGGCCCTCCTGCTGTCTATAATAATAATCAAAATTGGGTGTTTTGTACTTAAAATATTGCTAAAATATAAACGGATGCATTACAGTGGGTCTCAAATATTTGTAAACGTGTCCTGTTATAGTACTGCATGAGTTTGATGATACACTATAAACTCCACATGTAAACTAAAACAATTATAATGACTGAACAACTGCCATTCCCCAAAGTGCAACATACAACATTTATGAATGTCAGTAATAAACGATCACACAAATAAGTGATCTGACAAACAAATAAACAAGGGTTCTTAAACAGTCGCCAATATTGGATGTCCCATTCATTTTCAGTTATTAGGTATTGTGTAATTAATATTCAATCAAATAAATCTTAGTGCCGTTCAGTCCCTTTTGTATTTGTCAAAATCTAACATGAGTGATTGCCTACATATAGGCTACATCTCTGTATTCCATGTTCAAACACAGCCTACATTTGGGCCTGTAAAGCCTAATTGGGCTACCTGTTTCATATAGGAATATTTGCTTTCTATGGGTGTGCACTAGTAACAACTGGGCTGGACCACTCGTAAATTTTGTTAGTAAATTGACTAAATTTTAAGATACTAACAGATTGGTGAATCCCAAAAGTTTGCATAAATTGATCATATGTCACATTTACCCACAAATCTACAAATAACGGTTCTTGCATGAGGCCCAATGTTTGTACATGTATTGAAGATGTGCATATTGTAGAGGGTTAACTGACTTTTTAATATTTTCTCTCTGTTCCACTTTGAATTGTAGATGGTTTGCTTTGGTAAAAGTCCTTACAATTACATGGTTATTAGTTTTATTACAGCTCTACACTATATTGAATCATGACTTTGGAATCAATTTTCCGGTTGTTGGTGTCCTAACTATGCACTGTTGATAATGGCCATGGACGGGTGTACTGTATAATGTACCATATGTAGTGCTCTTGTTTGTGTTGCTGAGCAACACTTAGTACTGCCCAGATAGCAAGGTGGCAGCATCCAGATGTGACCCATTTCTGGCATTAATATGGCTCTGGTGGCCTGGGCAAAATGGATATGACAGTTACAGTAAATGGCCCATAAAACACCAAATTTGGTCCAGATATAGCACAACAAATGTGGACCACTTTTGGTCAACATGTGACACTTTCAGGAGAGTGCCATCCTGAAGAACGGGAGTGGATGGCCCTATTTCTGTTATTCCATGTAGTATGTGGGTCAAATAAAATGTCAGAGTTGAGTGGGTGGGAGTCAGAGAACTGTTAAAATAGCTGATTAAATAAAAACAAAACAAAAAAAACAAAACAAAAGCATATGCTGTAGCTTATTACTGTGAACAAATTAATGACGTTTGCAGAACTGTTGTACAAAAGCAATGTCAGCTTCATGCATTACTGTGAATACCACAACGGATGTGATGGCAGGGTCACACAGCCTTTGGCCTTATGATTTAGTTGAATTACAGCCATGATGATATTCACTAATAACACACTCTCTCATGTGATATTGCTTCATCATACTGTTTCACTTTCACATCTGATTCTTGAATGAGACATCAGTGTTGTGGAATTACAGTCAGGTGTTTCCTTGAACTTCAAGAGCTGAGCTGTCCTCTCAGCAGGATTACCTCAATCATAATCACACACACACACACACACACACACACACACATGCACACACACAGCCTAGACAGGAACCAGGCTCACTGTGAGGTTGCCCCAGGTCATACTCTGCTGGAAATATCTCCAATTGACCACACATGCTACTGGTTCTCCTTCACCCCTTCAACCACTCAGGCACACGAGTTTTCAACCGTGCGTTGTTTAGTAAGATGACTCTCTGGGGAAGATAATTATACTCTTCAGAGATGGGGAGCGAAGGAAGAGGTTACGCAGACCAGTGTTATCCCATGTTTTTATGGAAAATGGTGATTCAGAGGATTTTTTTTTTTTAGGTTCAGGTTCTGAATGAAGTGAAGACGGGATTAGTTGCATTCAGCATTTCATTCATTTGTCTCCTGTTGTTTTAGCAAATGGTTTATTTGTGTATGGAAGTCTGTATAACTGTCATTGTGCGCCATGATGAGTATGCATCACGTTTGGCGGCCCCACTTTGACTTGACAACGCTTCACATTTGATTTATCTCAGCCAGGCGCTAACGGAGAGCAGACCGGCATGAGGCCACATCTTGCCGTGTGTTTACAACAATGTGCTTGCAATTTCAGCAGCATTTATTCTGCGAGGCCAATCAAAGCTGCCCTTCCAAGGATGCTGAGTGGGAAACACTTGTAACATGTGTACTGTAAACTGGATGGTGTTTCAGCTTTGACCCTCACTCAGCAGCGGCTCATCAAATGCACGCACACGCTCGCGTAAACACCGCTAATGCAGATGCAGTCAGGATGCCAGAGTTTTCAGAATGAGGAGAGTTCAAGGCCTGATCACCAAACACATACATGAAATAGGCTATGTTTGTGCTGGTTTTTGTTTTTCATAGCATGGCAGTGAGTTCAGTGACTGACCAGTCAGGGTCATTTCTAGCTTTTTGGGGGCCCTGTGCAAGGTTGTGCTTGGGGGCTTGTATTTTTGTAATTAGAATGAGTTCAAAACCGTGAAATTATAAAAATATATAGAATTAAAATTTAACCAGCATCTGTGTACATTGCAAATTTACAAAAAAGTTGAAAATTTACAAGAAAAAAAGTCGAAAATTTATAAGAAAAAAACTTGGAAATCATGAGAAGAAAGTTGGAAATTTTCAGGAAAGTCAGAAATGTTTGAGGAAAAAGTTGGAATTTTGCAAAAAACTTTACACATTTATGTAAAAAAAAAAATCTCACATCCATCCATCCATCCATCCATCTTCTACCACTTTTCCGGAGGTCCGGGTCGCGGAGGCAGCAGTTCAAGCAGAGAAGCCCAGACTTCCCTCTCCCCAGCCACCTGCTCCAGCTCTTCAGAGAGATCGAGAGATCGATCAGAGTAGAACCACTGCTCCTCCACATTGTATGGAGCGAGAGATCGACAGACGGATTGGAGCAGCATCTGCAGTGATGTGGACGTTGTACCGGTCTGTTGTGGTGAAGAGGGAGCTTAGTTCTAAGGCAAAGCTGTCGATTTACCAGTCAGTCTACGTTCCTACTCTCACCTGTGGTCACGAGCTTTGGGTAATGACCGAAAGAACGAGAAAATCTCACATTTTAAAAAAAAAAAAAAACCTGCACATTTATGAGAAAAAAGTTGCAAATTCACAAGAAAAATATAGCAAATTAATGAGGAAAAAAGTAAAACATATCTTTAATCCTCACCCCCACCCCCACAAAAAATGATGAGGGTGAACTTGTAGCTTGGGTTCCCACTAGTGACAGGGTGTATTGCATTGGGTACTGTGCTTTATAGTCAGAAATGGCTCTGTATGTCTGTGCTTTTCTCCCTTAGTACGAGATTGAGTTGAGCAACTGGCCAGTGAACACACACTCTCATCCCCTCCCTTCCTCTTCATCATTCCTGCTCTATTTTAGTCTGTGAGAGGGTCAGCGAGTGAGACCACAGTTTTAACTGCTACCACTCGGAGATGGGAAATCAGCCTTCACTCGGTAGAGAAGCAGCAGGTGATAGATTAGCTAGAACAAATTGGAACCATTACTCCCCTGTGTCCCTGCTCCCCATCAACGATGAGTGCATAGAAATGTTGTCAGTTACTGTATACAAGCGTGTGCCCCTCCGAACCATCCACAATCTCACTAATTTGAGTCAGATGCCATCTGAGCTGTGTGTCACCCGGCCTTCATTTTGAGATGCCTCTCATGTTATCACCGGCCCTTCCAAAACTCCAGACATACACTCATACGCTTCTCACAGGTCCTGTGTAATTGGACTCATTGCCACCTTTGTCTGGCACAGGCTTTCTGCAGTCAAGTGTCAGACATGACAGCCAGCCAGAGAAGGTAAAGGTGAAGTGGGGGGATGAAAGCAGTGTTTGTGGTGCTTGCACATGTAGCCAACACCAGGTTCAAAGTGAGGACAGCGTCCGTCATGCTTGACCTCTGCAGAAAGGCACAGTAACCTGGGTAATATGCTTATTTGAGGCACAGCACCACCACTGGTGTGTGTGCGCGTCTGTCCCTGCACGCGCACCTCTGTCAGTCCTTGATCATCCACTTTCTCCAGCCCTAATAGAGGCTGACACCTGAGAAGGGCCAGCCTCTGATTCCCTCCAGCCTTTTCACATTAAGGCCTGTTATTTAAAGGTATGTGAACACCAACATCACCTCTCAACCTTCAGTCTCAACGCCGACTCTCCGCACAGGCCTTCTCCTGAAAAGTCTCCATCTTAAAATAGTTGTTGGTTTTCATGGCCAAAGTCAAATTGTTTCCAGTAAAATCAAACATACAGTTGAAACCAGAAGTTTACATCCATCCACTGCATAAAAAGACACATAACCATTTTTTTTCTCACTGACATTAAATCAGACTAAACCTTTCCTGTTTTAGGTCATTTAGGATTACCAAAATTATTTCTATTTACTAAACAGGGCTGTGCGATATGGCAAAAAAGTCATATAAGTCATCTTATATCACGATAACGATATATATCACAATATACATTTTATGTAAATTCTACAGTTTAGATGATCATAAAAAGAACCATCTCTTTTTTTACATGTACCATTTTCCCTCATAATTTTGCAGTGTTGTTATAAAATAGTTTTGTAATGTGCACTTGAGACTTGAGTCTGATAAATTTCAGGTTTTTCTTCTAAATCATATATGAATAAAAAGTAAAGATCAATAAGTTAAATATTTCCTGAGCCAGAGGAGAATAGCAGAAAACAAACATAACATAAAAAAATGTCTGAAAATGAGAAAATTACCCATGGCTGTTACCTGCAGATATAATTAGCTGTTTAAATCAGTGAAAATTTAAGTGGAGACCTGCAGCCTAAAGACTGCCATTCTGGCCTGATTTAACCTGTTTGCTTCTTAGTAAAAATATTTCAGGTTAGTCATGATCTGAAAATCAAAGACACAAAAGGTAATGTAATAAAATACATGTGATGACTTTAACTTTATTCATTATCACTACTTGACTGACTAAAATGATTAGAAATCAAATAAATTACATTAAGAGCCAACTTGCTCCTCTGACTCGTTTTTAAATGTATTTATTATTTATTTTGTGTGCATGTGCCACCATCATACACTTTTGCAGCTTTAATAAAAAAAATTTCAGACAAAACTAAGAAACTCAGCAGTAATTTAAACCAAAAACAAAAAACACGATGGTCTGCTACACGTTTCCAGTTAGCACAACTTAGCATCGCCATTTAGCATTTTATAATTAGACATGGTGTTAATGTTACTTACCTCCTATTAAAACGAGGTTAGCAAACTATCCTCTCTGATGCAGCACGATGAAAAACGGTCCCACATCCCTGGCAAACAGGAGAAGCAGCTATCTGAACTAGTAGTTTGGAGTTAGCATTACCAACCACCGGACTGAAGCCTAGCCAGCCACACCTGTTCTACTGCATGCAGTCGCGCACTGCGGGGAAGAGACAGGGCGCTGACAAGTGGTGGTGAGGTAGGAGCTTTACTGAATAAACAGGGGTGTGGGCATTTTATATGTGCATTTTAAATATGATATAAACGATAGGGTATTCTATAAAGGGGAGAATGGAGCGAGAGATTGACAGATGGATTGGAGCAGCATCTGCAGTGATGTGGACGTTGTACCGGTCTGTTGTGGTGAAGAGGGAGCTGAGCTCTAAGGCAAAGCTGTCGATTTACCAGTCAATCTGCGTTCCTACCCTCACCTATGGTCACGAGCTTTGGGTAATGACTGAAAGAATGAGATCACAGATACAAGCGGCTGAAATGAGCTTTCTTTGTAGGATCACTGGACTCACCCTCAGAGATAGGGGGAGGAGCTCAGTCATCCGGGAGAGGCTCAGAGTAGAACCGCTGCTCCTCCACATTGAAAGGAGTCAGTTGAGGTGGTTTGGGCATCTGATCAGGATGCTTCCTGGACACCTCCCACTTGAGGCGTTTTGGGTACATCCCTCTGGGAGGAGACCCCGGGGCAGACCCAGGACTCGCTGGAGAGACTATGTCTCCCAGCTGGTCTGAGAGCGCCTTGGTATCCTCTCTGAAGAGCTGGAGCAGGTAAATCTAGGGAAAATAAAGGGAAATCTCAGCTTCTCTACTTGAACTGCTGCCTCCACGACCCGGACCTCTGGAAAAGTGGTAAAAGATGGATGGATGGTATTCTATGAAATGATAGACATTTTTATATCATCATCCAATATATATCGTCATATCGCACAGCCCAGTTACTCAATATTTTTTTTGAGATTGTTTTTATTTTCATCAGAGTCAGAAGTTCACATACACTAAGATACCCAAAATGTTTGACCCAAGTCATACAGACAGCATTATCCCCATACATGACCCTGACCGCTTCTCCACAGCACACGTGAAAGACTCAATCCATTTTAGAACTGCCATTCTACTGAAACAGCAAGATTGAACGCATCCAAGTAAGAAACCATATAAAAATATATGTATACACAATTATCTCATAACTGAAATTCTTCAGTAATATAAGGGATTTATACAGAGATAGATTTTTGGGGAATAAAATTTTTCCGCTCTCAGCATGCAAAGCTGCAGTCAACACAGGTGAGTTTGTATCATGCTAAATAACTGCCTCCAGAGCTGGCAGGTCAGGGAGAAGGATGATGGTCTTTTAGGGATGATGGCAGCTTTAACTTTGGGATGGAGGACAAATGATAATCAGTTTCAGGTCTCCATCTGTAAAGAGCCAGGCATGGCCAGGCTGCTGCTCTGGCCCTGGCAGGGCGATCACAGACATCTCCATGTGATGACAGCGGTGGGGGTGGGGGGATTGGGTTATGGGGAGGCAAACAAAATAAGAGAGAAGACAAGAAAAGAAGCCAGAGAGCTACATGGAACAGAGGTAGGGAAAAGGAAAGCCTTAAAGAACACGAACCTGGATGAACAGTTGAATACGAGCTCTTTGTTGCACCACTGGAAGGTTTCCTGGTGATAAGTGAAGTGGAATTGATAAGCTATGTTGCACTGCAAATTCCACCTATTTTTCCTCCTGTTCCGCTCTCCAGCCATCCTTAATCCACGTGCCTCACTTCCACTGGTTAAAATGAGATTGAGTCTTGAGGGCTCAGTCTGTCTGGATGATTGGATGCTGGCTTGCGTCTCCTGTCGACGTTCCTACTCATTGTCATTCAGTGCTCCTACCTACAAAAAGCTGTAAGAAGCCTACAACCACCCAGGCCTTGATGAGACCATGAAAACCAGCTGCACTTGTTTTCAGTTGCTTTTCCCGTCATCATGACCAAGTGGAAAAATGGGATAATGGAAGCGGTGTTAAACTGCATTGAGTTAATTCATGTGTCTTTGTAAATTCCAGT
Organism: Pholidichthys leucotaenia; assembly: GCA_020510985.1. Lineage (NCBI taxonomy): Eukaryota > Metazoa > Chordata > Actinopteri > Cichliformes > Pholidichthyidae > Pholidichthys > Pholidichthys leucotaenia. Next base: position 240,622,833 of record CM035849.1, read on the forward strand.
CAAGTGTTTGAATACTGCAGTACACCAGAGAGGTAGAGCAAAGGAGAAAAAGGCTGGTCTTGGATTTGTGTGACTGACATGAAGAAAGTATTCTCTTCTGTTCCACACTGTCACGTTAGGATGTTACAAGGAGAAAACCAGAAATCCGTGTGTGCTAATGTATCCATGTAAGATAAGAAGGAGGCTGAGACAGGACCCAGCTGTCCTTTAGCAGTTTGCATGCAAAGCTGAGTCATTAGAAGAAGAGAGAAGTTTAATTCACAACACACAGCACTGTGAAGTAGCTCACATGGGTCACATAGCTAAGGAGCTGCTTTGTGGGACTTAAATTAATCATGGCTTGTCTTAAAAGCCCAAATGGATTGTGTTCTATTTGTCTTCCAGTTTTTCAAAAGCATGTTTTACTGAGATGACCCCAGATGAAGGAGACATCCATATGTTAATTTAAGTAATCAACCTTGAAAATAACCATGAAGGTGTCACCAAAGTTCAATTTAACATTTAAACTGAAAAACTGGCTTCTCCAAAAACAGTGTTACAGCCTGGATATTCCTATTTGCAAAGTTTGCAATCCATACCAGAAAGGTTTGGTTTTGTATTGTGTTGACTAGACTGTGTTGGTTAGGGAGAAAACATGGTGCACTGCAGTAATGGAGACAAGCAAGAGATTGGGACCAGATATAATTTCGACCAGACCTAAAAAAAAAAAAAAAAAAAAAAAAACATGTCTCAAAGTCATCATTCCTTGCCATTCTGTGCGACAACTCTCACTTGTTCCATCCTCAACTGGGCAACCTATGTGATTCTGGTCAGAAGACCAGACCTGTTGTGAATTTGGACTCGGCACACTCACATTGTTCCATCTGCTCTGTATTGACCAACGTTTAACCACTAAAGTCCAGATCATTTGACAAGTGTGAGCTCTCTTTACTTTGCTCAAACATGGGACACTTCACATCTTAGACATTACTTGGACAGCTATGCTTAGGCGTGGAATGATGGCAAAGCCTGACACCCAGTGGAAAGGTGTGTCCATCCTAAGGCTGAAAAAAGAAGCAAACCTCTCACAGCATGAATATTCTACATGATTGATCCAACCCTTCCTGATTCCTCATTTTAAGTTTTTATATACTCACACACATGTACAGTTAGGTCTATATATATTTGGAGACTCACACAAGTTTTGTTATTTTAGCTGTTTACCAAGACATATTCAAGATACAGTTATATAATCAATGTGGGCTTAAAGTGCAGACTCTTAGTTTTAATTTGAGGATCTTTACATCCAAATTGGAGCTGCGGTTTAGGAATTGCAACAATTTTTATACAAAGTCTCCTTATTATAGGGGATGAAAAGTAATTGGAGAATTGACTTAAAAGCTATTTCATGGGCTGCATGGGCTTTTCCATTGTCAATCCATCATCAATCAAGCAGGTAAAAGGTCTGGAGTTGCTTCCAGGTGTGGCATTTGCATTTGGAAGCTGTTGGTGTGAACCTCCAACATGGGATCCAAGGAGCTCTCATTGGAAGTGAAACAGACCATCCTCAGGCTGAAAAAAGAAGAAATCCATCAGAGAGATAGTGAAAATGTTAGGAGTGGCCAACTCAATAGTGTGGTACATTCTGGGGGAAAAAAAAAATTGCACTGGTGAGATCGAGAATTCAAAAAGGCCTGGATGTCCATGGAAGATAGCAGTGGTGGATGATTACAGGATCCTTTCCATGGTAAGAAAAAACACCTTCACAAGATCCACCCAAGTGAAGAACACTCTCCAGGAAGTAGGTGTATCAGTATCTAAGTCTGTCAAAAGAGAAAAATTCATGAGAGCAAATACAGACAGTTCACCACAAGATGCAAACCACTAATCAGCCTCAAAAATAGAAAGGCCAGATTAGACTTTGCCAAAAAAAACATCTGTGGAAGCCAGCCCAGTTCTGGAACAGCATTCTTTGGACAGATGAAACCAAGAACCACCGGTACAAGAATGATGGGAAGAAGTATGAAGAAGGCTTGGAACGGCTCATGATCCAAAGCACACATCTTCTGTAAAACATAGTGGTGGCAATGTGATGCATGGTCAATAGCAATGGATCATTAGTGTTTATTGATGATATGACAGAATATGGAAGCAGCCAGATGAATTCTGAAGTGTATAGGGATATACTGTCTGCTCAGATTAAACCAAATACAGCAAAGTTGATTGGACGGTGCTTCCCAGTACAGATGAACAGTGACCCAAAACGTACTGTGAAAGCAACCCAGGAGTTTCTTAAGGCAAAGAAGTGGAATATTCTGCAATTGTCGAGTCACTCACCAGATCTCAACCCAACTGAGCATGCATTTTATTTGCTTAAGACAAAACTTAAAGCAGAAAGACTCACAAACAAGCAACAACTGAAGACAGCTGCAGTACAGGCCTGGCAAAGCATCACAAAAGAGGAAACCCAACGTTTGGTGATGTCCATGGATTCCAGACTTCAGGCAGTCATTGCCTACAAAGGATTCTTGACAAAGTATTAAAAATGAACATTTTATTTATGGTAATGTTAATTTTACCAATTACTTTTGAGCCCCTGAAATGAGGAAACTTTGTATAAAAATGGTAACCATAGCTCCAGTTTGGATTTGAATATCCTGAAATTAAAGCTGAGAGTCTGCACTTTAAGCCCACATTGATTATACAACTGTATCTTGAATATAATTTAATAAACAGCTAAAATAATGAAACTTGTCACGCTCCAAATATGTATTAACCTAACTGTACATATATTACATATATACACTTGAGGACAGAATTATAAGCCCACCCTATCAAAATTTCATTTTTTAAGTATTTCCCAAGTACTGTTAAACAGTACAAAAAAAATTTTAACACAGCTTCTTCAAGCATTCTATTTGTCTTTAGAAAGCATAAATTATTCTACTTTCCACACAGAAACAAAATTATTTCACATGAACCAAAAGACTACCAGAGTCAAATTAGGAGTCTCCTGAAAATCTGACTTAATTGAGCCATAGCACAAACTGCTGCTCTGTATTGATGTGCTTTAACTTTGTAATGCTCAAAGCTTGTAAAAGTAAGGTTACAACTGAAGGTTATCTTCCAGTTTATACACAGTATAAAATTTTCAGCAAGGGTTTGAGCTGTCACTTGAGAAAGCATCATGCGAAAAACAAAAGAATCAGTTTAGAATAAAAAGAATTTGTGATGCTCACAAAGGAGGAGATGGACATACAAAGGTAATAAAAATGTCATATACAACAAGCCTGCCTTCATGTCTTTATGATGTCATATACAGTGACAGACATCATGCAACATGTCTTTATGATGTCCTATACATCAAGGCTGCCTTCATGTCTTTATGATGTCATATACAGTGAGTCCATGCTGGAAAGCCTCTTTTTGCTCAGATCTATTTTCATGATCCTGTCCATGAACTGGAATTACGATGCACCTGTCCCTCAACCAGTGGTCTCAACGAAGAAGAAGAAGACCCACCAGATGGAGAGCAATAGAATGATGACAACTGCTGCACGTCAGAAAAGATGCCATGAAGATGAAACACCTGAGGTTCCAGCAGTACATCGCACCCGTCTGAGACAGGAGGACACACTTCACCAGCATAGGGTACGACAGACTTTAAAGCACATTTCTAGGAGATCATCGGATGGCCTATAATCTCTGCCTCATCAGCATAGCGCGTCCTATGAACTCAGGCATCATAGGACGACTCGCCATGCCTACATGATGGCAAATGTGTAACCTTGACAAATGCCAGTCTAAACTACAAATGTGTAAAATGCCAAGCAAAGTGCTGATTTTCTCCGGGTGCTCCGGTTTCTTGGTTTCTGTGGGCATGCACGGGCCTTCCTGAACAGTCAAAAGCCACTTTTTCAGGATTATGTCCATGAACTGGAATTACGACGCACCTATCCCTCAACCAGTGGTCTGAACGAAGAAGAAGAAGACCCACTAGATGGAGAGCAATAGAATGAGGAGAACTGCTGCACGTCAGAAAGGATGCCGTGAACATGAAACACCTCAGGTTCCAGCAGTACGCCACAGGCATGACTGTGAACAACACAGCCGTCTGAGACAGGAGGAGACCCTTCAGCAACGGGCATGCAGAAATACTTGCTTATACTTGGTTTCTACGGGCATGGACGGGTATGCATAGGTATGCACTAGTTCAATTCAATTCAACTTTATTTATATAGCGCCATTTCACAACAACAGTCATCTCATAGCACTTTCAACTGTAGGGGAAACCCCCACAATTGCAGAAAGACCCCAGCAATCAGGTGATCCCCTGTGAGCAAGCACTTGGTGACGGTGGAGAGGAAAAACTCCCTTTTAACAGGAAGAAACCTCCAGCAGGACCAGGCTCTGGGAGGGGCAATCATCTGCTGTGACTGGCTGGAGGGTGAGGGGATAGAGAAGAAGAAGAAGAAGAAGAAAAGAACAGACATGTAGAGAGCAAACAGCACGACGGGGACTCAATCTGTGGGAGAGAACAAACAGATGTTAATGACCAGCAAAAATATTTCATTGAGAGTGAAGAAAGGAGTGAAGTCCAGTGCATTATTGGAGGTCCCCCGGCTGTCTGAACCTATTAGCAGCATAACTAAGGGAGGGTTCAGGGGCACATGATCCCTCCCTAATTATAGGCTATATCAAAAAGGAAGGTTTTAACCCTTTTCTAAACAACAGAGATCAAGTGTGACTCCCGAATCCAGATTGGCAGCTGGTTCCACAGGAGAGGCGCTTGATAACTGAAGGCTCTGCCTCCCATTGTACTTTTGGAGATTCTAGGTATTACAAGTAATCTTGCATTTTGGGAGAGTAGTGCTCTGTTAGGATAATAGGGTAGTATTATGGGCCTCAGGTTATTTCACACCTTAGACAGAGACAATGAATACATATGGGAGAAGAATGCCCAAGTGGGTGAGAGGGGGTTGAATGAAGTGTAGTGTAGATGTCATGCTGTGATGAGGAAGTGCCTTGATCCTTGTGAAGTGTGACTTGATATAGAGAGAGGAATGCTTGATGTGACCAGTCAGTCTGTTCTTTGCTTGTGAGATGTGAGTGTGTAATAAATCGTCTGAAATGAATACGCCTCTTCATTTACATACTCCACACTGGTGACCCAAGACGTATTATTGAACAAGAGGCAAGAGCCCCGGAGCCGGCCCGGTCGGGAGCCCCCAGAGACGCTGAAGCCAACCCGCAGACAGCCAGGACTGGAACCCCCAGCAACGCGTGTGCAGTTTCAGTCAAGCTACCGGATTTCTGGCAGCACAACCCACGCTCTTGGTTCCACCACACCGAGGCCCCGTTCGCCCTCCGGGGAGTAACAGCAGACAACACCAAGTTCTACCATGTGGTAGCAGCGCTGGATTCCCGCACAGCCCAGCAGGTAGCGAGCCTGCTCGATCAGCCACCAGCCAGCAGCAAATATGAGGCACTCAAGGCTGCGCTCATCCGGCTATACACGCTCTCGGAATGTGAGAGAGCAGAGAGGCTCCTGGCCCGAACTGAGTTAGGAGATGGGTCAGCCGTAGACCTGATGGAGAAGATGCTGGCATTGATGGGCACGGGCGACGGGCACTTTCTGTTTGTCCACCTTTTCCTCCAGAACCTGCCAACAGAAGCAAGAGCGGTTCTGGCCAATTCGCCGTTGCTGGCCGCGCGAGACTACCGTGCGCTAGCCCAGGAGGCAGACCGGATCATCCTCACTACCAGGGTGATCACAGTCAACGCGACGGCAGCGGAGCCCAGCGAGACGACCAGGGGAGGCGAGGAGCCACCGACGGTAGCGGCAACGAGGGCCAAGGAGCAACAGAAAGACACACACTGCTTCTACCACCGCCACTTCGGAGGGAACACACGCAGATGCACGCCACCGTGCCACTTCAAGCGCTCGGGAAACGCCAAGGCCGGCAGTCGGTAGCAGCTGCGACCACCGGTGAAGAGAACAAGCTGCTCTACGTGACGGACTCGCGCTCAGGGTGACGCTTCCTCGTCGACACCGGAGCACAGAAGAGCGTCATCCTGCCATCCTACGCTGACCGGCTGGCAGGACCTAGCGGCCCCGGAATGGTGGCAGTAAACGGCTCGGAGATTAAGACGTTCGGTGAGAGAACACTGACCTTATTTCTACATGGCCGCTCGTATGAGTGGACTTTTATCATAGCAGCACTGTGATGCCCGCTCCTGGGCGCTGATTTTCTGTGTGCACATGGTTTACTTGTGGATGTTGCTAACAGGCGCCTGGTTAATGCACTGTCCTTTGAATCTCTCCCCTGTATGGCTCGAGTGACCCGGCCAACAGCACAAGCCAGCGTCACAACTCCAGGTGGTAAGTTCCACGCACTGCTCACTCAGTTCCCAGCACTCACGGTCCCGACGTTTTCGGCGGCCATCGCTAAACATGGGGTGGAGCACTTTATCACCACCACCAGGCCGCCCTTTTTTGCAAGACCTCGTTGCTTGGACGCAGCTAAACTGGCCATAGCACGGGAGGAGTTCGCCAACCTGGAAAGGTTGGGCATCATCAGGCGATCAAACAGCCCATGGGCATCCCCGCTACACATGGTCCCTAAGGCTGAGGGAGCGTGGCGACCATGCGGTGATTTCTGCAGGCTAAACAACGCCACAGCACACGACTGCTACCCAATTCCCCACATACAGGATTTTTCCGTTCACCTCGCCGGAGCGCGCGTTTTTTCTAAAACAGACCTGGTCCGCAGTTACCACCAAGTCCCAGTGTGTGCGGAGGATGTACCCAAAACAGCGGTAATAACTCCGTTCGGTTTATTCGAGTTCCTGCGCATGCCATTCAGGTTAAAAGGCACAGCACAGACGTTCCAGCGCATGATGGATGCAGTGCTGCGTGACCTCCCGTTCGTGTTCGTCTACCTGGACGATATCCTGGTAGCCAGTACGTCCGAAGATGAACACGAAACCCACCTCAGGACGGTTTTCCGGAGGTTGGAGGAGCACGGGTTAATAATCAACCCGGCGAAATGCCAGTTCGGCGTGATGGAGATTGATTTTTTGGGGCACCGCGTCTCTCCGGAAGGAGCGATCCTGTTGCCCGACAAAGTGCGCGCCGTGGCAGATTTTCCCCAGCCTCAGACGGTCAGGGCACTGCAGGAATTTTTGGGGATGGTGAATTTTTATAACCGTTTCCTTCCCCGCGCGGCGCGGCTCATGCAACCATTGTACGCCATGCTCAAGAGACAGAAACCCGCGGATAGGGTCGAATGGACCCCGGAGCGAGAGCGGGCGTTCTCGGAAGTTAAAGCAGCCCCGGCAAACGCCACACTGCTGGCACATCCGGACCCGACGGCCCGCATAGCGCTCACCACCGATGCTTCAGACGTGGCCATAGGGGCGGTCGTGGAGGAGCGCGTAGCTGGGGCTTGGCAGCCGCTCGCATTTTTCAGCAGAACTTTGCGCGACAGCGAACGTAAATACAGCGCGTTCGACAGAGAGTTGCTGGCTCTCCATCTGGCCATACACCACTTCCAGCTCTTGCTGGAAGGGCGCAACTTCACCACGTTCGTAGACCACAAGCCACTAACGTTCGCGATGGCCAAGGTTTCAGAACTGTGGTCGGGCCGGCAGCAGAGACAGCTGGCCGCGATCTCAGAGTTTACTACCGATATTCAGCACGTGTCGGGTAAACTGAATGTGGTGGCGGACTGCCTCTCGCGCGCTGTGGTCGCCCCAGTCTACGTGGGGATAGATTATGCAGCCATGGCCGCGGAGCAGATTAGCAATGCAGACGTGCGCGCGTTCCAGTCTGGACCAACAGGGTTAAGGCTGGAGAGCAGGGTGCTGCAAGATGGCGCCCCCCCCCCAATCTGCGATGTCTCCACGGGACGCCCGCGTCTGGTAGTCCCGGTCGCGTGGCACCGCCGCATGTTTGAGTCGGTTCACACTCTGGCGCACCCAGGAGTGCGCGCGTCTGTCAAAATGGTGGGAGAGAAGTTCGTGTGGCCGAGCCTACACAAACAAGTAAAAGAGTGGGCTGCAGCCTGCATGGCGTGCCAACGAGCCAAGGTACACAGGCACACGAAGGCTCCCTTGGAGCCGTTTCCGGTACCAGCTAAGAGGTTCGATCACGTTCACGTGGACCTCGTGAGCCCCCTTCTGCCATCACAGGGGTGCACGCACCTCCTGACAGTGGTGGACCGCACCACGCGCTGGCCAGAAGCAGTCCCGCTGCCAGCAACCCCGTCTGTGGACGTAGCACGCGCTTTTTTAACAACATGGGTGGCACGTTTTGGAGTCCCGTCGGACATTACGTCTGACAGGGGCCCGCAATTTGTTTCCGACCTCTGGTCCGCGATGGCCCGCAGCCTGGGTGCTGCAATTCATCACACAACCGCGTACAACCCACAGGCCAATGGTTTATGCGAGCGTTTTCATAGATCACTGCAAGCAGCACTCAGGGCTTCACTGACGGATGCAAATTGGGTAGACAGGCTGCCGTGGGTTTTATTGGGGTTGCGCTCCGTGCCAAAAGAGGATTTGGAAGCTTCCCCGGCAGAGCTCGTTTTTGCGCAGCCCCTACGGCTGGCCGGGGAATTTCTACTGGACAATCCCGCGCCGGCAGCTCCCCGTCTCAGCTTTTGCAGCGTAGCGCAAACACAGGCACGCTGCCGGGCCCTGCCCACCACAGTTTTCCACGTGCCTTCGTGCCTAAAACTTTGAAGAACGCAGAGTTCGTGTTCGTCAGACACGACGCCCACCGCCCTCAATTGCGCCCACCCTATGATGGACCGTTCAGAGTGTTGGAAACAGGGGATAAGCATTTTGTGCTAGACTTGGGGGGTAGACAGGAGAGAATTGGCATAGACAGACTCAAACCAGCCTTTGAAGTGGCGGATGAGCAAGTGCTGTTGGCGAGGGCCCCTCGGCGTGGAAGACCCCCACGGAGACCTCCCCAGGGGAACGATTCATCAGAGCAGCCACACGGACAGAGTGACCCCCCCCCCCCCTCCACGGCTCACCCGCAGTCGGACACACTCCCAGCAGCCTCCCACCGGCACAGCAGCGCCATAGAGGCAGTAAACCCCAGTTACAGCAGATATGGGAGGAGACTGAAGCCGAAACAGCATGTGGACTGATGTTCTATTGTTCTATCTAAGATGCTGGGTGGGCGGTATGGGCCTCAGGTTATTTCACACCTTAGACAGAGACAATGAATACACTTGGGAGAAGAATGCCCAAGTGGGTGAGAGGGGGTTGAATGAAGTGTAGTGTAGATGTCATGCTGTGATGAGGAAGTGCCTTGATCCTTGTGAAGTGTGACTTGATATAGAGAGAGGAATGCTTGATGTGACCAGTCAGTCTGTTCTTTGCTTGTGAGATGTGAGTGTGTAATAAATCGTCTGAAATGAATACACCTCTTCATTTACACACTCCACAGTATCAGATCTTTTAAATAAAAAGGTGACATGGATCATGTGACCCACAGAACAGACACGACTCAGGGTAAATACAATTAACGTACTTTTATTGTAAACGTGAGTGAGTGAGTGCGTGATTGCAGGTTATGAGGTGTAATGTTGTGTAATGCGATCCATAATCTCCAGCTGGGGCCGGCAGAGCACCGTACAACCTGGCAACCCTGTAATGAGACAAGGGCCGTTAGTTTACAGTTCAGCCTATGCAGCACTACAGATACAGCGCTTACTGTCAAGAGATGTTGGAGAAGCTCAGGTAGCGCCGAAGCTGCAGCCAGGAAGACTGTCTGCTGGGTTGGCTAGCTGGAGGTGAGAGGATGAGTCCGCCGCCTGGAGGGAGAAGGAGGACCGCCGCCGCGGATCTCCGCCTGTGCACAGGGGCATTGGACAAGATGTGAAGTGAGTAGGCTTACTTGGTAGTTGGTCCGGGTGGAACCGGCCCGGACGAGGGTCAGTGGGGCAAGGAAGCCGAAGACTGGAGAGTTGAGTGCTGGGAAGCATGGAGGCAGGCGTAACAGGATTCAGCATAGAGAATCAGACGACTCCGCGCCCAGCACTGGTCCTGGTGGAATAAATAGGCCACAGGAGATGACAGGCAGGTGCGTGCACAGGTGCTGTGATTGGCGGCCATGACAAAAGGGGCCTGATTATTTAGAGCTTTGTAAGTGAGAAAAAGGATTTTAAACTTAATTCTAAACTCTATGGGAAGCCAATGAAGGGAGGCCAAAACCGGAGAGATATGATCTCTCTTTTTAGTACCTTAAAACTCTTGCTGCAGCATTTTGGATCAGCTGAAGACTTTTTAAAGATGTTTTAGGACAAGCTGATAATAAAGAGTTACAATAATGAAATCTAGAGTTAACAAAAGCGTGGATTAGTTTCTCAACATCACTCAGACAAGATGCTCCTAATCTTGGCAATATTATACAAATCATAGAAGGTAGTCTTAGAAACAAGTTTAATATGTGAATTAAAAAACGGACCTTGATCAAAAATAACTCCAAGGTTCCTCATAGAACTATTAAGAGAAAGAGTAACCGCATCCAAACTAAGAGTTTGATTTGGAAAGGTATTTCTAAGGTTTTTTGGACCGACTAGAATGACTTCAGTCTTATCTGAATTTAATAGCAGGAATATTACAAGTCATCCAAGCTTTGATTTCCTTAAGACAGGCCTCTAAACTTGGCTAATTGATTACTGTCATCTGGCTTTGACAGGTATAATTGTGTGTCATCTGCATAACAATGAAAATGTATACAGCGCTTTCTAGTAATGTTTCCTAGCAGAAGCATATATAAACTAAAAAGAATAGGGCCTAGCACAGATCCCTGTGGAACTCCATGACTGAGCTTTGAGTTGGAAGAAAACTCATTATTGACATGAACAAACTGGAACTTATTAGATAAATAAGATCTAAACCACTGCAATGAAGTTCCATTAAGTCCAACATAGTGTTTTAATCTATCAAGTAGAATATTATGATTGATAGTATCAAAAGTTGCACTAAGGTCTAAAAGGACAAGTACAGAAACAAGTCCATTATCAGGTCATTAGTGACCTTCACTAAAGCTGTTTCAGTACTATGATGGATTCTAAACCCAGATTGAAACTCTTCAAATAAACCATTTCCCTGCAAGTGGTCAAATAATTGCGTAGCAACAACTCTTTCTAAGATTTTTGAAATGAAAGGCAGATTAGGGATTGGTCTATAGTTAGCTAAAACTCCTGGATCCAGCGTTGGCTTTTTGAGTAAGGGTTTAATTACAGCAGTTTTAAAAGCCTGCAGTACATGGCCTAATGTTAATGAAGAATTGATTATTTGAATAATAGAGCTCCCAATAAATGGGAAGACCTCTTTAAATAACCTGGTAGGAATACGGTCTAAAAGACAAGTTGAAGGCTTGGATGAGGAAATTATTTTGTCTAACTCTAAAAGGTCAGTTGGAGTAAACTCATCCAAAAAGATATCAGTTGAAGGAGTTGTAGTAGTTAATGTATTTAAGTTAACAGTGGGAAGAATCTGACTGATTTTATCTCTGATAGATGAAATTTTATTATTGAAAAAGTTCATAAAGTCCTGGCTAGTAAGCTCTAAGGGAATGCTAGGATTGACAGCGTCCTGACTCTTTGTCAGCCTGGCTACAGTGCTGAAAAGAAACCTGGGATTATTCTTGTTCTCTTCTATTAATGCGGAATAATAACTTGTTCTAGCTTTTCTAAGAATTTTTTTTTATAAATTAGAAGATGATTTCTCCAAGCTAAATAGATTTCATCTAATTTAGTGGAGTGCCATTTCTTTCTAATTGACGAGTCTTCTGTTTTAAGCTATGAGTTTCTTTGTTGAACCAAGGAGTTAGAAATCTCTGATTAGACTTTTTCTTTTTTAAAGGGGCCACCATGTCAAGAGTCAGATGCAGAGAAGCTGTAGCACTATCTACCAAGCTATCAATTACAGAAGGGGTAAGCTCTCTATAGCTTATCTCCGTTGTGTTGACACATGGCATAGAGGAAACATTCTGCATAATACATACTGGAAGCACATCCTTTAGTCAGATGAGACAAAATTAGAGCTCTTTGGCCATAGAGACACTGCTTATGTTTGGAGAAAGGAGGGAGAGGGGTACAACCCAAAGAACACTATCACCACAGTGAAGTGTTATGCTGTGGGGTTGCTTCTCTGTGTGTGGAACTGGGAATCTCATTAAGGTGGAAGGAATCATGAAGAAATAAGGATATGTGAAGAGTTTGAAAGAAAACCTTAAGCATTCAGAAGCAAAACTGAATCTGGGTCGTCACTTTTCCTTCCAACATGACAACGACCCAAAGCATACGTTGGTCCTGGTGAAGAACCACCTCCAGAAGACCAAAGTGAACATTGTTGAGTGGCCTGCGCAAAGCGCTGACATGAATCTCATTGAAAACCTGTGGGGTGAAGTGAAGACCAAGGTCTGTGCCAGAAGACCATTAATTCTGGAGGAGCTTGAAAGATTTGACAAAGAAGAATGGGCTGGGATTGCTCAGGAGGTGTGTAAAAGACTTGTTGAAAACTATAACAAACAACTATGGGTGATTATCCAGCAAAAAAAGTGATACACAGTTGACTTTTGGCATCATGGAGGCTCATAATTTTGACCCTGGTCTTTTTAGGGAATATTTTTTTCTGTGTGCAAAATAAAATAATTTATGCTTTCTAAAGACAAAGTTGTCTTTAAAATGATTTGCACTGTTTAACAACTCTTGGGAAATACTTTTCAAAAAGAAATTTTCATGGGGGGTTCATAATTTTGTGTGAGTGAGTGACTGGCTGGCTGACTAAGTTTAAAAACCCAATAACATTTCTGTGTTGTTTTACAGCTCAAAAAGCTGTATATGAAACTTTCTCTTAAAAACAAACAAACAAAAAAAAAACCAAACAATTTTGCACGGTATGGAGGTTTTAACAACAACTGTGACAAGTTGGTCATACGAAGAAGATGAGCCAAGATCTTTCGTATAAAAAAATTCACAACTATGTGTAAGGGGAGATGTGAGGAGGAACAATTGTGTTTTAGCATGGAACGGAGCAGCTGGCCCCAGCATAAACAAGAAGGCACTCAGTGCAGGTACAGACGAATGGTGATGCTGTGACCTTAATCTTTGACTTATTGACCTAAAAATGAACACATATTGAAATTTGTTTGTAGTATTCACCTATCCACCTTATTCCTGGGGGTGCTGCTGTAGGAACGATTATGGGCGGAGCTTCCGGTTTTGGCTGCAATAGTGTTAAATCAGTCAGTAAGTCTGGAGTAGCAGGGGCATTTAAAATAGCGTTTTTAAAAGTTTTTCAAATTAATTTTAATGTATAGTCTGTGGTGACCCACCACACTCTACATGGACATTCCTCACACTCAGCAGGTCTGGAGGAAGCAGAGGACCATTCATATACGGACAGAGAGCCCCTGGGGACAACCAGAACAATGGACTGTTGTTTATACATCCCCTGATTAGGGAGAGGACGTCCGGGCGCCAGTTGGTCACACAAATGATATGTATTGACTGGGCTCCCTCCCAGAACACTCAGAAGGGGCTGTGACACCCCTCCCTTCCCCCCGGTCGTTTGGGCTCCAGCTCCGGTAGAACTGTCCTGCTGTAGAGGAGTGTCGGCGAGCATGTCAGTCCGTGGGGGGGACCGGGGAGGGGTGAAAGGACAGCGTGCTCCGCTCCGAATTCCAGCACGTTGAACGGCCGTGGATCATGGGTGCACGGGGCTGGTGCACGTCGTGCGTAATGGAACAAGACGGCGATCGGCCGGCTTTAGGGAGTGAGGTGCGGGAAGAGCGCTGTGGAGGAGGAGGGGGAGGGGGGTGGGAGTAAGTGAGTGCCGGCCCAGGACGTCAAAGGTGTCTGGGCCATGCAAAAATTGCGTGTGGATCTGCCCTGGCGAGGGACTTTCCCGGTAAACCAGGGGCGGTGATCCACAGTGGTTGTGAAAAAAAAAAATTAAGTCTCTGACTCCTCGTGGCTTGGTCCAGCAAGGATGTGGGGAAGGCGAATGGCCAAACTCCCCGAGGATGCGTAGTGGCTGTGAAACAACTGCAGCTGAGTGAGGGACTTGGCGGTGTGGCTTTAGTTGCGGACGCAGCCCTAAAGCCATCGGGGACAGCAATCTACTAGACTCCCGTTGTGCGCCGTGGCTGACAAACCCATACAAAGTCCTGTGTGGGGGCTGCATGTCTGCTTCAGGTGCGTGAGCAGCCCTGAAGGCTCCGAGGATGGCGATCGGCTGTGTTTCTCGGGCGTGTGCAGCGGCAGAGGACGCTGTATCAGTCTGTGGAGCTGGTTTGTCCCTGTGCGTGGCGCGCACTTGGCGCAGTGACCACATAGCTGGCAGTTGCACTGTCCTCGTAATCCTGCGGTGTACGTGCGGGGCTTCTGTGCGTGGGAGGTCCGCTGTCTGGAGTTGAGTCAGATTCGGGGAGCTTGGTGGAAATCAACGCGGTCGGCGCCGCTGTTCTTCCCCATTCAGGCTGCTTCCTTTGGCTTGCTTGTGTCACCGTTCATGGTGCGTGTCGGTCCCAGCGCTGCCCGCTCCGGAGGGCGCGTTCCGGTGTGGATGAAGAGGTTGCATGTGTTCTCTGGTCCTCTGGAGTCCACAGCATGGTGAGAAGGATCAGACAGTCATTCTGTCTCGTCAGGTCACCAGTGTGGAGGGAAAAGATCAGGCGAGGGGTGCACCATGACACGTCAGGGTCACCAGTGTGGAGGTAAAAGATCAGGTGAGATGCGACGAGCTGGAAGGTTGCAGGGTTTTATTACCTCCACATAATGAGATGCACATCGTAACTCAGTGAGCTACTGTGCTCTTGAGACATGTCACACAAACTCTTTTATACATTGATACAGGAAGAGAGAATGCATGGCACATTAGCATATCAGTGAATACATATCATTCGCATGACCAACTGGCGCCCGGACGTCCTCTCCCTAATCCGGGGATGTATAAACAACAGTCCATTGTTCTGGTTGTCCCCAGGGGCTCTCTGTCCGTATGTGAATGGTCCTCTGCTTCCTCCAGACCTGCTGAGTGTGAGGAATGTCCATGTAGAGTGTGATGGGTCACCACAAGTCCACATACGTGTTTTGCACTCAAGTGGCAGCTAATTTCAGCTCTTCTAGTTTTTGTATTTTTTGAATGTTTTGGCGTAGTTCTGGTACTTGTTGCTGGTGTTTGTGGTTGTGCCATAGACTGTATAAATGGAAGCTTCTCACCGGCAATGTGTAGATGATGCACTGAACGAAAAAAGACTGTTGATGTGATCGGTGGTGCAGACACAGGACAGACACAAGAGCGCACCAGGTATGTTTTCACTCAGATGAATGTCACAGATCTGACGTTTATGTGTTATATATATCACCAGAATGAAGGCTGCATGAAGTAAAATGATAAATAAAAAATAGTAACAATTTGCTTCCTAAGGCTTAACTATTTAAGAAAGATATCAAACACTTTTTGTTTTTTTTTTGTATTTGTTGCACTGCCTTGGAATGATATGGACTTCAGCATGCTTCAGCATGCATTAGTTTTTAAATTATCACAAAATATACGTCAATGAAATTCTGACCAATTGTCAGAAAATGTCTGTATGTGTTAAGTTAAATAACGAGCATTTATGGCATGACAGCAGCATGAGCATTTTAATTTTGGGGTATAACGAATGGCTGCAGCCGTCTGTATTTACCATGACAGCCAAGCACGGTGTTGTGGTGTACATCTGCTCTAAGGTAAATTTGATTATGTCCAACATATTTTAACAAAATGCAGCCGACTTTATTGCGATGGAGACATTGATATATCTCAGAGCTTTTATTCATTTACAGCATTAGCATCTTAGCAGCGGTGCTAACAAATGGAGCTACTGTCTGTGAGGCCACTTTTTAAGGTCAGCTTCCCATCCCTCGATAGTCGTGGGAAGTGGTATGATTATATTACTGTTTTTGAAGTGCAAAAGGCTGCGTTTCCACATTTTTGATGCCAAAGTCATTGTTTTTTTAACAAGGAAAAGTGTCCCATTTCAGTGACAACCATACGTTCTAAACCAGTACCGGATGTTGCGCCCATAATTCACACAAGACATCATGGGGCCTAGGAATAAGGTGGATTATGGTTGGTGTTCATATTTGTAATCTTTCTTGTTACAGAGTGATGAAAAATACTACCAACTACTGTTGGCTTAGCTAAATATGGCAATAATGTTAATTTGTCATCCAGAATTACATACTTTAGACACACACACACGCACACACACCAGCAATATTGTGGGGAAGTGTGCGAACTGTTTTTTTTTTTAATAAAATAATGTTTTATTAGCAGTCCAAAGCTTTGCTCTCTTTGCTTCCTGCCTGCTTCTCTTCTTTGTCACTTAGCACTTCATAAACACAAGTCCAGATGTGCTCAGACATTCTCTTTATCTATCAGAGACAACTCAAAACACAGATGGAATTTTTTAAAATAAAGTTTTGTTAAAAGCACCCCCCCCCCCTTTTTCTTCTTGTCCTTCTCTCTGCAGCTGAGCTGAATGTGGAGCTTTCACGCCCCCTGAAAATCAGTCCCACTTTGACAAAGCTGGAGCAGGCCAAAGCCTATCTGAAGAAAGTCCTGCCAAACCATACATGGGGCAGCTGCAGTAAACCATCTTCTGCCTCCTCCACCCCTCATTCATCCCCTGGAAAGATGCCATACAGGCCCTTTTCCCCTCGTGCAGATTCAAACCACCAAGGCTTGGCCCCGGGTAAAGCCGGCAGCATCGGTGCCCTCGCCCTGTCTTTCCACAAGGTCTCAATTCACACCAAACAGATTATCATAGTCATGGAGACAGAAGGACATGTGATGAAGCCGAGCATGACTGTATCAGTGTCAGCTATGACGGGAAATCTGAATGTGAAGTCGGGGCCTAGGATGGAAGGTAGGTAGCATACTGTTTTATACTTGATTGATTTCATAATCTTGAAGATAATAATGTGAACAAAGATACAGACGAGAACTACAAGGAGGACAGATGTGCTGCAGAATTAGCATCTTAGCAGCGGCGTACTGCAGAAGGTTACACTGTACAGACTGTGTACAGTATGGTTGTGGGCAGGCTTGTTTGTTTCTTTGTTAGTGACATTACTCAAAGGGTCAGGGATAAATTTTCTTGAGAACATTCACCACAATTAAGAAGTAATCCTGGCTGCATAGAATATCTCTCCAAAACACTAAAGGTTTGATTTTTCAGAATGATAAACAATGTATTTGGCATCTTAGTGAATTAGAATATTGTGGAAAAGGTATTTTTCCACTTTTATATTTTCAGTATTCACTACAGGCACAGTGAAATAATTCAAGCCTTTTCAGGTTAACTTTCATCAATCAATCAATCAATCAATCAGACTTTATTTATAAAACACTTTTCATGCAATGTAGCAGCTCAAAGTGCTGTACAAAAAATAAGCAACATACACCAGAAGCCATAACATAGTCTCACCCACCCACATACACTCACAACACACCAACTAATGGACCTACCATAAAAAAAACACCATGTAAAACATTAAAACTGAACTGAGGAAGTGCCATCAGTGAGGAAGAACCAAGTAAAAAAAAATAGTTAAAACAGGATAAAAGGTGTAAGGGAAAAGCAAAATAAATGTAACTAAAATCCAGGTCAAAGAGGTGGCTCTTTAGTTTGGTTTTAAAAGTATCAACATTCTTTGTGGTTATAGTTTTTGAAACTGAATTACAAATAATAATATTCCGATTTACTGAAATGCAATAGCAGCCTGAACATTTTATCTGCACACTTGCATTAAAAAGTTGTATCAGCATGCTGACTGTAATTGATCTCACCATGGTAGTCTTCTAGAGAGTTTCTGAGGCCATCAAAAAGCCTATATCAGTTAAGCGCAAAATAACGTCACTGAGAACTTCCATTGTAATACAGAATAAAAAAATCTAGTTTGAACTTTGCCTGAAATAGTTGAACCTCTTGACCTAAAATGTTGCATTGTTACATGCTCTTAATTTGAGAAGTGAAAAACATAATGGTGATGTGGCCCATGTTCATTGCTTTGATTTATTTATGCACTGTGGAAATCAGACCTCAAAAAGTAAAATAATGCCAAATTTGTGGAAATGTAGAACTATAAAAATCAGTGTTTTCCCTACCAATTTAAGTGTTTTGTGCATCTCAGAAAATTTGGATATTGTATTAATGAATGAATAAATTTTTATTTCTGATAGATTAAAAGTAAAGATTAAAAAAAGGAACAGAATAATGTAACAAAGGGGAAATGCTTATATTGCCCACCCATGTTCCATCCAAGAATTCAAAAGAAAAACAAAACAAGAGCGATTACAATTCAGAACAAAGCTAAGACAAAACGTGACAAAAAACTAAGCAACAGCACAACACAGACTGAATATGATAATTCTTATGCGATTTTACATGTCATCTTGTATATATGTTTGGAATATTTCTTCCTTTAGTTTTTGTTTAAATTGTCCAAGCGTTGTACATGATTTTAATTCAGGTCCAAAATCGTTCCACAATCTGACTCCTTACACTGAAACACAGTGTTGCTTGGTGGTAGTTCTCACTGAAGGTTTTTGAAATATACATGTTCCTCTGAAATGATATTGTTTCTCCCTTATTTGGAACAACTTTTGGATATTTATGGGCAGTGATAGATTCTTCATTTTAAACATTATTACTGCAGTTTTAAAGTCAACCAGATCTTTCAACTTGAGAGCTTTTAATTTAAGAAAAGGTGGGTTTGTTGGTTCCCTGTAAGCAGCTTTGTTTATTATTCTAATAGCTCTCTTCTGAAGCATAAAGACTGGATAAATGTTTGTTTTTGTGGAAAAAGTTTTTTTTTTTTTAATCAAATTCAAAAAAGTTAGTTTTAATAGTTTTTCATATTCATCAGACATATTGTGAGATATTTCAAAGCCTTTTTCTTTGAAATGCTGATGATTATGACTTGTCTGTTTGATTAAATTACTGAATCAGGGTATTCTAATTTTTTGAGAAACAATTCTATTAAGGTGTGGTTGCCAGTTCTGCCTATTTCCCGTGACTTTGGCCTTGGTTTTTTTCTCAGAAAGTTGCATGCAAATATGAGTAGTCAGGGATAGCTGTAACTGCTGTTGCTGCAACACAAAGCAGTTTTACAATTTTTTTTTATTTTCATGTGAAATTCATACTTTATCAGGCACTATATTTTAAACAAATTTATATTTTTAAATAATAAAATTAGGTAATTCAGCTAAATAAGTTGATATTTTTTTTTGTAATTAACTACTTTACCAGTGGATTGAATGTTCTGTTGAACTTGAGCTCTTTCTGTCATGTTTTTGTTTGAATTTGTCACGATTCATTATTTTTATACTTTCCTGTGAAATGTTGAACTCTTTGATATCCACCACATGATTGGACATTCATCAGGAGATAAATGTGGCTACATCGTAAAACATAGAAGTCAGGGGAAAAAATAAAAGTTAATCTGGAAAAAATTAAGACATGTTTCGTAGGTCCCTACATTGTGTTATTCTGTTCCATTGTCCGTTGTTTTAGGAAATGCTTGAAGCAGGTGGAGCAACATTGGAAACAACTGTTATGATTTCACCCCATTGGGACGATTTTATCCCTCTTTAAAGTAACCGCAGTTTTAAGACCCAGTTAACACACAGTTGCACTGAGCATTCGTAAATGCTTTTCTGAGATGTGTCATTTGTCTAGTACCCAAACTCTCCATGTGAGCCTTCTGCAAATAAAGTGCAGGCACACAGAGCTCCAAATAGCCAATACAAAATGTAGTGATGAACAAATGGTTCCAGTCATGATGTGAATAAAATGTGGACAAACGCTACAAAATTTATTGATCTGTCATGTAGCTGCAGACCAATTAGTCAAGGCATCCACTTTAATTCTTGTGACAGCCTGTTCTGAAGACGTCAATCCTCTCATTCTCTTACCCACTATGACTAAAAAAAACCTGGCAGTATTGCTTCCATTAATTTTTGAAGCATTGTTGTTTGATTTACAGGTGCCCTGAACTACCAAAACCAGGTTTGTCAGTAAACTGAGATGTGAGATGTTTGTCTTAGTCTCAGCCTCCAGTGTTGCTTTATTTGATTACACATGGTGCTTATTAGGACCTGAAAGAGAGAGATATTTTTGTGTGTTAGGACCAAACCCAACTTTCATCAGGACTCAATATTATCCAGGAGTGTTTCCATTATGACAATCAGAACTGCTAATGCTAAAGTAAATTAAAAAGCTTCCAGTTTCTCTTTGCCGCTGGGTGTGAGCTGGCGTGCGCTCTAGCAGATGATCAGGAATCTGTATTTTGTTTTGCAATTTTTCTCATAAGCTGGCATGGCTTCAACGTTGGACACATGATAGAGGGTAGATCGGATCTGACAGGTAGATTGGAGTGAAGGGGCTGACCTGCCCCATGCACGAACAAGGGACACTTTGAGGCATAATTTTGCATCTCGAGTTTTTTTTTTTCATCTCAGTGCCGCTGAGCAACACATCCTTTTTTGACTGGTGCTTGCCGAGGGATGATGACAGAGCTGGAGCAAGACTCTCTAAACATCTGCATCTGCTTTGCAGATGTTGTTATATAGGGTTACTTCAGATAAAATGATTGTCAAAAATGTTAATTAAAACCTCAAACAATTTGCACTTTGTTTACTCAAATCTACATAACTGCACGGTGACACAATACTCAGTGTTGCTGCCCCACTCTGATTTTCACCAGCTTTTCAGCTTTTATCCATCTTTGATGTGTTGGCTTTAATAAAACCCAGTGTGTGTGGTGTGATGGAAACAAAGAGTGTAGAAACAATTGTGCTAGTATGAAATCAAATCCTCTCACTCTGTTTTCAAATGTCTGCACTATTTATAGTTATTAATCTTTCCTTTACACATACAGTATATATTTAAGAGATGTCTTACAGGAAACATATTGTGCACTTTTCCTACATGTTGACACAGTTCCCAAAGGTGCTAAATATCTGTACATGCGTTGGTCAAAATATCTCAGGGTTTAAATATTGTAGCACCATTTTAAACTCTCTTCTTAAGGATGACCCATTTCAGTGCATGTTTCTTTGATCGCTAATACGCCCGGGGTAACCTCACCCCCTCCCTCTTATGTCACTGAGATCTTTCTATGCTAATGTTAGCTAGTTAGCATTCTTTTCAAATGCAGCCAGCGCTAACCAACATAAAATTGAATGAATGTTTAGAATGTAAAAGCCCAAATAAAGCTTCACTGAGGACAGGGGTGTGTTGTTTGGGTGGCCCGCTGGACAGGAGCAGTCCCTGGCGTATAATAAGCACAGAAACAACCCTGAATGAATAAATAAGCACCTAACCGCCGCTGGTAAAAGAGGCTCCATGGCCAGAGTAACCTATAATTAACTAGGGCTGGAGAATAACCAAAATAAAAAGCGGAACCAATGTTCATGGTGTAGAACCAACATAATCTTGGTCATGTCAGTTTTTTGTTCCCCCCTCCCCCCTCTCTGTTGTGTGTGGGTATATGAGAGGTTTTCATGTACTGGCCCTTTAAGATGTGCCCATGGAGTTCTACGCACTCTGGAAGCAGCGCAGTCAGCGCTGTTCAGATACAGCAGAACCTATGAGCAGAACAAGGGCGGCCCAATTAAAAATGGCTTATAACAAAAACAAACGCGGTCTCTCTCCGTGTGGTATGTGATGACGGACTCTTTAATCCATCTGATGTTGCCTAGAAAAAGCGAGCAAAGTGTGCGGATACTAGCCTCATCAGCACCTGTAATTCTGTGGGTTTGAAAAATGTCAATAAAATGGGTGGAAATAAAAGCTGAGAGGGTGGTATCATTCCAGTGAGCTCCGGTTCTCAGGTGACAACAGGAGGCAAATCAGAACAGGTCATTGAATGGCCGTGAACAGGACGGAGCTCTCTTGTAAGAACATGACAGGGTTGTGTTTTTTCTAAGGTTTATGTTTTTGTTGTCGTTTTTGTAGCCATTCAGAGATGCCCAAATTTATGTTCAAAAGGACAGAAAAAATGACATTTCCATCATATGTCTCCTTAAATATTAGTGCATTGATTGTTTAATGCAGACACATGAAGTGAAGATTGGTTTGTTTATTATTGATTCATCTTGTCATCCTTGTTTTCTCTAAAATTTAAAGTGTATAGGCATTATTATCCAGATAAATGCAATTTTACAATAGTAAATAAAATGCAGTGGGGATCAGGACCACTGATTTCCACTGTATTGGAACATTTGCTGGATCGTTATCTGACTTCAAAATCCTTGATATATTGCACTTGTTACAGCATGAAAAACAAACACGCCTGTTCAGAACAAGATGTTAGAATAACTCATAAAACTAATGCTGTTGTCATGGGCAGCACAAGTTCAGTTCACCTCCTCTTATATCATGTTTGAGAGCTTTCTTAGAAATACTTAGGAAGTTTAAGATCCACTGTATAGATCTTGTTAAAGTCAGAGGTATTTCATTTCTTGTGCCCCGTCTCTGAACACTTGTTGAAACATCATTTGAGTAACTCTTGGGGAGACTACAAAGTTTCAGTTTTACCAAAAGCCCTGAAAGAAAATATTGTTTGGATGTGAGATGACTAAAAGTTATTGTTCAGAATTACATGTTTGTCTCACTCAGTTGATTCTTTTTTGACAACTTAAGCGCCTTTATAGATCTTACAACACACATGGCTGTTTCCCCCTTAGGGCTTCTTCACATAGCAATTCCAGATTTGCTGCCACTGAAAGGAGACAAACTGTCTCCAATTACACAGACTGATTGCTTGTGACAATAGATGTATCTGGTGACTTTTAGCCTTAGCTGCACTGCCTCCATCACTCACCACCACGGACTGTTCTGTACCTTAGAAAGTGAATACCTTGGAATTTTCCAAAGATAAAGCTTGGGATTCCCATTCTGTAAGGTTGATCTTTTGAGCTGCCACAATAAGTCAGTGAGAATTACCCCCCTGAGAGAGGCTGAACATGAGAGATGTAAAACAGGGAAATGTAGTACCACTTCTATGGTATGTCTCACTACTGTTGTTACTGTGTTGGTCCTCAGTGGCAGGCTAAGAGTGATGGGGAAAATCCTGACCAGACCTCATGT
This sequence comes from Pholidichthys leucotaenia, assembly GCA_020510985.1. Taxonomy (NCBI): domain Eukaryota; kingdom Metazoa; phylum Chordata; class Actinopteri; order Cichliformes; family Pholidichthyidae; genus Pholidichthys; species Pholidichthys leucotaenia. Next base: position 240,645,985 of record CM035849.1, read on the forward strand.
CGAGTCAGTTTGTGTAAAGAGAAAAGGGAGAAGGCAGGGAGAGGAAAACGATTGTGGAATAAAGGGAAGCAAGGGTTTGGAGCTAAAATAGCAAAGAAGAGAGAAAAATGACGTAGATGTAATCGGGTTAAAAGAAAGTCACTGGGAATCAGTCACACCGTAACCAAGAACACAAACAGAGCACGTTAGATGGATAATAATTAGTGGTGAAAGTTTTAATTGCAGTAATTATGATTAATCATGCTGTGAGTTAATCGTGCTAATCACATAATCGCAATTATTTTGCCATAGGCAGCACTTAGACAAGAGAGCTGACAAAACAAGATACAGGCAACATTGACAAGAAACTGTAGAGTCTGGATTAAACTAAATGGAACACCTGAAGAAGCAAAGGCCATAATATTAAGAGATCTCACTGACTTAAAAAAATATAGATGAACACCGAGACTACGATAATCCATATCCACACACACGGCAAGAACAGTCCTTTTGTGACATATCATAATAATGTACTTTAAAAAAACAAAACAACAAAAAAAAAAACCCTCATGACTGACTTTAGTAGACATCAGTCATCCCCAGTTGGAGGAAGTCATTTGACACAGAGAGAGGAAATTCAGACTCTGAAAATATCTCATTATGCTGAACATAAACTACAAGAGATGGACAATGATATTGATCCTGACAACCACTTCTTCAATAATATTCATAATCACTGTGAATATTACACTGAAAAGCAATTCAAAAGTCAAGTGCAAGTAGATGGTAAGCTATCAATAATACACTTTAACAGCAGAAGTCTTAACAAAAACTTTCCACAGATTCAGGACTATTTAAAACAGCTAAATAGAAAATTTACAGCTACAGTGGGGAAAAAAGTATTTAGTCAGCCACCAATTGTGCAAGTTCTCCCACTTAAAAGATGAGAGAGGTCTCCAATTTTCATCATAGGTATACCTCAACTATGAGAGACAAAATGAGAAAAAAAAAATCCAGAAAATCACATTGTCTGATTTTTAAATAATTTATTTGCAAATTATGGTGAAAAATAAGTATTTGGTCAATAACAAAAGTTCATCTCAATACTTTGTTATATACCCTTTGTTGGCAATGACACCCCCTGCTGAGTGTTCTGGGGGGAGCTCTGTGGTGACCCACCACAATCTACATGGACATTCAACCTTCACACTCAGCTAGGCGGCAGGAAGCAGAACAATTTGCATACAGATAGAGAGCCCCTAGGGGACAACCAGAACAATGGACTATTGTTATACATCCCTGGATTAAGGAGAGGAAGTCTGGGCGCCAGTTAATCACGCAATTGATATGTATTGACCGATATGTATATCAATATGCAATTGTGCCATGCATTCTCTCTTGTCTGTATAAAAGAGCTTACTATACATGCCTCAGAAGACAGCAGACAGAGGAGCACACACAGGACGCACACACACACAGCACAACACAGCGCACAGCGCTACAGTGTGTCTCATGATGATGGAGGAAATAAAACTCTGAAACCTTCCAGCTCATCGCATCTCCCCTGAACTTATTTGTTCCTCCACAATATATACAGTATATAATGAGATGTAGTAAAAGAGACTATTACAGTAAAGAACTGGAGAAAAACAGAGATAACACTAAAAATACATGGACAATGCTTAACAATATTCTTGGAAATAAAAGTAGAAATACAAGCTACCCAATCAAGCTTTCAAAAAAAAAAATGACTCAGAGTGTGAATGCAGTCTCACCTGCAGATGAATTTAATAAATTTTTTGTTAACATTGGTCTTAATTTGGCACGAGAAATACCCATTACGGCACCTACAGGGGATACAATAAGCAAAAACACTGCTATGAAAGACTCCATCTTCATAAAGAACACAGAGGTCATTGAAATTGTTAAATCGTTTAAAAGTAAAACATCTGCGGATTGTGATGGTATTGACATGCTTTTAGTCAAAACTATCATTGAATGCTTAGTGAAGCCACTGACGTACGTATATCTGTAACCTGTCTCTCCAAACAGGTATATTTCCCAATGCAATGAAAATAGCCAAAGTAATTCTGATATACAAGACGGGTGATAGAGGGGAATTTTCAAATTATAGGCCTATTTCACTACTGCCGCAATTTTCAAAGATACTCAAAAAAATATTCTGTGAAAGAATTGACAACTTTATAATGAAGAATAATTTATTGTGTGAGCAGCAATATGGGTTCAGACACAAGAGGACAACTGCATTTGCTCTAATGGAATTTATAGAAAAAATATCAACTGCTGTAGAAAATAAAGAGTATTCAGTTGGGGTATTCCTGGATCTTAAAAAAAGCATTTGATACAGTGAATCATAAATTATTGTTAAAGAAACTGCAAAATTATGGTATTGGGTAGCACTGTCCTGATTATGTAGTTACTTAAAGAACAGATATCAGTATGTATGTGTTGGTAGCAAAAACTCACAGTTACTGAAGGTTACTTGCAGAGTTCCACAGGGTTCAGTTTTGGGGCCATTGTTATTCAATATGTTTATAAATGATATTTGTAAAGTTTCAGAAAAAAATGGATTTAATGCTGTTTGCAGATGACACTAATTTATTATGCAGTGGAAGCAATTTGGAACAACTTTTGGATACACTTGGAAAGGATTTAGGAAAGCTCAAACTGTGGTTTGATTCAAACAAATTAACGCTCAATTTAAGTAAGACAAAATTTATAATTTTTAACAACCATCACAACAACTCAGTATCTAAACTCAGTGTAAATGGTGTAGAGATTGAAAGGGTATCTGAAATTAAATTTCTTGGAGTAATAATTGATAATAAACTGTGTTGGAAGTCACATATTAATTATATTAAAGGTAAAATATCCAAATCAATTGCAATACTACACAGAGTGAAATATTTGCTGAATCAACCCACACTGTATACTCTGTATCATTCATTAATACTCCCATACATGACATATTGCACTGAAGTATGGGGAAATACATATAAAACAAACATACTGTATATCCAGTCTTTATGCTTCAGAAGAGAGCTATTAGAATAATAAATAAAGCTGCTCACAGGGAACCAACAAACCCACTTTTTCTTAAGTTAAAAGCTCTCAAGTTGAAAGATCTGGTTGATTTTAAAACTGCAGTAATAATGTTTAAAATGAAGAATCTATCACTGCCCGCAAATCTCCAAAAGTTGTTACAAATAAGGGCGAAACAATATCATTTCAGAGGAACATGTATATTTCAAAAACTTTCAGTGAGAACTACCACCAAGCAACACTGTGTTTCAGTGCAAGGAGTCAGACTGTGGAACGATTTTGAACCTGAATTAAAATTATGTACAACGCTTGGACAATTTAAACAAAAACTAAGGAAGAAATACTCCAAACAGTATACACAAGATGACATGTAAAATCACATAAGGATTGTCATATCCAGTTTGTGTTGTACTGTTGCTTAGTTTTATTTTGTATCATTTTGTCTTAGCTTTGTTCTGATTTGTAATCACTTTTATTTTATTTTATTTTTGAATTCTTAGATGGAACATGGGGGGGCAATATAAGCTACAGCTTCAGCCATCACCCATTTCGGATAATTTATGTTGAACTGTATAATCAGAGGAGTTATTGTTTAATCTGACCTTGTTGGATTTTTTTTCCCCCTTTGTTATATTATTCCGTTCCTATCTTTTAATCTAATCTATCCGAAATAAGATTCATTCATTCATAAAAAAGAGCTGTGTTGAGTTAATCGTACATAGTGCAATTAGTCGCACTAAACACTTATTAGTGTAGTGTGTATCATGAATTGGACATGGTGTGTGACCATGTCCATGCTCTGTTATCTTTGGTCTTCTGGTTTTGTTATTATTATTCTACTGTTTCCATGCTCCTTGGTTGGTTTCCAAGTTTTATTCCTTGCCTTGCCATTTGTTTCTGTTACCCTTATTGTGAAATCCTTCTCTTTTTGTGTTGCTATTGTTGTAATTTCAGTTCATGTTTATGGTTATAATCTCCTATTTTACTTCTAGTTTCTTAATCGGTCCCACTTGTTCCTTATTTTGCAATCATTGAGTTCTCTATTTATTTTGCCACCTTCTGATTCTCCCTGTGGTGTTCTTAAGGTTACTTCCCCATCAGTGTGTTTACACTTCATTATTATCTGTAAGTGTTCAGCATCGGCTCGTCTTGTGTTTCTTCAGCCCACGAGCTGTATTATTTTCACAATAAATTATGGAAAAGTATTGCCTTGCGTTTGAGTTCGTCAGTGTGCTCCAGAGGAGCAAACACGACAATGTGATTCTAAAGAAGCAAGCTGCCCTGTCACCGAAATGCGATTAATTGCAATTAAAACTTTGACCACTAATAATAATTAAAAATCAAAGTTTGTGGGGTTTTATTTTTTTTTTCAATCAGGTACATGTAATGTTAATACGGTTCTTTTCAGCTTATTTCATCATTATTGTGATGAGACTACTCTTATTTCTTTTTGCTTTGTTTGTCAGTTTTGAGCTAGTAGAATTCTGATGTCTGATATACTTTGATAACCAGCACCATATCACTACATACACAAGCACACACACAGCTCCATTTCACAGAATGCTGCACGACAAAGTAAATTCATTGTATTATGATAACTTTACCTACACAATTCAAGCACTGCTGTAGTTTGCTGGTCACCTGTCCAGAAGAATAAAAGGTCTTTATATTTTACATTGATGAATTCATTAAGTTTTCTAGATTGCCACAGTGATTGTTTTGGTGTTGTCATGGTGTGTTTGCCAGACATAAAAAGGGAAAATGTTAATTTTTGACTTTGCTTGGAAGACCAGATCAGCATCTCGGTTTTCCACCATTGAGGCCTGCTTACATTCAGTCTGAAGAGCTGCATGGATTGAGTCGAATGCCAGAGTGAGCAAATAGGCACATATTAAATGATGCTGATGGTTTTCCACGTTTCCACACATTTTCCACATCATGTGTGTTGAGAAGGTGGAATGACTTTGAGGAGGTGATGAATGAAGAAAATGAGAGAACGGAGGATGGATGAAGGAAAGATGAACAAGGAAAGTCTGAGGATTAGCAAAGTGTAAGTGAGGGCAGCTTTGAAGAGGGTGAAGAGCGGAAAGGCAGCTGGTCCAGATGACATACCTGTAGCGATATGGAGATGTTTAGGAGAGGTGGCAGTGGACGTTTTAAGCAAATTATGTAACACAATCTTGGAGAGTGAGAGGATACCTGAGGAGTGGAGAAGAAGTGTTGTTGTACCAATTTTCAAGCGCAAGGATGATGCTAACTAACTAACTAACTAACCTGCACTTATATAGCGCTTTTCTAGTCTCAAAGACCACTCAAAGCGCTTTCACTAATACTAATCCTCTATTCTAAGGGCCTACAGGAGACAGATATCTAGGGACAATTTAGAACAGCCAATTAACCTAACATGCATGTCTTTGGATTGTGGGAGGAAACCGGAGCCCCCGGAGTAAACCCACACAGCACAGGGAGAACATGCAAACTCCACACAGAAAGGTTCCAACCCCTGCCAACCTGGGGATTCGAACCAGGAACCTTCTAGCTGTAAGGCAACAGTGCTAACCACTGCACCACCGTGCTGCCCAGAACTGTAGTAACTACACAGGCATAAAGTTGATCAGCCACACTATGAAGATGTGGGAAAGAGTTGTTGAAGCCAGGTTAGGAAGAGAGGTGACAGTCAGTGAGCAGCAGTATGGTTTCATGCCAAGAAAGAGTACTACAGATGCAATGTCTGCTTTAAGAGTGTTGATGGAGAAGTATAGAGAAGGTCAGAAAGAGTTGCACCGTGTCTTTGTGGATCGAGAGAATACATATAATACTGAGGAAGGGTGGTACTGTATGAGAAAGTCAAGAGTGGCAGAGAAGTATGTGAAGGTGGTGCAGGACATGTATGAGGACAGCGAGACAGTGGTGAGGTGTGCTGTAGGAGTGACGGATGGATTCAAGGTTGAGGTGGGATTACATCAGGGATCAGCTCTGAGCCCCTTCTTGTTTGCCATGGTAATGGACAGGCTGACAGACGAGGTCAGGAACCTGGAGAGGTGGCGGTATGCTCTAGAAAGAAAAGGAATGAAAGTCAGTAGAAGCAAGACAGAATACATGAGTGTAAATGAGAGAGAAGCACCTCTAACAGTAAAGTCAAGTTAGAGAAGGTAGATGAGTTTTAATTCCTGGGGTCAGCCATCCAAAGCAATGGAAAATGCACATGAGAGGTGAAGAAAAGAGTGCAAGCAGGGTGGAATGGGTGAAGAAGAGTGTCAGTGGTGATTTGTGACAGAAAGATAGCAGCGAGACTGAAAGGAATGATTTTCAAGATGGTAGAGAGTCCCGCTATGATGTTTGGATTGAAGACAGCGCTGACAAAAAGACAGTATTTTCATGCTGGAGGTGACAGAGTTGAAGATGCTAAGATTTTCATGGGGAGTGACTAGGAGGGACAAGATTAGAAATGGGTATATCAGAGGGACAGCCCAGATTGAGCAGTTTGGAGACAAAGTAAGAGAAGCAAGGCTGAGATGGTTTGAACATGTGCAGAGGAGACATAGTGGATGTATTGGACAAAGGATGTTGAAGATGGAGCTGCCAGGCAGGAGGAAAAGAGGAAGACCACAGAGAAGATTCGTGGATGGAGTGAAGGAGGATATAGAGAGGGTTGGTGTTACAGAGGAAGATACAAGGGACAGGGTGAGATGGACACAGATGATCTGCTGTGGCGACCCCTAAAGGGAGCAGCCGAAAGAAGGTTTTCCACATCATGTAAACACAAGGGCGGATTGGGTCTCAATGCCACCCATCCATCCATCCAGCTTCTACCACTCAATCCTTTTTGAGCCATCGGGGGGTGGGGGGTGGGGGGCTGGAACATAAATTCAGCCCCCCCCCCCAATCACATATATACAGTTTGGGTTTTTTTGAATGAGGGTAAACCTGTTAACAATCGGGTCTTGTCATTTCTTTCCCAGGCTTGCAGATCAGGATCTGATTACAGTGTGCCAAACTTACATTTTTTTCCACTTCTCTAACCTGGAGAACAGTGTCATAATAAATATGAGATAACTGGTTTCCATGCTGCAAGTCTCACTGGATTTTTGTGTATCATTACACCCTTAATATGTACAGTGGTGTGGAAAAAGTGTTTGCCCTCTTCCTGATTTCTTATTTTTTTGTATGTCACATTTAAATGTTTCAGATCATCAAACAAATTTAAATATTGGACAAAGATAACACAAGTAATCATAAAATGCAGTTTTTAAATTAAGGTGTTTATTATTAAGGGAAAAAAATCCAAATCTACATGGCCCTGTGTGAAAAAGTGATAGCCCCCTAAACCTAATAACTGGTTGGGCCACCCTTAGTAGCAACAACTGCAATCAAGTGTTTGCGATAACTGGCAATGAGTCTTTTACAGTGCTGTGGAGGAATTTTGGCCCACTCACCTTTGGAGAATTGTTGTAGTTCCGCCACATTGGAGGGTTTTCGAGCATGACCCACCTTTTTAAGGTCATGCCACAGCATCTCAATCGGATTCAGGTCAGGACTTTGACTAGGCCATTCCAGAGTCTTCATTTTGTTTTTTTAAGCCATTCAGAGGTGGACTTGCTGGTGTGTTTTGTGTCATTGTCCTGTTGCAGACTCCAAGTGCGCTTCAGCTTGGGGTCACAAACAGATGGCCGGACATTCTCCTTCAGGATTTTTTGGTAGACAGCAGAATTCATGGTTCCATTTACCACAGCAAGTCTTCCAGGACCTGAAGCAGCAAAACAGCCCCAGACCATCACACTGCTACCACCATATTTTACTGTTGGTATGATGTCTTGGTATGATATTCTTTTTGCTCAGCAGTAGTTTTCATCTTGGAACTGTGCCATGAAGGCCATTTTTGCCCAGTATCTTTCTTATGGTGGAGTCATGAACACTGACCTTAACTGAGGCAAGTGAGGCCTGCAGTTCTTTGGATGTTGTTGTGGGGTCTTTTGTGACCTCTTGGATGAGTTGTCGCTGCACGCTTGGGGTAATTTTGGTCGGCCTGCCACTCCTGGAAAAGTTCACCACTGTTCAGTGTTTTCGCCATTTGTGGATAATGGCTCTCACTGTGGTTCACTGGAGTCCGAAGGCTTTAGAAATGGCTTTATAACCTTTTCCAGACTGATAGATCTCAATTACTTAATTTCTCATTTGTTCCTGAAGTTCTTTGGATCACAGCATGATGTCTAGCTTTTGAGGATCTTTTGGTCTACTTCACTTTGTCAAGCAGGTTCTATTTAAGTGATTTCTTGATTGAGAACAGGTGTGGCAGTCATCAGGCCAGGGTGTGGCTAGAGAAATTGAACTCAACTTTCCCAAGATGTGATAAACCACAGTTAATTTATGTTTTAGCAGCTAAGACAATCACTTTTTCACACGGGGCCATGTAGGTTTGGATTTTTTTCCCCTTAATAATAAACACCTTGATTTAAAAACTGCATTTTGTGTTTACTTGTGTTATCTTTGTCTAATATTTAAATTTGTTGATGATCTGAAACATTTACAGTAAGTGTGACAAACATACAAAAAAAAAAAAGAGAAATCAGGAAGGGGGCAAACACTTTTTCACACCACTGTACATTCTTTGTCAAATTATAACCCTTACAGTTGCACAAACTAAACCTTTAAAAACACAAAGTTCAAAAGAGCCTAAGGAACATATCGGGGAAAAAAATGATTAGTCCAAAAAACAGAAGGGAAGGTAGTGAGAGAAAAGAGTCATGCAGTAATAAAGGCCAGCAGGGGAAATTCATCATTGTGATCAGTCAGCAAACTCACTCTAGTATATGTCATTGCATTCACCCCCTCCCCTTACTGTCTTCATCAACATACATCCATTGCTGTCAACCACCCCCTCCATTCGGTGAACATCTGGGCCCCTGTACCTGGTCATGGCAGCGCCCCCTCCGTTCTGCTTGGGGACAAGATGGAGAGAGAGGGGATTAGGTTGACAGTGAGGTGTGTTACCAGATCCTGTGTTAATGAAAAGCAAGTGGAAGCCCCACATTCCTCTCTCCATCCACAGCTCACCACTCCCCAAGGTAGAAGGGAATTTATAGTTCATTGAAAAAAGAAAAGAGGAAGGCAAAGAGAGAGAACAGATGTGTTGGGATCCGTGTAACAAGACCCCTCCCTAATCTCTCAGCTCTCCATCAGACTACTCATAGAGTGCCCCTGATTTATGAAGAACACACATCCCAGCAGAATATGTTGCTCTTGCACACTTTATTATTCCATATGTACAGTACATGTGCAAAGATTTCTCCTCAGTGTGTCGCTTCTGTGGAACCCCCCCATGTCTTCACTGTGATTTACTCAGGCACACTTTAAAAGAGCACTTCTTTTCTTGTGGAACAAAGGGGAAAGCTACCTATTATTTATTTGTCCCTTTTTATTTTGTTTCCCTGGCCAATCTCTGAGTTACGATCATGTCAGTTTGTTTATTTTGTTGAAAGAAAGCAACTCTTCCATTCATCACGTTATTTCTGTTTCATTGGTCAGCATGGAAAAGTAGCTGAGTGAAGCCAAGGCAAGATTTATATTTGTAAGTACCGCACTCTGTGATTTGGCAAGCTAACCCAGCTAATAAATAGTTTTCAGTGCATTAATAATAGAAATACTAAGTCACAGAGAAATGTTGGCGGGCGAGATTGTCCAGGTATTTGATAACGTACAGTGGCAAGAAAAAAAAGTGTGTGAACCTTTTGGAATTTCATGGTTTTCTGCATTAATTTGTCATAAAATGTGATCTGATTTTCATCTAAGTTGAGGGTATTGACAAATATAATGTGTCTAAAATAATAACACAAAAAGATTCTGATTTTTCATGCCTTTATTAAGAACAACCACAAAAACCTCATAGCACTGGTGGAAAAAGTATGTGAACCCTTAAATTATTAACTGATTGATCCCACCCCCCCGGCAGCAGTAACCTCAACCATGCACTTCCTGTAGCTGTGGATCAGATCTGCACATTATTCAGGAAGATTTTTAGCCCATTGTTCCTGGCAGAACATAGAATAACTTCTACAGAGTTTTAGTTGATGTACAGACACTCTCACATTATCCTGAAGAATTGTCTGATCCACCTGGGAATTCATCTTCCCCTCAATGACTGCAAGCTGACCAGGCCCAGCCCCAGGCCCAAATCATGATATTCCATCCTCCATACTTACCCACATCCCACATACCGGAGTGGTGGCCTAGTTGGTAGAGCATCCGCCCCACACCTTGGAGGCCTGGGTTCAAATCCCGGCCGGGACATGCCGAAGACCATATAAAAGTGGAACTTCCTGCCGTCCAGCTTGGTGCTCAACAATAATGGAACAGCGGAGGGAAATGTGATGGCGCCTTGCATGGCAGCGACCCCTCTGATTCTATATATGTGATTAACATTGTAGATAGGAGAAATGTAATTTCGTTCTACTGTACATGATTGGCTGTATGGACTGAATAACAATAAAGTTGGCTTAGCCTTATCCTTATACGTTATGTTTGGGATGTTTTATAATGATAAGCAGTGTCCTTTTTATACCAGATGTGCTGCGTGTTCTTTACAGATAGTTCAGTTTTAGTTTCATCAGTCCAAAAAACATTTTGTCAGTACCGCTGTGGAGTGTCAGTGTGCTCTTTTGCAAACTTCATGCATGCAGCAATGTTCTGTTTAGTAAGCAATAGCTCCCTTCGTGGTGTCCTGCCATAGACACCCTGCTTGTTCAATATTTTACGTACTGTAGACTCATTAACACAGATGTTAGCCAGTTCCAATGATCTTCAAATCCTTGGCTGACACTCGGTGTGTCTTCATTGTGCTCTTGGTCAATTTGACTGGGCACCCACTTCTTGGTAGAGTAGCCACAGTCCCAAAGTGTCTCCATTTGTAGATAGTTTGCCTAACTGTAGACTGGTGAATTTCTAAAGTCTTTGAAATCACTTTATAACCTTTTCCTGCTTTATGTAAATCAACAATTCTTGATCTTAGAAAGCTAAAAAAAAAAGCTTAAAAAAGCTTAGAAAGCTAAAATCCTCTGAAAGCTCTTTTTGGCGGAACATGGCTCACATAAGCGTATTGTTGTACAGAGCAAACTCAAAAAGTTTGAGTAGTTTTTGTCAGTCAAAGTAGCTCTAGTCCACACCTCCAAACACGTTCTCTTAAGAGTCCAGGTGTGCCAACACCTGACTCCAATTAGCTTTTTTTGAGATCATTATCTCAAGGGGTCACATACTTTTTCCACTAGCACTGTGATTTTTTTTTTTTTTTTAATGGTTGTTTTCAATAAAGACATGAAAGATCAGAATTTTTTGTTATTATTTTAGGCACATTATATCAGATAACATTTTATGACAAATTAAATCAGAAAACCATGAAATTAGCAGTGGTGGCCTAATGGTTAGGGATTTGGACTGGTGGTCGCCGGCTCAATCCCTGGACCAGACAGATCAGCTCTGGGTGGGACAGATAATGTAGCAGTGTTTGCCTCACCCTCCTTAACCCCACTGTGGTGCCCTTGAGCGAGGGCCTTAACCCCAACTACTCCAGTGGAGCTGCTCAGTCTGTGGTTGTACTGGACAGCTTCCAGGTGTGAATGTGTGTCTGTGTGAGTGTGAGCAGGGCGTCCTTGAAAAAGAGAGGTTGCTTCTCAATGGAACTCCCCTGTGTAAATAAAGGTTTTAAAAAAATTCCAAAAGGTTGATAGTTTTTCTTTCCACTGTAGATAAATTCTTCAGTCAAAAGGTACATTATGTTGCAGCTAAGTTGGTGAAAAACATAGTGTTTCAGAGCCGTCATTACCTATTTTGCTGGAGGTGTCCAGCAGGCATTCTTGTCCGGTGTCCCAAAGCGTTCACACCTTTTAATGTGGGGGAGCAATGGCTCTACTTCCAGCTTCTTCTGAATGACTGAGCTCTTCACCCTGTCTCTAAGGATGAGCCCAGACCCTCAGAGACAGGCTCCTTCTGGCTTGTTTTACCACATACGATGGGAAGGGATGGGGGTGGGGGGCTGAAAAGTTCATAGCCTGAAAAGTTCATAGTGGTCAAATTTGACCAAGTGTGATTTATTTTTTAACATAGTCTCCCCTTCAGTCCACACACTTCTTCCATCGGTGTTGCAGCGGTTGGATCCCTGCGGTTGAAAAATAAACCACATTCGACCACTACGAACTTTTCAGTCCCCTCTCATATAGAGGCTTACTTTAGTTGTCTTCTTCTCTTATAAAAGGGAGAAGACTGACCAATATCCATCAAACTTATAAAACAATTCCCACCTACTGTCGGACAGAGATTTATTTTCCTCTATCAGCTCAGATGCACACCTTGTTTTATTTTTTGACTCAGATTGTTAATTCAGTTTAAAAAACTCAAGCAGGCATGTAGTGTTGCTGTACAAAAACACGCACACTGCCACTTACTAGTCATGTATGCATACTGCAGTGATTTACACAGCTTTTCAGATCCATAGAAACGAGGAATAAGGATTTCCTGTGATGACGTGAACACAGTCCCCCCCCATCTTCATAGAAACTGTTGTGTAAACCTGGCCTTCGAACCTTGGTGCTTTCAGCTATCTGTGGTCTCAGTTCCACTCTGTCACAAAAAATGTACATATAAAGAAAATATATTTTTCAAAAATGAGCAAAACTCCACATGAATCCATTGTACAAGAAGGGAATCATGAAGGAAGGGTTTCTAATCCGTCTTTGTGGTGTCGCCTCTCTGCTCTGACTCACTGCTGACTTGCAGGTGCAGAGTTGGAAACATTAGTTTCCTCCATCATCTTGCACTCATCGTTAACGCTTGTGTACTTTTGTGTTTTATCATTTTCATGATGATGGTGACGTGATGCTGTTCATCTCTTCCTCAAACTGTCATTTGGCTTTGTATGATCATCTCAGCCACACTGCACTGTGCAAAGCACAAATTCCACACAGCCTTTGGCAGGAGGAGGTTAAGCACAAATCTTGGCTGTAAGCTGTATTGTCAGGGTCCAGAAAACGGTGATTGCTGGAAGTTTCAGAGTACAAGCATGTGAACAAATCATCAGGTATGTTCTGACTGAGTGGAAACAAAGCAAACCTGAACACTGATTAATGAAACATGGCCTGAAGCCCAGCTGATTGGTAAATTGTGTCAGGACTGATGTAAGGCTCCAGTTCCACTTAATAATCAATTCAGTTCAGCAGAATTCATGCAGTAGTGTTGCTGTGTAAACAAAAACAAAAAAACAAACCACCATCACCTACTGCTCTAGCCTGCATACTACAGCATCTTCAATCATTTTCTACTTTCCTCCAAATCACGAATCAGTAAACATAAACCATACAATCAAATAAGCTAGACTTCAACTGCCTGAGAACAATACAAAGTACATCTCATTGACAGATGTGAGAGAAGTGCTGTGCCTATCCTTATTTTCAGTTTGGCAGACCTCACCGTGTTAATCTTGAGCATGGCAGTTGTAAACTCAAGCAGTTGAAATTTGCCATGCTGTTGTGTAACTTGTGTTCTCTGGTTTCAATGTGCAGTTGAAACCAGAAGTTTTACACTGTGTAAAAAGACACAAGCAGGAAGCTTGCAACCCTATAAATGCCATCCCAACTGTGAAGTATGTGGGTGGCAGCATCATGTTGTGAGGGTGTTTTGCTGCAGGAGGGACTTTTGCATTTCACGAAATAGATGGCATCATGAGGAAAGAATATTATGTGGAAATATTGAAACATCTCAAGACATCAGCCAGGAAGTTAAAGCTTGGGCACAAATCAGGCCAGGTAAACAAAGCACTGAGGAATATCAACCCCCGCAAGGCAGCAGGACCAGACAACATCCCTGGGCGGGCTCTCAGAGCATGTGCTGCCGAGCTGACTGATGTTCTCACAACCATCTTTAACCTCTTCCTCAACCAGAACATAGTCCCCACCTGCTTCAAAACTACAACCATCGTCCCCCTCCCCAAAAAGAGCCCGCCGACCTGCCTGAATGATTACAGGCCAGTAGCACTCACTCCAGTCATCATGAAGTGCTTCGAGAGAGTGGTGCTGGCCCTCATTCAGGACAGCATACCGGATACCCTGGATCCCCTGCAGTACGCCTACCGGCCCAACAGGTCCGCCTAAGATGCTGTTGCTGCTGCACTCCATTATTCTCTCTCACACCTGGAAGATAAAGACTCCTACATCAGGATGCTCTTTGTCGACTACAGCTCCACCTTCAACACGGTCATCCCCCACGAACTCACCTACAAACTGTCTTCACTTGGCCTGCACCCCACCCTCTGTGACTGGCTACTGGACTTTCTGACTGGCAGTCCTCAGTCTGTCAGGATTGGTAACAGGACCTCAGCCAGCATCATCACGAACACAGGTGTCCCACAGGGTTGTGTTCTCAGCCCCATCCTCTACAGCCTCTTCACCCATGACTGTGTTGCCTCCCGCAAGGACATTGTCATCTTAAAGTTTGCGGACAACATAGCAGTGATAGGACGCATCACTGGTGGCTATGAAGCATCCTACAGGAGGGAGGTGGCCAGCCTGGTGTCATAGTGTGAGGACAACATCCTCACCCTCAACACGGACAAGACGAAGGAGATGATAGTGGACATGAGGAAGGGGAAGAGACCTCATCAGCCGCTGTTCTATCCAGGAGCTTGAGGTGGAGAGGGTGAGCGGCTTTAAATACCTGGGCATCCACATCAGCGAGGACCTTACGTGGGCACTTAACACCACAGAGCTGGTTAAGAGAGCTCAACAGCGGCTGTACTTTCTGAGGAGGCTGAGGAAGTTTGGCATGTCTCCTAAGATCCTCAACAACTTCTACAGCTGCATCATTGAGCGCATCTTGACAACTGCATCACTGCGTGGTAGGGCAGCACTACTGGTTTGGACCACAAATGCCTGCAAAGAATGGTGAAGACAGTGGAGAAGATCATCAGGACTCCACTCCCCTCTCTGCAGAGCATCTATCACCGCAGAGTCCAAAGGAGAGCTGCCTCCATCCTCCAGGACCCCACCCACCCCCAGCACAGAATGTTCACACTTCTACCCTCAGGCCGGAGGTACAGAAGTGTGAAATGCAGGACATCCAGACTAAAAAAAAATCCTTCTGTCATGAGTCGGGGAGCAGTGTGTCACTGAGCCCAGACGCTTTATTTATTTCTGAGCATTTATGTCTGCTAGTATTATTTTGTTAGTTTCTGTCCATGTTTTGGGTTTGTGACTAGAGCCCTTCCTCTTTCTCCAGACACTCCCACCAGCTGCTCACTGTCTGCTCTTCTGCCATTTCAGCTGTGAGCAGTTGTTGTTAATTAGGTCACCTGCTCGCTCAGGGGGCGCGCACCTGTCGCTCATTGACGGCCAGCTATTTAAAGACTGCCTGGTCATTTTCTCACGGCGGCAGCATTGTCAGTTGTCAATCATCTAAGCTTTGTCTAAGGACTCATTCCAGATGTCTGATGGACTAATCCTATTCCCTCTCGCTGTGTGATGTCGGCTCTGGAGAGTCTTTCTCTGTAAGTTACTTTAAGTTTGCATATTTGTGTTCCATGCACAGTTTTTTGTGTTTTCTGTTCTGTTAATAAATATCACTATGCAGTTCAGTGCTTGGGTCTGCCTTTCTTCCCCGGAGGGGCTATTCATGACAGCTTCTTTCCCACTGCCATCAGACTCCTGAACAAATAACACAATTCTGGGCACAGCTTTGCAAATAGGAATTCACACACTGGATGCTAAATTGTTCATTTGCACACTGCACATATTCTCACCCCATCTCACGTCCATATCATCTCTGCTGCTAAATTATCATTGTGCAGTCTACTGGGTATTATCACGGCACACAGAGGAATTCTCACACTGGATGCTAATTTGCTAATTTGTACATCACTCATTTGCACATTGTACATAGTCTCATACCATCTCACATTCATATCATCTCTGATATTAAAATTACTATTGTCCAGTCTATTGGGTATTATCAGAGACAAGTCATACTAACTCAGTGAATTTTTATTTACCCAGGGACAAGTTATAGTCACCCAGTGAATTTTCATTCTTCTTGTTTCCTCTAGTCTTAATTGCTTTAACTGTCCTAATTGCTTTTAATGTGTATGTATTAGTATTAAGGTATGTTTATTACCTTTATTAGTATTAGTATTGATGTGTATTTATTACCTTGGCATTCGTTACGGACAGCAGAATGAGAATTTCATTGCTCAGGAAACGTTGCATTTCTTAACTGTGCACATGATAATAAACCCTTTGAATCCTTGAAATGGGTCTTCTACGTGGACAATGACCCTAAGTATACCACCATATCAGTTACAAAGTGGCTTAAGAACAACAAATTCAATGCTTTGGAGTGGCCATCGCAAAGCTCTGATCTCAGTCCCATAGAAAATTTGTGAAAAGATGTGTGCGAACAAGATGGCCTACAAACCTGACTCAGTTCCACCAGTTCTGTAAGGAGGAATGGACCAAAATTCCAGCAAACTATTGTGAGAGGATTGTGGAAGGATACCCAAAGCATTTGACTCAAGGCATACAGTTTAAAGGCAATGCTACCAAATACTAAGGAAATGTATAGTATATAAACTTCTGACTTTGACCAAAAAAAAAAAAAATTGTCTTAAAATTCTCTAAAAAAAATTATTTTAAAAAATAATAATAGTTTTGGTAATCCTAACTGACCTAAAACAGGAAAAGTTTAGTCTGATTTAGTGTCAGGCAGTGAGGGGAAAAATTTATTTGGTTTTTTTTTTATATACACTGTATGTAAACTTCTGGTTTCAACTATATAATCAGGCAAAGCCCTGCTACTGGAACAGCCAGGAGAGACATTTCTGATTAGGTTACATTTAAAAACATTACCAGGCCTGAATTAATATGAAGTGAGATGACTTGAACTTGACTTAAAACCTGATAATTTGTCAGGACCCATCAGCTAGTCTTGGCGAGTGTTGTATTTTGTAATTGTGGTAAAATGGTTGCCTCTATATGTGGCACACAGACTTATCTTCAATTAAAGTGATGACATTTACAGTCAAGTTGAAGTTTTTGAAATTAACAATCAGCAAATTGCAGCTGTCATTTGCATGGATGACACCAAGTTTCCTGTACTGTGCCATTTTGGCCGATAGTGTCCCCCTGCGGCAAAACCAGTTTCCTCTGGTGTCCTATAGTGGTCTTGTGGTGAATGAAAAATGTATTTTTGTGGTGAATGACAGTATATTACTTCTATTACTCTTACCATCTCAGAAGGTCTTCAGGGGCCTCTGCTGGTTATGTAATGACTCCTCTAGGTTTCTTCTAATTGATACCAGTACGTTGCAGCATATAAATCAGCCAAGCAGTGGTCAGATAACGTCTGCCAGAGAAAAACCGACATGGTAAATCAGTCTCCGATCCTATCTAATTTGACCCGGGTGTTTGCCAGAGACGTATTTCACTTTTGGGAGATTTCCTCCCACTCTTTTCCTCACCACCCACTTGGGTCCTGGAGTGTGGTTGTTTGTATGTTAGCTTGCAGTGATGTGTGTGTAATATTTTACTCTTATACTACAATGTGAGGCATGTAGGTGAAGTTATTCTGCGCAAGACTGTGTTCAGAGTTCTCAGTTTACATTCACATCCTATGTACATAATACTAGTGCAGGGAGCTCTGTCTGGAGCATTAGTCAGAGGCTACTGCATGGAGAGATATCACTGTTGTTCTGATTATAGTTCTTCAAAAACTGGAAGTCTCTGACATTTACTATTGCTTAAAAATCATTTTGTATTATGAAGAGCTATTTCCTGCAGCCTGTACCCTACAAGGGCAACCCAAGGCACACCTGTGCAACAAACAACCATGCTATTTAAACAGCATGTTTATGAGTAACAGTTAAGTGGATGGATTATATTGTCAAAGGAAACATGCTCTTTCATCATTACTGACACAGCAAACATTTCCTGCTTTACACTATTTTATGTTGAACTTTCTATCGAATGTAATAACATGAAAAAGATAACTATCAACCTAGATCCCATGAATTGCTTTATATAGTTCTGTTATTTTAAACTTATTTTTTATTCAAGGACCAAATCCCTGCTGTATCAGTGTATATTGTGTTTCATTTGTTCTGCCGGCAGCTTAATTGCTGTTATTAAATAATCATCCTGTAAGATCATGCAGATATCAGCTGCACTGAAAAAGGCTTGATATTTTTTTTTTTTTTTTGTTACTTATTTGTACCCGTAGGTAGACTTGGTTTGCAGTCTGGTGACAAGCCACCGGCTGCTGGTTGCTGCGTGCGCGAGCGCCCTAAACCTACATGTTTTTGGTGTGCGGGAGGAAACCGGAGAAATCCCGGAGTAAACCCGCGCAACACGGGGAGAACATGCAAACTCCACACAGCTCACTGTTGGTCGGGGGCTGGGATCGAACCCACGATCTCATGATCCCCGCGGTCCCCCGGCCGAGGGTAAAACTGTGCTGCCACAGTGCTAAACCACTGCGCCACCGTGCAGCCTATTATATATATTTGTATTATATTTGTATTTCAGTTTATGCTGCTGTTGAAATCTCCTATTAGTGTCATACAACCCTAATTCCGGTGAAGTTGGGATGTTGCGTAAAATGTAAATACAGACAGAATATAATGATTTAAAAATCCCTTTCAACCTATATTCAGTTGAATGCACTACAAAGGCAGGATATTTGATGTTCAAACTGATGTTATTGGGTTTTTTTGTTTTTTTTTTGCAAATATTCACTCATTTTGAATTTGATTCCTGCAACACGTTCCATAAAAACTGGGATGGGGCAAGTAAAGACTGGGAAAGTTGAGGAACGTTTAAAAAAACACCTTTTTTTGGAACATTCCACAGGTGAACAGGTTAATTATATATCTAAACAGATGAGTGTCATTACTGGATATAAAAGGAGCATCCTCAAAAGGCTCAGTCGTCCATTAGCAAAGATGAGGCTAGGTTCTCTACTTTGTGAACAATTGCCTGGGTAAATAGTACAACAGTTTAAGAACGTTCCTCAGTCGCAAGGAATTTAGGGGTTTCATCAGTTACAGTTTATAATATAATCAAGAGTTTCACCAAGTCTGTAGAAATTTCTGCACGTAACCAACAAGGCTGAAAAACAACATTGAATGCCCGTGACCTTCAATTTCTCACGTAGCACTACTTTGGAAACCAACATCATTCGGTAAAGGATATTACCACATGGGCTTAGGAACACCATTGCCAGAAAACCATTGTCAGTTCGTCACTACATCTGCAAGTGCAACTTAAAACTCTACCACGCAGAAGCGAAAACCATGTATCAGAAACAGCCAGAAACACTGTTGGTTGCTCTGGCCCCTAGCTCATCTGAGATGAAAAGCGGAGAAGTGTGCTGTGGTACATTTCAAATTGTTTTTGGAAATCATGGAAGTTATGTCCTCCAAACCAAAGAGGAAAGTGACCATCCAGATTGTTATAAGTGTTAAGTTCAAAAGCTAGCATCTGTGATGGTATGGGGTGTGTTAGTGCCCTTGGCATGCATCTGTGAAGGTGCCATTAATTCTTAACAGTACATACAGGTTTTGGAGCAACATATGCTGCCACCCAAGCAACATCTTTTTCAGGGACATCCCTGCTTATTTCAGCAAGATAATGCCAAGCTACATTCTGTTCATGTTACAACAGCATGGCTTTGTAGTAATAAGGTGCGGGCACCAGACTGGCCTGCCTGCATTCCAGACCTGTCTCCCATTCAAAATGTGTGGTGCATTGTGAAGCGCAAAATATGACAACAGAGATCCCGGACTGTTGAGGATTTGAAGTTGTGCATCAAGCAAGAATGGAAAAGAATTCCACCTACAAAGCTTAAACGACAAGTGTCCTCAGTTCCTAAAAGCTTATTGAGTGCTGTTAAAAGGAAAGGTGATGTAACACAGTGGTAAATATGCCCCTGTCCCAGCTTTTTTTTGGAATGTCTTGCAGGAATCAAGTCCAAAATGAGTGTGCATTTGCAAAAAACAAAGTTTATCAGTTTGAACATTAAATATCTTGTCTTTGTAGTGTTCAGTTGAATATAGGTTGAAATTAATTTTTAAATCATTGTTTTGTTTTTATTTACATGTTACACAACATCCCATCTTCACCAGAAATTGGGTTGTAATTGTAAGCATACAGTGCATCCAGAAAGTATTCACAGCACTTCAGTTTTTCCACATTTTATGTTACAGCTTAATTCCAAAATGGATTAAATTCATTTTTTCCTCAAAATTCTACATGCAATACCCCATAATGACAATGTGAAAAAAGTTTTTTTTTTTTTTTTTGAGATTTTTGCAAATTTATTAAAAATAAAAAACTAAGAAATCACATGTACGTAAGCATTCACAGCCTTTGCCATGAAGCTCAAAATTGAGCTCAGGTCCATCCTGTTTCCACTGATCATCCTTGAGATGTTTCTACAGCTTAATTGGAGTCCACCTGTGGTAAATTCAGTTAATTGGACATGATCTGGAAAGGTACACCCCTGTCTGTGTAAGGTCCCACAGTTGACAGTGCATGTCATAGCACAAACCAAGCATGAAGTCAAAGGAATTGTCTGTAGACCTCTGAGACAGGATTGTCTCGAGGCACAAATCTGGGGAAGGGTTGAGAAATATTTCTGCTGCTGTGAAGGTCCCAATGAGCACAATGGCCTCCATCATCCGTAAATGAAAGAAGTTCGGAACCACCAAGACTTTCCCTAGAGCTGGCCGGCCGTCTAAACTGAGCAATCGGGGGAGAAGGGCCTTAGTCAGGGAGGTGACCAAGAACCTGATGGTCACTCTATCAGAGCTCCAGTGTTGCTCTGTGAAGAGAGGAGAACCTTCCAGAAGGACAACCATCTCTGCAGCAATCCACCAATCAGGCCTGTATGGTTGAGTGGCCAGACGGAAGCCATTCCTTAGTAAAAGGCACATGGCAGCCCGCCTAGAGTTTGCCAAAAGGCACCTGAAGAAGGACTCTCAGACCACGAGAAGCAAAATTCTCTGGTCTGATGAGACAAAGATTGAACTGTTTGGCGTGAATGCCAGGTGTCATGTTTGGAGGAAACCAGGCACCGTTCGTAACCACGCCAATGGTGGGGGCAGCATCATGCTGTGGGGATGTTTTTCAGCAGCAGGAACTGGGAGACTAGTCGGGATGGAGGGAAAGATGAATGCAGCAATGTTCAGAGACATCCTGAATGAAAACCTGCTCCAGAGCGCTCTTGACCTCAGACTGGGGCAATGGTTTATCTTTCAGCAGGACAATGACCCTAAGCACACAGCCAAGATATCAAAGGAGTGGCTTCAGGAAAACAGAGCCCAAACTTGAATCCAATTGAACATCTCTGGAGAGATCTGAAAATGGCTGTGCACCGACACTTCCCATCCAACCTGATGGAGCTTGAGAGGTGCTGCAAAGAGGAATGGGCAAAACTGCCCAAAGACAGGTATGCCAAGCTTGTGGCATCATATTCAAAAAGACTTGAGGCTGTAATTGCTACCAAAGCTGCATCAACAAAGTATTGAGCAAAGGCCGTGAATACTTACGTACATGTGATTTCTTAGTTTTTTATTTTCAATAAATTTGCAAAAATTAAGAAAAAAACTTTTTTTCACATTGTCATTATGGGGAATTGTGTGTAGAATTTTGAGGAAAAAAATGAATTTAATCCCTTTTGGAATAAGTCTAACATAACAAAATGTGTAAAGTGAAACGCTGTGAATACTTTCCAGATGCACTGTATTTAGTATGATTTTTTTTAATATAGTCCCTTTTTCCTTAAGCAATTGTTTACATATAAGTGTTGTCTCAAAGAATAGAATATCATCAAGTTTGATTTATTTTTCATAAACTCAAAAGTATATTTTTATATATTTATTTTTTCCTTCCAAGTAAAGGGAAATATTTCAAGCATTTTTTTCATTTTCATGATAATGATTAATAGTTTATAAAACTCAGAAATCTAGTATCTCAAATTATTAGAATATATCCTCTCCTGTGGAATCAGCTGCCAATCTGGATTCGGGAGTCAGACTTGATCTCTGTTTTTAAGAATAGGGCTAAAACCTACCTTTTTGATATAGCCTACAATTAGGGAGGGATCATGTGTTTCTGAACCCTCCCTTAGTTATGCTGCTAATAGGTTTAGTCAGCCGGGGGACCTCCAGTAATGCACTGGGCCTCACTCCTTTCCTCACGCTCTATGAAATAATTTTTTTTTTTTTTGCTGGTCATTAACATTTGTTTGTCCTCTCCTATAGATTGAGTCCCCATCATGCTGTTTGCTGTCTACATGTCTGTTCTTTTCTTCTTCTCTATCCCCTCACCCCCCAGCCAGTCGCAGCAGATGACTGCCCCTCCCTGAGCCTGGTTCTGCTGGAGGTTTCTTCCTGTTAAAAGGGAGTTTTTCCTCTCCACCGTCGCCAAGTGCTTGCTCACAGGGGATCGCCTGATTGCTGGGGTCTTTCTGCAACTGTGGGGGTCCCCCCCTACAGTTGATAGTGCTATGAGATGACTGTTGTTGTGAAATGGCGCTATATAAATAAAGTTGAATTGAATTGAATCCCCTAAGTTCCATCCAAAATAAGGATTTACAATGTAAAAATGTCCAGCTTCTGAAAAGTATGTTCTTATACACCCAGAACTTTGTTGGGACACCTTTATCATTAATAACTGCATCAATACACCAGATTCAGTCCACTTCTTGTGAAACTCGAATCAATTTTTCTGGACAAACCTCTCATGGCTATGGTCACCCCTGTTGCTTGTGCACCATTTTCTACCACACTTCTTTCTTCCAGTCAACTTTCCACTAATACGCTTTGATACATCACTCTGTGAACAGCCAGCCTCTTCAGTAGTGACCTTCTGTTTCTTACCCTCCTTGTGCAGTCTGTGCATGGTTTTCTTCTGGACAACTGTCAAGTCAGTAGTCTTTAGATGACTGTGGTTTTGTGTGCTAAATTGGTCAGGGAGATAAGCGGTATTTATACTGTTTGTGTAGTAATTTACTCAAACTCAAAATGAAATGCTCTAAAATTTAGATATACCAGGCTTCTGATTTTCATAATCTATACATCATAATCATCAAAATTAAAACAACAAAGGCTTGAAATATTTCCTGTTACTTGTAAGGAATATGAAATATATGAATGTTTACTTATGGAATTAAGTTATGACAAATAAATGACAATTTTTACGATATTCTTTTTTGAGGGGATGCACCTGTGTGTTTTGGGGTTTTTTCCACAAGGTTGTGATGTGATATTTACCACCCTCTGGCCTCTGATGTGTATCATCTCTTTAATAAAAGAGATAATCATTATGAAGTATACCTGCCAAGATGCTTTAAAAAGCTGTTATAGATATGTTCTATTTATGGCACCGAATAGGCAAACTCGAGCACAGATAGAGCCTTATATCTCGTAATTTCTTCGTTCTCCCTTCCCTTAAATGTCCCACCACACACTGTTTCTATTGACATGACTTCACAGCTCAGCAGTGTGATGTATTTGGACTCACACATCTGTGGTGTCAGACTTAAATTTCAGTAACACGGTCAAATTGTCATGGATTACTCAGGAACAGGGAGAGGTAGGACCCAGATGCAGGCAGAGAGGCAGGTACACAAAGATTTATAAATATAAACAAGCAAAAGATTGTAGTACAAACCGGGAAAAAACTAACTAAACTGAGATACTGAATAATATGAAAACAAAACTGACATGAGAGCCAGAAAAACACTGGGGAAAATAGTAACTAGGAAACAAGAATCACCGAAATGCTAAATATAAACAAACCCCGAGACAAGGGGTGGCCTAGTTCGTAGAGCATCCGCTCCACAACCGGGAGGTTGTGAGTTCAAATCCCAGCTGGGTCATACCAAAGACCATATAAAAATGGTACTTTCCGCCTTCTAGTGTGGTGCTCAGCATAATAGAATGGGGAAAGGAAAGTTAACGCACAGAACTACCAGAAGAAAACTCCTCACACCACAGTCCACTTCAAGGCATCTCTGCTCCTCCAACACTCAGCATCTCTGTCCCCCAAGGACCAAATTACGCACAATGGGGGATCGGGCCTTCAAAGCAGCTGCTCCGCGGCTCTGGAATGCCCTGTCAGACAACCTGAGGGCACCACAGACTGTGGACTGCTTCAAAAGGCAGTTAAAGACTCACTGGTTTAGAAAAGCTTTTTAATGTTCTGGTGTGCCATCGTGTGTACTATTTTTAATGTTTGTTTTTATTGTCGTTCTTAATCCTATTTATGTAGCACTTTGAGATTTTGCCCCAAAATGTAAAGTGCATGATAAATGAAATAAATTATTATTATAATTTGTAAATCATAACCAAGTATCAGCAAGAAATCATCATCATCAAGAAATAGCTCTCAAAATAAAAGAGCGAAGAAGTTCAATTTAACTAAACCAGAACAAGACTTTCAAAATATAACTAAGATCAAGTCAGACTAAACAAGAATAACACAAATACTTTCAAAATAAAACTGGAACTAAACAAGAGGAAATCATAATATTTATAAGTCCAAGAAAACAGAAACAGTCTTGCAACAGAAATGCACCTCTGACTGTTATTAAGCCTGTGAGCAAGAATGGAGTTGGGGATGGAGAAAGAAAGGGAACCCCCCTTCCTTTAAAACCATTCCCAGTTAGGTTGATTATTTATTTTTGGCAGCTGGTTTTAACAAAGTATGCTTTGTCAGCTGAACTAGAGATGACGCACACTGAGACGTGAGAAAAAGGCTTTGATGCACATTGTATATGTCTGGAGAAGTTGTTTCCTCATGCTCACATGGCTGTGTGTAGAGCCGGAGATAATTATTTGTGCTACCAGTTAATCTGCCCATTATTTCTGATCAGTCAACTAGTCAGTTGATGTATAAAATACTTTTTAAAAAACAGTCAAACATGTGCAGTGTTCAGGAGGTAAAGAGGGAGTCAGACAGAATCATGAGTTTGAAGCTAGAAGTCAAAGGTGTGATGTTGAATGTTGTCAGCCCGTATGCCCCACAAGTTGGATGTCAGGTAGAAGAGAGAGAGGGATTCTGGAGTAAGTTGGATGAAGTAGTAGAGAGTGTTCCCAGGGGGGAGAGAGTGGTGATTGGAGCAGGCTTTAATAGACATGTACACACGTGGACAAAATTGTTGGTACCCCTCTGTTAATGAAAGAAAAACCCACAATGGTCACAGAAATAACTTGAATCTGACAAAAGTAGTAATAAATAAAAATGCTATGAAAATTAACCAATGAAAATCAGACAATGCTTTTGAATTGCGGTTCAACAGAATTATTTTCAAAAAAACAAACTCATGAAACAGGCCTGGACAAAAATGATGGTACCCTTAACTTAATATTTTGTTGCACAACCTTTGTGCACAACCTTTTGAGGCAATCACTGCAATCAAACGATTTCTGTAACTGTCAATGAGACTTCTGCATCTCTCAGCAGGTATTTTGGCCCACTCCTCATGAGCAAACTGCTCCAGTTGTCTCAGGTTTGAAGGGTGCCTTCTCCAGACGGCATGTTTCAGCTCCTTCCACAGATGTTCAATAGGATTTAGATCAGGGCTCATAGAAGGCCACTTTAGAATAGACCAATGTTTGGCTCTTAGCCATTCTTGGGTGTTTTTAGCTGTGTGTTTTGGGTCATTATCCTGTTGCAAGACCCATGACCTGCAACTGAGACCAAGCTGTCTGACACTGGGCAGCACATATCTCTCTAGAATACCTTGCTAGTCTTGAGATTTCATTGTACCCTGCACATATTCAAGACACCCTGTGCCAGATGCAGCAAAGCAGCCCCAGAGCATAACAGAACCTCCTCCATGTTTCACAGTAGGGACAGTGTTCTTTTCTTGGTATGCTTCATTTTTGCGTAGGTGAACATAGAGCTGATGTGCCTTGCCAGAAAGTTCCATTTTTGTCTAGTCTGTCCATAGGACATTCTCCCAGAAGCTTTGTGGCTTGTCAACATGCAGTTTGGCAAATTCCAGTCTGGCTTTTTTATGATTTATTTTCAACAGCAGTGTCCTCCTTGGGCATCTCCCAACAAGTCCACTTTGGCTCAAACAACGACGGATGGAGTGATCTGACACTGATGTACCTTGACCTTGGAGTCCACCTTGAATGTGTTTAGAGGTTGTTCTGTGCTCTTTTGTTACCATTCGTATTATCTGTCGCTTCCATTTTTTATCAAGTTTCCTCTTGCGGCCACGTCCAGGGAGGTTGGCTACAGTCCCATGGATCTTAAATTTCTGAATAATGTGTGCAACTGTAGTCACAGGAACATCAGGCTGCTTGGAGATGGTCTTATAGCCTTTACCTTTAACATGCTTGTCTATAATTTTCTTTCTAATCTACTGAGACAACTCTCTCCTTTGCTTCCTCTGGTCCATGTTTAGTGTGGTCCACACCATGTCACCAAACAGTCACCCTTTAAATAGGCCAACTGACTGATTACAAGTTTGTAGACACCTGTGATGTTAATTAGAGGACACATCTTGGTTGAACATGTCCTTATGGTCACATTATTTTCAATCTTTTCTAGGGGTACCATCATTTTTGTCCAGGCCTGTTTCATGAGTTTGTTTTTTAAAGTAATTCTGTTGAACCACAATTCAAAAGCATTGTCTGATTTTCATTGGTTAATTTTCATAGAATTTTTATTTATTACCACTTTTGTCAGATTCAAGTTATTTCTGTGACCATTGTGGGTTTTTCTTTCATTAACAGAGGGATACCAACAATTTTATCCATGTGTCTAGGTGAAGGGAACAGAAGTGATGAGGAGGTCCTGGGTAGGTATCGTCTTAAGGAGAGAAATGTGGAAGAACAGATGGTTGTGGATTTTGCTGAAAGGATGGAAATGACTTGGGTGATCACATACTTTAAGAAGAGAGAAACATAGGGTGACTTACAAGAGTGGAGGAAGGTGCACACAGGTGGACTACATTTAGTGCAGAAGGAGAAATCTGAAAGAGATAGGAGACTGCAAGGTAGTGGCAGGGGAGAATGTAGCTAGACAGCATGTGATGGTAGTCTGTAGAATGACTTTGCAAAGCAAGAAAAGGAAGAGAGTGAAGGCAGAGCCAAAGATTAAGTGGGGAAGTTACAGAAGGAAGAAGGTCGCACAGAGTTCAGGAAGGAGTTGATATGGGCTCTGGGTGGTAGGGAAGAATTACCAGATGACTAGGAAAGTACAGCAAAAGTATTGAGGGGAATGGGTAGAAAGGTGTGTGGTGTATCCTGTGGACAGAGTAAGAAAAACAAGGACACTTGGTGGTGGAATGAGGAGGTACAGGAAAGTATTCAAAGGAAGAGGTTGGCAAAGAAAAAGTGGGATAGTCAGGGAGATGAAGAAAGTAGACAGGAGTATTTGGAATCTAGGCACATGAGAAAGAGAGATGGGGCAAAGGAAAAGGCATACAGTGCGTAGTATGAGAGGCTAAATACTAAGGAAAGACAAAAGGACTTTTTATCGACTGGCTAGACAGCGAGATCGAGCTGGAAAAGATGTGCAGCAGGTTAGGCTGATTAAGAACAGAAATGGTAATGTACTAACACATAACACGAGTGTGTTGAGAAGGTGGAAGGAGTACTTTGAAGAGCTGATGAATAAAGAAAATGTGAGAGAGAGGAGGATGGATGAAGGAAAGATGGTGAACAAGGAAGTCCCAGGTATTAGCAAAGCAAAAGTGAGGGCAGCTTTGAAGAGGATGAAGAATGGAAAGGTGGTTGGTCCAGATGACATACCTGTGGAGGTATTAAGGAGAGATGGCAGTGGACTTTTTAACCAGATTGTTTAACACAATCTTGGAGAGTAAGATGATGCCTGAGGAATGGAGAAGTGTTTTGGTACCAGTTTTCAAGAACAAAGGAGATGCTCAGAGCTGTAGTAACTACAGAGGCATAAAGTTGATCTGTGAACTATGAAGATATGGGAAAGAGTTGTTGAAGCCAGGTTAAGAGGAGAGGTGACAATCAGTGAGCAGCAGTATAGTTTCATGCCAAAAAAAAAAGAGTACTACAGATGCAATGTTTGCTCTGAGAGTGCTGATGGAGAAGTATAGAGAAGGTCAGAAGGAGCTGCACTGTGTCTTTGTGGATCAAGAGAAAGCATATGATAGGGTGCCAAGAGAGGAAGTGTGGTACTCTATGAGAAAGTCAGGAATGGCAGAGAAGTATGTGAGGGTGGTGCAGGTCATGTATGAGGACAGTAAGATGGTGGTGAGGTGCGCTGTAGGAGTGACGGATGGATTCAAGGTGGGGGTGGGTTTACATCAGGGATAAGCTCTAAGCCCCTTCTTGTTTGCCATGGTGATGGACAGGCTGACAGATGAGGTCAGGCAGGAGTCTCTGTGGACCATGATGTTTGCAGACGACATTGTGATCTGTAGTGAGAGTAGGGAGCAGGTGGAAGAGAACCTGGAGAGGTGGCTGTAGAGGAATGAAAGTCAGTAGAAGCAAGACAGAATATATGAGTGTAAATGAGAGGGAGGTACTAGGTCATACCGTACTCACTCTTGTGTAATAGTGCTTTAACTATAGACTTCATCTGTATAGCTGTAGGCCGTCAAAATTGCAGGAGAAACAATGAGGGTCGTCGTTTACAGGCTTCCTGCTGATACCGATCACATGAAGAAATGGATCTCAGCATTGAAAAGAGCTGTCCCCTTCACAAACAAAAACCAGCAAAAACAGTTGAATATACAATGGCCCTCATTTATCAAAAGTGCATAGAAATTGGTGCACATTTGGGTGTAAAAATATGATCATACGAAAAGGTCTAAGTAGTATTTATGAAACCGTGCGTATTTGATCAATCTCAGTTAGTCTGTTTGGCTAAATGTTGTCCATGTTGTCATTTTAAAGTATATCGTTAAATATGATAATTTAATACTGACTATTTAGAATTGCAGAAAGACATCCCACATTCAGAGCAGCTGTCTGTCGCACACTGTGCGCATTGGCTCAGCTCAGCCATGGCTCTCCGTCATCTCTCAATGTGTAGAAACGTACAGGGCAAGATAAAATAATTTCCCCACATCTTCTCTACTATTCCAGATTTCTTGTGCTTTTCCAGAGAAGTTTTTTAAACCCAGATGCAGTGGATCACCTCGACCAGGCACTCCTGTAAGCTGTGGTTTAGTTAACAGATCATTTGTAAGGGATAACTATTATGAGATACTGTGTTATACAACAGAAATCTTTGTCAAAGAAATACTTTTTTAGAATATTATTTTAACACTGTGTTCACACAGGAGACTCCTTACAGTACAGATATATAAATACAGTAATAAAACGACAACTGAAAAAAACATGCGGCTCAACTGCAATGGTTAAAAATATTTGTTTTACACATCCCACCAAATAACTACTCTTTTAAAAAAAATCTTCTTAAAATCTGGTTTAATATTCGCTGCAGTAACATAAATATGGATAAAACATTTATAATTACTAACAGCAGCCTCTTTATTCTTTAAATCATCAAATCTCTCGTCTAAATATAACACAAGGCAAAGGTATCTCCTGAAAGGTTGCACTGCTCATTATAATTTGTTATGATGAAATAATTCTCCCACACAGCAGCTTCTCTGCTGCACGGGAGTCTACAGCGACTTGAAAATTTGCCTACCCCAACTCAGAGCTGATGTGAGATTTGAGCGCACAGTACGATCACATTCAGATTGATAAATACCGATCTGCCTGTTGAAATGATCATACGACCACTTTCATGTCATACACATGTTTGATAAGTGAGGGCCACTGAACATTTTGTGGGAAGTAAGGATTTTTCTATTATATATGTCCAAGTATTCCAGTCCTAGCTTGATATTAAACATTGCACATGGGTATTTACTATCCACTTTTGCAGACATCACTAAGATTTTTGATAAAAGTTAACATATTTCTGCTATACTGATTTTTTTTTTTTACATTGTTATGTATACTGTATAAAATATTTGGATATGCAGACAGAGCTTACTGGGCTGTAATGAGCACCAGAGACTTGTCATGTTGCCTTAAATCTCCAGTAAAGCCAACGAAGTGATTTTGAGTTAATTAGGTAGTTGTCAATATCACGATAGAACAGTTGTAGGATACCGCTAGCATCTTGACATGATGTAAAGAATCTACCGTGAAATAAGAATCACGTTTCAGATGTTCACAGATACTTTGTCAACATACCGACTCATCTGCAGTTGTCATATGTTCCAACAAAGTCACACAACCCAATTCAAGTTCTGCTAACTGAATTGTGCTAAAATATCATTTTAGTAATGTACTGGTGTGTATGGCGTAGCCATAGCAACATGATAGTTTTCACTCCTGAGGACCCAGATCACTGCCGGAGGACACGTGACTGCCAAACCTGAATAGCCTACCTTTAGCACCCCTTACATCTACATGACAGACAGCTAGGCGGGCCAATAATAGAGCAGTGGGTGGGCCTCAAGGATGGCGGTGGGTTGGCTTTGTCAAATCTTAATGTATAAATTTACCCAGAAGAGTCAGAAATGTTTCTGGAAAAGAAAAATTAGATAAACGCTGTGTTTTCTGTTTTGTTTTTTTTAAGAGAATTAACTGTTTTGAAAATTTTTTTGATAATTACATGACCAATAGACACATTTCAGACAGCTCAAACCTACAAACACCATTTTTTAGTCAATGACCCCTTTAAATGTTTGTCTGGTGCCTTCCCTTGATGCAGCATCATGGCATGTATGTTCCTAGGTCCTGACTGGATTATACCCATGTTCCCTGGCTCGTCGTTTTTCTTTCCCTGGTTGGTTATCTTTAGTTTTTCTTATATTCAGTTTCTTTGGTTATTAATTTATCTATGCTAGTGTTTTATCCAGCCCTCAAGCCAGGCCTTGTTTTTTATAGTTAACTCCGTATTTCAGTTTAGTTTTTCCAGTGTATGCCACAGTCTTTGTTATTATTATTATTATTATTTAAATAATTAAATTATCTACATATTTAAATAATTCTTCGCCTGACACCTGCCTGCGTGTGGGTCCTCCCTTGCCTCCTCCGTGCTCCAACCTTGACAGTCTCTAACAGCTTTGTCCGCACTGTAGCACCAGGAGGTCCTAGGAGGTAAACTGCCAACTTGTATCACTGACGTCTTTCCAGAGAGGAATGAGTCATCCCAGTATAATATTTCTCCCAGAGTGCTTTATGCAAGAGAAACCCTCTTTCATTGGAGCGTCCCCTGTTGTGATATTACACTCCAACTTTGAATAAGATGTTCCTTAGTCACTCTACCAAGCCTGGAAAGATTTGAGTACTCATGTGTGTCATATCTTCATCATATCATAGCACACTTTCCTCTCTTTCTCTCCCACTATCCATGTCTACATCTATTCATCTCCTCATTTATCTCCTCCTCCCCATCCCTTCATTTGCCTTTTCATCTCTCCCTAAAGCCATTTATTCTGGATTACCCCAAGTGAACCCCAAGCCCAGAGCAATGAGTGTTTTCTCAAACAAGTGAGATATAAATAAAGCAAGAACATTACCTTATATTTTAAATCTACTCCATATTCCTTGGGTTTTCCTGATGTAAAGTTGAGGTAAAAGTTGTGCTCATCCATCCACAGCAATGACTAATACCACACACAGATCAGTGGTGGCCGCTGTTATCATTTGATGTAGCCCTTCACAGTCCACTCATGTGTGATGTAGCAGTGGAAACCAAAGAAGCATGTCTCATCTGTTGTCACCAGTATAGCAGACTAAACCTTTGCAAACACTGACAAATACATCTGCTGTCAAGGAATGCAACAACCCACCTCACGAAAAATTAAAGAACTTCAGACTAGCACAAAATGGCGATTGGCAACACAAAGTGACATCCTGTGAGCAGATGCATTACAAACAAACATTTGATTTTTGCATTATTTTTCTGTGCAGCCCGCAGTCATGGTTTCTCTCTTGTTTTCCTCAGCCGTCAAAGCTCATTTACTGATGATGTTGCATTTTCATCGTCCATCCAGGAATAACCTGCTCCAGGACTATGGCCCCATTTGCACTCAGACCTAAAACCAGATCACTATTTATTTTATTTTGAAGTAAGTCAGAAAAGTTGGATATTTGCTCAAAGTAGATTTATTATAGTTATAGTTTATTGGTTTATTTGTCAGGGACTGTGTGCAGAAAAACACAGGGTAAGGATGCTCTGTACCAGATTATAGCGTTCTCACTAATTTCCATCTGTAGTCCCTGAGGCAGGCAGGGAGATTTTAAAAGAAAAACAGCACATATAGAAAGCAATTCAGGTCCAATTTCAAAATCTGTTGTCCCTGAAACAAGCAGGGAGTAAGTACAAAAGATAAGAAAACAACACGCATAAAAACAATTTACGAGTACAATTTCAAATCCCCTCCGGTCCAAACACTTCTTCCATCGGTGCTGCAGCGCTTGGATCCCTGCAGTATAGAAGCTGTCGTCTTGATCCTCAAAGACATTACTCATATGACATAAGTCAGCCTATGAACTTTTCATCCCTCCCTCATATGCCCATTATGGGAGTGGCGCTACTGCAGCCTTTTACCATAGAGACCATGCATTTGTCCTAATAACCTCAGTCGTACATTGATTTGGAGCATATGCTTGATAAAAACAGCCCTGCTTTGGCTTTTTTGCAGCCACACTGCCAGACCCTTTTGACCAAAAACACAGAGGCAAACGTCCATGTAACTGAACTCGGAGGCTGAGTTGTTTGTGCGTTTTAATTTCTTCTGGCTCAGATGTAAATGTCTCAGTGGACCATGTTAGTTTTTATGCACAATTAGAGCAGTATCTGTATTCCTCTTCGAAAGCAGTTCTGGGTTTTTTCTCCATTGATCTCACACCCCTCATTCTTTCTCAGAGGGGTAATTAGTTAGGTTATGCTTTATCCACAAACCTTTTTGTGCATTTACTGTATGTTTATATTGTCCACTGACGTTCTTCCCAACTCTGTACATGGCACTGATTGCTGCTCTTTGTGTTCTAGATGGTATTCAGGCTGCCTCTGTTCTGCTGGATCTGGAAGATCTGTTTGTAAGAACAGGCCTGAAGGACAGGAGTCGCATCTTGCTGGGCCCCTTCTCTTGCACCAGTTCCGTGGAGGCTCGGTGGTGTCGTCACAGCGGCAGCCCTGGACCCGAGCCTGGAGCCCCCAAACTGCTGCTGGACCTGAAGGGAGGCCTGCTGCAGGTCTGGATTGCTTTGATATCAATTCAGCACCATCAGTAATGAGGTTTATCAGATTACACATTCTTTAGTAACAATAAATACATCCATCCATCCATCCATCTTCTTCCGCTTAATCTGGGTTTTTTTGGGTCGTGGGGGGGCTGGAGCCTATCCCAGCATATATTTATTTAAAAAATTTGGGGGGGGGGGGGCTTTCAAAGGACAGTTATTACCAAAAGGCAGTGACGAAAAGATGTTCTGATTTTCAAAGGTGGTTCCTTTGGTGTTAAACTTTGTTTTAATAATTAATAATGTATATTGATGAAAAATCTGATTTTTGAGTGTCAGGGAATGCAGCATCATGGTGCTCATTCCTCACAGTGGGAAAAGAGCAGAGTCATACTTCACCACAAAATTTTCAAGAAAAAAACATCATAAATTAATTATAAAGTACAGATGAAATTAGGAGTAAAAAAAAAAATACAAATGATTAAGACAAGCATTGCATTTACAAGAAAAATGTCTGAAGCTTTTGAGAAAAAGAACTCATGAATATATGAGAATAATGTCTCAAATGTATGATAGTCCTAAATTTACCATGGCAAAAATACAAATGATGAGGAAAACAATTTCAAATTTAAGTGAAAAAAAAATTCAAATTTAAGTGAAAAAAAAATTCAAGTTTAAGTGAAAAAAATTTTAATTTACAAGGGAAAAGCAGGAAATTTACAAGAAAACTGTCATAAAAATGTAGGAGAAAAACCCCTCAAACTGTCAAGAATAAAGTCACACTTCAAGTAATTTGTTGAGTAGATTCTTTACTAGTTTTTCTCACTAGTTAACTAATTTCTTTGGATCACCACTACTCTTATACTTCAGTAATTAATACTTGAGTAATTAATATCATGGGTAAAGACTACTTTTACTTGGCTACAATTCCTGACTATTCAACCCAGTGTGTGTGTGTGTGTGTGTCCAAGGAGGTTGTAATTCCTCAGAGAAATAAACTCCCCTTGGTCTCTTATTCCACTGTTCATGTGTGGTTTTCTCAGCTGACCACCATCCTGTCCTACCATTTTCACAACACCTAACTGTACAAGTAATATGAGTCGGTTAACACTGACAGAGGCTAAAAAATAATATAAATTTGCAAGGAAAATGAATATATCAAATAATATAAGACTGGGCTGACCAAGGCTTTTGTGTTGTTGCCCCCAGACTCTGGAATAATCTTCCCCCTGATTTACGTGTTATCTCTGCTCTGGCCCTTTTTAACCCCTTGCGCTCCGGTCAATTTCCCTAAAAATGCCAAAAAAATAATGTGCCCAAAGTAAATCGAAAGCTGTTCTTCAACCCTTTGCAGCATCTTCATGGGGTTGGTCTCATTTAAAAGAAAACACTTTGAATTTTTTGGCAAAACAGTCATAATCTCTCTAAGTGCTCCGGCCACTGAGTTACAGTCATCTAAACATACTGAACTTGAAGAAAATAAATTTGGCCTGGGTGTTTATTTGGATACAAATGCTAACACACAGCTTCAGATCTGGGCTGGAAACAACAGAAATGTAGAACCAAGTGTTATCCAGCTGAGGTCAAAATTTTGTAACAATACCACAAAAATTGAATATATTACACAGCTTTTTCCTCAGGTAGTTCCCAGGCGTTTTTGAACTGTGCCAAATTGTGCCAAATGGCACAGTTTGGAAAAACGTCTGTAACTTTTGAATGATTCAATATAGAAGCTTGATCTTGGGCTCTAATGAAAGGTCACACTCAGGGCTGTGTGTGTGTGTGTGGGGGGGGGGTTGTCCCCCCCCTCGCTACAGAGGACGGACATCGGCCATCGCTACATGACGGAATAGTCATGTGGCGACCGCGGTGCAGTCACTGTGGCTCCCCCTCCCTCGCTACAGAAGAGTAGCGGGGGGGGGGGGGCGTTCACGGTCCAGACGCGGCGCACGAACCGTGTACCGCGGCGCACAGACTTCGTGTGCCGCGGTCGTAATTTACCAATCGGTCAAAAGTCATTTTGGATTACAATTTTCAGGGATAAAGAATAATTTAGCTTATAACAACTTACCTCTTCACAGCAGCAGTGTCCTGGAAAACTTCTCTTCCTCATTGTCAGACGAACGCGACGCTGGTTCCTTGTTACGGACTTGTGGTTCTGGTCTTGCGACCCGATCAAAACATAATTCCATTATTGCGGTTTTGCGCTTCCATGATTGCGGTTTTGGCGAATGATTTACGACCTTCGTCGTTGGCCTCCGTCGGTCTATGATGACCATGGAAGAGAATCCTAAACGTCTATTCTGCTGGAATAAAAAAAAAAAAAAAGCACCGCCTATGGCTGAACAGGCCGATGCGCGAATGGCAGTCCCTGTCACACAGGTCGCACTTGTGGGTGGTCTCTGTGCTGCTGGGTCTGTGACGGTTCTTCCTGCGGGTCTTTTTTTCATCTGCAGCAGTCAGTCTGTCTTCACCCAGCCTTACACAAAACAGCTTGCGAACTTCTGTGCTTCAATTGGCTCGCTGCATTCACAGCGTTGGTAGGCGGGTCCTTCTTGCTAGGTTTTCAGTCATTGGTTCTTCAAGGTTTCAGAAACCCAATTCAAGGCTCTTATTAGTGGAATGAGAGGTCAATCAGATGATCTAATCTGTTCGCGGCTGTGTCTGTAGTGAAAGAACGGAAATGCAGCTTTTTTTTTCAGTGCGCGCTTGGACGCAGCGCCCTCGTGCGTCCTAGAGCACACGAGAGCACCCTCGTGCGCTCTAGGACACAGAGACGTGCCCGTCCGCGGTACACGGGAATGCAACAGGTTAAATCAAAACATAAAACGTATTTTTTCAGGATGGCTTTTAATACCCAGTAGTAGTGACGCTTATTCTTTTTATTCTTTTCATCTTTTTATTTTTCTTTTATTTTTAGGTCTTTATGCTTATCCCTTTGTTTATGTAATCTGTTTTTATGCTGTGTGTGTGTTTCTAGCGCTGTTCAGTTTTTCTGTAAAGCACTTTGGTCACCTACGAGTTGTTTTAAAGGGCTCTATAAATAAAGTACATTACATTATATATTTCTTATGAAACAATATTAATTTTATTTTAGTTTCCGAGAGCATCTGGCCCTCACATTGTCTGCTGAGAAAAATTCTGGCCCTTAGATAAATGTAGTTGATGATCCCTGCTCTACAGTATCTATATAATTGTCTGGATAAATTCCAAGAATACACAGTTTCAGCTGCAAAAGTATTTCTCTATCACTAACACAAGTTCTACATTGGAGAATGTTTTTCTCACTATAAGATGTGCACTGTGCCATTTGCCTTTACACATTTTACACAGCTTTATAACTGTACTGCATCTGGCACGTTAGGATACATACGTTATGATTAACAGAACTGGTGTAATCTCAGTTCTCATTAACCAGGTATGTATTTAATTGGACAAAATTCATTCCATGAATGCTGATATACAGTAAAACGGCACTGGGATGTTTAATTATATGTATCACTCCTCTTTATTGGCGTTCTAGTCAGTCATTTGTTAAACTACGTGTTGAACACTAGCTTACATTGTAACTGACTCTCCCAAAAAATTTACCTTTTTTCATAAATAACATTTGAGTTAAATTATGGTGATCTGGAAATAATAAGAAGGAAAGAAGCCAGGATACTTCTATACTACACCAAGGATGTACTAAAGTAAAGCTGACATCAGCTGACCTCAACAGACTGGCGAACAGCTAAGTGAAGCTAACCCAGTATGGTGAACAACTGGGTGACAGTGGAGACAGAGTGAGCCATCCAATAACCAGAGGGTTAGCGGTTCGAATCCTGCTCCCCCCTAGCCATCCTGCCATTGTGTCCTAGGGCATGACATTTTACCCACCTTGCCTCCATGGTCCATGGCACTGGTGTATGAATGTGACGAAATGTTTGGTGGTGGTCGGAGTGGCCTTTGGTGGAGACTGGTAGCCACGATTCCATCAGTCTGTCCCAGGGCAGCTATGGCCACAGAGGTAGCTTACCACTATCAGTGTCTGTCTGGAGTGAATGAGTAATGGGCTCAGTGTAAAGCACTTCGAGATGTCACTTGACATGTAGTGTGCCATATAAATCAAATCCTTTATTATTATTATTATTATTAAAACATTTCAATGTGTTACCAGTAAAAATACTGGGCACCATCAACTGGGAGCAGGAAACGACTCACCTTATCCACACATGCCATCAAAGCAACGCTAATGCAACACTTTTTCTCTGACAGCACAATAAGTAGAACACCACATATAACTGTACATGAATCACAGCAGTGTGCCATAACCTGCTGTAAGCTAGCATGCAGGAATGTACTAATTGTTTGCTTTGCCGAGCAACAGTCAAGTCTAGGTTGCAGTCACAGAACTATCTTGGGCATGCAAATTAAAAGCGAAAATAAACAAATCATATTCTTGTATCAGTTGTGACTAGTAGTAAATGGCACACGTAGAATGATTGTAGAAGCGAATCAGACTGATATTATACTGAATATCCACACAATGGGATATCTTTGATGCATCGCGCAGATATTAAGTACAACAGTGGTCCATCGGGGATCCATTCTTCTATCCATCCATCCATCCATCTATCTTCTACCACTTATCCGGAGATCCAGGTCGCGGGAGCATCAGGCCAGGCAGAGTAGCCCAGACTTCCGCCCAGTTCCACACACGTGGACAAAATTGTTGGTACCCCTCTGTTAATGAAAGAAAAACCCACAATGGTCACAGAAATAACTTGAATCTGACAAAAGTGGTAATAAATAAAAATTCTATGAAAGTTAACCAATGAAAATCAGACAATGCTTTTGAATTGTGGTTCAACAGAATTACTTTAAAAAACAAACTCATAAAACAGGCCTGGACAAAAATGATGGTACCCCTAGAAAAGATTGAAAATAATGTGACCATGGGGACATGTTCAACCAAGATGTGTCTTCTAATTAACATCACAGGTGTCTACAAACTTGTAATCAGTCAGTCGGCCTATTTAAAGGGTGACAAGTAGTCACTGTGCTGTTTGGTGACGTGGTGTTTACCACACTAAACATGGACCAGAGGAAGCAATGGAGAGAGTTGTCTCAGGAGATTAGAAAGAAAATTATAGACAAGCATGTTAAAGGTAAAGGCTATAAGACCATCTCCAAGCAGCTTGATGTTGCTGTGACTACAGTTGCACATATTATTCAGAAATTTAAGATCCACGGGACTGTAGCCAACCTCCCTGGACGTGGCTGCAGGAGGAAACTTGATGAAAAATGGAAGAGACGGATAATACGAATGGTAACAAAAGATCCCAGAGCAACCTCTAAACACGTTCAAGGTGAACTCCAAGGTGAAGGTACATCAGTGTCAGATCGCACCATCTGTCATTGTTTGAGCCAAAGTGGACTTCATGGGAGACGACCAAGAAGGACACCACTGTTGAAAACAAATGATAAAAAAAGCCAGACTGAAATTTGCCAAACTGCATGTTGACAAGCCACAAAGCTTCTGGGAGAATGTCCTATGGACAGACGAGACAAAACTGGAACTTTTTAGCAAGGCACATCAGCTCTGTGTTCACAGACTCAAAAATGAAGCATACCAAGAAAAGAACACTTTCCCTACTGTGAAACATGGAGGAGGTTCTGTTATGTTGTGGGGCTGCTTTGCTGCATCTGGCACAGGGTGTCTTGAATCTGTGCAGGGTACAATGAAATCTCAAGACTATCAAGGTATTCTAGAGAGAAATGTGCTGCCCAGTGTCAGACAGCTTGGTCTCAGTCACAGGTCATGGGTCTTGCAACAGGATAATGACCCAAAACACACAGCTAAAAACACCCAAGAATGGCTAAGAGCCAAACATTAGACTATTCTAAAGTGGCCTTCTATGAGCCCTGATCTAAATCCTATTGAACATCTGTGGAAGGAGCTGAAACATGCCATCTGGAGAAGGCACCCTTCAAACCTGAGACAACTGGAGCAGTTTGCTCATGAGGAGTGGGCCAAAATACCTGCTGAGAGGTGCAGAAGTCTCATTGACAGTTACAGAAATCGTTTGATTGCAGTGATTGCCTCAAAAGGTTGTGCAACAAAATATTAAGTTAAGGGTACCATCATTTTTGTTCAGGCCTGTTTCATGAGTTTGTTTTTTAAAATAATTCTGTTGAACCACAATTCAAAAGCATTGTCTGATTTTCATTGGTTAATTTTCATAGACTTTTTATTTATTACCACTTTTGTCAGATTCAAGTTATTTCTGTGACCATTGTGGGGTTTTCTTTCATTAACGGAGGGGTACCAACAATTTTGTCCACGTGTGTAGCACCATGACCCCTATGATCTCTCCTGCAGGTGATGAGCCCACTGGAGGGCGGACCCATGTACACTGGGTCCTTGATGTAATGTTTTTCATGGAGATCCACTGGACCGCTCTTAGTCTGGCCCTTCACCCAGGACCGGTTTGCCTTGGGAGACCCTACCATGGGCAAGTTGCCCCCGACAACTTAGACAACATGGACAACATGCTATGTTGTCCATCTGAGATATTGGTTAAAAAATTCCTAGATTCTTAAAGAATCGCTTTGCTTTAGAACATGCTGACTCTCATTTGGCTACAGAAATGTTTTCTCCCAAGTCAAAGTTCTATGCCTCTGGTTCACTAAATTACTTATTTTAAAATGTAGCATAAATATTAATACCTGAATTTTACTATTTAGTTTTTTTTTTGTGTGTTTTTTTCAAGCTTTGGACAGTTACCCACTGCACAATAGAGCATCAGCTTTTGTGTCCTGGGTTTCTGAGTTAAATCTAACAGTATTCATAATCTGACTCCCACATGCTCTCTTTCTCATACTTCCCTTAAACCCGCTGTGCCCTGTTAAACCTGCTGTGGCTTCTGTCCTTGGTGGAGTCCAGTGATTTCATTAGGAACAGCATGTCACGATTCTTCTGTAGATTTGAGTCACCGATGCTGGTTAAGTGGTGGAATATTACATGGCTATTTTGGGGGAGCATATCTTATGTGTGCTTTTTTCCTCCAAGTTACATAATGTCGACATCGAAAAGTCCCTTTTCAGTGTGACTATGTACACATTATTACTAATGTATTATTCCACATTACACTCTCAGGGGGGAACCCCCCTTCCCATTTTCAATAGTTCCCTTAATGCGCTTATTGCGTGCCCATTAGCTGAAACATCACTTTCAACTCAACACTTAATATGTAATCATACATTTCCTTCTGCAAATATTGCCATTTGTGGTGTTTTAATCAAGTGCTCTTCAAAAACCACCGGAATTCCTTGAGATTCCTTCTTCTCGTGCTCTCTTTCCAAAAACCTGGAAAAACTCCCCAAATTTTCCTGTTTTTAAAGTGTAGTCATAACCCACCCTTGCAAGCTAGCGAGCAGCAGGCAAGAAGGCAGGCAGCTCCATGTGTGAAGAGCTTTTGACTCAGAGATTCCTGGTCTTTGGGCCAAACCCCAGGCAGGCTTGCTTTGATGGAGCAGGGGAAGGGGAATGCCGTGGGTAGTCAGGAGGATTTTGGGTTGTGTTGGGTAATATTTGTCAGGTTGTGAATCGGTGATGATGAGGGGATCCCTGACCACGTCTCCGCCTGTTTTGGAAAATAAAGATAATCATTGATGCAGGAACTTGAGGACAACTGTGCGTTTGTGTCAGAAATGTTTGTCCTTACCTCTGTGTGTGTGTGTGTTTCTTTCTGTGTATTTCTTATACATTTTCCCATGTATGGCTCTTAACAAGCTGTTTTATACCTGCAATATAAACAGGTCTTTTGGGGCCAGGAACATCTGAACTGCTTGAAGCTGGTGGAGGAGCACCTCTGTGCCTATTTCCACCTAGAAAAAGCAGATTTAGCTGATAGCTGCTCTAAGGGGAAGGCCTGCAACATCCAGCCACCACCCTCCCCGGGCTCGCCATCACCTCGGACAGAGCACAGCTCAGACGACTTACGCACAGGGCATTTCCAGTACATCCAGGACTCAGGTGAATATACGTGCAATATCTATTCATGTCATGCAAAATACATTTGTTCCAGGTTGCTACAGGTAAAATACTGGTTATAGCAATTAAAACCACATTTAACACAACAGCTGCTCAGAGATTGAACTGCATAATCCACAATTTGGAGTACAGTTAAAATTATAACTGTTATGAATAAATGCTCCCACTTATGTCTTGAAAGGTTTTCCCCCTTCGGATGAATAGTAGCCACGGTCAATTATTTATAAATTCGTACTTCTGGGTAGGAAAGCTAAAAAAGAGGCTTTGTGACAAAGTGAGATGTCACTTAAAATACACATCAGTTCTGTTCAAAGTCAGATCAAAGCTGTCCGTGAAAAGAGGTTTCATCAAATATGTCTGCCTGTTTCCACTCTGAGTAGCGTGGTGTTTATTCCCCTTCTTTGTGCTTTGTGTGTGTTGTCCTTTGTCTGCGCACCCTGTCTTGCACTCAGACACACAACGCTGCAACATCGGGAACATTATACACAGAGGATCAAACTTCTCTCTGGCCTTAGACCAGCCGTCCACTCTGTCAGCTGTGGTTGAGTCTTTGTTTGTTGCACTGTTCCACTGGTCTTTGATCCACTTAATATTCTGGCCAAAGCAGGAGAACGTACAGTAGTGAGCTAGAACCAAGAGGGCAATCTGTCTGCAACGTGTTTGTCAGCAGCCAGAAGAATCTGGGAGTGGAGAACAGTGAGTGCCCCCCTGGACTGGATAGATAGAACAAACAGACATTTAAGAATAATGTTCCACGTTTCTGTAAGCTTACACAAACATGAAAGTGTCTTCTACTTTCATACAGCTAATGTCATATCCACCTCTCACTGTTCAACATAAAGGGGAAAATTTTTTACAAACACATTTAGCTGCAGTTAGAAAAAAAAATCAGTTTTGAAGCTCCAGGGGCTGAGCACTGAACGAGTTCTCTTGCTTGACTGTTTTTCTCAAATAAACATTTTTCCAAAGAACTTGAATCCCAAACAGCAGCCACAGCATAAGTCAAAACATCACTGAAGAGTTTAGGGCCAGCGTTATCCAGCCTTTGCAGGTGCTTGGCACGGTTCAATCAATGGCTGTTTACTCGACAGCAAAAATGTTTACTCAGTTGCTTTGTTTATGCACAGCTTCTTATGCACATAAACATTCGGAGAGCATGGAAACATCCACAGTGCTTTTTTTAGGCAATATTGTTTTGGAGGTTTCATATTCCATAATTCAAATAGCCATAAATATTTTGCAGCACTACAGATGTATGCCAACTAAGTTAGTCAAAGTCACATGCATGTGAAAGAAACATTTCATTTTTTAAAACCTTTTTCAGTTTTTGTATTTTTGTCTTCCATAAACATGCAAAATTGTATTGTACACGATATGTTTTGCTTTGCCTTTTCAGTTTTGCAGAGACTGCCTGGGCCG
Organism: Pholidichthys leucotaenia; assembly: GCA_020510985.1. Classification (NCBI taxonomy): domain Eukaryota; kingdom Metazoa; phylum Chordata; class Actinopteri; order Cichliformes; family Pholidichthyidae; genus Pholidichthys; species Pholidichthys leucotaenia. The sequence continues at coordinate 240,688,722 of CM035849.1, forward strand.
TACGAGGTGGTGTTCTACAGTGAGACAGACGACAGCCCTGGGGTGATGCTGTGGAGATACGCTGAACCCCGCGTCCTCACCTTTGTCAGGATTACACCTGTTCCTTTTAACACCACAGAAGACCCTGAGATCAGCACTGCTGATCTTGGAGATGCCCTGCAGGTAGAATTGAACAAGCACTCCCTCTTGTACAAACCCTGACAAAAATTATGGAATTGACCCTTTTGTGGGATGTTGATTTAACTGTATTTATTTTAGAGAAAAAAAAAATCACAGATATGACATGGAAATATTTTGCTGAACATTCTGGCCTGGGTTAAAGCATACCTTTAAAAAAAAATCACAATTACTTCTTGTGCACCCTAGCTATTATGCACAGCTTGAATTATTTGAGGCATGGGTTGTGCTGATGAAAACCAATATTCTGAGTCAAGTTCCAGCTTTTCCATATAGCAGCTGACAGATCACCTTTGCAGGATGGACCCTGTCATGGACCATTTTCTTCAATTTTCACATAAATTGATCAATCAGGACTGGTTGCTGGCCCTCTCATTGAGATGATACAGTGGATATAAAAAGTCTACACACCCCTGTTCAAATGCCAGGTTTTTATGATGTAAAAAATGAGACCAAGATAAATCATTTTAAAACTTTTTCCACCATTAATGTGACCTATAACCTGTCCAACCCAATTGAAAAACAAACTGAAATCGTTTAAGGGGAAAAATAAAAAACTTACAATAACCTGGTTACATAAATATGCACACCCTGTTATAACTGGGGTGGCTGTGTTCAGAATTAACCAGTCACATTCAAACTCATGTTAAATGGGAGTCAGCATACACCTGCTATCATTTAAAGTGCCTCTGATTAACCCCAAATAAAGTTCAACTGTTCTAGTAGGCTTTTCTTGACATTTTTGTAGTCACATTTTACAGTACAAGCCATGGTCTGCAGAGAGCTTCCAAAGCATCAGAGGGATCTCATTGTTCAAAGGTATCAGTCAGAAGAAGGGTACAAAATAATTTCCAAGGCATTAAATATACCATGGAACATCGTGAAGACAGTCATCATCAAGTGGAGAAAATATGACACAACAGTGACATTAACAAGAACTGGACGTCCCTCCAAAACTGATGAAAAGATGAGAAGAAAACTGGTCAGGGAGGCTGCCAAGAGGCAGACAGCAACATTGAAGGAGCTGCAGGAGTTTCTGACAAGTTCTGGCTGTTCAGTACATGTGACAACAATCTCCCGTCTAGGGTGGCAAGTAGGAAGCCTTATTTTACAAAGAAAAACATCCAAGCCCGGCTACATTTTGCAAAAACACATTTGAAATCTCCCAAACACGTGGTAAAATGTGTTACGGTTCGAGGAAAACAAGATTGAACTTTTTGGCCATAATTCCAAAAGGTATATTTGGCGCAAACACAACACTGCTCATCACCAAAAGAACACCATACCTACAGTGAAGCATGCTGGTGGCAGCATCATGCTTTGGGGCTGTTTTTCTTCAGCTGTAACTGGGGCCTTAGTCAAGGTGGAGGGAATTATGAACATTTCCAAATACCAGTCAGTGTTGGCACAAAACCTTCAGGCTTCTGCTAGAAAGCTGAAGATGAAGAGGAACTTCATCTTTCAGCACGACAATGACCCAAAGCACACATCCAAATCAACAAAAGAATGTCTTCACCAGAAAAAGATTAAGGTTTTTGAATGGCCCAGCCAGAGTCCAGACCTGAATCCGATCCAACATCTGTGGGGTGATCTGAAGAGGGCTGTGCACAGAAGATGCCCTTGCAATCTGACAGATTTGGAGCATTTTTCCAAAGAAGAGTGGACAAATATTGTCACATCAAGATGTGCCACGCTGATAGACTCCTACCCAAAAAGACTGAATGCTGTAATAAAAGCGAAAGGTGCTGCAACAAAGTATTAGATTAAGGGTGTGCATATTTATGCAACCAGGTTATTATAAGTTTTTTATTTTTCCCCTTAAAAGATTTCAGTTTGTTTTTCAATTGGGTTGTGCATGTTTTTGGTCACATTAATGGTGGAAAAAGTTTTGAAATGGTTTATCTTGGCCTCATTTCTTTACATCACAAAAACCTGGCATTTGAACAGGGGTGTGTAGACTTTTGATAACCACTGTATGTCTGTCCTAAGGATGCACTATATTAGATATTTTGCCAATCATCAATTTACTGATGAGGACCCTCAGTCAAGAGGGATGTCCGCTGCAACATCTCCACATAGCCAGCCACTGTTTGATGCCCCTGCACAAACTGCAGCGCCATTGTTCCATTAAAGAAGAAAAGCACCCCAGATCATGATGGAGCCTCCTCCACTGTGCCATGTAGAAAATATTTTATTTTTTCGCTTCTCACTTTGTTTAGGTAGTATTTTTTGACACATTGATTCCTGTAGGAATAATGCATAAAACTTCTAAAAATTTTTTTTAGGTATTTGTATGGGAGGTGTATAGCTACAGTATGTTTATGTAGAATATTAGAATTTAAGTCTTGGTTGAAGTTTGTGCTCTCTGAACACTTTCTATTTAAGTTTTATTGTGTAGTGAGCTGCTTCTTGGAAAATGTAAGACTGGAAGAGAATCCAAGGACTTGAGTGCTTCACATCACCTGCACCAAGGAGAAGTAAACATTATTAGAACTGGGCTCGGTGCCAGTGTGATTCCCCCGACATGAGTCATGAGAACTCCCATACCCTCTGTGTTATTGAATGACAGAGACCCCTGCTGTCCCTCCAAACATGTAATACATGGTCAGACAGCTGTGGAAGTCATCTCGCCTGTTCTGGTGTGAATAGCCAGGTGTCTCCAGGCCCAGATGAGGTTATATTTTGGCAAGCTGTAGCAGCTACCAAGGCCTTCAGGGCCTCAGTGGGGGACAGGACGTCCCACTTTTCCTCCTATCACTCATCCCCCGCCTCTCTGTCTAGCTTATCATTCACAAAGGAAGACTGCATCCAAAATCATTTTCTTTTACACATCCTCATATTTCTTGGACTTTTTCATGACACTTTCAGAAGAAAGAATTTTAAGTATACATTTAGGAATAACAATATGCACGTGACACATGTTTGTCACCATGTGTCCAAAGCTTAGCTCATTCAAGCTAGCTTTATTATGCCAGGTTTTATGTGCATTTCAGGTTTATTTGATTTTACACTAACTTATGTGAGAAACAGCTGGTCATTTATTTGTTTCTTGTTTGTTAATTTATCATCAAAAGCGGAACAAAATTGTGACCAAATATTATCAGTGCAACAGTTAAACATTTCCTGTGATGATTCAGGATGGCAAGTCAGGTGAAACAGGACTTATTATTGGTATTTATCAAAATTTATGTCATGATGTCAACCGTTTAAATATGCTGACATCAGTTGTGTCATGCTCCCAGCTTATTTAAAAGGATCTTTTAATTACACATTTAAGCCTGCTGGATTTGGTTTCCTCATCTCATCACTGTCATCTGCTACTTTCCTCCATCTGTAGCTGGCCTTTCTCATCATCTCTCATCATCCCTTTATCTGTTCATTCTTTCCTGGACTCCCACATCTCACCTACAGCACACATGCGGTGCTCAGTCTGTTTATGCATGTTCGTCCAGGAGAGGCAGGATTTTGGAAGGTGCTGCAAATGTCTGACTTCCAGCGACGCCTCACAACTGTAACCTCTGTAATGAACAAAACTTCAAGCAGTTCAGCTGATTGGCCTCATATTGGGTTACAGTGGAGAGAAGAGGGTCCTGCTGAGTGTAGAGAGCTGGGAGTTGAATGATGATGTGGAGGTGAACCGAGTTGGAATACAGAGAGAGTGGTTAATGGGAGTGGAGTAATGGGAAGTGAGAGTGAGAGAGGTCTTGAAATATGGAGATAGATGGGCGCAGAGGGAAATGGTGTCTTCAGCAATGCTTACAATACTTAAAGGCAACCAAGGGAGTATTGTGCTTGTGAATTAACAATTTGAAGCCTATAATTTTTTTCTGACCTGTTTTACAAGTTACGTCAAAATGCTAAATGTTCACAAGAAAAAAAAAACGGGAAGAAGACACCTGTTATGTGCTGAAATGAAAGAAGCAAGTTTTAGCACCAGTCTTATCACTGAAAAGGAAAAAAAAATGAAAACTTTATTCATCATCTGCAACCTGTGGTTTTGACAAAAAAACCCAAACTCACAATCTAACCAAAAAAGGTGCAAATTTACAAGAAAAAAACAACACAAATTTACTGTGAATTTAGCAAAATTGAGAGATTTTTTTTAAAGTTTTCAACAAAAGTCGTAGTCGCCATAGACATGTCTCTGATTTACAAGTACAAAGGTGCAAATTTAAAAAAAAAACAACAACTTTCAAATTTAAAAGTAAAACAAAGTCGCAAATTTATGTGAAATGTTCCAGATTTACAAGAAAAGGGTCAACAAATTATGAACGAAAAGTTGCAGATTTATAAGGAAGAAGGGATAAGAGATAAGGACCTGTACTTGTATAGTGCTTTTTCTAGTCTCAAAGACCACTCAAAAGAAGAAGTAGTCATGGATTCACATAAAATGGTCATAAATTTACAAGAAAGATGTCTGAAATCCCCCCCCCCCCCCAAAAAAAAGTGTCAGTTTTACTCATGGAGAAGCCACAAATTTGCAAGAAAATTGTTGGAAATGTAAAAGACATCATGCAAATTTGAACAGGAAAAAAATCTTATTACTGACATTGGCAGTTGCATTTATACTAACAGAAAAATCTCACAAATTCATCAAGAAAAAATAAAATTTCAACACGAAATGTCACAATGCTGTGAGATTCACAAGTAAAAAGATGGAAATTTACACAGAAAACAGTGGAAGTTCCAGGAAAAGTCACAAATTTGCAAGAAACCAGTGTCATCATTATCATCCGTATTTATTTTTGACAGAGCACAATTAGTCCCTCAACTGGGGTGGGTCCTGCTTGACTGCACTTCTCAGAGTCCCACTCCAGTGCTTCCTGTCCACTGATTCAACCTGGTCCAGTTGTAGCTTGATCTGCTTCATACGGACACCCTCCAGCCATGTCTTCTTCAGTCTTCCTCTTCCTTGACCTCTCCTACTACCAAGATTGACCTCCAGGACCTTCTTAATCCAACCAACACTCCTCTCCACTTGGCTGAACCAACGCAAACAGAGCGTGTGGAGCACATCCTCGAGGTCGTCCAGCTGAAGCCTAACCAGGAGTGCTTGCGAGCTGACCTCATCCTTAGTAGAGATGCCACACATCCAGCGGCTCATGGCCCTGCCATTCTGCCGCAAACGGTTAAGACAGGCGGCAGTCATGGTCCATGTCTCGCTGGCATGCAGCAACACACTCCTCATGCAGGAGTTGTGGATGTGGCCTTTAGATGTTGGTGGGAGCCAGCGGGTCTCGAGAATTGGGAGCACCTGCCTGAACTTGTTCCAGGCAGCCTGGCATCTCGTGATGGTGGTAAGCTCAGATCCACCACCAGCGAAGAGCATGTCACCCAGGTAGCAGAAAGATGCCACCACTTCCAGCTTGTCATCACTAACAACCATCTGTGTCATAGGTCGGCCACCGATTGGCCTGGTCTCCCCACGACAGTACTTACATCGGAAATCTTGGTCATATGCCTGGCCACCAGAGAGTCCACTGCACCTCTTGTGCACCCATCTCAAGCAGCCGCTGCAAAAGACGGAGCCATGGCCAGTGCCGGTAAGACACACAGCACATGGATACTTGCCGAACTTCTGGAGAACACCCAGGCCTGGGCCGGAGACCATAATCTTAGTCTTTCCCATGTTTACACGGAGTCCTTTGGCCTCCATGCCATTCTTCCAACAGACTAGCTTCACAAGCATCTCCTCCAGTGTCTCTGCGATGATGACCAGGTCATCGGCATACAGGATCTCCCAGGGAAAACCAGTACGGAACTCGTGAGACAGGGCCTCCAGAACAATGATGAAAAGCAGTGGGCTCAGACAGGAGCCCTGGTGCACGTCGACCTTGACTTCAAACTCCTTTCTCAGTCCATCACAAATGCGTACTCTGCTACTGGCGTACTGTCCTTTTGGTCTTTTTGAGTTATGGCACTATGTTTTTGCACTATATTTTGTTGTGTTAATGCTGTTTTTCACAGCAAAAGTTTTGTCTTAATTTGCACAATACTATGTAAAAGTTCAAACAGTTGATTGATTACCTACATCAGAAGACTCATTTTCATAGGATTTTCTGTAAAGTGAAGGTACTTGTCAAGTAATGTATTATATTTGGGGATTAATTGTGCTTACAGACAAGTGACATGTTTGAAACACAAAAATTGTTTTACTTTATTTTATCTTTCTATTATGAAGACACGATTTCTCTCGGTTGTAGCACAACACCAGCTGTTATTATTATAATAAAGGAGTGAAATTATTATTTTGAGTATATAGTCGTATAAATAGTATGTAATTTATCACAGCCATCAGGCACAGGACAAACTTGAAAATGGTCCTTGAGAGTGCTTGAATTTTTCAAGGTCAAATTCAAAAAGCGTTAAGCTTGATTGTGTGTTGATTGTCCCTACACTACCTGCTCATGGGCCAATGTTATTGTCATCCCTAATTTATTAGATTTCAGCCCTGTGACACAATTTTATGCTTTCCCTTTTACAAAACTTCCTCCAAGACCAGAAGAAGAGTCCTGCTAAACAGAACGGAAATGCAGCCATGAAATCCCAAAACATAGCAATGGGCTCAGTTTGCATTCCAAGGGAATTTCATTTACTGTACATTAAGACTCCACAGCGAGGGGAAGAGAGAGAGAGGGAGGGCGAGTCGGTCGTAATTTCTCAGGCCTCTAAAATTACTGTGTGGCTACGAGGATATGGAGGCTGATAGATTTTGGGGAATGGATAGTGAGAGGCAAAACGGAAAGCAGAAAACAGCGAGTGATGGTTAGCATTGAGCTTTCTGCCCATTCCTCTCTGTCATTTAGACAGGTGGACAGAAAATAGAAATGCATGCACAAAGTAAATTAAAAATGGTTTTCATCACATTGTGGGCCCCCTCCTCCCTTCTCGTTCTGTCACCCCGTCCCCTCCCTCCTTTTTCTTTGGTCCTACCCGACTGAATAGATGGGGGGGGGGGGGGGGGTTGCTCCAAGCCTCGCTGCTTGCATGTCCCCAGAGCAGATCATATTAACATTTTATAAAATCAAGATTTCCTGCATTTAAATAGTTGCGGTTTCCCAACTGGTTCCAGTATCTCGGAGGGGGAATTCAAACCTCCTTCCATTACTCAAAGTCAGATCGCTGCCCGTGCTGTTTTTGCATACAGTTCAAGGAGAGCGATGTCGTATGATTGGGGGGGGGGGGGGGTAGCAGAAACATGACGGATCCCTGATGGAGCGTCCTCAGGTTCCCACCTGTAGAGTGCCTAAGTGATGATGGGATAGGATGGTGACTCATTCTCACCTTCCTCCCACCATGTGGTCCACTCCTCTGAATCATAAGCAGGTGTTCTCAACACTCCTTTTTCTTCGTCTCTCTTGTTCGTCTTTTTCCCTCGTTTGGCCTCTCCACAAGGTTCCAAAGCCTGAGAAACATGGAATAAACACAGGGTCTATGATTCAGCCTGACCCCAGCTCCAGGGAGCACGGAGTAGGAGATGGAGCAGAGAGGAAAAACCTTATTATGATTCAACATTTGAAATCAGTGGTAACACTTTCTGCTCTTCCACACACGCCGGCTCTCCTCAAAAAGGTGAACATGCAAGTGGACGATCAGCTCAGATGGCTCGGGTTTGTCCAGGCAAACGTCATGCCATCTGCTGCCCTGCTGTTGCATCCATGCGTGGCACTGTGGGATTGCCTTTCATGGCCCAGTAGCCCTTTGTTCTGCCATCATGGTCCTGCTTTGGCCTGCAACCAGTATCATAAAAGCTCTGTGGCCTAAAATGAACCAGCAACCTTTGCTGGTAACCACTTCTGCAGCTGTTGTTTCTGTCATGGCTATTGTTATGAGAAACGCAGGTCCAGCACCAGCCTCACATCCACAACACACCCTGTTTTGTTTTTTTTTTATTATTATTGATGGGCCCTGTTGCTCCAATTAGTAGAAATATGCAACATTTTTCAAGGGTGGTGTGAGATGGGAATGTAACACACTGAACCTTAAAGAGCGAGATAGTATTTTGGCCAAGATAATTATTATTGTAGTGGGACCGCACTCAAATAGACCCGCATTAGTCACAGCTAATGCATTAGAAAAATAAAAAGAATATTAATGTGGTTAATTTGCTCTGGACCTTTTTTTTAACACCTCGTCCAGCAATAACTCCAGTCCCCCTTAAAAGTTTTGGCATTCTCGACCACAAAAAAAATGCAGGCACGAAGCTCTCTGCATGGGCTTATTCCTGATTTTCCACACTGATTAATGTTAACATATATTAGCCCACCTGAGACAGCACAGCAGGAGTCATTTTCAGAACAATTTTCATTACATCTCCTGAATAAACATTTGCTCAAGCCGATGTCAATTCAATTTGTCTGCTGGCTGATAAGAGGTAGCTAGCGGTGGAATTTTTAGGCATATATGCATCGGTGCAATAACAAAAGACCTAATGGCAGTGTTGATATTGCTAATAAAAGTAATGGCAGGCAGGACTGTGGATGTCAGCAGCCTTGACCTCGGAGTGAGCTGAGGGAGTCTTCAGTTGCAGAGACATATTTGTAATTTAGCACAGATCACACCTGGGCTGGTGATGGAAATTGACGTAATTTCTGCATGTTGTGGGTTTTTGTTGGGTTTTTTTTGCTTCAGTTTGCCTGCCTTTGGTTAATCTCGTGAATTTAACTGAATTTATGAATGTTCAGAAAAGTACATTCTTGGGAAAATAGCTGGTTGGCAGACATGGAGGTTAGTGACAGGGGTGGAAATCAGATCCATATATAAAATACGCTGCCAGAACTCGTGAGTGTACACATATTTGTAAATAGTTTTTTATATTTAACGACTTAAATATTCCTGAATGTAGCTTTTCAGACATTTGAACCAAACCATAATGGAAGCGTAATTCAGAAATGAAGATAAAATATTAGATAGTCCCATACTTCATAGTTTGCCAGGCGTTCAGCTGCCAGGCCGACTTCATGGAGCGCTGGAGGAAAACACAGATTGGACCCATCCAGCCAAGGGAATGTCAGCTATTTTGGGTTCCATTTTGTTTATCAGATAAGGTACACACACAATCAGGCAGCAGAAACTGACGCTGCCCAGACCGTCTAATGGGCTCACATCCACGCACCTGTGTATACACGTATGTATACATGCATATTGTCTTTCATAGTATGTGCAATTATGCAGTTTTCCTTTTGAACACATATACACAATCCGTTTGACGTATACACAGGTGCCTTTTTCTCCCGAATGCAAGTGCCAGATGTCTGTCGGAGATGTCAAAAGACATATTTTCTTCTACAGTACTTTTTTTTTTTTTTTTTTTTTTTTTGGAAATGGTTATCGATTTCATCTCAGCCGTCCTCCAAGGCCGGGACCACAAGTCAAACGGAACATGACGCACATTCAACCATGCAAGTGTATTCCACCGTACCATATATGTGCCTCAGATATCCCATTCTGAATGCCGTCATGTGGATATAATATCACAGGTGAAAAAAAAAATGTGCTTGGAGTTTAGCTACGCCACTCTGGGCAACTCTCACTGGAGGTTCAGTGAGTTTCCGCTCCAGTGGCTCAGCGCTGGGGCTGCAGGTGCAACACTCTGTCATGTACAATTACGGGGAGTTGATTCCAGGAAAGGCCTTTGTGACGTTTATTACATGATGTAAGCGGCAGTTACCTCATTCATTCTTTTGTAACAGCACAGCCCCACACACGTAAACAACCCGATGCACCTGCACACACGGATGCACTCACTGACACACTAAAGGCAAACATGCACATACACAGGGCCGCATTCATGTGGAACGGCTCAGAAATTTTTTTCTGCCGTGTTCCTGCCACTGCTGATCCATCAGCATCCGAATGGTGCAGGTGGGCGAGGAAACTGGAGAGCTATTTCTAGTTAACGAAGGGGCACCAGAAACATTTCTGTTACCGTGGCCACAGAGTGAGAGCTGTGAATGGAGCCCTGCCAGTCATCACATCACTGGTTCCCAGTGTGAAAAGGTTCATATAACCTTGTTGTAACTCGGTATGAGGAATCGCCTCGGGATGCTGATGGCTGTCTTGTAGTCGGGCGTTTGGTTATGCTGCGGTCGTGCCGTGTTGTTATGGAGATGAGCTGCCGTCTCGTTGGTGGTCTGCGGTCAAAGCGCTGTCATTTTTTCCGACTAGACGAGAAATTAAAGGTCGGTTTTGTCTGAAGTGAGTAAAATTCAAGGTTGTAATGAGGACGTCATAAACAGAAAACTGCTGGCTCTTTTGTTCTCTGCAGCAGGGATTCCCCTCTCTTTTAAGGGTCAGTGAAGTATCAACAATTGATCATTAGCAGACTGCTGCAGTTGCTGCTTGTGTAACTGGGGATCTACTGAGCTGAAGTACCTGTTGGACAAAAACAAAGCCTTACAGTGATCCTAGAGCCCGTGAGTAATCAGGCTTTCATCAAAGGGCTCCTTTATTCTGTTTGTACAATAACATTTGGAAACTTGATATCCCCTACAAAAAAAATGAAGCAAACTGATGTACGAAGGTGAGCACTGAGGATTGTCTTTCAAAAGAGCAAAAAGGTGCACAGTGTGGATTGTGCACTTTTGCTTTGTGAGCTTGCAGAGTGGGTTGTGTTTGCCCAAATATGAAGAATACTGAGTGGACAAGATGCAAAATCATGAATTGAGAAAACACAATATGACTTATCAAGCCTGAAAAAAATGCATGTGGGTGTTTTTGTTTTGTTTAAAGTGACACTCCGCCTTCTTGTTAACACGTCTGCAATATGTTTTTTATGACTCACAAGACATCAAGCGTGAAATCACTCAAATGTGTTGTGTCTGTGGGTTTTTTGCTGACGTTTCAGTTAAGCTCCGCCCCTTGGTAAAAAGCAAGCTTCGACTGACCTGTTATAATTACATCTTTAGCTCCGCCCTCTTCCCCTGAGGGCAGAACTAAGGGCAGTTAGCATTTTTGGACAGCTGCTTACTTTGAGAACTTGACCCATATTGAGATGGGTTTTACCTTTAAGCTGCTTTTAAGGAGCGATGCAGTTTCATTACCCTGGGCCACCATACATACAACTAGGCATGTCCAGTTTTTTTTTTAATCACAGGATTTATTCTGTTTAATGTAACACTAACCACCATTAGCCTTTAATGTGCTTTGGCAGACAGATCTATTTTTTTTTTCTATCCCTCAGTGATCTCCACCCCTGTGTAAAAGCTGTTCTCGGCCTTCTGGAAATGTTTCTTCTACAGGGAGAAGACCCAGAGGCTCTCTGTCACCCAAGAAATGCTTAGCAGTCTCCATGGTCACCCAAGGAACTCTCAATGATCCCTCAGTGATCTCTCCTGGTCTTTCAGGGATCTCTCCTGGTCACTCAGTGATCTCTCAAGGATCTTTCGAAGATCTCTATAGATCTCCATGAAAATCTTACAACAGTCTCTCAAACATTTACACAGAAACAGCTTTTTTTTAGTCTTTAGGAGATTGTTCAGTGATCAGATCAATTTTTAATCTCTCATTGGTCTCTCAGTGATCTCTGTGCAGTGTAAAGGGGCCGTAAGTCATTGAGGAAGCATATCATTGAGCACCTCACAAATCCTCAGCCACTGACTTCCAAAGGATAGACTGTTGTGTTCCACCCACCTTCCCCACACTCGTAACATATCTCCTCTTCTTCTTTTCATGTGCTATGATGACCCCCCCCCCCCCCCGCCCTCATGGTAATGTCAGCTTGACCAGCAGTACTGGTTTTTGAGCTGTAGCCCACAGCACCCTGTTTGGTTACAGCGTGGCACAGCAGGTCAATGCTGGGAAATGCAGCTGCCTGCCCAAATCCACTTCCATCCTTGCGTTGGAGGATGGGTCTTCTGTTCTTCTCATTTAATAATAATAATAATAATGCATCAGCTTTTCATAGATGCCCAAAGATGCTTTACAATTGATACATTATTCATTCACTCCATAGACAATGGTAGTGGTAAGCTACTACTGTAGCCACAGTTGCCCTGGGGAAGACTGACAGAAACGTGGCTGCTGATCCACGCCAATGGCCTCTCTGGCCACTATCGAACATTTATACACATTAGGGATGCAAGTTATCAATTAATTCATCTTATCGATCAATTAACGATTAATTGATAATCAACATTTTTACTGAGAACCTGAATTTCCCTCTGTACAATACGGTCTATCTTTAACATAAAAAAAAGTTGCTGTTTTTTCATATACTGAATAAAACATGAACATCATATTCCTCAACGGTTTATTGCACCATCTGCATTTTTTTTACTACAGACAATGACATTTTTTGTAGTTAATAATAATAATTATTATTATTATTGCGGGCAGCACGGTGGTGCAGTGGTTAGCACTGTTGCCTTGCAGCTAGAAGGTTCCAGGTTCGAATCCCCAGGTTGGCAGGGGTTGGAATCTTTCTGTGTGGAGTTTGCATGTTCTCCCTGTGCTGCGTGGGTTTACTCCGGGGGCTCCGGTTTCCTCCCACAATCCAAAGACATGCATGTTAGGTTAACTGGCTGTTCTAAATTGACCCTAGATATCTGTTTCCTATAGGCCCTTAGAATAGAGGGTTAGTATTAGTGAAAGCGCTTTGAGTGGTCTTTGTGACTAGAAAAGCGCTATATAAGTGCAGGTTAGTTAGTAGTTAGTAGTTTAATGTTGCACTGTACAGTATAGTGTGTACTATGTGCTGGTACATCTCAGTAAATTACAAATGTCATGATTTTTTATTTATTTTCAAAACTACTACCAATATCATAAAATGTATCTTTTTTAGTTATATAATAAAAAAGAATTTCACATTCTAACTGGCTGAGATGCACTGGTAGACTGTTTTAACAGGAAAATAAATTGTGAGCTGCTTCATTTGTTTTATTTTACTTTATTTGTTGTAATCTATTCTTAACTTGTTTTATTTTATCACTGTAAATTTTCCGTTTTATTTCATGTAATGCACTTTGTGACTTTTTTCTGTGAAAAGTGCTATACAAATAAAGTTATTATGATTATTATCTGTTGTATGTTAAACATGATCACAGTACCCAGCAATCTAGGCAAACCCAGTATGATCTGAACTCCCTCTGTTGTCTATTACCTCAGTGGCAACTTGAGTCCAGTCTGCTTTCCCGTCTAGTGGCAGGTTGAAGGGAGGCAGTGGGGATAGGTTTTTGCATTTGTGTAGCCCGCTGCAGTCCGTTTCTCCGCCCTGTTGATTTGATGGGTGGACACTGGAACGTACCATTGGAACTTGTGGCTCTCCAACGTAACCCAGGAGGGTGTTTTTTTGTTCTGCACAGCGCAGGTGCTCTGGGGGCTTAGTGTCGTCTTCTGCTTTTTCGGCTGAAATGCAGCAGTGGGTGACTGTGTGCGTCCCCACCTGGACAGCGAAGCCACTACATTTCATAGAACAAGCTCCCATTGAAAAGGACTGCTGAGTTATCAGTTAATTGACAACTAATATAATTTAGTTGATTAAATTCTTATTGACAATTAATCAAAAGTCAATTAATTATTAACATCCCTAATACACATTCATACCCAGTGTCATGGACACTGGAGGCAAGGTGGGTAAAGTGTCCTGCCCAGGGACACAACGGCAGGATGTCTGGGGAGAGCGGGATTTGAACCACCAACCCTCCGGTTATTAGACGACCTGCTCTGAGCCGCTGCCGCCCTTTGTTGGTTTCCCACATCTAACCTTTAACTGTTAATGAATTGTAGTGCACATTTTTCACATTGAATCTAGAACATGGAAGAATGAAACCACTGCACCGGTTTAGAACTTTGTTTGCTGTAGCGTATTTTATATTTTCATTTCTGCTGCTTGCACACAAATCTGAATGCAGTCAACAATTTTGTTCTCTTCTTTCTTGTTACCTGAAATCATCTAATTTCCAGCTGCTGCATGTTTTTGATTGTTATGCTTTAATTTTTTTCTGTCTGTGCTTTCAGGTCCCGTGCAGTCTGGAGTACTGGGATGAGCTCCAGCAGGCCTTTGTCCCATATCGGGAGTTCAGCCTGTCAGAAAGTAGCGCCTGCCAGCTGCAGCTGCCCAGCCTCAGCCTCACAGAGCAGCAGAAGGAGCTGGTAGCCTCAGACCTGTGGAGGATCGTGCTCAATAACGCGGCAGAGGGAGGAGATGAGCAGAGGTGAGGGAGGAACAGAAATCTACATTTTCCTTTGATGCATGCGTCCACACTCCTTAGTCTGTTTATGAGAGAGTGTGTTTAGGCCTACGCACCAGTGTGTGCATGGATCTGGTGCCGTCCAGTTTTGAGGAAAAACAGGGAGAGTGCACCCAGACCGTGAGCACAAAGAGCTAGAATGTGTCCCTCGCCCCACATCTGGCGTGCAGGAGCTGGGAGCGGGCTTGGAAGGCATTCAGATCGGCCTAATGAGATTTCCCAGCACACCAAGTGCCTGTCAGGGCCCATCCGGATTCCTTCCTGCTTACCTTGAGTGTATCTAATCGAGGCGAAGCTCACGGGAAACGGGAAGAGTCAACCCCCCCCACACACACACTTGGGTTGGCCCGTAAGTTCTTAGGCCTGGCCCAGGCCTGGGTTGGGCTGAGATGGGATGGGGATGGATTGGAGTGGTAACACCTCGGAGAGCATGCCGTTCCTCCCTACTTCTCACTGCCATGGCTCCTCTTTATCTCTGTCATGTCTCAGTGAAAACTCCACTCATCATCAGGCTCTCACCTCTGTTTAGCTTCGCTTTTTATCGTCGCTACTTCTTAACTTTTTCTTGTTGTTTTTTTCATTTCACTCCTTTTTTTTTCCTTCTTTGAGGAACTGAGGGGGGCTTTAGTGGAAGAGAACTGCCCAGCCCACATTCTGTGTGGTTAGAGAGACTCAGAAATGCAAAAGGGAGGAATAAGAAAAAAAAAAAGCTCTTGAGGACCAGATACATTGTAAAGCTAAACATACATCTGCATGTCATTATAATCATACTCCAAACATTACATTTCCTTTATGTTTAAATTATTTGTCTTTTTTGATCAAAATTGATTCCCCTTTTCTTACTTCCCCCATTTCATCTGCCTTACTTTAGTCTCCAGCAGAAAAATAAGTCTGCAGCCCTGCCAACTGGAAGTAATGGAAATTGTCAACATATGATGCTTATCTTTTTAAACGGCACTCTGCTGCACCGGCATTTTTCAGGTCCTCAGCGTTTCCTGCTGGAATTTTTTATGGTGGATCATGGTAGCAGCAAATTACAGAGCAAATGGTCATTCACTTCAATTACCTTCCATTCAACATCATCAGCCATGACATGCAATTAATGTCTGCAGAGGAGCTCCACTGGAACCAGCAGCAGTAATAATGCAACTTAGTGAACGGCGTGCCTTTCTACATCGTTGTCTTTTTTTTAATTCTTTTTCTTTTTTTTTCTGGGTAACTGTAATGTTTGTGAAGAAAATCACATTTCTTGGGCACAAGAAAAAAGCTTTCAGATGCTAATAATAATAAACAGTGAGCAGTTTTAAGTGGTCGGTATTGTTGGGGAGCCCTTATTTTTATGATGGGGTCCCCCAGTGCACAGCGCTGCTCGCGGGACTCATTAGCTTTGTCATTTATACCTGTTTTCAATTAAACTCCTTTTAAATCACATTGTGATATTTAAAAATTAGCTCCAATAGCATCACCATGTGAAACACATTCTTGTTCACGGGGTGTCTACAGTTAACCCTTTAATCCACTGTGTCTTTCCTTCGAGCTCGGACAGTGACTGTGGCTCCCAGCTGCCGTGTGATCAGCTGGTGTCTCCGACGGCATTGGCCGCCTGTACCCGCGTGGACTCCTGCTTTGCCCCGTGGTTTGTTCCCTCCCTGGGTGTGTGCCTGCAACTAGCCCAACTGGAAATTCACCTCTGCAACCATCTAGAACAGCTAGGAACAGGTACGATGAAATTTGTGTGTGTGTGTGTTTACCAGAATATCTAAAAAAAAAAAGTTAGGGATAGGTTTTGATTAAATTTTCAGGAGATGTTGGAAAGAGCCAGTCAGTCTTCAGGAATGTTATTGTTGTTTTATTATACCCCGTGCCACAAAGTTGCAGAGGTTATGATGTTTTTGACCCATTCGTTTGACATTTTCTGCTGTTGCCAGTATAGCTTCTACATTTCTGATCAGATTGACTTCAATTTTATAATGAAGCTTTGATTCATCAATACCTGGGACAAGTTTGATTCTCTGATGCATCTAATCTGGGATTCCATTTTTTTTTTTTTAAATCCCCCACTGCTGGAAAACCAAAGGGGGTTTATGTTATGGGGATGCCCGTCTGTCCTGCTGGTTTTGTGAAATCAGCTCCTCCTACAGTTTTGTTGAAAATGTTTTGAAACTTGGTACCAGGGTTTGATATACACTGATGATGTGCATGTTGGGGTGGCAGTGACTCAGGAGGTACAGCAGGCCGTCCAATAATTGGAGGGTTGGCGTTTCGAATCCTGCTCCCCCCGCCCTGCCGTTGTGTCCTTGGGCAGGACACTTTACTCACCTTGCCTCCAGTGACTGTATGCGAATAAATGTTCGGTGGTGGTCTCACAGGCCGTTGACGTGGATTGGCAGTCACATTTCCATCAGTAGCTTTCCACGACTATTGTCTGTGGAGTGACTGAATAATAGACTCACTGTAAAGCATCTTTGGGTGTCATGAAAAGCACTATATGAATACAGGCCATAATAATTATTATTATTATTATTATTATTATTATATATTATTCGGTCTGCATCCAAGTTGTGCTCAAGGTCAAAAGTCAGGAGGTCTGGGCTCTTATGCAATTTCAGAAAAATCACTACTCCTTCTTGGCAATTGCCCCAATGGTCACCAAACTCACTCACAATGATCCTCAGCTATGTCTGCATCCAAGCAAAGATTTCACAAAAAAAACCTTCCTCCTCCTAGGCCTCTGACCTTGACCTTAAGCACGTCCTGGATTGGTCTGTATCTAGGCTGCATTTAAGGTCAAGGTCAATGATTAGGAGATCTGAACACTCTTGGGGTGGTTTTGTCAGGCCTGAATGAGCTACTCCATCATTGATGGTCAAAATGTTTTGAAACTTGGTACCAGGGTTTGATATACACTGATGATGCGCATGGAAAATTTGAAAACGGCACTTTAAATAAAACAGAGTCAGGAGATATTGCACTCACCTGTGTTCTTGTTTGGGGAGGGGTCATTTTATGTTTTTTATTCGACTGACTTCAAATTTATACAGTTTTAACTCATCAATACCTTGGACGGGTTCAATTTTCACATAGATCTAATGAGGCGTTCCATTTTTTTTTTGGTGGGGGGGGACTTTTTCAGTCCATTGATCAGTTATCATTAGGAGCTCCTGATATGGGGTTGCATGGTGAGTTTGCTCACTAAGATTCTTTCATATTAATAGCTATGGTGTGTCTGTCTCGCTGCTGCAGTTCCATCTCGGAAACTTCATCCATTCCTGCCAGACAGGAAGCTGCCTCAGGAACAGGAGTTCATGGTGATCGGTGTTCGGGACCCACAGATCTTCTTGCGCCAGTGGAGCAATGGACCACGTTGCTGTCAGGAGTTCATCTTCTCCACACAGCTAGACTGTAAGCTGCTGGAGTACCGAAACCTAACTCGGCTTCAGCTTCTCCACCCTTGTGTGCTACAGGTAGAACTATTTTTATAGGTTTTGTTTTTCTCTAAATAATTTAATTATTTAAACCATTCCTAACTGCATTTCATTTGAATTTCAGGGCCAAGCTGCAGCCACCCGCTGCCCCCAGAATTCCTCTTTGGACGTGAATGTGTTTGTAGAGCCAGTGTTCCTCAACATCAGCCAGTATGCTATCCACACTGTGGACACCGCCATGCACAGCTGGCAGCAGGTGAATGAAATGTTTACACTGCTACAACAGCACTACTATATATATATATATTATACACACACTCTGCAGTACAGTCATACAGAATATAACGTGACACAAGACCCTGCATTGTTGAGTCTGGTGTTTCTCATCTTCCCCTTGACAATACACCATAGATTCTCTGTGGGGTTTAGGTTGCGTGAGTTTGCTGGCCAGTCAAACACAGTGAAACCATGGTCATTAAACCAGGTATTGATACTTTTGGCAGTATGGGCAGGTGCCAAGTCCTGCTGGAGAATGAAATCAGCGTCTCCATAAAGCTTGTCAGCAGAGGGAAGCAGGAAATGTTCTAAAATTTCCTGGTAGATGACTGCACTGACATTGGACTTGATAAAACACAGTGGACCAACGCCAGCAGATGACATGACTCCCCAAATCAGGTGACAACTCCTGTCATGTGGAAATCAAAGTCCCAGAGTCTGGAGAAAGAATGGAGAGGCACAGAATCCAATTTGCTTGAGGTCCAGTGTGAAGTTCCCACTGTCAGTGATGACTAACATTTTGATGATATTCTAATTTTTTGAGATGCACCTGTAGAGATGCTGATTTGAGAAGAATTTTGAGTGGACACTTAATTTTTCCAGAGTTGAAAAACAATGATATCAACACGTCTCAAGGATGTAAGATGATAATTTTACTAAAAATGGCCAGAGAGACAGTCATTTCTGGTGAGAATAAACTATTACAGCATAAAAAAAGAACATTTCTGACTAGTTTTCAAATCAGTGAAATCAAAAGTACGATCAAATCTACTTGAGTAAAAGCACAGTTTTGTTTTCCTTTTGTACTCAGGTGAGGGTAAAAAGTATTCTACACTATAACTACTCATTAAAGTACAATTTTTGTGAAAAATTACTTGAGTACATGTATTTGAGTAAATGTAACTCGATACTACCCACTTCTGATCATGTATCAGTCACTGTGACAACAAAGATGTTTAAGGACCACTTCTGCACCTTTTCCCTTTGGAAAAAATTTATTGATTTTCTCTGATGATTTAATCTTTTTTTTATTATTATTTCACACCCACACACATGTACAGTTATTGTATTTGGGGCTCAGGGCCAGTCAGTCTGTAAAGGAAATCTTAAAAATGTATGGATGTTTGGAGAATATACTGAAAGACTGCCCTATTTCCCCAGATGGAGTATCAGTTAAACAAACTAACAACAAAGTGGGTTTCATGAGAAAGGTTTTTGGTTGGATGCCAGTGGTAATAAAATTTACAGGATGGAGCTGCCTCTCTGTTTGGTGTAAGCTGACTAAGAGTGTCTGTTCTTGGGCTCCTAGTGCTATGGCCCTCGTCATCTCTCAGTTCTCAGCTCTCAGCACTGCCTCTGGAAGCCAGATTATTTGTCTGTGAAGTGATGCCCATTAAAACATGGTAAAACTTGAGTGGTGACACCTGCCAAGACTTCATCTGGCCCTAGTTGTCCTTACACCCCCCCCCCCCCACACACACACACACACTGGTGTCTCTGGCTTTGCATGCTCTATCATGGCTCTGCTCAACTCAGCTGTGCTGACTCATATACTGGCCTCAGGAGACATGAGGTACTCTCGTTGGTTTTACATACATGCAGAAACTCTCTGCCAGGTGAAAGAAATAATAGGCTTTCTCTGTTTGTCTAGGAACAGCTGTGATATTCTACTTGCAGAAAATAAAATTTAACAACTTATATAGAAAATATAATGGTAAATGATTGTTCTGGCTGGCTGTTCAATATCTTTGTTTTCACTCGGTGCCATCACTGACTCATCACACTCATGCTTGACCCTTGGCTTTATTATTGTGTCGTTTAGCGCAGGCTTTTTAATGTTCCCCATTTTGGCTGATTATTTTAGTCATAAATAAGACTTAAGGGCACTGACAGTGTTATAATGAAAGGTCATATTGCAGCTTTGCTGAAGCGTTATAAACATGTTGGTATCCATGGTGGCCTTTTCCCAACATTCCATGCATGATTACTTGGGTTATTAGTTGGCCATGTGCTCTCAGACGCACCTCATTTGATATTGACTGTGTGAGTGTTGCCTTGGCCTGGCAGTTTAAAACCTCAAAGATGTAATATGTAAGAACACACACAATTGTTCACTTTAAAGGCTGACATTCT
Organism: Pholidichthys leucotaenia; assembly: GCA_020510985.1. Lineage (NCBI taxonomy): Eukaryota > Metazoa > Chordata > Actinopteri > Cichliformes > Pholidichthyidae > Pholidichthys > Pholidichthys leucotaenia. Next base: position 240,708,922 of record CM035849.1, read on the forward strand.
CACACTAGAGTACAACCCTGCAGCTGCACCGTCATGTTTACTGTTTTAGGATTGATTCCTTATATGATTAAGGCTGCTGCATTGTCTCTTTTGCTGTAAACAGCAGCAGTGTTGTATCTTGTACAGACCCTTTTAACTATCTCCAGCCTTCACCACTTTGCCGAACAGAAGGGGGGAAAATCTCACTATAATTATAAGGCAAATGTTCAGCATGTGGCTATGGTAGTTGTGGGGTTAGGGGTACAGAGGGGTCAAGTACAAAAGGCAGATTCTTTAGAAAATGCTCATCCATTTCAGAGGAAGTGAACACTACAATCATGGAACGTTGTTTCCTTTTGGGGGTTTTCACTGAAACCAAATGTTTTAGCTGGTGAGAAAAGCTGTATGGGTGCAATTTAGTATGAACTTGAATACAGTGGAGAAAATAAGTATTGAACACGTCAGCATTTTTCTTATTAAACATACAGTGGTGTGAAAAAGTGTTTGCCCCCTTCCTAATTTCTCATTTTTTTTGTATGTTTAAATGTTTCAGATCATCAAAGAAATTTAAATATTAGACAAAGATAACACAAGTAAACACAAAATGCAGTTTTTAAATGAAGGTGTTTATTATTAAGGGAGGAAAAAAATCCAATAACTGGTTGGGCCGCCCTTAGCAGCAACAACTGCAATCAAGCGTTTGCGATAACTGGCAATGAGTGTTTTTCCAGCACAATGAGTGGTTCAGTATCTAAAGACTTTTCAGTAAGCAACGGGGTGAAACAAGGGTGTGTGCTGGCACCTACACTCTTCTCGCTATATCTGGCAGCCATGCTTGAGGTGGCCTTCAAAGACTCTTCAGAAGGAGTATACATTCAAACAAGGAAAGAAGCAGACTTGTTCAGTGTGGCACAGTTTAAAGCCAAGAGTAAGACATCGATAAAGGTAGTAAGAGAAATGCTCTTTGCCAATGACAGTGCTCTAGTTGCACACAGTGTGGAAGATATGCAATCTTTAGTGGAGAAATTTGCAAGAGCAGCTAGCCAATTCAGCCTTCAAATCAACATCAAGAAGACAGAGTGCCTTTATCAACCACCAAAGTTCCAATTATCAACATCACTACCAGAAGAGATCAGCACTGGTGCAGAGCCACTAGTCAAGTGCAAGACTTTCAAGTATCTAGGGAATACTGTTTCAGGGAATGCTAGGCTGGAGGATGAACTATCTCTCAGAATGGGAAGAGCGAGCGCTGTGTTTGGAAACTTGAGGGAGAGACTGTGGAACAATCGACATGTGTCTATCCGTGTGAAATGCAAAGTGTACAGAGCGACAGTACTGGCTACTGTATTGTACGGTGCCGAAACTTGGACTGTCTACAGAGTGCAGGTGAAGAAACTCCACGTGTACATGATGAGACACCTTCGAGCCATAATGAACATCTCATGGAAAGACAAGATAACCAACATAGAAGTGTTGAAACGAGCTGGTCTACCATCAATGGAGGACATGCTAATACAGATGAACCTGAGATGTGTTGGACATGTTGAGAGGATGGACCACCAGCATCTCCCTCGACAGTTACTTTACTCACAGTTATGCGAGGGCAAACACAATCAGGGTAGACCAAGGCTCAGACTTAAAGACACTGTAAAAAGAAACTTGAAGACTTTGGACATAGACAGGAGTTCCTGGCAGCAGAAGGCTAAGGACAGAGCTGTGTGGAGGAATCTGATCAGACCTAAATGAAACAGTCATTGTTGCCCAGGACAGACTGCTATGATGATGATGATGATGGAGGAATTTTGGCCCACTCATCTTTGCAGAATTGTTGTAATTCAGCCACATTGGAGGGTTTTCAAGCATGAACCACCTTTTTAAGGTCATGCCACAGCATCTTAATTGGATTCAGGTCAGGACTTTGACTAAGCCACTCCAAAGTCTTCACTTGGATTTTCTGAAGCCATTCAGAGGTGGACTTGCTGGTGTGTTTTGGGTCATTGTCCTGCTGCAGAACCCAAGTACGCTTCAGCTTGAGGTCACAAACAGATGGCCGGACATTCTCCTTCAGGTTTTTTGGTAGACAGCAGAATTCATGGTTCCATTTACCACAGCAAGTTTTCCAGGTCCTGAAGCAGCAAAACAGCCCCAGACCATCATACTACCACCACCATATTTTACTGTTGGTATGATGTTCCTTTTCTGAAATGCTGTGTTACTTTTACGCTGGATGTAATGGGAACACACACCTTCCAAAAAGTTCAATTTTAGTCTCGTCAGTCCACAGAGTATTTTTCCAAAAGTCTTGTTGATCAAGATGTTTTCTGGCAAAACTGAGACTAGCCTTTATGTTCTTTTTACTCAGCAGTGGTTTTCCTCTTAGAACTGTGCCATGCAGGCCATTTTTGCCCAGTCTCTTTCTTATGGTGGAGTCATGAACACTGACCTTAACTGAGGCAAGTGAGGCTTGCAGTTCTTTGGATGTTGTTGTGGAGTCTTTTGTGACCTCTTGGATTAGTCGTCGCTGCGCTCTTGGGGTAATTGTGGTCGGCCGGCCACTCCTGGGAAAGTTCACCACTGTTCCATGTTTTCACCATTTGTGGATAATGGCTGTCACTGTGGTTCGCTGGAGTCCCAAAGCTTTAGAAATGGCTTTATAACCTTTTTCAGAGTGATAGGTCTCAATTACTTTCTCATTTGTTCCTGAATTTCTTTGGATTGCAGCATGAAGTCTAGCTTTTAAGGATCTTTTGGTCTACTTCACTTTGTCAGGCAGGTCCTATTTAAGTGATTTCTCGATTGAGAACAGGTGTGGCAGTAATCAGGCCCTGGTGTGGCCAGAGAAATTGAACTCGGCTTTCCAAAGATGTGATAAACCACAGTTAATTTATGTTTTAACATGGGGGGGGGGGGTGTCATTTTTTCACACAGTGCCATGTATGTTTGGATTTTTTTTTATCCTTAATAATAAACACCTTCATTTAAAAAACTGCATTTTGTATTTACTTGTGTTATTTTTGTCTGATTTTTAAATTTGTTTGATGATCTGAAACATTTAAGTGTGACAAACATAGAAAAAAATGAGAAATCAGGAAGGGGGCAAACACTTTTCACACTACTGTATTTCTGATGGAGCCATTGACCTGAGATTTTCAGTAGCAACCCAAGTAATCCATACATACAAGGAAATCAAGATGTTCACAAGACAAGTTATATTTAATAAAGTGGAATGACACAGGAAATAAGTATTGAACACGAAGAAAAAGCGGTGCAAAAAAGCATAGAAAGCCAAGAAACCAGCTGAAATCCATCAGAATTTAGGAAGCCATCCCATCCCCCATCATTGCAAATTAATTTCAGCTGGTTAAGTCCTGACTGATAGCCTTTAATAAGGTCTGCAATATCAGATTGTCGCACCACAAAGAACTCACAATGGGCAGATGCAAAGAGCTCTCTGTAGACCTTCGCAACCTTATTGTTGCAAAACATAATGATGGCATTGGTTACAGGTGCATTTCTAAACTGCTGAATGTTCCAGTGAGCACTGTTGGAGCCATCATTCGGAAGTGGAAAGAATATCATTTTACCATAAACTGGCCACGACCAGGAGCTCCTCACAAGATTTCTGACAGAGGAGTCAAAAGAATTATCAGAAGAGTTATCCAAGAACCAAAGACCACTCGTGGAGAGCTCCAGAAAGACCTGGAGTTAGCAGGTACTGCTGTTTCAAAGAAAACAGTAAGTAATGCACTCAACTGACATGGGCTCTATGCCCGGTCACGTCACAAGACTCCATTGCTGAAGAAAAAGCATGTTGAAGCTCGTTTAAAGTTTACTGCACAACATTTGGGCAAGCCAATAAAATACTGGGAGAATATAGTCTTGTCAGATGAGACCAAAATTGAACTTTTTGGATGCCACAACACACAGCATGTTTGGAGGAGAAATGGCACTGCACATCAGCCCAAAAACACCATACCAACAGTTTAGTTTGGAGGTGGGAGCATGATGGTACAGTATGGGGGTATTTCAGCACATGGTCCAGGCAGACTTCATATAATTGAAGGAAAGATGAATTGACAAATGTACAGAGACATCCTTGATAAGACCCTGTTGCCATCTACCAAGATGCTGAAGATGAAACAAGGGTGGACATTTCAGCAAGGCAATGATCCCAAACACACTGTCAAGGAAACGCTCAAGTGGCTCTAGAGACGGAAAATAAAGCTACTAGAATGGCCCAGTCTGTCACCTGACCTGAATCCAATTGAAAATCTGTGGAAGGAACTGAAGATCACAGTTGATAGAAGACACCCACGGAACCTTAAAGATTTGAAAAGAGTCTGTGTGAAAGAATGGGCTAAAATCCCTCCTGAGCAATGCCTGCGCCTAGTTTCTCCATACAGGAGGCATCTGGAAGCTGTTATTACCAACAAAGGCTTTTCTACAAAATATTAAATGAATTTCACCAAGCGTGTTCAATACTTATTCCCTGTGTCATTCCACTTTATTAAATATAACTGTCATGTTCCGGGCTTTGATCTCAGGATCAAGCCCACACTTTGTTTATATTTTTTGTGTTTTTTTGTGATTTATTACTTGTACCACTGCCCTCTCTGTGTTGTCCTGCATGTTCATTGTCGTGCTTCATGTGCACTCCCTGTCTGTTTGTCTGTGTGGCCCCACCCATCCTGTGCTCCTCACCTGCAGCCACTTTCCTGATGCCCTTGATTGTGCCCACCTGTCTTGTGTTTGTTAATTACCTTGGTCTGTATATCCCTGTGTCAGGTGTGGCGTCATTGATGTTTCTTATGTGTCTGCCCGATCCTGAAAATGTCCTGCCTGAATCCTGTATTTGTTTCCAAATAAGCTCTGTTAGTCTGGTTTAAGTTCCGCTTTTCAGCCCACGTGCTGTTATTTATTTGCTTCAGTTTTTGTTAATAAAATATCATTATTGCATGTGATCCTGCCTGCGTCTGAGTCATCCATCACCCCTATCTTGACAATAACTTATTTTGTGAAAACAGTTGCCTTGATTTCTTTGTATATATGGATTACTTGGGTTGTTACTGATATCTGGTGAAAATCGGGTCAATGGCTCCATCAGAAGTATGTTTAATGAGAAAAATGTTGACATGTTCAGTGTTTATTTTCCCTGCTGTATGTTCATGTAGCTGTGGTCTAACAGAAGCTTTTTCTTTCTCAAGACGAGCTCTCACTTATTTTGTGTAGGTAGAAATTCACAGTAAAATACAATAAGAAGCTGTCAGAAAAGGATGTAACTTAACATGGGTAATTGTTTTAATGATTTTCATGTTTCCTGGTGTCAGCGCTGACAGGCTGGTCTGTTTTGATGCGGCCTGTGGGGTCACCATTGAAGTGAAGAGAAAAACTCTCAGCTCCCACACAATTGAAACCTCGTAAATGAGGTATAATCATAAGCTATAATGGCAGTAGCACCTCCAGATGGACAGTAATAAATAAAAAAATTAGAAATAGATTCTTTTTATGTACATGTGTTATTTACACTCATACTGTAGCCATAAGTTCTGCGAACATTGGACTAGTATTACCTGGGACCTGGCACAATTTAGAAATTATACAAGTGTGTGTGTTTTGTGTAGTGCATTCATTCACATGGGATAAACAAAGTCTGTGTTTCACTAGAATTTACTAACGTTAATCTCTACGAGGCATGTGGGAGGAAACCGGAGAAATCCCGGAGTAAACCCACGCAGAAAAAAACATGCAAGTTAGGTTAATTGGCATCAGAATCAGAATCAGAATCAGGTTTATTGCCATTGTTCATGTAGTACACAAACTAGGAATTTGTCTCGGTACAATGCTGCAACATTAAACATGATAAGAGAAATAAACTATACATGTAATAAAGTGTAGGATAAGATTAAGTGATACTGGTCAACAGTTAAAATATATATTAGCCAGCAGCAGATACTGTGGAGAACTATATAGTGCAGTCGGTAATGCAGGAAGAAAACAGTGATGATTGACATGAGTCTGGTTGAGCTGCTGTACATGGTGCACGAGAGTCACTTAGTGTTCAGCAGTCTAATGGCAGAGGGGAAGAAGCTGTTCATGTGACGGGAGGTTTTAGTCTGGATGGACCGAAGTCTTCTACCAGAGGGGAGGGGGGCAAACAGTACGTGACCAGGGTGTGAGGGATCGGCTATGATCCGGCCAGCACGCCTCCGGGTCCTGGAGATGTACAGATCCTGGAGAGATGGGAGCTTGCAGCCGATCACCTTCTCAGCAGTGCGCACGACGCGCTGCAGCCTTAGTCTGTCCCTGGCAGTGGCTCCTGCGTACCACACGGTTATGGAGGTGGTGAGGATGGACTCGATGATGGCTGTGTAGAACTGCACTAACATCTTGGTGGGTAGCTTGAGCTTCCTCAGCTGCCGCAGGAAGAACATCCTCTGCTGGGCTTTTTTGATGAGTGAGCTGATGGTCAGCTCCCATTTGAGGTCCCTGGTGATGGTAGTGCCTAGGAAGCGGAAGGAATCAGCAGTGGTGATGGGAGAGCCTGAGAGGGTGAGGGGGGGGCAGAGGAGTAGTGACTTTCCTGAAGTCTACAATCATCTCCACTGTCTTCAGAGCGTTCAGCTGCAGGTTGTTATTGCTGCACCAGGACGCCAGCTGGGCCACCTCTCTCCTGTAGGCGGACTCGTCGCCGTTGGAGATGAGCCCGATGAGGGTGGTGTCGTCCGCAAACTTGATCAACTTGACAGACTGGTGGCTGGAGGTGCAGGAGTTGGTGTAAAGGGAGAAGAGTAGGGGGGAAAGTACACAGCCCTGGGGTGATCCGGTGCTGATGCTAGTATAGTCTGAGACAGTCTTTCCCAGCCGCACATGCTGCCTCCGGTCCGTCAGGAAGTCGATGATCCACCTGCAGAGGGAGTCAGGCACGTTGAGCAGGGACAGCTTGTCCCGGAGCAGAGCGGGGCGGATGGTGTTGAATGCGGAGCTGAAGTCCACAAACAGGATCCTGGCGTAGCTTCCCGGGGAGTCCAGGTGCTGCAGGATGGAGTGGAGGGCCAGGTTGACTGCATCGTCTACAGACCTGTTGGCTCGGTAGGCAAACTGCAGCGGGTCCAGGAGAGGGGTGGTGATGGACTTGAGGTGGGACAGGACCAGGCGCTCAAAGGACTTCATGACTACAGAGGTGAGCGCTACAGGTCTGTAGTCATTAAGTCCAGTGATCCGTGGCTTCTTGGGGACAGGGATGATGGTGGAGGATTTGAGGCAGGATGGCACGTGGCATAACTTAAGGAACTGGGGATTCTAAATTGTCCTTAGGTGTGACTGTGAGAGTGAATGGTTGTCTGTCTCTCTGTGTTGGCCCTGCGATGGACTGGCGATCTGTCCAGGGTGGACCCTGCCTCTCGCCCAAAGATGCTGGGATAGGCTCCAGCCCCCCCGCGACCCGAGAAGGATTAAGCGGAAGAAGATGAATGAATGAATGAATCTCTACAAGGGCGGGGCTGAAAATTTCATAGGCTGAAAAGTTCATAGGCTGTAAAGTTCATCATGGCCAAATTTGACCAAATGTGGTTTATTTTTCAACATGGTCTCCCCTTCAGTGCACACACTTCTTCCATCGATGTTGCAGCACTTGGGTCCCTGCAGTTGAAAAATAAACCACATTTGGTTAAATTTGGCCACTATGAATTTTTCAGCCCACCCCCCCATAGATATAGTAGCTGTATTGATTAAAGACAGAGATGGTAATGTAATAAGTGAGGAGAGCGTGATTAGAAGATGGAAGGAGTACTCTGAGGAGCTGATGAAAAAAGAAAATGAGAGAGAAGAAGATGGATGAAGGAAATATGGTGAAACAAGAAGTACCGAGGATTAGCAAGGTGGAAGTGAGGGCAGCTGGATGAAGAGTGGAAAGATGGTTGGTCCAGATGACATACCTGTGGAGGTATGGAGATGATTAGGAGAGATGGCCATGGACTTTTAAACCAGATTGTTTAACACAATTTTGGAGATTGAGAGGATGCCTGAGGAGTGGAGAATAAGTGTCGTGATACCAATTTTCAAGTTTAAAGGTGACATGAAGAAATGTAGTAACTAGAGACAAAGGGCCCTATTTTGATCATCATCAGCAGACTTTTCTCCCAGAATTTCCACTGTACGCCAGTGTTTTTGTTAGTTTCTGTCAGCACATTGTCTGTTTTTTACGCTTTGCATCACACCATCTAATTACCAGTAGATAGTGCACCTGCTTTATTCTGGGAGGTGGAGGCTCATTTCAAAGAGGGGTGGCGGCGTGCAGTCTCATGCGCATCACTACTATGGGGCATTTCATGACACTCCTCTTTTGATCAGGCAAAAGAAGGTCTTGTCAGAAGCACATTAATACTATTTCAGTAGCAGGTTTTGAAATCACACAGCTCTGGAGCTCATGAGAAAACAGCAGATGCTGGGATTCTCGGTTACAAATGTGGACAAAATTGTTGGTACCCCTCTGTTAATGAAAGAAAAACCCACAATGGTCACAGAAATAACTTGAATCTGACAAAAGTAGTAATAAATAAAAATGCTATGAAAATTAACCAATGAAAATCAGACAATGCTTTTGAATTGTGGTTCAACAGAATTATTTTAAAAAACAAACTCATGAAACAGGCCTGGACAAAAATGATGGTACCATTAACTTAATATTTTGTTGCACAAGCTTTTGAGGCAATCACTGCAATCAAACGATTTCTGTAACTGTCAATGAGACTTCTGCACCTCTCAGCAGGTATTTTGGCCCACTCCTCATGAGCAACCTGCTCCAGTTGTCTCAGGTTTGAAGGGTGCCTTCTCCAGACAGCACGTTTCAGCTTCTTCCACAGATGTTCAATAGGATTTAGATCAGGGCTCATAGAAGGTCACTTTAGAATAGTCCAATGTTTGGCTCTTAGCCATTCTTGGGTGTTTTTAGCTGTGTGTTTTGGGTCATTATCCTGTTGCAAAACCCATGACCTGCGACTGAGACCAAGCTGTCTGACACTGGGCAACACATTTCTCTCTAGAATACCTTGATAGTCTTGAGATTTCATTGTACCCTGCACAGATTCAAGACACCCTGTGCCAGATGCAGCAAAGCAGCCCCACAACATAACAGAACCTCCTCCATGTCTCACAGTAGGGACAGTGTTCTTTTCTTGGTATGCTTCATTTTTGCATCTGTGAACATAGAGCTGATGTGCCTTGCCAAAAAGTTGCAGTTTTGTCTCGTCTGTCCATAGGACATTCTCCCAGAAGCTTTGTGGCTTGTCAACATGCAGTTTGGCAAATTCCAGTCTGGCTTTTTAAGATAAGATAAGATAAGATAAACCTTTATTAGTCCCACAATGGGGAAATTCCAGGATTGCAACAGCATAGGGATAGCAACACTCAGAGCAACAATCAGAAGGCAAGAAAAAACAACATCTAGTAAACATATGTCCATATTACTATAAATGTATATATATAGACACACAGTGCAGAGCATTATGGCTGGTGAATGTGCAGCAGAAAGTCTAAGCTCTCTCTCCGCGGATGCAGCGGGCCAGTTGGAAGTCTTTGGGCATGATGGTGACCCCCTTAGCGAAGAAGAGACCACCAGGTGGGCCTCGCTGGTCTCCTGCAGAGCCATGACGGCGAAGCTCAGGAAACGCAGGACGGTCTTGAAGTCCTGAGCGATCTCCCTCACCAGGCGCTGGACGGGCAGCTTACGGATGAGCAGCTCCGTGGATTTCTGGTAGTGACGGATCTCTCTCAGAGCCACGGGACTGTGACCTGTGACGGCGAGGCCTCTTCACTCTGCCGGTGGCCGGAGCGCCTCTCCGAGCAGCCCTGGTGGCAAGCTGTCTCCTGGGGTGTCAACAGTGGTGTCCTCCTTGGTCATCTCCCATGAAGTCCACTTTGGCTCAAACAACGACGGATGGTACGATCTGACACTGATGTACCTTGACCTTGGAGTTCATCATGAATGTGTTTAGAGGTTGTTCTGGGCTCTTTTGTTACCATTCGTATTTTCCATCTCCTCCTGTGGCCACGTCCAGGGAGGTTGGCTACAGTCCCGTGGATCTTAAATTTCTGAATAATATGTGCAACTGTAGTCACAGGAACATCAAGCTGCTTGGAGATGGTCTTGTAGCCTTTACCTTTAACATGCTTGTCTATAATTTTCTTTCTAATCTCCTGAGACAACACTCTCCTTTGCTTCCTCTGGTCCATGTTTAGTGTGGTACACACCATGTCACCAAACAGCACAGTGACTACTTGTCACCCTTTAAATAGGCCGACTGACTGATTACAAGCTTGTAGACACCTGTGATGTGAATTAGAGGAAACATCTTGGTTGAACATGTCCCTATAGTCACATTGTTTTCAGTCTTTTCTAGAGGTACCATCATTTTTGTCCAGGCCTGTTTCATGAGTTTGTTTTTTAAAGTAATTCCGTTGAACCACAATTCAAAAGCATTGTCTGATTTTCACTGGTTAATTTTCATAGAATTTATATTTATTACCACTTTTGTCAGACTCAAGTTATTTCTGTGACCATTGTGGGTTTTTTTTTTCATTAACAGAGGGGTACCAACAATTTTGTCCACGGCTGTATTTTAATGGAAAGAGTTAAGGGATAAGGGATAATGGCCTGCACTTATATAGCGCCCTTGTAGTCTCAAAGACCACTCAGAGCGCTTCACTAGTACTAACCCTCTATTCTAAGGGCCTAAGGAGACAGATACAGTGGGGCAAAAAAGTATTCAGTCAGCCACCAATTGTGTAAGTTCTCCCACTTAAAAGATGAGAGAGGTCTCCAATTTTCATCATAGGTATACCTCAGCTATGAGAGACAAAATGAGAAAAAAAAAATCCAGAAAATCACATTGAAGGATTTTTAATGAATTAATTGGTAAATTCCTCAGTAAAATAAGTATTTGGTCACCTACAAACAAGCAAGATTTCTGGCTCTCACAGACCTGTAACTTCTTCTTTAAGAGGCTCCTCTGTCCTCCATTCGTTACCTGTATTAATGGCACCTGTTTGAACTCGTTATCAGTATAAAAGACACCTGTCCACAACCTCAAACAGTCAGACTCCAAACTCCACTATGGCCAAGACCAAAGCGCTGTCAAAGGACACCAGAAACAAAATTGTAGACCTGCACCAGGCTGGGAAGACTGAATCTGCAATAGGTAAGCAGCTTAGTCTGAAGAAATCAACTGTGGAAGCAATTATTAGAAAATGGAAGACATACAAGACCATTGATAATCTCCCTCGATCTGGGGCTCCAAGCAAGATCTCACCCCGTGGGGTCAAAATTATCACGAGAACGGTGAGCAAAAATCCCAGAACCACACAGGGGGACCTAGTGAATGACCTGCAGAGAGCTGGAACCAAAGTAACAAAGGCTACATCAGAAACACACTACGCCGCCAGGGATTCAAATCCTGCAGTGCCAGACGTGTCCCCCTGCTTGAGCCAGTACATGTCCAGGCACGTCTGAAGTTTGCTAGAGAGCATTTGGATGATCCAGAAGAGGATTGGGAGAATGTCATATGGTCAGATGAAACCAAAATAGAACTTTTTGGTAAAAACTCAACTTGTCGTGTTTGGAGGAGAAAGAACACCATACCTACTGTGAAGCATGGGGGTGGAAACATCATACTTTGGGGCTGTTTTTCTGCAAAGGGACCAGGACGACTGATCCGTGTAAAGGAAAGAATGAATGGGGCCATGTATTGTGAGATTTTGAGTGAAAACCTCCTTCCACCAGCAAGGGCATTGGAGATGAAACGTGGCTGGGTCTTTCAGCATGACAATGATCCCAAACACACCGCCCGGGCAACGAAGGAGTGGCTTCGTCAGAAGAATTTCAAGGTCCTGGAGTGGCCTAGCCAGTCTCCAGATCGCAAACCCATAGAAAATCTTTGGAGGGAGAAAGTCTGTGGGCAACACAGAAAGTCTGTGTTGCCCAGCGACAGCCCCAAAACATCACTGCTCTAGAGGAGATCTGCATGGAGGAATGGGCCAAAATACCAACAACAGTGTGTGAAAACCTTGTGAAAACTTGCAGAAAACGTTTGACCTCTGTTATTGCCAACAAAGGGTATATAACAAAGTATTGAGATGAACTTTTGTTATTGTCCAAATACTTATTTTACTGAGGAATTTACCAATTAAGTCATTAAAAATCCTTCAATGTGATTTTCTGGATTTTTTTTTCTTATTTTGTCTCTCATAGTTGAGGTATACCTATGATGAAAATTGGAGACCTCTCTCATCTTTTAAGTGGGAGAACTTGCACAATTGGTGGCTGACTAAATACTTTTTTACCCCACTGTATCTGGGGACAATTTAGAACAACCAATTAACCTAACATGTATGTCTTTGGATTGTGGGAGGAAACCGGAGCCCCCGGAGTAAACCCATGCAGCACAGAGAGAACATGCAAACTCCACACAGAAAGGTCCCTACCCCTGCCAGCCTGGGGATTCAAACCTGGAACCTTCTAGCTGTTAGGCAACAGTGCTAACCACAGCACCACCATGCTGCAGTGGTTAGCAGTTGTAACAGTCATAATATAATCGCACATCATTTTATTTATATGATCACACACTAAATATTATATATAATAATATTTTTTTTTATTCCATCCACACTCATTTTAATTGCAGACTTACCATTGGAGTCTGTAGATTAGGCATTAATGTTGGATTTTTTTAGGGGAATGAATGAGCAAGGAGTGTGCAGCGTTTTACTTTTCACTGTAATTCCCCAGAGAGACAGGAGATGCGTCCACATCTGCCTCGGCCGTGCGCCCCTGGGTTTCCAGCCGGGCCAAAGCCTCCCACACCTCGCACAGTCATGATTCTCCCCCAGCAAGTCCCCTGGCTGTTATCTTTCAGCCCACAACAGGGGCCACTAAGAGCGGGCTCGCTTCGTGGCGGGGGTTGACGGGGTAATCATGTGAGATCTTCTTCCCTCCTGCCTGGGAGAAACTGGGACAGACAGCCTTAAACCTTGGCAGACCCCCGTACGAGACGAGGAAGACCCTTGGTTGGCGAAAGCAACAGGAGAGGGAACACTCCATCTCCCCATGGACCAGGAGCATCTTACACACCATTGTTAATGAAAGTTTATGAAAGTTTGTACAGGCATCATCCTCTTCTCCTGAAGTTTCAAACCCATTCATGTCTGTGTGTTGCATCCATGCACGCTACGTTAAACCATTCAGCTATTTTTTCAGCTCAGCATTCTTACCCATTTGTTCTCTCTAAAATAACTAACTGGGCATCAACTGTGATTGATATCTTCCTTATTACCAAGCAGCGTTATTATTGCATGCATTTTGGCTCACACGCGCAGGCTTTGGCCAGGGCAAAACCCATCTTAAGCCATCATGATCAGAGTTCAGTTTAGATAATGCACCGCTTTACATTAAAGGGATGAGCAGGAGTGCTTTGGATTGGATTATCCGAAACACATCTCTGAATAATTAGACCACCCTCTTTACACCATGCGCCCGGTGGAAAATTTGTTTCTGTGCTGTTGTGATAAGGAAATGAACTTGAAAATACCCATAAACGCATTCCGCATCAGTGACGACTGACTGACCGGCCGCATCCTTGTAATATGGCCCATAAAGTTCAGCCACACTATGGAGATATGGGAAAGAGTTGTTGAAGCCAGGTTAAGAAGAGAGGTGACAATCACTGAGCAGCAGTATGGTTTCATTCCAAGAAAGAGTACAACAGATGCAATGTTTGCTTTAAGAGTGTTGATGGAGAAGTATAGGAAAGGTCAGAAGGAGTTGTACTGTGTCTTTGTGGATCTAGAGAAAGCATATGATAGGTTGTCAAGAGAGGAAGTGTGGTACTGTATGAGGAAGTGGCAGAAAGTATGTGAGGATGTTGCAGGACGTGTACAGTATGAGGATAGCGAGACAGTGGTGAGGTGTGCTGTAGGAGTGACAGATGGATTCAAGGTGGGAGTGGGATTACATCAGGGATCAGCTCTGAGCCCCTTCTTGTTTGCCATGCTGATGGACAGGTTTACAGCCAAGATCAGGCAGGATTCTCCATGGACTATGATACAGTATTTGCAGATGACATTGTGGTCTGTAGTGAGAATAGGGAGCAGGTGGAAGAGAACCTGGATAGGTGGAGGTACACACTGGAGAGAAGACGAATGAAAGTCAGTAGAAGCAAGACAGAATACATGTATGTGAATGAGAGGGAGGCATATGTAAAGATGCAAGGAGAAGAGGTAATGATCGTAGATGAGAATGTCTCCTTCCTAGTCACTCCGCCTCCTGTCTTTATGACAGTGCCACCGCCTCCAAACCATACGTCATAGCAGGTCTCATCTTGTATATCTTTCGTTTCAGTCTAGCTGCTATCCTTGCCACAGATCACCCCTGACACTCCACCCACTCCACCCTGCCTGCACACTCTTCTTCACCTCTCTTTTGTGCATTTTCCATTGCATTGGATGGTTGACCCCAGGTATTTAAACTCATCTACCTTCTCTACCTCTACTCCTTGCATCTTCACCATTACACCTGCCTCTCAGGAAGTTAAAGCTTGGGCAGAAATGGGTTTTCCACATCGACAATGACCCTAAGCATATTGCCAGATTAGTTACAAAGTGAGCCCGGTGACATTCCACGTACCAAAAACCAGTTTAGCAAGCTTGGGATCAGTCCGCCAAGTTCTCCGCCTTTGACCGCCACCTAATCTACATAGCACTGGACCCCCATGATCCCTCCTGCAGGTGGTGAGCCCACTGGAGGGCGGACCCATGTAACTCCCTTGGGCTGAGCCCAGCCGGGTCCCATGGGTGGAAACCTGGCCACCAGACGCTAGCCTTCGAGCCCCTCCCCCAGGCCTGGCTCCAGGGTGGGGCCCCAGTAACCCCATACCGGGCGGGGTACACTGAATCCTTGATATAGAATTTATCATGAGAGTCTGTTGGATCGTTCTTAGTCTGGCCCTTCACCCAGGACCAGTTTGTCTTGGGTGACCCTATCAGAGGCAAATTGCCCTGGACAACATACAGTAGCTCCTGGGATCACTGGAGAACGCAAACCCCACCACCACGATAAGGTGACGATCCATGAGGGGGCCTCACCTCAACACACAGCTCCGGTTCCAGAACCAGTCTCCTGGAGAGGGGCTGGAGCCTGGCCTTTTCTGGAGTTGCCCTGGGCGAGAGGCGACGAGCAGGGGTGGGTATTCTTGTATCCCCCCACCTTGCTGCCTCTATATTGGAGTTTTCCCTGGTGGACAAAAGGGTTGCTTCCCTGCGCCTTCGAGTTGGGAAAAGGGTCCTGACCATCATTTGTGCCTATGCACCAAATGATGTTTCAGAGTACCCACCCTTTTTGGAGTCTTTGACTGGGGTGCTGGGGGTGCTCCTCTTGGAGACTCCATTGTCCTACTGGGGGATTTCAATGCGCACGTGGGCAACGACAGTGAAATCTGGAGGGGGGTGATTGGGAGGAACGGCCTGCCCGATCTGAACCTGAGTGGTGTTCAGTTATTGGACTTCTGTGCTAGCCACCCCATGGTTATGCTTGAACACCATGTTCAAGAATAAGGGTCCCCATATGTGCACCTGGCACCAGGACAGCCTAGGTCATCAGACCTGCGACCGTATGTCTTGGACACCCGGGTAAAGAGAGGTGCAGAGCTGTCAACTGATCACCACCTGGTGGTGAGTTGGATCCAATGGCAGGGGAGGAAGCCCTTCAGACCCGGCAGACCCAAACATATAGTGAGGGTGTGCTGGGAACGTCTGGCTGAGGCCCCTGTCCGGGAGGTCTTCAACTCCCACCTCCAGAAGAACTTCAACCACATTCCGAGGGAGTCTGGAGACATGGAGTCTGAATGGGCCATGTTCTCCACCTCTGTTGTTGAAGCGGCAGCCCAGAGCTGCGGCCGCAAGGTGGTTGGTGCATCTCGTGGTGGCAACCCCCGAACCAAATGGTGGACATCAGTGGTGAGGGGGGCCATTAAGCTGAAGAAGGAGTCCTATCAAACTTGGTTGGCTTGTGGGACTCCCGAAGCAGCTGAGGTGTACCGGCAGGCCAAGCGGAGTGCAGCTCGGGTGGTTGCTGAAGCAAAAACCCAGGTATGGGAGGAGTTCGGTGAGGCCATGGAACAAGACTTTCGGTCGGCCTCGAAGAGATTGTGGCAAAGTGTCCAGCGGCTCAGGAGGGGAAAGCAGCTCCCTGTCCACACTGTGTATGGTGCGGATGGGGCACTGTTGACTTCGACTGGGGATATCGTGGGGCGGTGGAAGGAATACTTCGAGGATCTCCTCAATCCCACTGACACGCCTTCCACAGAGGAAGCAGGGTTTGGCGACGAGGGGGATGACTCACCTATCACAGTGGCTGAGGTCGCCAAGGTGGTTAAAAATCTCCTTGGTGGCCGGGCCCCGGGGGTGGACGAGATTCGCCCTGAGTACCTCAAGGCCCTGGATGTTGTTGGGCTGTCATGGTTGACACGCCTCTGCAACATTGCGTGGAGGTCGGGGGCAGTGCCTTTGGCATGGCAAACCGGGGTGGTGGTTCCTCTCTTCAAAAAAGGGGACCGGAGGGTGTGCTCCAACTTTAGAGGGATCACACTCCTCAGCCTCCCTGGGAAGGTCTATGCCAAGGTACTGGAGAGGAGAGTCTGGCCGTTGGTCGAACCTCGGATTCAGGAGGAGCAATGTGGTTTTCGTCCTGGCCATGGCACATCGGACCAGCTCTTTACCCTCTCGAGAATTCTCGAGGGTTCGTGGGAGTTTGGCCAACCAGTTTACATGTGTTTTGTGGACTTGGAGAAGGCATTTGACCGCGTCCCTCGTGGTTTTTTGTGGGGGGTGCTTCGGGAGTATGGGGTATCGGGCTTGTTGTTACGAGCTATTCGGTCTCTGTACGACCGTTGTGAGAGTTTGGTTCGTATTGCCAACACTCGGTCGGAGTCATTCCCAGTGAGAGTTGGACTCCGCCAGGGCTGCCCTTTGTCACCGATCCTGTTCATAATTTTTATGGACAGGATTTCTAGGCACAGCCAGGGAATGGAGGGTGTCATGCTTGGTGACCACAGGATCTCATCTCTGTTGTTTGCAGATGATGTTGTCCTGTTGGCTTCATCCAGCAATGACCTACAGGTCTTGCTGGGACGGTTTGCCGCTGAGTGTGAAGCGGCTGGGATGAGAATCAGCACCTCCAAATCCGAGTCCATGGTCCTCAGCCGGAAAAAGGTGGATTGTCCTCTCTGGGTTGGGGACAGGCTCCTGCCCCAAGTGGAGGAGTTTAAGTATCTTGGGGTCTTGTTCACGAGTGAGGGGAAAATGGAGCGAGATTGACAGACGGATTGGAGCAGCATCTGCAGTGATGCGGACGTTGTACCGGTCTGTTGTGGTGAAGAGGGAGCTTAGTTCTGAGGCAAAGCTGTCGATTTACCAGTCAATCTATGTTCCTACTCTCACCTATGGTCACGAACTTTGGGTAATGACCGAAAGAACAAGATCGCGGATACAAGCGGCTGAAATGAGCTTTCTCCGTAGGATTGCTGGACTCACCCTCAGAGATAGGGTGAGGTGCTCAGTCATCCGGGAGAGGCTCAGAGTAGAACCGCTGCTCCTCCACATTGAAAGGAGTCAGTTGAGGTGGTATGGGCATCTGATTAGGATGCCTCCTGGACGCCTCCCACTTGAGGTGTTTCAGGCACGTCCCACTGGGAGGAGACCCCAGGGCAGACCCAGGACTCGGTGGAGAGACTATGTCTCCCAGCTGGTCTGGGAACGCCTTGGTATCCTCTCTGAAGAGCTGGAGCAGGTGGCTGGGGAGAGGGAAGTCTGGGCTTCTCTGCTTGAACTGCTGCCTCTGCGACCCGGACCTGCGGAAAAGCGGTAGAAGATGGATGGATGGATGGATAGTTACAAAGTGGTTTAAGTACAACAAAGTCACTGTTTTGAGGTGGCCATCACATAGCCCTGATCTCAGTCTCATAGAAAATTTGTGAACGAGCTAGGCAGCCTACAAACCTTACGCAGCTACATCGGTTCAATCAGGTGGAGTGGGCCAAAATTCCACCAAACCTCTCTGAGAAGCTTATGGAAGGATACCCAAAATGTTTGACCCAAGTCGTACATTTTAAAGGTAATGCTACCAAATACCAAGGAAATATATATAGACTTCTGACTTTGAAGAAAGTAATAAAAAAGTCTCTAAAAAATTATTTAGAAAATATCAAAGTTATTTAAGACATAGAAATAATTTTGGTAATCCTAACTGGCCTGAAACAGGAAAAGTTTAGTCTCATCTAATGTCGAACAGTGAAGAAAACAAATGTCTTTTTATACAGTGTATGTAAACTTCTGATTTCAGCTATATTTAATTCACCAGATTGGAGGCCTCCTGGTTTAATATGCAGTGTTAGATCTCTAATGAAGTATCCCTGACTGAATCAATATTGAACTGAATAGAAAATCAAGTTGAATCAGGGTGTTGTAAATTACAACTGAATCAATTCTGGAAATTACTGATGATACCCAGCCCTAGTAATTATTGGTATTTTTTAACATTTTAAAGTTGTTTAAAAAAAACAAAACTATGTACGTATAGATCCTTTCAAGGCAAATTGAATGAACTAATACGAAGCTTATCCCTGAGCAAGTTTCATCTCCCCTTTGGCTCTAACCTTCATTTTGGTCCTTTGAGAATAAGAGAGAATTAGCATGATAAACCAGAGCTGTTTTTAGAAAAAGAAACAACAATGCAGATGGATTTCTATTCTTTTTTTCTGCCTCTTCCCCTTGTACTCAATAGCCCCATATGGCTCCAACCTCAGTCTACCGCCACTGTAACCTCAGTTCTGTACCTCCATTCTGAGTTCTCAGTCCCCAGCCCCACTCTCAGCCCATAACCCCAGGGATGTGGCTTTGGTGGAAAGCCACACAAAAGCCCAGTAGTATTTACACACTCCACTTTCTCACAGAACATTCACAGACCGTTACATGTGCAATTGAGACAACAGGAATTTTCCTCCTGTTATGTTTTTAACTGTTCTGCCCATGTTTGAACGATTATCTGCTTTCATCTGCAGGAAGAAAGTGATATAGAGTTGTGTTCCTGGTTCTAGGATTTGAATGACGAATATATAGGTGTTTAGATCTTATTAGTGTTCCACTGGATCTTTTTAACAGGTTTAACTGTCACCTCTGTGGTGTCTTGTTTCCCATATTCTTTTTCCTCTCATGTGGGTGTCATTATTTACAATCCATTTTCCAGACATTTTTACTATACCTTGTGTTTATATGTGTCATTCTGCTGAGCAGTTCTTAGACTCTATTAAATCTAAAGTAATTGTATCTGTGGCAGATTAGGGGATTGGATACTTTGATGCCTACTAGCACACTGTTTGAAGAACTAGTTGTCATCTTGCTGTATTTAACACGATATATGTGTTGACTTTTTAAAAACCTTTTTTCTTAATATTTGCCTTCTTAAAATCCCCACACAGACAGGGAGTGGTTATGATTACTGGAGGAAATGCTTGTGATGTGTGTATCACGTTGCCTCGTGAATCCAAGGAGAAAGACGATACCATCAAAGAGCGGGTTTAGTGATGGCATCTTAAGATGGCAAGAGGAAGTTTGCAGTGTCACATTGGAAAGGGAGCACAGATAGTGTTCCCCTGTAAAACAAGAAATGGATCCGAGCCCACTCCTGCAGCTGTCTCATCTATATTTTGCCCTGGCTAGCTCTCCCTCACACACATTTATCATCAGGTGTTTTTAAAGGGTGTAAACTTTCCCATCCATTTTTAGCAGCATCAACTAACTCAGGACCCCGAACGTGCCTGACAGTCAAATGCTGAGCTTTTGCTGCCATTAACCCCACTCTGGCCACTTAAAAGCATAGAGCAGAATGGAGTCATTCTTTGTCAGGATAACTAAGTAGATTTTGAGCATTCATCTCAACTCAACTGTGGTCATGTGCATTTAGAGCTGAGGAGGAGAGTGGAGGAGAGATCCCAATAGAGCCTAAAAGCCTTTGGAAGGAGCTCGAGTAAAACCTGCACCCATGTGCTGACTATCCAGCTCACATCCACATTGCGCTGTGAAATTTTATACTTTAATTCATGAATGCAGAAGATTTGACACACTCAACTCAGTCTCTGTCAAACTACTGTTTTCATTAGCAATGCAGTGAGCTCTATTCTTATATGCAAGATGATGCATGAGGGGACAGCACCTCTGTATGATTCCCATAGAGCTAATATCTGTGAGGCTCTTGCATTCAATAGACAGAGATAGATAAATGAATAGATGTATGTACTTTATTGATCCCAAACTGGGAAATTAGT
This sequence comes from Pholidichthys leucotaenia, assembly GCA_020510985.1. Lineage (NCBI taxonomy): Eukaryota > Metazoa > Chordata > Actinopteri > Cichliformes > Pholidichthyidae > Pholidichthys > Pholidichthys leucotaenia. The sequence goes on from CM035849.1 coordinate 240,729,267, forward strand.
GTAACAGCAGCATGACACAGTAAGATGACCCAAACCAACAGAAATACACACAGCATAACAGAAAAGGAATTACCCAGGGAAGTAAAAATGCTTAGATAACTTTATATACTACATAGGCTACTACTAGGTTGAGTAGATGATGATCCTTATGAATCTATGGATAGTAACAACTGTACAAAGAAGGATTATGAGGTGCAGGGTGAAATGTGAGGTATCAGTTAGACTGTAAGGTCGTATGGCAGCATTGTTATGAACAAAATTCCACATTAGAGTGAGTTATTGTACAGTGAAATGGCATGTGACAGAAAAGATTTCTGGTACCTGACCATTCGGCAGCAGAGCTGTAGCAGTCTGCTGGAGAAAGTGCTCCGCTGTCTGTCCGGTGTGTGGTGGAGAGGGTGATCAGCATGGTCCATGATGGAGAACAGTTTGTTCAGTGCTGTAGGTGAGCCAGACACAGCCATATTGTTTTCTTATGACACAATGTAGTGATGACACTGACTAACAGGAACACACACTTGGTATGCTGCTTTATTCCAAATAATGAGAAGATGCTAAGAAAAAAAAAATCACACATAAAAACATAGCCTTTTTATCTCCTCACCAACCAACATTTTTATGCTCAAATTGAATGTGGAAAAATTACTAAAGAGACAGAATTCCTGGGGGGTCAGTTTGGGGTGCAAATCCATAACTGAGAATGGTCCAAACTGAATAGCTGTTAGGCTATGATATGACTCACTCGCTGTTGAGGTTATGGTGCTCCCACAGGTAATATCACTAATTTAACTCTCCTGCCGGTTGACAGCTACACCACCAAGATATACTTGTTAACAAATGTTAGTGCATAATATCAGAACCTATATATGGGCTTTTACACTTGCACATATATAACTAATATAGAGGGTTTGCACATTATTTCACGGAAGCAAAAGTCACTGAGTTGGAAAAAAAAAAAGAAGTGGCAGTGTTTAAAAAAGCACATCTGAAATGAGGATGACTGTATAAAAAGTACATAGCTTTAACAATGTTAAAGTATATGACCAAGTCTTCTGGGTCGCCCTCGGCATGCATCAGTAACTGAAAATAAACTGAATCTGATATTCATGCCCCCAAACCAGTGTAATCCTGCCCATGTCAGCAACAGTGGTGCTTGAAAGTTTGCGAACCCTTTAGAATTTTCTACATCTCTGCATAAATGTGACTTAAATCATCATTAGATTTTCACACAAGTCCTAAAAGTAGATTAAGAGAACTCAGTTAAATAAATGAAACAAAAATATTACTTTGTCATTTATTTATTGAGGAAAATCATCCAATATTATAAGTCTGTGAGTGGCAAAGGTTTTTGAACCTTTGATTTCAGTATCTTTGTGACCCCCTTCTGCAACTAAGCATTTCCAATAACTGTCAATCAGTACTACACATTGGCCTGGAGGAATTTTAGCCCATTCCTCCGTACAGAGCAGCGTCAACTCTGGGATGTTGGTGGGTTTCCTTGCATGAACTGCTCACTCCAGCTCCTTCCACAACGTCTCAGTTGGATTAAGGTCAGGACTTTGACTTGGCTATTCCAAAACATCAACTTTATTCTTCTTTCACCATTCTTTGGTAGAATGACTGTGTGTATTAGGATTGTTGTCTTGCTGCATGACCCACTTTCTCTTGAGATTCAGTTCATGGACAGATGTCCTGACATCTCATTCATTATTCCATCAATGATGGAAAGCAGTCCTGGCCCAGATGCAGCAAAAAAAGGCCCAAACTATAATGCTACCACCACCATGTTTCACACATGGGATGCGGTCTTCCTTTCTCCAAACACAACTCTTTTCATTCAAACCAAAAAGTTCTAATTTGATCACATCTGTCCACAAGCCATTTTTCCAGTAGCCTTTGGGCTTTGTCACGTGATCTTTAGCAAACTGCAGATGAGCAGTAATGTTCTTTTTGGAGAGTAGTGGCTTTCTTCTTGAAACCCTGCCATGCACACCACTGTTGTTCAGTGTTCTCCTGATGGTGGACTCATGAACATTAGCCAATGTGAGAGAGGCCTTCAGTTGCTTAGAAGTCACCCTGGGGTCCTTTGTGACTTCGCCGACTATTACATGCCTTGCTGTTGAACTGATCTTGATTGGTCGATCACTCCTGGGGAAGGTAACAATGTTCTTAAATTTCCTCCGTTTGTGCACAATCTGTTTTACTGTGGATTGGTGGAGTCCAAACTCTTTAGGGATGGTTTTGTAACCTTTTCCAGCCTGATGAGCGTCAGCAACCCTTTTTTCTGAGGTCCTCAGAAATCTGTTTTGTTCGTACCATGACACACTTCCACAAACATGTGCTGACACTTTGAAAGATCCGTGTTCTTTAAATAAAACAGGGTGCCCACTCATACCTGATTGTCATCCCATCGATTGAAAACACCTGACCTGAATGTTACCTTCAAATTACCCGCTAATCCTAGAGATTCACAAACTTTTGCCACTCACAGATGTGAAATATTGGATCATTTTCCTCAAATAAATGACCAAGTAAAATATTTTTATCTCATTTATTTATATATTTATTGTTCTCTTTATCTACTTTTAGGTCTTGTGTGAAAATCTGATGATGTTTTGGGGCATATTTATGCAGAAATGTAGAAAATTCTAAAGGGCTCACAAACTTTCAAGCACCAATGTATTTTTTTCCCTTAGTTAATAATCTGCAGTTTGTCCTTCAAGGTGTCAGTTTGCATTCCAAAAAAGTAAAAAAAAAACAACAATCAAAGTAAAGATAGAAACAAAACCAAGTTTACGTTGAAACCTAAAATGTTTTGGCAATTTGATGTCAAAATTTTGTGAAGTATCCTCAAATAGTATTGAGGTTACAGCATTACAGTAAACGTAGGTACTCCAATGCATAAAAATACAGGGCTACAGAGAACACACCGACATCACAACATGCTTTGAATGTGAACAAGAGTAACTAAACAATCCTTTAAAGCACCATGTTGAGTTAATTCCACAGTTAAACTATAAATTTGGGTGAACAGGTCAATCAAGGTGCTTGTGTAGTAATCATTATTGGAACCAGTGTATTATAGGGGCTACGGAAAATACATTAGCATTTCGAGGGCTGCGGTTATAGTCATAATGAATTGTAATACTGTATTTCTTTTAAGGAATAGTAATAAGCAAATATACACTTTGCAAATTATGTATTTTATAGTCCCGTTTGTTGCTATGGTTGAATGTGTGTTGTCTGCATTGTTTGTCAGAATATGTGTTTTTGGCTTGTGTTGTTGTTTAAATCGCTCCGCTTATATGTAACGTATTTTTTGTTCTTTAACCTGCCAAAGGGACTCCGAATGTAAATTAGCTGCAGCTAACTTTGGCACATTTATGTATGTTTTTTAACTGATGTCGATTTTTTTTTTTTTGTTGTTGTTTTTTTTTTTGTTACTTATTTGTACCTGTAGGTAGACTTGGTTTGCAGTCTGGTGACAAGCCACCGGCTGCTGGTCGCTGCGTGCGCGAGCGCCCTAAACCTACATGTTTTTGGTATGCGGGAGGAAACCGGAGAAATCCCGGAGTAAACCCACGCAACACGGGGAGAACATGCAAACTCCACACAGCTCACTGTTGGTCGGGGGCTGGGATCGAACCCACGACCTCATGATCCCCGCGATCCCCCGGCCGAGGGTAAAACTGTGCTGCCACAGTGCTAAACCACTGCGCCACCGTGCAGCCCTTAATTAACGTGTACTTTAACGTGTACTGTCCCTTTTAAATAAATAAATAAAAATATTACAATGGGTCATAACAGCTGCTGCACATAAATCATGTTAATGGTGTTTAACTTTAATTGACTGCTGATTTCTTAGATATACAATAGGGGCTACGGAGAATACAATATATTTCAAAGAACTATTTTGCGTGATTCCACATACAGTATTATTTATATCTACTATGCAATATCACAACAAGGTATTTCTTCATCGCATAGCCTACTCGTGTGAAATTGGGCTTATAGATATATCACTGTTATGGGTGAATAGAGAGGGAAAGCAATGGAATGGTTAAAAAATCATGGATTTGCATAACAAGAACAGATCATTTGAATAAGCTGACTGATTTGTACAGTCTGGTCATCCTGATGCATCTTCACCTGAAAATATCAAGATGTCTGTTATTGATCAGTTGTGAACATGCATATTTATTCAGTGAATCTATAAACAATACAGTTACAGTAAAGAGAAAGAGATATACAGAGGTCATCTTTCATAAAACCTTGTAAATGCGATACCTTGTGAATGAAATAATGTAGGCTTCATATCGATCCCATAGTTGCACCTGTATCAAATCTGGAACAATTCCACTTTCATGCCACTTTGCACAAAATTTCAGTCAGTGAATGCTCTTAATGCCAACAGGCTGAGGGGTACCACTGGCAGCCGCTAATATTTTCCTGTTTACCATCTATTCAACATCCACCTGACCACCTGCCCTCATCTCCTTTTTTACTCTCAGAACGAGAACCCAGAGGCCGAGGAGCTGCCCTACAGCCACTACGTGATTTGTAATGATACACATGAGACGCTGCGCTTTGGCCAAGTGGACACAGACGAAAACGTGCTGCTGGCCAGCCTCCACAGCCACCAGTACAGCTGGAGATCTCACAAGTCCCCTCAGGTAGCACACACACAAACACATGCAGTGTAAACAGTTTAGAGAATTTTTTAGCAAAAATTAAGAAAATTATTAATAAACATGTTTTCAGTAGGGTCTAACAAATAAAAAAAATTGTACTATTATGTTTGCGTTAGAATAAGCCATTGACATCTACATGGGGAGCAGGGCCCCTCTCTTGGAACTTGCTGTAATGCTTTAATGTTTTTATGTAAAGCACTTTGAATTGTCTTGTACACAAAATGTGCTATGCAAATAGACTTGCCTTGCCTTGCCTCTCATGGAGGCCGCTGTCTTCAACTGCTGTGTTTCTACAGAATAGATGGACTGCTGATCATTCCTGTTGCAATGATGAACTTCCTGTTAGAATACCTACCTGTAGCCCCATTGCATGCTGGCACAAAATGGGAACAAGTAAAGGAAGCTTTAATTCTGAAGTAGGAATATTGCGTAGGGCAGTGTTTTCTAACCGTGGTTCCCCAGAATGTTTAGAGTTCTGTGGGAAATTGTCTAATTTGACTTCTTAATTTGTCCAAAAAATTGCAAACCCATACACAACAATGTGGGCGCATGCGCACGCAGCGACCGGCAGCTGGTGAAAAAGTCCGTCGTCTGTGTGTCTGTTTTTACACACTTTAATGTGTTTTTAACGAAATTCTCTGTGTTGTTTCTGTCCTGGAATGTTTGTGGACTGTATGGCGAAGAGCTCCCTGGTTCCATCAATATGGATTTCCTCCTCTTTTTTGCACTGCTGATGTTTTTCCGCCGGCCCTGTGTCTCTGAGGTGAGAGCGATCGGCATCATGCCGGGCAGAATACAATACCCCAGGGATATGTTGCTGCATTTAAACACGGATGATGCAGTGTCTGTGATTGAGTCCATGCCGCAACTGCCGGACTTTATTTTGAGAGACGTTCATGGACACAGCGGTGAAAAGAGAGACAAGAGAAGGAAGCGCGGAAAGCGTGGAGGCGTGAAATTACAGCTGAGGAAACGTCAGTTTGGTAACATTCCTCTTCCTTCTATGATTTTTGGGAACGTACAATCTCTGAGGAACAAGGTGGATGAAATTCAAGGGAATGTATGCTACCAGAAGGACTTTAAGAACTGCTGTGTCATGGCTTATACCGAGTCTTGGCTTACTGCGCATGACTGGGACGCGGACCTGTGGATTGATGGCTTTGGAGCCCCACTCCGCTCTGATTGGCAGGAAGAGGTAACGGGGAAACGTCAGGGGGGCGGCATATGTTTATATATTAATAAGCAGTACTGCACATCTGTCACAGTCAGAGAGCGCATCTGTACACCCGATGTGGAGCTTCTGTTCGTATCACTACGTCCCTTTTACTTGCCTCGCGAGTTCCCCCAACTCTTTATCACAACTGTGTACATACACCCGAGGGCAGACCTTGACTCCGCCTCCAGCACCATCTTTGATGTGGTCCAGCGGCTGCAGTCAATTTCTCCAGAGGCGCCAAACTTTATTCTTGGGGATTTTAACCATGTTTCTTTAAAGAAGACACTTAAAAACTTTTATCAGTATGTCTCCTGCCCAACCAGGCGAAAAAAGACATTGGACCTGTGCTATGGATCCATAGAGAGGGCCTATAAATCACTCCCCCTTCCTCCTTTAGGATCCTCAGATCACAATTGTGAACATTTGCTGCCCACATATAAAACTGCTCTCAAAAGAGGCAAGGTGGAGACCAGAGACACTGATGTGTGGACAGAGGATTCAGTGCACAGCCTCCAGGAATGCTTTAACCGTACAGACTGGGAGATGTTCGCACTGTCCTGTGGGGATGATTTGGACTCTTTGGTGGACGTCACATGCTCATACATTGCTTTCTGTAAAAATATGATCGTTCCACGTAAACGTGTCAAAATATATCCCAACAACAAGCCATGGGTTACAAAAGCAGTTAAATCCTGCTTACAGAGGAAAGCACTTGCCTTTAAACAGGGGTCTGTTTCTGAGCTGCAGGTTGCCACAAAAGAGCTGAAGTCCGAAATTTTAAGAGCAAAACAGAATTATAAATCAGAGTTGGAAAGTAAGATGGCAACAAAGAAACTTGGTTCAGCCTGGGCCAGTAAGAAAACTATTGCAGGCCTTCAGAGCACAGAACGCAGTAATCGTGTGTTTTTAGATGGTTTTAATTCAGACACAGGGCTGGCTAATGCTCTTAATTGTTTTTATGGTCGTTTTGACTCCTTTGATTTTAGCACAGAAACCCAAGATTTGAAACAGAAACTCAAAGTAAATCGGCACTTTAATATTGAGGTGCAGGATATTAAAAGGGAGTTCTGCGCTGTAAAAGTAAACAAAAGTCAGGGCCCTGATAATATATGTGGGTGCTTGGTAAAGTCCTGTGCACATGAACTGAGTCCTATATTTCATTACATTTTCAATAAGTCCTTACAGACACAACATGTGCCTAAGATCTGGAAAGAAGCCGTGGTTGTTCCCGTTCCAAAATCCAGCTGTCCTAAAATGGTAAACGACTTTAGACCAGTTGCTTTGACTTCAATTTTAATGAAAATTTTTGAAAAACTGGTTAGATGTGAAGTCCTAAAGCAGACTGAGCATGCATTGGATCCTCTGCAGTTTGCCTATAGGCCTCACAGAGGGAGTGGTGGACGCCACTGTCACTCTGCTTAACATGCTTTTTAAACATCTGGATTTTAATGGGACACACGACAGGCTTTTATTTGTGTAATTTTCCTCCGCCTTTAATACAATCCAACCTCATATTTTAGTTGAAAGGCGCCTGCAACAATTTGATTTGAGCAATAATCTGGTGGGTTGGATTCTGGATTTCTTAACCAACAGGACGCAGAGAGTAAGGGTCAATGGTACATTGTCTGACCTAAAGTGCTCTTCTACTGGCTCTCCTCAGGGGTGTGTGTTGTCACCACTACTCTTCATCCTGTACACAAACATGTGTCGGAGCAGACATGACAACAGACACATTATAAAGTATGCTGATGACTCAGTTATTGTCAGTCTCCTCCAGGATGGTGAGAGTGGCCACGGCCCAGTAGTTAATGATTTTGTTCACTGGTGTGAGGATTCCTACCTGCAGCTGAATACGACAAAAACTAAAGACATGATTATTGACTTTAGGAGGAAAACTCCCAGGCACAAAGTCACCGTACTAAAAGGCCAGACCACCAAATGTGTACAATCCTACAAATATTTTGGGACGATTATTGATAGTAATTTAAACTTTGAAGAGAACTGTGAAAGGGTGTGCAAAAAGGGTCAGCAACATTTGCATTGCTTAAGGAAACTTGCACACTTCCAAATTGACCGAACCATAATGACAATGTTTAATCGGGCTTTTATTGAATCTGTTTTATCCTTTTCTTTACTGTCATGGTTTGGTCAGATAAAACTGAAACAGAGGAAATCCTTGGATCAGGTAGTTAGATGGTCCAGTCGTTTGCTTGGTGAGTCACAGCTGAGCCTGACATCCCTGTACACCAGACAAGTACAGAGGATGGCTACCTCCATTTTAAATGACTCCCACCCTTTGCACTGCAACTTTCAGCTTCTTCCCTCAAGACGGAGGTTTGCTGTCCCAAAAAGTAAAACCCAGCGCTACACAAACAGCTTTGTTCCTGCTGCTGTCAAAGAGTTGAACAAGTTGTAACAACATATTGCACATAATTTAGGTACCTATTTATTAACTCCATTTTATATTTACTTATTTTTGTAGGATGTTATTTGGGTTCTAAATATTTTATTGAGTTTTAGACCTTTGAGTTTTTAACCTCTTTGACTAGTTTTTAATTTTTTAAGATGACCCTTCTCTCTTACCTCTGGTTTTTCTCTCATCTCTTTGTCTTTATACCCTGATTGATGGAGCCTTGAGTATTTTTGTCATGTTTATAGTCAGCTTCATGTGTGCCTGTGTTTGTGTCTATGTTGAATGTAATTGTGGCTTGTAAATATGAATGTCACCAGACTGCAAAACAAATCTACCTACGGGTACAAATAAAGTAACCTGAACCACAATGACAAGTTATTTGCAAGTTTTTGGACCAGTTAAGAAGTCAAATTAGACAATTTCCCACAGAACCCTGTATGCATGCATAAATATATATATATATATATATATATATATATATATATATATACACACAGTGGGGCAAAAAAGTATTTAGTCAGCCACCAATTGTGCAAGTTCTCCCACTTAAAAGATGAGAGAGGTCTCCAATTTTCATCATAGGTGTACCTCAACTATGAGAGACAAAATGAGAAAAAAAAAATCCAGAAAATCACCTTGAAGGATTTTTAATGAATTAATTGGTAAATTCCTCGGTAAAATAAGTATTTGGTCACCTACAAACAAGCAAAATTTCTGGCTCTCACAGACCTGTAACTTCTTCTTTAAGAGGCTCCTCTGTCCTCCACTCGTTACCTCTATTAATGGCGCCTGTTTGAACTCGTTATCAGTATAAAAGACACCTGTCCACAACCTCAAACAGTCAGACTCCAAACTCCACTATGGCCAAGACCAAAGAGCTGTCAAAGGACACCAGAAACAAAATTGTAGACCTGCACCAGGCTGGGAAGACTGAATCTGCAATAGGTAAGCAGCTTGGTGTGAAGAAATCAGCTGTGGGAGCAATTATTAGAACATGGAAGACATACAAGACCTCTGATAATCTCCCTCGATCTGGGGCTCCATGCAAGATCTCACCCCATGGGGTCAAAATGATCACGAGAACGGTGAGCAAAAATCCCTGAACCACATGGGGGGACCTAGTGAATGACCTGCAGAGAGCTGGGACCAAAGTAACAAAGGCTACATCAGTAACACACTACTCCGCCAGGGCCTCAAATCCTGCAGTGCCAGACGTGTCCCCCTGCTTAAGCCAGTACATGTCCAGGCCCGTCTGAAGTTTGCTAGAGAGCATTTGGACGATCCAGAAGAGGATTGGGAGAATGTCATATGGTCAGATGAAACCAAAATAGAACTTTTTGGTAAAAACTCAACTTGTTGTGTTTGGAGGAGAAAGAACACCATACCTACTGTGAAGCCTGGGGGTGGAAACATCATGCTTTGGGGCTGTTTTTCTGCATAGGGACCAGGACGACTGATCCGTGTAAAGGAAAGAATGAATGGGGCCATGTATTGTGAGATTTTGAGTGAAAACCTCCTTCCATCAGCAAGGGCATTGAAGATGAAACGTGGCTGGATCTTTCAGCAGGACAATGATCCCAAACACACTGCCCGGACAACGAAGGAGTGGCTTCGTAAGAAGCATTTCAAGGTCCTGGAGTGGCCTAGCCAGTCTCCAGATCTCAACCCCATAGAAAATCTTTGGAGGGAGTTGAAAGTCTGTGTTGTTCAGCGACAGCCCCAAAACATCACTGCTCTAGAGGAGATCTGCATGGAAGAATGGGCCAAAATACCAGCAACAGTGTGTGAAAACCTTGTGAAGACTTACAGAAAACATTTGACCTCTGTCATTGCCAACGAAGGGTACATAACAAAGTAGTGAGATGAACTTTTGTTATTGACCAAATACTTATTTTACAGAGGAATTTACCAATTAATTCATTAAAAATCATTCAATGTGATTTTCTGGATTTTTTTTTCTCATTTTGTCTCTCATAGTTGAGGTATACCTATGATGAAAATTGGAGACCTCTCTCATCTTTTAAGTGGGAGAACTTGCACAATTGGTGGCTGACTAAATACTTTTTTGCCCCACTGTGTGTATATATATATATATATAGAGTGGTGTGAAAAAGTGATTGCCCCCTAAACCTAATAACTGACTGGGCCACCCTTAGCAGGAACAACTGCAATCAAGCGTTTGCGATAACTGGCACTGAGTCTTTTACAGCGCTGTGGATGAATTTTGGCCCACTCATCTTGTCAGAATTGTTGTAATTCAGCCACTTTAGAGGGTTTTCAAGCATGAACTGCCTTTTTAAGGTCACGCCACAGCATCTCAATCGGATTCAGGTCAGGACTTTGAAAAGGCCACTCCAAAGTCTTCATTTTGTTTTTCTTAAGCCATTCAGAGGTGGACTTGCTGGTGTGTCTTGGATCATTGTCCTGCCGCAGAACCCATTTTATGTCAACCTTAAGCAACTTACTTAGTAAATACACAAGAACCTGGAAAAGCAGACCTAAGAAATGCTCCCTCCCATGGTTTAATAAGGACATTCTTCAGCTTATGAAAAAGAGAGCTCTTGGTGTCAAAAGGTCTCTGATCACTAAAACCAACACTGACCATTTCATTTTCACTAGTCTAAGGAACAAAGTGGTGTCTGAGCTTCAGAAAGCTAAGACTAATTACTTCCTTAGACTAATTGAGGAGGCCAATGGGAGCAGTTCTAAACTCTGGCAACACATTAATAGATTAACAAATTCGAGTAAACAAAAGCATTCAAAAATAAGTAGTCTCAAGGTAGATGATAACCCCATTGATAGTAATGAGTCCATGGCCAATGTCTTCAACTGTTTTTTCAATGAATCCGTTCATAAATTAGCAAGTTATTTTAGACCACCTGAGTTATCCTCTAAGGAACATGTTAATGTTCACAACAGTTTTCGCATTAAAGAGGTATCCAGTGATGCAGTTAAAGAGATTATTGGGAAAATGAATAACTCTATGGCAAAGGATGTTGATAACTTAAATGCTGCCTTAATTAAGAAACACCAGAATAGTCTGTTGGAGCCTATTACTCATTTAGTTAACTTGTCAATAAGGACAAATACCTTTCCAGAGAATTGGAAGACAGCAGTAATTACCCCGGTCTATAAGTCGGGAGACAAGGACTTAGCAAGCAACTACAGGCCGAATGCCATATTGCCCGTAGTCTCAAAAATTTTGGAGAAGATTGTTGCTGATCAGCTGATAGAACGTTTAGAGTCCAACCAATTACTTTATTCACAGCAATTTGGGTTTAGACCTAAGTATTCCACGGAAACAGCTAACTGTTATTTTATTGAGAAGGTCAAGGCTTTATTGGTTAAGGGGCATGTTGTGGGGACCGTGTTTCTGGATCTAAAAAAAGGCCTTTGACACGGTAAACCACACTGTCCTATTGACGAAGTTAAAAGCCCTCAAGATTTCAACTGAAGCAATACAGTGGTTTAGGCCATACCTGGAGGGGAGAGAACAATGTGTCAAGGTCAATGGGGAGAAATCTGGGCTGCTCACAAATAACATGGGAGTACCACAAGGATCTATACTAGGGCCATTGTTGTTCACAATATACATCAACGACTTGCCCGATAGTTGCTCAGGTGCCAACTGCCAGATGTATGCTGATGACACCGTAATCTATCTGTCTGCCAAAACGGCTAGCATGGCAGCTGAGCACCTGACCCAGGTTTTACAGAACATCTCTAAATGGCTTGTGTTGTCGCATTTAAGCTTGAATGTCAAAAAAACTGTTGCTATGTGTATCTCTATTAGAAACAGGCCCATGAATGATGTTTTTGATGTTAAAATTGGAAATGAGGTGCTTACTAAAGTGAATGAGGTCAAGTATTTAGGGATCATTCTAGACAGGAACCTGCGATTCGACAAGCAGGTGCATTACATTTGTAAGAAGGTCAAACCCAATTTAAATTGCTTCCGTCGCATTAGAAGGGATTTGTCATTCAGAACTGCTCATACATATATGCACGCGATGATTCTTTCACATCTGTCATACTGTATCACATCTTGGTCACAAACATCTCAAATTACGCTAAAACCCATAACTGCAATATATAAACAGGCTATAAAAATCTTGGACCGCAAACCAATGCGGTGGCATCACTGTGGTATTTTAGCCAAGCACAATCTTCTTACTTTTGAAAATTTTATTATCTTCTGTAATATCAGACTGGTTTTTAAATGTCTATACAATCTTGTTTCACCTCCTTTCTCTGGTTTGGTGACTAGACGCTCGAGCTCTAGCAGAGCATGCACATGAGCTTCCATCAACGGTGACTGCATTGTCACCATGTCTAGAACTTCATTTGGTCAGTCTGCTTTCTCCATAAAAGGGGAAACTTATGGAACTCTCTGCCAACTCACTTAAAATTGGAGACAAATGCCAACCTCTTCAACAGAGGCACTAAAAATTGGCTAAAATCCCACCAGCAATGTGTGCATGTCTAGTCTGAATTGTGTTTGTTGTGATCATGGATCTCTTGCTCTATCTATAATTTGTAATGTATTTGTAATTTTAATTAACTTGTAAATTTTGTTTGTACAGCCTAATTTATGACCTATATAAGCCACCTATGGACTGGTGTTGAGAATTAGCACTTGTGCTATATACACCTATGCAAAACATCTGGTCTCTCCTTGTGATTGTACTAATGTAATTTGTTATGTCCATATTAAATAAAATAAAGAAAGAAAAGAAAATGCACTTCAGCTTGAGGTCACAAACAGATGGCTGGACATTCTCCTTCAGGATTTTTTGGTAGACAGCAGAATTCATGCTTCCATTTACCACAGCAAGTCTTCCAGGTCCTGAAGCAGCAAAACAACAATAGACCATCACACTACCACCACATTTTACTGTTGGTATGATGTTCCTTTTCTGAAATGCTGTGTTACTTTTACGCTGGATGTAATGGGACACACACCTTCCAAAAAATTCAACTTTTGTCTCATCAGTCCACAGAGTATTTTATCATTAAAATGGCAAAACTGAGATGAGCCTTGATCTTCGTTTTGCTCAGCAGTGCTTTTCGTCTTAGAACTGTGCCATGCAGGCCATTTTTGCCCAGTCTCTTTCTTATGGAGGCGTCATGAACACTGACCTTAACTGAGCCAAGTGAGGCCTGCAGTTCTTTAGATGTTGTTTTGGGGTCTTTTGTGACCTCTTAGATGAGTCGCCGCTGTGCTCTTGGGGTAATTTTGGTCAGCTGGCCACTCCTGGGAAGGTTCACAACTGTTCCATGTTTTTGCTGTTTGTGGATAATGGCTCTCACTGTGGTTCGCTGGAGTCCCAAAGCTTTAGAAATGGCTTTATGACCTTTTCCAGACTGATAGATCTCAGTTACTTTGTTTCTCATTTGTTCTTGAATTTCTTTGGATCGCAACATGATGTCTAGCTTTTAAGGATCGTTTCGTCTTCTTCACATCGTCAGGCAGGTCCTGTTTAAGTGATTTCTTGATTGAGAACAGGTGTGGCAGTAATCAGGCCTGGATGTGGCTAGAGAAATTGAACTCAGCTTTCCAAAGATGTGATAAACCACAGTTAATTTATGTTTTAATGGGGGCAATCACTTTTTCACACAGGGCTATGTAGGTTTGAATTTTTTTTACCCTTAATAATAAACACCTTCATTTAACAACTGCATTTTGTGTTTACTTGTGTTATCTTTGTCTAATATTTAAATTTGTTTGATGATCTTAAATATTTAAGTGTGACAAACATGCAAAAAAAAAAAGAGAAATCAGGAAGGGGGCCAACACTTTTTCACACCACTGTATATGCATACAGTATATATAATATATCACAAAAGCAGGCATGCACACAGTGTATCAAAGTCAAACAAAGCGTTAACAACATATAGTACCGGCAACACATGCACACACACAAGAAAACTCTGGACCCTATATAAAAGTGTATCTGCATAAACACACAGCGTACATATGTGGAAAGAGGAGGATTTTCACACACAAGTTAACTTTCATTGACTGGAGTATACACAGACTCACAGCGCATTCACATGTACCGCACACACCACCATCACTGCGCAGCCTTTATCAGAATGTTCCTGTCATCATTCTCAGACTGTGCTCTGACAGCATTGTTAAAGAAGATTGATTATATTTAACCCTTTGTGGTTTTGAGGTTGACTGGAGGAGGGGGGGGGGGTCAGGGGGCTGGCGATCTGTGGCACATGTGTGTGTTTGGTGCACACGTTACAGGACCCACCACGTGTTCCACAGTGAGTGTGAGAAAGTTAGGCTTGAGAAAAGACATGGCCATAATAGCTCTCAGTAAGTCAATAAGTCAAGTTGTATTAATCATCGACCGTGGTTAATCTGTGCTTTTACCTCACTCTTACACACGTGCGCACACACACACACACACACACAGAGAAATATACATGGTGTGAGGGGCAATCTGGCATATCGGTGCAGCGAACCCCACATCTAATTTTTGCAGTGAGTCAAAATGACCTCTGCATTTTCAGAGATATTTTGGATGAAGAGTTGCCTGAGCGGGCCAAAATGTCATCACAGATGAGGAATGCGATTCCAAGGTGGTTCTGTCATGTGTTATTCCATCTTGTGTTTTTGGTATATGAAATATGTGTTCTCAAGATGACCATGATTTGTGAACGTAGATAAATATGAACAAATGCAGCTTTTGCCAAAAGCACTCAGCTAACATTGAGCAAAAATGATAAAAAGCCTGCCAATGTGTCCGCCTCAGCAAATTGTAGCAAACAGCCCTAATTATATTTTGGGGTTATAATAATAGCGACACAGATAAGAAAAGGCTTGTATTTCTTTAATGGTTAGGTGGTCCTGAGGGGCGTTTTTGTCGGTTTTTACAAATCAACTTAGTGAGTGTTTGTGCTGTTTTGCTTCAATCCCATGATGCCATGGAGTGTCTGAAACAACTCACCACATGCCATCAGTCTTTAACCTTCCCTGCTCTTTCTTCCAAGCGTTCTTCTTTCTGTCTCTGGCCATGCTCTCAACCGTGGATCTTCACTGTTCCTGAGCTCTGGCCTGTCAGTCAGTTATCTTTACCCCCTTTCCTATATCGGCTGCTGCTGGTGCCAGAACCAGTATGAGCACTGCTTTCCAATTTTCCACTGCAAAAACTCTAGCCCCGTTTCCACTGCAGGAATAAGGAACCAGTGTTACAGGAGCTCAACCCATTATGTATGCGTTTTCATTGAAGGAACATAGGGACATTTTTAGGGACTCATACATAAGTTCCTACTGCAGTGCAGCCCCCAAAAAACTGCTAGGTGGAGTTTGGGGTTGAAGTCAACGTTGTGATTGATAGGGAAAGTCAGATCGATTAAAGGCATATTCAAGCCCTGCGGGCATGCGACACAAGCAGTGAGAGGGCCCAAGCTTTGGTGTTTGTTCCATATCGTGGCAGCAGAGTAGCACAGCAGCAGTCTGTGCTTTTTTTTTTTTTTTTTTACTATTTTCAGCATGTGAAAGTATAACTAAAGGTGCATCCTAATTCACTCCGTAGCCCTACCCCTCTGTTTTGCGCATTCACAGTGAATGTGCAAATTGGAAGAGTAGGGCTAAAGCTTAGGGTGAAGGGGTGAATTGTGGCACACCCTAAGTCTTGTTTCTGTCCACTTTTCCACTTGCTCTCATCACCATAACCTAATGCTGTCACCCCTCCATGTGCGTGAGTGAAGGCTTTTCAGCTTGGGGCCCACAGTGCAGTTCACCCACTCATATGACTACTCCAAGGGTATGTTCAGTATTCTGTGTTTTTTCTTGATATGCACTATGGGGATCCACTAGACATAGTCCAAAGCCGTTACAGTCCTCTCACTATAAGCTGCAAGGTAGTAATAAATATTACAGTGCAGCTTTCCCTTGGTTCCAGCTCAGTCTGAGTGTCTTGATGTCTCAACTTCATCAGCTCCATGAGATCAGTAGAAAGTCTCTGGATATATATATTTTTTTTTTGGGGGGGGGGGGGTATAATTGAACATATGTACCATTCTGTTCGGGCTATCCAGCTGGAGCATTAATGTGCTCTGAAGTGTCCTTGTTTTGTTTTTAGCCTTTGTATATTTGAAAGTAGATATATGAATATTCTACAGGTTTTTCTCCCATTGTGTACTGCATCTTCATCTGTGTTTTTTCAAAAATGTGACCTTTCTTATAAATTTAGAACTTCACATCTTTTTATTGCATTTTTTTTCCTTTAATTTGCAACTTTTCTGAATTTGATTTTTATTGCAATTCTAAAGGGGTGTTTTGCTTTTCTCGTAAATTTAAAAAAAAATTCTTAAAATTGCGATTTTTTCCCATGCAAATTAGAATCATTTTTTCTTATATACTGTATTTGCTAAATTATTCTTGCAAATTTGGGACTGTTTAGGTAAAGTTTTGACTTTATCTTCAAATTGCTATTTTTTATTGTGAATCTGTGGGATTCTCCTACTTTTTGCGGGGGGGGGGGGGGGTTCTATAAATTTGGTAGAAGCAAACTGGTAATTTATCTTTATTGAAATAAAGCAGTTTGCTGGGAAAGCAAATATCTAAGTACCAAATTTGAAAAGGTACAGCCCTAGCCTGGTTTGTGCTCTTGCAGGTGTCCACCTCCGTATCTTGTCCTGTCTGAGGCTGGGACTAGATCACAGCTCTGTCTCATTCATCTCGCTCACAGCCCAGTAAGTGCTGCCTTCACATACGGAGACGGAATCTGAAGCCTTACTCCCCATCTGGCCCTGGCAGAATTTTGGCCATTCTGGCTCCTTTTCTTTGGGATTCATACAGTTCCCTTTATGTGCCTTTCTCCTCCTTTACATTATCCATGGTCACATTACTCTGTCAGTAGTCTTGGCTAGCTGTCCCACTCCCTGGCTGAGCCATGGCTTCCTCTGCATGACCAATACATACCACAGTCTTCTCAAGCCTGCTACTTACGACTCATCAAGTCTCTTCAGGGAGGCCTGTGGAGAAGGCAGGTCATCGGCCTGTCCTCATGGTTCTTGTATGATGCATGTGTCTCAGCTGACCCCCCCGCCCCCCCAACAGTCTCACACACTTATGCAGAGAAGCCAGAGCTACTAATTTACTGTGGTAAACTAATCTCTTCCCTTTTTTGAGTTCTCCTGATAACACACTGGGCATGATCTCATATTGGAATAAAAGCAGATGGGTAGAGAAGGAGAAAATATGGAAGTGAAGGAGAGTTGGGAAGAATGGGCCGCAAAGTATTATCAAGCAAACATTCATTTATGAGACGGTCATCTGTTTTCTCCCCACCCTTCCCAATTCCCGTGTGTCTCAGGCAGATATGTGCCGTAATCCTGTCATCCATTCATACTCATCACAGAAAGAGTCAGGAGGGATAAAATGATCAGAAGTGAACAAGTGGGCTGTTTTTTCAGCTTGAACTAAAACACAGAGGCAGATTTAATATCCTGCAATCTCCTGTGTGGGACTTGGCGAGTTCCTATATGAAATGAGAGCACTTAATGTTTGCAATCTCGAGCCATCTAACCAGTGCGTGCTTCACATGATGTTGACATACCTTTGAATGTCTGTCACTTCTCGGAGAAGAACACTCAAGCAGAGTGTTTTTGCAGCGGAACATGAACCTCCCGCTCAGGTCGCACTCCATCTCAGTTGATCCTCTGTTTCGGCGTCTCCCTACTCTCTCCACCTCCCCCGGTTTCTGCTGTCACTCATAATCAGGAGACGCATTAAAAGGGTCGATTGATGCAGTCACGTACTGGAAGCCTGCTTTCATCCGATTCCTGCCCGTACCCGGACCTGCACACATTGTGATAAAATAGTTCCTCGGGCCTGGAGTCTGTCAGGCCTCTCAGACTAGCCTCCGCGTGCCTTCACACCCGAGCATTTATACGCCAACACAAAAATGTTTATAAACACACCGCTTCCCCCATTTTTATGCACACGGTTGCAGTTATCTTACATATGTTATGTAAAAGGGAGCGCTTCAAGCTGATGGATCAATACGGCCGTTGAAGACGTCACAGTGATCGTGCCAACATCAGCTCTCTGTAATTACAGTTTATATCTCGCACAAACACACTCACTCTCCACACCCTGCTGTTTTTCAAGGCTCTGGCGTGTGGTGTGGTGTGGTGTGGATGGTTGAAATATCTGGCTCCTCGGTACAGGATGCAGCCCAGCTAATGGAAATCCCTGTGGTTAGTGCGGTTAGCAGGGAGAGGGGCGTATAAAAGCCCCCTGGATTTGAGAAGGACTTTTTAAGTGCCTACAAGGAATATTCTCAATTTGACTAAATTGTAATTTCCTCCACCAGCAGGCTGTCTGTGAATGCATGTCTGTGTGTATGGTGTTGATCCGTGTGTCTGTGTTGGCGTGGGTGTGCCAGCGTTGTATTGGCACCTGTGTATGTGTGTGATTCCCATGGGCTGTGTGCTGGAGATAACAACTTTGGGCTATTAGTTTGTGGTTAAATCGGCCGTGTTTTTGGAAGCAGGCATGACAGAGTGGTATTTTCTATGAGAGTCTGTACATGTTGCAGAGGAAGAGAGTGAAAAGTCAGTGAAAGCTAACAGTTTGTTTCTACCTGAAGTATCTACGTATAAGGAACTCTTTGTGAGTGTCTGGGCGTGTGGTCTTGAGCGTCTTTTTCAAATTTAATCTGTGGGTTTATTTCCTTCTTATTAAAATTGATTTGGTTTTATGTTGGAAAAAACTGACCATTTCACTCTCTTGACACAGTGATTAAGAAACACTGCCCTCAAGTGAAGTGATGTAGTCATGCTGTTCATCCGAGATTGTGACTTTGACTGTAACTGGCGAGGCTGACACTCAGAGTGCTATTACCCACTCACTGACTGATGAGAGAAGATGAAGCAGTTACTCTGATGAAACAAAAACATCTGTTCTCCATTTTAGTCTCTAGGGTAAACCTTCTGATATTAGTTTGACATTGGGGCACGTGGAGCGGCTGTGGCACAGGTGTAGTGTACCCGACTACCAATCGGAGGGTCAGTGGTTCGATTCCCGCTCTGTCTGCAGTCTGCATGTCGAAGTGTAATTGAGCAAGACACTGAACCCCGACTTGCTCCTGGGAGGTCAGGCCAGCAGCTTGCAGTGGCAGCTTTGCCATCATCAGGATGTGAATGGGTGGATAGCAGGATCTGTAAAGTGCTTTGGTCATCCAGAGATGAGTAAAAAGTGCTATAAAAGTGAACGCCATTTACCATTTCTTCTCAGAGCTAGATATGATGCAGAACGAATGAGTTTTTACTCCTTTTTATTAAACCTTGTTTTTTTATTATTTGAGAGGGAGAAGGAAATAGAAAATATCTCTGTGAAAGTTCTTAAAAATGCATGAAAATATCATTATCCATTAACATATCAAAGTTTCAATAAAACCTTTCTGAGATGAATGTATGTTCAGCTTATTTATTCAGCAGCATATATCCATATTTTCAAATTAACAGCAGCTAAAGAATACAATATTAGTGAGACTGCTTTCTCTTTTACTCTAGTTTCCAAAGATTGCTGGTGTAATTGGGGAGTGATGTAGAACCATTGCTTTGTTTTAAAACAAATTTACACTCATCAAATTAAAGCCAGAAATGCTTTGTTTTAAAATGTGAGCCTGTACGTTTTTACTATATGCTTTATTTTACCAGGTAATAGTCTTGTTGAGATTATAAAATATCTTTTAAAGAGTGATCTGGTCAAAACAGTAGCAGAATAAATACAGTATTTGAACAAGAGCACATCACACAATACCAATAAGGTGAGATTTAAAATTAAATGGCACGACTTTTTATCCGACTTCCACTGACTAGTCTGTAGTTGCATCTGTTTTTCTCTTCAATAAATACTGTATCTGTTTTGTTTTAATAAGTCTGTCTATTTGGTTGTTTGAAAAGTGTTAATTGTGAAAAAAGCCATCTTTTATTCACAAATAAACAATTTCTATTTCATTAAATTTGAACATAAGTCTGCTTTAAATTCAAGGTGATTTACAGTACCAGTCAGATGTTTGGACACATTTACTCATTCAAAGTGAATGCATGGGTGTGTCCAAACTTTTGACTGGTACGCTATACAACACCAATCAACAACATCAGTTGTCTCAAGGTGCTTTAAATTGTAAGGTGAATCGCAACCTTAGTCTGTTGGAGCAAATTAAAGGTCCCATACTGTGCATTTTCCAGGCATTAAATTTAAAGCAGTGTTATGTAACTTTCTTGATCCTTGTGGGAACACTGAAAGGACTACAACTCGCACATTTTACAGCCTGAGTCTGAATAGACAGTCACCGGTTGCTTTGTTAGGTGGAGGCTAAAGTCATGCCATATGATTGGCTAATAAGACTAAGGGCCATATTGCGACAAACTAATCAACAGTCCGTTGTCTTAAGGCACAGAGCACATTCATGGGTGTGTCCAACTCCATTTCACTATTACATGATTTTGAAAGTGCAAAGAGGCTGCCCTAATGTTCTTAATTATTCAGAGGCATGTTTTGGGCAGAACGTGCAATAAACCAATCGCTGTCTTTCCTCTCATTCCCTTTAATGAACAGAAACGCAAGATCAAAGGCTTAATACTCCTATGACTACATTTAAATGGGAGGACAAATCCATTTTGCAGTGTCTATGCTACGTTTTTAGATGCTAGCAAAGCTTTTGACAGGATTAACCACTGGTGTTTGTTTAGAAAACTGATCGATCGAGGTATTCCTATTTACATTGTTAGCATCCTGTTATACTGGTACAGAAGGCAGTCTGTGGTTGTTAGGTGGGGCAATGTCACCTCATCCAAATTTCATGTGACCAACGGTGTTAAACAAGGTGGTATACTGTCACCCTTGTTGTTTAATGTCTATGTTGATGATCTCAGTGTACTGTTGAACAATACTAATGTGGGCGGCTCCATTAACGGTGCACTGTTAAATCACATTTTCTATGCTGATGATCTCTGTTAAGTTTGTCTACTGCAGCGATGCAACATCTCCTTTCGGAATGTGAAAAATTTGGTGAAAAAAATGACATCTTGTTCAACTGTACTAAATCTATGTGTATGGCTTTCAAACCGAAGGGTGTCAATACTTCGAATCCTGTTATGCCACTTTGTGGTAATAGCTTGAACTTTGTTGAAAAAGTCAAATACCTAGGTGTGTGGATTGAATCTGATAAGACCAATGTTGATTGTAACAGGCAACTCAGGAAACTCTATGCTCAAAAAAAATTTACTGCTGCGAAATTTCCATAGATGTTCTCCTGATGTTAAATGTATGCTGTTGAAGACCTTCTGTACCTCATTGTATTGCTCGCGTTTATGGTTTAATAGCAATGTTGCTGTTAGGAACAAAATCCGCATTGCATATAATAACTCCCTAAGAAGGTTGTTAGATATACCACGTAGGTTGAGTGCAAACAAGATGTTTGTGTCCTTGAACATTCCGTCTTTTGGCGAGTTGATACGAAAGAATGTTTACAGTTTTATGAGAAGGTTGCTGGCATGTAACAATCATCTTATATCAGCAATTGTCAACTCGTCACTCACACTTCACCCCAGCATTTGGAAGTGGTGGCGTTCTATTTTATACTGAGTTCAATATTGTATGTTATTGTTGTTACAAGAGCGCCGAGTGACTGCTGATCTGTATATACTTTTATTTATTTATTTATTTTCTACTCGTTTTAGTTCTGCACTTAATATGAACCCTGAGTTTGAAATAAACGTTTGAATTTGAATTTGAATTTTGCACTGCATAATAATACTGGCGCATCCACAAAGTGAAAATGCATTTAAGGGTCATCCACACTGCTGGCCTGGTTTACTACAATCCCAAACAGTGGCACTAACTGGAAAATTATGTGTTTAGTGGGTGTTTTATAGGTGCTTTACTAAGGAAACATTTTATCTTTAACCACAGGTACAAACTTGAGGAGTTTATTTACCTTTTGTTCTTATTAAAGACAAAAATAGAAAGGAGATGTTTTTACCTTCTTTACATGTTTCGACTGTTCACTGCAGCCTTCGTCAGAAGTGTCAGCTGATTGCTGGGCCAGCCCAGCAGACCTGTCAGATCCACCGAGCTGGCCCCGCTTTCTGCCCTCTGATGGTCTCTGGAGAATGTGGTCCCAGGTGTGGGAAAGCATAAAGGCCCCCCTCATCCTGGTTCATGCCATCTTTTCCCCGCTTCCTGACTTCTATGGCCTCGTTGATCCAGCGTTCCATCTGAACTATTACAATTTGTTGCAAAATCCACCTATTTTCAATACAGAGAAAAAATCTAAAGACAAAAAGAAGGATTTGCAATGGGAGACCCACTATCAGCCATCATGAGCAGCTTTTTCATGGAGAATCTGGAAAACAAAGCCATCAACACAGCACCTACACAATGTAAACCCACCCTCTGGAAGAGATACGTGGACAACATTCTGGAGAAAATAAGGGAAGGACACATGCAAGAACTCACTGACCATCTGAATAGCACGGACAGCACTGGGAATATAAAATTCACACACGAAGAGGAAGAAAATGGCACCATAGCCTTTCTGGACATGAAAATCCACCATAACGATGACGGCAGTATAAAAATGACAGTCTACAGGAAACTAACTCACATGGATCAATACCTACTGTGGACATCAGAACACCCCACAGCACACAAAGCATCAGTTGTCAGGACTTTATATGAACGGGCTACTATCATCACAGACCAACAAGACAGACAGGAGGAGGAAAACCACATAAAACATGCACTCATACGCTACCAATATCCAGTATGGGCCATAAACAAAGGGAAACAGAAAGTCAAAAACAAAGAAAACAAACAGGAAACAAGACACAGAACAAAAGCTGCAATCAAAAACAAGGACACCATAACTATACCATACATCCGAGGGATAACAGAACCAATTCAAAGGATCTTGAAAAAATACAAAATAAACACAGCAGTAAAACCACACAAAAAGTTAAGACAGTTATTAGTACACCCCAAGGACAAAATAGAGCAAGACAAAAAATGCAATGTAATATATGAAATATTATGCAGATCATGCAACAGAATCTACATTGGAGAAACCGGAAGATCATTCACCACAAGGAAAAAAGAACACCAGAAGGAATGTGAGAAGGAAACACAAGGATGACTCACAAGATCACAAAAAGAAAAGGCAGAACAAGAAACTTTAAAATCAGATCTAGAATCAGACATTCAGGACTGGGACAATGCATAAATTATTGGATTGGAGCGCAACAGACACAAACGCTGGATCAAGGAGGCCATAGAAATCAGGAAGCGGGGAAAAGATGGCATGAACCAGGATGAGGGGGCCTTTATGCTTTCCCACACCTGGGACCACATTCTCCAGAGACCATCAGACAGTGGAAAGCAGGGCCGGCTTGGTGGATCTGACAGGTCTGCTGGGCTGGCCCCGCCTACAAAAGTCAGCTGATAAAATGACACCTGGCAGCAATCAGCTGACACTTCTGATGAAGGCTGCAGTGAACAGTCGAAACATGTAAAGAAGGTAAAAACATCTCCTTTCTATTTTTGTCTTTAATAAGAACAAAAGGTGAATAATTAAAAGAAGACAAAATGAACCTACTTGAGCTATAAATGTGAGGAATGATTTTCCATCTCTGACTTTGTGTTTTTGCCTTCAGAGTTCAAAAACTGACTTGCAAACACAAAAGGAAACTAGATCCATCGGAATCCGCAAATAATGATGAATGAAAATTACGCTATCCCCACAAACACTCATCAATGTTTCTCTTGGATCCAGGTTTATTCTTAAGCACAGTGGAGTAGGCTACTGACTTGTTAAGTGTAAAAGAGGTTTTAAGTAACACAATGTAATTTATTCTGAACAGTAATTAAAATAAACATCAGCCCAAGACTTGCTGATCTCAGGTCAGATCTCAGCTCTCCATTGTCTGGTGACCAGCTCTTTCCTGTTGTAGGTTACATGACAGGCTTGCTATGCAAAAGTCTGGTGGTTAAATTTAAAAAAGACAGATCCACATTCTGATCACCTAAGGAGAGAATAAATAAACGAATGCTTAATGTGTGTACTCGTCTGTAAGTTGACCATTCATTGATCTTCTTAACAGTCCTTTACAGATCATGAAGAGGCTGCAGCATCTTTGGGCAAGAAGCAGGGTATACTCTGGATAGTTTGCCAATGAATGAATGACAAATCAGGTAAAGGATTATGACAGATTTTTACAAAATCAGTCCGTCAAAATAATGGACACTGAGAAATTCTAGCCCCAGTGTAGTACATAAGACGTGTGCGTTCATCTCTTTTTAACATGTTGCTGAAATAGCTGTTGATAATGTGCTGCTGACTTTAGACCTGCTTTTTGCATATCTTAAGATCATTGGAAGAAAATGCACCTAATAGAGAATGGGCACTGATGTCATGCCGCGCTGCATTCTGGGCTGTCTTTGCCATTTTCTCGGTCTGGCTTCTTTGTTTACCTGTAGTCAATGGCAACTGCTGAGGCGAACAAACATATGTTCGATGGAACACAGCAAACAGAAAATTAAAATTCCTTATTCAAAGAAGCTGAATAAGGAAGCAAAGGAGTGCTACCTCCAAAAAATTAAAGAAATAAACAGGATTGATCTGGATGAGCACGGACCATGGACCTCGACCAAATGCCTCGAATCACGCTGTCAGATGTGTTTGCCTACCTGGTTTGTGGGGTGAGCACATAAACCCATCAGCAATTTAAAAACTATAAATCATTAGAGGTTAATGTTCAGTTCACCAATGGATGGGTCCAGCCGCCTCAAATATTCTGGGTGACCGACCAGAAAACCGTCGTTTAACACAAAGGTAAGCAGTTATTGTTTCTACAAAGTCGAAATACGTCAAGATTAATGTCTAGCATACCCAAAAATTATTTCTAACATATGAGTAACGGTCTGCGTGGGTTTACTCCGGGTACTCCGGTTTCCTCCTACATGCCAAAAGACATGCAGGTTAGGTTAATTGGCATCAACTGGGGATTCTAAATTGTCCTTAGGTGTGGATGTGAGAGTGAATGGTTGTCTGTCTCTCTGTGTTGGCCCTGCGATGGACTGGCGATCTGTCCAGGGTGTACCCTGCCTCTCGCCCAAAGATGCTGGGATAGGCTCCAGCCCCCCCACGACCCGAAAGGATTAAGCGGCAGAAGATGGATGGATGGATGAGTAACGGTCTTTGAACCCATGTGTAACTTATTGAACAGGTTTCTAAATTACAGCAGCATACAGAGCTTTGCTGCTGCCTGCTGCATACAAACACACAGAGCTAAATACACATACTTGTACGTATAATGATAGCTGTGGCTGAGGTGCAGCCAAAGGCATGGCATGCAAGACAGCTGCTCTGGAAAGGGGACGTCTTTCTGCACTAATAAATAGTTTTTAAATCACAACTTAACTTTGTGAAAATGCCGTGAACACACGAACATACTTGCAGGAATATTGTTGGAGCTGATGTATTTCCTGACCGCTGCAATCCATTACATCCCACACCTCTTTTTTAGTTCAGAGACCCATTCTCTCCACTTTTCTTCCAAGTCGGGAAGTTAAAGAAAGCGGACGCCATTATCAATCTTTTTTCCACGCCAATCATGAGAGCAGTTGTTGTATTTGATAACGCAGCAAAGCTTCCTCATTCTAACGTTGCATGGTATTCGTAGGAATAATGTGATTGAAAGGACCACATTGGAAATAAGTGTTTTTACTTTCTTGTGTCATCCTGGATTTTGCAGTGCTGTGAAAACATGTTTGCCCCTTCCTGAGTTCTCATTTTTTTGTGTTTGTCAGACTTAAATGTTTCAGATCATCAAGTAAATTTAAATATTAGACAAAGATAGGACAAGTAAACACAAAATGCAGTTTTTAAATGAAGGTGTTTATTATTAAGGGTAAAAAAAAAAAAAATACAAACCTACATGGCCCTATGTGAAAAAGTGATTGCCCCAATGTTAAAACATAAATTAACTGTGGTTTATCACATTTTTGGAAAGCTGAGTTCAATTTCTCTAGCCACACCCAGGCCTGATTACTGCCACACCTGTTTTCAATCAAGAAATCACTTAAATAGGACCTGCCTGACAAAGTGAAGTAGACCAAAAGATCCTCAAAAGCTAGACATCATGCTGCCATTCATCCATCCATCCATCCATCCATCCATCTTCTACCGCTTTTCCGGCGGTCCAGGTCGCGGAGGCAGCAGTTCAAGCAGAGAAGCCCAGACTTCCCTCTCCCCGGCCACCTGCTCCAGCTCTTCAGAGGGGATACCAAGGCGTTCCCAGACCAGCTGGGAGACATAGTCTCTCCACCGAGTCCTGGGTCTGCCCCGGGGTCTCCTCCCAGTGGGACGTGCCTGAAACACCTCAAGTGGGAGGCGTCCAGGAGGCATCCTAATCAGATGCCCATACCACCTCAACTGACTCCTTTCAATGTGGAGGAGCAGCGGTTCTACTCTGAGCCTCTCCCGGATGACTGAGCACCTCACCCTATCTCTGAGGGTGAGTCCAGCAATCCTTCGGAGAAAGCTCATTTCAGCCGCTTGTATCCGCGATCTTGTTCTTTCGGTCATTACCCAAAGCTCGTGACCATAGGTGAGAGTAGGAACGTAGATTGACTGGTAAATCGACAGCTTTGCCTTAGAACTAAGCTCCCTCTTCACCACAACAGACCGGTACAACGTCTGCATCACTGCAGATGCTGCTCCAATCCGTCTGTCGATCTCTCGCTCCATTCTCCCCTCACTCGTGAACAAGACCCCAAGATACTTAAACTCCTCCACTTGGGGCAGGAGCCTGTCCCCAACCCAGAGAGGACAATCCACCTTTTTTCGGCTGAGGACCATGGACTCGGACTTGGAGGTGCTGATTCTCATCCCAGCCGCTTCACACTCAGCGGCAAACCGTCCCAGCAAGACCTGTAGGTCATTGCTGGATGAAGCCAACAGGACAACATCATCTGCAAACAACAGAGATGAGATCCTGTGGTCACCAAGCATGACACCCTCCATTCCCTGGCTGTGCCTAGAAATCCTGTCAATAAAAATTATGAACAGGATCGGTGACAAAGGGCAGTCCTGGCGGAGTCCAACTCTCACTGGGAATGACTCCGACCGAGTGTTGACAATACGAACCAAACTCTCACAACGGTCGTACAGAGACCGAATAGTTCTTAACAACAAGCCCGATACCCCATACTCCCGAAGCACCCCCCACAAAAATCCACAAGGGATGCGGTCAAATGCCTTCTCCAAGTCCACAAAACACATGTAAACTGGTTGGGCAAACTCCCACGAACCCTCGAGAATTCTCGAGAGGGTAAAGAGCTGGTCCGATGTGCCACGGCCAGGACGAAAACCACATTGCTCCTCCTTAATCCGAGGTTCGACCAACGGCCGGACTCTCCTCTCCAGTACCTTGGCATAGACCTTCCCAGGGAGGCTGAGGAGTGTGATCCCTCTAAAGTTGGAGCACACCCTCCGGTCCCCTTTTTTAAAGAGAGGAACCACCACCCCGGTTTGCCATGCCAAAGGCACTGCCCCCGACCTCCACGCAATGTTGCAGAGGCGTGTCAACCATGACAACCCAACAACATCCAGGGCCTTGAGGTACTCAGGGCGAATCTCGTCCACCCCTGGGGCCCGGCCGCCAAGGAGATTTTTAACCACCTTGGCGACCTCAGCCCCAGTGATAGGCGAGTCATCCCCCTCGTCCCCAAACCCTGCTTCCTCTGTGGAAGGCGTATCAGTGGGATTGAGGAGATCCTTGAAGTATTCCTTCCACCGCCCGACGATGTCCCCAGTCAAAGTCAACAGTGTCCCATCCGCACCATACACAGTGTGGACGGGGAGCTGCTTTCCCCTCCTGAGCCGCCGGACAGTTTGCCAGAATCTCTTTGAGGCCGACCGAAAGTCTTGTTCCATGGCCTCACCGAACTCCTCCCATACCCGGGTTTTTGCTTCAGCAACCACCCGAACTGCACTCCGCTTGGCCTGCCGGTACACCTCAGCTGCTTCGGGAGTCCCACAAGCCAACCAAGCTTGATAGGACTCCTCCTTCAGCTTAATGGCCCCCCTCACCACTGGTGTCCACCACTTGGTTCGGGGGTTGCCACCACGAGATGCACCGACCACCTTGCAGCCGCAGCTCTGGGCCGCCGCTTCAACAACAGAGGTGGAGAACATGGCCCATTCAGACTCCATGTCTCCAGACTCCCTCGGAATGTGGTTGAAGTTCTTCCGGAGGTGGGAGTTGAAGACCTCCCGGACAGGGGCCTCAGCCAGACGCTCCCAGCATACCCTCACTATACGTTTGGGGCTACCAGGTCTGAATGGCTTCCTCCCCTGCCATCGGATCCAACTCACCACCAGGTGGTGATCAGTTGACAGCTCTGCACCTCTCTTTACTCGGGTGTCCAAGACATCCAAGAAATTCAGGAACAAATAAGAAACAAAGTAATTGAGATCTATCAGTCTGGAAAAGGTTATAAAGCCATTTCTAAAGCTTTGGGACTCCAGCAAACCACAGTGAGAGCCATTATCCACAAATGATGAAAACATGGAACAGTGGTGAACCTTCCCAGGAGTGGCCGGTCGACCAAAATTACCCCAAGGGCGTAGTGATGACTCATCCAAGAGGTCACAAAAGACCCCAAAACAACATCTAAAGAACTGCAGACCTCACTCCAAACTCCACCATAAGAAAAAGATGGCAAAAATGGCCTGCATGGCAGAGTTCCAAGATGAAAACCACTGCTGAGGCAAAAGAACATAGAGGCTTGTCTCAGTTTTGCCAGAAAACATCTTGATGATCCCCAAGACTTTTGGGAAAATACTCTGTGGACTGACGAAACAAAAGTTGAACTTTTTGGAAGGTGTGTGTCCCATTACATCCGGCGTAAAAGTAACAGCATTTCAAAAAAAGAACATCATACCAACAGTAAAATATGGTGGTGGTAATGTGATGGTCTGGAGCTGTTTTGCTCCTTCAAGACCTGAAAGACTTGCTGTGGTAAATGGAAGCATGAATTCTGCTGTCTACCAAAAAATCCTGAAGGAGAATGTCCGGCCCTCTGTTCGTGACCTCAAGCTGAAGCACACTTGGGTTCTGCAGCAGGACAATGATCCAAAAACACACCAGCAAGTCCACCTCTGAATGGCTTAACCCTATGAGTGTGTATGTTGCCGAACTGCGACATAACCCCTAGTGGTCAAGAGTGGTAAATATTTTTTTGTCAATAAAATAGTTCAGCTTTCCAAGGCTATAACTTGAAAGTGGTAAGAGATAATGGCTTACTGTCAATTAGAAAGATGTAAAATATGATCCAAAGTTTCAGATAGGAATAAATTTATGCATCTAATTTGCATAATGTCACGGCACCTCTTTAAATTCCATAACTCAGTCAGAACTGGACTTTGTACGTATTTACACAAAAAATGGTTCAGTCTTTTGACATCGTTTTTTGTACAGAGGTACCTCATCATCTTATCTTCAAAGTATATGAACAAGAAATCAGTACATTTTAAAAAAAAACAGAAATTTCTCACTTAC
This sequence comes from Pholidichthys leucotaenia, assembly GCA_020510985.1. Classification (NCBI taxonomy): domain Eukaryota; kingdom Metazoa; phylum Chordata; class Actinopteri; order Cichliformes; family Pholidichthyidae; genus Pholidichthys; species Pholidichthys leucotaenia. The sequence continues at coordinate 240,759,181 of CM035849.1, forward strand.
TTTTGACAAAGGGGGCTGGGTGGCGAGGCCGCTGTGTTTTCACCCATCATGGTCCATATTTTGCATTCTGCCGGTAATTTAAAATCTCTACCACATCTACAAAGTCTTATGATTATCCCACTTAAATTTTGCTTGTATCCCGTGGCTATTTTCTGCGTATAAAGCCGAAAAAGTGACGTGATGATCGTGGCCATATTAGCTTTCTGGGCTAACTGCTACAAACAGGAAAAGGAAATAGGAGTTCTTCTTCTTTGGTGTATTACGTGTCATCCACTGAGTCCTCCAATGGATGTCTGCCACCTTTTGAAACTGGCAAATCAGTACAATCAGTACAAATTCTGACATAATGCAGGCTATCATGTCAGAGTGAAAAGGCAGGCGCAGTGCCGCGCTCTGCCACTAGGGGCATTTTTCACACTCAAAGGGTTAAGAAAAACAAAATGAAGACTTTGGAGTGGCCTAGTCAAAGTCCTGACCTGAATCCGGTTGAGATGCTGTGGCATGACCTTAAAAAGGCGGTTCATGCTTGAAAACCCTCCAATGTGGCTGAATTACAACAATTCTGCAAAGATGAGTGAGCCAAAATTCCTCCACAGCACTGTAAAAGACTCATTGCCAGTTATCACAAATGCTTGATTGCAGTTGTTAGTGCAAAGGGTGGCCCAACCAGTTATTAGGTTTAGGGGCAATCACTTTTTCACACAGGGCCATGTAGGTTTGATTTTTTTTCCCCTTAATAATAAACACCTTAATTTAAAAACTGCATTTTGTGTTTACTTGTGTTATCTTTGTGTAATATTTAAATTTGTTTGATGATCTGAAACATTTAAGTGTGACAAACATACAAAAAAATTAGAAATCAGGAAGGGGGCAAACACTTTTCCTCACCACTGTATATGACGTTTTAAATGTATATTTACATTTCCTATGTTTGAATAACATATTCAGTGTCATTTTAATAAGGCTGCGTGTCCACAGGGAAAGTAAAAATACTCTCAATCTGTTTTCCTCAGCACTTTTAATGCACATATTAAAAGAAACACTCTGTCCAGTATCCTGGCAGCCGCTTGACCTGTCAGTCCGTGTGCCGGGGATTTCAGATTTGTGACCTGTGCTGGCAAAATGAGTCACTTTGAGGACATTTTCAAAACTGATGTGTTCAAAGACCTTCAAAAGGATATTTAATTTGTAGGAAGTGCACAAAAACGGACCCGGAAATAGATGGTTTGTTTATATTTTGGCTAGGTTGAAAACTCACATTTTATCAGTTGGGAGTTACGTCTTCCGCAAAAACATGTATTTTTAGAAAGTACGATTTTTAAGCTTTCCAATGATACCAGGCGCTCATGGGGGTTTTCCCGGGACTTGCCGTTAGTAAACAAAGAGTCATGATTTATGACTTCTCGTGCCTGTAGTTCGTAATGACGCGGTGTGCATTCCGACTCATTTTGCCAGCATGGGTCGCATTTTGCTCTGAAACGCTCCACTCACTGGAATAAATCACATCAAACTGGTAAGAAAATACATGTCCCTCCAAGTATTGGCTGTTAAATATTGATCATGGTGTACTTTTAAGCCGATTGTGATTGGCTGGTGAGAGAGGTGTGCAACGGATGAGCGCTGCAGCACTTGAAAAGTTGAACTTTTTTCAGCTTCCAGAGCTATGAGCACAGCGCTGACTGCTAAGAGTGTTTTTGCACTGAGGGCACGGAGTGCATTAAACACTGGACTACATAGAAAATGAATAGAGTCACCCACAGCAGAAAAAAACGCATCTGGTGGACACGCAGCCTAACCACATTCATTGTTCACTACTAAGCACGGACAGGCTGACCAGTTTTCCCACAATTCCATGTGTTTTTTCCGTCGGGTGACATCACGCACCCATTCCCTATACCAATGCACTGGCCTTGGCGCTGAGCCTCACCTACTTTAAACCAGTCCCCTCCTATGAGCGTAAGTCGTGCACATTCATTTCCTAGATAGGTGACGATGGCTCACAGTGGAAAAACAGACAATGCGCTGACAGAAACTAATGAAATCACAGTAACATTCACAAACACCATTTTGCAGTCCCTCCAGGATTTCGCAATGTTGCGATCGCACTAATTCACTCGAAATCAGCAGTTCGCCACATCTTTTGCCCGATCTTGCAACTTTGTCCAATCACCGCATCTTTCCCGCAATTTTGGCCAGTCATCATCAACTTCCATCAATTTCGTTGATCAAATTTGTCCCTGAGTAGCACTCAAACACTCAGTCCAACCAATCACATGCGTCGCTGCACTGCACTCACTTCCGTGTTTAAAGTGAGTATTAACGGAACACATCAACAAAAACAGAGGCTATGGTCACACTGCAGGTCTTAATGCTCAATTCTGATTTTTTTTTTTGTCAAGATCTGATTTTTTTGTGTGGGCAATCACATTATAATTTAAATGTGACCCCCATCAAACTCCAGTGTGAACGTTCTACAGCTGTGAAGTGACCCACATACGCAGAAGAAAACGTAACATCAGACACAGCGTTGTGTTTATGGAAGTAAATATGAGCCCCGAATGATTGAGGGGGACAGAACTTCTTCACCTTGATGTAACGCAGCAAAATGAAATAGTAAAATCATTCAGAAATGGTTGTGCACAAAATAAATGAAACCAACTTCACTCCTCTACATGCCAGATGACCACTGTGATCAGCTCTGCTTTAACAGAACTGATCAATTAAACAGCCCTTTTGAAAATGAGACCTCGTTTCTCAATGGGATTACCTGTATAAATAAGTTTAATAATAATATATAAACAGCTTGGCTAGTACCAGCGGCATAACACCGGTCCCACACAGGAAGGAGAAGCCGCCAGAGACTCTCCTCTCCTGGATTGTGTCCTCGTATCCACGTATCTGGCCATTCCACTCCACCGTCATGTCGGTATTAACTTTACATTTTAGATATTACAGCGGCCAGGACTCATGGTGTGCTGTTTACAGGAAAAAAGGAGTTTGCAGCGTCCAATAAATGTGCCATTACTGTGCGCCTGTAATACCTGATGGTTTCAGCCCCGAACTTGCCCCCCCCCCAATTTTGAAGTTGTTGTGCAGTCGGAGCTGACAAAATTACAATCCAATGATAAAGAAGAATTGATTTAAAAAAGAGCACAAATCAGCTGTGTCTGTCATGCTGGCTGCATCCTCCTCAGAATTGTCATGTCTGTCTCATTTCAATGAGGACAAAGTGGGATGAAATGCGACATGACCGTTCAGAATGAGGTCGCTTTGGAAAACATCAGATACGTATCCGAATTAGGATCACATATGAAAGTGGCCTGGGTCTGGTGTGAAAAAATCAGATGTGTGCTGTTCACACTGTCATTAAAAAATCAGACATAGGTCACAAAGAAATCGGAATTGAGCATTAAGACCTGCAGTCTGACTGTAGCCAGAGTGTTTGATTTAAAAAAAAACAAAAACACTCACTCACGAGTTTTCCCACACCGTCCTTTCCTCCATCTCCCCATGTCTCCATCCTGACCATGTGTACGAAGTGCCAGGTTTGTGTTGAAAAAAGTCTGCCTGTCTTAAAAGCACCCCGTCACAGGAGCGCACGTAAGGAGAGATGCCGTAAAATCACAAACAAATGAGCAAATACAACACTACAGCCAGTGTTGTAACATTTTATACATCTTTAGAGGTAAAATCATTACTACTTCTTCAATGAGCTTTAAAGCTGTGAATCTCCGGTCTGGACACAGACCAACGTGCGCCCCCAGCAAACCCCCCAAGGAGAGCCCCTCCTCCTGGTATCACTCTCGGTAAAGGAAAGATGAGTGTCTGATGAGACAGGTGTGTGTGTCAAGACACACAGACAAGTAGGAGTCAGGCACAGAAAAAGAGAGAATATTCAGTACTTATTTTCAGAAAAACACAGACTTCGATAGACAATACAGAGCAACAGAATAAATTATTCCTTTTTTCTCTGTACTCAGTACCGTTTGGTTGGGGACTGCTGCAGTAGGGAGTTTTCAAATGAAGGTGCTGACAATATTTTCCAAAGCTATACTCTTTAACATGCATTCAATGCAATTTAGCTGTTGTAATGGATAATTATTTTATTCATCCTTTTTATTCAAGTTCTCAGCAAGAGGAGCCAACAGTGTTGGTCATTTTTATGACAAATTTATGAGTAGCTACTTATTCTAACTTAATTGTGTTAAAGTCTGTATTTGCTGTTCCACAAAAGAGTTTTTCTGTATAGCAGAACTTTCTGCTTAATTTACAAATTGCTATTTAATAGGAAATTTTTGACAATCCTGTTCTTTTCTTGTGGTGTTATATAGAATATCATTGCTGTAAACTATGGGAAAAAAAACATCTGCTTTAAAATTTGTAATTCTTCCTACAACGTCTAGTGCAAAAAAACTCTCAAGGGGGCACTGGTGGGCAATATCATTTGAAGACGTGTTTTTTTGGGCTCCTGACCAGGGCGAACTTTTAACAAATATTTTAACTCTACTGATCAACCTTGGGCAAACTGGGGTGAATATACTTCAGACTACAATGTTTAGGCGCCAGAATTCAATTCAATTCAATTCAACTTTATTTATATAGCGCCATTTCACAACAACAGTCATCTCATAGCACTATCAACTGTAGGGGGGACCCCCACAGTTGCAGAAAGACCCCAGCAATCAGGCGATCCCCTGTGAGCAAGCACTTGGCGACGGTGGAGAGGAAAAACTCCCTTTTAACAGGAAGAAACCTCCAGCAGAACCAGGCTCAGGGAGGGGCAGTCATCTGCTGCGACTGGCTGGGGGGTGAGGGGATAGAGAAGAAGAAAAGAACAGACATGTAGAGAGCAAACAGCACGATGGGGACTCAATCTATGGGAGAGAACAAACAAATGTTAATGACCAGCAAAAAAAAAAATTTCATAGAGAGTGAGGAAAGGAGTGAGGCCCAGTGCATTACTGGAGGTCCCCCAGCTGACTAAACCTATTAGCAGCATAACTAAGGGAGGGTTCAGAAACACATGATCCCTCCCTAATTGTAGGCTATATCAAAAAGGTAGGTTTTAGCCCTATTCTTAAAAACAGAGATCGAGTCTGACTCCCGAATCCAGATTGGCAGCTGATTCCACAGGAGAGGAGCTTGATAACTGAAGGCTCTGCCTCCCATTGTACTTTTGAAGATTCTAGGTATTACAAGTAATCCTGCATTTTGGGAGCGTAGTGCTCTGTTAGGATGATATGGTAGTATCAGATCTTTTAAATAAAAAGGAGCCTGATTGTTTAAAGCTTTGTAAGTAAGAAGAAGGATTTTAAACTTAATTCTAAACTCTATGGGAAGCCAATGAAGGGAGGCCAGAACCGGAGAGATATGATCTCTCTTTCTAGTACCTGTTAAAACTCTTGCTGCAGCATTTTGGATCAGCTGAAGACTTTTTAAAGATGTTTTAGGACAGCCTGATAATAAAGAATTACAATAATCTAATCTCGAGCTAACAAAAGCGTGGATCAGCTTCTCAGCATCACTCTGAGACAAGATGCTCCTAATCTTGGCAATATTACGTAAATGATAGAAGGCAGTCTTAGAAACAAATTTAATATGTGAATTGAAGGACAAATCCTGATCAAAAATAACTCCAAGGTTCCTCACAGAGCTATTAAGAGAAAGAGTAACTGCATCCAAACTGAAAGTTTGATTTGGAAAGGAATTTCTAAGGTTTTTTGGACCAACAAGAATGACTTCAGTCTTATCTGAATTTAATAGCAGGAAATTACAAGTCATCCAAGCTTTAATTTCCTTAAGACAGGCTTCTAACTTGGCTAATTGATTAGTATCATCTGGCTTCATTGACAGGTATAATTGTGTGTCATCTGCATAACAATGAAAATGTATACAGTGCTTTCTAATAATGTTGCCTAACGGAAGCATATATAAACTAAAAAGAGTAGGGCCTAGCACAGATCCCTGTGGAACTCCATGACTAAGCTTTGAGCTAAAAGAAAACTCATCATTTACATGAACAAACTGGAACCTATCAGATAAATAAGATCTAAACCACTGCAACGAAGTTCCATTAAGTCCAACATAGTGTTCTAATCTATCAAGTAGAATATTATGATCAATAGTATCAAAAGCTGCACTAAGATCTAAAAGGACAAGTATAGAAACTAGTCCATTATCAGATGCAATAAGGAGGTCGTTAGTGACCTTCGCTAAGGCTGTTTCAGTACTATGATGGATTCTAAACCCAGATTGAAACTCTTCAAGTAAACCATTTCCCTGCAGGTGGTCAAATAATTGCGTAGCAACAACTCTTTCTAAGATTTTTGAAATGAAAGGGAGATTAGAGATTGGTCTATAGTTAGCTAAAGCTCCTGGATCTAGCGCTGGCTTTTTGAGTAAGGGTTTAATTACAGCCGTTTTAAAAGCCTGCGGTACATGGCCTAAAGTTAATGAAGAATTGATTATATGAAGAATAAAGCTACCAATAAGTGGGAAGACTTCTTTAAATAACCTGGTAGGAATTGGGTCTAAAAGACAAGTTGAAGGTTTGGATGAGGAAACTATTTTGTCTAACTCACAAAGGTCGATTGGAGTAAACTCATCAAGACAGACATCAATAGAAGGAGTTGTAATAGTTACAGTATTTAAGTTAACTGTGGGAAGAATCTGATTGATTTTATCTCTGATGGATGAAATTTTATTATTGAAAAAGTTCATAAAGTCCTGACTAGTAAGCTCTAAGGGGATGCTAGGATTGACAGAGTCCTGACTCTTTGTCAACCTGGCTACAGTACTGAAAAGAAACCTGGGATTATTCTTGTTCTCTTCTATTAATGCAGAGTAATAACTCGTTCTAGCTTTTCTAAGAGATTTTTTATAAATTAAAAGATGATTTCTCCAAGCTAAATAGATTTCATCTAAATTAGTAGAGCGCCATTTTCTTTCTAATTGACGAGTCTTCTGTTTTAAGCTACGAGTTTCTGTGTTGAACCAAGGAGTTAAAAATCTCTGATTAGACTTTTTCTTTTTTAAGGGGGCCACCAAGTCTAGAGCCTGATGCAGAGAAGCTGAAACACTATCCACCATGTTATCAATTACAGAAGGAGCAAGCTGTCTATAGCTTATTTCCGTTGTGTTGACACATGGCATAGAGGAAACAATCTGCATAAATTTGGAAACAGCATCATCTGAGAGGCATCTACTGTGATAATATTTTTCTATAGGAGCCAGATAGTCAGAAATAGTAAAATCAAAGGTTAACAGACAATGGTCTGACAGTACAGGGTTATGAGGAGACACTACAAGATTTTCTATTTCTATGCCATATGTCAGAACAAGGTCCAATGTATGGTGGAGGTAATGAGTAGAATTTCCTATTTTCTGAGAAAACCCAATCAAGTCTAATATTGAATTAAAAGCCACATTAAGGCAGTCACTATCTACATCCACATGTATATTAAAGTCCCCTACTATAATTATTCTATCAGATTTCAGCACTAAATCAGCTAAGAAATCAGCAAATTCGGATAAAAATTCTGAATAGGTTGATGGGGGACGATAAACTATGGCAAATAAAATTGGGTTTAACCTGAAATTGCTAAAGTGCCCAACACTGAGGACCAGGCCCTCAAAGGAATTATAACATGTTTTTTTGCTTTACATTAACTAGTAATTTGGAATGGTAAATTGTTGCTACTCCTCCTCCACGACCAGAACTTCTGGGATTTTGACAGTTTAAATAACCAGAGGGAGTTGATTCATTTAAACCAACATAATCCTCTTGCCCTAACCAAGTCTCTGTAAGGGAAATTAAATCAATCTGATGATCAATTAACAGATCATGGACTAACAGAGACTTGGGAGTTAGAGACCTAATATTTAATAAACCACATTTAATTTTTAAATTATGAGGAGGAACAGAGGCCAAATCATTCAATTTAGAGGCTTTATGTTTAATTTGAGTTTTACCAATATTTTGCTTTATCACTTTGGGATGCTTATACATTATATTTTTATTTACTTTGGAGGGAGCAGACAACGATTCTCTGATGGGAAGACAGGGGCTAAGCTGAGGGGTGGCGGATGAAGAGGAGCTGCAGAGAGGCGTGTAAGACTGCAACTCTGCTTCCTGGTCCCAACTCTGAGTAGTCAGGGTTTTGGAAATTTGGATAAAAAAGATGCCAGATTGTTAGATAAATGAGAAGCACCATCCAAAGTGGGATGAATGCTGTCTCGTCTCATAAGACCAGGTTTTCCCCAAAAAGAGCTCCAATTGTCAATGTAGCCCACGTCATTTTTAGGACACCACACAGACAGCCAGCGGTTCAAGGATGACGAGCGACTAAACATGTCATCACTGGTCAGATTGGGGAGGGGCCCAGAGAATACTACAGTGGCACACATCGTTTTTGCAAACTCACACACCGATTCTATATTAAGTTTCGTGACTTCCGACTGCCGGAGACGGATGTCATTAATGCCGGCGTGAATAACAATTGTGGAATATTTACAGTTACTTTTAGCCAGCATTTTCAAATTTGACTCGATGTCGCCTGCTCTGGCCCCAGGAATACATTGGACTATGGCCGCTGGAGTCTCTAGGTTCACGTTTCTGACTACAGAGTCGCCAATGATCAGAGTTTTTTCCTCAGCGGGTGTGTCGCTGAGCGGGGAAAAACGATTAGAAACGTGAACAGGTTGGTGGTGAACCGGGGCTTTGCGACTAGGCTTCCTTCTCACCGTCACCCACCCAGTCTCCTCGCTGCTGAGGACAGCCGGGGAACCGCTGACAGGGGGGCCTAAGCTAGCTAGCTCCGCTGCAGCTAATGGGCGTCCGTCGAGATTAACTGGCGCAGACGGTGTTTCAATGCAGCGGAGCCGGGATTCCAAATCAGACAACCTCGCCTCGAGCGCCTCAAAAAGACAACATTTATTACATTTACCGTTATCACTAAAAGAGGCAGAGGTGTAGCTAAACATCTGACAGAGAGAGCACACCAGAGGAGGAGAGGAAAGAGAGGTAGTAGCCATAGCTAGTGGCTAGCTAGTGGCTGGAGAGCAAACCACACAGGCAGACAGCAAAACAGGAAGTGACGATACGTTACCACAAGGAAGTGACGATCGTCTGGAGAAGGCACCCTTCAAACCTGAATTACGACTTTATATTTTTCTAATGATTTTTTTGGAAGGTGCCTTGAGCAGGAACAAACCCAGCAAGGAGCAGGCCGCTAAAGCCTTGGGCTCGATCAAGGCCTCTTGAGGGGGAACCCGCAGATCTGTCCAAGGAGATAGCTGCTATTGCAAGCAGTGAAAATAGGATATTGGCCAGCATAGATCTAAAGATGAGATAACATGAGCCTTTATTAGTCCCACAATGGGGAAATTCCAGGAAATGAATGCTCTAGATGCAAAAATTGATTCCATCATAGAGGATATGGCAAAACAGGAGACCTGCCTGAGAGACCTGGAAGACGACCTGAATACGTACTCAGGCAAGACGGTGAGCATGGAGGGGGACGTTGGTCAGCTAAAGTCAGAAGTTGCCTCGTTGCACCTGAAGCTGGAGGACCTGGAAGGACAACAATGCCGCTGTAATGCACGAATTGTTGGTATAAAGGAAGGGCTAGAGAACAGTGAAGGCCAGCGACCCACGGTAGCTATCACTAAGATACTACAGGAGCTACTGAACCTCGACTTTACCCCGATGCTAGACCGGGCCTATCGTAGCCTACGACCTACACCAAATGAGGGAGAGCCCCCAAGGGTCATCGTGGTCAAATTTCATTATTTTTTGGGAGAGAGAGGAGTTTCTCTGTAAGGTAACATGTGCGGCTTTGCTTTCCCTTCACGGTAGGAGAGTGAGCATATTCCCGGATTATACCGCTGCAGTGGCTAAGAAGAGAGTGGCCTTCTCTGAAGCTAAGTGGCTCCTCCGGGGCTGCCAGGGCGTCAAATTTGGGGTCCTCTTACCAGCCGTCCTTCAAATCACTTCACCGTGTGGGCAGGATAAACATTTCGAAGACCCATCTGTGGTCATCTTGATCAGGAAGGGTATTCCATTTGTCTTTCTGTCAATCACCTCTGACCCCCAGGGAAGGTATGTAGTGGTCACGGGTAATATATATGGCACACAAGTGGCTTTAGCCAACATCTATGGGCCAAACTGGGTTGACCCCTCTTTCTTCGCCAATTTCATAGCAACCCTTCTGGACATTAATGATCATTTACTGATAGTGGGGGGAGACTTTAACTGTGTATTACATCCCTTCCTAGATAGATCCAACCTGAGACCCAATGGCAAAATTTCAAAAGCCGGTAATGTCATTCAGTCGTTCATGGACTCATATGCTCTCTTTGACCCTTGGAGGAAAAACAATCCAGTTACGAAACAGTTCTCCTTTTTTCCCCCAGTACATCAGTCCTATTCTGGAATAGACTTTTTTCTTCTAGGTGGTAGAACCTCTCCCATGGTTTAAGGGTGTCAATACAATGCTATTATCATCTCTGACCACAGCGCTGTACAATTAGGTATGAGCTTTCCAGACTGCCCCAGACCCCGATGCACCTGGTGGTTTGATCCCCTCCTACTTTCTAAGGACTCTTAAAAATTTTCCCTCTCAACTAAACAAACAAATTGCGTTTTTTTTGGAGTTCAACCAAACTCCAGATGCACAGTTGTCTTCTATTTGGGAAGCACTCAAAGCTTACCTTAAAGGCCAAATAATTTCATATACATGCAGTATGAGAGGAAAAAAATAAACAACTTATGGCAAATTTATCTCAGAATATAGCGGAAACAGATTTCCTGTATGCTGTCTCCCCCACTCCCAAACTATATAAAAAAACTACTTTTAAAAACAGAATTTGACAATATTTCTATTAAGCATATGGAGCGATTGTTTTTCAAATGTAAACAGACGTTCTACAAGCATGGAGAGAAAGGTTTGCAATTATTGGCTCATCAGATCAGACAATCTGCAGCCGCCAGCACTATTCCCAAAATGTGTACGTAATCAGGAGTAGAAACCACCAATCCGGATGATATAAATGACCAATTCAAACCATTTTATACTAGCCTTTATTCTTCTGAACCACCTAGTGATTTCTCACATTTCCAAATTCTTAGACAGCCTGACTATCCCAAAAATTACACCTGACGACTGCACACAAATAGACAGAGAAATATCGATAGAGGAAATATTACAAGCAATAAGATCCATGCAGAGCAACAAAGCCCCAGGTCCTAATGGTTTTTCAATCAAATTTTATAAAGATTTCATGCTTAAACTGGGCCCAATACTCAATTGTATAAAGACATCTTCCTCCAACAGAAACTACCCCAGGCCATGATGTAGGCAATTATATCAGTTTTGCTTAAAAAAGATAAAGATCCTTCACTGTGCAGTTTATAATGCCCAATAAGCTTGCTGAATTGCAATTACAAAATCCTGACAAAAATTTGGGCCACTCACATTGAGACCGTTATAGCATCGGTTGTGAATCATGACCAAACTGGTTTTATACCCAGTAGGCAATCCTTTTACAACATGCACCATCTTCTGAATATACTGTGTACACCACACCCGACCGAAGAGCCAGAAGTAGTGATCTCATTAGATGCTGAAAAGGCATTCGACCGCGTTGAGTGGCAATACTTATTTACTGTTTTGGAAAGGTTTGGCTTTAGTCCATCATTCCTAGTTTGGATTAGAACATTATATGGTTCGCCCATGGCAGCGGTGCGGACAAACACTACAATTTCTGACTATTTTAGACTCTACAGGGGCTTTAGGCAGAGTTGTAGCCTTTCCCTCTACCTATTTGGGCAGCACGGTGGTGCAGTGGTTAGCACTGTTTCCTTACAGCTAGAAGGTTCCTGGTTCGAATCCCCAGGCTGGCAGGGGTTGGAACCTTTCTGTGTGGAGTTTGCATGTTCTCCCTGTGCTGCGTGGGTTTACTCCAGGGGCTCCGGTTTCCTCCCACAATCCAAAGACATGCATGTTGGGTTAATTGGCTGTTCTAAATTGTCCCTAGATATCTGTTTCCTATAGGCCCTTAGAATAGAGGGTTAGTACTAGTGAAAGCGCTTTGAGTGGTCTTTGTGACTGGAAAAGTGTTATATAAGTGCAGGTTAGTTAGTTAGTAGTTAGTTAGCTAGCTATTTGACCTAGCGAATAAGCTGCTGGCCATAGCTATTAGAAAGGAAGACGAAGTGAGGGACATCTCCTGGGGCGTTAAACTCCATAAGGTATTGCTGTACGCTGACAACCTGCTACTGTATGTATCCAACCCAGAGGAATCTATACCAAAATTATTATACATTTTAGATAATTTTGGTCATCTCTCAAGTTATAAAATCAATTACTCTAAGAGTTTGCTATTTCCCATCAATGACACAGGTGGTGACTGCTCTAGGTTTCCATTTAAACTCGAGAAGAATGCATTCGCGTACCTAGGTATTAAGATCACTTGTTCAATGGGGGGACTGTATAACCGTAATTAAAAAAAAAAACAACTACTTGAACAGACATAACAAGATACTAAAAAATGGTCAAACTTATCCATTTCATTTAGTAGGCCATATTAACATAGTTAAAATGACAATCTTGCCTTGATTTTTATACATATTTCAAATGATTACCATAGTTATACCTAAAACAGTCTTTCAACAATTAGACAGGCTGATCTCATCATTTATTTGGAACGGTTCTAACCCTAGGATGAAGAAGAAATACTTGGAGGTGCCTAAAGAGGCAGGAGGTCCAGGGCTACCTAATTTTGTTTTTTACTACTGGGCAGCAAATATAGTGAAATTCCTACATTGGCCCTCCACATATAGGAACTAGAGGGCACTCAGAGAAGTGGTCCTGTTGTCCGTACATATCGCCATCCATCTGTACATTACGAGATAGGGCCTTGGCGGAGGTATGCACTCACGGATCACCTTCAGCATCTAATGAGTTCCATCTTTGGGCCAAGGGCCACCTCGGGTGAAAATTTCATCCGAATCCATCTAGGAGTTTTTGCGTGATCCTGCTAACGAACAGAAAGGGCAACCAAAACAATATGACTACATTATAATAACTAGAAAAGCACTCGGAGAGCGCAGACCTCCGCCAAGCGCCACAATTCCCCCCATACAGTGTTTGTGTGTACGTTTTCAGATTCCTTGAGCATGTAAACATATGACTAGCAATTGGATTCACAATGATTATTTGTTTATTTGACAGGGGCAGTGCAATAAACACACAATTAATCAATGACAATCAATCTGATAGTGATAGGATTAGTGGTTCAGTAGTAAAAGCATTGCCTCCTTGGTGGAGGTAATAAACTGAAGTGTTGCTGTTGTGTCCATCTCCTCCACTGACGGATGCAAATTGGGTAGACAGGTTGCCGTGGGTTTTATATTATATTATTTTGGGGTTTCGCTCCGCGGCAAACGAGAATTTAGAAGCTTCGCCGGCAGAGAGCTCGTTATTGCGCAGCGCGTATGGCTGGCCGGGGAATTTCTGCCAAATGCGCAGCTCCTATGGCTGGCCGGTGAATTTCTGGCAAATGCGCAGCGCCTATGGCTGGCCGGGGAATTTCTGCCAAAGAATCCGTCGGCGGACAGCTGCCCGTGTGAGGTTTTGCAGTTGCGCGCAAACACAAGCACGCTGGCGGGCCCAGGCCAGCAGTATTTTCCGCGTGCGTTTGTGCCTAAAACGTTGAAGAATGCAGAGTTTGTGTTGCAGACACGACGACCAGCGCCCTCCATTGCGCCTGCGCACATGTTGAAAATGGCCCTATGTCACAGTGTTAAAAAATGCTTTAAAAAAATTCCTGTATCCAGACGGTGAACCGGATCACCCCCAAAATTTAATCAGTTCTTCCTTGTACCATTTCCAACAACGCCTGAAAGTTTCATGCAAATCCGTCCAAGACTTTTTGAGTTATCTTGCTAACCAACAGACAAACAGACAGACAGACAAACAGACAGACAGACAAACAGGCAAACACACAAACCCTGGCAAAAACATAACCTCCTCCTGGCCTTTTCGGCCTGGCGGAGGTAACAAGACTGTCATAATTGTATTGACAGAGGAGGGCATTAGAGTAAGCCGCAGTTATAGTAACCCACAGTTAATATATTCATGATACCGTACTTTGTCTCGAGTAATATTGCTTAATTATAGCACCTTTAAATGACTATATGCATCTGGTTGAATAAAGTCTCCCGTCTGTTGGGGTGTTGGCATTATGAGCAGTATATTGAGAAGGGATGAGAAAACGTTGGATGACCTGGCCTAATGAAGAGAGAAGGTACAAGGATGACTGAGAAGCCAGGACTCCAGTGTCTATATTCATTGATACTCTAGTACACACTCTTGTTTTCTGCTCTTAACACTCCCCAGCAGCAAAAGCACCTTGGTTCATGTTTATTTTTAGGAACTTTCACAGAGATAAAACATGATCCCAGATGGAGTTTGCTGGGAGGACGCTTGATTAGTGATTAATACGATCTTTCTCAAAAAGGTCCAAATTTCACATTTATCTATCTCACATTCTTTAAAAACATTGACTGGAATATTCTGGGGGCCCATTCTCATCTGTCTCCAGCTCACCATTTGGTCCCCCTCCAGGCTTTTTAAAAACACAGCACTGTACTGATCATTGCTACACCCTGGCTGCTGTGGCCAGCATTTCATGAGAAATGGAGTGAACACGCCCAGTTTTTACCATGCACATTTTCTTTTATCTCTCCATCTTTTGATTCCTGCTCATCATTCAAAATTAATTTTTGGAAGAGTCTTGCTCACATGTGATTCTGTTATGCTGTACATGTGATGAGCCATTGTTCTGCCATGACTCTTTGTATATACGCTATATATTGTATTTGTGTAATTCCATTCCCTGTCTAGTTTGTCCCAAAGAAGCTTTCCCTGACATGAGAAGATTAATTTAATTATCATACTGATGAGAGCTGTGCCGCTGCACTCTATTTGTTTTCCTATGTAAATCTTTTTAAACAGGCCAATGTGTTTGCAGTTTACAATTATGTTCTCATCTTCTCTGTCAAGTGGTTGGCCTGAAACGGCAACAAAGGGCCTTAAAATGTTGGTTGCAACACTCTTTGGACAAGCAAAACTGTTTCTGATTCATCTCCACATGACAAAAATGTTGGTATGTTTTAATGCCCTGGGGCCACATTGTAACAGCAGATTTATTCAGTTTGGGCTCCCAGTCGCAACAAGTCCCCCAGTCTGAAGTATCTCACTGTGGCTTGGATCATTCTTTGTCGTCTTACTCACCATGTAGGTCATTCAAGGTTAAAAGATAATAGCTATGAAGAGGCCAGGACAATTTTGAAAAAAAAAAAAAAAGTATATTAATAGTATGAGTGGTAACTGTCATCAAAACTAAAGTACTGTAGACCCGATGTGCCTTTTTTCTCCACTAATTGTCTGAACCTAGAGATGCACCAAATGTGATATTTTGGGATGATACCAATGCCTGAAATAAAAAGTTGACAGGTAGGCAGTACCAATAGTTAGGGCCCAAACATTATTATTCCAGGGGATTTCTAAACATAGTTTTGAGGGGGTAAGCATGCACGAAACTCCAGATTTTTTGCAAGATGCTTGGGACTGCTGAAAAACTTTGTATTTTGTGGTGATCAGCAATGGGTGTGGCCAAACGGCTCAACAGAGCCCCCTCAAAAATGTCAAGCTTCAAGCACCTCAATCCAGCTTCACCGATTTGAACGAAAATCACAAGGCAGATAAAACATCCCAAGGTGAACAAAGAAAGTCTCTTGGGCCCATGCCCAAAATCAAAGAGGAACTCTGCCATTTTGAATACCATTTTGCATCTCTGACGAATTTAATGATTTCCAGGGTGTGTTCTTGAACCATCTCCTCTGAGAGCTTTCATTGCAGAGACTTCAAATGTTGTCAATATCACCTAAAGGGGTGTGTGATTATTAAAAGTTATCAAAAAGGTGAGTTTTTCCCAGATTTCACTGTCATCAAAAAATGAGTTTTATTTCCACCGTATTTCAACCTATTGACACCATGCTTTCCAGGTTTGATGGGGCTCTGAACCTAAACACATTTAAATGGAAAAATTCATGAACAGTCATAGTGCTCCCTACTGACATCCATTACATTATGATGTAGTTTTCTGAGCCTGTTGACAGCAGCAACTTCAAATGCTCTAAGACAGGTCTTAAGAAGTTGATGATGCTTCACAGTGAAAACTGGGACTTTTCGTGGAGCGCTTAGGCTCCACCACTGTCATGAAATATGGTGTGATGCCAAGAGACAGAGTTTTTTGGGGGGGACTTCAGTTTGTAATGACAGCTGCAAATCACCATTTCCATCAAAGGAGCTTAATTGTGATTACTGTTGTGATCATTATTTTTGTGAGAACCGCCAATAGTGGCAGGTGAAACAGAATATATGCAGTGCTAGGTGAACAAAGTGTGGGGATAATATTAAATACAGAACAGACCTAATTATTCCTGAAAACATATAGGACATCCAGTATCAGTGACTGTTTATGAGCCCTTATCTGTTTGTCAGATCACTTATTTGTCTGAACTTTTATGACTTATTCATAATAGTGTTGTATCTGCACTTTGGGGAATGGAAGTTGTTCAGTCACCAATTGTGTAATTATTTTAGTTGATATCACTGTTCAGTGATGAAGTTAACTGTAATACTGAATTTCTTCTGTGTATCATCAATAAACTCATGCAGTACTATAACGGATAACTTTTACAAATATTTGAGTCCCATTCTAGTTTATTCTTTTACAGCGGGGAAAATAAGTGTTGAACACGTCAACATTTTTCTCATTAAACATATTGCTGATGGAGCCATTCAACTGAGATTTTCACCAGATATCAGTAACAACTCAAGTAATCCATACATACAAGGAAATTAAAGCAACTGTGCTCACAAAACAAGTGATATTTAATAAAATGAAATGACACAGGGAATAAGTATTGAACACGCTTTGTGAAATTTATTTAATATTTAGTAGAAAAGCCTTTGTTGGTAATAACAGCTTCTAGACACCTCTTGTATGGAGAAACTAGGCACAGGCATTGCTCAGGAGTGATTTTAGCCCATTCTTTCACACAAACTCTTTTCAAATCTTGAAGGTTCCGTGGGTGTCTTCTATGAACTGTGATCTTCAGTTCATTCCATAGATTTTCAATTAGATTCAGGTCAGGTGACAGACTGGGTCATTCTCGCAGCTTTATTTTCCTTCTCTGGAGTAAGTTGAGAGTTCCCTTGACTGTGTGTTTGGGATCATTATCTTGCTGAAATGTCCACTGTCGTTTCATCTTCAGCATCTTGGTAGATGGCAGCAGGTTCTTATCAAGCATGTTTCTGTATATTTGTCCATTCATCTTTCCTTCAATGATATGAAGTTTGCCTGTACCATGTGCTGAAAAACACCCCTGCACCATGATGCTCCCTCCTCCCAACTTCACTGTTGGTATGGTTTTTTGGGGCTGATGTGCAGTGCCATTTCTCCTTCAAACATGCTGTGTGTTGTGGCATCTAAAAAGTTCAATTTTGGTCTCACCTGGCCAGACTATATTCTCCCAGTATTTTACTGGCTTGCCCAAATGTTGTGCAGCAAACTTTAAATGAGCTTTAACATGCTTTTTCTTCAGCAGTGGAGTCTTGCGAGGTGAGTGGGCATAGAGCCCATGTCAGTTGAGTGCATTACTTATTGTTTTCTTTGAAACAGCAGTACCTGCTAATTCCAGGGGCCTCATGTACAAAGGGTACTTACGCACAAAAACATAGCGTACGTCCTTTTCCACGGAAAATTTCAGATGTATCAAGAAGGAAATGATCGTGAAACTATGCGCAGCTCCATGCCAACTCATGGCTGGTGTACGTACGTTTCTACTGTTATTTGTCCATTGGTGACACTAAGAGGTGATGTTGGGAGACTGAAAATGACGTGAAAATTATTATACACACCAGAGACACATGATGAACAAACATCCAAGTGTGCGCAATTAGATGAGTGGATATAAAAGCACAAAGAAGTGCAGAAAATGCCTCTAACAACAGAGGATTAGAGGATATTGCAAATCGCACAGTGAGAAGAGACCAGGTATTTTAGAGACAGAAGATTTTCTGGCTCAGGATGATGACTGGCTTGTCAGCTGGTTTAGGTTTCCATGGGCAGTCCCTGTGGAAGTGAGCTGAACAGAGCTATGGCCACTCTTGGAGCACGACACGGCGAGAAGCCGTGCGCTGCCCGTCCCAGTGCAGGTGCTGACAACTTGGGGGTTTCTGGAAATGGGCATTTCAGAGGGAGCTGGCAGACCCATCGGGAATTTCCCAGTCAACCCAGAGCTGAGCTATGCCAGCTGTGTGGGATGGCATTATCCGGCTGTCACCCAGGTATATCATTTTTTTTGTTTTTAGATTTTTAGATTTAGTATACTTTATTGATCCCCAGAGGGGAAATTGAGGGTCATCCACCTGGATGGATGAAGCAGCCACGATACGGCACTATCCCTTAACCATTCACACACACATTCACACCTAGGGCCACTTTAGAGTCTCCAATTAACCTAACCTGCATGTTTTTGGCATGTGGGAGGAAACCGGAGAAATCCCGGGGTAAACTCACGCATACATGGGGAGAACATGCAAACTCCACACAGATCACTGTTGGTCGGGGGCTGGGATCGAACCCACGATCCCACGATCCCCACGATCCCCCGGCCAAGGGTAAACTGTGCTGCCGCAGTGCTAACCACTGCGCCACCGTGCAGCCCAATCCCATATTCCCAAACAATGCAGTTGAACAGGCCAACATCAAAGCGCAATTTGCAGCGAGAGCCGGTTTTCCTAATGATTGTAATGAACAGCATTGTTGGGAACAAATTACAAGTTGGTATTGTGCTGATTGGTGGCTTCTTGGTGAGTAAATTTGTGTAATTGTCCTAATAATAACCCACCTTGTGCACAACGCACCTGTGCACCCCACAGATATCACCCTGTCTTCAAGGTTTCATTACAACTCCGTGGTTTGAGTAAGTGACTTTCTTTTTTTGCTGATTAAACTACAGTTTGACAGCATTCTACCAAGCCCCCAATTGGCTTTGTGTGTACAGTAGTTATGTCAATAAACACATGCATAAAGTTTGAAATGCAACAGTCTCACCCGTTCCCCGGCGCACTTCATTCATTTATAATAGTAGTGTGTAATCCATGTAAGTTGTTTATAACTATAAAGGATGAGATTTGCATTTTGGACATAAAATATGTACTTGCCGAGTCTAATATGATCCGCTTTCAACTGACAGGTGACCGTGGCTACCCACTAAATAGGTTCATATTGTCTTCTTTTTCATGACTGTTTTCCTTTATTCAACCAGCTGATCCTCCTGGCTGGTCACAAATTGATTGAGTTATTCATCATTTAAAATAACATTGTATAAAAGATACAACATACATTTAAAAACAATGCGATGACACAAAGTGTGCACACTTATTTCCATTGGGGTCTGTAAAAGAAATTGCAGCTGGTCTCATACCTGGAACCTCTGGCTTTGAAATCTGGCAGTTTAACCACTGAGCTATACACACTCCAATTCACAGCGATCAGCTGACGCTTCTGAAGATGACTGCAGATGTCGGTCTACACATGTCAAACTTAAAAACATCTCCTTCTTATCCCTGTCTGAATAAAGGAAACGATAAATTAATCTTCTACGGCTGGGAGCAGGCTATTAAATTCCCTGTATCTGGCGCTAATGCCAGAGGGCAGCGTGCCAAACAAAATGTTTTTGCATACCTCTGCCTCATTCAGCAGGACCTCTAACTCACATTCCATGAAATTCTATTAAATCCATTATTTTTGATTGCGGATACAGGAGAATCAAACGTGCTGGGCTTGTATTTATCTATTTGCATGCCTATTTGCATCTAATTGCATATTCAAATGCAGGCCTGTCAAGGGAGGAGTCCGGTATTTCCTCACGTGCGTTCAATTTCAAGTCGATTGGAATGCACAAAGGAAATGTGCTGGGATTCTTGCGTACGAACGGTTTCATACATTTTTTTATTTTTATCTTTTTTTTTTGCTTACAGCATTTTCTTGATTTAGACGTATGTCATCTTTCAGTAGGAAATCCACGCAAGTCTTTGTACATGAGGCCCCAGGTTGTTCTGGAGCTCTCCACAAGTGGTTTTTGGTTCTTAGATTACTCTTCTGATAATTCTTTTGACTCCTCTGTCAGAAATCTTGTGGGGAGCTCCTGGTCATTGCCAGTTTATGGTAAAATGATTTTCTTTCCACTTCTGAATGATGGCTCCAACAGTGCTCACTGGAACATTCAGCGGTTTAGAAATGTGCCTGTAACAAATGCCATCATTATGTTTTGCAACAATAAGGCTGCAAAGGTCTATAGAGAGCTCTTTGCTTCTACCCATCATGAGCTTTTTGTGGTGTGACAATCTGATATACACAGATCTTTTAGTGGTTACCAGTCAGAACTTAACCAGCTGAAATTAATTTGCACAGATGGGGGATGGGATGGCTTCCTAAATTCTGATGGATTTTAGCTAGTTTCTTGACTTTCTATGCGTTTTTGCACCTCTTTTTCTTTGTGTTCATTGCTTATTCCCTGTGTCATTCCACTTTATTAAATATAATAAAGTGGAGTATGTGTGTAAATAGTAAAACCAGGTAAAGTGATAATTTTGCGGTAGTCTGTTTAGCCTCCTAATTTTTCCAGAACTGTATATATTACTAGATTGCAGTGGACATGGCCAGATTCTCCCTCAAAGATGAAAAAACACCCTCACCATTGGGCATTTTTTCACCTTCAGCCATGAAACTTTTTAACTCCTTTTTCATCTGTTCCATCTTCACTGCGTGCATTCTAAAAACATAGTAATGAAATACTTGGAAATAATTTCAGATGTTTTCTGAATCTACAGCTGTAGTCTATTTTTGTCTGTTTCAGTGTAAAATTAATGCCACACAACTGGGGCATACTAGATAAATATAGGCCACTGCCATTGGTGCAGTTCATCTTACTTGCTGATAGACTTACAGTGGTGTGAAAAAGTGTTTGCTCCCTTCCTGATTTCTAATTTTTTTGTATGTCACACTTAAATGTTTCAGATCATCAAACAAATTTAAATATTAGACAAAGATAACAGAAATAAACAGAAAATGCAGTTTTTAAATGAAGGTGTTTACTTGGTGAGACCGGGCAATAATGGCCTGCATGGCAAAGTTCCAAGACGAAAACCACTGCTGAGCAAAAAGAACATAAAGGCTCATCTCAGTTTTGCCAGAAAACATCTTGATGATCCCCAAGACTTTTGGGAAAATACTCTGTGGACTGACGAGACAAAAGTTGAACTTTTTGGAAGGTGTGTGTCCCATTATATCCTGCGTAAAAGTAACACAGCATTTCAGAAAATAACATCATACCAACAGTAAAATATGGTGGTGGTAGTGTGATGGTCTGGAGCTGTTTTGCTGCTTCAGGACCTGGAAGACTTGCTGTGGTAAATGGAAGCATGAATTCTGCTGTCTACCAAAAAATCCTGAAGGAGAATGTCCGGCCATCTGTTCGTGACCTCAAGCTGAAATGCACTTGGGTTCTGCAGCAGGACAATGATCCAAAACACACCAGCAAGTTCACCTCTGAATGACTTAAGAAAAACAATATGAAGACTTCGGAGTGGCCTAGTCAAAGTCCTGACCTGAATCCGATTGAGATGCTGTGGCATGACCTTAAAAAAGCGGTTCATGTCCGAAAACCCTCTAGTATGGCTGAATTACAACAATTCTGCAAAGATGAGTGGGCCAAAATTCCTCCACAGTGCTGTAAAAGACTCATTGCTAGTTATCGCAAACGCTTGATTGCAGTTGTTGGTGCAAAGGGTGGCCCAACCAGTTATTAGGTTTAGGGGGCAATCACTTTTTCACACAGGGCCATGTAGGTTTGATTTTTTTTCCCCCTTAATAATAACACCTTCATAAAAACACCTTCATTTAACAACTCCATTTTGTGTTTACTTGTGTTATCTTTGTCTAATATTTAAATTTGTTTGATAATCTGAAACATTTAAGTGTGACAAACATACAAAAAACTGAGAAATCAGGAAGGGGCAAACACTTTTTCACACCACTGTATATCAGTCAACAAGACCAATATCAATATATCAACCGATATATTGGTACATCCCCATCAGCCACGCATTAAAACTCATTAATTAGACACATATTGCTACATCAAGGTGTATACAGAAGCTTTTAGAGAACATGGTCAGCTACTTTTAGCCTTACAGTATCAAATCTACAGGCTAACAACAAGCTAACAGGGTTTATGCATGAAAATATTTGGAATTCATAACTGTTTGTGGCTACTATTCTGAACTTTTATAGCTTGAAGTCACAATGAACTTTGGATAGCTAGGAACATGTTGTGTGTGTGTGTGGGGGGGGGGCGCTTTATTCTTTGAACTAATGTAACCTTTACTGCAGCGTCATCAGGTTATGTTGATTATAGCATAAGTGTTTGGACATTATCTGGTTCAAGGCTAAGCAGCCTGTTGATGTGTTGAAAAGGTTTTATGATGGTGGTGTGTGGTGTTGGTGTGAGCTAGCAGTATGGGGCTAGCATGTACTCCAATGTTTAGATAAGAATTGCTGAATGGCAAAGAAAGCCATCAGACACCTCTGGTGTCCTCAGTGTCATCAGGCACCACAAAGAAAAATATTCATCTACTGTATGTACAGTTAAGTCCATATACATTTGGACACTGACACAGGTTTTGTCTCATTTTAGCCGTTAAGCTATTTTATTCAAGCTACAGTTATATAATCAAGACAAGCTTAAAGTTCAGACTCTCAGCTGTAATTTGAGGGTATTCACATCCAAATTGGAGTTACAGTTTAGGAATTGTAACCTTTTTATATAAACCTCTCCTCATTTCAGGGGCTCAAAAGTAATTGGACAAATTAACATCACCATAAATAAATAAATAAATAAATAAATAAAGTCTAACCTGGCATTTCTATTTTTGAGGACAATTATTGGTTTGCACCTTGTGGTTAACTCTCTGTATTTGCTTTCATGAAGTCTTCTCTTTATGGTAGACTTAGATATTAATACACCTACTTCCTGGAGAGTGTTCTTCACTTGGGTGAATATTGGGAAGTTTTTTTTTTCTTCACCATGGAAAGGATCCTCCAATCATCCACCATTGTTGTCTTCCAATGATGTCCAGGCCCTTTTGATTTCCCAAGCTCACCAGTGCACTCTTTTTCTCAGAATGTAACAAACTGTTGATTTGGCCACTCGTAACATTTCTGCCATCTCTCTGATGGTTTTTCTTTTTTTCAGCCTCAGGATATTCTTTTTCATTTCCATTGAGAGCTTTGGCTGCATGTTGGGGGATCACAGAAACAGCTTCCAAATGCAAATAACACACCTGGAATCAACTCCAGACCTTTCGCCTGCTTGATCGATGATGGATTAATGAAGGAATAGCGAATGAAATAGCTTTTGAGTCAGTTGTCCTCTTACTTTTGAGCCCTTGAGATGAGATTTTGTATAAAAATGGTTGAAATCCCTAAACCTTTCCTCCAATTTGGATGTGATTACCCTCAAATTAAAGCCGAAAGTCTGCACTTTAAGTCTACATTGATTATTTAAATGTATCTTGAATATGTTTTGGTAAACAGCTAAAATAACAAAACTTGTGTAGGTGTCTAAATATACAGTGGTGTGAAAAAGTGTTTGCCCCCTTCCTGATTTCTCATTTTTTTGTATGTTTGTCACACTTAAATGTTTCAGATCATCAAACAAATTTAAATATTAGACAAAGATAACACAAGTAAACACAAAATGTAGTTTTTAAATGAAGGCGTTTATTATTAAGGGTAAAAAAAAATTCAAACCTACATGGCACTGTGTGAAAAAGTGATTCCCCCCTCCCCCCAGTTAAAACATAATTTGACTGTGGTTTATCACATATTTGGAAAGCTGAGTTCAAGTTCTCAAGCCACACCCTGGCCTGATTACTGCCACACCTGTTCTCAATCCAGAAATCACTTAAATAGGACCTGCCTGACAAAGTGAAGTCGACCAAAAGATCCTCAAAAGCTAGACATCATGCTGCCATCCAAAGAAATTCAGGAACAAATGAGAAACAAAGTAATTGAGCTCTGTCAGTCTGGAAAAGGTTATGAAGTCATTTCTAAAGCTTTGGGACTCCAGCAAACCACAGTGAGAGCCATTGTCCACAAATGGCAAAAACATGGAACAGTGGTGAACCTACCCAGGAGTGGCCGGCTGATCACAATTACCCCAAGAGCACAGCGACGACTCATCCAAGAGGTCACTAAAGACACCACAACAACATCCAAAGAACTGCAGACCTCACTTGCCTCAGTTAAGGTCAGTGTTCATGACTCCTCCATAAGAAAGAGACTGGGCAATATTGGCCTGCATGGCAGCGTTCCAAGACGAAAACCACTGCTGAGCAAAAGGAACATAAAGGCTCATCTCAGTTTTGCCAGAAAACATCTTGATGATCCCCAAGACTTTTGGGAAAATACTCTGTGGACTGACACGACAAAAGTTGAACTTTTTGGAAGGTGTGTGTCCCATTACATCTGGTGTAAAAGTAACACAGCATTTCAGTAAAGGAACATCATACCGACAGTAAAGTATGGTGGTGGTAGCGTGATGGTCTGGGGCTGTTTTGCTGCTTCGGGACCTGGAAGACTTGCTGTGGTAAATGGAAGCATGAATTACATGTCTGTTCTTTTCTTCTTCTCTATCCCCTCACCCCCCAGCCAGTCGCAGCAGATGACTGCCCCTCCCTGAGCCTGGTTCTGCTGGAGGTTTCTTCCTGTTAAAAGGGAGTTTTTCCTCTCCACCGTCGCCAAGTGCTTGCTCACAGGGTATCGCCTGATTGCTGGGGTCTTTCTGCAACTTTCTGCAACTGTGGGGGTTCCCCCCTACAGTTGATAGTGCTATGAGATGACTGTTGTTGTGAAATGGCGCTATATAAATAAAGTTGAATTGAATTGAATTGAATTGAATTGAATTGAATTCTGCTGTCTACCAAAAAATCCTGAAGGAGAATGTCCGGCCATCTGTTCGTGACCTCAAGCTGAAATGCACTTGGGTTCTGCAGCAGGACAATGATCCAAAACACACCAGCAAGTCCACCTCTGAATGGCTTAAAAAAAACCCAAAATGAAGACTTTGGAGTGGGCTAGTCAAAATCCTGACCTGAATCTGATTGAGATGCTGTGGCATGACCTTAATTAAAAAGGCGGTTCATGCTCGAAAACCCTCCAATGTGGCTGAATTTCAACAATTCTGCAAAGGTGAGTGGGCCAAAATTCCTCCACAGCACTGTAAAAGACTCATTGCCAGTTATCGCAAACGCTTGATTGCAGTTGTTAGTGCAAAGGGTGGCCCAACCAGTTATTAGGTTTAGGGGCAATCACTTTTTCACACAAGACCATGTAGGTTTGGATTTTTTTCCCCCCCTTAATAATGAAGACCCTTCATTTAAAAACTGCATTTTGTGTTTACTTGTGTTATCTTTGTTTAATATTTAAATTTGTTTGATGATCTGAAACATTTAAGTGTGACAAACATACAAAAAAAAAGAGAAATCAGGAAGGGGGCAAACACTTTCTCACACCACTGTGTATGGATCTAACTGCATATAAACCATATGTAGGCACACAAATAGTCCAAATTACAATCCACTTCTCTGTGTGTGTGCGCACGCATGTGCACATAAGGTTTATTCAGTTACGTTGTCATCTAGTTGTGTTGCATACATTTTTGTTCATAAGGATCACAACATTCCCACATTTACAGCAGCTGATAGACTGATCACATTTCTGATGATCATCAGTGGGATGTTGTTTAAAAAACTGAAGTCTGAAAACCGAAGACAGGTTGTTTTTAGATTTTTTTGTTTTGTTCAAGTAAAGTGAATCTCAGTCAGGATTCAGGCTCATCATAAGGATGTGCATTGTAATGATTATGGCACAGTCTGTGCATGCCAGTGGAGACCAGGTGCAGTTGAAGTGAATGGAGCCAGCAGTGTTTGTGGTGTCACCATGTTATAACAGCAGTTTACTGTAGAATCTTTTACTCTCAAAATTTGAATAAAAACTAGCATTGCACTTTGTGCTTTATGCACGTTATACTATACAATTCATGAATAGTCTTAATATTATAAATTGATATTATTTAATAACAAAAAGTTTTGTGCCTTAAGTGGTGTACACATCTTTTAATTTTTGACTTTCACATACATATGAACCTTTATAAATTAAACCCTAGAGCATTTTAGATGCAGACCACTAGAAATTTGACTTTTGTCTTTAGCTGTGGGTCCTATGGGGAAATAAATGTGGACCTTTCCTGCACATTGAGCTGCTTATCAGTGTGGATACATCAGTGAAAATATTTCCCAGAAAAAGTTCTCTTCATCCTCTCCATGCTGTCCAGCCAGCAAACTACAAGTTTTCCCTCTAAATTAGAACATTTAGAGGTTCAGGTGAGGAGTGTGTGTTGTGGTCCCTCTGATGCTGTCCTGGTTCAGCACCATGGACAGCATCCTCACCACTGTATGATCGGTCCCTGAGGAGCAGCCACGGGGCAGTTTTTGGTCACATGACACAATCTGACTTATTATGGCC
The DNA here is from genome assembly GCA_020510985.1 of Pholidichthys leucotaenia. NCBI lineage: Eukaryota > Metazoa > Chordata > Actinopteri > Cichliformes > Pholidichthyidae > Pholidichthys > Pholidichthys leucotaenia. Next base: position 240,785,905 of record CM035849.1, read on the forward strand.
TCTTGCTGCATATTACACTGCATTTAAAAGATCATTTCAAATTAGTTATTTCTTTAAAAAAAAAACAATTTTATTGTGTACAAAAAATAATTGGGAATAAAATTCTTGAGGAAAAAAACTAATACTATAAAGTCATATGAAAGCCAAAATACACATGTTCATTGGCACCAGCAGCAACCTTTTAGTGTCTGAACATGCTGTGGTAATGTGTCTTCTACTTTTTAGTTGCACCATCAAACATTCTTTGGTTCAGGAGAAGTTAAGGATCAACATGTGAGGGTGAGCTTATGATTTCATGGCAGTAAAGTGCTACATTGTGTCGTTAAACCAGGGCACACATGGTTTGAGTTCATGTTGTCTGAAATTTGAAATTTTATGAAAAGGTATTGCATTTCATTAACATGCACCTGACTAGGTGTGCCTATTTAAGTGGCCAGTAAGTGTGTGTTCTTTTCTGCACACCAGCCCAGAGTGAAGCAGCCAGTCACTCCGAGTCTGTCTGGGTGGATATTACTCTAAACGTGCTTACGCCTACATGTGTGAAAGTATGTTACATATGCATTTTTGCAGAATACTGTATAATGTGTGGAGCACATGTTCCTCTGAAGGTCATTTTTTTTAATTACGACATAAGCCTCAGTCCTTCCAAGGGTCCCTCACCACTAGCTACTTTATAACTTTACCATGTGGTTTTCAGTCCTCTCCTCTCCCAGACAGTGCTCCTTTTGTCAACTCCCTTCATTCGGTGCACTTGCTACGTCTGCGTCTCCTGGAACCCTCAAGGCCTTGGATGTCTAAGATGTCTTAGCAGAAACCAGAGGGAGAACTTTGGAGCAATGTTGGTCAAGCAGAACCCTCTTAACGTCTCCTCTGTCAACCACGGAGCCGCACAATGCCTTCTCTCTGTACCTCCTCCCAGCTCTCAAACCACTACTTAGACTTGCAAATCTGGGCTTTGATGTCACCCTGCTTTGCTTCTTTTGTCAGAAAGAGGGAGCCAAGGAGGAGCGAGGCATTGCAGACAGCTGTTAAAGCCGCCATAATTCCCTCATATTACACGGGTTAGCCCTCACTGGCCTGGCATGGTTGCTGTTGTGTCTCTTTCTCATAGAAATGTTTTCAAAAGGACAGAGTAATCCATATTCTTTTGTTGTCTGGGTGTAGACCTGTTTCTCATTTGTTTGGTGGAAAGCTAGCTCTTTGCCCCAAAGTAATTTTACCAGACAAGGCAGCCCTGTCTTCTATGACTTTTTTTTTCACTCACGCCTGTGTAACATTAAATCCGATCAGTGTTACTCGGCAGTCCTGTCAAACTATTTTTAAACTTTTGGTTCATAACACCGAATTCACATGATTTTAATCAGCCATCTAAGACCTTCCACAGCTTCCTTTTTGTAGAAACCTGAGCGCAAAGCTTCTGGTGTTGATGCCCCTTCTCCTCGTCCCACGTCTCCTGTTATAGTCTGAATCTAACGGATAAATGGGCGAACAATGCCGCCGTGGTCACCAGTCGTCTGTGCATCATCCAGGAATGCTGATTACATCTCCTGTGCAGACAGACACTTAATTCGTGTTATGCACACCCCAGCACATTCCTCCTAAAGGACAATGGAGGGATAGTGTTTACAGGGGCAAGAGTGAGTCATTGTGTCTGCAGGAGTCCAGGGGTCAAAGGGCACACGGTGTTTTCATGTGCATGTGTCTGTCTCTAAAAAATGGATTTTGTGTTTCCTTGTTTGTGTGAGTCTCTATGTCTTACCTCACTCAGAAGGCACACGCTGGAGTGTTTGTCTTCTGAATGAAGCAATGACGTTATTTACCAGGACATTACCAGTCATTGCTTTTTTAGTGACTGATATCTCGGCAGCCATTACAGGAATATGCATGAAGCAAGAACTCTACGGCAGTAGACATGACATCGCACCCCAAGACAGATGTTGGTTGGCTGGTTGGTTGATTGACTCACTGAGTGTAACTTCCAGTTTAGGAGGGTGTGGGTGGTCATGCTGAGAAGTCAACACCAAATGCCTCGGCCGCAAGTTTGGGTTCTGCGTCTAGTTTCTATGGATATGTTAAAAAGCTCAGTCGTGGGCTTTTACAGATTCCATGTGGTGCTGATTTTGTGTTAAAACGCTGCAATGATTATCTCTTGTGGATTTTAATGTAATCATTCGATCCATCTGATATTTGCTTTATGAGCAGGTCACCTGTGTTACTGTTAGGATTAGTCACAATTCCAGCACAGGCTTTTATTTGAAAGTATATGTCGGAGCATGATTATTGAATTCATGTGGTGTTGTGTAACTGTGACAAACTTTCTAAAGGTTTAGGTTCATGTCAGGCTGAAAGGGAAGCTTGCACGGACTGTAGTTGCAAGTAACGGCATGTTTACTAATTTTGCTTGACCTTCTTACTTTGGTTTAATAGATTGTTGGTCCTTTAAATCTACACTGGTTTACATTAATGCTTGATAATTATTTTAGGTAAATTCCTGATCATTGTGGAATCAGTACGTTTTTATTTTTCATAATTTTTCATTTTTCATTTTCTTCCTTTTTTTACTATTTTGGACATTTTTTTTTCTTTTTATCAGGGTTCTTTTATTTGTTTTTTCCAGTACAGCAAAAAGAATATGAACAACAAGAAAAAAACAGCAACACAAAAACATTAGCCTCCACCCCATCCCAAAGCTGCCAGACAGACAGAAACAATGCCTTTAGCCAGGCTAGATGAATATAAAATGGAGGAATAAATGTATAACAGATGTACGATAGAAAGAAAAGAAGAATTAAATAATTATTTTCTAAAAAAGATTTACATTCTCATGTTGTTAGCGTCAACAAAGGCTTAAAAGTGTTCCCAAATGACATAAAATTTCTCAGTGGATCCCTTGAGATTATATCTTATTTTTTCCAGTATGGGAACTACAGTACAGAACTTCTCTGATCCAGTGACTGTATGTTGGTGGTTTTGCATTTTTCCCTTTAAGTAATATTAATCTCCTAGCCAGGACAGTGCAGAAAGCCAACATACTGATTTCTCATTTTTCAAGAAGAGTGTATATCTGATTCACCCCGAAAACGGCTAAAAGTGGTGAGAGAGTTATTCAAAAACAGCACTCCAATAAGTATGTAACTTTGAACATGTCCAAACCATACTGTTTGTGTCAGAGTGGCTGGATGCTGCCTGCAACAATCACAAATGGGGTCTACACTCGGTTTTATCTTAGAAAGTCTGGCCTTAGACCAGTGTAATCGGTGTACAATTTTGAATTGAATAACAGCATGTCTGAGACAAACGGATGAAGAGGAAATTCCCTGCATCTTATACCACATTTCCTCTGAGATTTGTTCGTTTAGATCCATCTCCCATTTGTTTGTTAAGAGACTATTGTTGCCAAGTTATGGGTGTAAATTACATTATAAATTGTGCTGACAGACTTTTTTTTTTTTTTGCTGGTTTACAATTGAAGATCGAGTCTAGTAAAGAAGAGGGAGGGCATGACGGAAAAGAATCTAGATTTGAAATGACAAAGCTGCAAATACTGATGAAGGTGGGATTTGGGAATATTATATTTCTGTACTAACTGTTTAAAAGATGCAGAACTGCCTTGGACAATTCTTTTTAACCACATTGTGTAGAAACACAATGAATTTTGTTGAAACAAAACTTTGTTGTGGCAAATTTGGTAAACGCAGCAGTAACATGGGATTTTATCCAACTTTATTCATTGGTTTGTGTTAAACTCTACCAGCACTAATGGCTGCTGTATTGTATAGACATCAGACAAAGAACAGGAGTTGATTAAAGCGAGATTTCAGTGTAGTGAAATCAGGCTAATGTCCATGGAGATGCTGTCGTTGTCGTGAGCCAACGTGTTCCTGTTGTGCAACACTGAAAAGTCAGATGGGCTTCATTTTCATGAAAACAAGTATTTAAAAAAAAAAATCCACAAACTGTTTACCCCTTCAGCCTTTTCTTTTAACCTCTCAGCCTCTAAAAGGCTGAAGGGGTATTGTTGTCACCCCATCGGGCAGATGAGCTGACTATCAAAAGGTGCTCTAATTACAAACTGAACTGTCAGGAAAAGAAGATCTCATTGAAAAATGCCCATTCTGACATGGATGGAAGGGTTTACCACACCCTCTCCTTTACCAGGTCAGCGTAGAATGGGCACGTCTGTTGCACCGTCGCTGTCAGGAGAGGTTGTATTGTCATGTGAAGGCATATGACGGTGTTTATGAACCATTTCAGTGAATAATTGTAGTTTATTGTAATCATGGGAAGATTGTTGTTAAAAGTTTTTTTTTTATTAATTTGTAAGTGTCAGTGGTCAGGTAGGTCCAAATAATTTGGATGAATGCTTGTGCTTTGTAAACGTTGGGAGCTTAAGCCACATTTTGCTATTGGAAAGCAAAATTGTGACTCATTTAAAATCTGCTCATAGAAACTGTCAACAGACTAACAATGTTATATTGTATTTGCGCTTATTCCATATAGTTTAATTATCCCAATGTAAATCGCTCTGTAGCATCCACAACCCACCAACCATAATCATAATATCCTCCCTAGGACTGTAGGAAAATGAAGAAGGATTGAAATATTTATTCCACATTTCGTTCCCGCTCAATACCCAGCATGGTAAATTATCATAATATAACAGATGGGTTCTTAGTTGGTTTTGGACATAAATGGTGAACTCTGAGCCAGCTGCTCAGAATGAATGGAGGAGTTTGATGAAGATTTATTTGTAGATGACATATATATTTAACAAACTTAAAGAGATTACAATCCGAAGACTTTTTTTTTTCCTCCAAATGTTTTTATTAAGATGGTAGTGAAGTATCATATTTTAGAGTTAGTAGATTGATTTAGAGATGATTAAATTTCTCTGTTTGACTAAATAGATTTCTTTCTTGCTGTTTCATATTTGCCGAGTTGAGCCTGGTCTTTATTATTTGGTCCATACAGTCAGAGATCCGCAAATTAAAAAGCAGCTGTGACGGTGCCACATTAAAAACACAGGATGAAACATGAACTCTTCAGTGACTGACAGTGGATGGTGGATTATTTTCTCCAAGTTAAGTCTCACCTTTTTTCAAAGGTCCCTCTGTTTAGAGGATTTTCTGCTTTCAGTGTAAAGCCCGGCCTAATCCGTGCGTATAAATGCACCACATGTGGATGACTGCTTTCTCTTGGTGTCATAACATGAGGGTACGTCACAAAGAGACAAACCGGGTTCTTGTTTTTCATGTGTCCAGTTCATCCATGTCACTGCTGAGTCAGAGGAGTGATAAATTAAAACAAAAGCGGCAGTTGCTGTTTGAAGCTCGAGGAGAAACGTTATTATGACTCTCCCCTCAGAGGTTAAGTTGAGCCACAGGCGTGCTGAAGTACACGAAGAAAAGAGCTGCGGAGGAGGTAAAATGTTGAATAAACAAACCCATCGTCATAGATGGTGGCGGGTACTAAAGAGACCTCCACGACTGACACGCACATATTCTTGCGCACCGTCTTAAAGGGGACATATCATAAATGTTTTCCATATGTTGACACAGCTCCAAAAGGTCTTAATGAAATGTCTGACATGCTTTGTTCAGAGTATCTCAGGGTTGAAACACTGCGGCTCCATTTTCCACCCAGCTGAAGCATCCCTCCTCAGAACGACCCCTTTCAGAGCCTGTTTCCACCCAGATTAAACACCTTCACAGCGACTTGTTTCAATGCGTTCTCTAAATGCTAGTCAGCCCCATTTCACTCCGTCCTCCCTCTTTTGTCACATGTGGACAGAGATGGATAATTGCATTTACTCAAGTGTGTGTACTCAAGTAACTTTTTAATGACACTGTACTTTCTTGAGTAGCTGTATTGCAAGATACCTTGTACTTGGTTGCCTTGCCTTACTAGGTGTGGAGAGGCGGTGGATTTTTAACCAGATTGTTTAACACAATCTTGGAGAGAGAGAGGGGATACCCAAGGAGTGCAGAAGAAGTGTACTGACAGCAATCTCCAAGACCAAGGATGATGCACAGAGCTGTAGTAACTAAAGAGGCATCAAGTTTATCAGTCACACTATGAAGATATGGGAAAGAGTTGTTGAAGCCAGGTTAAGAGGAGAGGTGATAATCGGTGTGCAACAGTATGGTTTCATGCCAAGAAAGAGTACTACAGATGCAATGTTTGCTTTAAGAGTGCTGATAGAGAAGTATAGAGAAGGTCAGAAGGAGTTGTACTTTGTCTTTGGGGATCTAGAGAAAGTTTTAAGTGCAAGTTCATTGCAAAGCTTTAAAGCTGAGTACTTAAATAAACATTCAGAGGAAATTCAAAGTGCCACTGTGCATGAGGTAAAAAATGCTGTAGATCAGAAAATAAAGGAACTATGTGGGGGCACGGTGGGGGGTTGTCCACCCACAGAGGGCAGGGGGAAGGGGGAGCAATGGACCGAAGGAGGAGGTGTCACTGGGGGGTATCAGATAGGACTGTTGGGTCTATGCACCCCCCAGGGAGAGTGAGAGCTGCTGAGGGAAGAAGGGTGTAAGAGCGGCCCCGGCGTAATTTCATGTTAATGTGCCACACATTCCTTTGTTCAAGCAACAATGTGTTATGGTCGGAAGTTCCGGGTCTCGATGCATGGAAATAAAGCGATAAAAGTGGAATGCACAGAGACCTGGGATCGCTGTTTGCTGTACTTCATGTTGGAGAAAGAATAAAGTTTCTATGTCGTCCAGCTCGTTGCCTCGCCTGCCTCTTTTCTCCACAACTAACCCTTTAAGTTGTATTTTTGTCAGCCATTATTATTATTATTATTATCATCATCATAAGTATTCTCCTGGTGCTCAGTTTATTTAGTAGTTTATTCTCTGTCCATAGTTTTTAGATTTGCTCTTATTTTGAAGTCATCCCTGTTTCGTTTCATAGCCTTGTTAGTTCTGCTTCCAATTCACCGGTTATAATTTGCTATTTATGTTTGTCAGCTACCTCTCATCAGCTTTAACTGTCCATCTAAAGGTGAGCTCATGTCATGTCTTCATTCCTGCGCCTCTGGTTTTTACTTTCAGTTTGTGGAGAAAGAAAGAGGCAAGGCAACAAGCTGAACGACACAAGGCTTTATTCTTTCTCCAACAACATAACAGCAAACAGCGAAACAGTGCTACAGCCCCACAGCATTCATGGGTCTCTGTGCATTCCCCTTTTATATCTTTAATGCCATGCATCGAGTCCCGGAGCTTCCGACCATCATACAGTGTTGTTTAACAAAGGAATGTGTGGCACATTAACATAACATACACCGGCACCACTTTCACACCTTTCTTCTCTCACAGTGGCCACAGCGGCTCTTACTCTCCCCAGGGGGGGTGCATCACCCTAACAGCCCCCTTTGATACCCCCCCCCCCCCCGGTGACACCGCCTCATTCGGTCCATTGTCCTTCTGTTTCCCCCCTGCCTTTCTGGGTGGAGAAAACCCCCACAAGTTTCCTTTAAGTTTCACTTTTAGCGTATTCCAGTAGTAAAACAGCGACTACTGCTGCATGACACACTTGCTTCTGCTCAGTTCTTGACAGAATTCAGCATACTTTTTTGCCATGATATTTTTGCAAGCGTTTTATCAAGTTGGTGGTGTAAAATTGTAAATGCTGGCACCACACAGAAACATACTGAGGCGAGTCCCACAGACAGGCTCCAGGAAGGTGACACTTGTTGCCTCTGTTTACAGAAGGGATTGCACCTTCATTTTATTGTTATTAACATATCAGATCGGTAATTTACTTTTATTCCTTACCAATACCGAGCCGGCCATTTTGCCTGGATCGATACCGATATGGCGGATCGGATCGGCTCATCCCTAGTCAAGAGTGGCAGAACAGTTTGTGAGGGTGGTGCAGGACAAGTATGAAGACAGTGAAATGGTATGGAGATATACTGTAGGATAGTCAGATGGATTCAAGTTGAGGGGTAGGATTATATAAGTGTTTGGCTCTGAGTCCCTTCTGCCGTGGTGATGGATGGGCCAACAGATGAGGTCAGACAGGAGTCTCTGTGGACCATGATGTTTTTCAGATGACATTGTGATCTGTAGTGAGAGTAGGGAGCTGAGGTGGAGCTATGCATTGGAGAGAAGAGGAATGGTGGGGTGGGCAATTAATTTTCACAAGGACTTTCTCCATACTTTGTCTGTTGAAAATACGCTCATGCTCCACTCTGACATCAGGGGAGTGAGTACACTGATTCACTTTTGTCTCTTGGACAGCGACACTAGATACACTTGGCTGTCACCTGGACCAGTCAGGAGAGCAGCATGCTCCTGAACTCTGACTGCACCAATGCCGGGAGTGACTGTTTTGACTTGTCGTTGTCCTGTGTGCTTGCGGAGTGACAGTCCTTTATTTTCTTAGCAAATATATGTCAGGGCTGGCAAACATGCAGCTCTCTAGCATCTCTTTTGTGACTTTTTTCTCATTTTTTTAAACTGGCTCCTGTGCGGCTCTTTTTTTTTTTTTTCAAATTATATTTCTTCTCTTAGCTTGGTGGCTTAGTTTTTGGTGTGGCAGGCCACCATACAGAAATGTTACCAGCGGAAAGCCTGGATTGAGATCGGGGCTTTGTGATGGGCACTCCAAAAATTGGCTTTGTTGTTCTTATAAGGCACTTTGTAACTAATTTTGCGGTATGCTTAGGGTCATTGTCTGTTTGGAAGACCCATTTGCACCCAAGCTTTAACTTCCTGGCTAATGTTTTGAGATGTTGCTTTAATATTTCCACATAATGTTCTTTCCTCTTGATGCCATCTATTTTGTGAAGTGCACCAGTCCCTCCTGCAGCAAAGTACCCCCACAGCATGATACTGCCACCCCCATACTGCACAGTACTTAAGTGGCGCAGTACTTCAGTGAGTGGCCTTTCAGCCAGTGGGCTTGTTTCATTGTGGATAATAACACTCTTTTACCAGCTTCAGCCAGCATCTTCACAAGGTCTTTTGTTTTCATTCTGGGCTTGATACGCACATTTCACATCAAAACATGTTGACCTCTGGGCAAGGCCAGCCCTAGCTGTTTTGGTGCCCAAGGCATGATTAGGATCCTTCTGGCCTGGGGACTCCAACCATTTGTCTGCCTTGTCTGCTGTCATGAACTGGGGTGGACTTCCAGCCCAGTTCCATGGCATGGTGGCTGCCTTGTCTTTAAGTATATTTTGTATCCTCTATTTGCCGTCAGGCACCTCCTTGGGAGCTTTGAGGTCTTCTCGGCTCCCTGACAGCCCCCTCTTCTGCCAGTTATACCAGCTGTGTATCATTATCATTTGTGTTCTTTCCTTTGTTCATTCACACACCTGTTTCCACCTACACACCGGCAATCATTCATTGATTAAGTGTTGTATTATTTAAGCTCTAGGGTTCCTATGATGTTTGCCTGATCATTGAACTACTCAGTGTTTGTTCTGCATCATGCATGACTAGATGCCCTGCCTGCTGTTCTGCACTGCATCACTCTGCATGACGTTTGTAGTTTTCTGCTGTTTGGTTTTGTTTCGCAGGGGTCATTGCTTGGACTGACTCGGACTGCTCCAGCCTTGTGAGTAATTTCTTTGCCCCTGCCATCCAGTCCTGTCTGGAGGTTTTTTTCTGGGCTCTCTCTTCCGTTCCCCCATTGCAGTTCCACCTGCCTGTGCTTTGGAGCATTTCCTTCCCGTTAGTACTCACCAGTGATCTGTAGAGCGTCCTGGAGGTAATCCCTGTATATCCTGTGCTTCTCATCTGTTGTTTTGTACTATTATATCACATTCTGTCAAGAAATATGTACAACTTACTCCTGCACGTGGGTTTTTATTTCCCTATCCATGCTGCTTAAAAGCACACGAGGATTCATAGCAGTCTGCCAGCACAGTGCCTCTGACTATTATGAATTTTTATTTTTTTAATTAAAAAAAAAAAGGTGAGGGCTTGCAGCAGCGCCCCCTCCAGCAGGTGATGCCCTAAGCGATTGCCTATATGGCCTATGCCAAGGGCCGACACTGTCTCTGAAACACAGAACCCATCTCCTTCCTGAACGACATGATGGCTGGACATTCCCATGGTGTTTGTGCTTGTTAATAATTGTTTGAACAGATGAACGTGGCACCTTCAGGCATCTGGAAATTGTACTCAAGGATGAACCAGACTTGTGGAGGTCCACAGTTCTCTTCCTGATAGATTCTGATTTCTTTTGATTTTCCCATGATGTCACACAAGGAAGCAGTGAGTTTGAGGGGCGCCTTGAAATACATCCACAGGTATTCCTCCAATTAACTCAGATGCTGTTAGTTAACCTATCTGAAACTTCCAAAGCCACGATATCATCATCTGGGCTTTCCTAAATTGTTTAAAGGTATATTAATCTTAGTGTAGGTAAACTTCTTACTTTGAAGAAAATAATTAAAAAAAAAATCTCTAAAAAAAAAATATTTAGCAAATATAAAAAAAAATTAGCAAATAGAAATAGTTTTGGTAATCCTAACTGACCTAAAACAAGAAAAGTTTAGTCTGATTTAATGTCAGATAGTGAGGGGAAAAAAGTTATGACTTTTTTTTTTACAGTATATGTGAACTTGTAGTTTCAACTGTATGTGGAAAAAGTCAGAAATTTACTAGAAAGTTTTAAATTTGCAAGAAGAAATTTTAAATTTATGTAGAAAAAATGCACTGTGCAAAACAAATACAAGAGAGTAGCAGTTTTAAAAATGTACACAATAGAAAAAACTCAATGGAAAAAAAATGTATTACAGACAGTCTGGTCTCAAGAGACAAGACCAGAGCTATCAGATTACCTACATAATTACAGACGCATCTCAGTGTACCATCTCAGAGTATCGAAAAGTTGATGTATTTCAGTATTTCAATTCAAAAAGTGAAACTTATATATGATTCATTACACAGAGTGATATATTTCAAGAGTTCATTTCTTTTAATTTTGATGATTCTTCAGTTTCTCAGAAAATTAGAATACTATGTAAGACCGATAAGAAAAAATGTATTTTTAATAGAAGTGATGGCCAACTAAAAATATGTCCATGTAGACACTCAGGACTTGGTCAGGGCTCCTTTTGCATGAATCACTACTTCAACAATTAGTATCCTCAGTTCCTAAATGCTAACTGAGCGTTGTTAAAAGGAAAGATGATGTAACACAGTGGTAAACATGCTCCTGTCCCAGCTTTCTTGGAATGTGTTGCAGGCATCAAATTCAAAATGAGTGAATATTTGAAAAAAACACAATGAAATTTATCACGGTTGAAAGACTGAAAACGATTTGCAAATGATTGTATTCCATTTTTATTTACATTTTACACAGTGTCCCAACTTCAATGGAATTGGTGTTTGTAGAAGAAGATATTCATCCTCTTAGTTTCTTCCACCACCATGTCCTTAACTGGACTTGATTATATTGTTTTGTTCTTTATAAGGTTTTGCTTTAGTTAATCACCCAGTTCACCCAGGTGGACGATCGTCCACCTTATGGGTTAACCTTAACATCTGCTACCTGGCTATTTGATCCCTTCTACTATTTTCCTCATGCAAAAATCCACTGAGCAGCAGATAGTAATTTTACACATAGCCATTAGAGAGGCAGCTCAGTCTTAAGGAACTCAGAATTCAGGCTTTGATTATAAGTGTTATTGTAAAGAAATCTGTCTTCAAACAGTGAGGAAAGACTGCAGCAGAGAGAAACATTGAAGGTCTTGACCAGAGCCCCCCATGCTCTTTGACCTCAGTGCTAATTTGTTTTTCTTTAAGCAGATTGGATAAATGTTCGGCACGTTGATGTAACAACCTGAAGTGTAAATGTTCCAAAGGGGTTTTCAGTGTGGTCACTGCTCCTCTGGGAGATTACTGAACCTTTAGCCCCCCCAATTTTCTTGCCTTCTATGTCTTTCCAGGCTGTCTTTTGATTTTCTGTTTCTCACATTCTTCCCCCCCTGTTCTGTTACACATTTGTTGGCAGCAGAGGTCACACACACAGTTTGGCAAGGTGGAAGGTCAGCCATGGTGCCTCGGGATGGGAGAACCTTCTCATCTCTGCATGTTTATGGTTGTGCTCCTGTGTTGTGATCAAAATCTCATGACAGCATTAACATTGTTTGACAAATGGCTTTCCTTATTGTGTAGCATTAACTCACTTCAGTTCCAATTTGTTTATATAGCACCAATTCACAACATCAGTCTTCTCAAACCACTTCTTACTGTGAGTTAAAGATTCTACACTCTCAGAATATCCAGATAATGATGTGATTACTGTGAGCAGCACTTGGAGACTATGGGGAAGACGGGGGTCCCCCATAACTATGGTCTAGTCAAAACTGTGATGTCAAAAGTGCAACCGTCATTTATACGTGTATCCAAGTCCATTTTGATGCCACATGATCGCAGACAAAAATAAAAGTGAAACGCGAAGGAAGTTTATCCTAACTCTCTTAATTATTCAGTGTGCCTTGGCGTAACATGCAATAAACCAGTCAAAATGGTTTATCACCTTTAGAAAGTATGTGCACATGGTCTATAGCAAAATGATATGATGGTGTGTTTACATGGGGAGGCAGATTGGTTTTCCACTAAGGAAACCTGTGTGTGTGTGTGTGTGTGTGTGTGTGTGTGTGTGTGTGTGTGTGTGCAAATTGAAAATGGATTTCACGGTCAGGCAGATGTGGGGATAAGATAATCCTTTATTAGTCCAACAACAGGGAAATTTATGGTATTGCAGCAGCAAAGGGATAGTAGCAATAATACATAAGATAAAAATGGGATAAAAACTCTATGCACAGTGCACTATATAGACAGTATCTTTCACAGTTGAATGAGTGCAGTGTTGTTGTCACCTTCATTAATAATTGTAATTGTATTAACATTGTACTGGAAAGGAATGATCCCTACTGTGCAAAGTAGTAGTGTTATGTGTGGACTCCATGAGCAGCGCTGATTGAAGTAGCACTGAGTGTGTCCTCATGTACCTGTGTCCGGAAGTAGTAATGTGCACCTGCACATTTTAAAGACGGGTGCCTTAACTAGAAATTGATAATGTGCTATGTACTAGATGTAGTTTTTGTTAGTCAGAAGTCCAGTGTCATTGTGCTAGTGCAGACTAACAATACCCCGACTTTGCGGCTAGCCACAGCACTTATAAAAGACAGCAGTCCCAGGAGCAAGTCATTTATTTGGACCACAGGGGCACAAAGTATGAAAATTGGAAATTTATCGCCACAAATTATCAAAACCAATTACAATTATCAAAAATTATCAAAACGATGTAGGAGGATGATCACTGCATCCTCCACCCCAATGCCATGCTGGTAGGCAAACTGAAGTGGGTCCATCGCTGGTCCCACCAGGGGACGGAGGTGGGTGAGGGGCAGCCTCTCCAGGGTTTTCGTTAAATGTGGTGTGAGGGCCACTGGTCTGTAGCTGTTCAGGTCCTTGGGGTGCGGAGTCTTTGGTATGGGTACCACACAGGATGTTTTCCACAGCTGTGGTACCCTCCCTAGCTTCAGGCTCAGACTGAAGATGTGCTCCATGATCCCGCACAGCTGGTCTGCACAGGACTTGAGGAGCCTCGAGCTGATGCCGTCCAGATCTGCAGCCTTCCTCACCTTGATCTTCTTCAGCTCAGCTCTCACCTGGGTCTTAGTGAGGGACAGACTGGGGTAGGGGGGTTGTGTGCTGGGTCTGTGAGGGGAAAAACGCAGGGAATGTACATTGAGAGCTGGGGGATGTAAGATGGATGCGGAGGGAGGGCAGTAGACAGGGGGACTAACTAACTAACTAACTAACTAACCTGCACTTATATAGCGCTTTTCTAGTCACAAAGACCACTCAAAGCGCTTTCACTAGTACTAACCCCCTATTCTAAGGGCCTATAGGAAACAGACATCTAGGGACAATTTAGAACAACCAATTAACCTAACATGCATGTCTTTGGATTGTGGGAGGAAACGGGAGCCCCCGGAGTAAACCCACACAGCACAGGGAGAACATGCAAACTCCATACAGAAAGGTTCCAACCCCTGCCAGCCTGGGGATTCAAACCAGGAACCTTCTAGCTGTAAGGCAACAGTGCTAACCACTGCACCACCGTGCTGCCCAGATGACTAGATGAAGGTGGGAGCAAGGGTTGGTGTGTAGGCAGAGAAGAGGGCGGTTGGTCAAACCTGTTAAAGAACAGGTTCAGGTCGTTCACCCACTCCCTGCCCCCCATGGCCTGGGAGGAGGTATTCTGGTGTCCAGAGATAGTTTTGAGGTCTCTCCAGACACCGCTGATGTCGCTTTGCTTCAGCTTGTCCTCCATCTTCTTCCTGTAACTGTCCTTCCCCTCTCTGATCTTCCTCTTTAGCTCCCTCTGTACGAACTTCAGCTCCTCCTTGTCTCCTGACCTGAAGATCCTTTTCTTCTCCCTCAGCAGTGTCTTTATCTCAGGGTTGATCCAGGGTTTGTTGTTTGAGAAACACCATATGGTCTTGGTGGGTACAGTGTTCCCCACACAGAAGTTGATGTAATCTGTGATGGTGTGAGTGAGACCGTCGATGTCCTCACCATGTGGATCACAGAGCTGCTCCCACGCAGTGGATTCTGAATTTTTGTGGGTTTCTGTATTTTAATTTGTGTTTTTGGAGCACCTGCATGTTGCCATTATAGAGGCTGTTCTCTGAATTTGATTTTGTTTTGTCTCTTTGCAGTTGTTTCTTTATTATTAAGCTACAGTGTGTTTGCATGCTTGGAGCTTCCATACGATAGGGCTCAGGATATCTGCAGATCCTTTTAGATGGGCTGTATTAACATTTGTAGTAATTTCAGCTCTATTAAATAACTGTATAAGGCTATTTGTAATGTGTTCACAGACTTTTTACCATTTTGCAAATGCAGGATTTTAAATTTGATCAAGTAGCTTTAAAAGTGTCTTTAAAAGTCTCCCTTATATAAATTCCTTATATTGCCAAAAACCTTGGAAAGAAAATTTAATGATTTAAAGAAAAAACTTCCAGCAGAACCAGGCTTATGGAGGAGCAGCCATCTGAAGAAAAGACAAAAATGTAGAAAGGACAAAAGAACCATGGGACAAACTCAATCCAACAAACATGAAACAACATGGTGAAAAATGGACAAATCTGCAAATAATAACTGATGAAAAAGGTGTCATCCACTTGCCTTTTCTATTTGCTGCCTGATGTTTGAGTGAGCATTCAGCAAAATCTTCAGCAATGTGCATTTCAGGAGTCTGTGATTAAAAGCAGCACTGTGTGACGTGTTATGGAGAAATAAAAAAAATTAAAAAAATGGTGTCCTCAGTCTGTCTGCATACAGATGTCATTTTCTTAGAAATCGTTCCTTTGACCACGTCGAGGCACACAATGCAAGAGATCATTTGGAAAACCGTTGGAAAATTGTCATCACGGCGAATGTGTTTGAATGTCAAAAGACAGTAGTTTATCACTGCCATCCCGATTCCAAGTGTTTACAGGCCGCCACACACATGGATGTGCTCTGCAGCGCAGTGATGGATATGTGGCTGAGAAGGATGAGAGCCAAACTAAATGCCCTTTATTTAGATGTGTGAAGAAAAGAGTGTTCCACATCTGACCGCATACATACACACATACGAGACACATACTCGTAGACATAGTGTGGTTGGTACACACAGAGCCATAATAATCTTCCACATCAGCTGTTTTCCACCAGCCAGTTTATTGTGTGTGACCTTCCATTTCTTCTTCCAACAGCAGCAGGCCTGTTCAGCAACAGTAAACAGGAACTTGTTGTTCTTCTCCCCCCACCAGAATCTCCTAAACAAGAATCTTGTTGTTTACTTGCCTTTTGATCAGGGTAAATAAAGGGCAAGAAGACTAACCTCTGATGTCTGCTGTCCTCTGTCTCTGTTTCTCTGTGTGTATCTTACATCTATCCTATCCTGCAGCTGCTGCACATCTGTATCGAGGGATGGGGTAACTGGCGCTGGTCTGAGGCCTTCAGTGTGGACAACGTAGGGACCCTGCTGAGGACCATTCAGTACAAAGGACGCACCGCCTCGCTCATCATCAAGGTCGTCCAGCTCAGTGGTGTTCAGAAACAGGTAACATCACTTTTCATTTTTACTGAAGATGTTTTAGAGAAACACTATGTAAGATTTTCACCTTAAAATGGTTTCCAAAGTCATTTTGATCCGACATCAGCCTCTGCCCAGGTCACTGTCACCTGCAAAAGCACTATGTTAGTTTACAGTTCCCGTTAGGAACACTGAAAAGATACTTGGAGTCTTTTGCAGCCCAAGTCCTATCGGCACAGCTTGAGCTGCCAGCTGACAAAGCACCCTGTGATTGGCTATTGGGACTCAGGCTATAGAACATGCCAGTTAAAGTCATTTCATTGTTCCTATCAAGAACAGGAAAGCTACGTAGTGCTATTGTCACCAATGTGGGCCTAGTGAAAATGCTAGTTTCACAGTGCTGGGAGCACTGTGTCATGTTCTTTGATTTCTCCAGTGCTTTCAACACCATTCAACCAGTGCTCCTGAGGGACAAGCTGCTGTGTGCAAGGGTGGACCAACTCCTGTCATCTTGGATCCTGGACTACCTCACAGACTGTCCACAGTTTGTGAGGACCCAGGACTGTGTGTCTGAAGCAGTCATCTGCAGTACGGGGGCTCCCCAGGAAACAGTCCTGGCTCTCTTCCTATTCACACTCTACACTGCTGATTTTTTATGTAACATACCGTACTGCCACCTGCAGAAGTTCTCTGGTGACTCTGCTATCGTCTGCCTCATCTCAGATGGGGATGACTCAGAGTACAGAGGACTAATCCAGGAATTTGTGGAGTGGTCCCTACAGAACTGCCTCCAGGTCAATGCAGGGAAAACCAATGTAGTGGAATATGTTTTTTAGAATAAATATATGCAAATTGGAATACAGACTCCTCTTTATAACCAGCACATATGATCAAACCTCATATAAAGTGGGGCACCAGCTTAAAGAGATGGATAAATTTATTAGTATTTCAATATTAATATCATGAATAAATCCCCCTCAGTTGTGAGTCCTTCAAGGCTCTTAAAAACTTGAACACATGAAAACAGCCCTTTTACATTTAGTTATGACCATTTAATAAAAGAATTTGCATTGATAAAATACATTCATGTGATTCTGAAAGACAGTGTGAAATCAGCAAATATGAACAAATCATTCTTGTATTCCTGAGAGCATAAAGTGTATCATCAGGCATTTGTGTAACCCAGAAAGCAGACTCAAAATGATAATGTAATGAAACAAAATTGCTATGGAAAATAGATGCAGTTTGTAAGGAAAATGATTATAAAAATCGTTTTAGTAAAAGGGAAAATCCCAGTGTTACTCTGAGAGTAGAATGGAGATTAATGTAAATGACAAGTGATTTTGTTTTTCTGATAGGAGTTTAAAGATTCTAGATTTATAGAGCTGGTAAAGGAAATGACATTTTTCTGTACAACAAACCTTAAGCACAGCAGATAAAGTCAGGTTGTGCCTTACTTGGTGACAGGACCTTGAGGGACTGACTTGGTGTTCGGAATGGTCTAAACAAGGGTTCCTCAGTGAAGTTGGGATGAAAGGGAGTCTCTGGCCACAGAAACTCCACAGCAATGGCTACTGCCCCTTAGGTCACAACCGGAGTCCATGCTGAGGAAGGCTGGCATACAGGTCTGGTCATCTCAGCTGGTAAACGGAAGGAAGTCGGACATCTGGCCAGGCTGTCGGACGCCAGAGTCTTTGTTTATGGTTCAAAGTTGGACCATTCTTGTCTGAAATTTTCTTTATCTTCTGATCTCCTGACTCAACCCACCTTAGCTTTCTGTGGTCCATGTTCACTGTGGTACACACCATGATACCGAACAGCACAGTGGCGACTTTTCACCCTTTAAATAGGCAGACTGACTGATTACAAGACACCTGTGATGCTAATTACAGGACACACTTTAGTTTAACATTTCCCAATGGTCAAATTATTTTCAGACTTTTCTAGGGGTATCATTTTTGTCCACGCCAGTTTCATTAGTTTTTTTTATGATTCTGGTGAGCCAAAATTCAAAAGCAGTATCTGATTTTCATTAGTTAATGTTCAGAATTTTTTTTTAATTTATTGTTACTTTTGTCAGTTTCATTATTTCAGTGACCATTGTGGGATTTTCTTCCTTTAATGGAATGTTACCAACAAATTTGTCCACATCTGTACATTCAGATAGCACACAAAGCAAGATTAACTAAATTTGAAATAAATACAGCATAGGTGCTGATGCCTCGGTGTGTGGCATTAAGGTGAGCAAATCATAGCTTACCCCAATTTCTACTGACTACGATTGCGGTCCATTGCAGATACAGTCTGTGACTGCTTCCGGCCTTGCACCACTCCTCACCGGCTATGTTTGTGTCCCAAAGCAGCACGGATGAGAAAAAAAAGTTTTGGATGACAAGATCACCTACGATTTATATAAAATAAGGCGAGAGCTTGATAGAGACTGGAGCAGACCAAGGAGGACTGATCGCTATCACGTGATAGCACCAAGGAAGCATGATGGATGGTGTCTAGAGTCAGTGGAAATCGGGGGTTATCTAGACAACAAAGCCTTATCTCAGAATTCTGGCAAAAGTAACTCAGTGTCACCACCATGCCATGATTGCACAGCAGAAGGGTCAGATTAACTGTACATCACATTCAAGCTGTATTTGCGTTTGTTCCATGGTTACAGCAACGGGACACAGTAGAGGCTTGCACTCTCCATGACGGGAATGGACGAGCGCTCCACAGTATGGATACATGCTACCAGCCAAGGGCTGATGCCCTTCCTGTTATTCCCATTGTATGCCCGCTCAACTTGAATGTGTCATATAATTTTTATTTTATTTATTTATTTATTTAATCTTTATTTAACCAGGCAGGACAGATTAAGAACACATTCTTATTTACAACTGTGGCCTGGGAGGAAGGGCGCAGGGGCAAGGGGCAAATCACATTCATATCTCCCCAGGTGATGCCAGTTAACCTAACCTGCATGTTTTTGGCCCCTGTGGGAGGAAACCAGAGAAATCCCCGTGTAAACTCATGCAGACACTGGGAGAACATGCAAACTCCACACAGAAAGATCACTGTTGGTCACGGGGTGGGATTGAACCCCAGATCCCATGACCAAGGGTGACTTGCTGTGCTGCCACAGTGCTAATCCAACCATTGCACTCTGCAATCAGTGAACAGCAACAGTGGCAAGTCATTTCATGCATGATCATTTCTGTATGATTTCAGTGTGTTTTAAGCAGTGCAGCTTCTTTGGTTTGGCATGCTGCATCACAGTCAGATCTATCACAAATGAAACCTCTTGAGACTGATGGTCTGACTCCTAGCCCACAGTGGAGACGCGATGGAGGAGGGGACCAGATATAGCAACGGCCCTTACAAAAGTTCCCATCCCCGAAGTTTTATCTATACTTCCTGTGACGGAAACGGGGCTATTGAAGACTTATGTTTCTCCCCACACTCAATTCATTTAATAGTTGCCTGTCTAACAGACAACTGTGTTTGGTCTTTTTAAGTATTATAACATTAAAGCTAATGCTTACAAATCCCGAGTCATCCAAAATGCAGTATATTTCTTCAGTCCATAAAGAAGATCACAGGGAATCTTAAACCAAATCCTGCCCCAGCTGCTGCCTTTTTTGCACCAAGAATGGGGGTGAATCATGTTGGAATTTTTCCACAAATACAAGTCAGAGTGTCTGTATTTCTGAAAATGCAGAGATGCCATCAGTGACACTGTTGTGTAAACAGTGTCATGTGTCACACACGTCTCCCTCTCATCCTGCAGACAACAGACTTGGCTTCTCACATTCCTTCCTCCATCTGTCTCTTACTTTGATTACATCTTGTTTTTTCCATGGGATTCGTTGATGGAGTGCAAGCGGTGATTGCATCCACTTCACAATAGAAAGCCTCGGAGTGGGACAGCAGCTGCCACTACAGAGGAAGCCAGTTCCTGCCTGCATGAGCAAACGTCAGCTTGTGTTTTCTTTGGGTGGGGCAGTTTAACGCACTCTTCCTGTCTTTCTTGCAGCTTCTGGGCTTTTATTGTAATAGCTTCTTTATTTTTTATGTGGGGATTTTATGTTAATTGTTGTCTAGGCAGTCCCACTTGTTCACACTGTGATATCAAATACATGTATATATGCACAGTTTTGTTCTCTTATCAGTCATTACATTTCACTGGCACAGCCTTAGCCAGATTACGGAAAATTTGGATTATAACCAAATTATCGACCCTTATTAATCAGATCAGACTTGTCTGATTTCAACACCAATAATGGGACTAAGGTTATGTCATACAAACTAACATAGTAACTGTGAGATGTGGATATAAGCTATTAACCATTAAGGTCTGTAAGCAGTCTAGGTGCATTGACAACTGTTATGCCTCAACATTTTTGATTATTATAAACCTCTAGATTGCCTCCACGTTCCTATAATGCTCAAATTTACAAGCATCAAAAAGAAAAGGAGAATAATGTTCTTATCCTCTCTAAAACTGACTTCTCATTCTCAGTGTGGGCATACCTGTCTGTGTTTTAGTCATAATTACAAAGCAGTTACAGCTGGCGATCTGTTCAGGGTGTACCCTGGTGTACCCTGGACAGATGGCCTGAAAGATGCTGGGATAGGCACCAGCTCCCCCCATGACCCCAAAATGATTAAGCGGTTGAAAATGAAAAAATATGTGCAGCTTTTTAAAATGTATGTATCTGAATTTATAGAAAAATTGTTATTAGGCGTCATGGTCCTTCTCTTCTAGATTGTTATGACTATGAAAAGACAAACTGGTGGACAGAATCATTTTATAATGCAAGCAGAAGATTTGAGGACTCGCTGGGGACTGTGACTCATCTGTTGGCACCCTCATATGCATTTCTAAAATGGTTTAACTGCTTTGTAAATCTCAGATAAAAGCCAGATCTTTTAGACTGTTCCAGGAACCTCTGAAATCCCAAGAATGACATCAAAATAACATCTGTGTTAACTGCATTCTAGCAAAGCATGTCAGTATTGCATTTTATATACAAATGAAAGTGTGCTGCGTTGTTGTTGTTTTTAGTTAACTTTGTTTTAACCAACGAGAACAAATTTTGAACCAAAACAATATGGTCCTTTTATGCATTTTTGAGAATTTTGAAAATGATTCTTTTTCTTCCAGGTGATAATCTGTGGACGGCAGGTCATGTGCAGTTATCTGACTCAGGACATCGAGTTGCGAGTGGTGCAGCACTATGTGGGGCCCGACGGACAGACAGTGGTCCGGGAGCACTGTGACTGTCTGGAGGCGGGAGCCAAGTTACCCTCCTATGTGCTGGAAGATGCAGAGATGACAGAGCTGTGTGTGAGGGCTCGAGGAGATGAAGAGTGGTCCCAGGATGTTCAGCTGGAACGGAGGGACAAGGGCAGCAGCAGTTCTGTTGTACAGGTACAGCAGTAAACATGCTACAGTACAAAGTGTTTAAAAGGTCTCCTTTTATGCTTATGCTGCGTTCAGACTGAACGAGAAGTAAAAATTTGCATCACCCACGCAAGTATAGCCGCCAGAGTTGACATTGACATGCAAAAATTCACCCTGTGGCAGGGTGGGGTTACCTTCATACCTGCTGTGGAAATCCCCAAAAAAACACCATCATGTTTGAGTTCACCCTATCCAGAGGGAAAATGTCACTGCCGCCTCCAGAAACTGTATCTTGATGTCATCTGTTTTCAGCACTAAACAAACGGACTGGTGTCAAGTCTCATGAGCTGCTAGCAGATCAGAAGCAGCCTAGTGGGATGTCCCAGGTGGAAACAAACACTCCATCTCAGCTGCTTAGCTCCACTTCATCTGTCTCTAGTGAGTGGCGGTCTCATTTTCATACTAATTTGTTCTCCATTATTGACACTCCCTCCTGGTGAAGGTGAAATCTCAATGCTGACTGGCTACCACAACCTAGCATCAAGCAAATTGTTTGCCCAAGTGAAACAAAACCTAACTCATGCGGACATGAATTTGCATGTATTCACGTCTCTCCATTGACTTTGTGTGTAATTACACCCCACAAAATTTGCTTCATGTTTGGTCTGAACGCACCATTAGAGGAGCTCTTTGTAGCCTTAAATTAATTCAGACTGTCATCACGAGGTGGCAGAACTGATTAAAAAGATCACTCTAAACGCTGCTGACTCCTGTGACAGTCATGACTCACTAGAGCTGGTTGATTAACTGTAACTGATGTAATCTTGCTCGTGTTGGTTTTGTTTTTGTCTTTTTTTTTTTGGGGGGGGGGGGGGGGGTCCCCTGTCCCTGTCCCTGTCGTGTGCATTTGTATTGAGGATTTGCAGCAATGTCACAAGATCATGTGACATTCTGTCTATGCCCCTTGATGGTAGGCAAGCAACTCATTGTTGCCAATGCATTTGTGCTAGATTAGAGCGCTTTTTTATCCATCCATTCATCTTCTTCCGCTTAATCCTTTTTGGGTCGCGGGGGGCTGGAGCCTATCCCAGCATCTCTGGGCGAGATGCAACTTTTTTCTACAGTCTATGGATTAGAGTGGCATATATTTCAATTCTGACCATGGTCACTACATGCATGGCCGAAGATTGTCATAATAGGCAAGATAAAGCCACAGGAAAGTATTTTTTAATCACTTTTCATTGGACCTAGTTTGGAGAGACAAGTGTGCAGGCAGATGTAGCAGACAGAGAGTTGCCAGCAAGTCACAACACAGGTCAGATCTGCAGCAATCGTTTTTAAGGGGAAGCACATGGACGAATGATGACCCGGGGATAGTGATGGTGGGTCTCAGATTCATATTTGGTGTTTTATTGTACAGGGAAACCCAGTGTCTGAGGACTGTACCTTCCCTTGTTTAAACAAATTCTTTGCCACAAAGAAAACCAAAACTGGCCATGTATATTTTTCATATAGGCACATTAGCAAAACAGAGATAGGCAGGTTATTTTATTGTTTTGGAACTGTCGTAGGGGTTAATCGTTTAGGCCAGAGTGGAGAAATACATTCCCCTTCAGACTGGGTTGTTTATATTATAATATTTGCCTATATGTAAAATAAAATATCAACTAAAAAGTTGGCAGGATTTTTTTTTTTTTTGACTGCTCTCCACCTCCCGCTGGCTGAGGCTTCTTGTGTCTGTTTATTAAATTTAGGATATTTTCTTATTGTGAATAGTTGAAACGGGACAGAGGAGTGTCTTAGTTCTTGATATGAAAACACCGGCTGGTAAGCTGGCACACCAAGAGACTGGTCTCACCACTACTGACTGTGCTGGTAAAGCCAGTGTTGATATGACCCATGACTGTCTCCGCTCACTTGAAAAAAATATTCTAGCAATGCAATTTAATTACAATATAAACTTGGGACAGCTCGATAGTGCAGTGGTTAGCACTGTGACAGCACAGCAAGAAGGTCGTGGGTTCCATCCCACCTCCTGACCATTGGTGGCCCTCCTGTGTGGAGTTTGCATTTTCTCCCCGTGTCTGCGTGGGTTTTCTCCGGGTAGTCCAGTTTCCTCCCACAGGCCAAAAACTTGCAGGTTAGGTTAATTTGCATCAACTGGGGATTCTAAATTGTCCTTTAGTGCAAATGTGAGAGTGAATGGTTGTCTGTCTGTGTGTGTTGGCCCTGTGATGGACTGGTGATCTGTCCAGCGTGTACCTTGCCTCTCGCCCAAAGATGCTGGGATAGGCTCCAGCCTCCCGTGGCCCGAAAAGGATTAAGCAGTTAAAGATGAATGAATGAATAGACCGGGGAAGGGGAAAAAATAAAAAGAACAGCATCAGGAGGCTGAATAGCGAGGTCTGCATGGAGCCCTGTCTTCATAGAGTGTGGGTTAATTGGTTTCAAGTTTTCAGTGTAAAATAACCTCAATAGAATTTACAAACTATTTATTTTTACACATGCACTACTCACAAAACGTTAGGGATATTTGGCTTTCGCGTGAAATTTCAGGATGCACCTAAAATGCACTATAACTTTTACAAATGAACTTAATTTGACCTTCTCTAACCTTTTGAATGCACATGTCCAACTGTTCAGTGTTTCAGTACTTTTTGCATAACTTGCTGTTCTCTTACAAGGTGCTTAATGGCAAAATTCACAGCAGGTGTTTGATCCATGAACTGACCAATAAATTCTCTGTTTCAATTAGAATTGATATTTAAACAGTCTTCTTTGTCATGCTCTGGGGATCAATAAAGTACACAAAATACAAAAAAAAAATGCTGTTCACATTTTGATATCATGAGACCAAGACGACACCTCACAATTGATCAACAGTACCTCGCCATTGTGAGGCTTCAAACAGGATGTTCTCAGAGGGAAGTGGCCACTCAGCTTAGAGTGTCAACAGGTTGCAACAGAGATACAGAGAGACTGGAAGAGTCACTGAAAGGCATAGAAGTGGACGTCCTTTGGCCACCTCCCACGCTGATGACCACTTCATTGTGAACAGTGCCCTGCAGAACCGAATGATGAATGCTACTCAACTCCAGGCACATTTAAGGGAGGTGGGAGGCACCCAAGTGTCACATCAGACCATTTGAAACCATTTACATCAGCATGGTCTGCATGCTAGACGACCTGCAAGGGTACCTGACCACACCACAAGGCACATGCATCATCATTTGCATGGGCCAGGGAGCATTTACGCTGGACAAGGGACCAGTGAGCCTCAGTGCTGTTCTCTGATGAAAGGCAATTCACGTTGAGCACAAATGATGGCTGCCAATGATGTTGGAGATGCCAAGGAGGACGCTATGCATCAGTTACTGTTGCCACCAGATGAGCCTTTGGTGGTGGTAAATGGTGTTCACTTATATATCTCTGTTTACTCATTTCTTGATGACCAAAGGGCTGTACAGATCCTGCTATCCACCCATTCACACACACATTCACACGTTGAACGTGTGTCTGTGAATGTGTGTGTGGTGGCGTTACAGTCTGGGCAGATGTGTCTAGTCAATACAGAACTGCCCTACACCTTGTGAATGGTACAGTGACAAGCCGATACTACCTGAATATCATCATTAATCCAGTCATCGTGCCCCTGCATGAACAACACAGGCCTAATTTCATCTTCATGGATAACAATGCTCCAGCTCATCGAGGTCGCATCGTTAGGGAACGGCTGCTGGAGGCTGGGGTACCTCAAATGGAGTGGCCTGCACTTTCTTCAGACCTGAATCAGCTGAGTCGCCATGTAGAGGCTTGTAACCCTGCACCCCACAACCTCAGTGACCTGAGGACCACCCTTCAAGAAGAGTGGAAAGAGTGGAATGCCATCCCTCAGCAGACAATAAGTCGACTTGTGAACAGCATGAGATGTCGTTGTCAAGCTCTAATTGATGCTCAAGGGTGCCTGACAAGTTATTGAGACACTGACATTTTTTGATGAAGTATACCCACCACTGTTGTTCGCTTTTATTTCAATAAATTGTTTGAGTTGAGGAAATCACCATTGCATGCTTCTACTTAAATGCTCTACTTTCATGAACTTTTTACAGTTTCCATAAATTTCACCCGAAAGCCAAATATCCCTAACTTTTTGTGAGTAGTGTATTTTGTTGCCACTTTTTAACTATTAATTACCAACTTTTATTAAAATACAGGTACATCTCAAAAAATTAGAATATCATGAAAAAGTTCAATATTTTTTGTCACTCATTTCAGAAAGTGAAACCCATATATTACGTAGATTCATAACACAGAGAGTGATATATTTCAAGTGTTTATTTATTTTCATTTTGATGATTATGGCTTATAGCCCATGAAAACCCCAAATTCAGTTTCTCAAAAAAATTAGAATATTACATAAAATTAATTTTAAAAAATATTTTTTTAATGCAAATGTGGACTGACTGAAAAGTATGTCCATGTACACTCAATACTTGGTCGGGGCTCCTTTTGGATTAATTACTGTATCATTGTGGTGTGGCATGGAGGTGATCAGCCTGTGGCACTGCTGAGGTGTTATGAAGGTTCAGGTTGCTTTGATAGTGACCTTCAGCTCGTCTGCCTTGTTGGGTCTGGTGTCTCTCATCTTCCTCTTGACAATCTTCCATAGATTCTCTCTGAGGTTTAGGTCAGGAGAGTTTGCTGGCCAATCAAACACAGTGATGCCATGGTCATTAAACCAGGTTTTGATACTTTTGGCAGTGTGTGTGGGGGGGGTGCCAAGTCCTGCTGGAAAATGAAATCAGCTTCTCCATAAAGCTTATCAGACCCAGACAGAGGGAAGAGGGAAGCATGAAGTGCTCTAAAATTTCCTGGTAAACGACTGCGTTAGCTTTGGTCTTGATAAAACACAGTGGACCAACACTAGCAGATGTCCTCTGTTCAGATAAAGGTAAATTTTGCATTTCATTTGGAAATCAAAGTCCCAGAGTCTGGAGAATGAGTGGAGAGGCACAGAATCTAAGTTGCTTGAGGTTTAGTGTGAAGTTTCCACAGTCAGTGATGATTTGAGGAACCATGTCATCTGCTGGTGTTGGTCCTCTGTGTTTTATCAAGACCAAAGTCAGCGCAGTCGTCTACCAGGAAATTTTAGAGCACTTCAAGCTTCCCTCTGCTGACAAGCTTTATGGAGATATGGAGATGCTGATTTCATTTTCCAGCAGGATTTGCCCCCCACACACACACTGCCAAAAGTATCAAAACCTGGTTTAATGACCATGGCATCACTGTGTTTGATTAGCCAGCAAACTCTCCTGACCTAAACCCCATAGAGAATCTATGGAGGATTGTCAAGAGGAAGATGAGAGACACCAGACCCAACAATGCAGACGAGCTGAAGGTCACTATCAAAGCAACCTGGACCTTCATAACACCTCAGCAGTGCCACAGGCTGATCACCTCCATGCCACGCCACACTGATACAGTAATTAATCCAAAAGGAGCCCCGACCAAGTATTGAGTGTGTACATGGACATACTTTTCAGTTGGCCAACATTTATATTAAAAAACTATTTTTTAAAATTAATTTTATGTAATATTCTAATTTTTTGAGAAACTGAATTTGGGGTTTTCATGGGCTGTAAGCCATAATCATCAAAATTAAAATAAACAAACACTTGAAATATATCACTCTCTGTGTAATGAATCTACATAATATATGGGTTTCACTTTCTGAAATAAGTGACAAAAAATATTGAAGTTTTTCATGATATTCTAATTTTTTGAGATGTACCTGTACATGTAGCCTGCTCAGCTGAAGGACAGCTTCCTTCTGCTTCAAGCTTCTGCAGAACAAAACATTGCCCATTTTCTTTCTCTAACACTCTGTAACATTCCAGATGAATTTTAGTGAGAAGTTTTGCGTATTCCGATAAAATAATGTTGTCACATGCCATGATAAACCATTTGTGTCATTGTTCCTTTCACAACTCTTGCCTACCACTGTGGTGATCCATGTGACCAGTGACATCACTTGCAAATCCTCAGTATGAGAGCTTTCACATCCTGCCCCATTCACCTGTGTGGTCACGGGATTCCACATCTTTGCCTCACATACCACTAACACATAAAAAAATTCAATTCAGCGGACGGGGGATTAAAATTAACAGAATCCACTGACATAAAAGCAAATCTCACACACACTTTCAACACAGCATGCTCATCAAAAAGGTTGCAGATGGACTCCTTCACAATTTGTGAGTCTTTTGTGGTGGGAAAGTAACACTCAAACTCTCTAATGATGACTGTTGTATTCATTTTGGCTAGCTAACTTCGCCACTTACTACTGAAATGGTTACGTGGCAAGACCGCACAGACGGAAAGCGAATATCCTGTACATTTTCAAAATAAAACACTTTCATAGTCCATACAGAGGAACAGAATAAATTATTTTTTTCTTTGCAGCTCTCTGCGACCCAGTGCCCGGTGGTCTGAGGCCCACAACTGGGTTGCGATCCAGGGGTTAGGGACCACTGGTATATAGGATAGGGATCTGCAGCGTTTCACTCTTCTGCACATTACCTGTGACTTTGACAAAAAAGCTGAAAGATTTCCCAACTTTATGAGAAAAATACCCTCAAATTAACTATAAGAAATGGCAAGTTTAAGGTTGCAACCTCATAAGAACCTGCTGATTTACATGGAGAAAAAACGTCAGATTTATTAATAAAGTTCTTATAAATTGATGAGTAACATTTCACAGTTATAAGAATGCAAGCGCATTTTACAAGAAAAATATTTCAGATTTATTAGAATAAAGAAGTAAATATCATTGATTAAATTTTTGAGAAAATACCAAAGAAACATTCCAAATTCCTGAAAAACTTGAAAAGAAAAAAAAAATGCAAGAATACAGCTGTAATTTTATGAGAATTTATGAGACAAGATTGTTCACTTCCTCATTACTGATATTGAGAGGCCAGTTCATGGTCTATGCTTAATTCTGCTTTTTTAAACTTTCATTTTACACCTCACATGTTTTGCATCTCTATTTAGGACAAAAACTGCTTAAAATGGCTTTTACATAGCAGAGGTTGCTGACCCTGGTTAGACTATAGAAACTGTATTGCATGCAGGATCATCCAAAATCAAGTTTTCAGGAAAACAAGCCAGACAAGCACAGATAAATGCACACAACTTCACTTGTAACTGAATTTCCATCCTCACACACGTCTGGAGCTGGTAACCGGACCACCAACTGTGGCCGGATCTCTGCTCCTGGGTGGCCACAGTGGCAGATCTTCTATGCTGCTGCTCGCTGTTGGAGAACAGATTAAGATCTTCCCCTCAGATAGACTTACACAGGCTCTGCAGCCTCTAACCCAACCATGTTGAGAGATAGAAAATACAGTTTATGCTCTCTCATAACAACTCTAACCATAGACAGGAAACACTAGCTGATATGTGGGCACAGAGAGAGGCTTTGAAGGCACTTTCACACAACTGGATTAGCTCCAGCTCCATCCCTGCTGTTCTTGTCTTTGTTCTTTATTTTTCTTCTCCTGTATTTCCTTGTCCCTCTCTTTTTCCCCATTCCTTCTTAGCCCCATGCTATTAACAGCTTGCTCCTCTACCACTCCAGCTTCTGTGTGTGGGTCGGGACATCTCTTGACTCCACTCCAGCCTCCATTGTTATCTCTCCGTCTTAGAGCAGCCATTCATTACACATGTGGAGGGTTGGCTCTTAAATGGAGAGCTGCCTGGACTAGTAGCCGGGTCCTCAGATCTCTCTATCTTTGCCTGTCTCCTGCTATTTCACTCTCTCGTTTCCTCCCTCTCTTTACTCTCTCGCCCCCACACTCATCTCATAGTTAACTCCTCTCCTTTCTTGACTTCATTGGCTGGAGTGGAGTTTGTTCACCTGTTTTACCTTCCCCAAGTAGAGGCATTCCATCTCCTTTTCCACATCCCACCTTCCACATAGTATTTTATTTATTATTATGGTTCTTTCTTCACTGATAAAACACAGGAGGTTACCATGACCTCACCTCATTGGTAAATGGAACTGAAATAAAGATGATGGGCCGGATTTACTAAGATCCCAAGTAGGTAGTGTGTTTCCTTAGCAAGAGTCTAGCATGTGATTCACTGAGGAAGATTGTGTGATGGGCAATAGATGTAAAAAGGTGGAGATAGCCATATTTAATAAATTTAGGATTTAGACTGTTTCTCTGATGTCCATTGTGGAGAGTTTGTAAGTCCCCGAAACCTTAATTACCCAATTACTTACCCTGACCTGTTGTCTTTTTATGAGACAAGCCTGATGAAGACCAGATTTCAACATAAAAGAGATGAAATACTAGCTCCATATTCTACCTATTAACATTATTTAGTCCTGACAACTAGTGTTTTAAAATGGTACTACTGTCCAAAATTAAAACAATGGAGATGGTTGTCTCTCTTCCTCTCCTGAATGGAGTCACGCCAGCTGCCAAGCTGAAAGTTGACAACAAGACAAACAGGAGTTATCGCACACACTGGAAAGCCACAATGACTTCTACACAGTAAGTTTTTTTTAGGTCAGGTAGAAATGATCTCTGGTCCTGTTCACTTGTTTGTTTCCATGACTGCAGCACACTGTGGTTTCTGCCACAGAAGTTGGCGCTGGTTCTAGGAGGTAGTCTAGCCAGCAACAAAACAAAAACAAGCCTTTCTGGGATGGAATGTGAACTCTGCTAAGGACCCCTTTATGCAACATGGAGATTGTTGAGCGATTGGACCAATTTTTAATCTTTGGGATTGTTTGGGAGATCCTTGTATGCTTTGGACTGAGTCGAAACTTTGAGGAGACCATGGCGACTGTGGAGATCAGTGAAGTTCATTGGTGGATCAAGAACTGGCCAGATCTCTCAATGATCTCCACCTCTGTGTATAAGGGGTATAACTGGGATATCCAGGTGGTAATGTTGCTGGAAAAGCCAGCCTTTCATCTTGAATGTTTTAATTATTCCCTGGTGACACCTCATGGTTCTTTTTATGGTTTGATATGTAATTTTTCTTACAGAAAATTCTTTTAATCACAAAAAAGATGGAAAAAGCATGTTAAATAAAGAAACCTAGTTTACCTTAAAGAGAGAGGATGAATGAACAACAAAAAGATAAAACAAAAAGCTCATGTGGTGTCAGCTCCAGTCTCTCTTTCTCTCACACACACAGTTTTGTCTCTTGAAGAAAAAGTTTTGAATTTGTTTCCTCTTCTGTGCTCCACGCAGATGGGCTGCTCAAGATGTGGCACAGACTGAGTTATTGGGTAAAAATAAAAATGAGTCTCATGATTATTATATTAACATGAGTGGTAAATATATTCTTTCATTTTCCAATGCTATGCGCAAGCATAGTGCATCTATTTCTCAAACATTTTAAAAACAGATGTCATCAAAGAAGACACAGCTTGTTTCAGTTCTAATAAAACCAATTGCATCTGCGTGGTGAATGTATTTGCATCAGCTCCACACAGTATTTTGAGCATCTGGGCAGAAATGTGCCATGTTAATATTATACAAAGGTGTAAAGTCCTGAATACGACAGATGTAGTGTTTCATTTAAAGTGACACGCTGGCAAAAATTTTCTTTTTAATTTTTGTTAACCCCTTGCACGCTGGTCAATTTCCCTAAAAACGCCAAAAAATAACGTGCCCAAAGTAAATCGAAAGCTGTTCTTCAACCCTTTGCAGCATCTTCATGGGGTTGGTCTCATTTAAAAGAAAACACTTTGAATTTTTTGGCAAAAAAACATAATCTCTCTACGTGCTCTGGCCACTGAGTTACAGTCATCTAAACATACTGAACTTGAAGAAAATAAATTTGGCCACGGTGTTTTTTTGTATACAAATGCTTGCAAATAACACACAGCTGTCCGATCCGGCTGGAAAATGCAACATAAATGTAGAACCAAGTGTTATCAAGCTGAGATCCAAATTTGGTAACAATACCACAAAAAATGAATATTTTACACAGCTTTGTTCTCAGGTAGTTCCCAGGCGTTTTGGAACTGTGCCAAATTGTGCCAAATGGCACAGTTTGGAAAAACATCTGTAACTTTTGAATAATTCAATGTAGAATCTTCATTTTGGGCTCTAATGAAAGGTCACATTCAGGGCTGTGTGTGTGGGGGGGGGGGTTGTCCCCCCCCCCCCGCTACAAAGGACGGAGTTCGGCCCTCGCTACATGACGGATTACACTCGTTGCATGTTTCCACAGCAACGCTGTCACAGCGGCTTCCTCCTGCTCGCTACTGTGTGTGTGTGGGGGGGGGGGGGGGGGTTGTCCCCCCCTCGCTACAGAGGACGGCCATCGCTACATGACGGAATAGACTCATATGGCTATGTGGCGACCGCTGCGCAGTCAACGCAGCTTCCCCCCACGGACCGGGGGCGTTCGGACCGTGAACGCCCCCCCCCCCCGCTCCTCTTCTGCAGTGGGGGGGGCGTTCACGGTCCGAACACGGCAAATGAACCGTTTATCGTGGCGCACGCACTTCGTACTTCGTGCGCCGTACAGTTGTAATTTACCTATCGGTCAAAAGTCATTTTTGGATTACAATTTTCAGGGAGAAATAATAATTTAGCTTATAACACTTTACCTCTTCACAGCAGCAGAGTCCTGGCGAACTTCTCTTCCCCATTGTCAGACGAACGCGACGCTGGTCCGCTCGTGGATCCCGGTCAAAACATAATTCCAATATTGCGGTTTTGGTGAATGATTTACGACCTTTGTCGTCGGCCTCCGTCGGTCTATGATGACGGAAGAGAATCCTAAACGTCTATTCTGCTGGAATGAGTGCCGGTCCCACTTGTGGGTGTTCTCCATGCTGCTGGGTCTGTAACAGGTTCGTCCAGTGTCCTTTTTTTTCATCTGCTGCAACAGTAAATCTCTCTTCACCCAGCCCGAACTTCTGTGCTTCAATTGGCTCCTGCATTCACAGTAGGCGGGTCCTCCTTCCTAGGTTTTCATTCATTGGTTCTTCAAGGTTTCAGAAACCCAATTCAAGGCTCTTATTAGTCGAATGAGAGGTCAATCAGATGAACTAATCTGTTCGCGGCTGTGTCTGCAGCTTTTTTTTTCAGTGGCGCTTGGAGGCCACACCACCTACATCACCACCGTCAGTATCTCTATCATGCGTCATGCGTCCGAGAGTGCACGAGTGCCTCGCTCTCGTGCGCCCTCATGCGCCCTAGGACGCAGAGACTTGCCCGCCCGCGGTACAACGGAGTGCAAGAGGTTAACATGTCTGTAACATGTTTTTTATGACTTACAAGACATATCAACAGCAAAATCACTCAAATGTCTCATGTCTCTGTTTTTTTGCTTTAAAATTTCACTTAAGCCCTGCCCCCTGAAAAAAGGCAAGTTTAGACGGAGTATTTTTACTGATGTAACTATATTTAGCACTGGCATGTCTGTAGTTTTGAGCCAAGCACGACTCTCTGGCCTAACTGAAGTGAGCCTCCAGGCCAGTTAGCATTTTTTTGACAGCTGCTTTGAAAACTTCACCCAAATTAAGGTGGGTTTTACTGTTAAGCTGCTTTTAAGGACTGTCATCATTCTGGGCCACCTTGCATACAGCTGGGTATGTTTTTCAACCAATAAGTATATTTATCACAGGATTTATTCTGTTTAATGTAGTGCTAGCCATTATTAGCCTTGTGGGATGTGGGAAGGAGTAATCACAGATTCTAGCTTTTGAGGGAGGAGGAAAAGTGAAAAGATTTTGACATAAAACTGTAAGACAATGAAAGTTTTTTGTAGAAAAAAAGCACATAAGATACCATTTTAGACGATGTAGATTTGCTTTTATAGGGGATTTCTATCTACCAGAGTACGTCTTTAAGAGTGTTGATGAAGAAGTATAGAGAAGATCAGGAGTTGTACTGTGTTTTTGTGGATCTAGAGAAAGCATATGATAGGTGCAAAGAGAAGAAGGGTGGTACTGTATGAAAAAGTCAGGAATGGCAGAGGAGTATGTGAGAATGGTGCAGGACATGTATGAGGATAGACGGTGGACGGTGAAGTGTGCTGTCGGAGTGCGAGATGGATTCAAGTTGGGGGTGGCATTACATCAGAGATCGGTCCTGGGTTTGCTTTGGTGATGGACAGGCTGACAGACAAGGTCAGGCAAGAGTCTTCATGGAGTATGATCTTCGCAGATGACATTGTGGTCTGTTGTGAGAGTAGTGGCATTACTGCAGCCGATAGGAAGAGACTGAACAAACTGATCAAGAAAGCTAGCTCTGTCCTGGGGCAGCGCCTTGATCCGGTGGAGGAGATAGGAGAGAGAAGGACGGTGGCTAAACTGTCATCTCTGCTGGAGTCCGAGTTCCACCCTATGCAGGACATACTGAATGCACTGAGGAGCTCATTTAGCAGCAGACTACATCATCCCAGGTGCACAACCGAGAGGTTTCGCAGGTCCTTCCTACCAACGGCTGTCAGACTGTACAACCTAAGCAGGGCTGCTCGCAGAGATAGCAAAAAGACGTAACAAACTAATAGTTTTTTGAATGCAAAAGATGCAATAGACTTACACAATGGTCCCCTCCGGCATACAACTAGGAAAATACCGGTCGCTATGGAGAGTGAGAATATGTATGGGCACATAATCATACCATGTAGGATAACTAAGTAGACGGTTGTGCTGTTTCATTCCATCTAGCAACAATGCTCTGCACTGTGTGTGTTTATATATTTACATATTTATTCCATCTAGCTACAATGCTCCGCACTGTGTGTTTATATATCTACATATTATTCCATCTAGCTACATTGCTCCGCACTGTGTTTACATATTCATATATTTATTCCATCCAGCTACAATGCTCTGCACTGTGTGTCTGTGTGTGTGTATATATATATTATAGTAATATGTACATATGTATATTAGCTGCTCTTGCTTGCTTGTTTTTTTTCTTGCCTTCTGATTGTTGCTCTGAGTGTTGCTATCCCTGTGCTGTTGCAATCCTGGAATTTCCCCGTTGTGGGACTAATAAAGGCTTATCTTATCTTATCTTATCTTAGGGAGCAGGTGGAAGAGAATCTGCACAGGTGGAGGTATGAACTGAAGAGAAGAGGATTGAAAGTCAATAGATGTAAGACAGAATACATCAATGAAAGGGAGGCAGGTGTAATGGTAAAAAATGCAAGGAGTAAAGGTTGTGAAGGTAAATGAGTTTAACCCCTTGCACTCTGGTCAATTTCCCTAAAAACGCCCCAAAAAAATAACGTGCCCAAAGTAAATCAAAAGCTGTTCTTCAACCCTTTGCAGCATCTTCATGGGGTTGGTCTCATTTAAAAGAAAACACTTTGAATTTTTTGGCGAAACAGTCATAATCTCTCTAAGTGCTCCAGCCACTGAGTAACAGTCATCTAAACATACTGAACTTGAAGAAAATAAATTTCGCCTGGGTGTTTTTTTGGATACAAATGCTTGCAAATAACGCGCAGCTTCAGATCCGGGCTGGAAAATGCAACAGAAATGTAGAACCAAGTGTTATCCAGCTGGTGTTATACAGGTGTTATACAGCTGTGTGTGTGTGTGGGGGGGGGTTGTCCCCCCCCCCGCTACAGAGGACGGACATCGCCTGTTGCGCCCGTGGTCACGGTGCACCGCGGTCTACGACGCACAGCTGTAATTTACCAATCGGTCAAAAGTCATTTTTGATTACAATTTTCAGGGATAAAGAATAATTTAGCTTATAACACTTACCTGTTCACAACAGCAGCGTAGCTGGCGAACTTCTCTTCCTCATTATCAGACGAACGCAACGCTGGTCCGCTTGTTACGGACTTGTGGTTCTGGTCTCGCGACCCGGTCAAAACATAATTCCATTATTGCGTTTTTGCGCTTCCATGATTGCGGTTTTGGCGAACGATTTTTCAAAACAAATAACAGTAGTAATTAAAAAAGACTGGCGAACGCGTGTGTGTCACCCAGCCTTCGTCGTCGGCCTCCGTCGGTCTATGATGACCATGGAAGAGAATCCTAAACATCTACTCTGCTGGGACAGCACCGCCTGTGGCTGAACAGGCCGATGCGCGAATGGCAGTCCCTGTCACACAGGTCGCACTTGTGGGTGGTCTCCGTGCTGCTGGGTCTGTGGCGGTTCTTCCTGCGGGTCCTTTTTTCATCTGCTGCAGCAGTCAGCCTCTCTTCACCCAGCCTTACACAAAACAGCTTTCGAACTTCTGTGCTTCAATTGGCTCGCTGCATTCACAGCCATTGGTAGGCGGGTCCTTCTTGCTAGGTTTTCAGTCATTGGTTCTTCAAGGTTTCAGAAACCCAATTCAAGGCTCTTATTAGTCGAATGAGAGGTCAATCATATCTAATCTGTTCGCGGCTGTGTCTGTAGTGGAAGAACGGAAATGCAGCTTTTTTTTTTCAGTGCGCTCTAGGACGCAGCGCTCTCGTGCGCCCTCGTGCGCTCTAGGACGCAGAGACGTGCCCGCCCGCAGTACACCAGAGTGCAAGAGCTTAAATACCTGGGGTCAGTCATCCAAACCAATGGAAAATGAAGAAGAGAGTGCAGGCAGGGTGGAGTGGGTGGAGATGAGTGTCAGTGGTGATTTGTGACAGAAGGATAGCAGCTAGTGTGAAAGAGAAGATTTACAAAACAGTAATGAGACCTGCTTTGATGTTTGGTTTGGAGGTGGTGGTACTGACGAAAAGACAAGAGGTGGAGCTGGAGGGGGCAGAGTTGAAGATGTTAAGATTCTTATTGGAACTGACTAGGAGGGACAGTATTAGAATTGAGTATATCAGAGGGACAGCTCAGGTTGAGCAGTTTGGAGACAAAGTAAAATGGGCAAGGCTGAGATGGTGCAAAGGAGGGATAGTGGATATATTGGACAAAGGATGTTGAAGATGGAGCTGCCAGGCAGGAGGAGAATAGGAAGACCACAGAGAAGATTCATGGATGTAGTTAAGGAGGACATGGAGAGGGTTGGTGTGTGAGAAGAAGATGCAAGGGATAGGGTGAGACAGAGACAGATGATCCACTGTGCTGTCCCCTAAAGGAGCAGCAAGTAAAAGAAGAGTCTACACTGTGGACATTTTCAATCATATAAGCAACCCAAACCTCATTGTGTGGTCTTAGTATATCAGTTTGCTTTATTTTTTGCACGCTTTGCATGTTTTCATACCCACAGACCTTGAGTAAATCAGGCCCTGTCTGTTTCCAAAGAGTTGGCCGCTGATCCAGTCAGAGCTGCTTTGCAAACTCCTCCATATTAAAATTGAATATGTACCTCTTTGCTCCACACTGCTGCCCCTGAGTAAATGAAGTCCCCCATCTGTCATAAATGGGACCACTTGTGCTGTGGCGTCCCAAGGTTTTAGTGATGAGTGACAAGTAAGTGGGACAAACATCAGTGTTGTATTAAGAGTGCTCAGCCTTTGGAAAGCACAATTTCAGCATCTAGATCCTGCTAAGATGTAACAGCTCATAATGGCTTATTATCACATAACAGTGGTGGGTCTTCTCAGCCATGTCATTGTATTGTAAGGCTTTGGGGAGACATAACATTTTATTATTGAAAGAAGCCAAGAAACGGAACAAAATATGATAATTCATCACTGATGGATCCAGTGTACAGGATATCTCCTCCTAAGAGGCACCAAAGGCCTTTTAAGTACTCAGATTTTTATATTTTACATCCCAACCACAAACACAAACAAGTTTCACTTTGAGTGTGTTTGATTACAGTTTTTTGCGATGCATTTGAAGTGTATAATAGAATTACAGTATTTGTTTAGTATTTTTACATAGTTAATTACTTGATCTGTAATGAGACTTTTAATACCATTTTCCCCCCCTTTTAAGGTTCCCTGTTCCAGTGGTTCTCTGCTGTTTGTGTGGTGTACTCTCATCATTATTGAACCCGACTCGCACATGCAGCAAAGAGTGGTGAGTAGCATTGTTACTGTACTGTAACTGCTGATCATTTGGTAAACCCCCAAATTGTTGCCAGTGAAACATTAGTATAGTTGAATGAGTGAGTAGAGGACTTGTTTGCCTTGTAAACTGAAAACCAATTCACACCTTTGATCTGGCCCTTTTTTCCTTGGTATTTTTGTTGATAACTCATTTTTTACTATTAAAATAAATGTACCATAAACTATTGTCGGCTTATTCCTTTTCAGTGGTTGAATGAAGGAATTCAGTTGGGGCTTAGATATTTAGATGACCAATAATGACATCTACAGTGTGTACTTGACTTTGTAGCTCACACCTTGTCATTTGCACACTCGCGGTCAAGCTAAATCCTCCAAACTGTCTCTAAAGCTTGTCTTCATAACTGTTCACTAATCATACAGTCCAATTCTCCGGTTGCTCTGTCTGAACACTCTTTCAGGTGATTTTCAGTCCACTGTTTGTCATGAGGAGCCATCTGCCAGATCCACTCATCGTCCACATAGAGAAGAGGAGCTTGGGACTTAGAGAGAGCCAACTGATACAGGGACAGGGCCACCAGGCGCCTCTGTTGAACACTGAGGCAGACCTCACCCACCACCTCACTTTCCAGGCCAGGTAAAATAACATTAATAACATCAAAAGTTGTTTGGAGTTCCTAGCTCCTGTAGCCACAGTGTATACACTCTGAACAAAATCTTAAGACTGGCGTGTTGGGGGGAGGGGGGGATTATACGTATTCCCATTTTGCACTGGTGGATTGTAACCAGGGTGTAAGTAGAGCTTCAGAATGCAAAAAGAAGAAACAGGAACAAGAGACAAAAATAGAGAGTAGGCAATTTATTGAAAACTGCATTTGAACTCAAACAGGCTGTTCATCTGCTGATCAGAAGTTTAAGACCATAACTCAAAAAACCTAAAAACAGAATTAAAAGTGTCATCAGCTAATGAACAGCCTTTTTTGAGTTTTAAGTGGAGTTTTCAATAAATTGTTTACTCCTTTTTTTTGTCTCTTGCACCTGTTTCTTCTTTTTGCATTTTGAATCTCTACTTACAGCCTGTTTACGAACCACCAGTGCAAAATGCAAATACTTGGGTTTCTCCCATCTTAAGATTTTGTTCAGGAGTGTATAAAGATGAACACATTCTTCCCTTATAGAAAAGGGAAGCTCTGTTTCCTGGATTTAGAGTGCTGCCATCTTTTGTTTTTGCAGCCAGAGTCTGCACAGTAGGCCAGGAGGCAGAACTGCAGTGTCAAGCTCCTGCTCATACAGTCGCCCATTAAAATCTTTGTAACAGCCCATAGGCAATAAAGGACATACTTAATCATGAACACAACCCTTTTTTATAGCATCAAATAGCTAATTAAAGCGGAACTGATCAAAAAGCAAACTCTTCAAGCAAACCCGTCAACATGCCTACACAAACAAATGTTTTTCGGGAAAAAAGCA
Source organism: Pholidichthys leucotaenia (assembly GCA_020510985.1). Taxonomy (NCBI): domain Eukaryota; kingdom Metazoa; phylum Chordata; class Actinopteri; order Cichliformes; family Pholidichthyidae; genus Pholidichthys; species Pholidichthys leucotaenia. Next base: position 240,824,778 of record CM035849.1, read on the forward strand.
TTCAAAGACTATCATTAGTTTTCAATCAGGCAAAATGTCCCACACACAGTAATGGAGACAGGCAGAAGATATTGTCGTCGTCGTGGCCTAGAGGTAGAGCATCCGCCCCATAACTGGGAGGCCGGGGTTCAAATCCCGGCTGGGTCGTGCCAAAGACCATGTAAAACTGGAACTTCCTGCCATCCAGCTTGGTGCTCAGCAATAATGGGACGGAGGAGGGAAATGTTGGTTACCCAACCACAGTGGGTGCACAAGTAAAGTGTACTCCCTGCACTGGTCCCAAGTCCAGATGAAATGGGCAGGGTTGCGTCAGGAAGGGCATCCACTGTAAAAACTCATCTTCAACTGTTAGAGGACCCACCCCAACTGAGGGACTAATCGTGTCCTGTCAAAATAAATATGGATGATGATGATGTGCTGGCTTCACTTTTGGAGAGCTCTCATCTTGTCCATATTGTTATACAGTTAATGGTTTAAATGCCTTCATTCAGCCAGTAGAACTGTCTCTCAGCTGTCTTCATGTCATTCCACATTCTGGATTTTATGAGCTTGAATGAGTTATGGTCCAAGGAAATTTCATGCACTTTAGTTGCAAAAAAAAAAAAAAAAGCAGCTTGGCTGCAGTTGAGGCATCGCTCCAGTTCCTCCGTGTCAGCTTGAACCATACGTATATCTAGTCCGGGAGCCAGATAGGGTCCCCTTGCAACCCCTCCACATTAAAGCAACCCCTGTATTTTCTGAAACCTTGGGATGTCCACTATGTAAAATGAGAAGTTAACATTGCAGAAACTCATTTGCACTATTATTTTTTCAGCTTACATACACCACCTTTAATTTTACCTCTTGACACTGATTTTAGGTACAAATACAGTAGTTCACTATTTTTGGTTGCTTCAGTTTTTCAAATTATTTTAATCCAATCCATATAAATGTTGCATTAAAGATTTTTTTTCTAGAATACAACTATAACTTGCCACACTTGCAGCTGGATTAAGAACTTCCTAACAAACCGAACACAGACTGTTAGACTCTGACCCCATTCCTCCTCTACAGTCATGCTTAACACAGGCTCGCCACAGGGCTGTGTGTTGAGCCCCACTTTGTATTCATATGACTGCATACCTGTTCATCCCACAAACATTATAGTGAAGTTTGCAGATGACACAACAGTGGTGGGGCTCATATCAAGAGGAGATGAGTCTGCATACAGAGATGAGGTCCAGAAACTGGTGAGATGGTGCTCAGATAATAATCTGCTATTGAATACAAAAAAACAAACAAACAAAAGAACTCATTATTGATTTTAGGAAGCATAGCAGTGAGCTGCCTCCTCTATATATAGGCAAGGAGTGTGTGGAGAGGGTGGAGGCTTCTAAGTTTCTGGGTGTTCATATTTCTCACAACCTTACCTGAGCAGTTAACACCATAGCTACGATAAAAAAGGCTTAACAACGTCTACACTTTCTGAGGCTCCTGAAGAGGAATGGCCTGAATGCACAGTTGCTGGTTTTATTTTATCGCTCTGCTATTGAGAGCATTTTGTCATATGGCATCACGGTTTGGTATGAGGGCTTTTCAGCTGCAGACCGCAAAGCCTTGCAGAGAGTGATTGAGACTGCGCAAAAAATCACTGGCTGTTCTCTCCCTTCTCTGGAAGAGATTTCCAGGTTTCGATACCTCAACAGAGCTACTGCCATTATTAAAGACTGCACTCATCCAGGCCATGAATTTTTTCACTTGCTCCCCTCAGGAAAGTGGTACAGATCCCATAAAACCCAGACTACCAGGTTTAATCATAGTTTTTACCCAGCAGCAGTACGTATGTTGAACGGATTTATGTAACATGTACAGACTGCTGATGTTATTTTAGGTTATTTTAGGTTATTTTGTAGTAATAACCCTGTGTCTATAAACTGGTCTTATTTATTGCTCAGTATGTTTTTGTTATTGCTATGTACATATTGTATTCAACTTTTAGGTATTATTGTTTTAAGCATTATTTATTGTTGTAATTATGAGAATGTTAAATGCGTGAGTGAACTGTGAATGTGATAGTTTGTTTTTAGGGAGCAGTATCTCAATTTCATTGCATTGTTTATTAGCAATGGAATGACAATAAAGGGACTTTGACTTTAACTTGATATTGCTGAAAATTTTTATATATAATACACTTTTCACCCATCAAATTGGTGTGCCATTTTGAAACTACTGGCTATCTAGTAAATTGGCTAATCCTGTTTCAACTCCAGCATGTCACTGTATATGTGGCTATTTGTTTTCTGAAATGATTAATAATGTAAACAACAATTATCCAAACCATAAAGAAATATCACTGTCCAGGTTGTCCCCTGCCTCTCACTCAGAGAAGCGGGGATAACCCCACTTCGACAACCTGAAAGAATCAAGCAGTTAAGCGGGGACCCTATCTGGCCCCTGCACTCATCTCATTGTGGCCTGAACAGAGAGCAGGTTTTTTGGTCTAACAGGAGCCCTGTACTCAACCACATATGCTTATGTGGAGAGAATTCAGTGTGTGCATGCATGTGTTTGTGTGGGCAGGATAGTAGACACCTATGTACACATGTCCTGTATCTGTGTGTGGTCTCTGTTTGTTATTGTCCTGCTAAGCTGCGTGCCAGTGTAAGTGTGACAGTCACCACTTCATCATGGGCAGAGTCTGTCACATGCGTCACTGCCATGACGGCCGCTCCTCTCAACTTATATTTGTGTGATCACACATTCTCATTCTTCCCATATCCTCTATTTATTCAAAGCAATTCAGAAAGTAGGCCTCCCTTAGCTTAATCGGGTTTACTTGTCTTCTTTGTGATGTATGGTCTAATAACTGCACTACTGTACCTCATGCATCATATCGCATGAACGCAGTATACACTTTCAAAGCCTTGTCAGTAACATGAGTGTTTATGTTTGAGTTTTTGTGGCCCCTGGGGAAATGACTACCACATGTACGTACTGTACTGCTGCTGCTCCTTCTGTATTTTTATCTGTGCTTCTATAATTTATGTTGTTTTATGCAAACGACCCTTTGGTAGCAACCAGTGGTGATCAGAATAAACAGAGTAAACGTTGAGTGTAATTGACTCCCCCCGTGAGAATTTTTTTTTCCCCCAATAACTGTTGTGTTTAGATATCTGGTCACAATGTTTGTTTTCATTTCAGCTGCCATAAAGCAACCACAGTGGCCGTGCAGTGACTGGGAATGTATTTGGCCGTTGTTGGCGTGGATAAATCCTCCTCGTTCGTTTGAAAAGAAAGCTCAGAAACAACTAAGTGTCTTGTCTTTCTAGATTGTGACCACAATGCCCCTTGTGTTTACGATCCGTCCCCCCTGTCTAAACTGCCTCAAACCGCACAAACTCACATATCCCCCCCCCCAAACTCAATCCATCCCTCATCTCTCTTCGTCCTCACAAATACACACTACAAGCCGCAGTTGTAAACATACACACATTTTGTACACATGCACACCAGCCCTGCCCCCCAACCCCAAACCTCCAGGACAAATCCAGTCTTGGATGTTCGCTGGTCAACAGCTCATCTTTCCTTCCTGTAATTACTCATAGTTGTGGGCTCTAATGGACGAGGTATAGAGCTGAGTTGCGGTCTGCTCACAAGAAACACAGACAAGTCCTAACCAGAGCTGTTATGTCCTGCTCTCCTCAAACGGGTCACCACATTAGAAGATGCAGGGCTACGATCAGAAGCCTCTTCCAGTTTCCCCCTCTGGAACTGCTGTGGATGAAAAGCTTCCTGTCAACACATTGTCCCCCTCTTCTGTCTTGCCCCACATTCATGAGGGATAAGCTCTGTGTTCCCTTTATAGCACAATGGGCACTATTAATAAAGTTGTGCTCTCGGATAAGAACGCTGCTTCGCTTTAGCCAAGTGGGACTGGATGCTGCCCAGAGAAAGAGAAGAAGCTATTACAGGGTTTGGATTTAATTCAATGTTTTCTTGTTGTTTCAAACCCGTAATTGACCAGTGTCTGGTTCTGAGGTATTCAATGGGATTATTTACTGCCATTTAGCTTTTTCTGTGATCTCTGTGAATTCAAGGTTGTAAGGTAAGACGGCGTGTCATGAGGAGAAGTTCATAACAAAAGGCAGACTGAACCCGTCTCGAGGTTTTAGGGTAGAAGTGGAGTTTAGCTGGGGGTCACTTCAACTGTTCTGAGAAGAACAATGGGAATAGTCAGCTCCTGTCAAAAGATGTCTTCTTTTGTTGGGGAATAAAAACTAAAGTTGAATTGTGTCTGGCATAGAATAAGTCAACATCATTCCAAGACAAACTTGCTTTAAAAAAAGGACATGGCTCACATGTGCTGAATTTAATTTCAACTCATGTTTCAACCAATCACTTTCCAGAGTAGAGGATAATGGAGATAAAGGGCCCACATTGTGCATTATAGTGTTTTTGTGGGTTTTAACCTTGTAAAATACTTCTACCCTGAGCCCTCTTTAGGCCTTGTATTTGGTGATTTAGAGGTCCCATGTTGTGCATTTGTCAGGGATAAACTACTTTTTGAGATCCTCAGCAACACATGCATATATTGTACATGTACTATTAAAGAACAAGAACACTTCTGTGTTGTTTTGCAGCTCCTGGCAAAAGCCGTCTGTGATGTTCTATCTGAAAAAGTTGGTTTTCAGCCAGCTAATTATCAGCCCTTTATCTGATGGATTAAAAGGTTTTGGGGTTTTTTAAATGGGAGACAGTTAGTCCATTAGTCTTGTTAGCTGAAAGCAGAGCATGTTAGTTCATTACATAGAATCCAGGAAGTGCAATCATCTTGTTTCTTTAAGAGTTTAACTAAATAATAATTTTAGAGTATAGATGTGAAGTATACACTGTTCATATTTAAACTCTTAAAGAAACAAGTGGATTTCATCTCCTGGTTTTTCAAATTAGCAAAACAAAGATATCCTGACAGCCTCTTTATTTGTGATTGGCCGACTCAAAAAACCTGTAACCAATCAGATTAGGGGCTCATTAATATAAATGAACAGGCTGAAATCTGACTGCTTCAGACATAGCTTTACACTTTGATGAGCTGTAAAACAGCACAGAAATGGTTTTTGTTGTTCTTTAAAGCTACATGTGTTTGTCCTTGAGGATGTCAAAACTTAAATTTAATCCTTGTAAAATTCAGAATGTGGGACCTTTATATCAGCAGATAAAACTCATAATGCTGAGGATGAAATGAATCACACTCAGTCGCTCTTGTTCAAAGAATCTGTGTTAATGTTTGGTGTGTACTATATCCCACAGGGAGGATGAAGACACTTCACACTGTGCTGTACCCATCTCCACTGGCCTCATCAAGCAGATACTGAGTAAAAATGAAAACGAGGATGTCCCAGAAAACATCCTGACTGATTTCTATGGCCCGAAGACCACCACTGAGTCACCGTGGCCTTATATCACCAAAGACACTGACAGGTACACCCTGCATTTATGAAACTTTAATATTGAAGGTTATTCACAGCTTTGTTTTCCCACTTGCTACAAGTCGTGAACATATTGCAGTTTGTACACCGTAGCACCTCATGATTAATGAGTCAGCTTTTATATTTCATCTTTGTTATAGCCTTTTTTTTGTCAAGCATTAAATCTATTTCATAACAAAGTTATGGAGACCCACCAGTATGGTTTCTCTAATGCTAAGCTTCTTACAGCATTCCTTCTCAAAGCACAGAGTTGGGTAAGCAAGCCTTTAATGAGGAAAGCTTTATTTTATTGCTGAAGCCTTTGTTCACATAATAAAACGGTTAAGTGCAAAGACGATGCAGAGCCATGCATCAGACATGAGCAGCAATCCCAAAGTCGTCCCCACGGACCAGAGATTTAGGCTGTCATTCTGTCTCACACAAGTCCTGGGGCCTTGCTTTCAGTTACAGCTTGGTATGCGGTGCAGTGTGTGTGTGTGTGCAAATACTGCGTGTATGTGTGTAAATGTGACCTCGGAAGAGTTTCCTGTACCGTCAAGCAGGACACTCTTTGTAATCTGCCCACAAATGTTGCTCAGGGAATCATCTTTTGCCAGAAGCCGATCACATCGTGACAGAAGTGTTAGAAGATGGAGCCATAGGCTCCAAGTGACAAAGTGGATGCGCTGGACATGTGGGCCATGTGTTTGCTTGCGGTCGCATGGGTTTCCCCTGCGCTCTGTGCATTTGAAGTCACAGTTACATTGCATCCTGGCAGATACAGTATGTATACACGCTCCTACTATTGTGTTTCAGTCACACACCACTGTACTCATCAATCATCTTTAACTGTCATACACTGCGTCCGTGTGGAGGGCCGCTATCTGTTGTTCAGGTGCTGGGTTTCTCTGTCGGTCAATGCCCTGTGAGACAAAGCACATTTCCCACCACAGAAAGTGACAGTTCTTTGGAAGCTCGCAGTTGGTTCATCTGAAGGAGCATCAGGCTGGTAGGAGAGAAAAAGAGGAGGAAAGTCATCAGAAAATTTGTGGCTCTAATTTCTATCCTTAAACACACTCAGAAATTGGGCAGCAAGTTAAAGTCACTGTTTGAGTTGTCTATTTTTTATTTAATGTTGATAACTGTGATGAGCATTAACTATTTGGAACAACTGCTCCATTTCCTGGGTACACCATGCCAACTGGATTTCTTGACCTGAATCTGTAAATATTGTGTTTTTAATGGGGAAAAAGGAAGTTTAAAGCAGTAAATGTAATTTTTCTTTGTCTGTTTTTTAATGGCATTACAGCACCTTCAGTCATTATGCAAACATCTAGTAGTGGTTGGGATTACGAATCACCAGAGGCCCCAGGGTACAATACTATAACGATGCTTGAGTCATGATACAGTGTTGTTACAATCATCTGATATGTTCAGTATTGTGTTATCATATATTGTGGTTTCCCATCCCCCATCTTTGTCTTGTTGAACCTCTGGCTAGATCTCACAAGTCATCAAGCTGTACTGACCTAACCAGACAGTGTGCATTTAGCACCATGTAGTGGCAAGAAAGGTCAACTGGATTTTATTGCTATACCCAAATAGTTATGTTTGTATTTGCAAAATTTATTAATAATTTTAAGTAAAGTATCATGGTACTTGCATCCATGAGTCAGTGAAATATCACCACCACCAATTTATTAAGCAAAAAGTCACAAATTTAAGAAAAAAAAATGCCAATTTATAAGGAAAAAGTTGTAAATGTTCAAGAAAAATATCACAAAATAGGAAAAACCTTTCAAATTTTTGAGAAAAAAATCACAAATTGGCTAAAGTTCTTAATCACAATTCAAGTAACTTTTTTTGGTAAATGTTGTGTTGCTCTTACTCAGGTAATTTTTTTTCATGAATACTCTTACTTATACTTGAGTAGTTCATATCATAAGGTAACACTGCTTTTACTTGAGTACATTTTTCTAGCTACCCATCTCTGCTGTCCAATGGTCGGTGCAGCAGCTTTTTAAATGTTATAGTTTTAAAGCCTTTAACGGCTGAGATGGTTGGTTTTCATAGGCACAGTTCTACACATTTGTCCATCACTTTTTTGATGAAGTTGAGTCTTGCTTTTGATTGTCGTCGTCAGTGGTCTAGTCCCACACATTTCAGTTATAAACATCAGCAAACTGGGTGTCTAACCATTCTTTAAAGTATATTACTGTTATTTGTTATTGCTGTTTATCATGTCATAGTCATTATGTTGCCTTTTTTCAGACAAATATATTCTTCTGAAGATTGTTGATGGGGACAGTGGGTTGATAAAATTATTTGCTTAGCTCTATGATAACTCACAGGTCTAGTGTATGTCTAAAATCAAGCGACTGTGGTGACACAAAGGAGATGACACTCCACCCAGTACTTTGGGGTGTTGGGGGGGGGTGAGCCAAGGGCGCCAGAGCCCTGGGGGGTATGAGTAAATAAAGATGTGCCTTTCGCCCCCACCGTGCCAGGATCACACCTGAGGACGCAGGGGCATGAATGTATTGTACTAAGCCTTACTCTGTGACGTGTATGTTAATGTGTATGTTGGTGTGTGTTCACGTTTCGTAACTGGTATGTTAATGTGTTTACCCTGAGAGCCAGAGGCGGGAAGAAAATGTATAAAGCAGTTCGCTTTGGCACTCAAGAGTTAGTCTGTTCTGTGTTGGAGGAGAATAAAGTTCTGTGTCGTCAGCTCGCTGTCTTGTCTGATTCCATCCTCCACAGTGATGACCCTGAGACGTGAAATAGAAGATGGACCGAGCACCACCATGGAGACACTCCGGCCGGAGGCTCCCACCGCTGCATGTGCTGTTGTAGTCAGACTTCCGGACTTTTGGCTTTACCACCTGGCCGCTTGGTTTATGCACGTGGAAGCCCAGTTCGCCCTCGTGGCAGACAACATGAGGTACCATCATGTGATGGCATCACTGGCATGAGTCTGCTCCGAACCCCGTCAGCCCAAGGAAAATATGGCGCTCTCAAGCAGCTGCTGCTGCGCCATTATACCCTTTCAGATGCAGAGAGGGCAGAAAAGCTCCTCACCCGCTCGGAGTTAGGAGACAGATCGGTTGTGGACCTGATGGAGAGCATGCTTGCATTGATGGGCACGGACGACGGATCTTTCCTTTTCGCCCACCTCTTCCTCAGAAACCTGCCGACTTCTGCGAGAGCGATTCTCACTAACTCACCGCTGCTGGCAGCCAGAGACTACCGTGCGCTGGCAGAGGAGGAAGACCGCATCATCCTGGCAGACAAGGCTTTCAATGTTCAGGCAGTGAGACCGGGATCTCCAGCAGAGCCCAGCAAGGTCGAGGAGCCGACAATGGTGGCCCGGACGGCCACCCGGAGAAACAGGACTAGGACACTGTGTTTTTATCACCACCGTTTTGGTAAGGAAGTGCAGCATTGTCTGCCACCGTGCCACTTCAAGAAGCCGCCAAATGGGACAGCCAGCGGTCAGTAGCAGCTGTGACTGCTGGCAACAGGGAGAAGCTGCTTTTCATCACGGGCACACATTCAGGGAGACATTTTTTGGTAGACTCTGGCTCCCAGAAGAGCCTCATTTTGCCAGTCACAGCAGACAGGCTGGCAGAAGGCTGTGGCTCGTCTTTAATGGCCGCCAACAGATCCCGCATCAGGACATTTGGAAAAAGGACGGTGACTGTATGTTTACATGGGCACAATTACCAGTGGGATTTTGTGGTAGATGCATGTTCGGTCCCCATCTTAGGTGCTGATTTTCTGTGTGTTCATGGACTACTTGTTGATGTTGCCAACAGGCATTTAGTGGCCGCTGTATCTTTTTCCTCCTTGCCCTGCATAGCTCAGGGAGTTGGGTCACCAACACATGCTAATGTTCTAGCTCCAGGGGGTAAGTACCAGCGTTTGCTGTCCAAGTTTCCAGCACTCACGGTGCCCACTTTTTCCGCTACAGTAACCAAGCACGGGGTTGAGCATTTTATCACCACTAAAGGTCCGTCTGTTTTTGTGTGCCCCTGCCGCCTGGACGTGGCTAAACTAGCCATCGTGCACGAGGAGTTCGCTAACTTAGAATGCTTGGGCATTGTTAGGTGCACCAACAGCTCTTGGGCATCCCCACTGTACATGGTGCCCAAATCTGATGGATCGTGGCGGCCGTGCTGCGATTTCTGATGCTTGAAGAACGCCACGGAACACATCCAGGATTTTTCCATGCACCTGGCCGGAACGCACATTTTTTCAAAAGTGGATCTGGTCCGCGGTTACCACCAGGTCCTGGTGCGCGCAGAGGACGTTCCCAAAACAGCAGCAGTAACTTCCTTCCGTCTGTTGGGAGTTTTTACGCATGCCGTTTGGGTTAAAGGGCGCAGCATAAACTTTCCAAAGGATGATGGACGCGGTGCCCTGTGACTTGCCGTTCGTTTTCATCTACTTAGACGACATTTTGGTGGTTAGCGCATCAGAGGAGGAGCACCTCGCCCATCTCAAACAAGTGTTCCAACGGTTGGAAGCGCACGGGCTGATCGTTAAACCAGCAAAGTGTCAGTTCGGGCTGCTGGTAATTGACTTCCTGGGCCATCGCATCTCGCCGGAGGGCGCAATCCCGCTGCCGGACAAAGTACGCGCAGTGTCGGATTTTCTGCGTCCGCAGGCCATGAGGGCGCTGCAGGAATTTTTGGGGATGGTCAGTTTTTACAACCACTTCCTCCCCCATGCAGCCCAGCTGCTGCAGCCGCTGTACGGTGTGCTCAAAAAAAAAGAAACCAGCAGAAAGCATTGATTGGACCCCCAATCGGGTCCAGGTCTTCACAGGCGCCAAAACATCGCTCACCAGTGCAGCTTTGCTGGCCCACCCGGCCCTGTCAGCGTGAATAGCACTTACCACAGACGCATCAGATGTCACGGTAGGGGCCGTGGTGGAGCAGTATGTTTCCAGTTTGTGGCAGCCCCTCACCTTTTTCAGCCGTACTTTGCTTGACAGCGAGCAGAAGTATAGCACTTTTGACAGAGAGTTGTTGGCTCTCCACCTCGCTATGTGTCATTTTCAGTTCTAGCTCATAGGTCGTGAGTTTACCACGTTTGCCGATCATAAACCGCTGACCTACGTGATGTCCAAAGTCTCGGAACCTTGGTCAGCTGGGAAACAACGGCACTTGGCCACAATTTCGGCGTTCACGACCAACATCCAACTAGTAGCCAGTAAATTGAATGTTGTGGCAGACTGCTTGTCATGTGCATGTCTCTCCTGTGTACTTGGGCATCGATTTTTCCACAATGGCTGCCGACCAAACCGGGGATGCAGACATTTGTGTGCTTCAGTCCGCAGCTACCAGATTAAAACTTGAGAACAGGGTGGTACAAGAAGAGTGCCCCCCCTTGCTCTGCGACATCTCCACCGGCTGCATCCGCCCCGTGGTTCTGAGCTCTTGGCGCTGCCGCGTTTTTGAGTCCGTCCGCTCTCTTTCACATCCCGGCGTGCGAGCCTCGGTTAAACTAGTGGGGTCCAAATTTGTCTGACCTCACTTACGCAGGGATGTGAAAGAATGGGCTGCAGCGTGCGTCGCGTGCTAACGGACTAAGGTGCACAAGCACACCAAAACCCCCCTCGAGCCTTTTCAGATTCCAGCCAGGAGGTTCGACCACGTACACATGGATTTAGTGGGCCCCCTTCCGCTGTTGCAAGGGTTTACACACCTTTTAACAATCGTGGGCTGCACTACGCATTGGCCAGAGGTGGTTCCGCTGAGTTCTACCACGTCTGCCGAGGTAGCCCGTGCGTTTTTGTCAGCTTGGGTCACATGGTTCAGATCCCCGTTGGACATCACTTCTGACAGGGGTCCGCAATTCGTTTTGGAACTTTGGTCTGCGATGGCCAACAGCCTGGGGGTCAGAATCCACAGCACCACTGCGTACAACCCACAGGCTAACAGTCTGTGCAAACGTTTTCACAGGTCGCTTAAAGCAGCGCTCAGAGCCTTGCTGACGGATGCAAATTGGGTCGACCACCTACCTTGGGTCCTATTGGGGTTGCGCACCGCACCTAAGGAAGATTTGGCAGCTTCCCCAGCAAAACTTGTTTTTTTCTCAGCCGTTGCGGATCCTGGGGGAATTTTTGCCAGAGAGCCCTGCACCCGGTACTGATCCACCCGCACACCTTTTTTCTGGTACAGGGGTTGGCAGTGTTCCGGGCCCGGCGCACCATTGTTTTCCCCGTACTTTTGTTCCAAAGCGCTTAGAGAATGCCAAATTCGTTTTCGTCAGGGACGACGCCCACAGAACCCCACTGCATCTGCCGTACGATGGCCCGTTCAGAGTGCTGGAAACTGGGGAGAAACATTTTGTTAGACTTGGGGGGGGGGGGGTTCGTAAGGAAACCGTCTGCATATACAGGCTGAAGCCCGCTTATGTGTTGGCAGACGAGCAGGTGGTGTTGGTTGAAGCTCCCCGGCGCGGGCGCCCACCTACAGTGGGTCCGCAGGTTAGTGTTCCCCCTACAGAGGACTGTTTTCAAGAAACAAACTTTTTCCCCTCCCCACCCTTTCCCCCTCCAGAGACCAAGTCTTTCTCCTACCCGCCTTGACAGGAAGGTGCTTCGACCGGCCCACGTTACAGCTGTTACCAGCGCTTGCTCAAGCCCAAAGGTCCAGAGGGTTACGACCCCTTCTGGGTGTTCGGGGGGGGGGTTAAACACAAAGGAGATGACACTCCACCCAGTACTTCGGGGTGTTGGGGGGGCGAGCCAAGGGTGCCAGAGCACTGAGGGGTATGAAGTAAATAAAGATGTGCCTTTCGCCCCTGCCGTGCCAGGCTCACACCCGAGGACGCAGGGGCACAAATGTATTGTACTAAGCCTTACTCTGTGACATGTATGTTGATGTGTGTTCACACTTCGTAACTAGTATGTTAATGTGTTTACCCTGAGTGCCAGAGGTGGGAAGAAACTGTATAAAGCAGTTCGCTTTGGCACTCGAGTTAGTCTGTTCTGTGCTGGAGGAGAATAAAGTTCTGTGTCGTCAGCTTGCTGTCTCATCTGATTCTATCCTTCACATGTTAACAATACAAAATGCCATAATCCTGAAGCTCATTTGCTTTACTGTTATTATTGCACCACCTTAAATAAAATGATGGGAACCAGTTTATTTTTCTTTTTGATGTGTACTTTCGTTGCACATTTATACTTGAATCCAGTTTTAGGAAGTATTAAAAAGATCTTTAAGTCAAAACTCCGGTGAATGGTAAAAGGAACTCTCTTCCCAGTGTTTTTAGTATGACTTCTCAGCAGGGAGTCTTTGAACTTGTGACAAGTTTTCAATGAAAATTTAGTAGTTTGAAAAGAATCCAGGCAGCCTCATGGGAGAGAGAAAGAGAGTGGCCTCATGGGAGAGAGAACTGTCTTTGATGGCTTTGAACTTCAAAGTCAGTCTGAGAGTTTGTTTGGCTCTACTTTGGCACTCCACTCTGTTTAGGGCTCTCAGATTATGATGATCATGAAACCACTGTTGTGTCAGTGAACTGGTGGAAAAATGGTTCTGTGTTTCTGTCCGTTCCGTCTGTTTGTACGAGTCTCAACATGCCTGTGTGTGATCACAATTGCCTGTTTGTATTGCATAACTTGTTTGTAAACCATTTCTTTCTATATGTTTGTTGAGCCTGTGTCACAGCTGGCAGCCTTTTAAATGGTGTGACTGCAAAACTTTGTTTTAAATTTATGTTTGTGGCTCAGGTGTAATTCCAAATTGGCCAGAGGGTTCTGAAATTAGATGCACAGGAAAAAAAACACCGCCTCACCATGGCTAAGTGGCTGGAAATTCTTTGAGCCAGTATGAAAGACACTGTAAAACCTAAATAAAAACAGTATGCAAATGATTTGCCAATCTCATGAACAATCATTTTATTCACAATACAAGATAGAAAAAAATCAAATATTGATACATTTTACTATTTCTTCTTCTTTCAGCTGCTCCCTTTAGGGGTCGCCACAACGGCTCATCTGTCTCCATCTCACCCTATCCCTTGCATCTTCCTCTATAACACCAACCCTCTCCATGACCTTCACTACATCCATGAATCTTCTCTGTGGTCTTCCTCTTTTCCTCCTGCCTGGCAGCTCCATCTTCAACATCCTCTGCCCAGTATATCTACTATCCCTCCTCTGCACATGTCCAAACCATCTCAGCCTTGCCTTTCTTACTTTGTCTCTAAACTGCTCAACCTGATCTGTCCCTTTGATATACTCATTTCTAATCTTGTCCCTCCTAGTCACTCCCAATGAGAATCTTAGCATCTTCAACTCTGCCACCTCCAGCGCCACCTTCTGACTTTTTGTCAGCGCCACTGTCTCCAAACCATACATCATAGCAGGTCTCACTACCATCTTGCAGATCTTTCCTTTCACTCTAGGTGCCATCTTTCTGTCACATATTACTGCTAACACTCCTCTCCACCCACTCCACCCTGCCTGCACTCTCTTCACCTCTCATGCATTTTCCATTGGTTTGGATGGTTAACCCCAGGTATTTAAACTCATCTACTCCTTCCATCTTCACTGTTACACCTGCCTCCCTCTCATTCACACTCATGTATTATGTCTTGCTTCTACTGACTTTCATTCCTCTTCTCCCCAGAGCATACTTCCACCTCTCCAGGTTCTCTTCCACCTGCTCCCTACTCTCACTACAGATCACAATGTCGTCTGCAAACATTGCGGTCCGCTGAAACTCCTGCCTGACCTTGTTTGCCAACTTGTGCATCACCATGGCAAACAAGAAGGGACTCAGAGCTGATGCCTGATGTAACTCCACCCCCACCTTGAACCCATCTGTCACTCCTACAGCACATCTCACCACTGTCTCACTGTCCTCATACATGTCCTGCACCACCCTCACATACTTCTCTGCCACTCTTGACTTTCTCATACAGTACCACATTTCCTCTCTTGGCACCCTATCATATGCTTTTTCTAGATCCACAAAGACACAGTGCAACTCCTTCTGACCTTTTCTATACTTCTCCATCAGCACTCTTAGAGCAAACATTGCATCTGTAGTACTCTTTCTTCGCATGAAACCATACTGCTGCTCACTGATTGTCACCTCTCCTCTTAACCTGGCTTCAACAACTCTTTCCTGTATCTTCATAGTGTAGCTGATCAACTTTATGCCTCTGTAGTTACTACAGCTCTGAGCATCTTCTTTGTTCTTGAAAATTGGTACCAAAACACTTCTCCACTCCTCAGGCACCCTGTCACTCTCCAAGATTGTGTTGAACAATCTAGTTAAAAAGCCCATTGCCATCTCTCCTAAACATCTCCATACCTCCACAGGTATGTCATCTGGACCAACCACCTTTCCATTCTTCATCCTCTTCAAAACTGCCCTCACTTCAATAAAAAACTATTTGGTCATTTTGAATTTAAGGGCAGCAACACATCTCAAGAGTTGTGACAGGTCCATGTTCATTAGCTGCAATGCTCCGTTCTGTGGGTGTTTATATATTTACATATTTATTCCATCTAGCTACAATGCTCTGCACTGTGTGTTCATATATTCATATATTTATTCCATCCAGCTACAATGCTCTGCACTGTGTGTCTGTGTGTGTGTGTGTGTATATATATATTTTATAGCAATATGTACATATGTATATTAGCTGCTCTTGCTTGCTTGTTTTTTTTTTTTTCTTGCCTTCTGATTGTTGCTCTGAGTGTTGCTATCCCTGTGCTGTTGCAATCCTGGAATTTCCCCGTTGTGGGACTAATAAAGGCTTATCTTATCTTATCTTATCTTATTACAGGTGCTTCTCAGTGAATTAGAATATTATCGAAAAAATAAATCTGTTTCAGTAATTCAAGTCCGAAAGGGAAACTCATATATTATGCAGATTCATTGCACACAGAGTGATATATTTCAAGTGCTTTTTTTTTTTAAATTTTGATGATTATGGCTTACAGCTAATGAAAACCTAAAATTCATTTTCTTAGAAAATTAGAATATTACATCAGACCAATAAAAAAAAAGATTTTTAATAGAAATGTTGGCCTTCTGAAAAGTATGTCCATGTACACACTCAGTACTTGGTCAGGGCTCCTTTTGCTTGAAATACTGCCTGAATTACTGAATTAGGTCAGGAGAATTTGTTGGCCAATCAAGCACAGTGGTACCATGGTCATTAAACCAGGTATTGGCCCAATACCTGGCTCCTCACATATGGAACAAACTACCAGAAAGCATCAGGGCTGCTGAAACTCTCAGCTGCTTTAAATCCAGGTTAAAAACTTTGCTATTTGCCATGGCCTTTCAGTAGAACAATTGTTAATCTCCCACAATGTATGGTAACTTTTATTTCTTGCACTTTTTCTGTCTTATTCTATTTTAACTTATTTTTGTTTCTCTCTAATTTACTTTTTAGTTTGCTATTAAATTCTTATGTCTTCCTTTTGCAACTTCCTGTAATGCTTTAATGTTTTTTATGTAAAGCACTTTGAATTATCTTGTACACGAAATGTGCTATACAAATAAACTTGCCTTGCCTTGCCTATTGGTACTTTTGACAGTGTGGGCAGGGGCCAACTTCTGCTGGAAAATGAAACTGACATCTCCATAAACCTTGTAAAAGGGAAACATGAAGTGCTCTAAAATGTCCTAGTAGGCAGTTGCATTTACTTTGGACTTGATAAAACACAGTGGACCAACACCAGCAGATAACATGGCTATCAAAACCAGGTGCCAAGTCCTGTCATTTAGAAATCAAGGTCACATAGTTTGGAGAAAGAGTGGAGAGGCACAGAATCCAAGTTGCCTGAGGTCCAGAGTGAAGTGTTCCAATCAGTGAAGATTTGGGGAGGCGTGTCATCTGCTGATGTTCATCCAGAATGTTTTATCAAGTCCAAATTCAGCACAGTTGTCTGTCAGGAAATTTTAGAGCACTTCATGCTTCCCTCCACTGACAAGCTCTATGGAGATGCTGCTTTCATTTTCCAGCAGGACTTGACACCAGCCCACACTGCCCAAAGTACCAAAACCTGGTTTAATGATCATGGTATCACTGCTTGATTGGCCAGCAAACTTTCCTGACCTAAACTGCATAGAGAATCTATGGAGTATTGTCAAGAGGAAGATGAGAAACACCAGACCCAACAATGCAGGTAAGCTAAAGGTTGCTATCAGATCGCCTTCATACCGCGCCACATTCAGTCATTCATCTTCAACCATTTAATCCTTTTCGGGGGGGGGGGGGGCTGGAGCCTATCCCAGCGTCTTTGGGCTAGAGGCAGGGTACACCCTGGACAGATTGCCAGTCCATCGCAGGGCCAACACAGAGAGACAAATGACCATTAACTCTCACTCACCTTGAATGAATGAATGAATGAATGAATGAATGAATTTATTCAGTAATAAAATAAACATACATACAATACAATAAGAACACACAAAACAACAACCAAAAGGGTGTAGGCTGAAGCTCATGCTTATATAGTGCCTACCCCATTACAATTTTAAAATCAATAACATAAAAGTTTAAGTCATACCCAAAATCAACAAAGAAAATCAAATAGAACAAGTAGACAAAAAAAAAACAAACAAAAACCTTTAAGTTATTACAAATTTATCTCCCAGCATTTACAGTGAGATACTGGGAGATTTTCTCATCTTTGTACAATTTTTTGAATTACTTCAGAGTTGAACGTGTTTTAATATTTTCAGAGCAACAGTTCCACAGTTTAACTCCAGTGACAGACATACATTGATACCTTCATTCCTAAGGACAATTTAGAATGATGCCATTTAACCTAATGTGCATGTGTTGGAATAATTTTGAGCTTAAATTATTCAAAGTCAAAACTCAGGCGGAAAGTTGGATTTATGTACATTTATTACAAAAATATAAGGAGTCTCCCCAATGGCCACTTTGGGGGAGAGGTTACAAAGCATGACATTCAGACACACCTAGAATCTCTAAAGGATCCATTCTTCTAAGTCTGATATATATAGGTAGGGAAAAGGAGAGGGAGGATGAGGATAAGGGAAGGGACAGAACGGGACAGTCCTGATAATCAAAGCTTATCCGGGCAGACGTCACAGACACTCTGGAGACAAGAATGTAAATCTAACAGAACATTCATAAAACACTAATCTATGTAAGCTGAGGAGTTCCTGTGCATTCCTGTGACCCGAAACAGGACATGTCAGAGAGATTATAAAAAGTGGCTTAGATCGTTCCTTACGCATGTACGGACCCTGTACTGATCTTCAGTCTGAACTCTCTGGGATTGCTCACAGAAACATGCCAAGAATATATGAACTTATCCTATATTGAATGCACATATAAACATTAAACATGGCCTATGAAAGATATGATACTTCTCAAATATAATAATACATTATTAATATCAATAATAATGTAGATAATATGGAATTTTTCTATCAGCATGTTTTTGGGCTGTGGGAGGAAACTGGGGTACACTGGGGTACCCAGAGTAAACCCACGCAGACATGGGGAGAACATGCAAACTCCACACAGAAGGGTCGCCGATGGCCAGGGGATAGGATTGAACCCACAACCTTCTTGCTGTGCTGTCACAGTGCTAATCACTGCGCCACTGAGCTGCTGCCACGCAACATTTATGCAGTAATTCATGCCAAAGGAACCTCGACCAAGTATTAAGTGCATACTTGGACATACTTTTCAGTAGGCCAACATTTCTGTTAAAAATCCTTTTTTAAAAATAGGTGTTATGCAATATTCTAATTTTTTGAGAAAATAAATTTTGGGTTTTCGTTAGCTGTAGCGATAGTCATCAAAATGAAAAGAAATAAATGCTTGAAATATATCACTCATCAGAGATACAGGCTTTGGTCTGACTGCTGACAACAAGCTGGATGATGCCTCTTCTCTTTACTCATGGACACAGCCTCCATGATTTCAGTTTCAAATTTTGATTTTTCTGACCACAGATCAGTTTACCACTTTCCCTAGGTCCATTTTAAGTTATCTTTGGCCTATAAAATATGGCAGCTTTTCTGAATTCTGTTCACATAGGGCTGCTTCTTTGTATGAAAGAACATTTTTCTGCAGTTTGGACTGTGTTCACAGACAATAGTTTCTACATTGCTTTCCATGACAGAATCATCCCTGTATTTAATGCAGTGCTGCCTGAGGGTTCAAGAATCATATCCAGTATTGAATTTTAGCCATGTCCCCATATGCACAGCGATATGTCCAGATTCTCAGACTCTTTTGATGTCATTATGTGCTGTAGATGAAGTATTCAAAGTTGTCACCATTTTATGTTGAGGAATATTATTTTGAAATTCCACCACAATTTGTAGATTTTTTTTTTTTTTTGTAGTTCATTCCAGCAAAATCAAAAGGAGCAAATTTGACGACGTGACATCCGTCCGTCCACATTTCATGGGAGTCACTAGTCCTCCTAGGCATTTGCCTTCCAGATTGCGCTCAAGGTCAAAGGTCAGGGGATCTGGGCACTTTAGTGACTTCATGAAAATTGCTTCTTCTCCTAGACAGTTTCCCCAGTGGTCACAAAACTCGCTCACAATGATGGTCTGCTTCCAGGTTGTGCTCAAGGTGAAGGTCATTTTCAAAGGTCAGGAGATCTGTGCATTTATGATTTCACAAAAATCATTATTCCTCCTAGGCAGTTGCCTCAATGTTTGGCAAACTCATGTGCAATCCTCAAGTGGGTCTGTATCTAGGTTGTGTTTAAGGTCAAGGTCAAAACTCATGAGATCTGAGCACTCTCGGGGTGATTTCATTACGCCACAATAGTTATTCCATCATTGGCGATCTGGTTACAGAATGCTGAACCTCTGTACTTACTATGGAAAGACTCGGTCTCTCGTAGGTGCTCTTTTTTTTTTATACCTAACCATGTTACTGGCTTATTGCCCATTAACTTTATTAGTTGTAACAAGCTATCCAGCTGGGGGTTTTTGCACCACCTATTTTTCCAGCCATTTGTTGTCCCTGTCCCAACTCTTTTGAGACATGCTGCTACCATGAAATTCAAGATGAGAAAGAAATAGTAAAATGTCTCACTTTCAGCATTCAGTATGTTTTCTATGTTCTATTTTGAATTTTAAAAAGTGGTTTATGAGAATTGCACATCATTTCATTCTATTTTTTATTTGGATATTATGCAGTATCCCTCTTTTTGGAATAAGAGTTGTAAATGTATGCAAGAACACTATAAATACAAACACAAGTCATTGTTCTTTTCCTGCAGGTCAGTCCTTGAACCTCTTGCCCAGTGGGACAGCCCTATGCAGGTGAAATTGTCCTGCTGGAAACCTGGCCTGAACACCCTGCTGGTGGAGCTGCTCCCCTGGGCTCTGTTGGTCAACAACTCCCAATGGGACCTTTGGCTTTTTGAGGGAGAGACCATTGTATTACAGATCCCGGCTGGAAAGGTCATCGTACCACCCAACTTCAAGGTGGGGTGTCACCTGCAGTCTGTGGGTTAATGTTTCAGAGTAAAAATATTTGATTTAATAGACATGAGAAAGATTGAGGAGATTTAATTAGACAAAGGTCTGACATAGTTTATGGATCAGGATAGTAAAACCAAAACTGAAGAAGCTTATATCTGCGTTCTATCTAATGGCCAGCACTGGCAGATATTGTAGTGACAAGCAGATCGTATTTGTTATGGTGCATTCAGACCAAACACAAAGTGAATTTTTCGTGTGGCGCGATTACATACAAAGACAATGGAAAGACACAAGCACACCCATATTGACTCCGGGTGACGAGAATACATGCGGATTTGCATTCGCAACTTGGATTTTGCGCAGCTCTGGTCAAAAATTTGCTTGATGCTTGGTCGTAATAGCCAATCAGAGTTGAGATTCTGCCATCACCAAGAGTGAGTATCAAAAATAGATAATAAATTAGTTTGAAAATGATACCGCCACTCACCGAAGATAGATGAACTAGAACTAAGCAGCTGAGTGTCTGTAGGTTGGCTCCACCTGTGACATAATGCTAGGCTGCTACTGATCTGCTAACGAGTGCTAGCAGCTCATGAAACTGGATACCGGTCTGCCTGTTTAGTGCTGAAAACAGCTAACATCAAAATGCATTTTCTGGAGGAGGCAGTGGCATTTTCCCAACTGTGTTCCCCGCCAGATAATGTTATGAATTCAAACATGATAGCATTTTTGGGGATTTCCACAGCAGGTACAAAGCAGCAGTTAAGAAGGTAATCCGGCAATTTTTTTTTTTTTGTACTCACATGAGTAGAACAACACGAATTTTCACTTTGCATTTGGTCTGAACGCACCATTAGACATTTGTCGGGCACCGATTCTTGTTCTGCACCCATGATTTATGGCTTACATGAAACCTTTCTGATGAATGAATGGTTTAAATCAGCCATATCAGATTTTATTAAATTCATCATAGCATTCATTCTATAATTTGATGCTTCAGCTACAGTCGGAAATGACATGTTGGGTTTTAAAAAGTTATAATGAGAGTCAAAGTGACCCCAGAACAGGACTTGTCAAATCACTGTGTCATGTCACAGTGACTACATCATTTAGTAGGCCATAGATAGGGGTTGTGGTCCCATCACCTTAGTCTGCAGCAGCTTCAAACTGTTGTTCCCTCAAATCCACAATACTCAGCTAGAAAGATATTGGTATGTCTAGCTGCATGGTGAATTTGTGGTTAGCACTGTTGCTTCACAGCAACAGAAGTCTAGGTCTCAGACAGGACCCTTCAGTGTGGTGCTTATGTGCTTCCCCTATGCTTGCAATAGAACAACAGCAGGAGGCTGTGAGATAAAATAATTTTGACTGTGGGCCTAAAGGACTGTTTAGAGAAACAAAAGCTTTAGAATGCAATTAAAGGATTATTCTAAAGTTGACAGAAAGGTGGACATTAAGACACTGATGTAGCAAACAATGGATTTATGCCAAGATATAGACACAGTGAATAGCAAAGTGCCGCAAATGGAGACAACAGTGAATGGCTGGACAGTAGGACATTTAATACAGGCAATTTTGTTACATTTCCCCTACCAACAAATGTCCACATCTTCAAAACCCTCTGTTAGTGGTCCAGGATTCCTTGGTAAGTTTCTCCTTTATACTGAAAGACAAGTTTAAAAAATACACACAACCATCCATTTTCTACCGCTTTATTAAGACAAAAGTACTTCAGTCAGTTTAAAAATACATTTAATTGTGGATTTTCCAACATCTGTCACACTGTGATCTACAGTGATCTTAAAATGATCTGAAGATATGTCTTCAGATCATGACCTGGACTGACTTTAGTGGCATTCTAGCCAACATTACGAAAGCAGCTTTTTCCTCCCTCATTTCAGTCTGGACTAATAAGTACAAAACCTGAGATCATTCACCAGAACTGCATTACAAGAATATTCCCTGGTTTAGTCTTTAACTGCAGCCAAACTGTCAGTGCACACAGCAAACATGCCTTCTCACTGGGTTCTGAGATCAGGAGTCTGCAGATGGTTTTCTCCATGTGGAACGTAGCACACACAGATTTCTCTAACCCAGGAGCAAACAGCAAGGCAGTGCATCAAAGAACAAGTTCTACTATACTGATCATGGAGAAAGAGGGGGCGGCTGTGGCGTAGTTGTAGTGTGGTCAACTACTGATCGGAGGGTCAGGGGTTTGATTCCCGCTCTGTCTGCAGTCTGCATGTCAAAGTGTCCTTGAGCAAGACACTGAACCCCCAGTTGCTCCTGGTGGGTCAGGCCAGCACCTGTGTATGGCAGCTCCACCGCCATCAGTGTGTGAATGTGTGGATAGCAGGATCTGTAAAGCGCTTTGGTCATCCTGACATGAGAAAAAGCGCTATATAAGTGAATGCCATTTACCAAAGAAAAGGAGAGAAGACACCTCAGTTCATTTCATGATGCCATAGACCACTTTAATGAACATTTAGTGTAAAGCCATACATAGCATGTGACTATATCTAAAATACAATCTAATACAGTCTTACCAAAATTATTTGACTTGACTGGTAGGGATGTGACCTCTCGTTCTTCATGCTTCATTAATTTTCTCTACCTCTCATTCTGCTTGCCCTAGGAACCCTTTCAGATTGGCATCTACTGGGCCCACACCAACACTGTCCACAAATCTACAGCACTAAAGCTTGTCCATGACCTGACTTCTCCTCAATGGAAAATGGGATCAAGTGTGGATGTGGTCACTCTGGATGAGGAGGGATATGTAGAAGCTGACGTCACACTAGGAGCCTTTCCTGGTAAACAAAAGGTGAGAGAAATTACTTTTTTAAGGTTTATTTTTGCATTTATTGAATAGATACAGTAAAGAAAGAGACAGAAGAGGATCAAGGGAGAGACATGCAAGAAATACTGCTCTGTCCAGGGACTGAACCAGGGATCACTGCATTTAAACATTAGGGTACCAGGACGCCCCCAAGAGAAACATTCTTTTTTGCATATGTAGCAAACACTAGAAGGATGTCCATGAGAATGAAGGTGTTTATTGAGTACTGTTAATGAGAGAATATTTGTTGGGTAATTTTTGATGGGAACTTTTTATGCAGTATTTTGCAATTATTAAAGATGCACATGAAGACAGCAGTAGTTTGTTCATTACTACCAATGCATACAGAACAGTATCAGTATGTACAACCCCAATCCTGGTGAAGTTGGGACATTGCGCTCCGTTGTACCGCGGGCGGGCAAGTCTCTGTGTCCTAGGGCGCACGAGGGCGCACTGCGCCCTCGTGCGCTCTCGGACGCATGGTCCTGATGGTGGTGATGTAGGTGGTGTTGGCGTCCAAGCGCCACTGAAAATAAAAGCTGCAGACA
Organism: Pholidichthys leucotaenia; assembly: GCA_020510985.1. NCBI lineage: Eukaryota > Metazoa > Chordata > Actinopteri > Cichliformes > Pholidichthyidae > Pholidichthys > Pholidichthys leucotaenia. The sequence goes on from CM035849.1 coordinate 240,848,077, forward strand.
CAGCTGCGAACAGATTAGTTCATCTGATTGACCTCTCATTCGACTAATAAGAGCCTTGAATTGGGTTTCTGAAACCTTGAAGAACCAATGAATGAAAACCTAGGAAGGAGGACCCGCCTACTGTGAATGCAGGAGCCAATTGAAGCACAGAAGTTCGGGCTGGGTGAAGAGAGATTTACTGTTGCAGCAGATGAAAAAAAGGACGCTGGAAGAACCTGCTACAGATCCAGCAGCATGGAGAACACCCACAAGTGCGCCCTGCACTCATTCCAGCAGAATAGACGTTTAGGATTCTCTTCCGTCATCATAGACCGACGGAGGCCAACGACAAAGGTCGTAAATCATTCGCCAAAGCCGCAATAATGGAATTATGTTTTGACCGGGATCCACGAGCGGACCAGCGTCGCGTTCGTCTGACAATGAGGAAGAGAAGTTCGCCAGGACAATGTGGCTGTGAAGAGGTAAGGTGTTATAAGCTAAGTTATTATTTATCCCTGAAAATTGTAATCCAAAAATGACTTTTGACCGATCGGTAAATTACAACTGTACGGCGCACGAAGTACGAAGTGCGTGCGCCACGATAAACGGTTCATTTGCCGTGTTCGGACCGGGAATGCCCCCCCCCCCACCCGCTGCAGAAGAGGAGCGGGGGGTGGGGGCGTTCACGGTCCGAACGCCCCCTGGTCCGCGGGGGGAAGCTGCGCTGACTGCGCAGCAGTCGCCACATAGCCATATGAGTCTACTCCGTCATGTAGCGATGGCCGTCCTCTATAGCGAGGGGGGGGGACAAATCACCCACCCACACACACACACAGTAGCGAGGGGGGGGGAAGCCGCGGTGATTGCGCTGCTGTCCCACATCATCACATGAGGCTAATCCGTTGTGTAGCGATGGCCGAAGTCCATCCTCTGTAGCGAGCGGGGGGGGGGGGCAAACCCCCCCACCACACACACACACACACACAGACAGCCCTGAGTGTGACCTTTCATTAGAGCCTAAAATGAAGCTTCTATATTGAATCATTCAAAAGTTACAGACGTTTTTCCAAACTGTGCCATTTGGCACAATTTGGCACAGTTCAAAAACGCCTGGGAACAACCTGAGGAAAAAGCTGTGTAATATATTCATTTTTTTGTGGTATTGTTACAAAATTTTGACCTCAGCTGGATAACACTTGATTCTACATTTCTGTTGCATTTTCCAGCCCGGATCTGAAGCTGTGTGTTATTTGCAAGCATTTGTATCCAAAAAAACACCCAGGCCAAATTTATTTTCTTCAAGTTCACTATGTTTAGATGACTGTAACTCAGTGGCCGGAGCACTTAGAGAGATCATGTTTTTTTTGCCAAAAAATTCAAAGCGTTTTCTTTTAATTGAGACCAACCCCATGAAGATGCTGCAAAGGGTTGAATAACAGCTTTCGATTTACTTTGGGCACATTATTTTTTGGCGTTTTTTGGAAAATTGGCCGGAGTGCAAGGGGTTAAACCATAAATAAAAACAAAATACAATGATTCAAAAATCCTTTTTAATCTACTGTATATTTAATTAAATATGCTACAAAGACCAAGATATTTCATGTTCAAACTGATAAACTGTATTCTTGTTTTTTGGGTTTTTTTTTTGTTTTGTTTTGTTTTTCAAATATTCTCTCATTTTGAATTTGATGCCTGCGAAAGCTGGGACGGGCATATTTACCACTGTGTTACATCACCTTTCCATTTACAACACTCAATAAGCATTTAGGAACTGAGGACACTAATTATCGAAGGTTTGTAGGTGAAATTATTTCCCGTTCTTGCTTGATGTATGACTTCAGTTGCTGACCAGCATCTCCATTGTTGTAATTTTTGTTTCATAAACTCAAAAACAACAAAGTACCCTGTAGTTGTAGTCTTTTCAATGTTCCTACCCAGAATAAGAAAGTTATATAGTGCTGCTTTAATAAAAAAAAAAAAAAAGGAGCCATAACCCCTGGAGCTAAGACATATGTTTCACTTTGTTTCACAGGTTTACTGGAAACCATACATTATTTAGAATGGGTAAATGACAGAAACAATACAATGGCTGGGCTGAGCGTGATAACATCATCAGCCACAATATGCTGCTTACATAAATTAATAATGAACAAGATCCCAATTGTTAGTAAGATATGTTTCAGTGTGGTTCACGGGTTCATTAGAGCTGTTATTTGGAATCGATAAAAGTTTGTTCAGAGACACTTTCTTTTCGAAATAAACACAAATTTAACTTGCCATTCCTGTCAGTGCCGCAGTGAAAAAAGGTATTGTAATGAAAGCACCAAGGTGCTGCGCCTTGGTACCTGTGGCATGGTAGTATGGGTGGCTGTAAATTAGCAGCACTCCAACCTCTAGTGGCCCGGGGTAGTTATTACAACACCTTTTTTTTCGCTGCGGCATTGACAGATATGGTGAGTTAAATTTGTGTTTATTTCAAAAACAAAGTGTTATTTCAAAATTCTGGCAAATAAAGTCAAGAAAATATGGTGATACAATGATACAAGCCTTTAGTTCCAGTTAATTTTGACCGGGCGAGCTGAAACAGAGAGACGGACAGACAGATGGACAGATACACACAGCCACAGATGCACTAACCGATTACTGTATGCCTCCATTTCACCGAGGCGTAATAACTATCCCGGGCCACTAGAGGTCAGCGTGACACTTTTTTTTAAAGCCGCCCATGCTACTATGCGACAGGCACCGAGGCAGAGCACCTTGGTGTTTTCATTCCTTCATAATTTGAGTAAACAACATACTAGCTGAGCAATATGGTGGCTTTTAAGGGGCAGGCACTAGAAAAGTGGGCAGCTGGGTGGTAATGTACACAAGAGTCTGAAAATAAGTACAGAGAGGGAGAAAGTCAGCTCTCAGCCATTGCTGAAGATGTGAAGTGTTCATTTATTTTATCTGTAAAACAACAAAAAAATGTCTAAACTATGCAAATGTCTAAACTTAAAATCTCATTTTCAGTGTCTATTAACATGTTGGCTTATCAAGACCTCACATTAAATGGCTTGTTATCAATTATCACTCACAGCACTTGTCTCTTGTGTTTGCAGCTCTGTCAGTTCTGTGTGTCATCTGTGGTGAGACACGGCATCCAGATCCTCCACATCGAGGACCGAACTATTCTTGTCAACAACACTCCTTTCACTGTTCACTACCGTCCTCTGCTGACTAACCACACGCTGGGCACCTGTGATCAGGTAATGTAAACATCAGATGGTGGAATGTAAAATAAAAGCTTCTTATATACAGTGGTGCTTGAAAGTTTGTGAACCCTTTAGAATTTTCTACATTCCTGCATAAATATGACCTAAAACATCATCAGATTTTCACATAAGTCCTAAAAGTAGATAAAAAGAACCCATTTAGACAAAAGTAGTTTGTTTTCATTTATTTATTGAGGAAAATGATCCAATATTACATATCTGTAAGTGGCAAACGTTTGTGAACCTTTGATTTCAGTATCTAGTGTTGACCCCCTTTTGCAGCAATAACTGCAACTAAACATTGCCTGTAACTGTTGATCAGTCCTGCACATCAGCTTGGAGGAATTTTAGCCCATTCCTCCGTACAGAACAGCTTCAACTCTGGGATGTTGGTGGGTTTCCCCACATGAACTGCTCACTTCAGGTCCTTCCACAGCATCTGAATTGGATTAAGGTTAGGACTCTGACTCGCGATTCCAAAACATTAACTTTATTCTTCTTTAACCATTCTTTGGTAGAACAACTTGTGTGCTTAAGCTTGTTGTCTTGTTGCACGACCTACTTTCTCTTGAGATTCAGTTCATGGACAGATGTCCAGACATTTTCCTTTAGTATTTGCTGGTATAATTCAGAATTCATTGTTCCATCAACGATGAAAAGTAGTCCTGGCCCAGATGTAGGAAAACAGGCCCAAACCATGACACTTCCACCACCATGTTTCATAGCTGGGATAAGGTTCTTATGCTGGAATTCATTGTCTTCCTTTCTTCAAACATAGCACTTCTCATTCAAACCAAAACATTCTTTTTTGGCTTCATCCATCCACAAGACATTTTTCCAATAGCCTTCTGGCTTGTACACGTGATCTTTCGCAAACTGCAGATGAACAGCAATGTTCTCTTTCTAAAGCAGTGGCTTTCTCCCTGCAACCATGCCATGCACACCATTGTTGTTCAGTGTTCTCCTGACGGTGGACTCATGAACATTAACCAACGCGAGAGAGACCTTCAGTTGTTTAGAAGTTACCCTGGGGTCCTTTGTGATCTCGCTGACTGTTGCACACCTTGCTCTTGGAGTGATCTTAGCAGGTCGACTACTCCTGGGGAGGGTAATAATGGTCTTAAATTTCCTCCATCTGTCTTGATTGGTGGAGTCCAAACTCTTTAGGGATGGTTTTGTAACCTTTTCCAGCCTGATGACCGTCAACAGCCCTTTTTCTGAGGCCCTCAGAAATCTTTTTGTTCCACAATACACTTCCACAAACATGTATTGACATTTTGATAGATCTTTAAATAAAAGACTCTTTAAATAAATCAGGGTGTCCACTCACACCTGATTGCCTTCCCATTGATTAAAAACATGTGACTCTAATTTCACCTTCACCTGCTAATCCTAGAGGTTGACAGACTTTTGCCACTCACAGATATGCAATATTTGATCATTTTCCTCAATAAATAAATGGCAAAGTAAAATAGTGTTTTCTCATTTATTTAACTGGGTTCTCTTTATCTACTTTTAGGATTTGTGTGAAAATCTGATGATGTTTGAGATCATATTTATGCAGAAATGTAGAAAATTCAAAAGGGTTCAAACATTTTCAAGAACAACTGTACTCTATAGTCCCTCTTCACATTACAAATACCCCCCCCCCAACCATACTCACATCCCTACAATATTGCAAGCCGTTTTCCATCAAACCATCAAACCCCCCCCCCCCCTCCCCACCCACCGTTCTCACCATGTGGCAATGGCACTTCACAGGGATATTAGACAAACAGCAAGAATTGGATGCAGGTTTCCGTTCCTGCTTTCATCTGCTGCTTGTCCCCAGAGAGGGCAGTGATGTTGTGATGTCATTTAACGAGCATTCAGATCCCCTTATAGAAGCTTGGCAGAGATTTCCAGTTGTCACTAATTGACTGAAAAACCTTTTAAAAAATAAAGCTTGGTAAACTAAAGGGCGGGTGATGGACTTAACAATAACATAGACCGCAAAACAAAGCTAGGAATGCTTTTCCAGTTGGTCTATTCATCATGCTTAGGCCCTAATCCCAGTAGACCCCCCCCAAAAAAAAAAACAAAAAACAGTAAAGCAACCCCTATATTTTCTGAATTCTGGATGTCCATTATGTGAAATGAGCAGGAAACATTGCATAAACTCATTTGCTTTATACTTTTTGGATCATTTTCCACACTACCTTCAAATATGAATTTTTGTACTGATAGAACAAATACTTCATTGTGTTGGCTGCTTCAATTTTTCAAAATATTTTAATCCAACCCATGCAAATGATACATCAAGTATCATTACGTCTTTTAATTTTGTTGACCCGAGTCAAACTCAGCACAAATCAGTGGTGGTTATAGGAATACATGACCAATCTATATACTTCAAAGGATTCAAGGATTCAAAGATTTTATTTGTTAGTACTACTATACGTACAGGACATACAGGAGAATTGAAATGGCGTCTCTCTCTCTCTTTATTGGTGTGCACAATATAAAAAAAGAAAAGGAAAAAGGTTGGAAAAACAACAACAGCACTCTATGTACAGTAATGCTACCCATAATGCAAATGCCGACAAAAGATAGACCCAGTCCTCCCATACTGCAAATAAAGATGAACACTAAACGATGAGACCCAGCAATCTTATATACAGAAAAGTAGAGCAGTAATACAGTAATACTTGTAAGTAGCAAGTTCAGTTCGGTAGTGTAGGTGCAGACAGTGACAGATAGGACTACACATGATCAGTATTGCAATGATCATGTGTAGTGGCTGCACGGTGGCGCAGTGGTTTAGCACTGTGGCAGCACAGTTTTACCCTCGGCCGGGGGACCGCGGGGATCATGAGATCGTGGGTTCGATCCCAGCCCCCGACCAACAGTGAGCTGTGTGGAGTTTGCATGTTCTCCCCGTGTTGCGCGGGTTTACTCCGGGATTTCTCCGGTTTCCTCCCGCATACCAAAAACATGTAGGTTTAGGGCGCTCGCGCACGCAGCGACCAGCAGCTGGTGGCTTGTCACCAGACTGCAAACCAAGTCTACCTACGGGTACAAATAAGTAACAAAAAAATAAATGATCAGTGGTTGCTGCTGTTTGTTTTCTGTTATAACGGAGAGGATTGCGAAATGCACCCGACATTTTACAGAATTACTGTATTTTTTTGTTCCTATCAGCACTGATTAGCTTTCATATTTTCAAGATGAGACACTGTGTGTGAGAGTGTGCGCGCAACAATTTGGAATCCCCACTTAATGCCAATTGAGACAAGGTAATCCTATATTAGTTCCACAGCAGGGAAATTTATGATTTTGACCTAATATGTTTATATTATATGATATTAATTCTGATTTTGTTGAAAGAGTATTTGTTGTGACATGAATGATTTATTTGATGCTGTAGATTTAGATGTAGATGTTAATAACATCCTGCAATGGATGAAATGGATTTTTTTTTCTATCATGCTTTCATGTTCCCTAAAAACATGTTATGTCCATATTATATACAGTGGTGTGAAAAAGTGTTTGCCCCCTTCCTGATTTCTAACTTTTGGATATCGCACTTAAATGTTTCAGATCATCAAACAAATTTAAATATTAGACAAAGATAACACAAGAAAACACAAAATGCAGTTTTTAAATGAAGGTGGTTATTATTAAGGGGACAAAAAATCCAAACCTACATGGCCCTGTGTGAAAAAGTGATTGCCCCCTAAACCTAATAACTGGTTGGGTCACCCTAAGCAGCAACAACTACAATCAAGTATTTGCGATAACTAGCAATGAGTCTTTTACAGCACTGTGGAGGAATTTTGGCCCACTTATCTTTGCAGAACTGGTGTAATTCAGCCACATTGGAGGGTTTCCGAGCATGAACTGCCTTTTTAAGGTCTTGCCACAACATCTCAATCGGATTCAGGTCAGGACTTTGACTAGGCCACTCTAAAGTCTTCATTTTGTTTTTCTTAAGCCATTCAGAGGTGGACTTGCTGGTGTGTTTTGGATCATTGTCCATCATTGTCAGAACCCAAGTGCACTTCAGCTTGAAGTCACGAACAGAAGGCCAGACATTTCCCTTCAGGATTTTTTGGGAGACAGCAGAATTCATGGTTCCATTTACCATAGCAAGTCTTTTAGGTCCTGAAGCAGCAAAACAGCCCCAGACCATCACACTACCGCCACCATATTTTACTGTTGGTATGATGTTCCTTTTCTGAAATGCTGTTACTTTTACATTGGATGTAATGGGACACACGCCTTCCAAAAAGTTCAACTTTTGTCTTGTCAGTCCAGAGAGTATTTTCCCAAAAGTCTTGGGGATCGTCAAGATGTTTTCTGGCAAAACTTAGATGAACCTTTATGTTCTTTTTTGCTCAGCAGTGGTTTTCGTCTTGGAACACTGCCATGCAGGTCATTTTTGCCCAGTCTCTGTCTTATGGTGGAGTTATGAACACTGACCTTAACTGAGGCAAGTGAGGCCTGCAGTTCTTTGGATGTTGTTGTGGGGTCTTTTGTGACCTTTTGGATGAGTTGTCGCTGCACTCTTGGGGTAATTTTGGTCGGCCGGCTACTCCTGGGAAGGTTCATCACTGTTCCATGTTTTTGCCATTTGTGGACAATGGCTCTCACTGTGGTTCACTGGAGTCCCAAGGCTTTAGAAATGGCTTTATAACCTTTTTCAGACTGATAGATCTCAATTACTTTTTCTCATTTGTTCCTGAATTTCTTTGGATGGCAGCATGATGTCTAGCTTTTTGAGGATATTTTGGTCTACTTCACTTTGTCAGGCACGTCCTATTTAAGTGATTTCTTGATTGAGAACAAGTGTGGAAGTAATCAGGCCTGGGTGTGGCTAGAGAAATTGTACTCAGCTTTCCAAAGATGTGATAAACCAGTTAATTTATGTTTTAACATGGGGGGGGGGGGGGTCACTTTTTCACACAGGGCCAGGTAGGTTTGGATTTTTTTTTTTTTTACCCTTAATAATAAACACCTTCATTTAAAAACTCCCATTTTGTGTTTACTTGTGTTATCTTTGTCTAAAATGTAAATTTGTTTGATGATCTGAAATATTTAAGTGTGACAAACATATCAGGAAGGGGGCAAACACTTTTTCACACCACTGTATACAGTGACATACTGGGATTGAAATAGGATTAGCCACTTTACTAGATGGATTTTAGTTTCAGAACAGCACACTGATTTGATGAGTAAAAAGTGTATTATGTATGAAAATAATATTTGAGTTGGATGAACATAATTTGAAAAGCTGAAGGAACCAACATAGTGAACTATTTGTACCTAAAATTGGTGCCAAAATGCATATATGAAGGTAGTGTTAAAAATGGGCTGAGACAGTATTCTCGAAAAATTTGTCCTTTGTTGGATGAGAATAATTTGAAAACTGAAGGACCCAACATAGTGAAGTATTTGTACCTTTAGTCAGTGGCAAAATGCGTATCTAAAGGTGGTGTACTGTATATGGACTGAAAAAGGATAGGGCAATGTTGCATGCTCATTTCCATAGTGGACATCCCAAAGCTTCAAAAAATATAGGGGTTGCATTACTGTGGGAGGAGGGATGTACAGGGGACCCTATCTGGCTCCCAGACTGTATACATTTGCCTTCATTTGCTGTACTTTCCTCTCACCTTCTTTATGTATTGTGTTGTGTTTCCCATTCCCAGGCTATGGAGATACCAGAAACGGCCGTGTTTACCCTCCCTCCCCGTGAGAAGTTGGGCCTGGCCAAACCGTGCTTGGTGCCATGCTGGGACCTCCTCCAAACCAGCGTCCAGGGGAAGGTGGAGTTCCCTCTGCCGCTTCAACACATGCTCTTCAGCTTGATTCCAAGGCCTGACGCCGGAGTTGGATCAGCAGCCTGGAGCCTCCCTGCTCCCATCCGAGCAGACTTTCCCCGGCAAAGTTTGTCTGTTCCCGGGGAACACCACTCAGTTGGTGGCCTCAGCAGCAGGTGGGTGAAGCAGAACATTTGCAATTTGCTGGCTGCAATGGTCCATTTAGATGCCGCCAGTCACACTTTGCTTCACAGTGGAGATGGAGCAGGAGGAGAAATGCATTCAGTGTTTCCATAGTCAGCATCTCACTTGACTTGTGGAGTTGATTCTTTTCAGTTTCTGCCCTTTCTTTCCCTGAGTGGCCCTGTTAGATATATGTTTAGAAAACCTGTCAACACACAGATACACAGCATTATATGTCCCCATGCTCAATAAGCATATCATGTATTTGTGGCGAGCTCGGTTGCAGTCATTCCTTTTGTTTGTGCATAATCATATATGTAACCATATACACTATGCAGTAACACGAGTGTGAGCCTATAAACCCACAGTCATGGTGAGTCACTGCCTGGGCTCAGTTGGGGTTCTGCATCTCAGACACATTTCAGATGAACAGAGCAGCTCTTGGACATGTGAGCTCTTAACTGTGTGCGTATACACAGGGATGATGCTTGTGGACACTTTATATCATTGTTCCCTGACATCATGAGGGTGTGTAATAGATTGTTTGTCTGTCTGTTGGCCTGTCTGTCAAGAAGACTAATCAAAGTTTACGTGTGGCTCCAAACCACTTTTTTTGTTCTAAAAAAGTATTGCCATTTGCAGAGAACATGCTCTCTGGAACAAATGGATTTCCATTCTTCTTGATGTACTGTATATTTTCATATTTGTGTGCTGCAGAGCCATTGTAATGACATATCAGGAGCACCTTGGGGTGACGTACATCACACTGAATGAGGATCCTTGTCCCCGAATGTTGATCCACAACAAATGCCCCATCCCACTGCTGTTAAAGGAAAATGTCAAAGGTATGAAGTCCTCACTGCACACGTCTTCAGAGTACCTTTTGTTGACTTTCTTGTGACCTAAAGCCATCATATCTGACATTTTAAGTTTTGAGGAGTTATATTTCCTCTTTCACAGAAACTGCAAGGACCGAGGTACACTGCCGTCCCCTGCCTGCAAGCTGCTCCATGCACCATGAGTTCTACCACCACTTTTCCAGCTTCCCTGAATGCAGGCAAAAAGAGACTCTTCCCACATTGATGCTGAAGAACTGCTCAGACCCCAACACCCCCGACTGGACGGACCCCATAGACATCAACTGCCCAGGCACTCAGGTATAGAGGGTGCACAAATGTTGAAAAGTCACATCTCACATAAAAAGAGTATTCCATGTTACTCATAGTATTTAGCAACATGATAGTATCCCTAAAGGTCTTACCTGCACTTTTTAAAGCTGATATGGAAAGATCAGCCAAGTGGCTGATTGATCTCTGATTCTTTATTGCTATAAACTGTCCATTTAGTGACACTTTGCCAAAAATCTAGGTTTTTTTTTTTCTTAACATGTTTGTAACATCTTTTAAGACTTAAAAGACATGTCAAGAATGAACTAACTCAAATGTTTCATATCTGTTTTTTTTGTTGTGAAGTTTCACTTAAGCCCTGCCCCCTGCAAAAAGGCAATTTGAGACTGAACATTTTTGGTGATGTAACTATTCATGGTGCTGGCGTGTGGGTAGTGTTGAGCCAGTCAGGGCAGTCTGGCCTAACTGACGTTATACTCCAGGCTAGTTAGCATTTTTTAACAAAGTGCTTTGAAAACCTGACCCAAATTAAGATGGGTTTTACCATTAAACTGCTTTTAAGGACCGATGTAGTTTCAGCCATTATCCTGGGTCACCGTGCATACTACTGGACATGTGCTTCAACCAGAAGATCTTTTTACCACGGGATTTATTCTGATAATGTAGTGCTAGCCACTATTAGCCTTGTAGTATGTGGTTGGGCCTAGTAATCACTGATTCTAGCATTTTTTTTGGGGGGGGGGGCCGGGTGGCGGCAGTGAAAAGTTTTTGACATGAAATTAATGGTGCCATCACACCAAATGCGAACAGGCAGTGCAAATCTATACAAAGTCAATGGAAAGAGGCGAGCACACGCAAAATCGCGCATTCACACGTTCACGTCCAAGGGATAGCGCTAGCTTTGAGATTCTGCCATCATCAGAATAAAAGTTTCAATACTGGAGTGGAGACTAGTCTGAAAATGAGACTGCCACTCACCTGGAGACAAGAGGACTGGGTGCTCTTCAGCTGAATCGGGATGTCGGAGTTATTTACCCACCAACTCCTGCCATGGATGTGCTAACAAGGCTAGCAAGTTAGCAACGGAAACACTTATCATCTTTAATTCAATTCAATTCAGCTTTATTTATAATGCGCCACATCACAACAAAAGCCGTCTCGTGGCGCCACAGTGCAGAAAAAAAAACAAAAAAACAAAACACACAGTCACAGAAAGACCCAGCAATCAGACGATCCCCTATGAGCAAAACCAGGCTCAGGGAGGGGCAGTTGTCTTATGCGACTGGCTGGGGATGAGGGGATAGGGAGGATGGAGAGGACAGACATAAAGAACATAACAGTAAGGTGCCAAGTACATTATTGCTCCATTGCTCTATTGCTCCATTGCTCCATTACTCCATTACTCCATTGCTCCATTACTCCATTGCTGGAGGTCAACCAGCAGTTTGGATCAGATAACAATAGAACAAGAGTGGAGTTAAGAGACACAAAAACCCTCCTTTAACGTAAGCAATGTTAAAAAGGAAGGATTTTACCCTGTTCTTAAAATCAAAGACCGAGTCTGACTCCTGGACCCAGAGTGGTAACTGGTTCCAGAGAGAAGGGGCTTGGTAGCAGAAGGCTCTGCCTCCCACTGTACTTTTGGAGATTCTGGGCACCACAAGTAAGCCAGCATTTTGGGAGTGTAATGCTCTATTAGGATGATAAGGTAATATCAGATCTTTTATATATTGGGGGGCCACATTGTTAAGAGCTTTGAAAGTAAGAAGAAGGATTTTAAACGTGATTCTAAATTCTATGGGAAGCCAATGAAGGGAGGACAGAACCGGGGAAATATGATCTCTTTTTCTAGAACCAGTTAAAACTCTAGCAGCAGCATTTTGAATCAACTGAAGATTTATTAAAGATACTTTAGGACAACCAGATAATAGCGAATTACAATAATCTAATCGAGAGCTGACAAAGGTGTGAATCAGTTTCTCAGCATCATTCAGAGACAAGATGCTCCTGATCTTGGCAATATTGCGCAGATGATAGAAGGCAGTCGTAGAAACAGTTTTAATATGTGAATTAAAGGACAAATCCTGATCAAAAATAACTCCAAGGTTCCTCACAGAACTGTTCAGAGTGAGAGTGGCAGCATCTAAATTAAGGGCATAATCTGAAAAGGAATTTCTAAGATGTTTTGGGCCAACAAAAATGACTTCAGTCTTATCAGAGTTTAATAGTAAAAAATTACAAGTCGTCCAGGCTTTAATGTCCTTGAGACAGGCATCTAACTTGGCCAACTGATCACAATCATCGGGCTTCATTGACAGGTATAGTTGTGTGTCGTCTGCATAACAGTGAAAATATATACAGTGCTTTCTGATGATATTGTCCAACAGGAGCATATATAGACTAAAAAGAGTAGGGCCCAACACAGATCCCTGTGGAACTCCGTGACTGAGCTTAGAGCTGGAAGAAAATCCATCATTGACATGGACAAACTGAAATCTATCAGACAAATAAGATCTAAACCACTGCAACGAAGTTCCACTGAGTCCAACAAAGTGTTCCAATCTATCAAGTAGAATGGCATGATCGATAGTGTCAAAGGCTGCACTGAGATCTAAAAGAACAAGAACAGAGACAAGTCCATTATCAGATGCAGTCAGGAGGTCATTAGAGACCTTCACTAAGGCAGTTTCAGTGCTGTGATGAGCTCTGAACCCAGATTGAAACACCTCAAACAAACCAACTCCCTGCAAATGGTCAGGTAATTGCACAGCAACAACTCTTTCCAAGATTTTTGAAATGAAAGGCAAATTGGAGATTGGTCGATAATTGGCCAAAACTCCAGGATTGAGCGTCGGTTTTTTAAGTAAGGGTTTAATTACAGCAGTTTTAAAAGCCAGTGGAACATAACCCAGAGTTAAAGAAGAATTAATGATAAGAAGAATACGGCTGCCAATAATTGGGAAGATAATTTTAAATAACCTGGAAGGAATAGGGTCCAGAAGGCAAGATGAAGGCTTAGATGAGGAAATTATTTTATCCAACTCTAAGAGGTCGATTGGAGTAAACTTATCTAAGCAGATATCAATTGAGGGAGTTGCAGTAGCTAATGTACTAGAGTTTACGGTAGGAAGAATCTGACTGATTTCATCTCTAATAGATAAAATTTTAAGATTGAAATAGTTCAGAAAGTCCTGACTAGAAAGCTCAGGGGGGATGCGAGGATTGACCGAGTCCTGGCTCTTTGTAAACCTGGCTATAGTGTTTAAGAGAAACCTGGGGTTATTCTTGTTTGCTTCTATTAATGCAGAATAATAGCTTGAGCTAGCTTTTCTAAGAGATTTTTTTTATAGATTAAGAAATGATTTCTCCACGCTAAGTAGAATTCACCTGAATTAGTTGAACGCCATTTCCTTTCCAATTGACGAGTTTTCTGTTTTAAGCCACAAGTATCTGAGTTAAACCGAAGGGTAAGAAATCTCTGGTTAGACTTTTTCTTTTTTAAAGGGGCTACCAAATCTAGAGTCTGATGCAGAGAGGCAGTAACACCATCAACCATGCTATCAATCACAAATGGAGCAGACTCTCCATCATTTACTTCTGGTGTTTCTGTTGTGTTGACCCATGGCATAGAGGAGACAATCTGCAAAAATTTAGTAACAACGTCATTAGAAAGACATCTACTGTAGTAGTATTTTTCTTTAGGAAATAAGTGATCAGAGATAATGAAATCAAAAATTAACAGACAATGGTCAGGCAGTACAGGATTATGAGGAGACATGACCAGATTTTCAATATCTTATACCATAAGTCAAAAACAAGGTCCAATGTATGGTGGAAATAATGGGTAGAATTTTTTACTTTTTGGGAAAACCCCATTGAGTCTAAAATTGAATTGAATGCCTTATTAAGACAGTCACTCTCAACATCAACATGTATATTAAAGTCCCCTACAATAATTAGTAAAAAAACTGCCTCGAAATTTGAGGCAGGGACAACTTTTTCAGGTGAGCCCTCCATCGGATAATGTAAACCTAAAGCATAATGTTATTTTGAGGATTTCCACAGTAGGTTGAACACTGCTGCAGAAGTTATAAAGGCAACTCCACCTGTCTGCATCTCAGATGGCGGAGTCATGTCTATTCGTGTGTTTGCACTGAGTTATGTCATTGTGCCATGCGAAAAATTCGCCCGTTCACATTTTAAGACAATGAAAGTTTTTTTTGGAAAGAAAAAAGGGCATAAAATACCATTTTAGACAATGTAGATTTGTTTTTATAGGGGATTTATTTTCTCCAGAGTCTGTCTTTAATAACACGAGCATCACAGCTGCCGAAAATAACAAAGCAACTCCTGCAGCAGCTAGATGGAGCCAGAGTTCATCAGTGATATTAGTGAGTGTTGTTAATGCTTTAAATCAGTGGTTCCCAACCTGGGGTCCCAACCAACACTCGGATCTGAAGTTGAAATTTACACAGAACCTTTGACTCAAATGAGGGGTTTCATTTTGGGGGGAGGGGGACTTATTTTTTTTCCAGTCAATTTTATGTTGATCTCAGTTCTCATGAGGGGCTCCACCTTGAATTCATCTGTCACTCCTACAGCACACCTCACCACCACATGTCCGGTACCACTCCTGACTTTATCATACAGTACCACACCTCCTCTCTTGGCACCCTATCATATGCTTTCTCTAG
This sequence comes from Pholidichthys leucotaenia, assembly GCA_020510985.1. NCBI lineage: Eukaryota > Metazoa > Chordata > Actinopteri > Cichliformes > Pholidichthyidae > Pholidichthys > Pholidichthys leucotaenia. Next base: position 240,863,118 of record CM035849.1, read on the forward strand.
ATCTACAAAGACACAGTGCAGCTCTTTCTGACCTTCTCTATACTTCTCCATCAACACTCTTAAAGCAAACATTACATCTGTAATACTCTTTCATGACATGAAACCGTACTGCTGCTCACTGATTGTCACCTCTCCTCTTAACTCTTTCCAATATCTTCATAACTAGTACATACCCGTTCATACCCGTCCATGCCCATAGAAACCAAGTATAAGTAAGTATTTCTGCGTGCCCGTTGCTGAAGGGTCTCCTCCTGTCTCAGACGGCTGTGTTGTTCACAGTCATGCCTGTGGCGTACTGCTGGAACCTGAGGTGTTTTGTGTTCATGGCATCTTTTCTGACGTGCAGCAGTTCTCATTCTATTGCTCTCCATCTGGTGGGTCTTCTTCTTCTTTGTTCAAACCACTGGTTGAGGGATAGGTGCATCGTAATTCCAGTTCATGGGCACGGTCCTGAAAAAGTGGCTTTCGACTCTGTTCAGGAAGGCCCGTGCATGCCCGTAGAAACCAAGAAACCGGAACACCCAGAGAAAATCAGCGCTTTGCTTGACCTTTTACACATTTGTAGTGTAGACTGGCATTCGTCAAGGTTACACATTTGCCATCATGTAGGCATGGCGAGTTGTCCTATGATGCCTGAGTTCATAGGACGCGCTATGATGATGAGGCAGAGATCATAAGCCGTCCTATGATGTCCTAGAAATGTGCTTTAAAGTCTGTCATACCCTGTGCTGGTAAAGGGTGTCCTTCTGTCTCAGACGGGTGCGATGTACTGCTGGAACCTCAGGTGTTTCATCTTCATGGCATTTTTTCTGACATGCAGCAATTGTCGTCATTCTGTTGCTCTCCATCTGGTGGGTCGTCTTCTTTTTCGTTGAGACATACAGTAGGTGCGTTGTAATTCCAGTTCATGGACAGGATCATGAAACTAGATCTGAGCAAAAAGAGGCTTTCTGGCATGGAGTCACTGTATATGACATCATAAAGACATGAAGGCAGCCTTGATGTATATGACATCATAAAGACATGTTGTCTGATGTCTGTCACTGTATATGACATCATAAAGACATGAAGCCAGGCTTGATGTATATGACATCATAAAAACACATTTGTCTGTGTGCCGTCATATAGGCATCGCTCGCGAGTCATCCTATGATGCCTGAGTTCGTGGTCTATATGACATCATAAAGACACATTTGTCTGTGTCCTATGATGCCTGAGTTCATAGGACATCCTATGATGTGCCTGAGTTCAAAGACACATGGTCTACCTGACATCATAAAGATACATTTGTCTAGGTACAGTGGGGCAAAAAAGTAGTCAGCCACCAATTGTGCAAGTTCTCCCACTTAAAAGATGAGAGAGGTCTCCAATTTTCATCATAGGTATACCTCAACTATGAGAGACAAATTGAGGGAAAAAAAATCCAGAAAATCACATTGAAGGATTTTTAATGAATTAATTGGTAAATTCCTCAGTAAAATAAGTATTTGGTCACCTACAAACAAGTAAGATTTCTGGCTCTCACAGACCTGTAACTTCTTCTTTTAGAGGCTCCTCTGTCCTCCACTCGTTACCTGTATTAATGGCACCTGTTTGAACTCGTTATCAGTATAAAAGACACCTGTCAACAACCTCAAACAGTCAGACTCCAAACTCCACTATGGCCAAGACCAAAGAGCTGTCAAAGGACACCAGAAACAAAATTGTAGACCTGCACCAGGCTGGGAAGACTGAATCTGCAATAGGTAAGCAGCTTGGTGTGAAGAAATCAACTGTGGGAGCAATTATTAGAAAATGGAAGACATACAAGACCACTGATAATCTCCCTCGATCTGGGGCTCCACGCAAGATCTCAGCCCGTGGGGTCAAAATTATCACAAGAACGGTGAGCAAAAATCCCAGAACCACATGGGGGGACCTAGTGAATGACCTGCAGAGAGCTGGGACCAAAGTAACAAAGGCTACCATCAGAAACACACTACGCCGCCAGGGACTCAAATCCTGCAGTGCCAGACGTGTCCCCCTGCTTAAGCCAGTACATGTCCAGGCCCGTCTGAAGTTTGCTAGAGAGCATTTGGATGATCCAGAAGAGGATTGGGAGAATGTCTATGGTCAGATGAAACCAAAATAGAACTTTTTGGTAAAAACTCAACTTGTCGTGTTTGGAGGAGAAAGAACACCATACCTACTGTGAAGCATGTGGGTGGAAACATCATACTTTGGGGCTGTTTTTCTGCAAAGGGACCAGGATGACTGATCCATGTAAAGGAAAGAATGAATGGGGCCATGTATCGTGAGATTTTGAGTGAAAACCTCCTTCCACCAGCAAGGGCATTGAAGATGAAACGGGGCTGGGTCTTTCAGCATGACAATGATCCCAAACACTGGGCTGCACGGTGGCGCAGTGGTTTAGCACTGTGGCAGTACAGTTTTACCCTCGGCCGGGGGATCGCAGGGATCATGAGATCGTGGGTTCGATCCCAGCCCCCGACCAACAGTGAGCTGTGTGGAGTTTGCATGTTCTCCCCGTGTTGCGCGGGTTTACTCCGGGATTTCTCCGGTTTCCTCCCGCACACCAAAAACATGTAGGTTTAGGGCGCTCGCGCACGCAGCGACCAGCAGCCGGTGACTTGTCACCAGACTGCAAACCAAATCTACCTACGGGTACAAATAAGTAACAAACAAAAAAAAACACACCGCCCGGGCAATGAAGGAGTGGCTTCGTAAGAAGCATTTCAAGGTCCTGGAGTGGCCTAGCCAGTCTCCAGATCTCAACCCCATAGAAAATCTTTGGAGGGAGTTGAAAGTCTGTGTTGCCCAGCAACAGCCCCAAAACATCACTGCTCTAGAGGAAATCTGCATGAAGGAATGGGCCAAAATACCAGCAACAGTGTGTGAAAACCTTGTGAAAACTTACAGAAAACGTTTGACCTCTGTCATTGCCAACAAAGGGTATATAACAAATTATTGAGATGAACTTTTGTTATTGACCAAATACTTATTTTACCGAGGAATTTACCAATTAATTCATTAAAAATCCTTCAATGTGATTTTCTGGATTTTTTTTTATTCTTATTTTGTCTCTCATAGTTGAGGTATACCTATGATGAAAATTGGAGACCTCTCTCATCTTTTAAGTGGGAGAACTTGCACAATTGGTGGCTGACTAAATACTTTTTTACCCCTCTGTATGTGTCCTATGATGCCTGAGTTCATAGGACGTCCTATGATGTTCAGGCAGAGATCATAGGCCGTCCTATGATGTCCTATGAACGTGACAGACACAGATTTCTTGCTTTTATAGAGTGATGTGCAGACTGTTAGTGCCTCACATTTTTTTTTATATTATAGGTACATCTCAGAAAATTAGAATATCATGAAAAAGTTCAATATTTTTTGTCACTCATTTCAGAAAGTGAAACCCATATATTATGTAGAATCATTACACAGAGAGTGATATATTTCAAGTGTTTATTTAATTTTGATGATTCTGATGAATTCAGTTTTTTGAGTAACTGAATTTAAATTCAGTTACTCAAAAAATTAGAATATTACATAAAAGTAATTTTAAAAAATAGTTGTTTAATAGAAATGTTGGCCGACTGAGAAGTATGTCCATGTACACACTCAATACTTGGTCGGGCCTCCTTTTGGATTAATTACTGTATCAATGTGGTGTGGCATGGAGGTGATCAGCCTGTGTTAGTGCTGAGGTGTTATGAAGGTCCAGGTTGCTTTGATAGTGACCTTCAGCTCGTCTGCATTGTTGGATCTGGTGTCTCTCATCTTCCTCTTGACAATCCTCCATAGATTCTTTATGGGGTTTAGGTCAGGAGAGTTTGCTGGCCAGTCAAACACAGTGATGCCATTGTCATTAAACCAGGTTTTGATACTTTTGGCAGTGTGGGGGGGGTGCCAAGTCCTGCTGGAAAATGAAATCAGCTTCTCCATAAAGCTTGTCAGCAGAGGGAAGCATGAAGTGCTCTAAAATCTCCTGGTAGACGACTGTGCTGACTTTGGTCTTGATAAAACACAGTGGACCAACACCAGCAGATGACATGGTTCCTCAAATCATCACTGACTGTGGAAACTTCGCACTAAACCTCAAGCAACTTAGATTCTGTGCCTCTCCACTCTTTCTCCAGACTCTGGGACTTTGATTTCCAAATGAAATGCAAATTTTACTTTTATCTGAACAGAGGTGATCTGCTGGTGTTTGTCCACTGTGTTTTATCAAGACCAAAGTCAGTGCTGTCGTTTACCAGGAAATTTTAGAGCACTTCATGCTCTCCTCTGCTGACAAGCTTTATGGAGAAGCTGATTTCATTTTCCAGCAGGACTTGGCACCCCCCCCACACACACACACACACTGCCAAAAGTATCAAAACCTGGTTTAATGACTATGGCATCACTGTGCTTCATTGGCCAGCAAACTCTCCTGACCTGAAGCCCATAGAGAATCTATGGAGGATTGTCAAGAGGAAGATGAGACACCAGACCCAACAATGCAGACGAGCTGAAGGTCACTATCAAAGCAACCTGGACCTTCATAACACCTTAGCAGTAACACAGGCTGATCACCTGTAAGCCATAATTATCAAAATTAAAATAAATAAACATTTGCAATATGTCAGTCTCTGTGTAATGAATCTATGTAATATATGAGTTTCACTTTCTGAAATGAGTGACAAAAAATATTGAACTTTTTCATGATATTCTAATTTTTTGAGATGTACCTGTATAACCAATATTTAGCTCAGCGGAAGAAGATATTTTTTAAACATTTTTCTACTCTGTTGTAATTATTTCTAATCACCCTTAGAGATAGGGTGAGGCGCTCAGTCATCTGGGAGAAGCTCAGAGTAGAACAGCTGCTCCCCTACATTGAAAGGAGCCAGTTGAGGTGGTATGGGCATCTGATCGAGATGCCTCCCACTTGAGGTGTTTCGGGCATGTCCCACTGGGAGGAGACCCCGGGGCAGACCCAGGACTTGCTGGAGAGACTATGTCTCCCAACTGGTCTGGGAACGCCTTGGTATCCTCTCTGAAGAGCTTAAGCAGGTGGACAGAGGGAGGGAAGTCTGGGCTTCTTTGCTTGAACTGCTGCCTCCATGACCCGGACCTCCGGAAAAGCGGTAGAAGATGGATGGATGGATAATACATTTGAAGAGGGAGCACTATGATGAAACATGAAAGAATAAAAAGTAGCTCCTTCAAAATAAAACTTTCGTCTCTAATTTATTAAAATATCAGGAACTTATCAGGATATAAAATAAATAAAACTAAATCTTCAATATTAATGCTAAATGAGACCCAGAGAAATTACCCAGCCCCTGAGGTAAATCAATTCAATGTTGTAAATCAGTTTAAATATTTAGGAATCCAAATTATGCCTAAGCTAGAATCAGTCGCCAGTGTCAACTATGAAGCCTTAATGTCAGATATCAATGAGTTAACTCAGAGATGGATGTCACTACCAATGTCGATGATCGGGAGAATCAATATACTTAAAAGTAATATTTTACCTAAAATACTTTATTTATTTCAATACATTCCCTTATCACCACCTTTAGATCTATTCTCAAGAATAAAAAAAAAGTTAGTGGAATTTATATGGAACAACAGGAGGGCTAGATTACGTTTGTCTTTATTATATTTACCATTTGATCGTGGAGGTCTGAAATGTCCAAATTTTATGTTGTATTATTGGTCGGCACAACTGAGGTCTATGACATATTATTTTTCATCAAATGATCTCCCTCACTGGACTGAAATGGAATCATACAATTTACCTTTACCTCTTCCCATATTCATATACTCAGATTCGGCAAAAAAATTACAAAAACAAGTTAAAAATCCATTTGTAAAGCATATGATCAAAATATGGTGTGAAGCTAAAAACTATTTAAAAGAACCACAGTTATTGTCACAATTTAGTCCAATATGGGGTAATCAATATTTTAAACCAGGGAGAGCGGACGCTGTATTTAAAGTATGGAATTTAAAAGGGATACAAAAGATTCAGGATTTATATTTGCCATGTGCAGACAACATAATGTCTTTTGAAGAGCTGAGGATCAAATTTAATCTCAATAGAACACATTTTTTTAAATATCTTCAACTTAGAAACTTTATTCGATCAAATCAAAATAAAGCTCTCACTCGACCTATTTATTCATCCTTGGAAAAAATGATGATGAAAGATAGTAAAAGAAAGGGTATTATTTCAGAGTTTTATAACTCATTGACACTATCTTCAAGTGAAAATTCACTGAAAAGATTAAACTACTGGAAAGAAGATCTGCAAATTGAAATTTCAGAGGAACAATGGGAATTGGCTTGTACAGAAGCTCAAACCAAATCAATAAATGCACGCCTTAAATTGATACATTTCAAATGGTTAATGCGGATGTATGTTACACCGGAGGAGTTAAATAGATATAACAAAAATATACCAGATACATGCACAAAATGCATGGAAAGTAAAGGAACCCTATTTCATTGTTTATGGGAATGTAGATTAATAAGAATGTTTTGGGAAGAGGTGAGGGTAACAATTGAAAAAATAATCTCAAAACAAATCATATTGAATCCTAAACTGTTTTTGTTGGGTCTGTACCCAGAAAAGCATAATTTTAATAAAAGTGAAAGAACATTCATAGACCTCAGTTTGCTTAATGCCAAAAAATGTATTGCACTATTATGGAAAAAGACTCATAGACCAGATGTGACTCAGTGGTTAAGACAGATGTTAACAAACCTTCCATTAGAAAGAATAACATATATACTAAAATCAAAGGAAATTGTGTTTGAGAATATATGGAGACCTTTTATTGATTATGTAAAAAATTTAAACATAACTCTTGAAGAAGAAGGTGAATGATGTGTGTGGACCTTGTAAATTCCAAACTGGTGAACATAATATGTATACTTATGTATTGGATTGTCTAGACTAAACAGAGGAGCATTGTTGAAGACTTGATTTTGTTGGTGGTTGTTGGTGTTTTTAGTGCATTTTTTTTTTTGTAGTACTTTAGTGTTAGTGTTTGATTGTTTGTATCATGTTTGTTAAAAAAAAAAAAAAAAGGTTCAATAAAGATATTGTGGAAAAAAAAAATATCAGGAACTAAAGCTGTGTGATCACTGTTGAAAGTAGGCGATGGATGATGTTTTTCAGATTTAAACAATTTATGAATGTGGTGATAATTAAAAACTATACAAAAATTGTGGTCAGATATTCAGAAATTAATTTTTCAGCACAAAACAGTTTGTAATATATTCCTAATGCTTTTATTTCACAAATGAAGCTATATATAAAGCTTGACAGTTTTTTCCACTGTTGTAGTATGAATTCATTAATGCCGCATAATATTCAGAGCTATGTATATATAAAAAACTTGATGAGCAGCATAATCTTTATTTTAAAGGTCAAATTGCCATTGCGGCCCTCAGCCACTTGTATTTTAGTCGGAGATGGGCAACATGGCTCTTTGGTTGGCAAAGGTTGCAGACCCCTTCCCTAGTCCATTTCTCTTCCTATTTACACCATGGTCGAACAGTTTAAATTCACCTCCAACGCTCCTGGCCTTTCTCCCTTTCCATACTGTACTGTGTGTTCTATTTCTTGAACACACAGTATATCTACCTTCCTTCTCTCCATCATGTCAGCTAACTCTCTTCCTTTACTAGTCATTGTCCCTACATTAAAAAGTCCCTACACTCACCGCCACACTTCTGCCTTTCCTTTTCTCTCTCTGCCTCTAAACACATCTTCTTCCTCTCCTCCTCCTTGATCTTTAACCAATAGTAGCCCAATTTCCACCGGCACCCTGTCAGTTAACAGCACCGGTGGCGGTTGTCGTTAACCCAGACCTTGACCGATCCTGTATGGAAGTCTCATTCATCATGATCCACATGTTTGATTTGGCAAAGATTTTATGCTGGATAGATGCCCTTCCTGACACAACCCTTCCCATTACCCGGGCTTGGGACCGGCACTAGAAGTACACTGGCTTTTGCGTCCTCTGTGGCTGGGTTATTTGAGATCTTTTTTCATAAATTTATTTGGTTTCTTTTTTTTTTTTTAATAAATATGCATTTTTTTCCTTGTAAATTTTTGCAGGTTTTCCTGTAAATTTAGCATTTTTTATCATAAATTTGTAATGTTTGTTATGTAAATTTGAGGGTTTCCTTTTACTTAACTAATCATTTATTCATTTAAATTTGTGACTCTTTTGGTAAATTTTGTGACAATCGTCAAGTTGTACATTTTGTCTTGAATTTGAGATATTTCTCAAATTAGCATTTACCCCTCAGCCTCTAAAAGGCTCTGTGTGTGTGTGTGTGTGTGTGTGTGTGTGTGTGTGTGTGCAGGGGAGGGTGTCCCTTATCTTGGTCACAAGCGGGGGGGGGGGGGCATGGAGAAAAAAGTGTCAAGAACCACTGCTTTAAATAACCACATCATTAAATCTGAGAGGAATCACACTGATTCCAGATTTTTGTTCTTAAATCCAAGTTTTAGATTTGAAGAAGTGTAGTCACTATTAACAATAATGATTTGTTTGGTACAGCTACTCTGTTATAAATGAAAATGAGCTTTAATGGGACACACAGACATGCCGACTAATGATCCGGTCTATTTTTACTCTGCTCCACTGTAGCGGTGTGGGGTTAGTAGGAGTTGAGTGTGTAATGTTTGGTGTTGTGTCTAGGCAGCTGTGGGTCAGGGTTAAGGCCGAGGTTGTGTGTCTCTGGTTACTGTGAGGTCTGAGTCTGACCTCTGCAGTAGGGCGGAGAGGTCAAAAGTTACACTTGTTATGACTGCACGGCATTTCTCACATGAGTGTCTGATGATTGTGAACCCAAACAGATGGAGGTTAAAGGGAGATACATGCAACACACACTTGCAAAATAAAAAGCACTGATTTGAGCTGTTGATTAGAAAATGTTGTCACCATCTTGTCATGAGAACGAGCATCTTCCATATTCTCTGATTATGCAGGTGGTGTTCCTGCCCGGCTTTGGCTGTGTCTACGTGGATGTGCTGTATGAGAGAGGAACCCTGATTCTGTCTCTGGCACCAGAGGGCAGTATGGACACTGTGATGAATCAGTACAGCAGGTATGTGCCCTCAAACTGTGGCTTCATTGATGTTTACATGTACACCATATTCTCATGAAGTTAATATTTCAGATCAGATGTTTACATGCACAGCAGCTACAGAAATACAGTATTCCTTTTTACATGGTAATCTGCATATTCTGCTTGGTAGTGGTGTTGCCAGATTGTGATCGACAAACAAGCAGGTCTTTCCATGAGAACAAGCATAAAACAAGCAGCTTTTAAAAAAGAAAGAAAAACCTCTGTATTTTTGTATTGACAAAAAGTGGTAATGAATAAACAAGCATATAAATTAATAGTAAATGCAAGCATCCATCCATCTTCTACCGCTTATCTGGGGATCCGGGTCACAGGAGCATCAGTCCAGGCAGCGTAGCTCAGACTTCCACCTGGTTCACATAGCACCATGATCACCAGGATCCCTCCTGCAGGTGATGAGCCCACTGCAGGGTAGACCCATGTGCCTCCTTTGGGAACACTGGGTCCTTGATGTAACATTTTTCATGGAGATCCATTGGGCCACTCTTCGTCTGGCCCTTCATCCAGGACCAGTTTGCCTTGGGAGCAACAATCAGAAGACAAGAAAAAACAAGAGCAGCGAATATACATATGTACATATAAATATATATAAACACACAGTGCGGAGCATTGTAGCTAGATGGAATAAATACTGTATATAAATATATAAACACACAGTGCGGAGCATTGTAGCTAGATGGAATAAATATATAAATATATAAACACACGCAGTGCGGAGCATTGTAGCTAGATGGAATGAACAGCATAACCGTCTACTTAGTTATCCTACATGGTATGATTATGTACCCATACATATTGTCACCCTCCGTAACGACCGGTATTGTCCTATACCGGAGGGGACCATTGTGTAAGTCTATTGCGTCTTTTGCATTCAATACTATTAGGTTGTCACGTTTTTTTGCTATCTCTGCGAGCAGCCCTGCTTAGGTTATACAGTCTGACAGCCGTAGGTAGGAAGGACATGTGAAACCTCTCGGTCACGCATCTAGGATGATGTAGTCTACTGCTAAATGAGCTCCTCAGTGCGTCCAGTATGTCCTGCATAGGGTGGGACTCGGACTCCAGCAGAGATGACAGTTTAGCCACCATCCTTCTCTCTCCTATCTCCTCCACTGGGTCAAGGCGTTGCCCCAGGACAGAGCTAGCTTTCTTGATCAGTTTGTTCAATCGCTTCCTATCAGCTGCTGTAATGCCATTGCCCCAGCAGACCACTCCAAAAGTGATGACTGATGCCACCACCGTGTCGTAGAATGTCTTAAGAGCACCCCTTGTACACCAAAAGATCTGAGCCTCCTCAGTAGGAACAGCCTGCGCTGTCCCTTCTTGTAGAGTGCGTCAGTATTGTGTGACCAGTCTAGTTTATTGTTCAGATGAACACCCAGGTACTTGTAGGATGTCACCATCCCAATGTCTGTTCCCTAGATGTTTACTGGTGCTGTGAGGGGTTACCCTTGCCTGCGGCAGTCCACCACCAGCTCCTTAGTTTTCCTCACGTTGATCTGGAGGTAGTTCCGATGGCACCAGTCCACGAAGTCCTGGATAAGTCCTCTGTACTCAGCTTCATCTCCATTGGAGATGAGGCCAACGATCGCAGAGTCGTCAGAGAACTTCTGTAGATGGCAGTGTGTTGTGTTGTGTGAGAAGTCCGCAGTATAAAGGGTGAACAGGAAGGGAGCCAAAACCGTTCCCTGGGGGGCCCCCGTGCTGCCGATGATCGTGTCGGACACACAATCTCGGGTTCTCACCAACTGTGGCCGGTTAGTGAGGTAGTCCAGGATCCATGATGACAGGTGCTGGTCCACCCCTGCGCACAGCAGCTTGTCCTTCAGGATCATCGGTTGGATGGTGTTGAAAGCACTGGAGAAGTCAAAGAACATGATCCTCACTGCATTCCCGGGCTTCTCCAGGTGGGACAGGGAACGATGAAGGAGGAAGATCACTGCATCCTCCACCCCAATGCCATGCTGGTAGGCAAACTGGAGTGGATCCATCGCTGGTCCCACCAGGAGGCGGAGGTGAGCAAGGAGCAGTCTCTCCAGGGTCTTCATCATGTGAGACGTCAGGGCCACTGGTCTGTAGCTGTTTAGGTCTTAGGGGTGGGAAGTCTTTGGTACAGGTACCACACAAGATGTTTTCCACAACTGTGGTACCCTCCCCAGCTTCAGGCTCAGGTTGAAGATGTACTTCACAATCCCACTCAGCTGGTCTGCACAGGACTTGAGGAGCTTTGCGCTGATGCCGTCCGGTCCCGAGGCCTTCCTCGCCTTGATCTTCCTCAGCTCCGTCCTCACCAGGGTCTTAGTGAGGGTCAGGTTGGGGGCTGTGTGCTGGGAGTGGGGGGGTGTTGGTGGAGTGGGGTATGGACAGCAGGTCTCGATGACTGTAGAGGCAGCAGTGGTTGGTGTGCAGTCGGGGGGGAGGGCGGTTGGTCAAACCTATTAAAAAACAGGTTCAGATTGTTCGCCCACTCCCTGCCCCCCGTGGCCTGGGAGGAGGTATTCTGGAGCCCAGAGATGGTTTTAAGGTTTCTCCAGACCCCGCTGATGTTGCTCTGTTGCAGCTTGTTCTCCATCTTCTTCCTGAAGCTGTCCTTGCCTTCTCTGATCTTCCTCCTCAGCTCCCTCTGTACGAACTTCAGCATCTCCCTGTTCCCCGACCTGAAGATTCTCTTCTTCTCCCTCAGAAGTGTTTTAATCTCAGGGTTGATCCAGGGTTTGTTGTTCGAGCAACACCGTATGGTCTTGGTGGGTATGGTGTTGTCCACACAGAAGTTGATATAGTCCGTGATGGTGTGAGTGAGGCCATCGATGTCCTCACCATGTGGATCGCAGAGCTGCTCCCAGGCAGTGGTTTCAAGACAGTCCTTTAAAGCGTCCATTGCCTCCTCAGACCATATCTTCACCGTGCGCATGACCAGAGGTTGTCTGTGTACTAGGGGTTTGTACACCGGCAGGAGAGGAACCAAGTTGTGATCCGATCTCCCGAGTGGGGGGAGTGGTGATGAGGTGTACGCCTCCTTAGTGTTAGCATAGAATAAGTCCAGTGTTTTATTGTCTCTAGTGTGGCATGTGACATATTGGGTGAACGTGGGTAGAATGGGGGACAGTGAAATATGGTTGAAATCACCTGAGATGAGGAGAAGAGCATCTGGGTGTTCTGTCAGCAGCCTGCCAGTTACTGAGTGGATGGCGTCACGCACTGTCCCAGCATTCGCTGTCGGATTTGCATAAATAACATTGCAGATCACATGTGAGTATTCCCTCGGGAGATAGGTAGGCCGCATGCTAACAGCTAGCAACTCAATGTCTTTGCTGCAGTGATGTTGTTTAACCGTGATACGTCCCGGTCTACACCAGCTGTTATTGACATACATTATCACTCCTCCGCCCCTTGCCTTCCCACTGTCTGGTGTCCGGTCTGCCCATATTGTGTGGAAACCCTCCAGTTCAATATTAGCATCTGTTGCTAGTTCTGTTAGCCACGTCTCAGTAAACAACATCAAGCTAATCTCTCTGAAGACGCTCTCGTAGCGGGAGATAGCCGCTAGCTCGTCAGTCTTATTGAGTAGCGATTGTACATTCCCCATAATAACAGATGGAAGGACGGGTCTGTACCTTATATTTCTCGCCCGCCATCTTGCTCCAGCACGGCATCCACATTGTTTCTGTCTTATTTCACCCGGTATGTTGAGGTCTTGCGCTAGCATCTTGGTCCGGTTAAGTGCTAACAGCTGGTCTCTGCTGTAACATATCCTGCTAAAAACAGTGGCTCCGTCTGCCGGCTCAGGAGACATTTGGGTGATCTTTGTGTCTGTCCGATGTATAAGGTGTCGTCGGATCAGAAAGATTAGTAAAAGAAGCCAGATAGTAAATAGAAATGGGGCAGCGTGGTGGCGGAGTGGTTAGCACTGCGGCAGCATAGCAACTCACCCTTGGCCAGGGGATCGTGAGTTCGATCCCAGCCCCCGACCAACAGTGATCTGTGTGGAGTTTGCATGTTGTCCCCGTGTCTGCGTGGGTTTACTCCGGGATTTCTCCGGATTCCTCCCACATGCCAAAAACATGCACGTTAGGTTAATTGGCATTAAACTGGGGATTCTAAATTGTCGTTAGGTATGACTGTGAGAGTGAATGGTTGTCTGTCTCTCTGTGTTGGCCCTGCGACGGACTGGCGATCTGTCCAGGGTGTACCCTGCCTCTCGCCCAAAGATGCTGGGATAGGCTCCAGCCCCCCCGCAACCCAAAAAGGATTAAGCTGAAGAAGATGGATGGATGGATGGATGATCCGCTGATGCAAAAAGGCAGCCTACTCGTGTGGCACCGGAAGTCATATCAAGTCATTGTTTATGCGTGGGTAGTGTGGGCAGCACCAAAGACTGTCAGGGCAAGCACTATATTCGGGCCGCAAGTTCCACTATATCAGGGCGTGCCGTTAAATTGTTTTAATCCATTAATTGTACTATTGTAATTAATTACATTAAATTGTTAATATTCCCAGCACTAATATTAATATTTATTTTTTATATTTATATTCATATATTGATGTATCCATGAACAATTTATACATTTATTTTAATTTTGAAATAATGACATGAATAATTGACACTTTAAATTCACTGATTTTTTTTATTTTCACTTTTCAATAAATTATCAGTTTAATAAATTACTTATTGATATAGGTGTAGTGGTCTTTCTGCCGTGTATAATTGCTGTCAGGCTTCTTTCTTCTTCCACCACCTCTAGCACTTCTTCATTGCTAATCCTTTCTGTCCATTTGATCTTGAAAATATTAAATCACCCTTTATTGTCATTCAACCATACAACCAATCATGTACAGTAGAACGAGATTGTGTTTTACCTATCTACAGTGTTAATCACACAAATATGTCTCCAGCACCGCAGCTCAAAAGCTTCCAGTCTCTTAATGTCTGTTTTTATCGGTGTCCATGTCTCACATGTGTAACAGAGTCAATAAAAAAAAAAGCATTCCCGCTTGGCTTGCCAAGTGGGTCGACCCTCTTGGCAACACAAGTAGAATGCTGGACTCTGAAGCCGGAGGTTGTGGGTTTGAGCCCCTGGTCAGATCTCGCCAGTTGTGGCTTAACTTCCCATCCACTTGGCTACACATGCATACAGAAGAGCACTCCAAACAAGAGACTTCACTAATCTCTTCTTCAGCTTGAGACTTATGTTGCAAGTAAACAGCACAGATAGCAGTATTTGATCTGAGTAAAGTGTTTACATGTCTGAATAATCTGACAAAGATTGGAATACCCCATGTGTTTTTGCTTTGAAATATGACCTTATTCTGACTCAAAAGTTCAGCAGCTGCTGTTTACATGGAGTCATCTTCTTCAGAGTATGAACTTATTCGGGTTAAGATCGGGGAACTGCTGTGTATGTAAATGTAGTCGTTGTTTTTATCACCTGCATATAAACTCACAAAATCAACCATAAATGTTGTTCTTCCTAACCACAGGGGGTCCACTTGTTTCTTTTGTTGTGTTCACTTCGGTTTGCTTTGGGTTGATTGTTAACGGCACTGTTTTTATGCTGCAGTTGTTTTTACTTCTGTTTTTATGCTGCAGTTGTTTTTACTTAAGTCCAGTCATGAAGAAGCAGACAGCACATTCACCACAGGAGGGCAATACAGCCTCCATGTGTTTTCACCAGTGAAATAATTTATACAGTAGAACATTACAGCTTTATTCCATTACATCATCACTGAGCTGCTTTGTCATTTTGGTTAAACAGGATATTAAAATAAGCACATATTGGGTAAATGTAAACAAATTACCTCAGACAGTCTTTTTTTAATGAGCTCTGGTGGGAAATTCATGAGACGTCAGCACAAGGTGAATGACTTTGGTCTCTTATTATCCTCTCCAAATAATCACAGCCATCATGCCCAGCTTTCAATTAGTGATGTCTTTCATGTTTGAAAACCCAGCTTAGTTTATTACTTTTTCTGTACTTTCACATTGACAATTTCTGTTTTGCGATCAGGTCAACTTCACTGTCGGTCAACGTCCTCCTCAGCGAGGCCAGTGTGGCTTTAAGTGATGACATCACCAGCCCCAGTGGTTCTGTGGAGCTGCTGAGACTGACGTTAACCAAGCTGCTCCTCAGCCTGGCTCCCTCACCCATCTGCCTCTCCCTGGACCTGGCCGGTGACCCCGCTGTGAGCTCAGCATTAATGTCTGACACCGCTCTGATAGAAGTCTACTGCTTCAGCCTGCAAATGGACAACCAGCTGTACAACCGAGCGAGTTTCCACTTCCCTGTGCTGCTATGTCAAGATCAGCGAGGCGTTGAATCCGGGGGCCTGTGGAGCAGAGATGCCAATCCTACCGAGTCCCCTGAGGCACTGAAGGAGTACAAACGCTCCTGTTTTCTGCAGCTGAAGATGACGCTAGCTGGAGACGGGTGTCATGTGGAGGAGGTTGGATTTATTTCATTTTCTAAGTTTTGCAATTATGAGTACTATATGGAACTTTAGAAGATTCAGTGCAGTACCTTCATGAATTTATACCACAGGTTTCAGTATCGAGGCCTGGGGGCCAGCTGTGGCTCTCCAGTGTATTTTGTCTGGCCCACTAATAATTTTTTTTGTTTTATACATTTGCGACTTTTTCACCCAGTCTTGTAACCCTTATATTTATGACTTTATTCCCAGTTTTATAAATTTGCAACTTTACGTTCCACTAGCTCTCATGGATTTGCAACTTTTTTCCAGTCTCCTAATTCTGCATTGCACCCCCCCCCACACACACACACACAATTTCATTAATTTGAAACTTTTGTCCCTAGTCTTTTAAATTTACTACTTTTTATTCCTCGCTGGTCAAAGACCAATGGGGGATTATGTTATGGGGCAGTCCGTCCGTACATCTGTCCCACTTTTGTGAAATCAACTCCTCCTAAAGTTTAGATCCAAGTGTTTTGAACCACGATGTCAGGGTGTGATATACGCTGGTGATACACATATGGCATTGCAGGAAGTATAGACCTTGAGGTCAAGGTCAGAGGTCATTTTTCCCTATATCTTGTAAACTTGATAACTACTGAAAGAAATGATGTAGGCTTTTCAAATCCATACCATAGTTGTTTCTAAGACAAGTCTTGGATGGCTTGGCTGACTATGGGTTTGGGGTCAGCAGGTCAAAGTTAACATACTATTTGCACTATTATTATAGAATGAGTAAAGCTAGGGTCACCAAACTTTGTACACAGGTTCATTCTGTAACCCTGAAGTGTCACTATGGTTTTTTGATCACGAGGTCAAAATCAAAATGGTGACTTCCGGTCTGGACGCCATGGTGATAGCAACCTAACGCTGAAACTCCCAGACCCAATCCAAGGAAAACATCCTCAAAATCAGACCTAACGGATTTTTGGAAGATTAAAAATCAAAAGACAATAACACCATGCCTAACCAAAAGCAGAAGAAGCTGACATTCCCCAGGTCAGGACGCACAGCAGCCGCAGAATCTGAACCGGAGGACCTCCGTTCAGAAGACGAGGACCTGGGCCTAGCTAACAAAAGGATTAGCTTGAAATCGCTATTTGACGAATTACGATGATTTCGGGCCGAATTTCTTGAATTCAGAGAGGATCTAAAAAGGACGAACAGCAGAATGGACCAGGCCGAAAACCGAATCTTGGAAGCTGAAGAAAGAGTAAAAGTGCTTGAAGATTCTGTGCTGGATTTACACAGAAAACAGTCAAGGCTGGAGGCTAAGCTAACCGACCAAGAAGGAAGACAGAGACGAGATAACATCAGAATTCACGGTCTGAAAGAAGGAGCTGAAGATAGTTTCAACACAGTGGCGGAATGCGTGGAATCCTTATTGAGAGAGAAGTTGGATATTCCACAAACCACCGATTTGAAGATAGAAAAGGCCCATCGTACATTAGCCGCAAAGCCAGTGCCGGAAGCGCCCCCACGTTCTGTGGTGGTGAGATTCGCCAATTTCAAAATAAAACAAGAGGTTGTAAGACGGGCTTGGCAGAAAAAAGGATTTATGCATCATGAAAGAAAAGTCTTTGTGGAGCACGATTACACCCCTGAGGTTCTTAAAAAGCGACGGGAATATAACGACGCCAAAAAGGTTCTATGAGAACAGAATCTACGCTTTCAGACGCCATTTCCGGCGAAGCTAAGGGTCTTTTACGGTGAAGAGTCATGTCTTTATAATTCAGCGGAAGAAGCAACAATTGACATGGCAAGAAGAGGGCTCCCGGTAACGGTGTTTAAACCCGCAGCGAATCTGAGCGAAAAGATCAGAGCTCAAACGTGGTCCACTCAGAGACCTTCAAAAACCACGGGCCAGCAGCGGGAAATCCAGCCCCAGAGCTACAAAGATAAGCTTTCCAGTTCCAGGAAGGAATAGCGACCTTTTTGGGGTTTTTTTTTCTTTTCAGTCACTCTGCACTTCCACCCCCCCTCCTACAAGGTAACAAACATTAAAGGAGATGCAGAATCAGCATGTGGTAAAACCTTTCATGGAGCAGTAAAAGCATTAGAAACAAATGTCTTCTTAATTTAAAGGGGAAAAAAAATCATGTTAAAATAGAAACGTAACAATGACCCACATGTTCTCTCCACACTAACAAATACTGTATTAGAGTGAATGTTTTCTGTGATGGGGGTGGGAGGGTGCACACAATTTCATAGGGTATAGGCATAAAAAAAAAAAAAAAAAATCATTACAAATTCGGATTGGGATCTGAAATTCACGTTAAAAACATGGGACAACTTACAGGGGTAAGAGAGGGCCCTCAACACATAACAGAGTTTGAGGAATTTCCCTCAGAGCCTACACTCCATCAGGGCTCTTACAGGGTCTTTAAAGAGACCCCAGCTCAGGAATTTTTTTTGACAGTTTTTTGTTTTAAAGTTTCGTACACTATGTTCTTAATGTTTTTTTATGTTCTTAATGTTCTTTCAGTTTCTGAGTAGCAAAAAAGAGGGCCACCACACTGTTATACTAAATAAGAAAATACAATGGAGAAACAGGGTGTAACCAAAATAGCCTCATATAATGTAAAAGGGATCCTGAATCCAGTTAAAAGATCCAAGATTCTACGCAAAATGAAAAAAGACAAAGCAGAAATAATACTTTTACAAGAAACCCACCTAACAGACGTGGAACACACTAAACTCAATAGACAAGGGTTTAAAATGATCTCTTCATCTTCATATAAATCAGGGAGGAGGAGGGGAGTAGCGACATTGATATCAACCAAAATTACATTTGAAAAAAAATCAGAACACAAAGATAAAGAAGGGAGGTACAGTTTGGTAACTGGGCGGCTAGAGGGAGAAGATATCACCCTGCTGAATGTATATGCACCACCAGGGGCTAAATGGAAATTTTATAAAAATGTATTCGACCTAATGATAACTAAAGCCCAAGGTTTAGTGATATGTGGTGGAGACTTCAATCTAAGACTGAATCCATACTGGGATGCAACAGGTAATTCTTCACATCAAAATAACACCCAAAATAGGAATACTCGGATGCTACTAAAAGAAATGGGAATCTGTGACGTATGGAGGGAATTCAACCCCAATGTAAAAGATTATACTTTTTATTCAACGCCACATTCATCTTACTCAAGGATTGATTACTTTTTTATGTTTAATAGAGACATTGGAAGAGTAAAAACATGTAAAATAGGACTGATGGATCTCTCTGACCACAGTCCGATCTATATGGACTTAAACATCCAAAAATACACAAATAATACATTTTCCTGGAGGTTGAATTCAAATGTCCTGAAAGGACCACTGAAAGATGAATTGAAATCAGATATTTTCAGATATTTGGAAGAAAACGATAATGGAGAAGTATCCCCTTTAATACTGTGGGATGCGTGCAAAGCTGTAATAAGGGGAAAAATTATTGCAAAACTGGCAACCCAAAAGAAACTGAGACAAGAAAAACTAATCACACTAGAGTCAGAACTCAAGAACCTAGAAAAAGAACACAAAGACAACACTCATTCTAATGGTTCGCTCAAGATTAAAGAAATTAAAAATCAAATAAATGAGATCTACACAATAGAAATCCAGAAGAAACTTACATTTCTGAAACAAAAACACTATGAAGCAGGCAGTAAATCAGCAAAATTACTAGCCTATAAATTGAGGAAACAACAAACAGAAAGAGCAATCTACAAAATCAGAGACCCAGTATCAAAGGAAATAAAATTCAGAATTCAGGATATTCTTAAAAGCTTCGAGAATTACTACAAGAACTTATACTCCCACAAAAAACATAAAAACGCATCCGAGACATTCCTAAACACATTAAACCTTCCCCAACTTACGGAATCACAAAATAAAACCCTACTGTCAGAAATACAACCTAAAGAATTGGAAAAAGCAATTATGAAACTTAAAGCTAACAAATCCCCAGGAGCAGATGGCTATACAGCAGAATGGTACAAAACCTTTAAACAGCAACTATCTCCTCTCCTCCTGAAAACATTTAACTACGTCCTCCACACAGGGGAAATCCCCCCCTCCTGGAGAGAAGGGGTCATTGCAGTTATACCTAAACCTGAAAAGGATAAACTAGAATGCTCCAACTACAGACCAATCAGTGTATTAAATCAGGACTATAAGCTTTTTACCACTATCCTTGCCAAAAGGTTAGAAAACATACTGACAGACTTAATTCACTTAGACCAAACAGGTTTTATAAGACAAAGACAGACACAAGACAACATTCGACGCACTTTACACATAATTCATCATATAAAAAAATATAACTTTAATGCAGTCATATTGGGATTAGATGCTGAAAAAGCATTCGATTCGGTTGACTGGTCTTTCCTATATAGAATCTTATCCAGTTTCAATTTCCATAACAACTTCATTAGAACTATACAGGCATTATATAAAAAACCAACAGCTAAAATAAGGATTAACGGTAATTTATCATCATCTTTTGAGCTGGAAAGAGGATGTCGTCAAGGCTGCCCCCTGTCTCCACTGCTCTTTGCAATCTTCATAGAACCTCTGAGCCAATGGATAAGACAAAATCAAGAAATTCAAGGTATTACACTTGGTCAGAAGGAACATAAAATAGCACTCTTTGCTGATGACATTTTAATATACCTAGGGCAGCCAGACACTTCTCTACCAGAACTAATCTCAGTTTTTTCAGACTATGGAGATTTATCGGGGTACAAATTAAACATGCATAAAACCCAAGTTTTAACATTCAACTATGACCCAAATCATTTTTCACTAAGTGAACTCAAAACTAACTGGGAGTTGGAAGCTATGAAATATCTGGGGGTCAATATCCCGAAACAACTCGACAAAATTATAACACTAAACTATGATCCACTGGTGACAAAAATAAAATCTGACCTAGCAAGATGGAATATGATACCATTCTTAGGTACTGCACAAAGAATTGAAGCAGTCAAAATGAATATACTTCCACGTCTTCTATACCTTTTCCAAACAATACCGGTAGAACCTCCCAAAAAAACATGGCAGGAGCTGGACAGAAGGATCTCAAGATTCATATGGCAGGGTAAGAGACCTAGAATCAGATATAGTGTCATGTTTCGGGACCCAGGAGACAGACACTGACACGGGCAAATTAGTGAACAATAATCTTTATTAGAGTGAAAGGGTGTGTAGTGCAAGTGTGAGCGCGTGGATAGTATCCTGGTCACTGGAACTGAGCACTCTGGACGGAGACCCGGCAACCCTGGAACATATAAGCACAGACAATTACTTTTGTCCCACGCTAATGACAAGCTATCAGTAGAGAGGCTTACTTGGGAGAAGCACAGGTTACGTCCTGCTGAGAACCAGCGGCCGTGCAATGTGGAGGTGAAGGCGTCTGGGAACGAGCTGGGACTTCCACCTGTGACTGAGACGAGGACAGGTCTTCCAATGACTCCGGCTGTGACACCACAGACCGGGGCGATGACAAACCAGCTGATGACAAGACGAGTGATTCCACAGAACGTGGTGACGATGATAATCCAGACGATGACAAGGCGAGTGATTCCACAGAGCATGGTGACCATGACAATCCAGACGATGACGAGGTGAGTGATTCCACAGAGCGTGGTGACGATGACACAACAGATGACGATGACACAAACTCCACCGGTAACGGTGGCCAGTACTCCTGTAACTGATACAGTAACAATTCAGGAATTTGTGGAGCCAGACGTACCGGTAGACGTGGTGGTAGCGAACCGCTACGTGAGCGAGTTGGCGTAACCCCGTCAGCTGGGGACGCAGGTCCGCCGCCAAGGGAGTCCACCTGTGCACAGGGGTAGAGGTTAGGAGTAGAGTAGCAAACAGCTCTCTTACGTGCTTGACTATGAACTGAAGTCCTTGACGAGGCGAGAGACGTTCTAGACGAGGCCAGAGAAGATTCTGACGAGACAGTTCCTGACGAGACAGCTTCTGACGAGACAGCTTGAGACGAGACAGCTTCCGACAAGACATCTTCTGACAAGACAGCTTCTGACAAGACAGTTTCTGACGAGGCAATTCTTGACAAGACAATTCTAGACGAGACAGATTCTGACGAGACAAGAGAATACCTTGACGAGGCCAGAGAACGGAGTTCTGGTTCTTTCTCAGACGAGGAGGTCAGACGACTCCGTGCCGGGCTGTCAGCAACGCTGGCTTTTAACAGCTGCTGATTTACACCTGTGGATCTGTGCGCAGCTGGAGTTAATGATGCCAATGACGGCCAAGAGGCCGCCATGACATATAGAACGCTACAGCTAAGCAAAGACAAAGGTGGGCTTGCGCTGCCAAATATCAGGGACTATTTTATAGCTGCACAAATTAAAACTTTAGTAGAGATATGTAACCCAGTCTACACTGCACAATGGAAGGAGATGGAATGCCAAATAACAAGTGACATCCCCCTACAGGCGATAATAGGGAACAATGCCTTAACTAAACTCTTGAATAACACTAACCCGTGGATAGAGACCCCGCTAAAAATTTGGTTTAAGATAGTCGGAGAGAATCAAGCCAAAGAGCCCTATCGACTTCTGCAATGGATTGCCTATGATCAAGACTTTACCCCCAATAAAACAGACACTAGATTTAAAGAGTGGAAAGAGAAAGGGCTGATAAAATATTACGATTTTTTTAAGGGGCAAACTTTAAGAAGTTTTGAAGATTTGAAAAAACAAGGTCTAATAAATCAAGATCTTTACAGGTTCTTTCAGCTTAGACACCACATAAACAATATACTTAAAAAGGAGGATTTGGAAAGGGCCCAGTCAGGTGTTCTGAAGGTCTTCTTAATGGCATATAAAGGGATCCCAGGGATCAGATACATTTCTAAAATATACCAAGGTCTTCAAGACTTAAAAGGAGACAACACATCATATATAAAAGAGAGATGGGAAAAAGAGGGGAATTTCACTTTACAATTGGAAATATGGGAAAAGCTAAATAAACAGCAATGGGAAAGTACCTCATCCCTGCAGTGGAGAGAATTTGGATGGAAAAACTTGGTAAGATTTTTCAGAACACCTGCACAAAACAAATTTACCCATAAGGGGTTGAACTGTTGGCGCTTGTGTGGTGAAAAGACTGCAAATCATTTTCATGTGTTTTGGTCATGCCCAGTTATCCACCAATATTGGACCAATGTACAGACAATATTGGGGAAAATATTCAAAATAACAGTTCCCTTTTCTTTTGTAACTTTGTATTTGGGTTTACTACCGGACTCACTGGAAAGACGAGGAGATAAATACTTATTCAATGTTTTAATATTGGCAAGTAAAAAAGCCCTAACTAAAAAATGGATGCTGAAGGACTGTCCTACACCTGAAGATTGGATTAATGTGATTCAAGACATTTACTCGATGGAAAAGTTGACATTCGCACTGAGACAGGACATGGATGGGTTCATGAACTTTTGGCAACCCTGGATCGCATATGTGTCTTCCATTAGATCTAATCTTTGACAAATACCATTTCAATAATGGTCCCGCTCTTTGTTCCAACTCTACTCAGTTGCTCTTTTACTTTTAATTACTTAATTTTCTGTTTGTTTGTTTTTTGCTGTTCTGTTTGCTTGTTTATTCGGGGGTTTTTTTATTTAATTCTCCTTAATTTCACTTTTTCTTTCACTTTAAAAAAAAAAAGGGGGTGTTGTAATAACTATCCTACCAATGTTGTCAAACAGCAAAAAATAAGGGAACATGTGATGAAAATGTAAACAATGCAATGCTGTAATGACCTGTATACCCTTTACAAAAACTTAAATAAAAAAAAAAAAATCAAAATGGTATGTAAGCTATATCTCAACAACAAAGAATGCTAGGGTCACCAAACTTAGTACACAAATTCACCCTGAAACTATGACCTCTGACTATGAATTTGGGGTCAAAGGTCAATGTTAAAGTTCCTTTTGCACTATTACTGTAGAACGAGTAAAGTTGCCATCACCAAACGTGGTACACACGTTCACCCTGAGACCATGACCTCTGTCTATGGGCTTGGGCTCAAAAGGTCAAAGGTTAGCATTCCCTGTGCCCTCTTACTATAGAATGTGTAAAGCTCTCTAGCAGTATTTCCTCTGGCTTAAAGGCCTTGGCGTGGGGGGGGGGGGGGGCATGGCACTGTTGTAACCGGAATATGTTTAAGTTTAATGTTTATTTGAAAGGGACAATTACGTACTAGATAGATAGATAGATAGATACACTACCGTTCAAAAGTTTGGGGTCACTTAGAAATTTCCTTATTTTTGAAAGAAAAGCACTTTTTTTCAATGAAGATAACTTTAAGCTAATCAGGAATACACTCTATACATTGCTAATGTGGTAAATGACTATTCTAGCTGCAAATGTCTGGTTTTTGGTGCAATATCTACATAGGTGTATAGAGGCCCATTTCCAGCAACTATCACTCCAGTGTTCTAATGGTACAATGTGTTTGCTCATTGCTTCAGAAGGCTAATGGATGATTAGAAAACCCTTGTGCAATCATGATAGGTCTGCAATGCTGTAATTGCTGCAAATGGAGGATTCTTTGACGAAAGCAAAGTTTGAAGGAAAAAATTATTATTTCAAATACAAATCATTATTTCTAACCTTGTCAATGTCTTGACTATATTTTCTATTCATTTTACAACTCATGGTGGTAAATAAGTGTGACTTTTCATGGAAAACACAAAATAATTGTCTGGGTGACCCCAAACTTTTGAACGGTAGTGTAGATAGATAGATAGATAGATATGTACTTTATTGATCCCAAACTGGGAAATTACAAATGTAGGTATGCCAGATGTAGCAATACTGCTAATTTGCATCTGTAGTCCCCCAGCGGGTCACAAAAACATACACACAAACAAACAAACAAACAAACAATCATACACGAGAAGAACATCTGCAATAAAATGGTACAAAGTGGATATGCAAAAGTGCAAGAGTTAAGGTGCTACAAACAAAACATTCCAATGTCACACGAGTGAAGTGCTGTGTATGTGTACACACACATGCACCCAAGCACCTCACAGCAACAACAAACAAGAGGCAGGGCATATGTGTGTGACACACGGGCGCGCGCACACACACACACAGAGTGGTGTGAAAAAGTGTTTGCCCTCTTCCCGATTTCTCATTTTTTTTGTATGTTTGTCACACTTAAATGTTTCAGATCATCAAACAAATTTACAGTAAATATTAGTCAAAGATAACACAAGTAAACACAAAATGCAGTTTTTAAATGAAGGGGTTTATGATTAAGGGAGGAAAAAAAATCCAAACCTACATGGCCCTGTATGAAAAAGTGATTGCCCCCTAAACCTAATAACTGGTTGGGCCACCCTTAGCAGCAACAACTGCAATCAAGCGTTTGCGATAACTGGCAATGAGTCTTTTACAGCGCTGTGGAGGAATTTTGGCCCACTCGTCTTTGCAGAATTGTTGTAATTCAGCCACATTGGAGGGTTTTCAAGTATGAACTGCCTTTTCAAGGTCATGCCACAGCATTTCAGTCAGATTCAGGTCAGGACTTTGACCAGGCCACTCCAAGGTCTTCATTTTGTTTTTCTTAAGCCATTCAGAGGTGGACTTGCTGGTTTGTTTTCAATCATTGTCCTGCTGCAGAACCCAAGTGCACTTCAGTGCACTTCAGTTTGAGGTCACGAACAGATGGCCAGACATTCTCCTTCAGGATTTTTTGGTAGACAACAGAATTCATGGTTCCATTTACCACAGCAAGTCTTCCAGGTCCTGAAGCAGCAAAACAGCCCCAGACCATCACACTACCACCACCATATTTTACTGTTGGTATGACGTTCCTTTTCTGAAATGCTGTGTTACTTTTACACCAGATGTAATGGGACACACACCTTCCAGAAAGTTCAACTTTTGTCTTGTCAGTCCACAGAGTATTTTCCCAAAAGTCTTGGGGATCATCAGGATGTTTTCTGGCAAAACTGAGATGAGCCTATATGCCCTTTTTGCTCAGCAGTGTTTTTCGTCTTGGAAGTCTGCCATGGCGGCCATTTTTGCCCAGTCTCTTTCTTATGGTGGAGTCATGAACACTGACCTTAACTGAGGCAAGTGAGGCCTACAGTTCTTTGGATGTTGTTGTGGGGTCTTTTGTGACCTCTTGAATGAGTCATCACTGCACTCTTGGGGTAATTTTGGTCAGCCAGCCACTCCTGGGAAGGTTCACCACTGTTCCATGTTTTTGCCATTTGTGGATAATGGCTCTCACTGGTTCACTGGAGTCCCAAAGCTTTAGAAATGGCTAGAAAATTGAACTCAGCTTTCAAAGGTGTGATAAACCACAGTTTATTTATTTATTTATGTTTTAACAGGGGGGCAATCACTTTTTCACACAGGGCCATGTAGGTTTGGATTTTTTTTTTTTTAACCATTAGTAATAAACCCCTTCAATTAAAAACTGCATTTTGTGTTTACTTGTGTTATCTTTGTCTAATATTTAAATTTGTTTGATGATCTGAAACATTTAAGTGTGACAAACATACAAAAAAAAAAGAGAGGGAAATCGGGAAGGGGCAAACACTTTTTCACACCACTATATATATAGGTAATTTTACACTATTTCTATTTTTATTTTGCACAGTAGAATAGAATAGAATAGAATAGAATAGAATAGAATAGGCATATGCAGTCACTTTGCGTATAGAACTTACCATTTGAAGTATTGTACAACCAAGGCTTGAATGTTGGAATATTGGCCCAGTTGGGGTCCCACCGAGATGTCCCGTGTTTGGACTTTTTACTGGTGTCATCCTTTTCTCCTTCCTCTGCTTTCACCTCTCCTGGACCCTCTGCCTGTACACTTTCCTGTCCTTGGCTCCTCTCTTCTGTCTCATCTTTCCCTCTCTGAGCTCTGTCTAATTCAGTTTCTCTCTCTGTCTATGGTGGTATACAAACAGGTTAGAAAATCCCAAATGTCATGTTTTGTCCTGCAGGATTTTTTTTTGTCATGGTTTACATAAATGACAAAAATATGTTTATTTTTTGTATTTTTATTTTAGTGTTTCCTTTTTTTCCATTGAGAAAAAGTAGGAAAGAGAAGGGAAAAAACATTCATAATAGTAATTTACTCATGCATGCTTAAATTATATGCTCAGAGATGGGTATAGTTGCCAGAAATTCTACTCATGTAAAAGCAGTGTGGTGAAATTAATAATTAAATTTAGACAACCAAATATTTCTAGTTGAGTTAAGGGTACAAACAGCACCCACTTAAAAACTTGAATAATGACTTCAGGCTTGAAGGTTTGAGGTTTAATTTGTAACAATTTTCTTATAGTTTTCTACTTTTCTCTGTAAATTTATGTAAATTTGAAACCATTTTCCTCATTTGTAATTTCTTCTTGTAAAATTGACTTTTCTTGTATATCTGAGACTTTATTATAAACTTGTGGATTATTTTATAGTTAATTTTTGTGTATTTTTTTAATAAAATTAACATTTTTTTAAATAAATTTGAAATGGATTGTGGTAAAATTTTGACTTTTTCCCTTGTACAATTTACACTTTTGACCATAATTTTGCAGAACCAGGACAGAACAATAATTTAACTCTGATTTCAAAGAAAAAATATTAATAAAATTATATTTAATGAAATAACTTACATGACCAAAGATGCAGTTATTTCTGTTGTATTTCTATATATTTATAGTTTTTTTAGAACTCTTCTCACCACCCAGACAGCAGGAAAAACCTCCCTTATTTTAAAATCCAAATGTTGGCACGTTTAGTTTGTCTGAAGGCTGCTGACGGATTAAAGCCATTGACTTCATGAATTTCGGTCATCTTAATCTGCCAGGTACATATTAATGAACATAGTTGGGTACATTGTGGTCATAAAGGGATGGACATGGTCAGCAACAATACTCAGGTAGGCTGTAGCGTTGCAACGATGCTCAATTGGTACCAAGGGGCCCAAAGAGTGCCAAGAAAATATTCCCCACACCATTACACCACCACCACCAGCCTGAACCATTGATACAAGGCAGGATGGATCCATGCTTTCATGTTGTTGACGCCAAATTCTGACCCTACCATCCGAATGTCGCAGCAGAAATCGAGACTCATCAGACCAGGCAACGTTTTTCCAATCTTCTATTGTCCAATTTCGATGAGCTTGTGCAAATTGTAGCCTCAGTTTCCTGTTCTTAGCTGAAAGGAGTGGCACCCGGCGTGGTCTTCTGCTGCTGTAGCCCATCTGCCTCAAAGTTCGACGTACTGTGCGTTCAGAGATGCTCTTCTGCCTACCTTGGTTGTAACGGGTGGTTATTTGAGTCACTGTTGCCTTTCTATCAGCTCGAACCAGTCTGGCCATTCTCCTCTGACCTCTGGCATCAACAAGGCATTTCCGCCCACAGAACTGCCGCTCACTGGATATTTTTTCTTTTTCGGACCATTCTCTGTAAACCCTAGAGATGGTTGTGCGTGAAAATCCCAGTAGATCAGCAGTTTCTGAAATACTCAGACCAGCCCTTCTGGCACCAACAACCATGCCATGTTCAAAGTCACTCAAATCACCTTTCTTCCCCATACTGATGCTCGGTTTGAACTGCAGGAGATTGTCTTGACCATGTCTACATGCCTAAATGCACTGAGTTGCCGCCATGTGATTGGCTGATTAGAAATTAAGTGTTAACGAGCAGTTGGACAGGTGTACCTAATAAAGTGGCCAGTGAGTGTATTTCTGCAAAGTGTGGTTAGTCCGAGTAAATAACTGCATATATTCCTGTATATATTTGCATCCTTTTATAGAAACGTGGACAGACTGTAATTTACTGTACATACTGTGGTTGTCATTGAATCCTTATTTAAATCCTTCACCTGAACAACGAGAGCAAGTTTTTAGCCAAAGTCAAATTCCTTGTATGTGTTGTGCATACTTGGCCAATAAAGCTGATTCTGATTCTGATTCTGATTCTGATAAATTAGTTAATATATAGTGGCTGGTGAAGTAAATCCTCAGTGATTCATCAGTCACTCTTGCCTTTCCCTGTATATGAAGCCTAACCACACCTGTTTGTTAAGCGACTCTTCATTATTGCTCCCGTTACCAGTGGGTTAAAACCACGATAAATGCCTCCACTGTTTACATACCTCTTCTGCTTCTGTTTCACGTTTAAAGTACTTTAATAAGCTCATGCTTCTCTTGGACAGTGACACTAGAGAGACACTGCCTGCTGACTGACAGTCACACGGGCGGGCGGGGACACTTCCAAACTCCGTGCGTATGACGGTCATGTGCATTGTTCGTGTGTGTGCTTGCAGAGCATCATTCCTTCATATATTTTTTTTCATAAATTTATATTTCCTTGGCATGGTGGCATAATTTCAAGGGTGGTGACCCACCACGTGGAAATGTTACCAGAGGAAACCCTGCTCTAGGATCATCAAACTTGCTACACAGGTTCACCTTGAGATCCTGACCTACAATTATGGATTTAATAAAATTATTTTTGTTGTAATTTCATGGATGATAGGTTTATCACAATTTGGTTCTGCCCCAATAATTACATGGAGAAGTTGAAAACTGCACTCTTTCAGTACCATATTGGGATCTTAAAGAAAACGGAGTTGGGGATCTTGCTCTAAATTTGCAACTGTTTTACCCCCACCTTGTAAATATTTGACTTTTTCCCCAGTACTTTAAATTTGGATCTTTTTTCCCTCTTTCTAATAAATTTGCAACTTTTTTTTTCCCATTTCATAAACTTATAACTTCCCCCCCAATTTCCTACATTTGTGGCATTTTCTCCAGTCTCATAAACTTGCAACATTTTTCTGGATGCATGCTAGGTATCTGTAATTAATTTACAGTACTTTTTCAAATTCAAAAACGCGATAATAAAAATGAATACCTGACCTTTGGCTTTATTCAGTGCTCTTTCACTGGCTCTCAGTAAGATAGAATTTGATGCCCGTTTTTTGTTTGTTTTTTGGGGGGGTAGGATTTCAGTTTTTGCCATAACATAAATCTGCCCCTCTTCTTCAGCAATCATCATGTCTGCTTAAATTTGTTCATTTTCTCTCCAAACAATTGTGAAGTACCACCTCCATGTGTGTTTTCTCCTCAGGTCTCCTTCCTGCTGCAGCCTGCCAGAGTGTACCTCGAAGACACATTTGTTTACTACATCAAGACCCTGTTCCACACCTTCATCCCTGACAGTGCTTTTGGCTCACCACAGACCCACAAGGGCAAAGAGTCTGGATCCACTCCCATCGTCCCTGAACAGGTCCTCTATTCCTGCTTTTATTTGGCTAATAAAAATGTGTTCAGATTTAGACTTATATGTTTGTGACTAGCTCATCATGGCTTGTACCAGCCACCATTTAACTAGAATATCATTATCATAATTATTGACCATGTTTACATGTACATGAATATACCATTTATGATTGGATTTTTTGAGTTATCTGATTATTCAAGCGGCCATGTAACCCGATAAAGGCATGTAACCAGGGTCATTAACTTGACTGGTTTACCTTCTACTAATCCATTTATTCTGTTCATGTAAACACGACAAAACTGATTATTGCCATAATTGGTTCATTGTGACCATCTAACCGGGGTCACTGATTACAAGAGCACTCTGAGGAGGGTGCACTATCCCCCGCCTCTGTTTTCTTTGAAAATCCCAATATCTTACTGTAGGAGAGCAATTTTCAACATTTCCATGAGCATTATCAGTGTATATCAAACCCTGGTACCAATTTTCTAAACATTTTGAGCAAAACTTTTGGAGGAGGTGATTTCACAACAGGTGGGATGTCTGGATGGATGGAAAGACGGGCATCACCATAACATAATCCCCTTCTGGTCTTCAACCGGTGGAGGATAAAAAAGCAAAAATAAAAAGATTGCAAGAGTCATAATTTTGCATGTGAAAAATAAAACAAAAATAAAAATTTACAAGAAAAGCTGTCAGTAGTAATGTTATGAAGGTAAATGTACATTTATGGAAAATGCTACAAATTTATGGGTAAAAGTTACAAATTCATATCAAGAAAAATTATTTCAAACAAAAAATAAATTTACAAAAAACATGCATATATTTATGATAATAAAGTTGAAAATATCCATGAAAAGTTTTTGCAGATTTGTAAGAAGAAAATAACATGGCATCTGCAACTGTAAGGAGGCTGATTTGAACACTTTCAAGACCCTTTTAAGGCCACCTGATCAAATTAAAACTTGACATTTCCAAAAACTCTGTGAACATATTGCAGCTAGTCTGGTTGAGTTATGGGCTCAAAGTGAAATTAATGCAAATTTTTGGTCACCAGCATAGCTCATATTAAATGTACTTCTCCAGAGCAAATTTAATGCAAGAAACTGCAGCTATGGTGTTTATTATATCTGTGATATTTTAAAACCGTTGAACAGTTGATTGGAGGATTGATTGGATTTTAAACAATAATTAAGGCCTTGGATAAGCAAGTTTAAGGCTTTTAAAGGAACCATGGACACCTAGAACAGAAAACAAGGTTTATTTTTTAAGTCAATTATTTGTGATAAAATATTAAAATTTTCAGAAGAAAGTTGCAAATTTACAAAAAAAAAAAAAAAGTAAATGATAAGATTAATAAGCAAAACTATTTTATCTTACACCTTGGCTGTTGTTTATTCATATTAATCCTCAAATGTATTTTGTTCTGTAGTGGGGTTGCCAGCCCTTGGCCATGCTATGTGAGCTAAGCTGTGAACAAAGATGTTAACCATATATTGTAGAATCCGTTAAAATCCTTTCCTCCGTGGTGTGTGTCCCAGGTGCTTCAGTCGGTCCAGGCACTGGTCCACCCTGTGCAGCTGCGAAGGCTGACCATCCAGCCGGTCAACCTGCTGGTCAGCATCCATGCCTCCCTCAAACTGTACATCGCTTCAGACCACACTCCTCTGTCCTTCTCCCTGTTCCAGAGGGGGCCCGTGTGCACCACAGCCAGGCAGCTGGTCCATGCTCTGGCTATGCACTACGCCGCCGGGGCCCTCTTCAGAGCTGGTAGGTAGTCGCCGAGGGACTGTCATCACGTGCACTGAGGCGGGCAGAGGCACCAGAAAGTTGCTCAAGTAAAAGTCGTGTCACCGTATGAATTACTCAAGTACAAGAAAGATTAGACAGTAGGAGTAAGAAAGTATCGACTGAAGAAAGTTACTGGAATGGTGAATAATTTTTAATTAATTTTTAAAGCTTTTCCCTTGTAAACAAAAAAAAAACATTTTTGCATACATTTTAAACTTTTTTCTCATAAATTTGTCTGTAAAAAAAAAATCTTGGACATTTAAGACTAATTTTAAAATTAAGCTAACTGCTATCTAGCTGCTTCGCTAGCACGCAATCAATGGCTCCACGTTTGTTTGCATTCTTCCATCTTCTTATACTTCTCTTCAGATGAAGTAAAGAGTCAGACGCACGCATGACGGGATTGATTTTAAAATTGATTTTAAAAGTTAGCTAACTGTTGGCGTGAACCCAGAGTCCAGCAGTACAGTTTTAGGGTTGGAAAGACTGTCTCTTTTCTGACAGCACCTCGCTGTGAACATTAAGATACACAACTCATTTCATTTCTCACATATTACAAGAGTCACTGACAGTTACTGTAATTAATGATTATTAGAGCATTAGACTCATATGTGCTGAAGCATCCAAGTGCAGTTATCGGGGAATGTTGGAACGTTTGGAAATCCCTGTTGCCCAACCAGATTGCTCACTTGGAACTAAGCATTGCATAAGGTAATTTCTACCTTATACAATTTATTTTCTGTTTAATATAGACTTAACGTGTAAACTTTCAGCTGCAAACAGGATGTGAGACGTTCTATTTGTTCCCTGCAGTTGAGCCCTGAAATGATTTCATCCAGAGCTGCAGTAAAACTGTAAAGCTCCAAGAAGCCAAACCTGAATCACTGTGACCTGAGAGTGATTCAATTCCTTCTGTTGTCTAAATTCAGTCTTTTATCACGAGGTCTGACAGGTGACTCATACTTCACACTGTTTGTAGGCAGTATGCTGTTGTTAATTTGTGAAAGGCCACAGAGTCTAAGTCGGAGTGATCAGTCCCCACCATGGCTCCGTGCCTCTCTCCTGTGCCGTCCTCCTGTCTGCTCAGAGCCTCTACACATGGTCTGATTAAACCCAGTCATTCCCACGTCAGAAATCACTGTTCTGGCCAGACGCTTCCTTCCCGCTGTCTCTCATTAGAGCCCTCGTTTCTGCTCGTTTTTCAACAGCTCACCTCTCCACTTTCCTGAGTCATCACAGAGACAGTGGCTCTGGGAACCATTGCATTCTGGGATTAATTAACATGAGGATGCACCATCTTGACCGCTCATAGGATAACACATACCAAACTGTATAAAGGGACACTAAAGGAGCCCACAGAATCTGTGATTACACTTTAAAACGCCAGACTCAGCTCTGTAAACATTAGCTCTTGTCAGGGCGGTGTGCTTCACCAAAGCCACAACTGGGAGACCATATAATGCAGGAACAACCACTGGGCCCCACTGGAGTTGGTTTCATATACCATTAGAGTCCATCATTCAAGCACAAATTGACAGAGAATAATAGCAGAGCACAGCCTGGCGTCTTGAAAAATGGCCGTTTGATTTTTGTGATGCAATTGTCAGTGCATAAATATCAATGAGCCATGCCATCTGAAGGGTACTATGTGGTTTAGTGAGAGGTGAGATGGTAAGAGGCTGTAAATCCAGCTGTGTCACATCTGTGGTTTCATGCAGCTGGCTGTAGCCTTGTTTGTGTGTGTGTGTATATATATATCTTTACATTTCAGAGATAAGAATTTTGAATGATTTAACAGGAATCAGGATGTCAAATATGTTCCAGAGGAGTCGTTTAGATTGAGAGAGCAGCACCCTGTAAATAGTGACTTTAGTGTGAATGTTCACGCTCAGAATGTGCGCTACAGCAATCTTTCTGTTACAAATCTGACCATAAACCGCAATTCACAACACCATCCCAAGGTGCTGTGATCTGTAAACACTCAAACACAGAGACCTGCACCCATGAACCTGCAGTGCACAAGCACAAAGATGAAAAATGCACTTCAGATTCACGGTCATGGTTCCTGTATGGCTGGAATTCATGTGGGAATGAATAAGGTCACCTGGCGGTGGGTCACTGTACTTCTTTTCACTTGCATATGAGAATATTTCAAAACGCTGGTAGCACATCTAAAAAATTTAAATATGATTCAGTAATTTAACTTTAAGAGTTAAGTCATAGTCATGAAGTAGCTCACTTCATGTGTTATGAGTACAGAAAATATGAATGTGTAGCTTTTTTGTCGCTGAGTTATACAGTTTTTCACTCTATTTTTTATATGCGCCATGTTTCTGTCCACTTGAACAGAGGTGGGTAGAATTGCCAGAAACTGAACTCAAGTACAACTCATTAGTTATTACCACCTCTGCACCTGAACTTGTGTGCATGTGCACCTCTGTGTGTGTGGGGGGGGGGGGGGGCAGGATCTTCCTGACCTTGTTCTGTAAACAGCTGAGCATGGACCTTAAAAAACTGATGTTTTGTTTTGTTTTTCCAGAAAAAAATGAATGATTTTGTCCCTATTTTTATTGAAACAAAATGTAAGCTCCCTGCACACTCTGCTGGGCTTGTCTTTCTGTCACAGGCTGGGTGGTGGGATCTTTAGAGATCCTTGGCAGTCCTGCCAGCTTGGTGCGGAGCATCGGTAACGGCGTGTCTGACTTCTTCCGGCTGCCTTATGAAGGTCTGACGCGTGGGCCTGGAGCCTTCGTCAGTGGAGTGTCCAGAGGGACCACCTCCTTCGTCAAACATATTTCTAAAGGTAACGCCACAAATATCCAGAGTAGGTTTCATCTTGAAGGCCCCGCATTGTGCATTATCCAGGGACCGTCTTTAAATTCTGACATCCTGGATGACATATCTGTGTAGTTTTTGTTTTACAGTTCCTCAAAAAGGCATCTTGTAAAGCTCGTATGTCTGAAACTGTCAGTTTTCAGTCTGCTCATTAATATTAATGAGTTCTGAATCTGATTGGGTAAAGATTTTATGAGTGGATCAAACACACATATAGAGGCGGTCGGGGTACATTTGTTTTGCTAACTTAGAGGACTTTAAGGCAGGGCTTGTTGATTTCTGACATCACAAAGCCCAGGAAGTGCAGTCTGCTTGTTTCTTTAGGAGCTTAATAGAAAAAAGGCAGCGTGTATTCCTCTGTAAAGTGACCATTTTAATATTTTGAGGGAATATACCGTATGTGACTGAAGAGAGAGCGATCCTGATGGGCAGTTTTGGCACACTATGCCACTACGTGCTGTGCAAGCCCAAGACAATAGCAAATCATGAAAAATCAGAACGTTACAGAAAAACTGTCAGAAATGTAGACCATCAGAACTGGGCCCATCAGATGCCCATCAGAACTGGGCATTTACCAACAGCTGGGAGAAATAGCAGCAGTCCATGGCTTTGACCAGAGGTCCAGCATGGTCCCCCTGCAGTAGGGCCGAAGCCCCAAAAAGAGGACTCAGCTGAAGTTGTCTCCTGGTTTTGTGGAGCTAGTTTGACGTCTCCACCCTGTAGTTCTGACTGATGCAGTTTTGAGAGGAAGTCTCTCTATATTTGGACTGCAAGTCCGGTCCTGAAGCTGCTGTAGTCATCTCTGGCAGAATCCAGTTCTCTCCAATTGAGTCCAAGATGGCAACAGGGCTTTCTCAGGCAGGAAGTTGACCACATGGTCTGTAGGTCGGGAGCCTGGGCTTTCCAGCTGTTCTCCTGTCTTGTGGCTGCACAAAGAGAGGCCTTTCTGTATGGCGTCCTTGAAAGTTGGATGTAGCCAGAGTGAGAAGAGAGTGTGCAGCAGGTTGACTGGGGTCACAATTAGGCCTTTATTGTCACATGTTAATTTCATGTAAGGCATAAGGTTCTCACCGTATGTCACTCTCAACAGTGACCCAAGGCTGTATTTTATAAGGTTAAAACCCATTAAAACACCATTTTGTACAATATGGGGCCTTTAAACCTCCTTCAATGCTTTTTAGGTCCATTCCCCCCAAGAGCCAGACTAAAAGTGTAGTGAATACATTACTTTGCCAGCTGAAGTCATTTCAAATGTAAAATTATTAATCTTTTTTCTGCCTATTTGCACTCTTCACATTTGTTTTTAGGCACACTGACATCCATCACTAATCTAGCTACTAGCCTCGCACGGAACATGGACCGCCTGTCTCTGGATGAAGAGCACTACACCAGACAGGAGGAGTGGAGGAGGCAGCTACCAGAGAGCCTCGGAGAGGGACTGAGACAGGGACTGTCTCGACTTGGCATCAGCTTGTTGGGTATGGGGACGATTTAATCCACATTTCTACTTTTAAGTACAGATGTTGTACATACAGCAGTGCAGAGCAGTAATGGCACCACATTTCATCATCCTCGAAATCTGTCCTCCACCTCACATTTTTGCCTACATGTCATAAGATCAGTAACACAATTTTAAGTTGCTTAATTATGAAAAAAATTACTGTAGGTAACAGTAGCACTTGCTCATGTAGACACTTCCCTCATATTTTTGAAACTGATCAACACATACAGTACCAGTGTCTGGCCGGCTGGAGACAAAAAAAAACAATCATTACTTAAAATGGATGGATTGTTGAAAAGAAATCACTTGTTTGAAATGAAATGAGCAATATGTAACCAGTGTGTATGGAAATATGCTCTGCCTGCACACATTTCATCCGTCGTCCACTGGCTCACACTCAAAGAGGTGCTCACTCTGAGCTATGAGACAGAGCAGTGGAGACGGCACAGTAGGACCTCAGTAAACACTGGGAGGGCAGTAAAATTCAAGTCTGTCTCACTTCAGAGCTACGCTCTACAACTGTATGTCTGCACTGAAACCAAACAGCTGCTTACATGTCTGAATTACTGTGGATTATAATTCATGGGATACACAGTCACATCATGCATAAAATCATTGGTCTATTTACTGTTAAAAAATGTCTGAGTTATTCCCATTTATAGGCCCAGATTTCCTATGCGTCACTGAAATGGAAATGCAGCCCTAGTCTGGTTTTAATCCTCAAAAATATTAATAATCTCTGGTCTTTTGTTAGTGGTATTAATGCTGAAATATTATCTCATTCTGGTGAATGGGGAAATTACCTCATTCCATGGTGCTATCCACCTGTCCATCCACATTTGACAAGTACCGTTACTCCTCCTAGGCAATTGTCCTGATGCTCACCGAACTCGCGCACAGTGGTCCACAGATGAGTCTGATCCAGGTTGTGATCAAAGTCAAAGGTCAGGAGAACTGGGCATTTATTTCAATTCATAAAAACTGCTACTCCTCCTTAGCAATTTCCCAGATGCCCACTAAACTCAGGTTGCACTTTAGGTCAAGATCAAAGGTCTTAATCAGTGAGTATGTGCCATTTAAACTAGGAGCTGGCCTGGACTGTATACAGTGCATCCGGAAAGTATTCACAGCACTTCACTTTTTCCACATTTTGTTATATTACAGCCTTATTCCAGAAGGAATTAAATTCATTTGTTTCCTCAAAATTCTACACACAATACCCCATAATGACAACATGAAAAAAGTTTTTTTGAGATTTTTGCAAATTTATTAAAAATAAAAGCTAAGAAATCGCATGTGCATAAGTATTTACAGCCTTTGCGCAATACTTTGTTGATGCACCTTTGGCAGCAATTACAGCCTCAAGTCTTTTGAATATGATGCCACAAGTTTGGCACACCTATCTTTGGGCAGTTTCACCCATTCCTCTTTGCGGCACCTCTCAAGCACCATCAAGTTGGATGGGGAGCGTCGGTACACAGCCATTTTCAGATCTCTCCAGAGATGTTCAATTGGATTCAAGTCTGGGCTCTGGTAGAGCCACTCAAGGACATTCACAGAGTTGTCCTGATGCCACTCATTTGATATCTTGGCTGTGTGCTTAGGGTCGTTGTCCTGCTGAAAGATGAACCCTCGCCCCAGTCTGAGGTCAAGAGTGCTCCGGAGCAGGTTTTCATCCAGGATGTCTCTGTACATTGCTGCCTTCATCTTTCCCTCTATCCTGACTAGTCTCCCAGTTCCTGCCACTGAAAAACATCCCCACAGCATGATGCTGCCACCACCATTGGCGTGGTTACAAGCAGTGCCTGGTTTCCTCCAAACATGATGCCTGGCATTCACGCCAAAGAGTACAACCTTTGTCTCATCAAACCAGAGAACTTTATTTCTCATGGTCTGAGAGTCCTTCAGGTGCCTTTTGACAAACTCCAAGCGTGCTGCCATTTGCCTTTTATTAAAGAGTGGCTTCCATCTGGCCACTCTACCATACAGGCCTGATTGGTGGATTGCTGCAGAGATGGTTGTCCTTCTGGAAGCTTCTCCTCTCTCCACAGAGGAACACTGGAGCTCTGACAGTGACCATCGGGTTCTTGGTCACCTCCCTGACTAAGGCTCTTCTCCCCCGATCGCTGAGTTTAGATGGCCGGCCAGCTCTAGGAAGAGTCCTGGTGGTTCTGAACTTCTTCCATTTACAGATGATGGAGGCCACTGTACTCATTGGGATCTTCAAAGCAGCAGAAATTTTCCTGTACCCTCACCAAGATTTGTGCCCTTCAGAGGTAAAGTGGGCTATCCCACAAAACCATTATTTTGAGAAAATGAGCTCTAAAGTTGAAATATTCTCAAAAAATCAGTGTGCCTATATCATTAAAAAGTTACCCCCTATAATTATTATATCACTTTACCTCTGAAGGGCACATTTGTGCCTTGAGACAATCCTCTCACAGGTCTACAGACAATTCCTTTGACTTCATGCTTGGTCTGTGCTCTGACATGCACTGTCAACTGTGGGAGCTTATATAGACAGGTGTGTGCTTTTCCAAATCATGTCCAATCAACTGAATTTACCACAGGTGGACTCCAGTTAAGCTGTGGAAACATCTCAAGGATGATCAGTGGAAACAGGATGGACCTGAGCTCAATTCTGAGCTGCATGGCAATGGCTGTGAAAACTTATGTACATGTGATTTCTTAGTTTTTTATTTTTAATAAATTTGCAAAAATTTCAGCAAAAAAAAATCACATTGTCATTGTGGGGTATTGTGTGTAGAATTTTGAGGGAAAAAATTAATTTAATCCATTTTGGAATAAGGCTGTAACATGACAAAATGTGGAAAAAGTGAAGCGCTGTGAATACTTTCTGGATGCACTGTACTTGTGCTCATGGACAGAGAAGTGAAGGCTCTTGGTGACCTTGGGGTGTGTTCATCAGGCCAGAATGAGCTACTGTGTAATTGATGGTCTGGTTGTGGTTAATGGTTAAGTGCCTGCAATACAGAAATATTAAACAGCTCAACACTGATAAATTTAAAAACAAAAACTTTTTCCATTTTTTAGGGGCAATTGCAGGAATTGTGGACCAGCCTATGCAGAACTTCCAAAAAAACTTGGAGATGCAGAGCTCCGCTGGGAGCAAAGCCAAAGGGATGATCTCTGGAGTGGGGAAGGGCATCGTGGGGGTTTTCACCAAGCCGATCGGAGGAGCGGCTGAACTTGTGTCCCAGACTGGTTATGGTGAGTTCTGGATGGTTAAAGATGATAAGCAGTGCATAATGGTTTTATTTTCTGTGTAGACCCATTTCTGAAGCAAGAAAACACAACTAACCTGGATCAGATACCAACCTTTAGTTTTACCATTTAGTGACAGAAAAAAATCTGTAGAGTTGTTTATGTTCAGCCATGTTCGCTGTCCTCCTGAAGGGAAATAATTCCTGAGACATTTTAAAACAACTTATTATTATTACATGTGCAAATGAATCAAAAGGTGCAGTGATGCAGATTTAAAAGTCCCATATGGTGGAATTTTTTTTAGACAATTTTAAGTTTTGACATCCCGTGTGTGTGTGTGTGTGTGTGTTTAGAGACCAAAAACATTTCTTTGTTGAATTACAGCTCCTCAAAGAGCTCGCACTGAAACAGTCCTGTCTGCTCTCCAATATTACTAAGCCTCTAATTTGATTGGGTAAAGGTTTTTTTAATGAGGCGTGGTGAGCCAAGCACAAGTAATGGT
Organism: Pholidichthys leucotaenia; assembly: GCA_020510985.1. NCBI lineage: Eukaryota > Metazoa > Chordata > Actinopteri > Cichliformes > Pholidichthyidae > Pholidichthys > Pholidichthys leucotaenia. The sequence goes on from CM035849.1 coordinate 240,902,883, forward strand.
GCGGAGCATACAACAGAGGCAGAGTTTAACAGCCAATAGGACTGAGGTTGGAGGGGTCCGAAGGCAGATCTTTATCATTTATGACTTCACAAAACCCAGGAAGTGCAGTTTGCTTGTTTCTTTAAGAGTTTAACTAAATGAAGGCAGTGTGTAGAGTGAGCATTTAAAGGTTTTATTGGTATACATGTGAACCATGGACATATTTTACAGGGTTAAAACCAGGAATAAACCAGTTATGAAAATTTGTGCTAATCCTGATTTTTAAAATAAGTGACTGTAGAGATGTGTAAAAACGTTGGCAGACAGCTCATATCCAATACTGATTGTTTCTAATGATCCTATATTGCCCGATACATTGGTGCATCCTTATACTGACAAAAATCACCATTTTTCACAATATGAGCCCATTTACATGAAACCAGTTGTTGTTTGGGTATGTAGGAAGACCTTATATTTTTTTAAGAAAGCTCAACAAATAAATCTCATCCATCCATTCCCCCCACCCACCCCTGAACCCCAAAGGAGATAAATGGGCCTCACACGCCCGTGGCCCCTACTGCCCCTCGGTCCTAGCATATGGTCCCCACTGCCTGTTGGTGACATAGCAGCATACAGTGACATAGCCAATGATAGGGGAACCACTGTGCTGTCATTGCCCATGTGCGCATTGAAGTCTCCCAGTAGGACAGTGGAGTGTCCAAAGGAGCACTTTCCAGCACTCTAGTCAGAGGCTCCAAAAAGAGTGGGTCTTCTGAAACATCATTTGTTGCATAGGCAGAAATGATGGTCAGGACCTGTTTCCCTACCTGGTGATGCAGGGAAACAACCCTTTCATTCACCAAGGAGAACCCCAACATAGAGAAGGTCAGATGGGGGGATACGAGAACACCCACCCATGCTTGCCACCTCTCACCCACGACAACACCAGAAAAGGCCAAGGTCCAACCCCTGTTGTGGAGACTGGTTCCAGAGCCCAAGCTATGCATCGACGTGAGCCCGACTATATCTAGCCAGTATCTCTCAACCTCGTGTACTTGTTGATGATTCAAGCACATGCTCCTTCCTGGCTGGAGAGGTGGCATTCCACGTTCCAAAAGCCAGTTTAGTAAGCTGGGGATTGGACCACCAACATCTCTACCTCCTATGGTCACCCAATCCACATAGCATTGGACCCCCATGATCCCTCCTGCAGATAATGAGTCCACTAGAGGGCGGACCCATGTGACTCCTTCGGGCTGAGCCCGGCCGGGTCTCAATGGGCAGAAACCCAGCCACCAGGTACTTGCCGTCAAGCCCCTCCCCCAGACCTGGCTCCAATGTGGGGCACCAGAAACTCTATACCGGGCAGGGTACACTGAGTCCTTGATTGAACATCCATCATGAGTCTGTTGGATCACTCTGAAGCTGGATTCATGGTACTTTTCTGCTCTGGTCTGCTGAGGTGCGTGTCCACTTTGGACAAGGTTGGCACGTACACAGTTGTGTATATGCTTCACTTTTTTCATCTGCCAGGCCAAGCGGTTGATGCATGTGTACAACTGTTGTTTGTAGTTTCACCCCAGTCCTATGGGTAGCACAAATGCACAAACATACCAGTTTGATCACCAGCTATATAAAAGTGACGAAACGCGAGACCCAACGCATAGTTTTGGTAGCAACAACAATGGCATTGTTTCAAAGAAAAGGAGGAATTACTGTTTTTCAGTGCTCTTCTCCGCTCAAGCTGCTGCTGCAAAACGATTCATGTATGTGTATTCTCATCTTCCTCTTTGTCTTCTTCATGTACTTTGACTTTGTATGCTGTGCTGGTAGCGCCACCTTGTGAATGGGAGGTTCAATCTTGCGCATGCACAGTCAACATGGTCAGGCCACGCGTTCAGAAAATTTGGGCTGCACGTTGACGTCCACAGAGGGGCTCTGTGGACATCCATGGACTGGAGACGACAATGTAATTTCCGTCATACAAGCCTCGCAGTTGAGCAGATGTGGACAGTGGAGGTGCAACATGAATCCAGCTTTAGTCTGGCCCTTCACTCAGGACCTGTTTGTCTTGGGAGACCTACCACGTGTGAGTAGCTCCTGGGATCACGAAGGTTCACAAATCCCCGCACCACGATAAGGTGGCAATCCATGAAGGAGACTTTTTTTTTTGTTTGTTTGTTTTTTTTTGTTACTTATTTGTACCCGTAGGTAGACTTAACTAACCCTCCAAACAAAATCATGGAATGAATGGCAAGGACCGCATTTCCATGCCAACAGCACTGACGGAAGGGTAAACTTGACTTGGATTTAGGATCATTTTGATATTTTTTTTTTTTTTTGATTTTGTATACTTTATTGATCCCCAGAGGGGAAATTGAGGGCATCTACCTGGATGGATGAAGCAGCCACAGTACAGCGCTATCCCTTAACCATTCACAAACACATTCACACCTAGGACCACTTTAGAGTCTCCAGTTAACCTAACCTGCATGTTTTTGGCCTGTGGGAGGAAACCGGAGAACTCCTGGAGTAAACCCACGCAGACACGGGGAGAACATGCAAACTCCACACAGATCACTGTTGGTCAGGGGCTGGGATTGAACCCGGGATCCCATGGCCAAGGGTGAGTTGCTGTGCTGCCGCAGTGCTAACCACTGCGCCACCGCACCGCCCAGCATCCATGCATTCTGATAAAATTTTCATTTTGGCAACCGGTGCTTGAGTAATAAATAAAACAATTTGGTGCAGTTCTTGATTTAACCACTAGGTGGCACTGTAATTATTTTGTAATTATATTGAAGTTTAGAGTCGGACTAGTATCTGTCGTAGAAAATTCAGTGAAAATCGGATGTTTGTCCGATTTTTAACTATTCGTGTTTCATGGCACAAAGTCAAACTTTACCGTGTCGCTGTGGCAACACCTTTAAGCTTTTGTGAGACATTATCAACTTTTAATTCCCATTCCTATAGATGATCCTGTGTGGATAAAAAATGAGCTCAACTGGAGTAAGACCCTAGGATCAGTTCATTCAAATGCGAGGGCTGGAAATCATTAAAAGTCGCCAGATTTTGCCAAATGGTACTCAAATTGGTGGACTTCCCATTTGATTTATAACTTGGTTCCCACAGACTTTTCTACCAGCCTTGTGATTTTCATGGAAATCGGACAAACTGTACAGAAGGAATCCACTTTTGAAATGTTCATGGGGGTGCCGTTGAGGCATTTGGCTACACCTGATTGTCATAAAATCTAAAATGTTTGGCCAGGCTTTATGTCCCTGCAAAAAATGGCGAGTTTTTGCTAACATCTAGAACCTCAAAAATGCGATCGTTTAGGCAGAAGAATAAAAAGAACATAGCGATTACAACAAGGGTCTCATAACTGACGTCGTCAGTGCTCAGGCCCTAATTAGAATTAGTGTATTAGGAGATTTCTAAATCCATCAATGACTGGACAATCTCTTCCCTGCTTCAAGCAGCAGCCAAATATTTATCAAGCCGGGACCCAGGAGAGAGCTGCTGAAAGACCCCTGACACACACACACACACACACACACACACACACACACACAGAGTTAAAATGTGTGGCGTTATTGTGTGTTTTACAGCTGGTGTAAGATCAGGGTGGGGAGCAGGTCAGAGGGTGGTGCATGTTGGTGTTAGAAGCACATGAACTACTGACGAGTTGAAAATATGCCCTGCGGCCTGGCTCTGATCTGCCTGCCCCACATTACTGCACAGAAACAAGGCATCACTCACCAGATTAGCCACAGGCCCTCTACCAAGCCACACAGTCATGCTGTATATGCAGGTTTGTGTTGTCGCTCTGTCACACTCCATGCTTTCTTATGAAACACACTGATCCACACTCAAACACCCACTCAGAGCTCTGAACACTGCTGGGTGACATCATTCATGAAGCTCTTTGTCGCTGCTTTAACTACACCAGGGGTGTCCAACCATGTGCCATGGAGAGCCAAGACCCTGCAGGTTTTCTCTTCTACCCAGTCTCTTCAGCAGGTGTTTTCACTTATCAGCAATCAGTGGGAAGAAGTTCACTGAAATCTGCTGTTGAAGACACTGGTTGGAGGTAAAACCTGCAGGGTCTTGGCTCTCCATGGCACATGGTTGGACACCCCTGAACTACACTATGACTTCACCGACCCACTGCTGCTGACACTGAGAGGCCTGAAGGAAGACTGACCACACGCTCACAGGTCATGAACTCCCCTAATATCCAAAGTCAAGTTCCTTTGAGTTATACCAGAGGGGGAGAAACAATTAAGACATCATGTGTGGTAGATTTTAATTAGTGCTGTAATGATCGATTAATTGACTAGTTGACAGAAAATTGAAATTAACAGCTAATTTGATAATTGCTTATGCACCCTTTTCCACCCTTTTCCAAATTACAAAGGGAAAAAAAATCTGCGAAACAAAGCACAAATTTCAGAGAAAAAAATTTGCACATTTACAATAAAAAAAAAATCACAAATTTACAGGGAAAGAAAAGGAAAATTTCTAACAAAAGTCCGTATTTTTTTTTTTAGAAAATCACAGCCTTTTCATGGGAATGAAAATACCATCACAAATTTCTGAAGAAAAAGAAATTCTCAAGACAACAGTCTTGAATTAAAAAAAAAATATATGCACATTTAGAAAAAAAGTTGCAAACAACTTCAGAGAAAAAACAAACATTGTTTTCCAGTCTTTTTTCCCTCATCAGGAAAAACATTCTACAGGAAAACATCCCCAATGTCACAGAAAGAAGGTACAGACTTACAAGAAAAAAAAAATCACTAATTTCATTTAAAAAAAGAAAAAGGTCACAAATTTTTGAGATAAACATTAAATCAATTCACAAACTTATCAGGGCAATTAAAAAAACACATTTTTGAGGAAACTCCCCCACAAATGTTCAGATGATTAGTTGACAAAATTAAAAAATAATGGCAGGTTAATCAGTTTATACAAAAGTCAGTTGCAGCCTTAATACGGTATTAATGCAGGTAAGTAATCCTCTTGCTCAGTGGGACTTTGACTGATGCCTTCTGTCTTCATGTCACCAGGAATCCTCCATGGAGCCGGACTGTGGCAGCTCCCCAAACAGCTGTACCTGCCTGCAGAGGAGAAGGCCACTCTGGCCCCAAACAGCCACCTTAAATATGTCTGGTACGACCCCGCAGGCTTGCATCGTTTCTGCCAGCTGCATGGCCTTTCTTTAAAAGTGGGACGTGTTCCTTCCTTGATTCTTTGCTTTTGTTGGATTCGCACCATGATCTGCTGTTCTTCTCGTTTCCCTTTCCTCTCATCATTTTTGCCACTTTGTTTAAAAAAAAAAACAACTTGGAGTGTTCATTACGTAGAAAGATGTTTGACCTTGATCCCACACATGGTAGCCAGCCTGGCCTCCGTTGTTCTCATCCAGCCATGTTAAAAGGTTTTTATAAGCACCCTGCCAAAGCCGCCAGCTAGAAATTGTTCCTGTTGTTTAACTGTGAGTCTATCCAGAGATGTTTCTCAGTGCCATCGGACAGAGGGGGGAACACCTTTCATTGCATGCAGAGTACTTTGGGAGAGGTTAACTTTACAAAGGTTACATGCTTTGCCAAGCAGCTTCGGTTCAGGCAGCGATAAAACTGTGGAGCGAGGAGCTGCATCTCAAGCCGTCCATCAGATCTTCGTGTTTTACAGATCCCAGCTTGTTCTCACAGGAACATTTCATGCAGTCATGAAGATTTACACATCCAGGAGGTTATCACAAACTGCAGGAAAACAACATTTGTACTTGTAGCTTCTTTTTTTTTTTTGCAAGATTTTTCTCCCATTTACTTTAGTTTCCATAGCTATCAAACATTTACTCATATTAGTCAGTGTCGGCTGTCAGCTGACTTCAGGGGGAAAAAAGGCAAACTTTAAATCCAGTATTTCATCAGAGCATTCCACTTTAGTTGTCATCACCCGAGGGCCTTCGCGGTATGTTGTGCTAATGTTAGAGGAAGATGAAAAATGTTTTTTCTAAAAATACATGAATGTTGAGATAATGCTCCCGCGGGCTTTTCCTCATGCTGCACAGCCGTCAAACTGGTTTCCATCAGGCGTCCATCAGTTATTTTTACTACAACAGGTAGCCCAGGCACTTGAGGGGTCAGACTGTTTGGGCAGAGTAACGCTGAACAGACCCAAACTGTCCCTACTGTGGGGGCTCCAACATCTGCAGCGCAATGCGAGCACCTGCCTTCCAAAGTAAACACACTGTCAGAGAAACACCACCAAACACTTCAGTTCCTACACACTAATTTCCCTATTGAGTGTCTGTGTAATGGGAACCACACAGAGAACACGTAGAAATGTAAATTACAGGATGTATGCATCTGTGTGCGTGTTTGTGTGTTTAGGCCCTTTGTGTGGTTTTGTGTTTACCTGTAAGTGTATCGGCTGCAGGGAAACTGTCTTGTGAATGTGGTCTCCGACATGTTGATTAAGGGCGTGATCATAAAACAGCTTGTTTTTATTATTTAAGGGAACTGTCTGTAAGAAAAATGTGTTACACCAGAACATTAACAATGAGGTGTCAGATTAAATGGTTAAAATGAAAAACTGGCTTCTCTAACAACAATGTTACAACTCAAATGTTCCCATTTGCAAAGTTTTGTTTTTTGTTTGTTTTACTGGGGGCTGGACTACTTCCTAGCACCAGAGCCAATCCCATTTTGACCACCTACAATGTCAAATTGCACTGTCCCTGTCAAATAAACTAATCTACTACTACTACAAATAAGTGAAGGCAAACTTCTATCGGCAGAAGTTGGTAATAACTAGTTACATTTACTCAAGTAACATTTTTACAAAACGGTACTTCTACGAGTAGTTTTATTGTAGGATACGTTTACTCTTACTCAAGTCTGTTTTTGTTTTTAAAGAAAAACCTGTAATTTTACTCAAGTACATTAGTTGAATTTGAACTTGATTTTAAAAGGAGTCCTTGTGAAGTTTTTCTCGTCTCCGTTTCTTCTCATTAGATTTTAAATCATCGTATTTCTATTTAGGCTCAGGAAATTTTTGATGTATCATTTCTGTGTATGATTCGTATTATATTAGAGGACACGTGACTAGCTTTGATTTTAACACATCTAACAGGAAAAACCTCAAACTGTAAATTTGCAACTAAAAAAAGTTGCAGATCTACAAGATAAAAGTTGAGAATTTATGAGTAAAAAGTTGCAAATTTACAGGAAAAAGTTACAAATTTATCACAAAATGTTGCCAGTTTATCACTAACATTTAATTCAAAAAGTCTCAAATTTGAGAAAAATGGCTCAAATTTAAAGGATAAATGTCACATAATGATGGGCTAAGCCTCCCTTATTACCATGAATAAAGTAGTTACTCGATACTCAAGTAACCTTTTTTAGCAGATACTTTGATCCACCTTGACTACGTTTACTTGTTCTTGAGGATTTAAATTCAGTGGGTAACACTCCATTTTCTGGCTGCGCTACCCACCTCTGTCTGTAGGAGAAAAACAGCGTGCTGTAGTCATGGAGGCAAGTTGGAGAACAAGATCAGACATCATTTCTGCCAGAGCTGAACAGAACAGCTTATTGTGTAGGAGTCTGCATTGCTCGCCAGTGTGTGTGATAACTCCTGCCCTCAACTTGACAACCCATCATGTTCCTTTAATTATTTGCAAAGTAAGCCTTCGTCAAGTAATGTTTTTTCTCCTCTGACCACAGGAAGATGCTGCAGTCACTGGGGCGGCCCAAGCTGCACATGGCCTTAGAGGTGACCATCGTGAGCGGGTCGGGTCAGGAGCACGCTGGCTGTCTGCTGCTCACTTCTGAGGTCCTGTTTGTGGTCAGCCTCAGTGAGGACACACAACAGCAGGCCTTTCCCATCACAGAGGTACCTGACAGTAGTTACAGTACATCATTTTAAAAAAATGGCTCTGGCAACAGATCAGTGAAATGAACATTAAGTCTTGTCTTGTGCAGGTGGAGTGTGAGCAGGAGCCAGAGGAGCCGGGTCAGCTCACTCTCACGTTACAGCAGCAGCCAGTAACCAGTGACACTGAGGTGAGATGCTAAAAGAAACTGAGCAGCAGAGGAAATCTTTGTTCCTTAGTGCCGCTCAGCCTCCCTGTGCATTCCTTTGAATGAAAAAAAAAACAGTAAATTATACTGACTGCATGACAACATTGACCCATCTGCTGCACAGTTACCTTCATCAGACCCAAATTTTAAGAGTTTAAATTCCACTTATAAGAATTAGGACCCAATTTGCTATGGGAACTTTTATTTCCACAAATGCACTGGGAACACAGTACATTCTGTTCCAAATCAACCAAGATGTTGCTCATTTACTGGTGTGTTTGGGGTTGCTGTCTTGTTAAAAAAAAAAAAAAAACAACATTATCCTCTTTGGTATAAGGCAACATGACCTCTTCAAGTATTTTGATGTGTTCACTGATCTATGATCCCTGGTGTATGGTAAATAGGCTTGACGCCATAGTATGAGAAACATCCCCATATCATGATGCTTGCACCACCATGCTTCACTGTCTTCACAGTATACTCTGGCTTGAATTCAGTGTTTGGGTGTCATCTGAAGCCCCTCAACCCAAAAAGAGCAATGTTGCTTTCATCAGCCCACAAAAGGCCTTTTCCCTTTAGGCGGGCCAGTATGTTCTTGGGCGAATTGTAACCTCTTCAACTCGTCTTGTTCCCAACAATGGGACTTTGTGGGGGCTTCTTGCCAATAATTTGGCTTCACATAAGTATCTTCTAATTGTAACAGTACTCACACTTAACTTTAGGCCTTCTTTGATCTTCCTGGAACTGATCATTGATTGACACTTGAATGGTAGTTTTCCATTAACTTCCACATCTTTCAGGTTTTGGTTGCCATTTTAATGCATTTGAGATCATTTTAGCTTAGCAACCTATCATGGTATGTACTTCTGTATATGCTTCCCCTGTCTAATCAACTTTTTAGTCAAAGTACTCTGTTCTTCTGAACAATGTCTGAAAGGACCCATTTTACTCAGATTTTCAGAGAAGTGCACTATAACAAGCATACACATTATCTGCCTTCCTTCCTTAAATAAGAGCCGTGATTGAGGCCCATTTATTCCCCACAAAATGAATGACCTCACTAACTGAGCTCCACACTGCTCTTGTTACAACACGCTGCTATTATTTTTTCTGGTGTTGATTCAGTTACACAGAATCAGCAGCATGCATGTCATGACTGTTGGTTTTCTATTACTCTACTACATCTAGTAGTTAATTATTTGCCATGTAGAGATATACACTGCCGTTCAAAAGTTTGGGGTCACCCAGACAATTATTTTGTGTTTTCCATGAAAAGTCACACTTATTTACCACCATGAGTTGTAAAATTAATAGAAAATATAGTCAAGACATTGACAAGGTTAGAAATAATGATTTGTATTTGAAATAATAATTTTTTCCAGATACTCAACCTGCTCAAAGGAAGGTCAGTTTTATAGCTTCTCTAACCAGCTAAACTGTTTTCAGCTGTGCTAACATGATTGCACAAGGGTTTTCTAATCATCCATTAGCCTTCTGACGCAATGAGCAAACACATTGTACCATTAGAACACTGGAGTGATAGTTGCTGGAAATGGGCCTCTATACACCTATGTAGATATTGCACCAAAAACCAGACATTTGCAGCTAGAATAGTCATTTACCACATTAGCAATGTATAGAGTGTATTTCTGATTAGTTTAAAGTTATCTTCATTGAAAAAAACAGTGCTTTTCTTTCAAAAATAAGGAAATTTCTAAGTGACCCCAAACTTTTGAACGGTAGTGTAATTTCTACTAAAAACAGTGATTGATCAGGTTAGTGATGTCAGACTGCTATTCTGAACACAAGTGCACTGCCTGGACAAAACAGTGAACACCTGGATTTAACCAAGTAAATATGAGGCCATTTTCTGATAACTTTTCAATTTCTTTTAAATCTGTCAATTTTAACTGCAAATTTGCAATTTTTTTCATATAAGTACATATTGTTTTTACGTAATCACTGCAGTTGGAAACAAACAATTTGGGGGGTTTCATCAGAATTCGTGAAAAGTTGCACAACAGTTTTTCTTGTCTCAAATATATACTGAACATGTTAAAATGTATCGTGACAACAGCCTTTATTTGCAACAACCACCTTTTACGAATCCTGATGAAACCACCAAAATCACAATGTTTGTTAGCATTTGCCACTCTGTTAGATACATGCTTAATCAATTTACACTACTCACAAGAAGTTAGGGATATTTGGCTTTCAGGTGAAATTTATGGAAAATGTATAAAGTTCACTCTACAGTGATATTATATCATGAAAGTAGGGCATTTAAGTAGAAGCATGCAATGGTGATTTCCTCATCTCAAACAATTTATTGAAACAAAAGCCAACAACAGTAGTGGGTATACCACAACAAAAAATGTCAGTGTCTCAAAAACTTGTCATGTGCCCTTGAGCATCAATTACAGCTTGACAACTACGTCTCGTGCTGTTCACAAGTCCACTTTATTGCCTGCTGAGGCATGGCATTCCACTCTTCTTGAAGGGTGGCCCTCAGGTCATTGTGGGGTGCAGGGTTACAAGCCTCTACACGGTGACTCAGCTGATCTCATAGGTTTTCCCATAGAGCATTGTCGTTCATGAAGATGAAATTAGGCCTGTGTTGTTCATGCAGGGGCACATCATCATCATAGCAGTCTCTCTGGGGCGACAATGACTGTTTCATTTAGGTCTGATCAGACTCCTCCACGCAGCTCTGTCCTTCGCCTTCCGCTGCCAGGAACTCCTGACCTTGTTAACCCGGGCAATGTCCGAGCCAGTATGAGTTGCTTTCTGACTGACCATTTCATGAAACTGCTTGCAAAGTATATGATTACCACTAGGTTTTGCTGGACTAGCGGCACATTCTTGACAGATAGAGGTGCTATCAGTGGCAAGGACAGGCCAAGACAAACTGACTCCAATATCTGTTGCAGTGACTGACTAGATGATAGGTTTGTTTCTCTGCTCTTTGTGTAGTGCATGTCATGATGCACCGACTGGCAAAAGTCTGCTACAGACCTTGCAACAGATGTGCTTATCTGCCAGGATGTCCAGTCTCACCCCGTGTAACTGGGAGTGGTACACCACAGACCTGTGACAGATATTCTTTTTAGTTCTGCCAGGATGCCCAGTTTCACCCTCCACGCCCTCAGAAGGGCAGGGTTGCCGGTTGAGTCGCCAACGGCCCGACCCATGAGACAGGTAGTACCAGTTTTCATGGTTATCCAGTACCAAGCAATGACTGAATTAATGTTATTCAGGTAGTATTGGCTTGTCACTGTACCATTCACAAGGTGTAGGGCAGTTCTGTATTGACTAGACACACCTGCCCAGACTGTAACACCACCACCACCAAAGGCTCGTCTAGTGACAAAAGTGGCTGATGCATAGGACTCTTCTTGACATCTCCAACATCGTTGGCAGCCATCATTTCTGTTCAGTGTGAATGGACTTTCATCAGAGAGCAGCACTGATGCCCACTGGTCCCCTGCCCACCACACCTGTGTCTGGTGGTGTGGTCAGGTACCCTTACAGGTCATCTAGCACACAGACCATGCTGATGTAAATGGCTTCTAATGGTCTGACGTGACACTTGGGTTATTCTCACCTCCCTTAAAGTGCTGATGACACATTTTTGACTTCCTCTAATTTTTCAACACATAATACAATATGACGAAATAGGTTTGTCTGTGCAGTTCTAAGTCAAACAGGCTTTTTTTCATGCAAATATCCGACGTTTTCATGAGTGCCACGTCACCCATTGCGTCAGTGGCTGGAAAAACCCCCGGCCATGTTGTAACGACATCGACGGAACACAGCGCTTGGCTGCCCTTTGTGCACATAGGATGGAAGCGGTTGAAAACATCGACCATGGTTCCAGCACATGTAGTCTGGAATTGGTTTGTGTTGTCCAATCTTCAGACAATTATAGTTCCGAAGAATGGGATGACAATGAAGAATCTGGGGGCATCAAACCGTATAGGTTTGAGCCGTGCCAAGTGGGCATCGTGCCTTGCGAGTCAGACTCAGTGACAGTCAGCTGTTTTGTGTGCATCATCTGCCGTGTTGTCAGCCAGCCAATATTGCCAACACTATCATGACATGTTAGCCACACAGCCGTGGTTCTGTTGCGCCCCTTGTGGCGATGTCGGCTCTGGGGCGCAACCGTGGTTAACACGTCTCCTCTCCATGTTCGCTGGGCAATGTTGGCCCCAAACACCTACTCTTTGTGTTTCTGTGTATTTTTGTAAGTTTTCACTTTTTGGGATCAGTCTTTATGTTCAATACATGTGCTGTGTTTAATCCTGTGTGTAAATCCTCGTGTAACTCCTTGTTATTTACACGGAAATCCTCCCTCTCTGTGCGCTCTTACGCAGGGCATGGAGATCTGTCTCCATGAAATAATGAGGATTTACACGCAGGGTTCACCACAGCACATTTAATATAGAACGACAGACAATTCCCAAAAAGGTGAAGATGTACAAAAAACACAAACACATTTACTGATGGCATTCGGGGGCCGGCATCGCCCAGAGAACGAATGAGAGGAGACGTGTTAGCCACAGGTGCGCCCCAGAGTTGACATCGCTTCAAGGACGTACGAGAACCACGGCGAACATGGAGTGACTAACGTCGTGAGAGTGCTGAAAATACTGGCAGACTAACAGCAAAGATGACAATACTATGGACCAGCAGTGCATGTACTTCACAGCCGTTTGGCAGTAACGCACTGCTGGTGATGGTGTGATGAGAAGCACCTGGGCGAGGACCGAGAAACATGATCAGCGGAAGGGGAATCAGCTGGTAATGATAGAGGGAATGTGGCCGGACCAGTGAGATGTCAGCGTGGGATCACAGAAAGTAGGTCAAAGCTGCGCGTAAATCTGTTAATCCTTCCCCTCCGCGTGTGCTCCTCCTGCCTGAAAGTGCACGAGAAGCGCATGAGGAGGCTTATGACAGTTGGAGCTGAAGCGTGTGATGTGGTCTTTCATGGTCTGCTGTTTATCTAAGCCTGCAACACAATGCAAATGCATAGCCATAAAATTAAAACAAGAAACCAGAGAAACTGTGAGCTACAAAGCTGCTGTCATTCTAGTTAACAACACCGGAGTCCGTTCTATCGATTATGTCATTGGGGTGCCACCCTTAATTCGGTGGGCGGCACCACAGTCCAGTCAGCAGCTGCAGTTTTTTGATGATAACTAGTTTATGCAGGCGCTGTTGTAAATATTATATTGATCATAGACAATGACTTTTGGGTTTACACAACATGCTAAAAAAATGTCAAAAACGTGTCATCAGCACTTTAAAATGTGCCTGGAGTCGAGTGGCATTCATCATCCGGTTCTGCAGGGCACTGTTCACAATGAAGCAGTCATCAGTGTGGGATGTGGCCAAAGGACGTCCACTTCTATGCCTTTCTGTGACTCTTCCAGTCTCTCTGTATCTCTGTTGCAACCTGCTGATGACACTCTGTGACACTCTAAGCTCAGTGGCCCCTCCCCTCTGAGAACATCCTGTTTGAAGCCTCGCAATGGCGAGGTACTGTTGATCAATTGTTAGGTGATGTCTTGGTCTTATGATGTCAAAATGTGAACAGCATGATGAAGAAGACTGTTTAAATACCAATTCTAATTGAACCAGAAAAGTTATTGGTCGATTCATGGATCAAACACCTGTGGTGAATTTTGCCATTAAGCACCTTGTTAGAGAACAGCAAGTTACTGAAACACTGAACAGTTGGACACATGCATTCAAAAGGTTAGAGAAGGTCAAATTAAGTTCACCTGTAAAGGTTATAGTGCATTTTAAGTGCATCCAGAAATTTCACCTGAAAATCCCTGACTTTTTGTGAGCATGTTGAAGATGCATCCTGCGGTTCTGAAAAGGATGGTACTCTTTCAGAAGGGTCACAGCATTGACCTGGATTAAGCAAAGAAAACAAGGAGGCCGCTGAAACTAGTAAACTTAACTTGTAAGGATAGTGGTGAACCATCATGAATGATATCTGGGTGAAAAATTAACGCAACTTCTGGTGCAAATACATTTTTATCCCAAACTGTATTTTCCCAGTTTGGGATCAATAAAGTACATCTATCTATCTACAGTATGTCACAAAAATGAGTACACCCCTCACGTTTTTGAAAATATTTTATTATACCTTTTCATGGGACAACACTGAAGATATGACACTTTGATACAATGTAAAGTAGTCAGTGTACAGTTTGTATAACAGTGTAAATTTGCTGTACCCTCAAAATAACTCAACACACAGCCATTAATGTCTAAACCGCTGGCAATAAAAGTTAGTACACCCCTAAATGAAAATGACCAAATTGTGCGCAAAGTGTCAATATTTTGTGTGGCCACCATTATTTTCCAGCACTGCCTTAACTTTCTTGGGCATGGAGTTCACTAGAGCTTCACAGGTTGCCACTGGAATCCTCTTCCACTCCTCCATGACGACATCACGGGGCTGGTGGATGTTAGAGACCTTGCACTCCTCCACCTTCCGTTTGAGGATGTCCCACAGATGCTCAATAGGGTTTAGGTCTGGAGACATGCTTGGACAGTCCATCACCTTTACCTTCAGTTTCTTTAGCAAGGCAGTGGTCGTCTTGGAGGTGTGTTTGGGGTCGTTATGTTGGAATACTGCCCTGTGGCTCAGTTTCCAAAGGGAGGGGATCATGTTCTACTTCAGTATGTCACAGTACATGTTGGCATTCATGGTTCCCTCAATGAACTGTAGCTCCCCAGTGCTGGCAGCACTCATGCAGCCCCAAACTATGACGCTCCCACCACCATGCTTGACTGTAGGCAAGACACACTTGTCTTTGTACTCCTCACCTGGTTGCTACCACACATGCTTGACACCATGTGAATCAAATAAGTTTATCTTGGTCTCATCAGACCACAGGACATGGTTCCAGTAATCCATGTCCTTAGTCTGCTTGTCTTGAGCAAACTGTTTGCAGGCTTTCTTGTGTATCATCTTTAAAAGGGGCTTCCTTCTGGGACAACAGCCATGCAGACCAATTTGATGCAGTGTGTGGCGTATGGTCTGAGCACTGACAGGCTGACCCCCCACTCCTTCAGCCTCTGCAGCAATGCTAGCAGCACTCATATGTTTATTTTCAAAAGACAACCTCCGGATATGATGCTGAGCATGTGCACTCAGCTTCTTTGGTCAACCATGGTGAGGCCTGTTCTGAGTGGAACCTGTCCTGTTAAACCGCTGTATGGTCTTGGCCACCGTGCTGCAGCTCAGTTTCAGGGTGCTGGCAATCTTCTTATAGCCTAGGCCACCTTTATGTAGAGCAACAGTTCTTTTTTTTCAGATCCTCAAAGGCCTTTGCCATGAGATGCCATGTTGAACTTCCAGTGACCAGTATGAGAGAGTGTCAGAGTGATAACACCAAATTTAACACACCTGCTCCCCATTCACGCCTGAGACCTTGTAACACTAACGAGTCACATGACATCGGGGAGGGGAGATGGCTAATTGGGCACAATTTGGACATTTTCACTTAGGGGTGTACTCACTTTTGTTGCCAGTGGTTTAGACATTAATGGCTGTGTGTTGATTTATTTTGAGAGGACAGCAAATTTACACTGTTATACAAGCTGTACACTGACTACTTTACATTGTATCAAAGTGTCATACCTTCAGTGTTGTCCCATGAAAAGATATAATAAGATATTTACAAAAATGTGAGGGGTGTACTCACTATTGTGAGATACTGTATCTATCCCCCCGCTGGTCTTTGCCCAAAGAGCTCTTCGACCCCTTTGGGCAAAGACCGAAGGGGGATTATGTTATGGGTCCATCTGTCCCACTATTGTGAAATCAACTCCTCCTATAGTTTTAATCTGATCGTTTTGAAACTTTGTACCATGGTTTGATATACACTGAGAATACACACATTGCAATTTGGTTCTGATCGGATGATTTTTGCAGGCATTGTAGCCCCTGACCTATGACCTTCTTTTCACCTCACTTCATAGACAGTAACTGTCTTGTGAAATCAGCTCCTCCTACAGTTTTGGTCCGATCGAAAGAAATGATGTAAGCTTTTCAAATCG
Organism: Pholidichthys leucotaenia; assembly: GCA_020510985.1. Classification (NCBI taxonomy): domain Eukaryota; kingdom Metazoa; phylum Chordata; class Actinopteri; order Cichliformes; family Pholidichthyidae; genus Pholidichthys; species Pholidichthys leucotaenia. Next base: position 240,919,037 of record CM035849.1, read on the forward strand.
ATACAGGAGTTGTATCTAATACATATCTTGGACGACTTACACCCTCACCTAACTATGGGTCTGGGGTCAAGGAGTTAAAGTTCAAAGTTAACATTGCAGTTGCAGTATGATAAATGGTAAATGCTGCATTTTTTTTTTTCCACAATATCTTTATTGAACCTTTTTTTTTTTTTTTTTAACAAACATGATACAAACAATCAAACACTAACACTAAAGTACTACAAAAAAAAAAAAAATGCACTAAAAACACCAACAACCACCAACAAAATCAAGTCTTCAACAATGCTCCTCTGTTTAGTCTAGACAATCCAATACATAAGTATACATATTATGTTCACCAGTTTGGAATTTACAAGGTCCACACACATCATTCACCTTCTTCTTCAAGAGTTATGTTTAAATTTTTTACATAATCAATAAAAGGTCTCCATATATTCTCAAACACAATTTCCTTTGATTTTAGTATATATGTTATTCTTTCTAATGGAAGGTTTGTTAACATCTGTCTTAACCACTGAGTCACATCTGGTCTATGAGTCTTTTTCCATAATAGTGCAATACATTTTTTGGCATTAAGCAAACTGAGGTCTATGAATGTTCTTTCACTTTTATTAAAATTATGCTTTTCTGGGTACAGACCCAACAAAAACAGTTTAGGATTCAATATGATTTGTTTTGAGATTATTTTTTCAATTGTTACCCTCACCTCTTCCCAAAACATTCTTATTAATCTACATTCCCATAAACAATGAAATAGGGTTCCTTTACTTTCCATGCATTTTGTGCATGTATCTGGTATATTTTTGTTATATCTATTTAACTCCTCCGGTGTAACATACATCCGCATTAACCATTTGAAATGTATCAATTTAAGGCGTGCATTTATTGATTTGGTTTGAGCTTCTGTACAAGCCAATTCCCATTGTTCCTCTGAAATTTCAATTTGCAGATCTTCTTTCCAGTAGTTTAATCTTTTCAGTGAATTTTCACTTGAAGATAGTGTCAGTGAGTTATAAAACTATGAAATAATACCCTTTCTTTTACTATCTTTCATCATCATTTTTTCCAAGGATGAATAAATAGGTCGAGTGAGAGCTTTATTTTGATTTGATCGAATAAAGTTTCTAAGTTGAAGATATTTAAAAAAATGTGTTCTATTGAGATTAAATTTGATCCTCAGCTCTTCAAAAGACATTATGTTGTCTGCACATGGCAAATATAAATCCTGAATCTTTTGTATCCCTTTTAAATTCCATACTTTAAATACAGCGTCCGCTCTCCCTGGTTTAAAATATTGATTACCCCATATTGGACTAAATTGTGACAATAACTGTGGTTCTTTTAAATAGTTTTTAGCTTCACACCATATTTTGATCATATGCTTTACAAATGGATTTTTAACTTGTTTCTGTAATTTTTTTGCCGAATCTGAGTATATGAATATGGGAAGAGGTAAAGGTAAATTGTATGATTCCATTTCAGTCCAGTGAGGGAGATCATTTGATGAAAAATAATATGTCATAGACCTCAGTTGTGCCGACCAATAATACAACATAAAATTTGGACATTTCAGACCTCCACGATCAAATGGTAAATATAATAAAGACAAACGTAATCTAGCCCTCCTGTTGTTCCATATAAATTCCACTAACTTTTTTTTTATTCTTGAGAATAGATCTAAAGGTGGTGATAAGGGAATGTATTGAAATAAATAAAGTATTTTAGGTAAAATATTACTTTTAAGTATATTGATTCTCCCGATCATCGACATTGGTAGTGACATCCATCTCTGAGTTAACTCATTGATATCTGACATTAAGGCTTCATAGTTGACACTGGCGACTGATTCTAGCTTAGGCATAATTTGGATTCCTAGATATTTAAACTGATTTACAACATTGAATTGATTTACCTCAGGGGCTGGGTAATTTCTCTGGGTCTCATTTAGCATTAATATTGAAGATTTAGTTTTATTTATTTTATATCCTGATATTTCCCCAAAATTCTTTATTAAATTCAACAAGGTTGGAATTGATTTTTTTAGATTCGACATAAACAAAATTATGTCATCGGCGTACAGGGAGATTTTATGTTCTGTTGGTCCAACTTTAATTCCATATATTTGTGAATGTAAACGTATCGCTATCGCTAAAGGTTCAATTGCCATAGTAAACAGTAAAGGTGAAAGTGGACAGCCTTGTCGACATCCTCTATTGATTTTTATTGGTTTTGAAATATTGTTATTTGTTAGGATTTCTGCTGTAGCATTATTGTATATTATTTGAACCCATTTTATGAAATTATTTCCAAGTCCAAACCTTTGTAGGACTTCAAAAAGAAAGGGCCATTCAACTCTATCAAAGGCTTTTTCGGCGTCCAATGATAGGAGAGCTGTATCCGGTGCTTCTTTATTAAAATAAATAATATTAAATAGTCTTCTTACATTATGGAAGCCTTGTCTACCCTTTATAAAGCCATTCTGATCTCGATTAATAATATTTGGTAAAATTTCTTGTATTCGTCTTGCTAAAATTTTACAGATTATCTTAAGGTCGGCGTTTAATAGGCTTATTGGTCTCATATTTTCACATTTATTAGAGGGCTTACCTGGTTTTGGCAGCAGTATAATTAAGGCATTATTTATGTATGATGGTAAATTATTATTTTGAAATGCTTCTAAAACCATTTCCAAAAAAGGTTTTATTAATTTATTCTTAAATTTTTTATAAAGGTCAACTGGAAGACCATCTGGTCCTGCACTTTTTCCTGATTTCATATTATCAATGGCTAGCCCAACTTCTTCTTGACTAATTTTAGACTCCAATATCTCCCTGTTTTCATTTGGAATACATGGTATAGATAGTTCGTTCAAAAACCCATTTAGTTTTGTTAAATCAGGTTCATTTTTGGTATCATATAATTTTTCATAGTAATCTCTAAAGGCTCTATTAATTTCTAAAGGATCTATAACTACCTGTCCATTACTTATAATACTGGTAATTGGTGTTTTAATTTCCAATTGTTTAATCTGCCATGCTAATAATTTTCCTGATTTTTCACCTTGTTCATAAAAAGATTGTTTCAATCTTAGAAGACTCGAGGCAGCTCTATTCGCTGATTTTTTGTCGTATTCAGCTCTCAAAATCAGTAATTCATTCTCCAACCTTGGGTCACTTCCTGCATACACTTTTTCCTGAAGATTTTTTATTTTATGTTCCAATTTAGCTCTCTCCTCTCGAGTCTTCTTAGATTTTGATCCTGTATAACTAATAATATGTCCCCTAATAAAAGCTTTGAAAGCCTCCCACTTTACACATGCTGATGTTTGTGTAGTATTGATGTCAAAGAACTCGTCTATCTGTTTTTCTATATACTTGACAAATTCCTCATCCTGAAGCCATTTATGCTGAAATTGCCATCTACCTGATTCCTTTGTCAATTTTTTATCTACATATATTAGACAACAGGGTGCATGATCAGAGATCACGATGTTATCATAAAAGCAGTTTTGAATCTTGGACCTTAATTCTGTGGAAATCAAAAAATAATCAATACGTGAGAATGTCTTGTGGGTACTGGAATAACAAGAATAGGCTTTAACTTGTGGTTTCATTTCTCTCCATATATCTAACAATCTCAATTCTTTCATAAAATGATTAATAGTCATCCTACATCCAGTGTGCGTACAATCCAGTCCTGTTGATCTATCCACACCTGGATTCAATGTACAATTAAAATCCCCTGCTATTATATGTTGCCCTGTAAGTCATGATAAGATGAGAAATAAATTAGCAAAGAACTTCTGATCATCTATATTGGGACCATATAAGTTCACAAGATTTATATTTTCTAATAGCAAAGAACCTTCAATGATTACATATCTTCCAAATTTGTCTCCAATTACATTTTTCACTTGAAAAGGAACTGATTTATGTATGAGAGTCATAACTCCCCTGGCTCGGGATGAAAATGAAGAGGTGAATACACTTCCCTGCCATCTACTCCTAATTCTTTTAACATCCTCCTCTATCAGATGAGTTTCTTGTAAAAACACAATTCTTGAACCCATGTCCTTTATTTTATTCATAACTTGTTTAAGTTTTTTTAAATTTTGTAGACCTCTGCAATTCCATGAAGTTAAATTAAGATTAACACTTTGGTCCATGATCAATAGAGAGTTTGGGATTACCTTGCAGTGTAAACATGCTCATACAGAGAAGCAAAAACATGAGTGGTTGAACATTCATCCTACAAACTACACACAAACAAATTTCCCCTTCCCACACTTGTGGCAAACCCCCCAAAATCAAAAGAAAAATTCTGTCTCCCGATATAGCCATCGACCGTTCCACACCCACGGGGAACAGCCTAAGCCACTCCTTCTTCATCCTCCCAATCACCCTAACTCTACTGCTTTTAATGACGTAACATTAACTCTCCTCTGTAGTTTTCCAACTTAACTCCAAAATTTTTAACAACTTTGTACATCATAGTTTTTTTTTGTTTGTTTTGTTTTTTTAATATATAATACAATCTATATTTTGTAAACTTACTATTTACTTCAAGTCAGTCAGATGCCTGTGCAAATGCTTAATTATTCTACCTTATATTTTGTTCATGCTTAGCTCCCACCAGTCTCTTCTTCTTCTTTGATCTTCTTGATGAACTCCTGCGCCTCCTCTGGGGTCTTGAAGATGTGGGTTCTGCCCTCATACGTGGTCAGCAGTCTCGCAGGATAGATTACACCATGACGAATCCCAAGGTTGCGCAGCTCCTTACGTATGGGATCAAACTGCTTCCTCAATTGCTGGATTCCTGTGGCCAAATCTGGGTAGAACCGCACCTGCTGGTCCTGGTGTTTAATCTCTCCTTTTTTAGCTCGTGCAGCGTTGAAGATCTTCATCCTGTCTCTGTTGCTAAGAAACTTCATAATTAAGGTCCTCGGCGGTCCCTTATCTCTCCGTGGGCCAATACGATGTGCTTTTTCCAGAACCACTGCTGATTGCAACTCCTCGCTGCCCAGCACCTCCGGAATCCACTTTTCCAGAAAGGAACATACGTCCCGACCTTCTGATTCCTCTGGAAGACCCACCAGCCTCAAATTATTCTGTCTCGACCGAGATTCCAAATCCAGAATATTATCTTCCAGAGATTTATTTTTTTTTTCCAAAGTGCGCACCTTTAATTGAAGACGGGTGACGTCATCTTCAGCACTAGCGAGACGGAGCTCCATCTGCGCCGTTCGTTCTACACAGTCACCCAATTCCTTTCTTATTCCTTCCAGCGCTGTCATAATCCCATCAAATCTAGAGGAAAAGTCCGCTCTCATTGAACTCATGGCAGCCATCAGCGCATCTGCGCCATTCCCCGCAGAAATCGCGCCGCCGCCAGCCTCCTCCGCCATATATGGAGCCTTGTTTGCTGCGTCACAGACCTGAAAGTCCGTTAATTTGGACTGTTTCGGCGGCTCGCTTTTTCCTTTTCCTGGTTTTCCAGCCTTAGGCTTCGCCGACATATCCTCGCCCAAATGCTGGGATACGTTCTGTCCCAAATGAGAGAGTTATTTGCCGATTTTTTTTCTCCAGGAGCAGAGCAGAGCGAGACACGTCCGTCCTACGTGGCAGCCATAACCGGAAGTCCGGTAAATGCTGCATTTTACTATATTAATTCAAGAAATCTGTGTGTCTCTTTTGAGCGCATCTCCCGAACCATTCGTCGCTCCGGCCTCAGATTTCACACGTGCTTTGCTGAGGTCATGAGGGTGTGCATGGCCGAATTTCGACCTCCCCAGATGCGCAGACGTTTAGCAGGGGACATCTTTAATCAGTGCCCATAAGGGATCCATAGGGGAGCTGTGGGCGTTCATAGCTATGACATCACAGGCGCACAGTGTGTTCCTATGTTGGCACATGCCCATAAGGAGTTCTGAACAACTCCTTTGAACAACAACTCTCATGTCATACAGACATCATAGGCACACTGAGGTCAGAACACTTTCTACAGGCATGCAGAAATACAAAGAAAACAGAGGCGGGGAATATTGCACTTGCCTCCGAGTGCTCTTGTTTGACATTTCATAAGCTTATTGAAACAATACCACACGCAGACATTTGCTGAAGACATTTTAAAAATTTTATTGGTGAATATAAGATTTTAAACAGTGGTAGACTCTCTAATTATCTGTATCCTTCCCTCAGGGTGACGGTGTTCGGGAGCGTCTGTCAGAGCAGCAGTATCAGCGTCTCGTTGATTACGTGACAAGGGCCTCCCAGTTTCTTTCTCCATCTGCCACATCGCTCCAGCTGCAGCCTGCGGTGATACTCGCCGAGCCGCCGCCCTCTGTCACCAAGTGTTACCGCTACCTGGTGGACCCTGCCTTTGCCAAAGTGTTTGTCAGCAAGTTCACCATGGTGAAGAATAAGGCCTTAGGTGTTGGATTCCACTGATCCACTTACCTGTAGCTTTTAAAGCCTGGACCAAAACCTTTTACCTATTCAAAATAAGCCTTAATGTCTGTACTTCACTTATGCAAAACAAATTTGTGACTTTTGTATGCATTTCACCTGGTCATCCATCTGTGAGTAATCCAAGTGATGTAGAAAATTCTTCTAAAACTGCCTTTGAAATAAATTCATCACATGGCCATAAAGAACATCAGATTTATTAGCAGAAACACATTTCAAATATAATACACTGTAGTGAATACTAGAACAGGACTTATGTCAATGTGAAACTTACAGCCATCTTCAGTCTGGAAGGGTTCACTCTGCACAACCAGCTCTTAATGTTTACATTTTACATCATGAGAGTTAATGTCTCGTGCCATTTCTAAGTGCAATATTATATCGATGTTGATGGACCCGAGAGCTAGCAGCTGGCATCCCAAATGTTTTTATACATGTTGTAACATAGCTGCGAGAAGAGAACACTTCTTTGTAATAAACACTTGCTGATGCCAACATGTTAATGTTGCATTGTGTTCTTTCTTGTACACATCTGTAATATGTTCAATGGAAAGCTTCTATTAAAGGAAATGAAATTACTCTGTTCTTATTAAAGCCAGTACTTGAGGCTGTCGGCATGCCTGGTTAAGTGATGCCCACCTTATTAAAATCAGGGGAGGGATTTTTCCTCAGACTTGTACTCCGCTCTCCGTTTTCACTCTTGCTGCTCCGATAACGCCGTCGGTCACCTTCACCTGTTTGTGTCAGAGTTGAGCTGCATGAAGGCGGCTGTCACACAGGTTTCATTTCATGGTGCAGGTTCTGATACCCCCTGAAGTGAAAACAACACACTGTTGTGTTTGTGGGGATCCAATGACTTTTGTATGTATTCACTGGTTTGGTGTTGTCTACAGTTCCCATTCATTGTCTATGTGAAATGCTTTGAATACATTCTGGTAGCAATTGCAGCGTGAGTTTGGCTGGGTGTGGTCCATACCTTCATTTCCATAAAGCTGAATTGAACCAGCTTTATGGAAATGAGCTCCATCAAGGCATCAACTGCAGCTAAACTTTTAAACAAGTGATTATTTTTAAAATATTGCAAAAACTTTAGTGTTGAGGCACCATGTTTTACACATTCCCCTCTACAAGTATTGAAACAGTGGCAAGTTTTGTCATTTTAGCTGGTTACCAAAACATATTCAAGATACAACTATACAATCAATATTGGCTTAAAATGCAGATTCTCTACTTTAATTTGAGGGTATTTATGTCCAAATTGTAGGAACGGTTTCAGAATTGTAGCCATTTTAGCAAGTGTTCCAAGTCTCCTCATTTCAGAACTCAAAAGTAATTGGACAAATTAACATCACAAATAAAGTCTTCATTTTTAATATTTTCCCAAAGACCATTTTAGTAAGTCGGGGATCAGACTGCCAATGTGTCCACTTTTGACCGCTACCTGATCCACATAGCATCAGACCCCTATGGTCCGCTCCTGTAAGTGGTGAGCCCATTGGAGGGTGGATCCATGTAACTCCTTCAGGCTGAGCCCAGCCAGGTCTCATGGGCAGAAACCCGACCACCAGATGCTTGCCCTTGAGCCCCTCCCCCAGGCTTGGCTCCAGGGCGGGGCCCCGGTAACCTCATACTGGGCAGGACACACTGAATCCTTGATTATTTATTCATCAGAGTCTGCTGAATCATTCTTAGTCTGGCCCTTCACCTGGACCAGTTTGTCTTGGGAGAACCTACCAGAGGCAAACTGCCCCAGACAGCACAGCTCCTGGGATCACTAGAGCATGCAAACCCCCCACCACAATAAGGTGTCATGTTCGGTGACCACAGGATTTCATCTCTGCTGTATGCATATGATGTTGTCCTGTTGGCTTCATCGAGCAATGACCTACAGGTCTTACTGGGATGGTTTGCTACTGAGTGTGAAGTGGCTGGGATGAGAATCAGCACCGCTAAATCCAAGTCCATGGTCCTCAGCCGGAAAAGGGTGGATTGTCCTCTCCGGGTTGGAGACAAGCTCCTGCCCCAAGTGGAGGAGTTTGAGGATCTCAGGGTCTTATTCACGAGTGAGGGGGGAATTGAGCAGGAGATCGACAGACAGATTGGACGCTGTACCGGTCTGTTGTGGTGAAGAGGGAGCTGAGCTCTAAAGCAAAGCTGTCGATTTACCGGTCAATCTGCTCACCTATGGTCATGAGCTTTGTGTAATGACAAAGAATGAGACTGAGGATACAAGCGGCTGAAATAAGCTTTCTCCATAGGATTGCTGGACTCACCCTTAGAGATAGGGTGAGGAGCTCAGTCATCCGGGAGAAGCTCAGTGTAGAGCTGCTGCTTCTCCACATTGAAAGGAGCCAGTTGGGGTGGTTTGGGCATCTGATCAGGATGCCTCCCACTTGGAGACCCTGGGACAAACCCAGGAGGACATGCTGGAGAGTCTATGTCTCCCAGCTGGCCTGGGAACGCCTTGGTGTCTGGACCTCCGGAAACGTGGTAGAAAATGGATGGATGGATTTTTAATATTTTGTTGGGAATCCTTTGCAGACAGTGACTGCCTGAAGTCTGGAACCCATGGATGTCAAACACTGGTTTTCCTCCTTTGTGATGCTTTCCAGGCCTTTACTGCAGCTGTCTTAAGTTGTTGCTTGTTTGTGGGTCTTTCTGCCTTAGGTTTTGTCTCACAGAAGTCAAATGCATGCTTGACTGGATTGAGATCTGGTGATTGACTCAGCCATTGCAGAATATTACACTTCAAGCAACTCCTGGGTTGCTTTTGCTTTATGTTTTGGGTCATCGTCCATTTGTACTGTGAAGCACCATCCAATCAGCTTTGCTGCATTTGACTGAATCTGAGCAGACAGTCTATCCCTATACAGGGATGAGCCGATCCAGTCAGCCGTATCGGTATTGGGTTCGATCCAGGCAAAATGGCCAGATCGGTATCGTTAAGGAATAAAAGTAATTTACCGATCCGATACCTAGTAGTGACATCTGTTCATGTAAGTGTGTCTAACTACATTATGGCATTACTGTGAACTGTTTCCATGTCACTGAAATCACATTTAATATTACAAAGATTGAACCTTAAAGCCCCAAACTGAATGTGCCACCCACACACCCGCACAATAACTATCTCAGCTGTTGGCACAGAAAGACTGGCACACCAACAGTAATACATTTGCTGCTGTATGTTTCTGCACTTTAACTGCAACCATTTGCACAAACATCATATCTGTTGCTGTCTGTCATTGCAATACTGATCATGTGCAGTCCTATCTGTCACTGTCTGCACCTACACTACCACATTGAACTTGCAACTACTGTACAGGTATTACAGCTCTACTTTTTTGTATATAGGATTGCTGGGTTTCATCATCGTTAATCGTTTATTTACATTATGGGAGGTCTGGGTCTATCTTTTGTCACCATTTGCACTACGGGTTGCACTACTGTACATAGACTGTTGTTATTTTTACAACCTTATTCCTTTTTCTTTTTTATATTGTGCACACCACTGAAGAGAGAAACCATTTTAGTTCTCCTGTATGTCCTGTCAGGTCAGGCATTGGTTTGCTTGATACCGGATAACCATGAAAACCGGTTCTACCTGTCTCATGGGTTGGGCTGTCGGCAACCCCGCCCTTCCGAGGATGTGGAGGGTAAAACTGGGCATCCTGGCAGAACTAAAAAGAATATCTGTCACAGGTCTGTGGTGGACCACTCCCAGTTATGCAAGGTGAAACTGGACATCCTGGCAGATAAGCACATCTGTTGCAAGGTCTGTGGTGGACTTTTGCCAGTCGGTGCATCGTCACCTGCACTACACAAAGAGCAGAGATAAACAAACCTATCATCTGGTCAGTCACTGCAACAGGTACTGGAGTCAGTTTGTCTTGGCCTGTCCTTGCCACTGATAACACCTCTATCTGCCAAGAATGTGCTGCTAGTCCAGCAAAAGCTAGCGGTACTCAAATACTTTGCAAGCAGTTTCATGAAATGGTCAGTCAGAAAGCAACTCATACCAGCTCGGACATCACTTGGGTTAACAAGGTCAGGAGTTCCTGGCAGCAGAAGGCGAAGGACAGAGCTGCATGGAGGAATCTGATCAGACCTAAATGAAAGCCATTGTCGCCCCAACAGACTGCTATGATGATGATGATGATGACATTAATAATAAAATCAAGGCATGATTCTCATCCTATTCTCAGCCGTGCTGTGCACGGCTTCTGTAACCATAGGCAATGAGTGTCACCTCACTGGAGCCTGTCTGTGGGACTCACCTCAGTATGTTGCTGTGTGGTGCCAGCATTTACAATTTTACACCACCAACTTGATAAAACACTTGCAAAAGTATCACAACAACAAAAAAGTATGCTGAATTCTGTCAAGATTCAAGCAGAAGCAAGTGTGTCGTGCAGCAGCCGCCGCTGTTTTACTACTGGAATACGCTAAAAGTGAAAACCAGAGTAGCAGGAATGAAGACATAACATGGGCTCACCTTTAGATGGACAGTTGCAGCTGATGAGAGGTAAGTGACAAACATAAATAGCAAATTATAACCGGTGAATTGGAAGCAGGACTAACAAGGCTATGAAATGAAACAGGGATGATTTCAAAATAAGAGCAAACCTAAAAACTATGGACAGAGAATAAACTACTAAATAAACTGAGCACCAGGAGAATACTTATGATGATGATAATGGACGACAAAAATACAACTTAAAGGGTTAGTTCCTTATTTCATATCTACAGCATTTTTTACCTCATGCACAGTGGCACTTTGAATTTTCTCTGAATGTTTATTGAAATACTCAGCTTTAAAGCTTTGCAATGAACTTGCACTTAAAACTCCAGAATGCATGTTTACATCGTGCTGATCAGAGAAAGGCTGCCAATGTTGCAAAGTTTAAAATTTAAAAAAAGCAGCGTTGCTGAACTGAGTCAAATGTGTAATATATTCTTTGACTTTTAAATTTATGTTTTTATATGTATGCAAAATGCAACCAGTACCAAAGTATGTTCTGTACTGTTATTTTAAATAAGAGAGACAGTATCGGGTTTGGATCGGTATCAGCTGATACTCAAAGTCACATTATCAGTTTTGAAAAAGTGGTATCGGCTCATCCCTATCCCTATACACTTCAGAATTCATCCAAGTGCTGTCTTCTGCCAAATCAATAAACGCTAGTGACCCAGTGCCATTGGAAGCCATGCATTTCAATGCATCACACTGCCTCCATGTTTTACAGACGATGTGGTGTGCTTTGGATCATGAGCCATTCCAAGACTTCCCCAAATTTTCTTCTTTCCATCGTTCTGGTACAGGTTGATCTTGGCTTCATCTGTCCAAAGAATGCTGTTCCAGAACTGGGCTGGCTTCTTTAGATTTTTTTTTTTTTTTTTTGGCAAAGTCTAATCTGGTCTTTCCATTTTTGAGGCTGATTAATGGTTTGCACCTTGTGGTGAACTGTCTGTCTCATGAGTCTTCTCTTTATGGTAGACTTAGATACCAATACACCTACTTCCTGGAGAGTGTTCTTCACTTGGCTGGATGTTGAAGGGTTTTTCTTCACCATGGAAAGGATCCTGCGATCATCCACCACTGTTGTCGTCCATGGACATCCAGGCCTTTTTGAGTTCTGGCGCTCACCAATGTGCTTTTTTTTTCCCTCGGAATGTACTAAACTGTTGATTTGGCTCCTCTTAACATTTCCACTCTCTCTCCGACTGATTTCTTCTTGTTTTCCAGCCTAAGGATGTCTGTTTCACCTTCACGGACTGCATGTCGTCGGTTCATAGCAAGACCTTCCAGATGCAAATGCAACACCTGAAATCAACTCCAGACCTTTTACCTGCTCTATTGATGATGGATTAATGAAGGAGTAGCCCATGCAGCCCATGAAAGAGTTTTTGACTCAATTGTTCCATCATTTTTGAGCCTCTGAAATGAGGAGACTTTGTATAAAAATTGTTGCAATTCCTAATCCATCCATCTTCTACTGTTTATCCAGGGATCCAGGTCACAGGGACATCAGTCCAGGCAGAGTAGTCCAGACTTGTGTGCAGTTCACATAGCACCAGGATCCTCATGATCCATCCTGCAGGAGGTGAGCCCACTGGAGGGCAGACCCATGTGCCTCCTCTGGGTACACTGGGTCCTTGCTGTAACCTTTTTCACGGAGATCCACTGATCCGCTCTTCATCTGGCCCTTCACCCAGGACCAGTTTGTCTTGGGAGACCCTACCAGGGGCAAGTTGCCCCCAACAACATAGTTCCTGGGATCATTCGGGCACTCAAACCCCTCCACCACGATAAGGTGGTGATCCACAGAGGAGGCAATTCCTAAATCATAACTCCGTTTTGGATGCCTTCACATTAAAGCTGAGATTTTGCACTTTAAGCCCATATTGATGAAATAACTATCTTTAATGTTTTGGTAAAAAGGTAACCTAAAACTTGTGTCACTGTTCCAATACTTTTAGAGAGGAGTGCATATTCATCAATCCAATAGCAGACATCCACTGGTAGAGACTTAAGTCAGGACCAGCTTCACATTTAGGTGGCAGTAGATGGGATATTTTTGAAGCTGTGCCCACCAACTATGTGATAATCCATCCATCCATCCATCCATCCATCTTCTACCGCTTTTCCGGAGGTCCGGGTCGCGGAGGCAGCAGTTCAAGCAGAGAAGCCCAGACTTCCCTCTCCCCAGCCACCTGCTCCAGCTCTTCAGAGGGGATACCAAGGCGTTCCCAGACTAGCTGGGAGACATAGTCTCTCCACCGAGTCCTGGGTCTGCCCCGGGGTCTCCTCCCAGTGGGACGTGCCTGAAACACCTCAAGTGGGAGGCGTCCAGGAGGCATCCTAATCAGATGCCCATACCACCTCAACTGAGATAATCCATGTGGAAAAAAAATGCTGCAGTGGGCACATTCCTCAAGTGCATCAACACCATGTTCACTTACTGTTATGTCCATTGGAGTGTCTGCTGTCAGTCTTGTAGGAGCACTGGGAGGACTGGCGGTAGCTCCGCTTACTGACGCTGCAGTCGGAGGAGGCATCTACAGGGACAGACCATGCAATGGCAACATTAAACATCCCCTTAGCCAACTGATGACTGCTGTTTTTACTCTCAAGACAAATATATTTAACATCTTTATAATCTTTGTGGCTTCTGTCCACAACGCACACATTAGTGATGTTCTCCATCTGCAAACAGTACATCTTCTCCCTACCATTTCATTGAAACACTATTTGCAGTATGCTCCATTTCCTTGTATCCTCATTCATTATGGCCTGCTGGAAACTAACTCCTACAAGGAACACTGACAGCTAATGGATGGGCTGAAGGGGCTGTTTTGGCTGAAGCTTTGAACAATGAGACAGTTCTGACATGTGGAGGGGGTCAGTTTGGCAGGACTTTGGCTCCTACTGTCACATGATCTGAGTGCCTTGGAAAACCTGGATCCTACTGTGTGGGAAATGGGCTAAATGTCATTCCGCTGTTATGGCTTCCTGAATCTAATCTGACTAGTAGCAGCTAACAGCCGTGGATACGTAGGAGGACAGTGGAAGGGGTGTGTGTACCTGATGATGTGGACAGGGAGGTGTTCCGCTGACTCCGTCTCCTTAGTAGAACCTCTTCTCTATTCAGGGCTGCCAAATACTTAGAATATGACCACGACAGCTGAGGGAAGATACCCAGAAATTATTTCATCTGATGAGAAAAATGCTCCAATTATTGCCAACCGCCAATCAAATCTAAAAGAAGAAAAAGCAGCATCGTATTTCCTCTTCAGAATTTATGGCCTTATTTGGACTTCATGTTGGAACTTGACATTTTCACTGGCGTTTCAGTATGCTGTGTTTAAAGTTTAGTTATCTAAGCACTTCATTTTCTTTGGCTTCCTTTGTATCAGGATAGTGCAACCTATGGCTCCAGACCCACGTGCAACTTTTGCCTTTAAGCCAGTAGCTCCCTGTGACTTTGATGAGAAAAATGTTACAAAATACATTTGTAAGAGGAAAAAGATGCTTATTTAAGAGGAAAAAATATTAAAGGGGCCTTTGAAAAATACGTTTTGTAGGTTTTAACCTTTTGAAATCTGTCTGTTGGTCATGTGATTATCAAAAAAATGTCAAAACACTCACTTCTCTTTAAAAAAAGAGCCCACTACTCTATGACTGACCAACCAAGCTGACTGTGTGCAAACACGTAAATGAGTGGCAAGCCAAAGCTTCCAAGCTAACAGAGCTACTAGGGTGTTAGCTTACCAAGCACATTTTTATGCCTCTGTAAATGGAGGCATATGTAATCACTCAGTGTGTGTGTGGTTCTGTCCACCTGTCTGTTTCAGCTCACCCAGTCAAAATTAAGCGCAACTAAAGGCTTATATCACTGTATCGCCATATTTTCTCGACTTTTAATTTGACAGAATTCCGAGATAAGGCTTTGTTTTCAAAATAAACACAAATTCAACTCACCTTTACCATCAATGAAGCTAGGAAAACATGTACTGTAATAACTATACCGGGCCACTAGAGGCGCCAGTGTGACTTTTTTTTTTTTTTTTTTTTTTTTTTTTAACAGCCCAACACAGCACGTTTTTTACAGCATGATGGAGGTGAACTGTTATAAAATAGCGGTTAATGAAAAACAAAAAACACGTATTTAGCAACTACACCATTTATTCATCACATGGATTATTTTCACACTGGTTTTGCTGCTTAGTTTTGCAGAGGAAGGGCGAGGTAAAACTCGTTAAAAAACTTGCTAAAAACTACAACTCCCAACATTCCTTGCCCGCAAATGGTCACAGTGAACTATGCATGCGCCCGGAAGCTCCCGCCACAGGGAAGTACTGAGCAATCCGCCAATACTGGGTGAACAAATGTCCATTTTTTTGCCCATTTTCTTCCTCTGCCACTAAACAGCAAAAGCGCCTGTTCGTCTCGATTGTCATTGTATTCACGTACCTCCACCGCTTCCACCATTTAAAACATCTGCCATCATGCTCTTCTTTTGTGTTTGGATTGCAGCTGTTCAAATCAGTTTGGTGGCTCTTGGCTGCCACCGACAGTATAGACATGTGAACTGCAGATTATTTACCTTCTGTTCTTATTAAAGACAAAAATAGAAAGGAGATCTCCTTTCTATTTTTGTCTTTAATAAGAACAAAAGGTAAATAATTAAAAGAAGACAAAATGAACCTACTTGAGCTATTATGCAGATTATTTTCACTGTGTATGTGTGTACTCCAAAACTACTGGATGGATTTGGATGAAATTTTTACCAGAGGTGGTCCTTGGGCTAGAGAGGAACCCATAACATTTTGGTGATAATCCCAGCATGCATACCTCTGCCAAAGCTCTGGCACCGAGGCATCAGCACCTTGGTGCTTTCATTGTGCTACAGGGGCCAGTCGCATCCTATCGAACAATAAAACCACACACTCATGTCCACCAGTGGTGCTTTATTTCATTCATTGTTTAAGATGAATTTATGTTAGCTGGCTGAGACTTTTAGCAAGATTACCAGCGATTAGCAAGAGTTATGAAAGCGGGAGGGCGGAGTTAATTGCAACTCGGACATTTAAAGAGATATGCACTGAAATGAGACGTTCTGAGGAATGCTGCAAACAATTATTCGCAATTATGCACCAATAAATAAATAATTGAAGGTAATTTTGGTCATAGTATGTTACAAACATGTCATTAAGACCTGTGGGAACTGTCAAAATGTGGAAGAAGTGCAATGACCCCTTTAATGTAACCTTCCCAATCCATTCGTATATTGCAACTTCTGTTCTCTTTAAATGTCCCATATTCTTATAAAACACAGTGGTATGCAAAATCTGACCCCCTTGTGTCTACTGCCTTAAAGAAATGAGCAGGTTTCACTTCTGGACTTTACAATGTCACAAACCATCAAATTCTGCCTTCAGTTCCCTAGTCTAGAAAAACAAATGCATTGACTGCTTTCTTACTTGTGATTGGCTCGCTCACGCTCCAAAAAAAAAAGTACCCATATATTAATTAATGAGGGTTAGAGTCATTAATAGTGTATATTGAATAGACTGCAAACAGACCATTCAGACAGAACTTTACAGACAGTTGTTTTTGATGAGCTGTGAGACAACAAAAATGTTTTTTAGTCTTTAAAACTGCATGTATGTATATATTTAACGTGGAGAATGTCAAAATCAATCACTGGAAAATGCACAATATTATGACAATACAGCATTTAGGCTCAAATGCTTTGTTGCTCCATGCAGATTTTTTTGGGCCAAAATTTGCTCAATATACAGTGCATTCAAAAAATATTCAGAGCTTCACTTTTTCCACAATTTGTTATGTTACAGCCTTATTCCAAAATGGATTATGTTCATTTTTTTCCCTCAAAATTCTACACTTAATACCGCATAAGGACAATGTGAAAAAAGTTTTGAGATTTTTGCATATTTATTAAAAACAAACTAAGAAATCACATGTACATAAGTATTCACAGCCTTTGCCATGAAGCTTAAAATTGAGCTCAGGTCCATCCTGTTTCTACTGATAATCCTTGAGATGTTTCCACAGCTTATCTGGAGTCCACCTGTGGTAAATGCAGCTGATTGGACATGATTTGGAAAGGCACACACCTGTCTATATAAGCTCCCACAGTTGACAGTGCCCGTCAGAGCACAAACCAAGCATGAAGTCAAAGGAATTGTCTGTAGACCTGTGAGACAGGATTGTCTTGAGGCACAAATCTGGAGAAGGGTACAGAAATATTTCTGCTGCTTTGAAGGTCTCAGTGGGCACAGTGGCCTCCATCATCCGTAAATGGAAGAAGTTCAGAACCACCAGGACTCTTCCTAGAGTTGGCCGTCTGTCTAAACTGAGCGATCGGGGGAGAAGGGCCTCAGTCAGGGAGGTGACCTAGAACCCGATGGTAAGGGAATAAGGGGGAATAAGGACGTGTACTTATATAGCACTTTTCTAGTCTCAAAGACCACTCAAAGCACTTCACTAGTACTAACCCTCTATTCTAAGGGCCTATAGGAGACAGATATCTAGGGACAATTTAGAACAACCAATTAACCTAACATGCATGTCTTTGGATTGTGGGAGGAAACCGGAGCCCCCAGAGTAAACCCACGCAGCACAGGGAGAACATGCAAACTCCACACAGAAAGGTTCCTACCCCTGCCAGCCTGGGGATTCGAACCTGGAACCTTCTAGCTCTTAGGCAACAGTGCTAACCACCGCACCACCATGCTGCCCCAAGTTGGTGGTCACTCTGTCAGAGCTCCAGTGTTCCTCTGTGGGGAGAGGAGAACCTTCCAGAAGGACAACGATCTCTGCAGCAATCCACCAATCAGGCCTGTATGGTAGAGTGGTCAGACGGAAGCCACTCCTTAATAAAAGGCACATGGCAACCCAACTGGAGTTTGTCAAAAGGCACCTGAAGGACAATCCAACCATGAGAAACAAAATTCTCTGGTCTGATGAGACAAATATTGAACTCTTTGGCATGAATGTCAGGCATCATGTTTGGAGGAAACCAGGCACTGTTCATCACCAGGCTAATACCATCCCTACAGTGTAGCATAGTGGTGGCAGCATCATGCTGTGTGGATGTTTTTCAGTGGCAGGAACTGGGAGACTAGTCAGGATAGAGGGAAAGATGAAGGCAGCAATGTACAGAGACATCCTGGATGAAAACCTGCTCCAGAGCGCTCTTGACCTCAGACTGGAGCGACAGTTCATCTTTCAGCAGGACAATTACCCTAAGCACACAGCCAAGATATTAAAGGAGTGACTTCAGGACAACTCTGTGAATGTCCTTGAGTGGCTCAGCCAGAGCCCAGACTTGAATCCAATTGAAAATCTCTTGAGAGATCTGAAAATGGCTGTGCACCAATGCTTCCCATCCAACCTGATGGAACTTGAGAGGTGCTGCAAAGAGGAATGGGCAAAACTGCCCAAAGATAGGTGTGCCAAGCTTGTGGCATCATATTCAAAAAGACTTGAGGCTCTCCCAAAAAAACATGGCAAGAACTGGACAGAAGGAGCTCAAGATTCATATGGCAGGGCAAGAGACCTAGAATCAGATATAGAACCCTACAGCTAAACAAAGACAAAGGTGGGCTCACGCTGCCAAATATCAGGGACTATTTTAAAGCCGACAAATTAAAACTTTAGTAGAGATATGTAACCCAGTCTACACTGCACAATGGAAGGAGATGGAATGCCAAATAACAAGTGACATCCCCCTACAGGCGATAATAGGGAGCAATGCCTTAACTAAACTTTTGAATAACACTAACCACCCGTGGATAGAGACCCCGCTAAAAATTTGGTTTAACATAGTCAGAGAGAATCAAACTAAAGAACCCTATCGATTTCTGCAATGGATTGCCTATGATCAAGACTTTACTCCTAATAAAAGAGACACTAGATTTAAAAAGTGGAAAGAGAACGGACTGATAAAATATTACGATTTTTTTAAAGGGCAAATTTTAAGAAGTTTTGAAGATTTGAAAAAACAAGTTCTAATAAATCAAGACCTTTACAGGTTCTTTCAGCTTAGACACCACATAAACAAAATACTTAAAAAGGAGGATTTGGAAAGGGCCCAGTCAGGTGTTCTGAAGGTCTTCTTAATGGCATATAAAGGGATCCCAGGGATCAGATACATTTCTAAAATATACCAAGGTCTTCAAGACTTAAAAGGAGACAACACATCATATATAAAAGAGAGATGGGAAAAAGAGGGGAATTTCACTTTACAACTGGAAATATGGGAAAAGCTAAATAACAATGGAAAAGTACCTCATCCCTGCAGTGGAGAGAATTTGGATGGAAAAATTTGGCAAGATTTTTCAGAACACCTGCACAAAACAAATTTACTCATAAGGGATTGAACTGTTGGCGCTTGTGTGGTGAAAAGACTGCAAATCATTTTCATGTGTTTTGATCATGCCCAGTTATCCACCAATATTGGACCAATGTACAGACAATATTGAGGAAAATATTCAAAATAACAGTTCCCTTTTCTTTTGTAACTTTGTATTTGGGTTTACTACCGGACTCACTGGAAAGACGAGGAGAAAAATACTTATTCTGCGGCGGCATGAAATAAAGCAGTGTTGTGAGTTTTAAAGCAGGTTTATTAAATCATACCGCCGTCACGAGCGCCGGGAGCGAGCCCAGCGGCTCTCCAGAGGGACACAAAGTGTGTGTCTGCAGCAGTTGAAGAGTGAGTGAGAGAATGAGCCTGGATTACAGTGCAGTATACTGTATATACCCAACTACAACAATACATAAAAGAGCATTCCCCAGCAGTGGGTATGATCAAAGAGATTGCAGAACAGGCATGAGACATTTGCATTTGAGAGACATACATCACAATAGGCAGATTGCTGGCCTTTGCTCCAGCTGCAAGACAAAGAGGTTACAGGCACATCTACATATTGATCTCAGTCTCTAGGTCACAGTAAGGACAGGACGCATGAACACTATACATGAATGGCACATTACTGTACATCACAATACATGCATGGCACATTGCATCTCAGTAGTGCAGCGGGAAAAACCAAGAGAAGCGAGCTGACTGTCCTTAAACTGTTGTGGGGGTTAACCGAACCGCCACAATTCACTGTTTTAATATTGGCAAGTAAAAAAGTTCTAACTAAAAAATGGATGTTGAAGGACTGTCCTACACCTGAAGATTGGATTAACGTGATTCAAGACATTTACTCGATGGAAAAGTTGACATTCACACTGAGACAGGACATGGATGGGTTCATGAACTTTTGGCAACCCTGGATCGCATGTGTGTCTTCCATCAGATCTAATCTTTGACAAATACCATTTCAATAATGGTCCCGCTCTTTGTTCCAACATTACTCAGATGCTCTTTTATTTTTATTTTTTTTTTTTTTTTGTTCTTTTGTTTTGTTTGTGTTTTTTCTTGTTTTTTTTTCTTCTTTCATTAATTCTTTTTCTTTCACTTAAAAAAGGGGTGTTGTAATAATTATTCTTCCAATGTTGTCAAAAAACAAAAAAAGGGAACATGATGAAAATGTAAACAATGCAATGCTGTAATGACATGTATACCCTTTACAAAAACTTAAATATAAAAAAAAAAGACTTGAGGCTGTAATTGCTGCCAAAGGTGCATCAACAAAGTATTGAGCAAAGGCTGTGAATACTTATGCACATGTAATTTCTAAGTTTTTTATTTTTAATAAATTTGCAAAAAAACTAAACTTTTTCACATTGTCATTGTGGAGTATTGTGTGTAGAATTTTGAGGGAAAAAAATGAATTTATTCCATTTTGGAATAAGGCTGTAACATAAAATGTGGAAAAAGTGAAGCGCTGTGAATACCTTCCGGATGCACCGTAGCGCTTTCCATAGTAGAAGCTGTCAACTCTTGTTTCATATGATCATTTTAAGCAAAATCAACTTCAGCTGTATTAGCAACAAACGGCAGTTTCTTACCAGCTGTGTGGACTTCAGCTGCACTCTGCTCAGAATTCTCGACTTTTCACTTCCCATCTCTTCTCCTACGTCACCTCCATCATGATCATCATCATCACTAGTCTCCTCTTGAAAACTGGACTCTTGTCTCTCACTCTCCTCCTGCAAGACAGCAGTGATATTTATTCAAATTCTTCTCTCCTACTTTATTGTGCAGTAGCCTGGTGGAGCACCCACAATTTCGTTGTCCTGTACAACTGTACAATGACAATAAAGCCTATTCTATTCTGTTTTGATTGAAACTCCCAAACTTGCTGTGTTTTTAGGGGCCTTGCTGTAAGCCACACTGACACATGAAACTGAGAAACTTGGTGCAGCATAGAGTTTTGTGTGGAGACTCTTCTGCATGTCCAAATTTTATATTTCTATGCTGTGGTGAAACAAGGCATATGGTCGTCTGTCCGCAAACACTGAGGCATCAGCACCCCCTGGTGCTTTTATTCATAAGATGGGGCCACAGATTTGGTGCCATGACCACCTATATCTCCACACTTTCTTCATACACAGCACATACATGATTGTAGATGTTTCAGACAGACTCTGATTTTCAGTTTTATTTAAAGCAGTTTCCCCGCACCTCAGCTTTCCTCCTTTGATCCTGATCCTCCTCATCCCTCCTCCTCTGTCTCCGGACTCTGGCTCTGTGTTTGATCCGTTTCTCCTGCAGCAGAGGAATGAGTTGCTTCTCTTCAACATTGTTCGTAAGCTCTTGAAACTCGGGCCAAAACTTCAGCAGTTCACTAAACACTGAAATCTACACGAAAAGAATAATACGATGAAGCACATATGAGGCACAAACATTTGTCTATGAGACACTAAACTCAAGCTCATGGCACCTGTGCCTCTCTGAAGATATAAGGGCCCAGCTCATGGCGTTTTTCCAGAATGTGCTGGGCCTGCTGAGGAGGGATGTCTATCTGCAGAAGAGGTGGTGTGGAGGAGTTGATGAAGCAGCTGATGATGGTTGAGATCTTTTGTTGGATGGTGGCGTCATCGCTGTGGGAATGAC
Source organism: Pholidichthys leucotaenia (assembly GCA_020510985.1). Lineage (NCBI taxonomy): Eukaryota > Metazoa > Chordata > Actinopteri > Cichliformes > Pholidichthyidae > Pholidichthys > Pholidichthys leucotaenia. Next base: position 240,941,040 of record CM035849.1, read on the forward strand.
AGAGGTCCTGTGTTCAGGAGAGAGAAAAATGAACAATGCAATCAACATGGAGCTGGGACAGTGGGTTTAAATTCATGAAAATTTCTCCTGCCTGGAAAAACATGCCAGAGAATCGTCTCAACAGTTCTTCACTGGTTAGACAGAAACTTGGTACACCAAATAAAAGCTACACCTAATTAGTAGCTAAATGAATTAACTTTAAACTTTATGTCAAATATTTATTATCAACAATTACTGTCATCTAAAGATCAAGTCAATAGTCACAACAGTCTCAGAATCAGATCTATTGTGGTCAGACGATGGCTGTCTGGTACCAAACTGTTCCAAACAAATATTTCTTCAGGACAATGCTAATAATTAGAATACAAGTCATATGCCAAAAACACACAAAGTTAGAAATCAATTTAACTGGCAGTGTAACTTAAAAATTTACTTTAAATGTCATTAATAGCTTGAAGGGGTCATTGCACTTTTTTCCACATTTTAACACTTCCCACGTCTTGATGAAATGTTTGACTTTTCCCCCCAAATTTCTTGAATTACTGCAGCAATTTTTTTTCCCAGCCTTTCTGAAAATGCTTTGTAGCTTTAACAAATCCATGACTTCATTCAGCTCCTCCCCTCCACCTTACATCACTTAGCCATTATCTGGCTAGCCGCTAGCCTTTAGCTTAGATGTATCTTGAGCTGAATACAAGTCAACTCGGCCCCCGACTGAGTCAGCCACCGAAGTCAGCCCCGAGATCTTTAATTGCAGTATCTCACGGAGTAGTGAGGAGAGGTGAAAGCTGGCTAATGCTGGTGAGCAAAAATTATTTTGCAACAAGAAAGTAATTAAGACAAGCACGGGACCAGAGATCATTTCTACCCAGCCTAAAAAGAACTTACTGTGTAGGAGTCATCACACCTGGCCAGTGTGCTAGAACTCTCATTTGTCCCGCCTTCAACTTGACCACCTGTGTGACTCTGGTCAGGACAAGTGGCAGAGCATCTCTCTCCACTGGTATGAATTTAAATGCTAGTCGTCAGGATTACATAATGTTCTTTTACTATCAACACCTGTGAGTAATTTCGACATTATTTTTTAACAATCAAATGCTGACATTTGCATGAGTATGTTACAGATAATGGAAAAAACTGAAATGAGAAAAAGAGCATGTTCTAAAAAGACTTCGTTATAATGCACACATTTTCAGGTAAATGCTCCCCAAGCATAACGATCTCCAGGTATTTTTTTTTTTTTTTTACCTTGTACCTCTGCACCTCCAGCCAGAACAGCACATCATTCTCCAGGAAGTCTCCCTTTAGGGACATAAAGAGCTGGAACTGCTGGCAGGTGACAGGGTTGAGGAGGATTCGTCGCAACAGCAGGATCTCTTTGGAGGAACTCATCCGCAAGCCCTCGGCCTGCAGGGACACGCCACTCTGGGGTTACTGAGGACAAACTGTTGGTTCAACTCACCCCCACCACAAAGGACCACAAACGTCCTCCACCATTTTCATGTCAATGTAATGAAGACAAGCAGCACACTAAAGATATTGCTGAGCATTCCCTGCCACAGTATAAGCTTACACACGCTGAGATAATGCTGCTTCTTTAAGAAAATCTATTTGCCAGGGACATAATGATCATAAACATGATAGTCATATGCAAGCTCCTTCCTGTAATCATGTGTACTGCTCATGTTTTATAACAGAGTTCTGCGATGACGGGAACAGAGCTGTATGGAAATCAGTCCAAACACTATTAAAGGAAGGTTAGTAATGCTGATGCTTTAATCTTATTTATTCTGGATCCAGCTTGGTAAAACTAACCCCAAGGCCAAAATGGTGTATGACAAAGCCAATGCATCAAGCCAAGTTGTGAAGTAAATCGCACATGCTTTTCAGCCAGGAAATGCCTCATTTCTCTCCTTTCATAATATCCCACTCCCCCAGAGGACTTCTCCTTACCTTCCAGGCTTCTCTCCTAGCCCCGCGTCGATGGTTGTGCTGTGAGAGCCCGTCCGCCGCTTGAGGCTGACGCACACACACACACACACACAAAGGTTAAAAGTCAGACACTTGATAACCCAGCATCACCGACACTAAACGCGTCGTCTTCCCTCCGTCTTCATTTCCTCCATCGTCCTCTGAGGGAGCTCTTCATCTGCCTCTATCCTCCTCTTTTTCCACTGATCACCTGCTCCTCCACAGTGTAACGCTAAACTGTAAGCCTCTGTTACTGAGAGAATCTCTGTGGCCAAACATGATAAACTTGATAACATGAAGCGCAGCAGCAGAATCTGTGCAGAATGTGTTTAGACATAAAGAGGTTACCTGAGAGAACAAATGCAGTGACGGTGTTAAGGCAATGTCACACAGTGGTTATAAAAAGTGGTTTTTGTGATGCAAAAAGAGAAGTCTACAATCAATCATTTCTAAACTTTACCACCTTTAATGCAAGCTATAACCTGTACAAATGAAATGAAAAAAAAAATATGTTGGAGGGAAAAATATATTTTAAAAAAAACATCAAGTCCCTAAGCTTGTTGCATACGTTTGCACACCCTTAAACTAATACCTTGTCACCCTGGTCATTACCTTACAACACAGATGAACTTGATTTTTAATACAACAGAATACACTTAAGAGTCACTGCTTTTGGTTCAAAAATTGCTGAACATACCGACGCCTCATTTCCACTGACTGTGGTTGCGTTCGGTTGCAGCTGCTGTATGGTCTGAGCCTTGTGGCAATGCCAGTCGGCTGCATTTGTTTTTGTTTCAAGTGGCAGAGACAAGATCAAGACTCACATGACAAGATCACGAGAATGGTAGAAGATAAGGCAAGAGACTGCAAAAAAAAAATCACAATCACGTGATAAGGTAGTAACACAGCTTACTTGGCAAGATAGATGTGTTGCTGTCCATCTGGGTTCAATTGTGCCTTAATTATGGGAAAGCAGCCTGTCAATTTTAATTCTGTAAAGTGTTATGTTATGCCCCACCTTTTGGATACAGTGGTGAAGAGACAGAGCTCAAAAAATAACAGGCAATATTTAAAAGCAAGTCCTTAAGTAGTTTATTTAATGACCAAGCAGTCATTGAATACAGTAGATACTGCAGCACTTCCTTGCATGCTGGATGTGGCATCAATCAAAACCAGACTTCATCCAATCTATTGTGGTGAGCCCGATCTGTTATCCAATGCATCATATCTGGTGGAAAGACAATCACTGACAAGAGTAGGAGCTACAGTATCTGCACAATGTTAGATTGCTTACGTCACATGACTATTGTGTCGTTTATTCCTCTTATTAAACATTTACCCATTACTAATAAGACTGCATGGGCACCAATGAATCTGTGAAATGCACGAAGACGTGCATCTTACTCTCAGTTGTTATCTGGCTTATTTTATTATTAAGTTATGTATGCAGCATCCCATGGTTATTACCGTTTTCCCAGTTAGCTTAGTATTGCAAATGTGTTTTTGATTCCTCTTATTAAACTTTAATCCACTCTTAATAACACTGTGTGGTAGGGCTGGGCAATTTGACTTTCAATCAGCATCACGGCTTATTGACCCTTTCAGGTCAGTTTTTTTCCCAGTTTTTTCCCAGTTTCCCAGTTTTCTTCTCCCTTATAGTTCACAAGGCTCGTAACTAAGCAATATTACACAACAGGCCTATTGTCATTTCATAGAAAAATGAAACACTGTCCAGTGCAGAAGTCAGTGTTTCATATTCACCTACCGTGTGGGTCACGTGACAGTCACCTTTCTCCTCCAGACATACCGCAGATCCGTAGGCCCAAAAAGTTCCAGTTTTGTTTCATTGTTCCACAGAAAAGAATCCCAAAACCTCTTTGGCTTATTTATATAATTTTAAGCAAACTGGAGCAGACCTTTCTTGTGGTTTTGGGTCAGTGTTTAGTATGCGCCTGCTGCCACAAAGTCTTGCTTCAGGTCTTTTGCAGTCAGTTGAGGGATTCTGGCCACCTGCCTCCTCAGGACTCCGGTGGCAGCCATTGATAGATTCCTCTTTCTGCTACGTCCAGGTAGTGTAGCCACTGTTCCTTTAACTTTAAACTTGCAAACTATGCATCCAACTGTATCTCTAGAAACATTCAGTGCCTTTGCCATCTTTTTGTATCCTTTTCCTTGTTTGTGCAAGGCAATGCTCTCCCTCTCTGAACTTTTTGGACATTTCTCTTGACTTAACCATATTTCTAACATGCAGTCATCACGTCAACAGTCCAGGTATTTGAGTTGTTCTGTCTCAAGCACACCTGATCTGCAAATGTCTGCTCTTATGAGGAATTCTATTCAGGGGGTTGAATAATTTTGACACTGTAGTAGTCATTGAAAGTAGGATTTGGTGTTGAATTTGGATAAAATCCTTGCAATATTAGTTTTATTTAACTATTTAAACTGTTCTTGTGTAATGCATTTATTGCAAACACCTGAAAGATTGTAAATTTTGCTTTGCAATTTTGTCTTTTCATTACAAACCATTTCATGCTTTTTCTGCTGCTTTTGAAGCAGCAGAAGTGTGCTGCTTCCAAGGTGTGGAGGTACGTGCCCACACAACTCTGCATGGAAATAAAGAGATATACAGTGGGGAAAATAAGTATTTAACAAGTTAACATTTTTTTCCATTAACCTGTTGCGCTCCGTTGTACCGCGGACGGGCAAGTCTCTGCGTCCTAGAGCGCACGAGAGCGCACGAGGGCGCTCTCGTGCGCTCTAGGACGCATGGTGTAGATGGTGATGTAGGTGGTGATGGTGATGTAGTGGCGTCCAAGTGCGCACTGAAAATAGCAGCTGCAGACACAGCCGCGAACAGATTAGTTCATCTGATTGACCTCTCATTCGACTAATAAGAGCCTTGAATTGGGTTTCTGAAACCTTGAAGAACCAATGACTGAAAACCTAGCCAGAAGGACCCGCCTGCTGTGAATGCAGTGAGCCAATTGAAGCAGAGAAGTTCGCGAGCTGTTTTTTTTAAGGCTGGGTGAAGACTGACTGCTGGAGCGGATCAAAAAAGGATTAGACGTTATGAGACGTTATGATTTCTTCCATGGTCATAGACCGACGGAGGCTGACGATGAAGGCTGAGTGACACACACGCCTTCGCCAGTCTTTTTTTAATTACTACTGTTATTTGTTTTGAAAAATCGTTCGCCAAAAACCGCAATCATGGAAGCACAAAACCGCAATAATGGAATTATGTTTTGACCGGGTCGCGAGACCAGAACCATGAGCGGACCAGCGTCGCGTTTGTCTGACAGTGAGGAATCAAAGTTCGCCAGGACAATGTGGCTGTGAAGAGGTAAGGTGTTATAAGCCAAATTATTTTTTATCCCTGAAAATTGTAATCAAAAATGACTTTTGACCGATCAGTAAATTACAACTGTGCGGCGCACGATGTCCGAAGTGCGTGTGCCGCGTTACACGGTTCTTCGCCGCCTCCGGACCGTGAACGCCCCCCCCCCCCCGCCGCTACGATTCTGTAGCGGGGGGGGGGGCCGCGGTGACAGCGTTGCTGTGGAAACATGCCACATCCGAGTGTAATCCGTCATGTAGCGAGGGCCGATCTCCGTCCTCTGTAGCGGTGGGGGGGGGGGGGGGAACAAACACACACACACAGACACAGCCCTGAATGTGACCTTTCACTAGAGCCCAAAATGAAGCTTCTACATTGAATCATTCAAAAGTTACAGACGTTTTTCCAAATTGTGCCAAATGGCACAATTTGGCACAGTTCCAAAACGCCTGGGAACAACCTGAGAACAAAGCTGTGTAATATATTCATTTTTTGTGGTATTGTTACAAAATTTGGACCTCAGCTGGATAACACTTGGTTCTACATTTCTGTTGCATTTTCCAGCCCGGATCTGAAGCTGTGTGTTGTTTGCAAACATTTGTATCTAAAAAAACACCCAGGCCAAATTTATTTTCTTCAAGTTCACTATGTTTAGATGACTGTAACTCAGTGGCCGGAGCACTTAGAGAGATCATGTTTTTTTTGCCCAAAAATTCAAAGTGTTTTCTTTTAAATGAGACCAACCCCATGAAGATGCTGCAAAGGGTTGAAGAACAGCTTTCGATTTACTTTGGGCACATTATTTTTTGGCGTTTTTTAGGGAAATTGACCGGAGTGCAAGGGGTTAAACATATTTCTGATGGTGCCACTGACCTAAGATTTTGACCAGATATCAGTAACAACCCAAGTAATCCATACATACAAAGAAATCAAGGCAATTGTGTTCACAAAACAAGGTATATTTAATAAAGTGGAATGACACAGGGAATAAGTATTGAACACATGAAGAAAAAGAGGTGCAAAAAGGCATAGAAAGCCAAGAAACCAGCTGAAATCCATCAGAATTTAAGAAGCCATCCCATCCTCCATCAGTGCAAATTAATTTCAGCTGGTTAAGTCCTGACTGATAGCCTTTAAAAAGGTCTGTGAATGTCAGATTGTCACACCACAAAGAACTCATGATGGGTAGAAGCAAAGAGCCCTCAGACCTTCGCAGCTTTTTTGTTGCAAAACAATGATTGCACTGGTTACAGGCGCATTTCTAAACTGCTGAATGTTCCAGTGAGCACTGTTGGAGACATCATTCGGAAGTGGAAAGAACATCATTTTACCATAAACTGGCCATAACCAGGAGCTCCTCGCAAGATTTCTGACAGAGGAGTCAAAAGAATTATCAGAAGAGTTATCCAAGAGCCAAAGAGCACTCGTGGAGAGCTCCAGGAAGACCTGGAGTTAGCAGGTACTGCTGTTTCAAAGAAAACAATAAGTAATTCACTCAACAGACAGGGGATCTATGCCCGCTCACCTCACAAGACGGCATTGCTTAAGAAAAAGCATGTTGAAGCTCTTTTAAAGTTTGCTGGACAACAATTGGGCAAGCCAGTAAAATACTAGGAGAATGTAGTTTGGTCAGATGAGGCCAAAATTGAACTTTTTGGATGCCACAACACACAACATGTTTGGAGGAGAAATGGCACTGCACATCAGCCCAAAAACACCATACCAACAGTGAAGTTTGGAGGTGGGAGCATCATGGTGTGGGAGTGCTTTTCAGCACATGGTCCGGGCAGACTTCATATAATTGATGGAAAGATGAATGGACATATATACAGAGACATCCTTGATAAGAACCTGTTGCCATCTGCCAAGATGCTGAAGATGAAACGAGGGTGGACATTTCAGCAAGACAATATCCCAAACACACAGCCAAGGAAATGCTCAACTGGCTCCAGAGAAGGAAAATAAAGCTGCTAGAATGGCCTAGTCAGTCACCTGATCTGAATCCAATTGAAAATCTATGGAACAAATTGAAGATCAGAGTTCATAGAAGACACCCACGGAACCTTCAAGATTTGAAAAGAGTTTGTGTGGAAGAATGGGCTCAGGGTTTCCTCTGTTAACATTTCTCGGTGGCAGCCCACTGCGCCAGAAATTTTACCGCCACCCCAAGGCCATATGAATTTATTAAGAAAAATATATGAAGCACTGATTTTCTGCAAGCGCGCACATGAACAACACGCGTGGCTGTCATCTGCACGGAGTCTAGAGGTGCCCCGCTCACACGAGTTTTCCAGTCAGTCAGCAGTGTCTCACTAAGCTTGACTGTCCGACAGAAACACAAGTTTATTAAAGTACTTTAAACACGGAAAAAAAATCATAAGAGGTGTGTAAGCACTGGCGTTTATCATGGTTTTAACCCGCTGGAAATGGGGGCAATAATGGAAGAGTCGCTTAGCTAAGAGATGTGGTTAGAATTCATATGCAGCCGGCTTCATATGACGGGAAAGGCAATAGGGACTGATGAATTGCTGAGGATATATTTCACCAGCCACTACGATATTAAGTTATGTTCTGTGGGAATTGCAGTAATGAAGAGACTGGCAATTTCTCTGTTTTCTCGCACGAGCAGGTGTGCCGTTTTTATTCTCCAGCGGCAGCAACACAAAGCAACAGCTGAAAACACTAGCTCTAAATTGGGGTCCTTCAGCGGCTGCCTAGAGAGGTGCCTGATGAGAAAGCCTAAGCGCACAACTATAACTGCCTAAGCAGATCATTCTGTACATGAACACACATTGTGGTGAATTATGTCTTTAGAGTCCGCTGTGGAGGAACAAATAAGTTCAGGTGAGATGCGACGAGCTGGAAGGTTTCAGAGTTTTATTCCTCCATTATCATGACACACTGTAGCGCCGTGCACCGTGTTGTGCTGTGTGTCCTCTTGAGGCATGTATAGCAAGCTCTTTTATACATGTTACACAAAGAGAGAATGCATGGCACATTTACATATTGCTATACATATCAGTCAGGTCAGGCATTGGCTTGCTTGCTACTGGATAACCATGAAAACCGATACTACCTGTCTCATGGGTCGGGCCGTAGGCAACTCAACCGGCATCCCTGCCCTTCCGAGGGTGTGGAGGGTGAAACAGGGTATCCTGGCAGAACTAAAAACAATACCTGCCACAGGTCTGTGGTGGACCACTCCCAGTTACACAGGGTGAGACTGGACATCCTGGCAGATAAACACATCTGTCGCAAGGTCTGTGGTGGACTGTGCCAGTCGGTGCATTGTGACATGCACTACACAAAGAGCAGAGATAAACAAACCTATCATCTGGTTAGTCACTGCAACAGATACTGGAGTCAGTTTGTCTTGGCTTGTCTTTGCCACTGATAATACCTTTATCTGCCAAGAATGTGCTGCTAGTCCAGCAAAAGCTAGCAGTACTCAAATACTTTGCAAGCAGTTTCATGAAATAGAATATCAGTCAATACATATCAATCGTGTGACCAACTGGCGCCCGGATTTCCTCTCCTTAATCCGGGGATGTATAGCAATAGTCTATTGTTCTGGTTGTCCCCCCAGGGGTTCTCTGTCCGTATGCAATCCCTGTTGAGTGTGAATAGTTTCAATCTGCATTGTGCTGGGTCACCACACCGCTACAGTTCCCCATTATGTACCTGGCAGGTTAAGATGACCGAAATTCACAAAGTCAATGACTTTAATCCGTCAGCAGCCTTCAGACAAACAACATTTGATTTCAAAATAAGGGAGGTTTTTCCTGCTGTCTGGGTGGTGAGGAGATTTCTAAAAAAAAAAAAAACCAAAAAAAAAAAACAAACCTATAAATATAAAGAAATATAACAGAAATAACCGCATCCTTGGTCATTTAAACCTCAAACCTTCACGACTGAAGTCATTACTCAAGTTTTTAAGTAGGTGCTCTTTGTACCCTTAACTGTACGAGAAATTTTTGGTTGTCTACTTTTAATTATTAATTTCAAAGCACTGCTTTTACATGAGTACAATTTCTGGTTACTATACCCACCTGATCATATAATTTAAGTATGCATGAGTACATTACTATTCCCTACTCTCGCAATGGAAAAAAGAAACACTAGAATAAAAATACAAAAAAAATACACATATTTTTGTCATTTATGTAAACCATGACAAAAAAATCCTGCAGGACAAAACATGACACTTGATATGTTCTAACTTGTTTGTATACCACCATAGACAGAGAGAGAATCTGAATTAGACAGAGCTCAGAGAGGTCAAGATGAGACAGAAGAGAGGAGCCAAGGAGAGGAAAGTGTTCAGGCAGAGGAAGGAGAGAAGGATAACACCACTAAAAAGTCTAAACACAGGATTTCTGGGTGGGACCCCAACTGGCCCAATATTCAAGCTTCGGTTGTACAATACTTCAAATGGTAAGTTCCATATGCAACGTTACTGTGTAAAATTTTAAAAAGAAATAAAGAGTATAAAATTAAAATATTCCGGTATGAAACACGTTGCCACCGTGCCAAGGTCTTTAAGCCAGAGGAAACACTCGGGCTAAAATCACTCCTGAGCAATGCCTGTGCCTAGTTTCTCCATACAGGAGGTGTCTGGAAGCCGTTATTACTAACAAAGGCCTTTCTACTAAATATTAAACAAATTTCACCATGTTCAATACTTATTCCCTGTGTCATTCCACTTTATGAAATATTACTTGTTTTGTAAACACAGTTGCCTTGATTTCTTTGTATGTAAGGATTACTCGGGTTGTTACTGATATCTGGTGAAAATCTCAGGTCAATGGCACCATCAGAAATATGTTTAATGAGAAAAACGTTGATGTGTTCAATACTTATTTTCCCCACTGTACATGAAAAGCTCTCTATACACATATACACAAGGAGAGGGGGGAAAGATTAAGTTGGTTTGCACCCCGAATGGTGGTTTTCGGTTCTATTCAGTTCATCTCTTAGCACTACTGTGTGGGCTCAATTAAACCTCGGGAACATGCTAGAGGTTCCTATTACAACTCTGTATCTGGTGAACAATTACAAGGAAGGAGATGAGCAGTGACAGTGGATTTTATGAAGTGTTGACACATGACAGTTTTGGGTTTCAGAGCAGAGTTCTAGCACAACATCTAGTGGTAATAACAATTCTTTATAGCCCTTCTTTAAGGCAAATTGTTTAAAAACAAGAATGAACTGAAGAGCTGCACCAAGGCCCAGTATAGGATAAATAAAGCCTTATTATGCCTTGGTGAAACAGGGCATACGATAGTCTGTCGGTGTGTGCGTTCGCAAACACCGAGGCATCAGCACCCCCAGTGCTTTTATTTTAAAACTAATTATGCATGACTACTCTGCTATAGAAACAAAGCACTTAAATGGAAATTAGTGCAATATAGTTTCTAAACTGAACTATAAACTCTAATCTTAACATGCAAAAGCTACATATTTGCTGACTGTTCTTAGAGTGAAGAATCATAAAATGTCCACCTTTGGTCTGTTTTTCTGTCGCTTGGTGAACTCTGGCGTGGACACAAACAAAGGCAGCCATGTTTTCTCTATGTAGCTCCTGGCAATGTCCTGGATCTCCATGACAACTGGGTTTGAGATGCAGTCCAACCTGAGACGTTCCAGTCCACCTGCCAGACACAGAATCTGCAAAGAGAAAAGAGCATGAGGCAGTGAGTGGAGGCATATGGCTGCATGTGTTTGAGATGAATGCTGAAGCCGTCTGTAGAGTTCTGCAAAACCACATGAGGAACTCATGTTAATGTGGACAAGCCGAAAAAAACTCCCACAGTGGGACACCCAACTCAGAGCTCCTCTTCTTCCTGCCTCCTGCTGCGCCCTTCATCATTCCCTCAAACCCTCTGTTCTCTTTATCGCCCCCTCTGCTTTTTGTCTTCATACATCAGATCTGGCCACGTCTCCTTTTTTATATCGCCTTCATACTTTCATCTCTTTTTGCGCGCACACACGTACGTACGTATCAGAAATGAAAAACAGTCATGGCACCACAGTGGGAGTCGGCAGATGAAAGGAGGCCAAACCGTTAGTGGATGACAGAGTGGCTGAAAGAGTGAAGGACCAGAGCAGTAAAGCTGTCAGTCTCTCCACAACACCAGAACCAACTCTGAGATGCAACAATGGCAACCAGGCCCGACCCTCGCCGAGTTAAAGCACCACATTTGGCTTTCTGATTCAAAGTAATTGTTTAAATATTTGGTTTAATGACTTTTATGAGATGAAGATGACAAATTACAAAGATCAGGCACCCAAGTTGACTTTATGGCACCAAGTATGTTCCATGAACAATCTTGAAACCATGGTGCAACGTGCATGAATGTAGGTGATCACTCAGAACAATTCTGTATTGATTTTTGGTCGGATTTCATCCAAGCCACAGTGGGTAACTTTCCTACCACCAACTCAAAGAAAATAAGTGAAAGTCTACACAGTGGACAACCAGATCCACATGGTTACAAGTTGGAATTATATTATCTCTTATTCAACAAGGGTAAAAGTATCAATTAGAATTTCATAAAAAAATAAATTAGCCTCCATCTTGCCAATTGTCTGATATGTACTACTGCAGAGGTCACTGATGACTGGGTCACACACACTGAAATCATAAGATTAATACATTTGCTTTGAGATTCCTTCCATTTATTACAGGGGTCAGCATCATCTACTATGAAGACAGCCATTTTGGGCAATTTTTGGCTCCCAAAATACCTGCAGAGAGCCACAAAACATGTCTGGGACGGCTGTGGCGCAGGTGAAGTGTGACAGACTACTGATCGGAGGGTCATGGGTTCAATTCCCGCTCTGTCTGCAGTCTGCATGTCGAAGTGCCCTTGAGCAAGACACTGAACCCCCAATTACTCCTGGTGGCCAGGCTAGTGCCTATGTGTGTATGGCAGTTCTGCCGCCATCAGTGTGTGAACGTGTGCGTGGATGGGTGGATAGCAGGATCTGTAAAGCGCTTTGGTCATCCAGAGATGAGAAAAAGTGCTATATAAGTGAACACCATTTACTTAGGGGGAGCCCCACTGCTGACACAAACATTAAAAAAAAAAAACCAGACTGGAGTTTGCCAGAACATTCCTGAGGAAATCAAGAATATTCTGTGGACAGATGAGACTCAGACAGAGCTTTATGGTAAATCACGTCATTCTACTGTTTACAGAAATTTAATTGAGGGCTTCAGTGAAAAGAGCTGAGTGCTCGAGTCAAACATGGCGTTTCACTGGTGTTGTGGGGTTACATTGATGCTTCAGACACTTCAAGTCTTGACTGTGTGCATGACATTATGAAATCTGAAGACTACCAGAGAATCTTGGGTCCGACCACCACCATTTACTTATCATTCATACACCAGTGTCATGGACACTGGAAGCAAGGTGGGTAAAGTGTCTTGTCCAAGGACAACACCAGGCCAGCGGGATTCAAACCGCCAACCCCCTGATTACTGGACAACCCGCTCTATCGCCTGAGCCACTACCACCCCCAAGATTATGGGTCTTACAGCAGAACAATGGCCCAAAGCATACTTCAAAAACATGCAAATTGTTTAAGAAAGTTCTGAAGTGACCAGCAATGAGTACAGATCTAAATCCTAGCGAGCACCTATGGAGAGATCTCAGAACAGGTGGAGAAGAAACCCTTCTAATCTCAGTGACCTGGAGCAGTTGGCAAAAGAACCGTGGTCCAAAACTCCAGTGATCAGTTTCACTTTCTAATGTAGACCCACGGAGGACCTGATCTTTCTGTGAAGTCCTCATTCTAAGGTTACAAACAATTATTATTCTTTTCCAGCCAATTATAAAATAGATTTGATACAATGTGTTATTTCTGCCAGAAATATATTCAGAATCCTTCACCTTTCAGTCATATGACTCAGTTTAATCCATTACACCCAGTTCAAATAAACATATCCTAAGCATGCAGATGGGACAAAGTGGTTTGAGTGGACTTCTGGAACAACACATCACATCTCAACTTCGCACAGCAGTAATCCTAGAATCCTCCTCTGACCATAAATGTCAGAACACATCTCATCCTACTGTCCTGGTTGCTGATCATTCTGGATCCAAACTAAACTTCTGTTCCTCATCTACCTCTTAATGTTGATGTTCTCTCATCTCCCAGTCGCATCCAACACCCTGCTGTCAGGTCTGCAGGATGCCAAAAGAGGGAGGATGGGGAATTGTGTCAGAGCTGCAGCACTCCGTTTATCAAATCTGTAAGGCTGAGCCACAGCTGGAGCTCAGAACCCATCTTTCAGTAGAGCTACAGTATGACTAAATCAACAAGAGTACATTCACAAAAAAGTGATATGACATACGCTGTTCTGCTGTTCTGTCGTGGCAGGGCTGTTGGAGCCAAAGAAGTACTTCCTGTTGAGGTATCTGGTGGCAATACGAGATGACCTCTGCTGTCTGACGGCCTGGTCCCTCCGAGGAGTCCTCCTGTACTCCTCCAGGTCCAGCCAACACATCAGATGGATGCTGAACAACAAAAAATGTTCTGAACAATCTAATTTTTGCATTTTTCATATTAATATGCATCATTAAAGTGCTCATTCAGTGCAAAATTGTTTTGTGAGTTTTATCTTTATAATAATGTATACCATCAAAATAGTGAAACCCATTTCATGGAAGAATGCACATTGCTTTTATTTAGTTAAACAAGTGGATACTGGGTATTGTGATGTCAAACAAACAAATCCTATTGGCTGTTAAACTCTGCCTCTGCCGTGATTGGCTTGCAGCGCCTCGTTCAGAAACTCTACCCAATCACATTAGGGCCCCATTAATAATGATGAGCAGTTGGAAACTGGCTGCTTCAAAGACAGAGAGCTTTACAAACAGCCTTTTTGAGATGCTGTTAAAAAATATATATATTTTTGGTCATTAAAACTAAATATGCATGTTCTAGAGGATCTCCAAACCTACAGTAAATTTAATGCCTGGAAAATGCACAATATGGGACCTTTTAAACAAACAAGCTGTCAGACTCAACAGACTCTTTAACAATAACCAAGAAAAGTTGCAACACCATACTGGTTAAAGCTGCCAGCTTTTAGGAAGGTTTTCTGATTTTTAGCATTTTGTGTTGTCATTGCCTCTCTTCCTGCTACTCATCAGAACTATTATAGAATGAGCCTCTATCAGTTATCAAAAGTGAGATCTCCAGGGAGGTGTGTTATCTTTCTGGAGAATAAAAAAGACAGCAGAACGCCTGATTTCTAGATGTTCTTGAACTGCTTTATTTTATTTAAATATTTTAATGGTTTCTGTCCATTTTTCCTGCAGCTTTTTCATCCCGTTGTCATTGCTGTGAATGCAAGTGAAACACAGTGCAATTTAATATTGTTTTTAGCTTAAATGTGTTTCTATATATAGAGAGAGAAATGGCATTTTGATTCTCCTGTATGTCCTGTACATATGGAGTACTGACAATAAAAATCCTGAATACCTACAAAAAGGAGAAAAAAAATCATCCACTTACAATCAACCCAGATGAACTATGCACTGCTACTGTATCAGTAAATCAAAGGTATTTCAAATCATACATTTCCCAAAATTTTTATCCAGCTCTGAAAGAGCAAGAGCTAAGGTACAGAATGGACAGATCAGGGGTCTCATTTATAAAGCCTTCCTACACACAAAATGGAACCTAAAAAATGCAAACACAAATTTTACCACAATTGCTTGCATTTATATTGAAAAACTTGACAGGAAAAAAACGCCCACTAGTACATCAGCTCTGACACAGGTATGAACATTTTGGACAACAAAGATCCAGCAGCATTCACAGAGAAATTGACAACCGAGGCCAACCCCCCCCCCCCCAAAAAAATACATATTTGAGGAATCACTACATTGATAGTTAAGTTCATATACACAACTCACAAAAAGTTAGGGATATTCAGCCTTTTGGATAAAATTTCAAGATGCACCTAAAATGCACTATAACCTTTACAGGTGAACTTAATTTGACCTTCTCTAACCTTTTGAATGCACATGTCCAATTGTTCAATGTTCAGTACTTTTTGCAAAAACTTGTTCTCCAACAAGGTGCTTAATGGCAAAATTCACAACAGGCGTTTGAGCCATGAATCAACAAATACATTTTCTGGTTCAATTAGAATTGGTATTTAAACAGTCCTCTTCATCATGCTGTTCACATTTTGACATCATGAGACCAAGATGACACCTAACAATTGATCAACAGTGCCTCGCCATTGCGAGGCTTCAAACAGGATGTTCTCAGAGGGAAGTGGCCACTGAGCTTAGAGTGTCAGAGTGTTACAGAGAAACTGGAAGAGTCACAGAAGGGCATAGAAGTGGACGTCCTTTGGCCACATCCCATGTGGATAACTGCTTCACTGTGAACAGTGCCCTGCGGAACCGGATGATGAATGCCACTCAACTCCAGGCACATTAAGGGAGGTGAAAGGAACCCAAGTGTCACGTCAGACCATTCAAAACAGTTTACATCAGCGTGATCAATGTGAACTTTTTACATTTTCCATAAATTTCACACGAAAGTCAAATATCCCTAACTTTTTGTGAGTAGTGTATATTTGGACACTGACCAAAACATATTACCACAATATATTCAAGATACAGTTATATAATCAATATGGTAAATAATCAGTATGGGCTTAAAGTTCAGACTCATCTTTAATTTGAGGGTATTCATATCCAAATTGGTGTTACGGTTTAGGAATTGCAACCATTTAAAACAAGTCTCCTCATTTCAGGGGCTCAAAAGTAATTGGACAAATTACCACTGCCATAAATAAAATGTTCACTTTTAATACTTTGTTGATAACCCTTTGCAGGCAATGACCGTCTGAAGTCTGGAACTTAAGGACATCATCAAATGCCAGCTTTCCTTTGTGATGCTTTGCCAAGACTTTACTGCAGCTGTCTTCAGTTGTTGCTTGTTTGTTGGTCTTTCTGCCTTTGTCTTAAGCAAGTCAAATGCATGCATGCACCAGGTTGAGATCTGGTGACTGACTTGGCCAATGCAGAATGTTCAGCTTCTTTGCCTTAAAAAAACTCCTGGGTTTCCTTTGCAGTATGTTTTGGGTCATTGTGCATCTGTACTGTGAAGTGCTGTCCAATCAAGTTTCCTGCATTTGGCTGAATGTGAGCAGCCAGTATATCCCTATACACTTCAGAATTCATTTGGCTGCTTCTGTCTTCTGTCACATCGTCAATAAACATGAGTGATCCAGTGAAACTGGAAGCCATGCATACCCATGCATCACATTGCGTCCACCATGTTTTAAAGAAGATGTGGTGTGCTTTGGATCATGAGCTGTTCCAAGACTTCCATATTTTCTTCTCATCATTATGGTACAGGTTGATCTTGATTTTTATCTGTTCGAAGAATGGTGCTCCAGAACTTTGGTGGCTCTTTAGATTTTTTTTTTTTTTTTTTTTTTACAAAGTCTAGTCTGGCCTTTCTAGATATGAGGCCGATTACTGGTTTGTACCTTGTAGTGAACGCTCTGTATTTGCTCTGATCAATTTTTCTCTTTATAGTAGACTTAGATACTGATAAACCTACTTGTTGGAGAGTGTTCTTCACTTGGGTGGATGTTAAGTGTTTTTTCTTCACCATGGAAGGAATCCTACGATTATCCCCCATTGTTGTCTTCCATGGACATCCAGGCCTTTTTGGGTTCCTGAGCTTACCAGTGCACTCACTTTTTCCTCAGAATGTACCAAACTGTTGATTTGGCCCCTCCAAACATTTCTACCATCTCTCTGATGAATTTCTCTTTTTTTTCCCAGCCTAAGGATGGTCTGTTTCTTTTCCATTGAGAGCTCCTTTGACCACATGTTGTGGGTTCACAGTAAAAGCTTCACACCACAAATGCCACACCTGGAATTAACTCTAGACCTTTTACCTGCTGGACTGATGATGGATTAACGAGGGAATAGCTCATACAGCCCATGAACTAGCCTTTGAATCAATCGTCCAATTACTTTTGAGCCCCTTAAACAAGATTTTGTATAAAAAACGGCCACAATTCCTAAACATAACTCCACTTTGGATATGAATACCCTCAAATTAACGCTGAGATTTTGCATTACTCTATATAACATAACTTCTATATAACTGTATCTTGAATATGTTTTGGTAAACAGCTAAAATAACAAAATTTGTACATATATGGACCTAACTGTATATGTACTTGCTTCAGTCTCACACATTACTTATAGGTGCACTTCATTATTGACATTTATAGCTTGTGCCATTTCAGCTGGTTGTACTCTGTACCAGTTATATCAGTAGCATACTGGAACTGTAAGCCATCAAAAAAAAAACGTAAAATCCTCTTTCTATATAAAGATCATATTGAGGGCATTTTCATGAAAGCAACTTTATAAACAGCAAATCTTTTAAAAGGTGCATAATTTGAAATTGTTTTAGTTATGAAATCATTTTTAATAATTTTTCAGAGACTGACACTGAAAGACAGGAAGTGGAGCTGGAGGTGGCAGAGTTGAAGATGCTAAGCTTCTCATTGGGAGTGACTAGAAGGGACATGATTGGAAAAGCATATATCAGAGGGACAGCTCAGGTTGAGCAGTTTGGAGACAAAGTAAGAGGCAAGGATATGTGCCTTGGACATGTGCAGAGGAGGGATAATGGATATATTGGACAAAGGCTGTCTTAGAGGATGTCTTGGAGCTGCCAGGCAGGAGGAAAAGAGGAAGACCACCAAGAAGATCCATGGATGTAGTGAAAGAGGAAATGGAGGCGGTTGGTGTTACAGAGGAAGACGCAGTTGATAGGGTGAGATGGGGACAGTTGATCCACTGTGGCGACTTCTAAAGGGAGCAGCCTAAAGAGAGATTTTTTTTTTTTTTTTTTTTTTTAAATCTTATGGGTCCAAAACAATCATAGCATTTACATTTGAGCATTTGGCTGACAAGAACTACGGCACCCAGTAAAGATCTCAAAGCCAATAGCATAATTAGGTTGATATCATGTGTCGTCTTTTAGCAGGAAGCTCAAAGGTTGTCAGACACCTGTAACTGGATATTTGTCAACCTGGCAAACAGTCATTGTGGTTGCCAGATTCTTGCCACGAGTCAGTGTGACACCTACTAGTGTTGTAGTCAAGAACAGTCTCCCAGGACCAAGGCAAGACCAGACCAGACCAAGAGAAGAGGTCAAGAACAGATTGAGGCCAATAGACAGCCTAGGGTGTTTTCACACCTGAAAGTCCACACCAAAGTCCGGACTAAAGTTTTTATTTTCTGACACTGTATACATTTGGCCTGGTTAGGTTTCACACTGCTCTCTATCCAAATGGACCAAACAACTTTATGTAACGCACTGATGTATCATTGTCACGATGACCTTTATGTAGTTAGCACAGACGCTGCAGTTAGCAAGTGTTCTACTCACCATCTGAGATGTTTTCTGCAACTCTGGACACACTGGTAACCAGACTAAGTGGAAACTGGTTCACACTTGTCATATTAGTTGGTGAATTGGTTTAGTGAGACTAGAATATTATCCAGGTATTACGTTTGTCCTTCTCATCAGCCGTGATGATTTTCAGCTGGCATTGCTCTTCCAGTCTTTCACTACTCTGTCACATTCCCTCCAAAAACATCTGGAAAGTTTCTGCATTTTTATAATTTTATTCTAATTTACTATTTATGCCACTAAAGGACCATATTTAAATTAAGATTTGGGTCTCTCCCTCTCTCCAAGTCATATCGCAGCTCATTTTCACTCTTATCTGCTGCCTTAACTTCCTGTGTTTGGTCCGAAAGTCCGAACCTTTCTGAAGATTGCTTTCACACACTAAATGAACCAGACCAAGCTTCAGTTTGAGCCGGACAGAGACCACCTCTTTTTGCCAATCCAAATTTTAGCTCTTTGGTCCGCATTTTGCCATGAGCATATGATGTTTGTCAATTTAAAAGAATTTTCCACATAAATAATGGTGTAGGTTATTGTCTATCTGTTAAAGTATAAGGTTGTGAAAATGCCTAAATTAAAAGACTACAAATGCAGACTCACGTATGTTACATCATTGTTTCTGAAGTGAGCACGGGTGGAGGTAACTAACGATCCTTTGTACCAGCTGCAGCCCTTAAAATACAATACATTTGTATCATTTTTCTTCTTGGTGAATGTTTCTTTCATCAGTGAGGAAAAAGGAGGTGAGCTTTGAGACAGTAACCACCATACTCATGTTTGGTGACATGTATAGTCTGAGACAAGGAGATGGAGTCCACCAAGCAGCTTCACATATTACTCTTCAATATACACAACAATTCACAACTTCATTTACGTGGAAAATTATCCTTTAAATTGACAAACATATGTGTAAATTATGACAAAATTCATTCGGGATGGAAAAATACTTCCTTCCTTTCCATAGACTCCAATACACAATTTTAAAGTAAGGTCCCATATGCGGAAGTAGAGGGGGCTTGACTTAGGCTCTCAATTCAAGACCAACATATGCAGTAGACAGTAGTTTCTGCCTGGCTTGGCCTATACTTGGTCTCAACCCCTTGAAGTCCTGGTCTTTCTACACTCTGGTCTCAGTTTGTCTCAACTACAACACTCACACCTACTGACCAGAAGGTAACAATGTTACTGTAGAGGGTAAAAGGGAAAGGATGTGGAGGCAAGGCACGAGCGTAGGTCAGCACAGATTTTTTATTGAACCCTCTATCATATGTACAGCCTGGGACCCCAGCGTGGGTGCTGGGGCCGTGAAGAGCTTAGTCTGGAAAGGCTTTGCTTCAGTTCCTCTGCACTCTCTTATATAGCTTTATTGACCTGCGCGTAGGAACTGAGGCTGGCGCATATTCATTAGGTCTGACAAAGGCCGTGAGTGGCAAGCTTATAATAACACTTGTTACATACCAAAGCACCGTGTGGCACAATTAACATAACACATGTTACCTTCCTGCCATACATTCGCCTCCTTGTGCTGTAGTCTAAAGCAGCAGGAGGCGGAGGCATCTTACAGTCTGGTGTAATTAACCTTGTGGGGTGCTACCCCCCTCAGTCCATTGTTCAGCCCGTCTGTCTGCTTCTGGGTGAGAGATAATGTCCATCTGCGGTGTGCTGGTGTCGCCACATTACCACCTTCTTCTTTCGGCTGCTCCCTTTAGAGGTTGCCACAGCGGCTCACCCTATCCCTTGTATCTTCCTCTGTAACACCAGCCCTCTCCATGTCCTCCTTCACTACATCCATGAATCTTCTGTGGTCTCCCTATTTCCTCCTGCCTGGTAGCTGCATCTTCAACATCCTTTGTCCACTATATCCACTATCCCTCCTCTGCACATGTCCAAACCATCTCAGCCTTGCCTCTCAAACCGCTCAACCTGAGCTGTCCCTCTGATATGCTCATTTCTAATCCTATCCCTTCTAGTTACTCCCAGTGAGAATCTTAGTATCTTCAACTCTGCCACCTCCAGCTCTGCCTCCTGTCTTTTTGTCAGCACCACTGTCTCCAAACCATACATCATAGCAGATCTCACTACCATCTTTTAAGTCTTCCCTTTCAGTCTTGCTGTCATCTTTCTGTCACAAATCACCACTGACATTCGTCTTCACCCACTCCACCCTGCCTGCACTCTCTTCTTCACCTCTCATGAATTTTCCATTGCTTTGGCTGGTTGACCCCAGGTATTTTCTACCTTCACTTCCTCTACTCCTCGTTTCTTCACCATTACACCTGCCTCCTCCTCAGCCACACACATGTAGTCTGTCTTGCTTCTACTGACTTTCATTCTTCTTCTCTCCAGAGCATTCATCCACCTGTCCAGATTCTCTTCCACCTACTCCAAACTCTCACTACAGCTCAAAATATTAAAGATTCAAAGGCTTTATCATGTGCACAGTTAAGAAATGCTACATTTCCTGAGCAATGAAATTCTTACTTTGCTCTCCGAACAAATGCCAAGATAACACAATAACTCAATCCTAATACTAATGGATGCTAATAACACACACACCAACACACAGTTAGGCAATTAGGACTCCTAAGCACACCTTGATACTAAATACTAATGCTAATGAGTACTAATGACACACATCAGGCAATTTGCACAGCTAAAGCAGTTGATGCAGTCAAACAAGAGGAATGAAACTGAAAATTCGTTGGATGGCTATAGTGGTAGTAGTATATCGATAGAGATGATGTGAACCTGAGATGACAAACATATGTACGGTGTGCAAATGAGCATTGTGCAGCGAGCAGTATATAATTATAAATAATTAGCACTTGGTGCCAATTTCTCTGTGACAGTAGTACAAGTAGACTGTACAAGATAAATAGCAGCAGAGATGATATGGACATCAGACAGTTGAGACTATATACACTGTACAGGTGAGCAATGTGCAAATTTAGCAGCCGGTGTGCGAGTTCATATACTGTATGCAAAGCTGTGTTGCGGAGTTTTGGGAGTTATTTGTTCAGGAGTCTGAAGGCAGTGGAGAAAGAAGGAGTTTTTCAGTCTGGTTGACCTGCATTTCACACTTCTGTACCTCTGGCCTGAGGGTAGAAGTGTGAACAGTCTGTGCTGAGGGTGGGTGGGGTCCCTGAGGATGGCGTCAGCTCTCCTTTGGACTCTGCAGTGGTAGATGCTCTGCAGAGAGGGGAGTGGAGTCCTGATGATCTTCTCCACTGTCTTCACCACTCTCTGCAGGCGTTTGTGGTCCAGGGCAGTGGTGCTGTCGTACCACGCAGTGATGCAATTGGTCAGGATGCTCTCGATGATGCAGCTGTAGAAATTGTTGAGGATCCTGGAGGACATGCCAAACTTCTTCAGCCTCCTCAGGAAGTACAGCCGCTGTTGAGCTCTCTTAACCAGCTCTGTGGTGTTGTGTGTCCACTTAAGGTCCTCGCTGATGTGGATGCCCAGGTATTTAAAGCTGCTCACCCTCTCCACCTCAAGCTTCTGGGTGAATAGCGGCTGATGGGGTCTCCTCCTCCCTTTCCTCATGTCCACTATCATCTCCTTCTCCTTATTTTAGATTTGATTGGCAGTTGGCAACCAGCTTACAGGTGCATGATGACTTCACTCTTATATCACTCTATATATAATTCAAGAAATCTCTCCATATATTTAGTCTTCTTTTTGAGTTGATTGGCGGTTGGCAACCAGCTTACATGTGCATTATTGTCTTGTCCGTGTTGAGGGTGGGGTTGTTGTCCTCACACCATGACACCAGGTTGTCCACTGCCCTCCTGTAGGATGCTTCGTCATCACCAGTGATGCGTCCTATCACTGCTGTGTCATCCGCAAACTTTAGGATGATATTGTCCTTGTGGGAGGCAACACAGTCATGGGTAAAGAGGCTGTAGAGGATGGGGCTGAGAACACAACCCTGTGGGACACCTGTGTTCGTGATGATGCTGGCTGAGGTCCTGTTACCCATCCTGACAGACTGGGGCCTGCCAGTTAGAAAGTTCAGTAGCCAGTCGCAGAGGGTGGGGTGCAGGCCAAGTGAAGACAGTTTGTCAGTGAGTTTGTGGGGGATGACCATGTTGAAGGCGGAGCTGTAGTTGACAAAGAGCATCCTAATGTAGGAGTCTTTATCTTCCAGGTGGGAGAGAGAATAATGGAGTGCTGCAGCAATGGCATCTGAGGCGGACCTGTTGGGCCGGTAGGCATACTGCAGGGGGTCCAGGGTGCCCGGTATGCTGTCCTGAATGAGGGGCAGCACCACTGTCTCGAAGCACTTCATGATGATTGGAGTGAGTGCTACTGGTCTGTAATCATTCAGACAGGTCAGCAGGCTCCTTTTGGGGAGGGGAATGATGGTTGTCGTTTTGAAGCAGGAGGGGACTATGTTCTGGTTGAGGGAGAGGTTGAATATTGATGTGAGAACGTCAGTCAGCTCAGCAGCACATGTTCTGAGGGCCCGCCCAGGTATGTTGTCTGGTCCTGCTGCCTTTCGGGGGTTGATATTCCTCAGTGCTTTGTTTACCTGGCCTGGTGAGTCCAGAGAGACTCCTGCCTGACCTCATCTGTCTGCCTGTCCATCACCATGGCAAACAAGAAGGAGCTCAGAGCTGATCCCTGATGTAATCCCACCCCCACCTTGAACCCATCTGTAACTCCTACAGTACACCTCACCACCATCACACTGTCTTCATACACATCCTGCACCACCTTCACATACTTCTGCCACTCTTGACTTCCTCATACCACACTTCCTCTCTTGGCACCCTATCATATTGTATGCTTTCTCTAGATCCACAAAGAAACAGTGCAACTCTTTCTGACCTTCTCTATAGCTCACCATCAACACTCTTAGAGCAAACATTGCATCTGTAGTACTCTTTCTTTGCATGAAACCATGCTGCTGCTCACTGTCACCTTTCTTCATAACCTGGCTTCAGCAACTTTTTCCCATATCTTCATAGTGTGGCTGATCAACTTTATGCCTCCAGTTACTACAGCTCTGAGCATCACCTTTGTTCTTGAAAAATGGTACTTCTCCATTCCTCATTCATCCTCTCACTCTCCAAAATTGTGTTAAACAATCTGATTAAAAAGTCCACTGCCATCTCTCCTACACATCTCCCTACCTTCACAGGTAAGTCCTCTGGACCAACCGCTTTTCCATTCTTCATCCTCTTCATAGCTGCCCTCACTTCCACCTTGCTAATCCTTGGAATTTCTGGTTCACCATGTTTCTGTCACCCATCCTCTCTTCTCACTCATTTTCTTGATTCATCAGCTTCACAAAGTACTCCTTCCACCTTCTCAACACACTGTTCACTCATTAGTACATTACCATTTCTGTCCTGAATCAACCTAACCTGCTGCAATTCCTTTTCAGCTCGATCTCAGTCTAGACAATCAATACAAGTCCTTTTCTCCTTCCTTGGTGTCTAGCTTCTCATACAACTCCCGATATGCCTTTTCCTTTGCTAACTCTCTCTTTGCCATGTGCCAGGAATTCAAGTAGTCATGGCTATTTATTTTTTTGTATTTTTGGTATTTGCATTTTGTATACTTTATTGATCCCCAGAGGGAAATTCAGGGCATCCACCTGGATGGATGAGGCAGCCACGGTATGGCGCCAATCCCTTCACCATTGACACACATTCACACCTACGGCCACTTTAGAGTCTCCAATTAACCTAACATGCATTGGGGGGGGGGGTTGGCTTGTGGGAGGAAACCGGAGTACCCAGGGTAAACCCATGCAGACACAGGGAGAACATGCCAACTCCACACAGAAGGGTCACTGATGGTCAGGGGTGAAATCGATCCCGTGACCCTCTTACTGTGCTGCCACAGTACTGTGCCCGAACTATCCCACTTTTTGTCAGCCTGTTCCTCTGAAAACTTTCCAGTACCTACTCATTCCACCACCAATCTTGTCTTCTTTCCTCTGTCCAGAGGATATGCCACATACTTTCCTCACCGTTTCCCTCAATACTTTTGCTGTACTTTCCCAGTCCTCCGATTATTCTTCCCTACCACCCAGAGCCTATTTCAACACCTTCCTGAACTTTGTGCAACCTTCTTCCTTCTGTAATTTTCCCCCATTTAATCCTTGGCTCTGCCTTCACCCTCCTTTTCCTTCTTTCCAAAGTCACCCTACAGATACCAATCCGATGCTACCTAGCTGCATTCTACCCTGACACCACCTTGCAGTCTCCCATCTCTTTCAGATTTCTCCTTCTACATAAGATGTGCAGTTGAAACCAGAAGTTTACATAAACTGTATAACCCCCCCCCCCTCACTGTCTGACATTTAATGCAGACTAAATTTTTCCTGTTTCAAGTCAATTAGGATTACCAATTTCTTAACTATCCTATTTGTTAAATAATTTTTATATTTGCCAAATACTTTTTTAAAGATTTTTTTTTTTATTACTTTCTTCAAAGTCAGAAGTTTAAATTAATTTCCTTAGTATTTGGTAGCATTGCTTTTAAACTGTATGACTTGGGTCAAACATTTTGGGTATCTTTCCACAACCTTCTCACAATAGTTTACTGGAATTTTTGTTCATTCCTCCCGACAGAACTAGTTTAACTGAGTGAGGTTTGTAGGCCCCCTTGCTCGCACACATCTTCAGTACTGCCCACAGGTTTTCTATGGGACTGCGATCAGGGCTTTGTGATGTCCACTCCAAAACATTGACTTTGTCCTTAAGCCACTTTGTAACCAATTTGGCGGAATGCTTAGGGTCATTATCCATTTGGAATACACATTTGCACCCAAACTTTAACTTCCTGGTTGATGTCTTGAGATGTTGCTTCAATATTTCCACAATGTTCTTTCTCCATGATGCCATCTGTTTTGCGAAGTGCACCAGTCCCTCCTGCAGCAAAACACCTCCTCAACATGATGCTGACATCCTCACTTCACATTTAGGATGGTGTTTTCATGCTTGCAAGCTTTCCGATTTTTCCTCCAAATGAAATGATGGCCATTATGGCCAAACAGTTCAATTTTAGTTTCAACAGACCACAGGACATGTCTCCAATAATTAAGGTCTCTTTCCTGATGTGCATTTGCCAATTGCAATCTGGCTTTTTAATGTTGCTTTTGGAGTAATAGCTTCTTCCTTGCCGAGTGGCTTTTCAGCCCATGTTGGTGCAGGACTCGTTTCACTGTGGATAATGACACTCATACCTGTTTCAGCTAGCATCTTCACAAGGTCTTTTGCTTTTGTTCTGTAGTTGATACACACATTTCACACCAAAACATGTTCATCTCTGGGACACAGAAGCCATCTCCTTCCTGAGCAGTATGATGGCTAGACATTCCCATGGTGTTTATACTTGCATAAAATTGTTTGAACAGATGAATGTGGCACCTTCAGGCATCTGGAAATTGTACCCAAAGATGAACCAGACTTGTGGAGGTCCACAGTTCTCTTCCTGATAGCTGTGATTTCTTTTGATTTTTCCATGTCACACAAGGAAACAGTGTGTTTGAGGTGTTCCTAGTTGATTTATAAAGGTAAATTAGAGTAAGAAATGCCTGTCCACTGTTTTATAAATCTGAATTTTTTCCTGCATATGTACAGTCTAGGTATATACGCTTTCCCATGCACAGTTTCATAAATTAACTGCCAAAACACCAATCCATCGTAGTGCCTAAGAACTAAATGACAGCCTACCTGGCACCCTGACTCTGCAGAAAAGACATGAAGTGCCCAATCTCATGACGATGTCGAAGTAAAGAACCTAAATGGTAACCACGGTAACATGGAGACGCGCTGGACCAACAGTTAAGCGCACAGGAACTAGAGGGTCTAAAAGATGAAGGAAATGATGTGGAGCTGCACTGCTCCACCTGTAGGACAGACAGAGCAGGAGGAGGGAAGAAATGGAGCCAGAGGATAGAGGGAAGGAAAAACATGGAGAAAAATAAGACGAGCTATACAACAGGGATGTTTCCACAATAAATCACTGAAAATGGAATGTTTTGGCCAAACAAAACAGCCTTGTACCAGTGGATAATCAACACTGTTACCAAGCAATACATTTTCATCTTAGTGTTTACATAGCTGTTTCATGCTCATTGGTGCATTTACACTAAACTAAGCACCAGCTCTTTATAAGTCTTTAATGCTGGAAGCTAATCTGACCTGTTTAAGCTGCTGCTCCGACTCCTCATGTAGACTCTTGAGCTCCCTGTAGTCTGGACTGTCAATGTAGTGCACCTCCTCCTGCACACACACCTGCAGAGACACGAATGTGCACATGCATGTAAACTGGCAACTTTCTCAGAAATACCAGACATGGATCCAGGTTCTCAGAAATGAAAGCTGACTGATTTTCATGGTCTTACAATGCAGTAAATGGACCAGGACATTGTGATGGGAATTTAATTCTTTTTCCGGATACCATGTTGACAAATTGATTGTGATCTAGTCCCAACCCAAAACCACACTTAAAAAAATTAGAAAAATTAGATTTAAACCAATGACTAAGCAGTCCGATCATTAAACGCTCATAAAGATGGCAACATAAACATTTATAAGCTCGATCATAATTATTTTTGATGGTTCCATTTATAATTACAGCTCTTTGCTCAGCATGGGGCTGCCATTGCTGAATACAAAAATCATTTCTCTCAAAGGAGCTTCATTGTGACTATTATTATTTTGTGAGAACCGTTAATTGTGCCAGGTGAAACATACAGTATATACTGTATAGTGCTCAGTGAACAAAGTGTGAAGACAAAAACAAAGTATATATTCTGTATACATTGTGTTCATGTTTGGGAATATGTTGAGAAAATGGGTTTACATATACATAAGATAAGCCTTTATTAGTCCCACAATGGGAAATTCCAGGATTACAGCAGCAAAGGGATAGCAGCACTCAGAGCAATAGTTAATAAGATAATAAAAACTGGTTAGCCAAAGCAGTAAATGAATATACACTACCGTTCAAAAGTTTGGGGTCACTTAG
Organism: Pholidichthys leucotaenia; assembly: GCA_020510985.1. Taxonomy (NCBI): domain Eukaryota; kingdom Metazoa; phylum Chordata; class Actinopteri; order Cichliformes; family Pholidichthyidae; genus Pholidichthys; species Pholidichthys leucotaenia. The sequence goes on from CM035849.1 coordinate 240,968,815, forward strand.
AAATTTCCTTATTTTTTGAAAGAAAAGCACTTTTTTTCAATGAAGATAACTTTAAACTAATCAGAAATACACTCTATACATTATTTTTTTTTTATTTAGCAAATGCAAAGTCCTTAAGCCAAGCAGTTGCCTCCTGGTTTGCTGTATGGAGGGTGTGTAATCCTCCTTCCAGTCTTTGGAGCGGGCAAGCCTCTATGATGTGTTCCATAGTTTGCTCCTCTCCACATGCGCACAGTGGGCTAGGGCTACTGCCCCATCTGTGAAGGCTGGCCAAGCAGGGGCCATGTCCAGTCCTGAAGCGATTGAGTGTAGACCACTGTCTCCTTGGGAGGTTGGTGCCCGGGACCTGTTGGTTGGGGTTTATCACCAGCTGTTTGTTTGGGACCTCCTTGGTCTCCCATTCCTCTTGCCAAGCTGTCTGGATGGTAAAGTCAGCTGGGGGAGGGTTTTTCCAAATCGGCCGTCTGGATGAAAGTCGGGCAGTGGGTGGGGTGTAGATATTTGCATGGATTGGTAAGTGAGGAAAATCTTTAACTTTTTGGAGCATCCTTTGAGTTAATGCTGCTCGCCGGATGTGTGGAGGGGCTATGTTTGACAGTACAGAGAGCCAGGGGAGTGGTGTTGAGCGGATTGTTCCAGTTACAGTTCTCATGGTTGAGTTGAGCTGGGTGTCTACATGGTGTGTGTAAGATGACCTGGACCAGACAGGGGCACAATATTCTGCTACAGAGTATGAAAGGGCCAGTGCTGAGGTGCGCAGGGTGGACACTGCCGCCCCCCATTTTGCACCAGCGAGCTTGCAGAGCAGGTTGTTTCGTACTTTCACCTTAGCAGCCGTCCCCTTTAGATGTTCCTTGAAGGATAAGGTCCCATCAAGGGTCACTCCAAGATAAGCTGGATTTGGGGCATGCTTAAGCTTGAGTCCGCTCAGGTGGATGTTTAGTTCTCTGGTAGCTTTTGCATTGTGGAGATGAAATACACTGGAGACGGTTTTTGCTGGGCTTGGTTTTAGGCGCCAGATTTTGCAGAACTGGTCCAGTTTAGCAAGATCTTCCGTGAGCACCCGTTCCAGTGGTTCAAAGTCTGGTGCTTGGAATGCCAAACAGATGTCGTCTGCATAGATGAATTTGCGGGATTTTGTAGTAGGCAGGTCGTTTATGTAGAGGTTGAACAGAGTTGGAGCTAGAACTGAGCCTTGTGGGAGTCCGTTTTTCTGCATTCTCCATGCACTTGTGTTCTGACTGAGGTGGACTCTGAACCTGTAATGGGGCAATGGATCAGCGTTCTCGTTGCGCCCTCCGCCAGTACCCGGGCTCGCCTGGGGAAGCTAATGATCCTACCAGCAGACTAAATTTGAAGAGACGACGCCTCTGTGCCAAGTCAAAGAAGAATCCTAGTCACAGTCCTAAAGCCGAAAGCAAACAGCCCCAAGAGCACTTTGTGGTAGGATCTGCCCTTCGCATATTACTCTATACATTGCTAATGTGGTAAATGACTATTCTTGCTGCAAATGTCTAGTTTTTGGTGCAATATCTAGATAGGTGTATAGAGGCCCATTTCCAGCAACTATCACTCCAGTGTTCTAATGGTACAGTGTGTTTGCTCATTGCGTCAGAAGGCTAATGGATGATTAGAAAACCCTTGTGCAATCATGTTAGGTCTGCAATGCTGTAATTGCTGCAAATGGAGGATTCTTTGACGAAAGCAAAGTTTGAAGGAAAAAATAATTATTTCAAATACAAATCATTATTTCTAACCTTGTCAATGTCTTGACTATATTTTCTATTCATTTTACAACTCACGGTGGTAAATAAGTGTGACTTTTCATGGAAAACACAAAATAATTGTCTGGGTGACCCCAAACTTTTGAACGGTAGTGTACATATGTACACAGATATATACACAGTGCAGGAGCATTGCAGCTAGACAGAATAAACAGCATTACGGTTTGTTAAGTTACCCTGCAGAATACGAATATGTAGCCAGACAGTATATTTCGTATTTGAATCAACAGCATTGTTGCCACCCTCCGTAATGACTGATGTTGTATAATGGAGGGGGCATGAACTTAAACACAGATGCATACACGCACAAAAACAGAGCTCATTGAAAAGTTAATTTATTGCAGTAATTCAATTCAAAAAGTGAAACTCATATTGTATAGCTTCATTGCACACAGAGTGATATATTTCAAGTATTTTTCTTTTAAGTTTGATTGTTACGGCTACAGTTAGTGAAAACCCAAAATTCATTATCTCAGAAAAAATTAAATTACATAAGATCAATTTTAACAAGTGGATTTTAAATAGAAATGTTGGCCTATTATGCCCTTGTATGCACTCAATACTTGGTCAGGGCTCCTTTTGCATGAATTACTGCATCAGTGAGGCGTGGCATGGAGGCGATCAGCCTGTGATACTGCTGAGGTGTTGTGGAAGCCCAGGTTGCTTTAACACCAGCCTTCAGCTTGTCTGCATTGTTGGTCTGGTGCCTCATCTTCCTCTTGACAATACCCCATGTGGGGCTTAGGTCAGGTGAGTTTGCTGGCCAGTCCAGCACAGTGATACCATGGTCATTAAACAGATATTGGTACTTTTGGCAGTGTGAGTAGGTGCCAAGTCCTGCTGGAAAATGAAATCCGCATCTCCATAAAGCTTGTCAGCAGAGGGAAGCATGAAGTGCTCTCAAGTTTCCTGGTAGACGGCTGCACTGACTTTGGACTTGATAAAACACAGTGGGCCAACACCAGCAGATGGCATGACTTGCCATATCATCACCAAATGTGGAAACTTCACACTGGACCTCAAGCAACTTGCATTTTGCACCTCTCCTCTCTTCCTCTAGACCAGGGGTGTCCAACCATGTGCCATGGAGAGCCAAGACCCTGCAGGTTTTCTCTTCTACCCAGTCTCTTCAGCAGGTGTTTTCACTTATCAGCAATCAGTGGGAAGAAGTTCACAGAAATCTGCTGTTGAAGACACTGGTTGGAGGTAAAACCTGCAGGGTCTTGGCTCTCCATGGCACATGGTTGGACACCCCTGCTCTAGACTCTGGGACCTTCATTTCCAAACGACAGGAGTTGGCACCTCCTTTGGCCTGTTAAATACCTGTTAACAGATACTTGGGGAAAAGCAAGGGAAGATGCGAGTTTGTGTACATAGGTGTGTGTGTGCATATATGTTATTCCCTGCTGAACTTGTAAGTTTACCCCCTTACAATGAAATGAACATTCCATAATTTTTATGGTAGGTTTATTTTAACAGAGAGAAACAGAATATCAAAAAAATCCAGAACACAATATTAAATACAGGTTATAAATTAATTTGCATTTGATCAGGGGAAATAAGTATTTGATCCACTACCAACCAGCAAGGATTCTGACCCATACAGACTGGTTATGTATCCATGAGGCACACAAATTAGTCCCGTCCCTTTAGGAAAATACTCCTTATCTCAATGTGTATAAAAGACACCCATCATAGAATCTCTTCAATTCAAACTTCTGTACCACCATGGGCAAGACCAAAGAGCTGTCAAAAGATGTCAGAGACAAGATTGTAGACCTGCACAAGGCCAGACATATCCCATTAGCACGAAGCTTGGTGAGAAAGAGACCACCGTTGGTGTGATTATATATATATATTATACACACCTACCTACATACACAATCTCACATCTTCCCTTTACTCCGCCCACCCCCAAGTATCTATTAACAGGTAATAACAAAGACCAAAAATGTAGAAATCAATTAAAAGGTAACTCTGACCAAGGAGCCCTGGCAATAACACCCCAATCAGCAACGCAGCACAGCCAGTCGAGTGAATCAACCCAATCCCAGCCACCCAGACAGGGTCCCACTCTATGGGGAAGAGGAGGGTAAAACATGAGGGGAAACAAGGAAACGGCCCCAACTGATGATTGAGCCCCACGCCAACGAATCCCTACCGTCACACCGGAGGGGCATGGTCCCCACACCAGGGACCCTAGCTTGGCAAAATCAGTCCCAAGCCACACACCCCCACCCAGCCCACGACTCCAAATTCCACGATGCACTGCTAAGACAGCCCCCACCAAACACCAAGGGGCCCCCACACCACAACAACCCACCCCCCAACCAGCCCATCTGTCTCATGAATAAACATCTTGCACCTTTAATGGGCATTCTTGCCTTGTTGTGGTCCAGTCAACCCATTATCCTACAGATAAAAATATCAGTGAATGAAGGAGTGTGGTCGTTTTCATACAGGAGTTACCTGCTGGAAGGACTCCGTGTCTCTGGTGATCAGCAGGGTCCACGGTTCCAACAGGATGTTCAGTGTGTGCGCCTCAACGTCATCAAACAGCTCCTCAAAAGCAGGGATCAGTCTGTCATACACATCCATTCTCATCTCTTCATCTACACCAATGCTTGTCCTAGCAGAGCTGAAAAGATACGTGGAGTAAAGAAGCTGGAGAGGAGAAAGACGACAATGGGAGAGAAGTCATAAAAATGTCTTCACTTAACATCTTTATTTATGGCGGCCATCACCTTCATCACCATTCTTTTGTGCTTTCACAAAAAAAAATACAGTATTGAGTCTCTTTCGTCACACTGTTAAAGTTACACATTTAACCCTGTTGGCCACAGCACTGTCACTCCCTCCGTGAACTGAAGGTTAACTGCAGAAAAATGGGTTTCACTGTGAGGTACTGTGGACTGGGAGGGTGAACTGGACTGGCTCAGAGCTGAGGGGGTCTGACTCACTTGTTTTTAATGCTCTCCATTTAATGTGAGAAGGTGAAGAGTGTGGAGCAGAGAGAGGGAGAATGGGTGCGGCAGGCCAACAGAGCAATACATACAACAATAAGCCCATTTCACAGTCATTTTAACATGAAATGGTTGGGGAACATGAGTATTACTAACCACATCGTTTATTTTTTAAGTCACCGTTTTAATTTTATATAAATTACACCTTTGGGGGGTATTTAGTTCATGTTTGTGATGTGTGGTTTTTAATTGGCAATTAGTGTATTTCTTCCTTATTTATTTCTACATTTTTTCTTGGTTTTTAGCACATTTCTTATATTATTCCATTTTTCTTATAACATGTTGGCTATTGCATCAATATCTTTTTTTCTCTTGAGGACCACATTGTAAATAAGTGCTAATGGTATGCTTTCATGTGTTATTCCTTGGTATTTGTTATATATGTATTTTTTTATGCATGTACAGTGATTACAGTGAGATACAGGGATCTCTGGCGCCTTAAAACCAGATGCTTCGGGTAGATGGTGGCTCGTCAACCTGGGAAGGTAGCCCATCTAGGGGAAGGTAAACCCTGATTTCAAACCTCCGCTGCCTTGCGGCATACCCGGTCACGGGAAAGGCTTCGGGAGTCAACCCTGAGGAAAAATCCGGAGTCGGAGCCCCTAAGGCAGTTCTATGTTTTGCTCAACATCGTTCTGGCAGCTCCTGCAACGGCGCTGGTGCCAAACTGTAGCAGCCCTGCTGTTCCTTTGGATTCATCAGTGACGTGGAGAGGGGGGACATGCTGCATGGGCAAAATCTTGTCCTCCATATCTTCCTGCCCAGGCTTGAATCCTACCAACGCCCAACGCTGGAAGGTAGAACACCGGATCACTGGAGAGGACACTCCAGCTTCGCCTTTGGCGTAGACAAAACACGGGGAATGACAGTTACCGGTTATAAGCCACTGCTCAATTGGCGTAGAGCGTGGCGCCAGGGGTTGATCCCGACGGTGGGAGGGATCATCGGATCTCACTGGACAGCTACCGCCCGCCTCAAGCTGGGCAGCCCCCAGCCAATAAGGTGTTGTCCCGCCACAGCTTGCTTTCCTCATTGGGTGCATGGGGATGAGTAGAAGTCCGAACAGCAGGCTGAGAACCTTCGCACCAGGCAAGACAATAAAACAAAAGAGACCAACTCTAAAACTGAGAACTTGGAACGTCCGCACTATGATGACAGGACTTGCTGCTAACCTCAAGGACATCAACGACACCAGGAAGACTGCCATCATCAATAATGAGCTGAAGAGACTGGGAGTGGATGTCGCCACTCTCCAGGAAACACGGTTGGCTGACGCAGGCACACAGAGAGAAGGACTACACGTTCTACTGGCAGGGAAAGGGCAGTGACGAACACAGGGAACACGGAGTGGGCTTCGCAGTGAAGAGCACCTTGCTGAAGATGGTGGAACCGGGCAGCACTGGCTCTGCACGACTCCTCACCCTCCGCCTGAACACCACTCAAGGCCCAGTCACCCTCGTCAGTGTGTATGCCCCAACACTGACAGTCACACTAGAGGCAAAAGACGAGTTCTATGAGAATCTCGCAACAACTGTCAGGATCATCCCCAACTCTGAACAACTCATTCTCCTTGGAGACTTCAATGCCAGAGTGGGTGCTGACCACGACTCCTGGCCCTCCTGTCTTGGACCTTTTGGCGTGGGCAGAATGAACGACAACGGACAGCGGCTGCTCGAGTTCTGCACATATCACGATCTGTGCATCACAAACTCGTTCTTCAAGACCAAGCCCCAGCACAAGGTTTCCTGGCAACATCCGCGCTCAAAGCACTGGCACCAGCTAGACTTGATCCTGACCAGGCGCACCTCACTGAAGAACGTGCTAATCACCCGTTTGTTCCAGAGTGCAGATTGCAACACAGACCATTCATTGGTGTGTTGCAAGGTCAAGCTGCAGCTGAAGAAATTCCATCGTGCTAGACAGCCTGGAAAGGCATGGATTGACACCAGCAAGATGGCTCAACCAGAACTTGTTGAGCAGTTTGCCTCCACCTTTGAGAAGGAACTTGGTGTACCACAAGAAGGAGAATCTGCAAAGCAGAAGTGGGAAGAGCTGCGAAACACCATCCACCACACAGCCTTGGCTACCTTTGGGAGGAAGACCTCGAAGTCACAGGATTGCTTTGATGCCAAGTTGACCGAGATGACCCCCGTCATTGAAGCCAAGCGCTCAGCACTTGCTGAGTACAAGAAGTACCCAAACGAGAAGAATCTCCAGATTCTCAGGGCTGCGAGAAGCAAAGTTCAGCAGACTGCTCGGCGCTGTGCCAACGAGTACTGGACTCAGCTCAGCCAAGACATCCAAACCACTGCCATAACAGGGAATATCCGTGGTATGTACGATGGCATCAAGAAAGCACTTGGTCCGGCTCAGAGCAAGACGGCCCCCCTCAAATCCTCCACTGGGGAGATGATCACAGAAAAGAACAAGCAGATGGAGAGATGGGTGGAACACTACTCCGACCTCTACTCCAGACAGAACACCGTGACACCGTCAGTCCTTGATGCCATCGACTGCCTGCCATCCATGGACGAACTTGACGCCGAGCCAACCATCGACGAACTCAGCAAGGCCATTGATACCTTGGTCGCTGGCAAGGCACCCGGCAACGACGGCATACCCCCTGACCTGATCAAGCACTGCAAGACTGACCTACTGCTGCCATTGCATGACGTCCTCTGCCAGTGTTGGAAGGAAGGTACCGTACCACAGGACATGAGGGACGCCAAGATCATCACCCTCTACAAAAACAAAGGGGAGAGAAGCGACTGCAACAACTACGGGGGCATCTGTATCACGCTGGCAACTGCTTCATTGTGAACAGTGCCCTGCAGAATTGGATGATGAATTCCAAGATGGCCGTGCCGCCTGTGTTTCTGGCTGCTGGTTGTCTCCGCTTGTTTTTCCTGTTTTTGATTGTGTTATTGTGTCTGGATCATGTGCAATCAGCCATCGTTTATGATCGCCAAGTGCTGCTGGATATTCGATCTTCCATGGTCGGGTTTGGCTGTCATAATCAGGAGGGAAGATTCTTCCATCGGTCTCTGCGTCTGCAACTTCCCGTTCGTACCTGGGATCCCCGCTGTGGTTATACCGGCAGAAAGCGATCCAAACCTCGGGGGAAGACGTGCAGGTGCCGCGGTAAAATCCAGAAGGCTTGCTCGGCTTCGCCGTCTAGCTCGCTCCGCCTCATCTTCTCCTAACTCTGCGGCTGGCCTCTTTCCTGGATCCTGGCCCTCGGGTGTGCCCGGAGTGAGGCCGTCATTTCTCCGGCCTGTTTTTCCTGTTCTACCGTGCCAACCGGCCTTCTCCCTGCTCCGAGCCAGCAAATCCTCTGCAGGTAGCGGGTGCCTACGTCAACTTTCACCGGCCCCCATTCCTGGCGAGACTGCTGCTGTTACTGAGCCCATCCAGCTGGCGTTGTTTAACGCACGTTCCATCGCAAATAAATCATTCTTTTTGAACGATTTATTTATTACTACAGGGCTGGACTTTTTATTTCTTGTTGAGACCTGGCAGAAAAGTGAGGAATTTTCCTCCTTAATTGAACTTTGTCCACCGGATTGTACCTTCTCCTGTGCTCCGAGACTGACAGGCCGCGGCGGAGGTCTGGCCATCGTGAACAGGCGCCGCTTCGTTACACGGACGGTGAGCCATGGAACATTTTCATCGTTTGAACTGATGATTTTAAAAATTGGCTCCTCAAACCCATTTTATTATGTTTTAATTTACCGCCCTCCAGGAGTTAATGCCTCTTTTTTATCTGAGTTTAGTGATTTTTTAACTTCTATTATTAAATTTGAGCGGATTTTATTACTTGGAGATTTTAATTTGCATATTAATGATCCCAATGATAGTTTTGCTGTGAATTTCCTGGGTATTATTGAATCTTTTAATTTTGTTTTGTGTCTATCTGGTCCTACGCATATAAAAGGAAATACACTTGATCTTGTTTTTACACTTGGTCTTAATGTGAATAATGTTCAGACTAAGGAGCTTCATGTGTCAGACCATTTTTGTGTTCTTTTTAATTTATCACTTAAATCAGTCTGTTACACTGGCAAGCGGGTAAAATGCTCTCGTGTCATTGACCAGTTTTCAGCTGTGAAATTTTCTGCTGCCTTTGACAGCAGTGTGGTTTTATCCTCTGATGACACTGAGAGCTTGGTCTGCTCTTTTAACTCACACTGTTCAAGCATCTTAGATGTAGTTGCTCCCTTTAAAACCAGGACTGTCCATGTTGTTAATTCATCCCCCTGGTTCAATGATGATCTCCGTTGTTTTAGACGTAAATGTCGGAGGGTGGAAAGACTGTGGAAGTCCATTAAACTTGAGGTGCATCGATTGTACCTTAAGGAGCTGTTAATTGAATTTAACAATATGATAAAAATGGCAAGAACTTCTTATTTTTCCAACATCATCTCCTCCAACAGTAACAATTCAAAGATCATCTTCAGTACAATAGACAGTATAGTTAATCCTGTCAGTTCTGCTCCCCCTGTTTATTCATGTAATGACTGTAACAAGTTTCTTTCCTTTTTTGTTGACAAGGTCACTGCTGTTAGGGCTGGTTTTACTCATTCCTTTCCCCTAATCCTTGATTGTCCTAACAGACAGGCCTTTTTAAGTGATTTTACCCCAATTTCTTTTGAGGATTTGTTAGTGTTGGTGAGTTCCATGAAATCCTCCTCCTGCATCTTAGATATTTTGCCTTCCTCAATGTTAAAAGAGGTAATTGGCTCAGTGGGTACGTCTTTGGTTTATATCATTAATAGTTCACTTGAATCTGGTTATGTACCCTCGTATTTTAAACATGCAGTTGTGCAGCCACTTTTAAAAAAATCTAACCTTGATCCATCTGTTTTTAAAAACTTCAGGCCAATTTCTAAGCTTCCTTTTATTTCTAAGCTTTTAGAAAAAGTTGTTGCCAAGCAGCTCACTGACTTTCTGATTGAACATAATATTTTTGACAAATTTCAGTCAGGCTTTCGTCAGAAACACTCGACAGAGACCGCTCTTCTGAGGGTGTCAAATGATATTTTAATGTCATCAGACTCTGGCAAATGCTCTGTTTTAGTGTTATTAGATCTTACTGCAGCATTTGATACTATTGATCATTTTATTTTGTTACAAAGGCTTAGAGATTGGGTAGGTATTTCTGGAAAAGCTTTGGATTGGTTTTTCTCCTACCTTTCTGGTAGGAGCTTTTCCGTGGCTGTTGGCTCTTATTCATCTGACTCTGCTCCTTTAACCTGTGGGGTGCCTCAGGGTTCTATTCTGGGTCCACTTTTATTTGCCCTATATATGCTGCCACTTGGTTCTATTATCAGCAAATTTAAAGGTGTGTCTTATCACTGCTACGCTGATGATTTACAGCTACTTTTCTCTTTTAAGCCTGACCATGTTGACAATTTAAAAATTATTCATGATTGTCTGTCTGCAATCAAGGACTGGATGTCTAGTAACTTTTTGCAACTTAATGCTGATAAAACTGAAGTCCTTATTGTAGCACCTGATAATCTAATTCCTAAGTTGATTAATAGCATTGGTTCATTAAGCTCTAACGTACGGTCTAATCTAAAAAATCTTGGTGTCATTTTTGATCAATCGATGAGTTTTGATCAGCATGTCAAATCTCTGACCCGGAGTTGTTTTTTCCACCTTAGGAATATATCCAAAATTAGGTCATTGGTTTCCTACACTCAATTAGAAATCATTATTCATGCCTTTGTTTCTTCACGTTTGGACTATTGTAATGCTCTTTTTACATGTCTTAGTAAATCCTCTTTAGACCGTCTACAGTTAGTCCAGAACGCTGCTGCAAGATTGCTAACTAGGTCCAGTAGATTCTGTCCTATCACTCCTGTTTTGGCCTCCTTGCATTGGCTTCCTGTAATTTATAGAATTGATTTTAAAGTTCTTGTTCTTACTTACAAAGCCATTCATGAAGAGGCACCTTTTTATATTAGTGACCTGCTCTCTCTACACCAGCCCAGCAGGTCTCTCAGGTCTTCTCATCAGAATCTATTGGTAGTTCCTAGTACTAGGCTCAAAACCAAAGGCGATAGAGCCTTTGCTGCTGTTGCTCCCAGACTGTGGAACTCCTTGCCTTTTGAACTTAGATCTGCACCTTCCATTGGTGTTTTTAAGAAGCAACTAAAGACCCACCTTTTTAGCCTGGCTTTTTAACTATGTGCCGATTGTATTTTTATGTGCTTTTATTGTCTACTTTGTTTTACTGTTTTATGTGCCTGTGTTTTTATTTTGTTTTTTACCTTGTTAAGCACTTTGTGACTCTGTCTGTGAAAGGTGCTCTATAAATAAACTTATTATTATTATTATTATTATCTCCCTCCTCAGCGTTGTTGGCAAAGTCTACGCACGAGTTGTTCTCGTTCGTCTACAGAAGCTTGCCGAACGTGTCTACCCCGAGTCTCAGAGTCATTCAACATACGCAACGGAGTGAAACAGGGCTGTGTACTTGCGCCAACCCTCTTTGGGATTTTCTTTGCTATGCTCCTGAGGCATGCCTTCAGCACAGCAACAGAGGGAATCTACCTGCACACAAGATCTGATGGCAGGCTTTTCAACCTCGCCCGCCTGAAAGCCAGAACCAAAGTACGCGAGGCTCTAATCAGAGACATGCTGTTCGCAGACGACGCTGCAGTCGCGACCCACACACAGCAGGAGCTTCAGACCCTGATGGACCACTTCTCCCAGGCATGCAAGGACTTCGGGCTTACCATCAGCCTGAAGAAGACTAACGTCTTGGCGCAAGGCAAGGAAGCACCACCAACCATCACCATCGACGACTACGAGCTGGAGGTCGTGAATCAGTTCACGTACCTGGGGTCCACAATCAGCAACAACCTCTCCCTTGATACAGAGATCAACAAGAGGATTGGAAAATCAGCCTTCACACTCGCTTGCCTCACCACACGAGTGTGGGAGAATCCCAAACTCTCTGTCAAGACGAAGATGGCAGTGTACAACGCCTGCGTCATCAGCACACTGCTCTATGGGAGTGAGACGTGGACAACATACGCCCGGCAGGAAAAGAGACTGAACTCCTTCCACTTGCGTTGCATTCGCCACATCCTGGACATATCCTGGCAGGACAAAGTGCCCAACACAGAAGTTCTGTCCCGCGCCGGCCTTCCCTCCATGTTCACTCTACTCAGTCAGCGCAGGCTCCGCTGGCTAGGCCACGTTCACCGTATGGAGGATGGCAGAATCCCCAAAGACATCCTCTACGGAGAACTGGCAACTGGCAGGAGAGACGTTGGCCGCCCACAGCTGCGCTTTAGAGACGTCTGCAAGAGAGACATGAAGGCCCTGGAGATCAACACAGAGCGCTGGGAGGACCTTGCAATGGACCACTCCAAATGGAGAGGCACCCTGACCAGACAGCTCAAGGCGGGTGAAGAGAGACTGACTGCTGCAGCAGATGAAAAAAGGACCCGCAGGAAGAACCGCCACAGACCCAGCAGCACGGAGACCACCCACAAGTGCGACCTGTGTGACAGGGACTGCCATTCGCGCATCGGCCTGTTCAGCCACAGGCGGTGCTGTTCCAGCAGAGTAGACGCTTAGGATTCTCTTCCATGGTCATCATAGTCCGACGGAGGCCGACAACGACGGAGGACAGTGATTTTAACTAAATAAACTCAATCAACATTTAATAAACAGTAACCTGCATTGGCTGTTGGCACAATTACACAAAAACTATATAAACACACACATATTCACACACACACACACAAATACACACACACACATATACACTACTCGCAAAAAGTTAGGAATATTCGACTTTCGGGTGAAATTTCAGGATGCACCTAAAATGCACTATAACCTTTACAGGTGAACTTAATTTGACCTTCTCTAACCTTTTGAACGCACATGTCCAGCTGTTCAGTGTTTCAGTACTTTTTGCATAAATTGCTGTTCTCCAACAAGGTGCTTAACCGCATAATTCACAACAGGTGTTTCTTCTTCTTCTTCTCTTTCGTCAGATGGACACTCCCACCTCTTCAATGAAGGCGACAGTATGCTGCAGGTCCCCCAACTCGCCATAGAGCTTCCGGGCCATTGAGATTGGGGTGGGCCAGGTCCTCTCTGAGCGCTTCATGCAGTGGGCAGGACTATAGCAAATGTTCTGCCGTCTGACTGCCTGACCTACAGGGACACTGCTGTGTTACCGATATGGAATTTTGTGTATAGATAGTTCAGATGGTTGTGGCCTGTCCTAAGCCTGACTGAGGTTACTTGCTCACGCCGGGTCAGCAAGAAGTATGGATCTTCTCCATTATGGCTTGAAGGCTGCTGCCTCCACTTAGTCTGCTGCTTGGCCCTGAGGATACTTTTAACTTCTGCGTAACTAATAGACCTGTCCACCTGTTCTCACATTGATCCCTCTTTTGGTAGGGAGTCAGCAGTCTCATTACCAAAAACACCACAATGGGAAAGAATCCACTGCAAGACGACTGTGTGACTCACGCAGAGGGAGGCAAGAGAGGAGGACAGGTAGTTTAGGTTAGTGTCTTTATTGTTTTGCAAGGCCTGTTGGATAGACAGGGCATCAGTCAGGAAAAACAACATTCTGACTGGCATGGAGGCCGACTTTGATGGATGGACAACAACAGGTGTTTGATCCATGAATCAACCAATAAATTTCCTGGTTCAATTAGAATTGGTATTTAAACAGTCATCTTCATCATGCTGTTCACATTTTGACATCATGAGACCAAGACAACACCTAACAATTGATCAACAGTACCTCACCACTGCGAGGCTTCAAACAGGATGTTCTCAGAGGGAAGTGGCCACTGAACTTAGAGTGTCACAGAGTGTCAGCAGGTTGCAACAGAGCTATAGAGAGACTGGAAGAGTCACACAAAGGCAAAGAAGTGGACGTCCTTTGGCCACATCCCATGCTGTGACCGCTTCATTGTGAACAGTGGCCTACAGAACCAAATGATGAATACCATTCAACTCCAGGCACATTTAAGGGAGGTGAGAGTCACCCAAGTGTCACGTCAGACCATTCGAAACACTTTACATCAGCGTGGTCTGCGTGCTAGACGACCTGCAAGGGTACCTGACCACACCACCAGTCACAGGCGTCATCATTTAGGGTTAGTGTTAGGGGGCATTTATGCTGGACAAGGGCCCAGCGGGCCTCAGTGCTGTTTTCTGATGAAAGTCAATTCACATTGAGCAGAAATAATGGCTGCCAACAATGCTGAAGACGTCAAGGAGAGTGCTATGCATCAGTCACTGTTGTCACCATGTTACAGTCTGGGCAGGTGTGTCTAGTCAATACAGAACTGCCCTACACCTTGTGAATGGTAGTGACAAGCCGATACTACCTGAATAACATCATTAATCCAGTCGTTGTGCCCCTGCATGAACAACACAGGCCGAATTTCACCTTCATGGATGACAATTTTTTGTATTTTGTATACTTTATTGATCCCCAGAACCAAATTCAGGGCATCAACCTGGATAGATAAGGCAGCCATGGTACAGCGCTAATCCCCTCACCATTCACACACAGGGCCACTTTAGAATCTCTAGTTAGCCTAACTTGCATGCTCCATTAACAATGCTACAGCTCATCGAGATCGCATCATTTGGGAACGGCTGCTGGAGGCTGAGGTACCTCAGATGGAGTGGCCTGCACTTTCTCCAGACCTCAATCCCATAGAAAACCTATGGGATCAGTTGAGTCATCTTGTTGAGGCTCGTAACCCTGCACCCCACAACCTCAATGATCTGAGGGCCGCCCTTTAAGAAGAGTGGAATGCCATGCCTTAGCAGACAATAAGTCAATTTGTAAACAGCAGGAGACATCGTTGTCAAGCTGTAATTGATGCTCAAGGGCACATGACAAGTTATTGAGACACTGACAATTTTTGTTGTGGTATACCCACCACTGTTGTTGGCTTTTGTTTCAATGAATTGTTTGATATGAGGAAATAACCATTACATGCTTCTACTTAAATGCCATACTTTCATCACATAATATCACTGTAGTGTGAAGTTTACATTTTCCATAAATTTCACCTGAAAGCCAAATATCTCTAACTTTGTGAGTAGAGTACATTACCTCTGTCTTACATTCAAAAGACAATGTTTTCAGGACTATTCAGATAATTTAAGAAAGATTTGCAGCATTTTAAAACTATAGGCTATATGTAATATGCAACAGCAATTTTACTCTCATCTACTTGTTATAATTCTCTCCTAAATTTGTTTTCTTTTCTAATTTTTTAACATCTTTTCATAAAGGTACAATCCTTTTTTGATAAATGTTGAACTTTTTTGGTGCAAATTTGTGACTGTTTTGATGCAAAACTGCAACTTTTTTACCTACAAATTTGCATTTTCTATGTTATTTAATAAACAAAATGTAGACTAGCAATTGATGTGCCCCATTTAAACTAGCAGAAGTGCACACATCGTATATTAATAGCAACAGTAACGTGACTACATGCCTCATTCTTGTGTTTTTATTCTGAAAAGGTGAAGAAATAAGAAGCAGTACCAAATTTGAATTCAGATTAGTTGATCAATTGTTTTAATTGTCAACAGGTCAAGCTGACTATTAAAACAGTCATTACTTACAATCTGGATAATTGTCCTCCCAGCTGAAGGTTGTAATGGCATTTATAACTAGTTTGATACCTGTATGTTTAAGATGTTGGCCTACTAAAACTGTAGTGGTTTTGCAATAACTGGGTGGCCTGACATGAAGTCAAATGCCCAGCCTGAATTTTTGTCCCAGTCAACTCCTGGTCTTGATCTGCAGCATCTGGCAAACTTTGGTGAGGTCCTCTAGATGGATAGTTTTAAAAATAATTTTTTTTTTTAAAATCTTCAGCTGATGAGCATGTCACAGTTCAGGAGGATTACTGCATGCCAACTCCTGTGTTGCTGCCTTATGGGCATTCAGTGACTCCAACTATAGCTTTGCTTCCTTCACAAACCATTTTATGTGTCTTAACTGGTAAATGTAATACAATCATCAGGGTGACTACAAACCCAGATTAAACTCCATCTGACACCATCACAGAAACATGTCAACACAGGATCTACTTCCTACTTCTGTCCAAGAAGCAATAGGATGTTCTAATGTTGTCTGAAGTGATGCATCATGGATTTTTATCCATACAAAAGGAAACCAAACCAAGGGTGCAACAACCCAAGTTTAAACAACTTAAGTGATGTAAACCAACGCAAATAAACTTAAGTGTGAAAACACCCTAAATGAAGCTTTGCAGGAAATTTCAGCATTGAAAGTATGTAGTCTCCGTTCTTGTTTCATTCAGCAGCTGCTGTGTAATAGACCTCCATCTTTCATTGCATTCCATTATATTTGCAGCAAGAATTTCTCTTACTGAATTTTGTATTTCTCTGCATGAGAATCTCTATTTTTGTTTTATTTTGCACAGATGTGTTGGTAACAAAACATGAAAATGTAAATATACAGAGTTTCTCTAAGACATCAAAAAAAAGGGTCTTTCCTAATTGAGCAGTCTTAAAAAAAATAATAGTCATGTTTCCATATTTCATGTCGAAATACACTACCATTCAAAAGTTTGGGGTCACTTAGAAATTTCCTTATTTTTGAAAGAAAAGCACTTTTTTTCAATGAAGATAACTTTAAACTAATCAGAAATACACTCTATACATTGCTAATGTGGTAAATGACTATTCTAGCTGCAAATGTCTGGTTTTTGGTGCAATATCTACATAGGTGTATAGAGGCCCATTTCCAGCAACTATCACTCCAGTGTTCTAATGGTACAATGTGTTTGCTCATTGCGTCAGAAGGCTAATGGATGATTAGAAAACCCTTGTGCAATCATGTTAGGTCTGCAATGCTGTAATTGCTGCAAATGGAGGATTCTTTGACGAAAGCAAAGTTTGAAGGAAAAAATTATTATTTCAAATACAAATCATGATTTCTAACCTTGTCAATGTCTTGACTATATTTTCTATTCATTTTACAACTCATGGTGGTAAATAAGTGTGACTTTTCCTGAAAAACACAAAATAATTGTCTGGGTGACCCCAAACTTTTGAACGGTAGTGTAAATGCTGTACTGTTCATTGGCTAATGTCTGTCCATGTATTTGACACTGCATGCTGACCTGAGCCTCTCTCTGTACTCTGTATGGGTCCACTCTGTCCTGATGGAACAGTTCATGGTAGTGCTGCAGGTCAGTCCAGAAGTAAACTGCATTCACCCACAGCTGAGGGTGGTGAGAAAAAAAAAGTGTTGGCACAGCAAACGTTTAACCATCCAATTCTTTGACTGCTCCACTTTATAGAAGGTACAATATTAACATGAGTTCACTAATTTTGCAGTTTAGTTAATTATCAAAATTTTGACGTACCTGGTTTCCAGACTGTTCACAGAAGTGTGTGAAGTATAAGCCGGCACAGGAGTCAGTATAAAGAGCTTGTAACATATTTTCTATTCCTCTGTTGCTCTGTAACCAACTCCTGCTCAATATGGACTGATGAAACACAGATGAGAAATTTTGTAATACTTCAGCCAAGCAAGTAACCCAGCATTTCTTAAAATTTCATCACCACCATACACCATTTAATCATAAAACACTCATGGCATCTACCTGTACAGTGAGAAGCCAAAGTTAAATTTTTCCTTCAATGTGCACCTTTTCTCCAAGTTGTACTTTTAACTTTTCTAAATGTTTACCATTCACTATATGATAGGGGCAGCTGTGGCCAACTACTGACTGAAGGGTTGGTGGTTTGATTCCTGCTCTGTCTGCATGTCGAAGTGTCCTTCAGCAAGACACTGAACCCACAGTTGCTCCTGTGGGTCAGGCCAGCGCCTGTGTATGACAACTGTGCCACCATCAGTGCGTGAATTGGTAGACAGCAGGATCTGTAAAGTGCTTTGGCCATCCAGAGGTGAAAAAAAAAAAAAGCACGATATAAGTGAATGCCATTTACCATATATTTGTGTGTGAATGTTTTAGTTGTCTGGGGTGCTATGGTATTCAGTGGGGAACATGTTCTCGTTTTGTGATGCATTACTGCTGTTGCAAGGAGATAAAGGTTGACATTAACTTGTTTTCACCATTTTCACAGACTACCGTAACACAAACCAATAAAAATCACACTGTCATTCAACCATGTGTCCATTTGTAGGTAATCTATTCAGTATTTTATCTGATGAAATGCTTTGTGGCCATTAAAAATCTTATAAATGCTGATATGTTTAGTTTAGGTCTTGTAAATATTCTTTGGGACATGTGCAAGTAAACACATTTTACTCATTTTTAAAAGTTGTCTTCTTGTGCATTGAGAGTAAGATTTTGAGTTACCTACAGTGCATCTGGAAAGTGTTCACAGCGCTTCACTTTTTCCACATTATGTTACAGCCTTATTCCAAAATGGATTAAATTCATTTTTTTCCCCCTCAAAATTCTACACACAATACCCCATAATGACCATATGAAGAAAGTTTTCTTTTTGAGATTTTTACAAATTTATTAGAAATAAATCAGTCGGTGGTTGCCAGCGTCCTCTTTTACTCCGTGGTGTGCTGGGGGGGTAGTATATCCAAGAAGGATGCGTCCAGACTGGATAAACTGATCAGGCGGGCCGGCTCTGTGGTCGGCGCGAAGCTGGACACCCTGGTGACGGTGGCAGAGATGAAGACTCTGTATAAACTGTTGGATATAATGGACAATGTCAGCCACCCTCCGCACACCATCATCATTGACCAGAGGAGCCTGTTCAGTGAAAGACTGCTCCTTCCCAAGTGTCGGACCAACAGGCTCAAGAACTCTTTTGTCCACCATGCCATCACACTCTATAACTCCTCACTTGGGGGGGGGGGCATAGAGTACAGAGGACAGTAGGGTATTCATAGTGCAATAACCTTAACTTAACCATACTTGTACAAGCCATATTTAGCTTTGTATTTATATTGTGTATATTATGTTAAGTGTTTATTTTTTTCTTTTTTGCTTTTCTGATCTGTATGCTCCTTTTATGTGCTGCTGGAAATTTTAAATTTCCCAGAGAGAGTCATCCCAAAGGGATTAATAAAGTTAAGTCTAAGTCTCTAAGTCTAAGTCTAAGAAATAAAAAGAACAAAGAAATCACATGTACATAAGTATTCACAGCCATTGCTCAATACTTTGTTGATGCATCTCTGGCAGCAATTACAGCCTCAAGTCTTTTTGAATATGATGCCACAAGCTTGGCATACCTATCTTTGGGCAGTTTGGCCCATTCCTCTTTGCAGCACTTCTCAAGCTCCATCAGGTTAGATGAGAAGCATCGGTGCACAGCCATTTTCAGATCTCTCCAGAGAAGTTCAATTGGATTCAAGCCTGGGCTCTGGCTGGGCCAATCAAGGACATTCACAGAGTTGTCCTGAAGCCACTCCTTCGATATCTTGGCTGTGTGTTTAGGATCATTGTCCTGCTGAAAGATGAACTGTCGCCCCAGTCTGAGGTCAAGAGTGCTCTGGAGCAGGTTTTCATCCAGGATGTCTCTGTACATTGCTGCATTCATCTTTCCCTCTATCCTGACTAGTCTCCCACTTCCTGTTGCTGAAAAACATCCACACAGCATGATGCTGCCACCACCATTGGCGTGGTCATGAGCAGTGCCTGGTTTCCTCCAAACATGACGCCTGGCATTCATGCCAAAGAGTTCAACCTTTGTCTCATCAGACCAGAGAATTTTGTTTCTCATGGTCTGAGAGTCCTTCAGGTGCCTTTTGGCAAACTCCAGGTGGGCTCCCATAGCCTTTTACTAAGGAGTGGCTTACTTCTGGCCACTCTACCATACAGGCCTGATTGGCAGATTGCTGCAGAGATGGTTGTCCTTCTGGAAGGTTCTCCTCTCTTCACAGAAGAACGCTGGAGCTCTGACAAAGTGACCATAGGGTTCTTGGTCACCTCCCTGAATAAGGCCCTTCTCCCCTGATCGCTCAGTTCAGATGGCCGGTCAGCTCTAGGAAGAGTCCTGGTGGTTCCGAACTTCTTCCATTATGGATGATGGAGGCCACTGTGCTCACTGGGACCTTCAAAGAAGCAGAATTTTTTTCTGTACTCTTCCCCAGATTTGTGCCTCAAGACAATCCTGTCTCTGAGTTCGACAGACAATTCCTTTGACTTCATGCTTGGTTTGTGCTCTGACATGCACTGTCAACTGTGGGACCTTATATAGACAAGTGTGTGCCTTTCCAGATCATGTCCAATCAACTGCATTTACCACAGGTGGACTCCAATTAAGCTGTAGAAACATCTCAAGGATGATCAGTGGAAACAGGATGGACCTGAGCTCAATTTTGAGCTTCATGGTAAAGGCTGTGAATACTTATGTGCATGTGATTTCTTAGTTTATTTTTAATAAATTTGCAAAAATCTCAAAAAAAACAAACAAACAAACAAAAAAAACCCCTTCACATTGTCATTATGTGGTATTGTGTAGAATTTTGAGTAAAAAAAAAATCCCTTTTAGAATCAGGCTGTCACATAAAATGAGGAAAAAGTGAAGCACTGAATACTTTCCGGATGCACTCTATATCCTTCAGTACACTGCATTTAGAATATTTAACAAAAAATATGCAACCTTTGTCAGGTGGATCAAAGAAAGTTTAAAAAAAACTTTTGGACATACTCCCCCTTATTTAATATTTGTTTCAAATGGGAACAGTTTGTACAGTACTGTATATAGCAGTATACACTCACTGGCCACTTTAATAGGTACACTTTGGCATTAGCGCAAAGCTCCTCAGGTCCTGTGCAGACCAGCTGTGTGGGATTGTGACGTATATCTTCAACCTGAGCCTGAAACTGGGGAGGGTACCACAGCTGTGGAAAACATCTTGTGTGGTACCTGTACCAAAAACTTCCCACCCCAAAGACCTGAACAGCTACAGACCGGTGGCC
The DNA here is from genome assembly GCA_020510985.1 of Pholidichthys leucotaenia. Classification (NCBI taxonomy): domain Eukaryota; kingdom Metazoa; phylum Chordata; class Actinopteri; order Cichliformes; family Pholidichthyidae; genus Pholidichthys; species Pholidichthys leucotaenia. The sequence continues at coordinate 240,989,572 of CM035849.1, forward strand.
TTGACGTCCCACTTGATGAAGACCCTGGAGAGACTGCTCCTTGCTCACCTCCGCCCCCTGGTGGAACCAGCGATGGATCCACTTCAGTTCACCTACCAGCATGGCATTGGGGTGGAGGATGCGGTGATCTTCCTCCTTCACCGTTCTCTGTCCCACCTAGAGAAGCCCGGGAATATGGTGAGGATCATGTTCTTTGACTTCTCCAGTGCTTTCAACACCATCCAACCGATGATCCTGAAGGACAAGCTGCTGTGCGCAGGGGTGGACCAGCACCTGTCATCATGGATCCTGGACTACCTCACGAACCGGCCTCAGTTTGTGAGAACCCGGGACTGTGTGTCCGACACGATCATCAGTAGCACGGGGGCCCCCCAGGGAACGGTGCTGGCTCCCTTCCTGTTCACTCTTTATACTGCGGACTTCTCACACAACACAACACACTGCCATCTACAGAAGTTCTCTGATGACTCTGCGATTTTTGGCCTCATCTCCAATGGAGATGAAGCTGAGTACAGAGGGCTTATCCAGGACTTCGTGGACTGGTGCCATCGGAACTGCCTCCAGATCAACGCGAGGAAAACTAAGGAGCTGGTGGTGGACTGTCGCAGGCAAGGACAAGCCCTCACAGCACCAGTAAATATACAGGGAACAGACATCGAGATCGTGACAGCCTATAAGTACCTGGGTGTTCATCTGAACAATAAACTAGACTGGTCACACAATACTGACGCACTCTACAAGAAGGGACAGCGCAGGCTGTTCCTGCTGAGGAGACTCAGGTCTTTTGGTGTACAAGGCACGCTGCTGAAGACATTCTATGACACGGTGGTGGCATCAGCCATCACTTTTGGAGTGGTCTGCTGGGGCAGTGGCATTACTGCAGCCGATAGGAAGAGACTGAACAAACTGATCAAGAAAGCTAGCTCTGTCCTGGGGCAGCGCCTTGATCCGGTGGAGGAGATAGGAGAGAGAAGGACGGTGGCTAAACTGTCATCTCTGCTGGAGTCCGAGTTCCACCCTATGCAGGACATACTGAATGCACTGAGGAGCTCATTTAGCAGCAGACTACATCATCCCAGGTGCACAACCGAGAGGTTTCGCAGGTCCTTCCTACCAACGGCTGTCAGACTGTACAACCTAAGCAGGGCTGCTCGCAGAGATAGCAAAAAGACGTAACAAACTAATAGTTTTTTGAATGCAAAGATGCAATAGACTTACACAATGGTCCCCTCCGGCATACAACTAGGAAAATACCGGTCGCTATGGAGAGTGAGAATATGTATGGGCACATAATCATACCATGTATGATAACTAAGTAGACGGTTGTGCTGTTTCATCCCATCTAGCAACAATGCTCTTCACTGTGTGTGTTTATATATTTACATATTTATTCCATCTAGCTACAATGCTCCGTACTGTGGGTGTTTATATATTCATATATTTATTCCATCCAGCTACAATGCTCTGCACTGTGTGTCTCTGTGTGTGTGTGTGTGTATATATATATATATATACTATTTTATAGTAATATGTACATATGTATATTAGCTGCTCTTGCTTGCTTGTTTTTTTTCTTGCCTTCTGATTGTTGCTCTGAGTGTTGCTATCCCTGTGCTGTTGCAATCCTGGAATTTCCCCGTTGTGGGACTAATAAAGGCTTATCTTATCTTATCTTACCAAGTTGAATCCCTATTGCCTTCAGAGCTGTATTTTTTTCTTTTATTGTGCAGACTCAAGGTGCTGGAGACAGTCCTCAGCGATATTGGTCCATATTAGCTAGCATCACATAGCTACCGCAGATTTATTAGCTGTATATCAATGATGCAATATTTCATGGTGTTTATTGTTTATACTAAATTCTGATTGCGCCATCCAGTTGTTGCAGAAAAATGAGAGCTCAGGAAATATTTTTCCAGTATTTTATTGTTATAGTTTGGTGAGCCTGTGTGAACTGTAGCCTCAGTTTCCTGTTCTTCGCTGACAGGAGTAGCATCAGTTGAGGTCTTCTGCTGCTATAATCCATCTACTTCAAGGATCAAGGCGTTGTGCATTCAGAGATGCTCTTCTGTATACCTCAGTTGTAATGAGTTATTTGAGTTACTGTTGCCTTTCTGTCAGCTCAAGACAGACAATTTTCCTCTGACAACAAGGCATTTGGGTCCAGAGAACTCCTGCTCACTGGGTATTTTTTAGACCATTGTCTACAAACCGTAGAGATGGTTGTGGGTGGAAAATACCAGTAAATCAACAATTTAAATACTCAAAGCAGCCCATCTAGCCCCAACAACCACTCCATGTTCAAAGTCCCTTAAGTCACCTTTCTTCCCCCTTCTAATGCTCAGTATGAACTTCAGCAGCTCATCTTGACCATGTCTACATATCTAAATGCATCGAGTTGCTGCCATGTGATTGGATTAAGTATTTGCATTAACAAGGAGTTTAACAGGTGTACCTAATAAAGTGGCTGGTGAGTGTACATCTAAAGAATTCCATTCCAATTCTCCTACCTGTGTAGAGACACACTGAAAGAATTGGGAGTAGCATGTTTCTGGAGTTATAATAGGCAGAATTGTAGAATCATGGTAAGGCTCTATGCTGGCTAGAGCACTGTCACACGCATTGGCCCTCGTCCTCACATGAGGCGAGCCACTGCAGTCTTCCTGAACACACTGAGAAGTCCAGAACCGTGGAGCCCTGTAAGGGGGGGGGGGGGGGTAGAATTAATCACATAAGGCATTTGCTAAATTGACATCCATGTTATTATGTAAATAAATTTGTTTTTTTTTAATGTGCATATCTCCAGGTAGACAATAGACATTCTTACATTCAGTGAAGAAAACAAGCCTACAGTAATCTCACCAGTAGTGCAGCAGAGACTCTGTGAGGCAGGGCTGAACTGAGTGCAGTTTAGCCTCTGTCCAGCAGGGGGAGGTGGTGAGTCCCAGCCTGGAAAGCAGCTCCATGTTCAGACTTCTGTGACTGCTGCTCGAAAGGTACCAGCTCCTCATCAGGGCCAGATACCTCAAAACAAATACAACATCACATCTGGTCTCCATTACATTTGACAAAGAACAAGCAGTGCACTGTGACTGAAACACAAGACAGGACCTTCACTGAAGTGGCGTGTCACCATGCTGTGATCTATACCTGTTCTTCCTCTCTCTGTGCTGTATAGCTTTTAGTCTCTCTATATCCATCCAGAGATTAAGCAACTTCTCTCCTGGTGTTCCTTGTAAAAACTTCTTGAACTCATCCAAGCCAGGCCTATTACTATGGCAACAGAGACAATGGCAGTAAATATCGAGGACATTTTCCTGGTATGCGTCTAAACTCTCCTCCCCCCTCTTCATGTGCCTTCTGCCATCTTGACCTTTCTGATTCTTTCCCTCTATTGTGTCTCTTTCCTCGTCTGCTGAATGTTCACTGGATCCACCTGTGCTCCTGAAGTTTACTTTGTCTAATGATGTGCTGAATGCTTTGTGTTGTTGTTGCTGCAAACAAATATTTGCTTTGCTTTGACGATCCATTATGTCCGCTTTGTCTTTGAGCACCTGTTCAATCACACTGGCAGGAAGGTACTCCAGTTGTTGTGCAGGAGAGCCAAAAATTTGGCTGCTGGAGTCCTTGTGATACTTCTCACTGACAGTACGTGTGTTGAGGAGACTCAGCTTGGATTGTGAGCTCAGGAGTTCCCTGGTGTCCTCACATTTCAGGTGAGCTGAGGAGAAGCCTGATGAGGAGGAAAAGGTACTCAGACTTTCTGGCTCAGACCAGCTGGAATAGCATCTGGATGAATCACCTCTTTTACTTCCGATATGACGAGACGGTAGGCAAAGAATAGTGTTTATAGAGCCTGTACCTTTTTTGGGGGGGGGGGGGGGACTCTGATTAGATTTAAGCCTGAGGTTTTTAGTAATAAAATTATGGATATGCAAGTGAAACAATGACACACCTTGTTTTACTGATCTGTCCTCTATAGGATGTGACAAAGTCAGGACAGTTTGGGCTCCACTGCTTTCTTTGCTAAACTGGAAGCACTGAGACAGTGGTGTGGCTGAGGACTTTCTTTTCTGGATACACAAGTTTGAGTCCCACTGCAGCAACAGCTTCACTAATCTGTGACCAGAGAGAAAGCATTCACCGCAAAATACTGTGCCTTCTAAAAGCAAAATCATACATTTTTAACAACAATAAATATCATTTTTACAGTATGTAAAGGTTGCACGGATTCTTTTATCAGCTAGTTTGTACAGAGCTCCAACATTACAAGATGAATTAGACTAAACAGGAGAAAGTAAGGCAAATTTTTAAAGACATTGCATTACTCAGGAAAGGCAGATCATCATACCTGGCATTCACAATATTCTAACTATAATGACTACAATGCACTCAACCAAGATGCAGACTCACACTTTTTGCAGGCATAGATTTACAGAATGTATATAGCAAAGCCAAGGTTAAATTCATGTGACCTTCACCAGGGACCAAAGACCCAATTCTAACTTGCATTAAAATGTCTTGCCCCTAGTTGCAATAATGAAGTCACTATGAGCCAAAATGGATTTTGACCTTTTGACCTCGAGTGAGAGCTCTCATTTAGTGCCATGCCAGCATCTATGGCTATTTCATGGCAAGAAAAAAAAAATAGAACTAATAAGAAAACTGATTTAAAATTTATATAGATAGGATGATAAATGAAAGAATAAATAAATAGATGGACAGATTGATAACTAGAGCAAGACAGATATGTAGATACAATAAAGTAGAAAAATTAAATAAGATGCTTCAGATGCATATGTGCTAAAAATCCTAAAACTTTCTTTGTTGGTGCCTTATTAAAAATATCTTTCAGTGACTTGAGTATAAAAATGTTGTCTTACTGTCATGAGAGCAGGACAGTCAAGTAAAATGTGCTTTATTGATAAAAAACCTCTGCAAAACTGACAAGATGGTGGTGCTTCACCTTTTAATAAAAAGCTGTGCGTAAGTCTTGAGTGGCCAATACGGCATCTAGTGTACACTACCTCATCAGGTCGGTTTTGAAAGTGATGCAAGTGTCTATGGCTTATGGCAGGCTTAATATCATGCAGTTTATTTGCAGTACATGTGTCCCATTCAGCCTGAAACTTCTTTAAAATATAGGGGGTTATTAGAGACCCGAGGTCTGAGACTGGGATCTGGCATTGAGTGACTTCTTGGGTAAGGGCTCTCTTGGCAGCATTGTTTGTCTGCTTGTTATCTGACAGGCCAGCATGAATGAATGAATTTATTTCGGATAGTACAGTACAGGTTAAAAGAAACTGAATAATATAACAACAAGGTCAAATTAGACAAAGACTCCTCTGATTATACAATTCCACGTAAGTTATCCGAAATGGGTGATGGCTGAAGCCGCAGCTTATATTGCCCACCCATATTCCATCCAGGAATTCAAAATAGAAAAAAGAGAAAACAGTCAAGAGCGATTACAATTCAAAACAAAGCTAAAACAAAATGTGACAGAGAAAAAAAGAAAACTAAGCTAGGCTAAGTTAAGCAGTTACTATTCAAAAACAAATCTAAGACAAAATGTGAAAGGGAAAAAAAAAGAAAAAGAAAAAACTAAGCTACAACACAACACAGGCTGGATATGTCAATCCTTATGTGAGTTTACATGTTGTCTTGTAAATATGTTTGGAGTATTTCTTCCTTCCAACAGAAGATGATATTAAAATTATGTTTCTGTAAAAAACCTAGTTTCTCTAAAATCCGGACAATAATGGGGTGATCAGTCTTTAAAAACCTAAGTGCCTGAAGACAGGATCTGGAGTCAGTAAAAATTAAGGAGCTCTGTTGTTTGGTTTTCTCGATGTGTTCCAATGCTAGAAGCAAAGCACAAGCCTCTGCTGTAAAAACTGAACATTGTTTGGGAATCCGCAAACCATACTGATTGTGCCCGGTGACAACTGCAGCAGAGGCTGAGCCATCTACTTTAGATCCATCAGAGTATGTGGAAATATGGTGAGGAAAATGGCATTTTATGTCCAAGATCTACTGCTGGTACACATTTGGGTGAGTGTCTTTCTTTTTGTTTTGGCTCAGATCTAGAATGATATTGGGTTTCCTCAAACTCCATTGTGGAATGGGACAAAACTGTGTCTATGTTAGGTTGCTCATATCAGGGTTTAATTTTACCAGGTGAGGTTCTATACGGAGTCCAAAGGGAGTGATGCTCTTAGGTCTGACCTTATACATCTGCAAAAATGGAGGGTGAAAAACTGCAGAGTAGGCTAGATTTCTACGGTCAGCTTTAAGTTTAACCATATACTGGAGAGCCAATTTCAGGCATCTGTTTTGAAGTGAAAGCTTGTTTGCTTCAACATACAAACTTTTAACAGGAGAGGTTCTGAAGGCCCCCCAAGGCAAGCCCTAGCCCCTGGTGATGGACAGTTTCCAGTGTCCTGATGTATGTTTTCCTTGCTGATCCATTAACTATGCTCACATACTCTGAGATCTTACAAGTGCTCTATAGAGACGTAGCAGCACAGTAGAGTCTGCACCCCATTTAGTTTTAGCCAAAACTTTAATAATATCAAGGGCTTTAAAACATCAGATTTGTAGAAATTTTATATGTGGGGTAAAAGACAGCTTATTATCAAAAATAAGTCCAAGAAATTTTGTTTCTTTTACCACCTTGACAGCTTCTCCATCTATGAAAAGCTCAGGATCGAGGTGAAGAGACCGTAGCAGGCAAAAGTGCATGCAGACAGTTTTTGTTTTTGAAAATCTAAAACCATTACTGATTGACCACCTATTAATCTCGTTTATGCACAGCTGTAGTTGCTTTTCGATTGTGCTCATGTCTTCCCCCTGTAGCAAATATAGAGGTCATCTAAATAAAGACTACAAAAGGTATTTGGTCTAAGAGCACCAACTACACTATTAATCTTAATGCTAAAAAGAGTAACCGAGAGGATGCTTCCCTTGGGGGACTCCTTGTTCTTGCACATGGGGCTCTGAAAGGGTATCTCCTACTTGGACTCTGAAGTGTCTACTGGAGAAAAAGTTTGAAATGAAAAAGGGCAAATGTCCTCTAAAACCCATGCCATGTAGGTCTCTTAAAATACCGTATTTCCATGCTGTGTCATATGCTTTTTCTAAATCAAAAAATACAGCAACTACATGTTCTTTTCTAATAAAACCATCACATATATAGGCCTCTAATCTGATAAGGTGGTCTAAAGTGCTTTTACCACATCTGAAGCCACACTGGTAATCAGTTAAAAGGCCTTCAGACTCAAGCACCCACACAAGGCGATTGTTTGCCATTCTCTCCATGGTTTTACAGAGGCAACTTGTCAGAGCTATTGGACGGTAGTTGTTGGTATCAGTATGATCTTCCCGGGTTTTGGAACAGGTATAACTACTGCTTCTTTCCCGCGTTCAGGAATACTGCCTGATTTTTCCAGATGATGTTGAAAACCATCAAGAGAATGGATAGTGCACTTGGGGGGGGGGGGGGGTTAATTGTTTTAAAAACTGATAATGAATTTTATCTGGCCCCACAGCAGTGTCATGAGAGCCCCTTACTGAGAACAAAAGTTCTTCTATAGTCAAATGTTGGTTGTATGGTTCTGAGTTATCTGAAGAAAAGTTTATTTCTTTTTGTTCTTCTTGTGCTTGAATGATTGAACTCAGGACGATAGTTTCCAATAGACGAACTCTTCTCAAACGATTTTACTAGCTGATTAGCCATTTCATATTTTGTCGGCAGCAGATTGCCCTGATGATTAATATGCTGTATTTGAAGTCCATTCTCCTTACCCTTAATCTTTCTGATTAAATCCCAGATCTTTTTGGTAGATGTGAGGCTTGATACAAATTCCCACCAGCTCTGTCTCTGCTTCATTGATGATCCTGCGTACTTTAGCTTGACAGATTTTAAATTTGGTCAGGTTTTCTGTTGTTGCATGTTTATTGAACATCCTCTCTTTTTTCCTTGCCTCAATGGCCTTTTTGCAGTCATTGCTGAACCATGGGTTGGACCTACTGTGTGGCTTTGCTGATGTTTTTGAGACAGTCTTATCTACAATTGTAATTAAGGTTTGAGTGAAGCTCTGAGCAGAGTGACAGTGTGGTTGAGGTTTTTGGCTGAATTTCTCTTTGCACAGCGAAACAAAGGAGGACCATCTTGCGTTTTTGAGTTGCCATCGTGGAGTTCTTGATTGCACATCCACTTCTGTGGATGTTGACCTTTTTTCTCAAAAGCATAATGATAGGCTAACCTTGGAACTAGCACCTATGTACCAAAGCTGGGTGGCCGCAGCTTCATTCCTTGCTGAGTTAAGAGCATGGACATAGCTGGATAGTCATCCAGCCGCAGATGGCATGGACCGCTCTACCTATGTGACTCACATTGGTGTGGGTAATAATCTCTACTAAGGGGATCATTTTGCTAGCATTTGTTTTCCAAAAGTAATGAATGGATATTAATTTTTCCCCCTCTCTTTTTGAAGGGCTGGGGTCTGGCACAGCAAACAATTTCATAGGTCTTTGTGGTTGATCCTGGATTTTTAGATGGCATTCCAGAGGAGGAAAGGAGCTGATTTGCAAGTGGTGTTTTGATGGTCACCGGAAGAGAGCTGACTGCTGCTACTACCAGAGGCTTAGAAGGAAATTAGCTACCTTGGTGAAGGTTTGTACTCTTAGTGCTTCTAGTTGGTATTTTGGGGGGATGCACCAATTGTGAAATTTCGGGCCAATACAGATACCAATGTTAACAAAAGCACTGCACACAGTACATTATTCACCCATCTAAAGCCATCATCAATTGCTGTGCTAGCTATGCACTCCAACAACCAGAAAATCTTTTACAAATTCTGGCTTCAATATAGTGTAAATCTGTAATAAAACTAATAACCATGTAATTGGAAAGAGTTTAACAATGTACAAGTCAAAGTGGAACAAATTTAGAGAAAATCAGAAAATCATTTAACCCCCTACAATATACACATCTTCAATACACTAATACACAGTATAATATATATATTACACAACATAACAAATATAATTTTTTTGTAAGTTGTCTGTTTTTTCAACTGATTTAAGACAATTTTGCACCGCTGATTCCGAAAATGACATCCATTTCTCTCGATCAGGTCAGGTTTTTATGCTAAGTTGTAAGCAGTTTTACAGTTGTACTGTAAATTGAATAGTAGACATTGATAAAGGTAAGTACATGTAAATTGAATGTTATGTCATCATTATTCAAAATTCAGAGAATTTCAAGAAATAAAGAATTTTGTATCATATAAAGCGAAAATACCCGTACATGTAGACAAAAATGTAAGAAAACGTGGCCATAGTTCAAAAAGTTGACCTGATTGAGCAAAACCGATGTGATTTTTGGATTCAGCACATCAAAATTGTCCTAAATCAGCTAAAAAAAACTTAGACAATAAATTTGGTGTTGACCAATGTTATCATTGTTACAAATTATATATTCAATACACAGTACAAACACTGAAAAAATGAAAATGTCCTAGCTTGAAAACTGTGGGAGAAGTTTGCTGGACAAGTCGTGCACATAGACAGACCATGATACATCCCATCTTTAGAGAGGCTCATAACATTTATAAATTGGCCAATACTGATTGTTTGTTTACCGACTCATCATTCTAGAGAGGCAAAGAAATACACATTTTAAAAAAAATAACTGAAGTACTTTAAAATTGTTCAGTCCTGGACGATTTCTGAATTTTTAGCTGTGGTCTGCTCTTGAGTGTTTCATTTTAAAAGTCAATCCCACACAAATGGGACACCTGCAAATTCTTGGCCACAGTTGATATCTCATTTGCTGATAGTAAGGTGAATATCAGCCAATACTGATGCCTGTCCAATACAGTACATCTGGGGAGCCTAATCACACACACCTACCTTTCAACTGTTCCCTATTCAGATGAGTCCACATATTTGATTTGGCAAGGATTTTACACCCGATGCCCTTTCTGACACAACCTTCCCCATTTACCCAGGCTTGGGACCGGTGACAGGAGTACACTGGTTTTGTGCTCCCTTTTATTATGCTGAGCACCAAGCTAGAAGCCAGAAAGTACTGTTTTTATATGGTCTTTGGTATGACCCAGCTGGGTTTGAACCCATCAGCTCCCGACTATGGGGTGGATACGCCACCAGCAGGCCACTACTCGTTATATCTGTGGAGTCTCGCGCTCTTTTTTTTTTTTAAATCTACCCCCCCCCCCCCCAAGTTAAAATAAAAATGCTGAGGTTTTTTCAAACCATAAAGCCCCAAGGGTCCTAATTGTCATTGTGTCACACTTGGATGTTACCCTATAAATGCAATTAAAGGAACTGGTTTTGGCTATGGGTTCTCCTTTTGATGTTTACAGCTTTCATGGGTGTTATTTTTGAACAGAGTTCATTCCTGGCAAATTTATATACACTATTTTGCCTAGGTGGAAAATATAAGGTCATATAAGGTAAAACAAAGTTACAAAAATACATATATTCAAATATGATGATGCAGTTATACACTCAGGCATTCTGTGCTGCCATCAGATATGTATTCTCCTAAATCAGCAGGGCATAAACTACAAAAAAGTATTTATTAAAAATAAAAACTATGGATATCCCACTACCAGGTTGGTCATCATAGCCACAATGTCTATTATACAGCAATAAAGAGCAAACACTTATAAAACTCACCCTTGCATTTTCACTTGTACAACTGAAAGAACATGTTAGAACGGACTTAACTGCAAATTGTCTCATCTATGTCTAGTCTGGAGCCGAACAGAGGAAAGGACCGACATTTGTTAAATATATCGATAGTAATACAATTTATGATGACTGGTGAAAAAGGTACCTGTATTCACAGTAGCAATCACTTTGAAGGAAAAATGGCAACCTTTGTGTTTTAATCCACTGAATACCTTGTTCACTGTCCAGGCTCTGAAAAGACGAGCGACATTCCGGAGATTACTGCTTAAAAAAAAAAAAAAAAAAAGTACATTGAACAGTTTTCTTCCTACTCACATAGAAGGTGTAATGGTTGTCTACTAAGGGGGTTCCAGCTAGCTTTGCAGGGTCACCAGTTGAAAGTACTGATCTGCTGTGGAGCAAGGCTGATCTGATTCTTCTGGTGACTGACTCAGCAGCACCATTTGCCACCTCAAACAGCCCTGTCTGCTGATTGTACATCACAGCCTCAGAGAACAACTAGAAAAAATGTCAGGGTTAAATAAAAAGATTTTGTCAAAGTGTGCAAAAATGGTATTAAGCCTACTTCATTACCGGCAAACTTAGAAAACCATTGAAGTATTGTGCCAACATCGCATCGGAAGCCAGAGAGCTCTCCTGTGTACAAATGAATAAAATTCTTCAGTATTAACATTCAGCTAAATCTAACTGCTTAATATATTAAGAAAGATGTGTACTCACAAAGTTATCTGCAGTGATACTGGGTAACTCTTAAGAAAACCACAAGTTGCCATATCAACATTCCAACCAACAAAATACAACCTTGGAATGGCTTAAAATTTACCTTACCTGGTGAAATGACACCATACATTCTTCACCTTAAAAGCAGATCAGTTTTCAGATCGGTTTCTCAGAAATTAAAGCCACAGTTTCACATCTGAAGACTTTCAACCAGACAAAGTTCTCAGCAGGTAGACACTGCAGGTTGCTATGGAAGTGGACTACTTTTGAAAACACAGGGCAGTAAAAGTTTAACTAAGGAAGGCCAGAGAAACAACAAGGTTTGTCATTTGATACCAAAAATATCTTTATTCCTAACTGATATAAATTACACTACTGTTACATTACTGTTAGTATCAAAGATATTTACAAGCATTAAAAAATAAATAAAGTGTGAAACTGAAGCCGTTGTTGCGATTAACATGTCACATCACCAGATGGCACCAGAGTCATTTGTACAAATGTGTGAAATCTTACTGACAAAAAAAAAAAAACCCAAAAGAAAAAAAAAGACTTGAAAATACAGAAGTTAAAAAAAAAAAAGTAAAAATGAGAACCTGTCTGTATTTTCAATGAACAGGAAAAAAATACATCAACAGCTGAACTTGTAAAAACTATTTCATCTACATAACTAAAACCTAGACGTAAGAACAATTTAAAAGATTGGGGGTTGGGGCTCAGGTAGACAAACATACATTAATAGATACAGACTTCACTTATGTATGGTTACAAAGCATTGCTGCTGAGTCTCATCTATACCAACAAATGGTGAAAGAAATGTAACGCATCTTTGGTGCTACCACAAAGTTTCTGTTCACAATCTTCTAACATTTCTCTTGCTTTCAGCACTTCCTGGAAGTAGTATGTCCTTTCTTCTATGGCCTCCAGAGTGACTGCAGCATTCTTTGGAGCCATGAAAAGTACATAAGCAGGAAGTACAAAAATGAAAGGCACAGTCAGCTCTGCTGCACACTCCCTCTCCTTTCACTGAATGGCATCTTGCAGGGTGTTCACATCGAGGGCAAGATTTGAGGTACTCGTCATTGAAGAGGGTTTTAGCTACCTAGAAAGAAAAGGAAATTTAAATTACCTCAAGTAATAAATGATTAAGTGATTATATGCTGTCAAAAATAGGTTCTTAAAACTGCACATAGTAGCAAAAATTAAAGCACTTCTTTGCATGCATGAATGATGAAAGGAATCTTTTCTGATAAACCATCTCCAGCTTTAAGAAATTTAAGACATGATGGAAATGCATTAAAAATTGTACTGCATCTTTGTATATTTATATTACAGGTAAACACACATTGAGAATTGGATTTTTAAATATGAAATCCATCTATAATATAAATATGCATTGAATGCATTTTATGCTGTGTCTAAAATACAGTTAAACAAAAATTTTTAATTAGTAAATGCAGCATTTCCCTTGGAATTTTTTTTAGGCCCATTGGCAACAGCTGACGACTACGCAACCATACAGAATTATTGGTGGTTTAATTTTACACACACTTTTCGGCTGCTCCCTATTCAGTGTTGCAACAGTGGATTTTACGATAGATCCCCTTCCTGATGCAATATGCCCCATTTACCTGGGTTTGGGACTGGCACAAGGAGTACACTGGTTTTGTTCTTCCCCGTTGCTGCATAACCAACTTTCTTTTGATAGAAAAATTCCATATTATCTACATTATTATTGATAATAATAATGTATTATTGTATTTGAGAAGTATTATCCCTTTCATATGCCATGTTTAATGTTTACATGTGCATTCCATGTAGGATAAGTTTATATATTCTTGGCCTGTTTCTGTGAGCAATTTCAGAGAGTTCAGACTGAGAATCAGTACAGAGTTAGTACATGCGTAAGGAATGATCTAAGCCATTTATTATAATCTCTTTGACATGTCCTGTTTTGGGTCACAGGAATGCACAGAAACCCCTCATCTTATAGATTAGTGTTTATGGACGTTCTGTTAGATTTACATTCTTGTCACCAGAGTGTCTGAGACGTCCGCCTGGATAAGCTCAGTTATTGGGACTTTGTCTGTCCCTCTCCTTTCCTCCTCTTATCCCACCCTCCCTCTGCTCTCTCCTACCAATATATATCAGACTTAGAAGAATGGCTCCCTTAGGGATTCTAAGCATGTCTGAATGCCATGCTTTGTAATTCTTCCCCTAAAGTGGCCATTGGGGCGACTCCTTATATTTTTATAATAAATGTACATAAATTCAACTTTCCGCCTGATTTTTAACTTTGAATAATTTAAGCTCAGAATTATTCTAACATTTTGGCACTCCGAACAGCGGATCCACATATCGCCATCTTTCCGGCACCTCTGCTTGATTTCAGCAAGTGCACAGCTAATAAAAAGACCTTCCCAGGCTGAGTGGAGGGAAAAAAAAAAAAAAAGGCTCAGTGTTACTGCAGTGAAGGCATTTCAGACCAGGGTGCTGGAACTGACTGGGTGACGGATCTGAGAATCCTACAGGCGGCTTGAATGTAAGTACATTTGTTGTTGTTTATGGATAAAAGAGTACACTGCGAAAAGCTGAAGGGGTGAAACTAGCGGCCTGAGTGCTGGGTTATTTCTACCCACGGTGAGCGATATCGTAATAATCCCTTGGGAGAAACGAGGATTTTCCTCTGCAAATAGTGACCGTTATCACAAGACCCGGGGAGATTTACCGGGTCCACTTATCGCCCATGGGACTTCCCCCGCTACGGTGAGCTATTGCAAGATGCCGGGGGAGATAGTCTTACTTTGGGCTTTCGGCACACAGCGGAGGGGTTAACGTGACCATTGAAATATTTTATTTTGTGAGTTTCAGATAAAAGTTTCTGTAGTCTGGTTTCTTTTGTCTCTGTGTAATCTGCTCTGGTGTGAAAAAAAAAAGTGAGAGTTCTCCACAGAGGCAGAAGGAGCAGGTTGTAAAATTGTTGTTTGTGATTTTTTTCTGATATTTGTAGAGCATAAAAGGATGGATTAGTTAATGGTTATCCTTTTGAGAAGTCTTTAAAATTATAGGTATTTGAAAATAGTAGCTTTAAGCAAAAACAGTGGACTGGTGTGTTTTTACGGCAGTGTTAAAAAAAAAAAAAGAAGAAGAAAGGGAGCTTCATGCTGCAAGTGGTGGTGCGGGGGTTGCCATATCTGCAATTTTTTCCACTAAAAGTTGCCAGTTCTGGAGATTAAGTAATTCTCATGCTGTTTTGGCATGAACCTAAAAGTCTTTATTGTATGACCTTGTGGAGATAACGCAAAAGAGAACATTTCTGTGGGCACTGTTTGTCTGTGTGTGTGTGTATCTATCTGTGTCTGTGTCCTTGGGTGAAAGATAAAGACAGAGAGAGAGAGAGAACTTGGGGAAAAAAATAGAAAAGGCTGTGTAGCTACTGATTTGTGTGTAAAAACTTGGTAAAAGGGAAGAGAAAAAATAATCTATATACGGGTATTTTTGCAAAGTTTTGGGGTTTTACTTTTTCTTTCACTAACTATGTAGGTTTTCACTCTAATGTTGTGTACGTGATGAACTATTTACATATTTTTAAAGCCAATATTTTAATTCCCTCCAGTTTTTTTTCTTTGGAAAATGAAAAACATTGAGCTATTTTTATTCAATTTTTTGACGTATCACTGACTTTTGACTCAATCGCCTTTTTTCTTTGACTGAAGCATAACAGTGCACTTTACAGGGAAAAGGGACGCAGGACTGACGTTCTCCTTCCCCCTGCCATAACAAAACCAGCCTCTGGGACCTGGCTTTGTCACCGTCCGTGCTCTCCTCCTATCGACATCAAAGAGACGGCTGAACATCTAAGTTAAGTACAAATGCTTCAGAATCAGAATGAGATTTATTGCCATTGTTCATGTAGTACACAAACTAGGAATTTGTCTCGGTGCAATGCTGCAACATTAAACATGGAGTAGCAGTAAAGATAAAAATAAAAAAACTATGCATGCAATAAAATGTAGAATATGAATGAGTAATACTAATCTATGCAATTTTTAAATATATTAACAAGCAGCAGATATTGTGGAGTTCCACATAGTGCAGTCGGTAGTGCAAAAGAAAACGGTGATAATTATCATGAGTCCGGTTGAGCTGCTGTACGTAGTGCACGAGAGTCTAATAAGTCACTTAGTGTTCCGCAGTCTGATGGCAGAGGGGAAGAAGCTGTTCATGTAGCGGGAGGTTTTAGTCTGAATGGACCGAAGTCTTCTGCCTGAGGGGAGGGGGGCAAACAGTGCGTGTCCAGGGTGTGAAGGGTCGGCTATGATCCGACCTGCACGCCTCCGGGTCCTGGAGATGTACAGGTCCTGGAGGGATGGGAGCTTGCAGCCGATCACCTTCTCAGCAGCGCGCACAACGTGCTGCAGTCTTAGTCTGTCCCTGGCGGTGGCTCCTGCGTACCACACGGTGATGGAGGTGGTGAGGATGGACTCGATGATGGCCGTGTAGAACTGCACCAACATCTTGGTGGTTAGCTTGAGCTTTCTCAGCTGCTGCAGGAAGAACATCCTCTGCTGGGCCTTTTTGATGAGGGAGCTGATGGTCGGCTCCCACTTGAGGTCCCGGGTGATGGTGGTGCCCAGGAAGCGGAAGGAATCCGCAGTGGTGATGGGAGAGTCTGTGAGGGTAAGGGGGGGCAGAGGGGCTGTGACTTTTCTGAAGTCCACGATCATCTCCGCTGTCTTCAGAGCGGTCAGCTGCAGATTGTTGTGGCTGCACCAGGACGCCAGCTGGGCCACCTCTCTCCTGTAGACGGACTCGTCGCCGTTGGAGATGAGCCCGATGAGGGTGGTGTCGTCCGCAAACTTGATCAGCTTGACAGACTGGTGGCTGGAGGTGCAGGAGTTGGTGTACAGGGAGAAGAGCAGGGGGGAAAGTACACAGCCCTGGGGTGATCCGGTGCTGATGCTAACAGAGTCTGAGACAGTCTTTCCCAGCCGCACATGCTGCCTCCGGTCCATCAGGAAGTCGGTGATCCACCTGCAGAGGGAGTCAGGCACGTTGAGCAGGGACAGCTTGTCCTGGAGCAGAGTGGGGCGGATGGTATTGAATGCAGAGCTGAAGTCCACATACAGGATCCTGACGTAGGTTCCCGGGGAGTCCAGGTGCTGCAGGATGGAGTGGAGGGCCAGGTTGACTGCGTAGTCCACAGACCTGTTGGCTCTGTAGGCAAACTGCAGCGGGTCCAGGAGGGGAGTGGTGATGGTCTTGAGGTGGGGCAGGACCAGGCGCTGAAAGGACTTCATGACTACAGAGGTGAGCGCTACAGGTCTGTAGTCGTTAAGTCCAGTGATCCGTGGCTTCTTGGGGACAGGGACGATGGTAGAGGTTTTGAGGCAGGCCGGCACGAGGCACGACTTCAGGGAGGTGTTAAAAATGTCTGTGAAGACAGGAGTCAGCTCCTCCGCACAGTGTCTCAGGGTGGAGGGAGACATGCTGTCCGGACCGGGGGCCTTGCGCGGGTTCAGTCTGGAGAACTGTCTGTGCACGTCCTGCTCACTGATGGCAAGGGCAGGGGGGGAGGAGGGGGGGCCGCCTTTGATGAAGTGGGGACCATGGAGGCAGTGGCGCTGGGGGGAGGGGGGAGTTGGACACAGCTGACGAGGTGTCAAAACGGGCATAGTGTTGGGACAGTCTTTGACAAAGGGCTTTGTCATCCTGACCCTTAGAAGCCTGAGGCCGATAGTTGGTGATTTGCCTCAGTCCTCTCCACACAGAAGCCGAGTCGTTAGCAGTGAACTGCTGCTGGAGTCTCTCAGAATACGCAGATTTAGCTCTCCTTAGCTCTCTGCTAAATCGGTATTTGACCTCCCTGTAGCAGTCCCTGTCTCCACTTTTCAACGCTGCTTCCTTCTCCTTCCTGATCTGTCTGAGCTTAGCTGTGAACCAGGGCTTGTCGTTGGAGTAACTCACCCTGGTGCGCGATGGAAGAATGCTCTCCTCACAAAAGTGGATATATGAGGTCACAGTGTCCGTGTATTCATCCAGATCATGCGTGGCTCCTTTAAACATGCCTCAGTCAGTTATTTCCAAGCACGTGCGCAGCTCCTCCCCAGCTTCACTGGTCCATTTCCTCGTAGTGCTCACTACAGGTTTTGTGAGCTTCAGTCTCTGTCTGTATGTGGGAATCAGGTGGACCATCACGTGATCAGATAGTCTGAGTGCAGCGCGGGGAACAGCGTGATACGCGTCCTTAACTGTAGTGTAACAGTGATCCAGCGTGTTCTCTCCTCTGGTAGGGCATTTAATAAACTGTTTGTATCGGGGGAGTTCGTGGCTCAGGTTGCTCTGGTTAAAGTCGCCAACCACAATAACCAGAGAGTCCGGAAAAGTCCGCTCCACTTGCTGAATGTGATCCGCGAGCGCGCGCTGAGCCTCGCGCACGTCCGCGTCGGGCGGGACGTAAACAGCGGCCAGGATGAATGAAGCGAACTCACGCGAGGAATAAAATGGCTTGCAGTTGATGAATAAATATTCCAGAGCGGGAGAACAGTGTTGGGAGATCACAGTTACATCGGAGCACCAGCTGCTTTTGATGTAGAAGCAGACTCCTCCGCCTGTTGTCTTGCCGGAGGGCCCAGTGTCTCGGTCTGCACAAAACAGCTGAAATCCCTCGAGGAGGAGCGCGTTGTCCGGTGTCTTTTCCTTGAGCCAGGTCTCAGTAAAGCAGAGGGCACACGAGGTGGAGAGGTCCTTAAATCGCATCAGCAGTCTCAGTTCATCTACCTTGTTATAGAGAGAATTGACGTTGGACAGAAATATCCCAGGCAAAGCCGTGCGCGTGCCTCTCCTGCGAAGCCGCACGAGAGCACCCGCTCGTCTTCCTCTCTTTCGCCGTCTCACTTTATGGGCTAAAAGGTGAACCAGATCAGCGGCAGGAGCCCAAAAAACTGGGAGTAGGTCCGTGGGAGTGAAAGTCCTGATATTTAGTAGCTCTTCACGGGTGTAAGAGCAGGCAGACACACAATTGACGAACAAAAACAAAAAACAAAGCGCAGCGAAGCACCATGGCGACCACTGTGGGCGCCATCTTGTCAGATAATGAGCATAATGGTAATGGTAATGATATCATGGTAATGATAATGGCTTTGTCACCGTCCGTGCTCTCCTCCCATTGACATCAAAGAGACGGCTGAACATCTAAGTTAAGTACAAATGCTTGCATCTTAATCAGTGCTACCAGCATGATAATGTTGAAATTAACTGAACATTACAATATCATGCTGTCACTTAATAATGCCTAATCACTGAAGGCTTTATGTATACCCTGTGGGGAGTCAGGTTATGTAGCATCTCAGAGACAGTGAATAAACATGGGAGAACAATGCCCAGGGGGTTCCTGGGGATATAGCAGGAAGGAGTCAGGGACATAGGGGGTTGAAAGCAGTGTAATGTAAATGCCATGCTGTGTGATGAGAAATGCCATGTAAACGTGTTAAGAGTGAGTTGGGTAAAAGTGGAGATCGTGCTGTAATCATTAAGTCTCTTCTGTGCTTGAGAGATGTGTGAGTGTGGAATAAATCGTCTGTCCATAAACCTGCCTCTTTATTCACACACTCCACACTGGTGACCCTAGACGAATTATGGAACACGAGGCAAGAACCCCGGAGCCGGCCCGGTCGGGAAGCCCCAGCGACGCAGCAGCCATCCCACAGACAGCCCGGACTGGAACCCCCAGCAACGCGTATGCAGTTTCAGTCAAGCTACCGGACTTTTGGCAGCACAACCCGCGCTCTTGGTTCCACCACACCGAGGCTCAGTTCGCCCTCCGGGGAGTAACAGCAGACGACACCAAGTTCTACCATGTGGTAGCAGTGCTGGACGCTCGCACAGCCCAGCAGGTAGTGAGCCTGCTCGATCAGCCTCCAGCCCACAACAAATACGAGGCGCTCAAGGCTGCACTGACCCGGCGCTACACGCTCTCGGAATGTGAGAGAGCGGAGAGGCTCCTGGGGCGGACCGAGTTAGTAGATGGTTCGGCTGTCGACCTGATGGAGAAGATGCTGGCGTTAATGGGCACGGACGATGGGCACTTTCTGTTTGCCCACCTTTTCCTCCGGAACCTTCCAACAGAGGCGAGAGCGGTTCTGGCCAATTCGCCATTGCTGGCCGCGCGTGACTACCGTGCGCTAGCCCAGGAGGCAGACCGGATCATCCTCACCACCAGGGCGATCACAGTCAACGCGACGGCGGCGGAGCCCAGCGAGACGACCAGAGGAGGCGAGGAGCCACCGACGGTAGCGGCAGCGGGGGCCAAGATGCGCCAGAGAGACACGCTCTGCTTCTACCACTGCCGCTTCGGAGAGAACGCGCGCAGATGTGCGCCACCGTGCCAGTTCAAGCGCTCGGGAAACGCCAAGGCCGGCAGTCAGTAGAAGCTGCAACCGCCGGTGAAGAGAACAAGCTGCTCTATGTGACGGACTCGCGCTCGGGGAGACGCTTCCTCGTCGACACCGGAGCCCAGAAGAGCGTCATCCTGCCGTCCTACGCTGCCCGGCTGGCAGGACCTAGCGGCCCCGGACTTGTGGCAGTAAACGGCTCGGAGATTAAGACGTTCGGTGAGAGAACACTGGTCTTATCTCTACATGGCCGCTCGTATGAGTGGACTTTTGTCATAGCAGCACTGTGTTGCCCGATCCTGGGAGCTGATTTTCTGTGTGCGCATGGTTTACTTGTGGATGTTGCTAACAGGTGCCTGGTTAATGCATTGTCCTTTGATTCTCTCCCCTGTATAGCTTGAGGGACCCGGCCAACAGCACAAGCCAACGTCACAGCTCCAGGCGGTAAGTTCCACGCACTGCTCACTCAGTTCCCAGCACTCACGGTCCTGACGTTTTCGGCGGCCATCGCTAAACACGGGGTGGAGCACTTTATCACCACCACCAGGCCGCCCGTTTTCGCAAGACCTCGGCGCTTGGACGCAGCTAAATTGGCCATAGCGTGCGAGGAGTTCGCCAACCTGGAAAGGTTGGGCATCATCAGGCAATCAAACAGCCCATGGGCTTCCCCGCTACACATGGTCCCTAAGGCTGAGGGGTCGTGGTGACCGTGCGGTGATTTCCGCAGGTTGAACAACACCACAGCACACGACCGATACCCGATTCCCCACATACAAGATTTTTCCGTTCACCTCGCTGGAGCACGCATTTTTCCCAAAATAGATCTGGTCCGCGGTTTCCACCAGGTCCCGGTGTGCGTGGAGGACGCACCCAAAACAGCGGCAATAACTCTGTTCGGCTTATTCGAGTTCCTGCGCATGCCATTCGGGTTAAAAGGAGCGGCACAGATGTTCCAGCGCATGATGGATGCAGTGCTGCGCGATCTCCCGTTCGTGTTCGTCTAACTGGACGATATCCTGGTAGCCGGTGCGTCCGAAGACAAACACGTAACCCACCTCAGGACTGTTTTCTGGAGGTTGGAGGAGCACGGGTTAATAATCAACCCGGCGAAATGCCAGTTCGGCATGACGGAGATTGATTTTTTGGGGCACCGCGTCTCTCCGGAAGGAGTGATCCCGTTGCCCGACAAAGTGCACGCCGTGGCGGATTTTCCCTGGCCTCAGCTGGTCAGGGCGCTACAAGAATTTTTGGGGATGGTGAACTTTTATATAACCGTTTCCTTCCCTGCGCGGCGCGGCTCATGCAACCATTGTATGCCGTGCTCAAGAGACAGAAACCCGCGGATGGGGTCGAATGGACCCCGGATAGGAAGCGGGCGTTCTCAGAGGTTAAAGCAGCCCTGCCAAACGCCGCACTGCTGGTGCATCCGGACCGGCGGCCCAAATAGCGCTCACTACCGACGCTTCAGACGTGGCCATAGGGGCTGTCGTGGAGCAGCGCATCGCCGGGGCTTGGCAGCCGCTCACCTTTTTCAGCAGAACTTTGCGCGACAGTGAACGTAAATACAGCGCATTCGACAGAGTTGCTGTCTCTCCACCTGGCCATACGCCACTTCCAGTTCTGGCTGGAAGGGCACAGCTTCACCGCGTTCGTGGACCACAAGCCACTAACGTTCGCGATGGCCAAGGTTTCAGAACCGTGGTCGGGCCAGCAGCAGAGACAGGTGGCCGCGATCTCAGAGTTTACTACCGATATTCAGCATGTGTCGGGTAACCTGAATGTGGTGGTGGACTGCCTCTCGCGCGCCGTGGTGGCCCCGGTCTACGTGGGGATAGATTATGCAGCCATGGCCGCGGGGCAGATTAGCAATGCAGACGTGTGCGTGCTCCAGTCTGGACCAACAGGGTTAAGGCTGGAGAGCAGGGTGCTGCAAGATGGCATGCCCCCCCTAATCTGCGATGTCTCCACGGGACGCCCGCGTCTGGTGGTCCCGGTCGCCTGGCGCCGCCGCGTGTTTGAGTCGGTTCACACTCTGGCGCACCCAGGAGTGCGCGCGTCAGTCAAAATGGTGGGAGAGAAGTTTGTGTGGCCGAGCCTACACAAACAAGTAAAAGAGGGGGCTGCGGCCTGCGTGGCGTGCCAACGAGCCAAGGTACACAGACACACGAAGGCTCCCTTGGAGCCGTTTCGGGTACCGGCCAAGAGGTTCGACCATGTTCACGTGGACCTCATGGGCCCCCTCCTGCCATCACAGGGGTGCACTCATCTCCTGACAGTGGTGGACCGCACTACGCGCTGGCCAGAAGCAGTCCCGCTGGTGGCAACCATGTCCGCGGCACGTGCTTTTTTTAACAGCATGAGTGGCGCATTTTGGAGTCCCGTCGGACATTACGTCCAACAGGGGCCCTCAATTTGTTTCCGACCTCTGGTCCGCGATGGCCCGCAGCCTAGGTGTTGCAATTCATCGCACAACCGCGTACAACCCACAGGCCAATGCGTTATGCAAGCGTTTTCATAGATCACTGAAAGCAGCACTCAAGGCTTCACTGACGGATGCAAATTGGGTAGACAGGTTGCCGTGGGTTTTATTGGGGTTGCGCTCTGCACCAAAAGAGGATTTGGAGGCTTCCCCGGCAGAACTTGTTTTTGCGCAGCCCCTACAGCTGCCCAGGGAATTTCTGCCAGATAATCCTGCGCCGGACAGCTGCCCGTCTCAGCTTTTGCAGCGTAGTGCAAACACAGGTACGCTGTCGGGCCCGGCCCACCACTGTTTTCCGCGCGCTTTCGTGCCTAAAACTTTGAAGAACGCGGAGTTCGTGTTAGTCAGACACGACGCCCACCGCCCTCCATTGCGCCCACCCTATGATGGACCGTTCAGAGTGCTGGAAACAGGGGATAAGCATTTTTTGCTAGACTTGGGGGTCGGCGGGAGAAAATTAGCATAGACAGACTCAAACCCGCCTTTGTAGTGGCGGACGAGCAAGTGTTGTTGGCTAGGGCCCCTCGGCGTGGAAGACCCCCACGGAGAGCTCCTCAGGGAAACGATTCACCAGGGCAGCCACACGGACAGACTGAAGTCCCCCCCGCCCCTCGCCACGGCCCACCCACAGTCAGACACACTCCCAGCAGCCCCCCACCGGCACAGCAGCGCCACGGAGGCGGTAAACCCCAGTTACAGCAGATATGGGAGGAGACTGAAGCCAAAAGAGCGTGTGGACTGATGTTCTAAGATGCTGGGGGGGGGCGGTGTGGGGAGTCAGGTTATGTAGCATCTCAGACGGAGACAGTGAATAAACATGGGAGAACAATGCCCAGGGAGTTCCTGGGGATATAGCAGGAAGGAGTCAGACATAGGGGGTTGAAAGCAGTGTAATGTAAATGTCATGCTGTGTGATGAGAAATGCCATGTAAACGTGTTAAGAGTGAGTTGGGTAAAAGTGGAGATCGTGCTGTAATCATTCAGTCTCTTCTGTGCTTGAGAGATGTGTGAGTGTGGAATAAATCGTCTGTCCATAAACCTGCCTCTTTATTCACACACTCCACAACCCTACACTACCGTTCAAAAGTTTGGGGTCACTTAGAAATTTCCTTATTTTTGAAAGAAAAGCACTTTTTTTCAATGAAGATAACTTTAAACTAATCAGAAATACACTCTATACATTGCTAATGTGGTAAATGACTATTATAGCTGCAAATATCTGGGTTTTGGTGCAATATCTAGATAGGTGTATAGAGGCCCATTTCCAGCAACTATCACTCCGGTGTTCTAATGGTACAATGTGTTTGCTCATTGCGTCAGAAGGCTAATGGATGATTAGAAAACCCTTGTGCAATCATGTTAGGTCTGCAATGCTGTAATTGCTGCAAATGGAGGATTCTTTGACGAAAGCAAAGTTTGAAGGAAAAAATTATTATTTCAAATACAAATCATTATTTCTAACATTGTCAATGTCTTGACAATATTTTCTATTCATTTTACAACTCATGGTAGTAAATAAGTAACTTTTCATGGAAAACACAAAATAATTGTTTGGGTGACCCCAAACTTTTGAATGGTAGTGTATATTACATGATTCAAAGCATAGAGGTTCAAAAGAGATTGATAATTAACGTGTTTGTGCATACGATTTGCCAGAGACTACTGATTATCAAACAGAGGTCTTGGTAATTGTATGTCATATTGTTGCTTTGTTTAAATAATACTATATTCGCTTTTTAATAAATGACATATGCAATCTTATTTACATTTTGACCCTGGGCCTGTCCATGTAAAAAAAAAAAAAAAAGTGGGGTGGAGAATGCAAGAGCAGGATCTGAGACAGTTCATGCTGTGACTTTTTCCCCTCCTAAAAGAACACAGCAAGATGAGAATGAAATTTTTTATTATCGGGAGATGGTTTAAAAAAAAAAAAAAAAAAAATCATAAATAGCACAAGATTTCTGGTAAAATGGAGAAAGGGAATTTATTTTCAATGGTAAACGCAAACTGAGTGACGGCGGACGGAGTCAGCCGAGAGATGCGTCAGGCTGACCTAGATAAACAGAGAATCAGAAAAGAAAAGGAAAAAAAAAAAAAAAACCAAAAGAAAAAAAACAAACAAAAAAAAAAACAAAAACAAAACACAGATCACGGATTGTGGTCCTGTGCCATAAATTCCTGAAAACAGAAATTATGCCTGCATTTCCAGTTACTAATTCTAACTGCTGCATTGGTTTAAGGCTTCTAACATATGATACGGTCCTAAACTGGTGATTATTCATGTAAACTGGTAAAACATTTATTGATTCACAGAGTATTTAGCAAATACTTGCTGTGAAGAACAAAAACACATTCAAATTGTGGAAGCTTTAGGTGTAATTTAAAGGTTTTTCTGCCATTCTTCATTCCTCATTTTTCAACAAGAAAGGGAAAGCATTCACTAATTTTTTTTTTTTAGCTTTCACCAAGAATTAGATTTGCCAAATTAACAAGGAATCATAACATCACCATTACCTTTCAATTTAATAAATCCTTGGTGACATATACAATATGTTATAAAAAACAAAACAAAACAATAATTCACTTGTGTTTCTTAACATTACACATTATAATAAACAACTGGGATAAACATTTAAGAGATACAAAACATAGTGATGATCACTGGAACATTAGTAAAATCAATTTATGAGGTGATAAAATTTGCACTCCTGTTGATGTAAATACTGAAGGTGCAGATGGGGAAGCCATAAGGCTTTCCCCAAATTTTTCTTTGCAGGATGGCACCGACATTTGATCTTTGTGGGAGATGTGAGGAGGCCGGACGGTGTATGAGTGCTGGAGGGGGCGAATGTGGCCATAGGGGGAAGGACCTCTCAGTTGACAAGCATTTTTTGAAGCTAAGTAGAACAAATGACATTGCAAATGACAAAGCATAACAATTTAAATGACTCTGACTTTAAAAATGTAGGGTTCATATGACTTCACACTGCAGGATACATCTGATGCCACTCACCACATAACGGTGTGACAATATCACATTTCAGAAAAGTGACAGTAATAAGTAATGTGTTTTCCCGGTGCTCAGCAGTGGCCGAGCTGGGCCTCGGGACTACAGTTCACCCCGTAATTTACCAAGGAATATATAAAATGAGGCATTCCTTGTACAAAATTAAGTCAAATTCTAATTAGGCAATATATCAACCTTTTGTGACAACCTTTCACAAGGATTCACTTACACAAATTCAACCTGTGTTCAACTGGACAAACTGATCTTAGTTATCAATGCTAAGTCATATCAAATCTGCACAGACAGCTATATTGTTTTTTCCTAAATGGAATTTGTAAATTAGTTCAAGAGACGTCAAAAGAAACCATGATTATTGAAACCTCATTTTGAAGGAGCTGTACTACTCACAAATTTTCATCTAAATTAACTGTGTGTAACACATAAAAGTGGTAACACGCTTCCTTCTAGTAAAAGACACTATCCGTCAAGAAAATACCCTGTAACTTTGCTGCGTGTGCATCTCCATGCATCAAAAGGGGGGTACCAAAGAAATTAATTAGCAAAAAATAATTAGCAATCCTCAGAAAAATAGATAATACATAAAAATTCTCAATAGATGATCAATAATGAAGAGAAAAATATAAATGAAACCACTTGGTAATGAAATCACAACATTCAATAGGAGAAGTTAAAAGTTACATCAATAAACTTCCAGATATTTAAGAAAATATCTGTAGATTATTGTAAAGGAAATATTATGTTTATAAGGAACAAGGTAAACTGATAAGGAAGAAAACCATGTAAATATATGAGAAAAGTTCCAAATGTCTAAGGAAAGTCCAACTTGTGCTGAATTTATGTTTACTGTGGGACTTGATTTAGAATCTACTACAAAGACAATACAGATTCTTACTCAATTAAGAGAACAATGCTTTAGGGAGCTCAAAGCAAAATAATTTGATCTTCCCTGCATAAACTTAGTTTTTTTCAAAACCTTTGCATGGATCTCATTGAACTAAATAAGAGTAAAGGTAAAAATGTTTAAAAATTATTTACACAGTTATTGAATATACAAAGGCTTTACCTTACACTAATTTAAATATTGCTATGGTGACACTGAAACCCTTAACTAAAACAATATCAAGATTTAAAATAGCTGAAATGATTTACTTAGATAATGGAAATGGAATACACTTTGTAAATTAAATCATGTCACATTTAAGTGCAGTTCCTAAATTATTAGTACCAAACATTTATCTAGGAAACCACTTAGCTTACCATCAACAATCTACAAGATTAGTATAATATTCAAATAAGAAAACAGGGAAACTGTGAATGACAAACCCTATTATTGAAGCCATTTAACTTAGGTGATGAGGAAGGGTTTCTGGGTGAATATATGCAAAGAATGACAACTGACAGCGATGTCATCCATACTGCCCTTCCCAGGAGGGACCATGTGACGAAGGAACCATGGGAGGTGCACCCATCTCTTGAGCAAACCAAGGGATCTGGTCATCAAAGGAAACTGGACCAAAACTCCCTGGCAAGGACAGCACAAAGGTTATCCTGCTGACCTAAACAGCTGCAGAAAGCGAAGGACGTGGCACTTGGGTGCATCTAACATTTTACCCCACCTGAAACCCTCAGCAAGAGACTGTTTAATATATATATTGTATACTTATTTGAGAAAAAAAAAGAAAACAACAAATGACCGTCTGTTTCTCTATGCAAGTGTCAGCTGATGACTTGGCGTCCAGTAACGACCTCTGCTGATAGAGAAGCAGGCTGTTTGTTTATCATGACATAGAAAAAATACAAGGGAAGGAAAGGTGTGGTTAGTGTTGTTATCTTATCATCCTCTAGTAATACTTAATATTGGTTATTAAGTTGTTCCAATGCTTATACACTGGAGAGAATTGTTATGTTTGCTCCTTAATAACACTAACAGTTAGGCAAAATATCTTTATTGCTAAAATAATGCAGCTACCACAGACTGTTTTGTTTTTTTAAGAGAGACTATATACAGAAATAAACTTCATTTTGAATCACACCTGACATCACTCCACTGATTAGAAACATGATGATACTCCTTACTCCGTGAATGCAAGGTTAATTTCATCAGGGAACTCCTCTTTTTAAAGTGGGGATGTCCCCTTTCCGACAGCTTAACACTCTCTGAGTATGCAATGGCTTACAGTGCATCTCTCCCCTGTACTGCTACCCTGCTTGACCAACAAAGCGAGCAAGTGTTATACCAAGGATCTACATTGTCAAAAATCATGGAGTCATTGGGCATATTCGCATTTGGCTGGACACTGGGCAGATCTGTGTACCCCGTTTTGGCAACTGACTGTACCCTCATCATGTCGGCAGGGCAGGTGGGCAGGGTGAAGAGACATGCTTTTCTACCACATGATGCCATTCATGAAACATGAATGCAATTTCAGATGAAAAGTACAGGAGTGAGGTTTTGTTCATTGTTCTTTGAGTGAGAGTAGAAACAAAATACCTTAGGGATTAAAACACTTATTTGTAGACTAGTTATTTACAAAATTATAACAAAGGATAGAATGGTCCTTGACTGACTAATTACCACCCGTAGGGGTGTAGGCCCTATTATAGGAGATTATTGTATTACTTCTATCTATGAAAATGATGCAAATGGTCATATTAATACCTCAGATACTCATAGAAGTTAGCGTTTCTCTTAATGGAGAAGTTGCATCATAAACTTGGTAATGATTTTTATAACTTCAGATTTTTCTTGTGTGAGCCCTTAATATGATGATGAGGATGGTGAGAGGGGCAATACTGGCCTGAGGATGTTTTTGAAGGTTGCAATATAATTTAAGGCTGTTTCATATTATTTTCTATGTTCTTATTTGACACTGTCCGAGATTAATTTTGGTCACATTACACATATTCACTTTTGATATGTGCTATACACATTTTTAACTTGCAAAGACACATAACAGCATGTAAATTCTTACACATATCCTTATATTAATTCATTCACTTTATTTTACTTTTATTTTTCTTTTAATCCTGATGCTTTATTAAGCATCAAGGGGGAAAATTCCACATTATCTACATTATTGATATTAATAATGTATTATTATATTTGAGAAGTATCATACCTTTCATATGCCAAGTTTAATGTTTATATGTGCATTCCATGTAGGATAAGTTCATATATTCTTGGCCTGTTTCTGTGAGCAATTTCAGAGAGTTCAGACTGAAGATCAGTACAGGGTTAGTACATGCGTAAGGAATGATCTAAGCCATTTATTATAATCTCTTTGACATGTCCTGTTTCAGGTCACAGGAATGCACAGGAACTCCTCATCTTATAGATTAGTGTTTTATGGACGTTCTGTTAGATTTACATTC
The DNA here is from genome assembly GCA_020510985.1 of Pholidichthys leucotaenia. Classification (NCBI taxonomy): domain Eukaryota; kingdom Metazoa; phylum Chordata; class Actinopteri; order Cichliformes; family Pholidichthyidae; genus Pholidichthys; species Pholidichthys leucotaenia. The sequence continues at coordinate 241,018,283 of CM035849.1, forward strand.
TTGTCACCAGAGTGTCTGTGACGTCCGCCTGGATAAGCTCAGTTATTGGGACTTTCTGTCTGTCCCTCTCCTTTCCTCCTCTTATCCCATCCTCCCCCTGCTTTCTCCTACCTATATATATCAGACTTAGAAGAATGGATCCCTTAGGGATTCTAAGCGTGTCTGAATGAAATCCTTTGTAATTCTTCCCCCAAAGTGGACATTGGGGTGACTCCTTATATTTTTATAATAAATGTACATAAATTCAACTTTCCGCCTAATTTTTGACTTTGAATAATTTAAGCTCAGACTTATTCTAACACTTTTCACCATTCATCCTGAGCACCAAGCTAGAACGCGGAAAGTACAATTTTTTTGGTCTTTGGTATGACCCAGCTGGACTTTGAACCCACAATCTCCCGGCTGTGAGGTGGATGCTCCATCACTAGGCCACTCCTCTTGTTTTTTGTGGTTCATTTTTCACATGATGCTATTTTTGGTTCGTCATTTGTAAAGCACTTGTAAAGAAAAGAATCACAAGACAAAATAAAGTCATTTCATTATGAGCAAAGAAATTGCTTGTTGCTGCATTTGATCATCCGTTTTTTGTTTGTTTTTTCGGCCTGTTGGCCCAGTGGCCTGTACAATGATAAGGGAAACATTGATAAATGCATTCTCAAACTAAAGATGTAGCAGATATCCAGAGCAACTCACTTCCAGAAATTTCTCCCATTTGCTGCTGCCTGACTGGGGGGTTAAAGTTCTGTTTCCTGACTGTGGAGTGCAGAGGCTGGAGATCCTGGACTGAACCTGGACTGTCTTCAGGGCAGACCTCTTGGGCAAAGTAACTCTGGTTTCTGCATTAGAAATGTGGACACCACCACCGAACTACAAAACAACAGCCGAAGGTTCATCTTTGCTCAGTGAATTAAATACTTCAGTTTCACCTCAGACAAAAAATCGTTGTACATTTTAAAACAGAGATCAAATAAAAATGTTTATATCAGATTATTCTAGATTTCAAACAGACAAATCCTGTGTAGACTGTACTTGTGATGGATAGGAGACCAAACGCTGCCAAATATACAACATGAAAGATTTACCCACAAACCAGTCTGGCATGATTTTAATATTGACCAAACTGCAAAATCTCATACCTCAAGAGCTGCCTCCATCTGACTCTGATGTTGTCTTCTCCTCAGGTTGGCTTGCTTATCATACTGGATAATACAACTCCAACTTTTGCACACCTGACCACATCTGACAAAAATAAAGACTGAAATAAATATTTAGGTACCAACCTTTGAAGAAAATGATCAAGTTATTTCCTTTTAAAACTAGACACTTAAGTCAAATGATTTACATTTCTTCTCTCCAAGAACAGTTAATGTAGCAAAAGATAAACCAAATGCTAAATTCCTGTTTCCTCTGATCATCCTTGAGATGTTTCTACAGCTTAACTGGAGTCCACCTGTGGTAAATGCAGTTGATTGGACATGATTTGAAAGACACACACCTGTCTATATAAGGTCCCACAGTTGACAGTGCATGTCAGAGCACAAACCAAGCATGAAGTCAAAGGAATTGTCTGTAGAAGTCAGAGACAGGATTGTCTTGAGGCACAAATCAGGGGAAGGGCACTGAAAAATTTCTGCTGCTTTGAAGGTCCCAATGAGCATAGTAGCCTCCATCATCCTTAAATGGAAGAAGTTCAGAACCACCAGGACTCGTCAGAGAACTGGCTGGCCATCTAAACTGAGCGATCGGGGGGAAGGGCCTTATTCAGGGAGGTGACCAAGAACCCGATGGTCACTCTGTCAGAGCTCCATCGTTGCTCTGTGAAGAGAGGAGAACCTTCCAGAAGGACAACCATCTCTGCAGCAATCCACCAATCAGGCCTGTATGGTAGAGTGGCCAGATGGAAGCCACTACTTAATAAAAGGCACATGGCAGCCCACCTGGAGTTTGCCAAAAGGCACCTGAAGGATTCTCAGACCATGAGAAACAAAATTCTCTGGTCTGATGAGACAAGGATTGAACTCTTTGGTGTGAATGCCAGGCGTCATGTTTGGAGTAAACCAGGCACCATTCATAACCACGCCAATGGTGGTGGTAGCTTCATGTTGTGGGGATGTTTTTCAGCTGCAGGAACTGGGAGACTAGTCAGGATACAGGGAAAGATGAATGTAGCAATGCACAGAGACATCCTGGATGAAAACCTGCTCCAGAGCACTCTTGACCTCAAACTGGAGCAACAGTTAATCTTTCAGCAGGACAACGACCCTAAGCACACAGCCAAGATATCAAAGGAGTGGCTTCAGGACAACTCTGTGAATGTCCTTGATTGGCCCAGCCAGCACCCAGACTTGAATCCAATTGAACATCTCTGGAGAGATCTGAAAATGGCTGTGCACCGATGCTTCCCATCCAACCTGACAGAGCACGAGAGGTGCTGCAAAGAGGAATGGGCAAAACTGCCCAAAGATAGGTGTGCCAAGCTTGAAGCATCATATTCAAAAAGACTTGAGTCTGTCATTGCTGCCAGAGATGCATCAACAAAGTATTGTGCAAAGGCCGTGAATACTTCTGTACATGTGATTTTAGTTTTTTATTTTTAATAAATTTGCAAAAATTAAACTTTTCACATTGTCATTATGGGGTATTGTGTGTACAATTTTGAGGAAAAAAAATGAATTGAATCTCTTTTGGAATAAGGCTGTAACATAAAATGTGGAAAAAGTGAAGCGCTGTGAAGACTTTCTGGATGCACTGTATAAGGTATATAAATCAGAAGAGATGAAAAATACCTTTAAGCTTAAATCCAACATACTGCAAGTTTTGACGATTTAAAAATTTTATGTGCAGCCGTCCATTATGCTTTTACCAATTCTTGTGTCATTCCCATATCTTTATCCATACAAGTTTGGCCACCATGCAGTGTGAAAGGGGAGTGACCACAGATTGATCAGTATATGGGGTTACAGCTGAGATTAGTGTACAGCTAATGCGAATGGCAGCAAGTTTGTTTCTTTTTTAAGAATGTTTTTATTATCCGTCGTGTTTAGTAACTGAACTACTTGTGGGATGGTAGCCACAAATAGCTGATGTTCCCAGAGGAGGCAGAGGAGTAAGCTGGAGGCCTAGAGCTGACAGGGGAGAGCTGTGAATCTGTAAGGATGCATCATCCCTCTCACAGACTTGAGCTGTAGCGTATATGGAGGCTAGACCGAAGCTGAACAGAGGGACAGCAACTTGAGTTGCGCCTATCCCCTTCTGTAACTCGCTCTGATGGTCAAAAAAAAAAAAAAAAAAAAAAAAAAAAAAAGGGCAGCTCTGCAGCACCGCACATAGGATCCCATAGACCATGAGCCGATAGTTCATATCTTTGTGCTGGTGTCTGCAACTCTTGCAACCATTTCAGTTAATGATTTCCTTGTACTTTCCTGCGTTCTTGTAAATGTCTCGGTCTGAAGAGTTCCACCAGAACATTATATTTTTTTATCTAATGAGAAAGCCTTAATTAAAAAAATAAACGTGCTTGTTTTACAAACTTAAGGTCCTACTAAATCCAAAATTGTTTTTTTTTTTTTTTTTGTAGGTTTTAATTTGATAAAAAGTATCCATAGGTCACATGGATAAAGTTAAAATATCCAAAATAGTCACTTCAAAGAAATGCACACTATTTTTATTTGGTTAAATTATTAAAGAAATGAGTGAATTGCACTTCCGGGGTTTTGTGATGCCAACAAACCAATAACGGCAACCTTTCAGTTCTCGGTGTCAAATCAAACAGACTGCCTGCCTCGTTACTGACTGGCCCATTCAAAAACATTTACCCAATCAGATTAGAGGCTCAGCACTGGGGTCAGAGTAGGCTGAAAATGAACAGTTTCAGAAAGAGCTGTACAGACCACTGTTCTGATGAGCAATAAAAAAAAATAGTTTGAGCTTTAAAAATACATCTATGTCCTTGAGAATGCCAAAACTTTAATCTCTGAAACAATATGGGACCTTTAAATTCTATTGTCCTCCACTTTCAACAAAATGTCAACCATACACCCTTAAAATTCTGCATATTTATAATGTAATCATTTACAGTATATAGCATAACAAAAGTACAAAAATGAATTTGTTTTACTGAAAATAAACATCTCACCTATAGACAGACTCATCATCCAACATTCTGAGTATGACTGCTAGAACATGCCAGAGGCTCCTTTTCCTCAGCTCAGTGAGTATGTCCACCTGCCTCAGGCCAATTTTCCTGCCAATCAGTCCTGCCAATGGCATAGTGGTCCTGGAGGTTAGCTGGGTCTGAACCAGTGATGACGTCGACATCAGCTGTTCCTTCAGGCTTGGACTTTGGCCAGCAAACATTTGGGCTCGGTGCTGGCACATTAAATGAACGAGCTCCAGAGCTGGAGTCAGAGAGAGATTGACTGGAGTTACCATAAGAGATTTAACATCTGGATTAGCAGGATCTTTGGAAAAAGGAGTTGTGTTGTCTAGCTGGATGGCATCAGCTCTCAGTGGAGTGGTAATGTTTTCTTTTGCCAAGTCCAAACCATTAGAAGTCATGCCATTATCAGTTTTAACAGAGGGGACACTGCAGGGACTGGCCTCCTCAGCAAAAACCTCATCTTTTGAATTGCTGGGAAGCCTATAAGGATGGTGATGCTTCCTGTCAGTGGGGTCCTCCTCAGACTGAGAGCCTCCTTCTTTGAGAGTAGATAGCCTGTGCTGACGTTGCAATCGGGGGTGCCTCTTTGTATCTGCCAGATTTGGGGTGTCGTCATTTCCTCTGGAGGCAGAAAGAAGTAATTCCTGGAAGGAGCCATCATGGTCCACCAACAAGTCCTGAGATTTATCCACAGTCCGAGAACTGAAACCGCTGTCCTCATTCACACACCTGTACAAAGGATAGGGAAAAAGATTAATGCAGGCACGTTAAAGATAAGGTTTTTTCTAATCTCAAAGACCACTCAAAGCACATAGCTAGTAACTACACTAATCTTATTCTACGGGGTTATCAGAAGCATATCGGGGCCTAATTTATAATCACCAATTAACCCAACATGTATGTCTTTGGATTGTGAACCAAAGCACAATCCACAAAGATTTCTACCCTTTTTCTACCTCTTCTTTCTTCCTTTTCTTCACCCCCCCCCCCCAAAAAAGGCTTGGCAGTTGACTGCCCCTCCCCAGAGTCTGGTTCTGTTGGAGGTTTCTTCCTATAAGGGAGTTTTTCCTTCCCACTGTTGCCTAGTGCTTGCTCATAGGGGATCGTTTGATTGTTGAGGTTTTTCTCTGAATTACTTCCAATTTATGCTTATGTATCTAGCACCTTGAGCCAACTTTATTTGTATTGCACCTAATCACAACAAAAGTTTAACTGAATTGCCAACCTGGGGATTTGAACCAGGAACTTTCTAGCAATGTTCCACCATGTTGTTCAATCATCACTGCTCCATGCATTAAAATGAGAAAATCTAAAAAGCTACATATCAAATAAAGCACAAACCTAATGTACTTGGGTGTATGTGTGGAGGATGGTGTGGAAAAGACACGGGAGCTGTCAGACAGGCCATTTTCCTCACTCTTCACTGGGGATGGGAGATTTTCCTTTGTTGAGACAGGCAGGAATTTCCTGAAGCACTGAGTCTTTATATGAAGTTGATCTGAGGCAGAAAGGCTTTCACTGAAATCTGTGCTGGAAACTGAATCTTCTCTCTCAAGACTTGAAAGGCAGCCATAGTTTGGATTACCATCTTCAAGAGTCGATGTCCTGATCTGGAAGAAGAGTGCATGGCATTTCCTGGCAGACAGTGGCTGGTTCTGGTCAAGTTTTAAAGTGCTTGATGCCCTAATTATGCCATCTAGAGAATCAAAGGATTCACTGAGTGACTGATCAGACTCTGAGGTGATGGAGGATTCAGTCCTTTGGTTGCATAGGGACCATGTGTTGTTGCACTTCACATCTGTAGTAGGTCTACTCATTAGGAGTCTTTGTTGCAGAGAGGGATTCCTTTTGTGTACTCTCGGGGTTTCACACCAGCTTACTGCCATTAGCTGCCTTTCCACCTTGGCATCTTTGCCCAAAAACCTAGCAGGTTCTCGTTTTCTCTTCTTGGGTGAGGCAGAAAGCCTGACATTCTCTTTAGATGTTTCAAATTTATCTGGAGACAAGTATCTACAGGAGTCAGCTCCGGTGATGCGATGAGGGGTGTGAAACAAACCCGAGTACCCACTGTCAGAGCAGTCATAACAGGGCTGGCCTTTGCAGCTCTCATGGTAGACATTTGACTCTGGCGTACACTGCATGGTTGTCCTGTGTGGACTCCAGGCAGGTTACCCAGTTGAGGAAGAAGTTAAATGATCTGCAACAAGCACACGAGAAAAATACTCTTTACAACATTCAAAAGTGTGGTAAGTTAGGAGTAGAATAGAATTTTACGTTTAATGTGCTGAGGTCTTTTGCCTATAACCAAAAGTTTGAAAACAAGAAACAGTGGCAAATATACAAAAATGAAAATTTACAAAAAGGTACACTTACGGCTGAACTTGCAGTGTTACGGGAATAGCATGTTTATCCATAAAATTGCAAGTTTATGTGAAAAAGTGCAAAAAGGATTGTCACAAGACAAGTCGCAATTTTTGTGACTGTTTATTTTGCCATTTTAACTCAGCCACAGGCAGTGCACAAGCCAGTGCACTCCTAGTGCCAGTCCCGTGCTCACCAGGTAAATGGGAGAGTTGTGTCAGGAAGGGCATCCAGCATAAAACCTTTGCCAAATTAAACATGCAGATCATGACGAATGAGACTTCCATACCACATCAGTCAAGGCCCAGGTTAACCGACAAGGTGCCCATGGAAACTGGGCGACTCTTGGTCGAAGATCAAGGAAGAGGAGATGGGGAAAGCATGTTTGAAGGCAGAGAGAGAAAAGGAAAGCAGAAGTGCGGAGGTGAGAGTAAGGACTATGACTGGTAAAGGGAGAGAGTTGGCAGATATGGAGAGAAGAAAGGTAGATACAGTGTGTGTACAAGAAACCAGATGGAAGGGAAGAGAGTCTAGGAGCATTGGAGGTTGATTTAAACTGTTCTACCATGGTACTGATAAGAAGAGAAACGGACTGGGGTAATCTTGAAGGAAGACTATGAAGAGAGAGTCAGACAGGATCATGAGTCTGAAGCTAGGAGTAAAAGGTGTGATTATGGGACCTTGGGGGAGTCAGATTATTTAGCATCTCAGACAGAGACAGTGAATAAGCATAGGAGAACAATGCCCAGGGAGTTCCTGGCGAGATGGCAGGAAGGAGTCAAGGACATAGAGGGTTGAGTGCAGTGTAATGTAAATGTCATGCTGTGTGTTCAGAAGTGCCATGAAACTTGTGAAGAGTGACTGGGGAAAAAGCAGAGAGCTTGTGGAAATGATTCTGTCTGTTCTGTGCTTGAGAGATGTGAAGTGGTAATAAACCGTCTGCCATGAATCTGCCTCTTATTTGACACACCCCACACTGGTGACCCAAGACGTATTATGGAACACGAGGCAAGAACCCCGGAGCCGGCCCGGTCGGGAAGCCCCAGCAACGCGTGTGCGGTTTCAGTCAAGCTACCAGACTTCTGGCAGCACAACCCGCGCTCTTGGTTCCACCACACCGAGGCCCAGTTCGCCCTCCGGGAAGTAACGGCAGACGACACCAGATTCTACCATGTGGTCGCAGCGCTGGACGCCCACACAGCTCAGCAGGTAGCGAGCCTGCTCGATCAGCCGCCAGCCCGCAACAAATACGAGGCGCTCAAGGCTGCGCTCACCCGGCGCTACACGCTCTCGGAATGTGAGAGAGCGGAGAGGCTCCTGAGACGGACCGAGTTAGGAGATGGTTCGGCCGTCGACCTGATGGAGAAGATGCTGGCGTTAATGGGCACGGACGACGGGCACTTTCTGTTCGCCCACCTTTTCCTCCGGAACCTTCCAACAGAAGCGAGAGCGGTTCTGGCCAATTCGCCATTGCTGGCCGCGCGTGACTACTGTGCGCTAGCCCAGGAGGCAGACCGGATCATCCTCACCACCAGGGCGATCACAGTCAATGCGGCGGCGGCGGAGCCCAGCGAGACGACCAGAGGAGGCGAGGAGCCACCAACGGTAGCAGCAGCGGGAGCCAAGGAGCGCCAGAGAGAAACGCTCTGCTTCTACCACTGCCGCTTCGGAGAGAACGCACGCAGATGTGCGCCACCATGCCAATTCAAGCGCTCGGGAAAACGCCAAGGCCGGCAGTCGGCAGCAGCTGCGACCGCCAATGAAGAGAACAAGCTGCTCTACATGACGGACGTGCGCTCGGGGAGGAGTTTCCTCGTGGACACCGGAGCCCAGAGGAGTATCATCCTGCCGAACTACGCTGACCGGCTGGCAGGACCTAGCGGCCCCGGGATGTTGGCAGCAAATGGCTCGGAAATTAAGACCTTTGGTGAGAGGACACTGATCTCATCTCTACACGGCCGTACATACGAGTGGACTTTTGTCGTAGCAACACTGAATTACCATATCCTGGGGGCTGATTTTCTGTGTGCACATGGTTTACTGGTTGATGTTGCTAATAAGCGCCTGGTTAATGCACTGTCCTTTGACTCTCTCCCCTGTATAGCTCGAGCGACCCAGCCAACAGCACAAGCCAACGTCACAGCTCCAGGCGGTAAGTTCCATGCACTGCTCACTCAGTTCCCAGCACTCACGGCCCCGACGTTTTCGGCGGCCATCGCTAAACACGAGGTGGAGCACTTTATCATCACCACCGGGCCACCCGTTTTTGCAAGACCTCGGCGCTTGGACGCAGCTAAACTGGCCATAGCGCGCGAGGAGTTCACCAACCTGGAAAGGTTGGGCATCATCAGGCGTTCGAACAGCCCATGGGCATCCCTGCTACACATGGTCCCTAAAGCTGAGGGATCGTGGCGACTGTGCGGTGATTTCCGCAGATTGAACAATGCCACAGCACACGACCGCTACCCGATTCCCCATATTCAGGATTTTTTCGTTCACCTAGCCGGAGCACGCATTTTTTCCAAAATAGACCTGGTCTGCGGTTACCACCAAGTCCCAGTGCGCGCGGAGGACGTACCCAAAACAGCGGTAATAACTCTGTTTGGTTTATTCGAGTTCCTGCGCATGCCATTCGGGTTAAAAGGCACGGCACAGACATTCCAGTGCATGATGGATGTGGTGCTGCGCGATCTCCCGTTCGTGTTCATCTACCTGGACGATATCCTGGTAGCCAGTGCATCCGAAGACAAACACGAAACCCACCTCAGGACGGTTTTCCGGAGGTTGGAGGAGCATGGGTTAATAATCAACCCGGCGAAATGCCAGTACGGCGTGACGGAGATTGATTTTTTGGGGCACCGCGTCTCTCCGGAAGGAGCGATACCGTTGCCCGACAAAGTGCGCGCCATGGCGCATTTTCCCTGGCCTCAGACGGTCAGGGCGCTGCAGGAATTTTTGGGGATGGTGAACTTTTATAACCGTTTCCTTCCCCGCGCGGCGCGGCTCATGCAACCATTGTACGTTGCGCTCAAGAAACAAACCCGCGGATAGGGTCGAATAGACCCCGGAGCGGGAGCGGGCGTTCTCGGAGGTTAAAGCAGCCCTGGCAAACGCCGCACTGCTGGCGCATCCGGATCCAGCAGCCCGGATAGCGCTCACCACCGACGCTTCAGACATGGTTCATAGGGGCTGTCGTAGAGCAGCGCGTCGCCAGTACTTGGCAGCCGCTCGCTTTTTTCAGCAGAACCTTGCGCGACAGCGAACGTAAATACAACGCGTTCGACAGAGAGTTGCTGGCTCTCGACCTGGCCATACGCCACTTCCAGTTCTGGCAGGAAGGGTGCAGCTTCACCGCATTCATGGACCACAAGCCACAAACGTTCACGATGGCCAAGGTTTCAGAACCGTGGTCGGGCCGGCAGCAGAGACAGCTGGCCGCGATCTCAGAGTTTACTACCGATATTCAGCGTGTGTCGGGTAAACTGAATGTGGTGGCGGACTGCCTCTCGCGCGCCGTGGTGGCCCCGGTCTATGTGGGGATAGATTACGCAGCCATGGCCGCGGAGCAGATTAGCAATGCAGACGTGCACGCGCTCCAGTCTGGACCAACAGGGTTAAGGCTGGAGAGCAGGGTGCTGCAAGACTGCATGCCCCCCCTAATCTGCGATGTCTCCACGGGACGCCCGCGTCCGGTAGTCCCGGTCGCGTGGCGCCGCCGCGTGTTTGAGTCGGTTCACACACTGGCTCACCCAGGAGTGCGCGTGTCAGTCAAAATGGTGGGAGAGAAGTTTGTGTGGCCGAGCCTACGCAAACAAGTAAAAGAGGGGGCTGCGGCCTGCGTGGCTTGCCAGCGAGCCAAGGTACACAGACACACGAAGGCTCCCTTGGAGCCGTTTTGGGTACCGGCTAAGAGGTTCAACCACGTTCACGTGGACCTCGTGGGCCCCCTCCCACCATCACAGGGGTGCACGCACCTCCTGACAGTGGTGGACCGCACTACGCGCTGGCCAGAAGCAGTCCCGCTGGCGGCAACCACGTCCGCAGATGTAGCACGTGCTTTTTTGACAGCATGGGTGGCGCGTTTTGGAGTCCCGTCAGACATTACGTCCGACAGGGGCCCTCAATTTGTTTCTGAACTCTGGTCCGCGATGGCCCGCAGCCTGGGGGTTACAATTCATCGCACAACCGTGTACAACCCACAGGCCAATGGGTTATGCGAACGTTTTCATAGATCATTGAAAGCAGCACTCAGGGCTTCACTGACGGATGCAAATTGGGTGGACAGGTTGCCGTGGGTTTTATTGGGGTTGCGCTCTGCGCCAAAAGAGGATCTGGAAGCTTCCCCGGCAGAGCTCGTTTTTGCACAGCCCCAACGGCTGCCCGGGGAATTTCTGCCAGATAATCCCGCACCGGATAGCTCCCCGTCTCAGCTTTTGCAGCGTAGCGCAAACACAGGCACATTGCCGGGCCCTTTCCACCACTGTTTTCCACGTGTTTTCGTGCCTAAAACTTTGAAGAGCGCGGAGTTCGTGTTTTTCAGACACGATGCCCACCGTCCTCCATTGCACCCACCCTATGATGGACCGTTCAGAGTGTTGGAAACAGGGGATAAGCATTTTTTGCTAGACTTGGGGGGTAGGCGGGAGAAAATTGGCATAGACAGACTCAAACCTGCTTTCGTAGTGGAGGACGAGCAAGTGCTGTTGGCTATGGTCCCTCGGCGTGGAAGACCCCCACGGAGAGCTCCCCAGGGAAACGATTCACCAGAGCAGCCACACGGACAGAGCGATGTTTCCCCCCCCCCTCGCCATGGCCCACCCGCAGTCAGACACACTCCCAACAGCCCCCCACCGGCACAGCAGCGCCGTGGAGGCGGTAGACCACAGTTGCAGCAGATATGGGAGGAGATTGAAGCCAAAACGGCATGTGGACTGATGTTCTATTGTTCTATCTAAGATGCTGGGGGGGGGGCGGTATGGGACCTTGGGGGAGTCAGATTATTTAGCATCTCAGACAGAGACAGTGAATAAGCATAGGAGAACAATGCCCAGGGAGTTCCTGGCGAGATGGCAGGAAGGAGTCAAGGACATAGGGGGTTGAATGCAGTGTAATGTAAATGTCATGCTGTGTGTTCAGAAGTGCCATGAAACTTGTGAAGAGTGATTGTGGAAAAAAGCAGAGAGCTTGTGGAAATGATTTTGTCTGTTCTGTGCTTGAGAGATGTGAAGTGTGTAATAAACCATCTGCCATGAATCTGCCTCTTATTTGACACACCCTACACTGGTGACTCAAGACGTATTATGGAACACGAGGCAAGAACCCCGGAGCTGGCCCGGTCGGGAAGCCCCAGCAACGCGTGTGCGGTTTCAGTCAAGCTACCAGACTTCTGGCAGCACAACCCGCGCTCTTGGTTCCACCACACCGAGGCCCAGTTCGCCCTCCGGGGAGTAACGGCAGACGACACCAGATTCTACCATGTGGTCGCAGCGCTGGACGCCCACACAGCTCAGCAGGTAGCGAGCCTGCTTGATCAGCCGCCAGCCCGCAACAAATACGAGGCGCTCAAGGCTGCGCTCACCCGGCGCTACACGCTCTCGGAATGTGAGAGAGCGGAGAGGCTCCTGAGACGGACCGAGTTAGGAGATGGTTCGGCCGTCGACCTGATGGAGAAGATGCTGGCGTTAATGGGCACGGACGACGAGCACTTTCTGTTCGCCCACCTTTTCCTCCGGAACCTTCCAACAGAGGCGAGAGCGGTTCTGGCCAATTCGCCGTTGCTGGCCGCGCGTGACTACCATGCGCTAACCCAGGAGGCAGACCGGATCATCCTCACCACCAGGGCGATCACAGTCAACGCGGCGGCGGTGGAGCCCAGCTTGACGACCAGAGGAGGCGAGGAGCCACCAACGGTAGCAGCAGCGGGAGCCAAGGAGCGCCAGAGAGAAACACTCTGCTTCTACCACCGCCGCTTCGGAGAGAACGCACGCAGATGTGCGCCACCATGCCAATTCAAGCGCTCAGGAAAACGCCAAGGCCAGCAGTCGGCAGCAGCTGCGACCGCCAATGAAGAGAACAAGCTGCTCTACATGACGGACGCGCGCTCGGGGAGGCGTTTCCTCGTGGACACCGGAGCCCAGACGAGCATCATCCTGCCGACCTACGCTGACCGGCTGGCAGGACCTAGCGGCCCCGGGATGTTGGCAGCAAATGGCTCGGAAATTAAGACCTTTGGTGAGAGGACACTGATCTTATCGCTACACGGCCGTACATACGAGTGGACATTTGTCGTAGCAACACTGAATTACCATATCCTGGGTTCTGATTTTCTGTGTGCACATAGTTTACTGGTTGATGTTGCTAACAAGTGCCTGGTTAATGCACTGTCCTTTGACTCTCTCTCCTGTACAGCTCGAGCGACCCAGCCAACAGCACAAGCCAACGTCACAGCTCCAGGCGGTAAGTTCCACGCACTGCTCACTCAGTTCCCAGCACTCATGGTCCCGACGTTTTCGGCGGCCATCGCTAAACACGAGGTGGAGCACTTTATCATCACCACCAGGCCGCCCGTTTTAGCAAGACCTCGGCGCTTGGACGCAGCTAAACTGGCCATAGCGTGCGAGGAGTTCGCCAACCTGGAAAGGTTGGGCATCATCAGGCGTTCGAACAGCCCATGGGCATCCCCGCTACACATGGTCCCTAAGGCTGAGGGATCGTGGCGACTGTGCGGTGATTTCCGCAGATTGAACAACGCCACAGCACACGACCGCTACCCGATTCCCCATATTCAGGATTTTTCCGTTCACCTAGCTGGAGCACGCATTTTTTCCAAAATAGACCTGGTCCGCGGTTACCACCAAGTCCCAGTGTACGCGGAGGACGTACCCAAAACAGCGGTAATAACTCTGGTTTATTTGAGTTCCTGCGCATGCCATTCGGGTTAAAAGGCACGGCACAGACATTCCAGCGCATGATGGATGCGGTGCTGCGCGATCTCCCGTTCGTGTTCGTCTACCTAGACGATATCCTGGTAGCCAGTGCATCTGAAGACGAACACGAAACCCACCTCAGGACGGTTTTCCGGAGGTTGGAGGAGCATGGGTTAATAATCAACCCGGCGAAATGCCAGTACGGCGTGACGGAGATTGATTTTTTGGGGCACTGCGTCTCTCCGGAAGGAGCGATCCCGTTGCCCGACAAAGTGCGCACCATGGCGGATTTTCCCTGGCCTCAGACGGTCAGGGCACTGCAGGAATTTTTGGGGATGGTGAACTTTTATAACCGTTTCCTTCCCCGCGCGGCGCGGCTCATGCAACCATTGTACGCCGCGCTCAAGAAACAGAAACCCGCGGATAGGGTCGAATAGACCCCGGAGCGGGAGCGGGCGTTCTCGGAGGTTAAAGCAGCCCTGGCAAACGCCGCACTGCTGGCGCATCCGGACCCGGCAGCCCGGATAGCGCTCACCACCGACGCTTCAGATGTGGCCATAGGGGCTGTCGTAGAGCAGCGCGTCGCCGGTTCTTGGCAGCCGCTCGCTTTTTTCAGCAGAACCTTGCGCGACAGCGAACGTAAATACAACGCGTTCGACAGAGAGTTGCTGGCTCTCCACTTGGCCATACGCCACTTCCAGTTCTGGCAGGAAGGGTGCAGCTTCACCGCGTTCGTGGACCACAAGCCACTAACGTTCACGATGGCCAAGGTTTCAGAACCGTGGTCGGGCCGGCAGCAGAGACAGCTGGCCGCGATCTCAGAGTTTACTACCGATATTCAGCATGTGTCGGGCAAACTGAATGTGGTGGCGGACTGCCTCTCGCGCGCCGTGGTGGCCCCGGTCTACGTGGGGATAGATTACGCAGCCATGGCCGCGGAGCAGATTAGCAATGCAGACGTGCGCGCGCTCCAGTCTGGACCAACAGGGTTAAGGCTGGAGAGCAGGGTGCTGCAAGACTGCATGCCCCCCCTAATCTGCGATGTCTCCACGGGACGCCTGCGTCCGGTAGTCCCGGTCACGTGGCGCCGCCGCGTGTTTGAGTCGGTTCACACTCTGGCTCACCCAGGAGTGCGCGTGTCAGTCAAAATGGTGGGAGAGAAGTTTGTGTGGCCGAGCCTACGCAAACAAGTAAAAGAGGGGGCTGCGGCCTGCGTGACGTGCCAGCGAGCCAAGGTACACAGACACACGAAGGCTCCCTTGGAGCTGTTTCGGGTACCGGCTAAGAGGTTCGACCACGTTCACGTGGACCTCGTGGGCCCCCTCCCGCCATCACAGGGGTGCATGCACCTCCTGACAGTGGTGGACCACACTACGCGCTGGCCAGAAGCAGTCCCGCTGGCGGCAACCACGTCCGCAGACGTAGCACGTGCTTTTTTGACAGCATGGGTGGCGCGTTTTGGAGTCCCGTCGGACATTATGTCCGACAGGGGCCCTCAATTTGTTTCTGAACTCTGGTCCGCGATGGCCCGCAGCCTGGGGGTTACAACACGGACAGCATGCCCAAGCTGATCCCACAAGTGTTCAATTCCACCTGTGACTGGAACACACCTGGCAGCGCTTCAAGCTCAAAACAAGAGTAAATGTCAACAGGAGAATATGGCAGGGGATTTTGGCACATTTTTGGGGGTCATTACACACATGTTTAGCTATGTTGCTCATTTCACAAATGCACAACCCTTACAAATTGTACCTCATTGTAAAGGTGACTAATCAGGCTTTCCAACAATATAAAATACAATACCAATTGGTATTGTTAAAGGAGAGAAATATCCGACTCAAATAATGTTTCCAAACTTTTGAGTTGCTTATATTAAAGTGAATGTGATTTTTTTTTTTTTTTTTTTTTTTACATTTTGTTTTACCTTGAAACATGTGTGGTGACACAATGGGTGGTCATACTCCACCCAGGGTCTTTGGGGAATGGGGGAGGGGGGGGGGGGGGGAGAGGTGAGAGATGGAGATGAGGAGAAGAAAAGAGAAGGGGTGACAGTAGGCACCAGAGCACCAGGGGATAGAAAACCAAATTAAGATGCACCGTCATACCTGGCAATGCCAGGCATGAATGTATTGTGTAACGTGAAGATGCGCCTCCACACCTCAGACGCCAGGTGTGGAAGTTTTGTGTGGTGTGATGCTCTTTTGTGTGTATGTTAATGTGTGCACACCAGGCGCCAAAGAATGGAGTGAAACTGTATAAAGGAGAGCCACTTTGGCGCCTGAGTCAGTCTGCTCTGCTTGTTCGAGGAATAAAGTTGCGTGTCTGCAGCTGCTCGTGTCTCGTCTGATCATTCCTCTACACATGTACTTTTTCCTGATAAATTAGTGAGACTTTTTAGCTCAAGTAGGTTCATTTTGTCTTCTTTTAATTATTCTTTTAATTATTTACCTTTTGTTCTTATTAAAGACAAAAATAGAAAGGAGATGTCTTTACTTTCTTTACATGTTTCGACTGTGCACTGCAGCCTTCTAATTTTGTCTTTAATAAGAACAAAAGGTAAATAGTGAGACTTTTCTCCTAAATTTGAAGGGAACTTTTGATAAATTTGGGAAAAATTACCCAAAAAATGAGTAGATTGTCCCTAGTATTTTGGTAGTTTTTAATTTACAAATGCTGAAAAAAGGGTCCGTCTAACACTAAATATTTACAGTTGATGTCAGAGTGTGTGCTGGCCCATGTTTTATGCAGTCTGGCCAGTGCCGTATAATATGAGAGTTAAGACACTCCGGTAGACTTCTATAGAAACTGTGAAAGGCGGAAGTCACGTGGGTCATGGAGCAGCGAATAGATCCAAACAATGGAATTTTCCTCATAGACCACCATTCATTTCACAGAATGTCTGCTTAATAATCCTAGGTAAATTAAAGCGTACCTGTGGTGGTCGTGAAGACGCATTTGACTTGAAAACATTATGAAAAAGTATTTCTTATTTTGGTAAATAATTTTTGCCAGCCATATACCACCAGACATATATTCAAATAGGACCTTGGCCATGGGCAGCCAATGAAAAGCCGAAATCAAAAACAAGGACATCATAACTATACCATACATCCGAGGGATAACGGAACCAATTCAAAGGATCATGAAAAAATACAAAATAAATACAGCAGTAAAACCACACAAAAAAATTAAGACAGTTATTAGTACACCCCAAGGACAAAATAGAACAAGACAAAAAATGCAATGTAATATATGAAATATCATGCAGATCATGCAACAAAACCTACATTGGAGAAACCGGAAGATCATTCACCACAAGGAAAAAAGAACACCAGAAGGAATGTGAGAAGGAAACAAGGACGACTCACAAGATCACAAAAAGAAAAGGCAGAACAAGAAACATTAAAATCAGCAATATCAGATCACTGCCAAAGAAATAATCACATCATGGACTGGGACAACGCACAAATTATTGGATCGGAGAGCAACTGACACAATTGCTGGATCAAGGAGGCCATAGAAATCAGGAAGCGGGGAAAAGATAGCATGAACCAGGATGAGGGGGCCTTTATGCTTTCCCACATCTGGGACCACATTCGCCAGAGACCATCAAACGGCGGAAAGCAGGGCCGGCTCGGTGGATCTGACAGGTCTGCTGGGCTGGCCCCGCCTACGAAAGTCAGCTGTTAAAATGACACCTGGCAGTAATCAGCTGACACTTCTGACAAAGGCTGCAGTGAACAGTCGAAACATGTAAAGAAGGTAAAAACATCTTTCTATTTTTGTCTTTAACAAGAACAAAAAGGTAAATAATTAAAAGAAGACAAAATGAACCTACTTGAGCTAATACTTCAAATGGTAAGTTCCATGTGCAACGTTACTGTGTAAAATTTTAAAAAGAAATAAATAGTATAAAATTAACATATTCCGGTATGTTTACTGCCCCCCCCCCCCGGAAAAATATGTTGCCACAGCGCCAAGATCATTAAGCCAGAGTAAACACTGCTACGTGATCATCAGTGATCCCAGATGTTGGCATGACAAGCTTGACAGTTCATCCGCAGCGTCCAGCAGTTGAGCTAACTCGACGGAAGAGGGCAGCCCCCATTCGCCCGAAAACCTAAGCGGCTTCGACCAGATCGTAGTGCCGTTGTTATAATCTGCCAACTGGTCAAGAATCATCCCTTTCTCCAATAGTCCAAGCTGGCACCCGCTGACCAACAGCTCCAAATCTGTCATGAACCGCTGAATAGACCTGCCTACCCGCTGGCGGCACTGTCGAAGCCAAATCGTGCCAACCATGACGTTTTCCAGGGCGCAAAAATATTGTGCCATTAGCTCAATCCCTTCATCAAAACTATCACAGTCACTCAGTGTGGTGAGAACACACTGTTCCTTCATTGCAAAATTGTGCACCAACAACTCACGTGCCTTCCACTTTCCCAGCTTCCAAAGGTCCAGTGCCACCCTGCACATCCAAAAATGGCACACCACCCTGGCCATAGGACCGGTGGCACGCCGGGGAGCTCCAAAACCAGCTGAATTTCAAACCCGCACACTTCCTTATCTTGTTGTAATCCACTTTTATCCTTGTTGCCAAATGTTATGTATGAATATGGAGCCAAGGACGAGGCCAGGTGTCGAACTGAACACGTTTATATAAAGAGGCTCATTACAGTATAGTACAGCCGTCAGGCAGAAGAGGTGGCCAAGAGACCGCCCCTCCTGCCCACTTATAGCCCCGGGTGGTGGCAGAACCATAAGAGCCACCAGCCATACCACACAAATAAGAGTCCAAACTATACATTACACCAGCCACTGCTGAAATTCACCAGCCACTGGCCAGTGTTAATGTGAAGCCCTGCATGCATATTCTCTCTCTCTCTCTCTCCTAATTAAAGTCAATTAAAATGATAGATAACTGATTGACAGAATTTTACAAGCCTGTCTGAGAAAGTGGCATAAGTGTAGTGCAACCTGTGATGGACAGTATTTCCCTTTTTCAGGTTTTCAACTCAAATGCAGTTCTGACAGTCAGTCACCTGATGGCAGTCTTTATTAGATGTTTCATAACGCTGTTGCTCATGAAGCAATTGTCTCAAAGTTGCTCATTGTTTCATGAGGCCTCGGTTTTAACATCACTAGTTTTAAGAGTACAATGTAATTTTTATGTACTAGTACATCTCAGTAAATAGAATATCATGATTTGAATTTTAATTTAAAAAAACAATCAAAATTGAATTAAAAAAGGCCTGAAATATTTCCTTGTGCCTGTAATAAATATTGAACATAAGATAGTTTATTTTTTTATTATAAAAAAAATAACCTTTTTCCACAATATTCAAATTTGCTGAGAGGCACTAACATGTTAGATTTACATTCACACACAGAAAATCTTTCCTTAACTTGAAAGGTTGAGAAGTGCACAGCCCCTAGTAACTTAGCTAAATCACATTAAACTTACTGAGTTTTTTTTCTACTGCATATTTTCAATTCAGATAATTCTGCCTAATCTTGTAAAATAACCCACTGTATTTAAAAGTTGATCATTAATCAGTCCACTGAAGCCATAACATAAGGTGAAGCTGCAGAGGTAGGCAGTGATATTTACACTGCAGCTTTCATCAGTGAGTCAGCAGTTCTCATTCCCTCCAAAACGTACTTTGACAGTCTTTTAAAAGCTGCTCTTTATATTATAATCCATTTAAATCTGTTCATTATAAGTTTAAGCAATGTACCTACAGATAGGTATTCTGAATATCTATCCAATATGGCTAAAAAATGCGGTTAATAACGCAGATTGTCAAAGCTGCCATTCACACACCATTATAGAAAGACCATTGTTTGGAACTATTTGGAGCTCCCTTAACCACGTGACCGAGCAGCGGCGAGATCAAAGAGTGTCGCAACTCTCGGCCACTACAGCTCTGAGTCTGGCCATTTCTCCATGTCCCGCTTTAAAGAGTTGTGACGTAAGCAGGGTTCACACAAAGACAATGGAGCAGATGGTTGTGATCAACCTGATTTATTTTACACACCCCGACCCCCAACCTGCTTCTGAGCACAGAGAGGAGGGGAGGTCATTCTCCCAGACCTCCGTTTCAATCATGGTTACACACACATGATACATCTTGCCTTAATCCTGCTAAACACTGCTGGGTTTAGCAGGAACCACCAGTTTGAAACGTTACACATACAGTAACGTTTCAAACTGGCAAAGCATGCTGGGAAATCCGTGCCCCCCTTAACATGGCCCCGACGTTACAGAGTGAAATAACCGCCAAAATATAAATAAAGAAAAAAAAACCATCTCCGCCTGGGAGATTAACCCAATGTGAAATTATAGTTGGCTCTTTAGAAACGTATTTCCAAAACAGCCATTTTGAAATATTTAGAGAATGTGTCTAGTCAATTTAGATGTTAGATTTAGAGGAATTCAGAACGGTAAACCGCCGTCATTAGTGCCAAGGTATATTGCCAACCAGCAGAATTAGTTTTATTAGTCCCACCTGTGTTCTGCTGCTTCGTCCCTTATTTTTAATCACCGCTGAAAATGAATCGCCCACATTCATTAAAAACAATGCTAGCTGATGTTTTAGGCTAAAACATAAAGCTCGTGTCATTTTAATATGCATGCCATTTAGAAGAAGACAGCCCCAGTTATCACGAAGCAAAAATGCCGTTAACCCCACTCACCGTTCCTAAATGGAACCGTGTCAGAAACGCGAAGACACTTCAACACTCACTTCAATGCGGATGCAGACTGTGGAAAAAGCCCCGCTGTTATTTCTCCAGTTCTAAACCCTTCTTCAGCGCATCTCCGCTCCTGATACCTTCCAGTTCACTTTCAAATTTGGAGCCTTTTGCTGGATGAATCACGTACTTCCGCCTCAACCGCCGCACTTCCGAGCGTGGTTACTATGGTTACCACGGCCCGATGCTACATAAACAGAAGCTGTGCACCACCTCGGACACAGTCCAAGGACGGATATTTTTTTCACACATAAGGAATAGTTCAGAACTCCTTATACAAAGATATAGAGTGATGATAGTCAAGTCAGTGGCGGTAATGCACCTGTAGGCTGGTTGCCAACCGCCAATCAAATCTAAACGAAGAAGAAGAAGAAGCCGTCGCAAAAACAAACCCAGGATCACAACACAGCAGAGGAGCGTTTATCCAAAAGTGAACAGGTAAAATAACATGTCTAATTAGCCAACTTTTATCCCATTATGTTACTTCCTTAAATGTGGAACTGAGTCAGAGGAAGCTGGACCCACGTTCCTCCTGTGTGATCGTTTTAAAACTACAGAATCACATCATTTGCCTTGTTTACAGTGTGGAGGAACAAAATAAGTTCAGGCGTGACACGGAGAGCTGAAGGTTTAAGAGTTTTATTCCTCCATCATCATGAGACACACAGTAGCGCTGTGCTGTGTGTGTGCTGTTGTGAGTGCGCTGTCATGAGGCATGTAAAGTCAGCTCTTTTATACAGACAAGAGAGAATGCATGGCACATTTACATATTGATATACATATCAGACAATATACTGTATATCAATCGTGTGATTAACTGGTTGTCCCCCAAGGGGCTCTCTGTCCATATGCAATCCCTGCTGAGCGTGAATATTATCAGTTTGCATTGTGCTGGGTGCCCACATGTGTGCTGGGTGCCCACACCGCTCCCCCCAGAACGGTCAGAAGGGGCTGTGACCCCCCCCCCCCCACCCCCGTAGTTTGGCTCCAGCTCCGGTAGAACTGAGGGAGGGCATGTCAGTCCATGGGGGGACGGGGGAGGGGTGGAATGGGCAGTGTTCTCCACTTCCGAGTTCCAACACGTTGAACGGCCTTGGATCGTGGGTGCACGGGCCGGTGTGTTTTGTGCGTAATGGAACAAGACGGCGATCAGTCGGCTTAGGGAGTGAGGTGCGGGAAAAGCTCTGTGCAGGAAGAGAGGGAGGGGGGTGGGAGTAAGCAAGTGCCGGCCCGGGACGTCAAAGGTGCCTGGGCCGTGCAAAAATTTCGTGTGGATCCGCGATGGTGAGGGACTGTCCCATTAAACGTGGCGGAAATCCACAGCGGCTGTGATAAACTGAAGCTGTGTCAGGGACTCGGCAGTTTGGCTTTAGGTGCGGAAACAGTCCTAAAGTCATCGGGGAAAGTAATCGGCTAAATTCCCGTTGTGCGCCGTGGCTGAGAAACCCATACAAAGGTCCTGTGTGTGGGCTGCACGTCCGCTCCAGGTGCGCGAGCAGCCCTGAAGATTTCGAGGGTGGCGATCGGCTGTTTTTCTCAGGCATGTGCAGCGGTGGAGGACGATGTATCTGTCTGTGGAGCCCGTTTTGTCCTGTGCGTGGCGCATGCTTGGCGCAGTGACCACATAGCTGAAAGTTGCGCTGTCCTCGTAATCCTGCAGAGTGCGCGTGTGGCTTCTGTGCGCGGAAGGTCTGTTGTCGAGAGTTTAGTCAGAGTCAGGGAGCTCGGTGGAAATCAGCGCAGTCAGCGTCGTTGATTGTGCCCATTCAGGCTGCTTCCTTCGTTCGCTCGTGTCGTCCATGGTGCGTTTTGATCCCAGCGCTGCGCTCCGGTGAGGATGAAGAGGTTGCAGGCGTTCTCTGGTCCTCTGGGATCCACAGCGTGGTGAGAGGGAGCAGACGGTCATTCTCCCTCGTCAGGTCACCAGCATGGAGGTAAAAGATCAGGCGAGGGACGCACCTTGATGTGTGCTAAGGCTTCCCGTCCGGGTCATCTCTGGGGTGTTCGCCTCGTGTTCCATTCTTCGTCTAGGGTCACCAGTGTGGAGGTAAAAGATCAGGCGAGGGATGCACCATGACGCGTTCTGAGGCTTTCCGTCCGGGTCGTCTCCAGGGTGTTCGCTTCGTGTTCCATTCTTCGTCAAGGGTCACCAGTTTGGAGGAACAAAATAAGTTCAGGTGTGACACGGCGAGCTGAAGGTTTAAGAGTTTTATTCCTCCATCATCATGAGACACACAGTAGCGTTGTGCTGTCTGTGTGCTGTTGTGAGTGCGCTGTCATGAGGCATGTAAAGTCAGCTCTTTTATACAGACAAGAGAGAATGCATGGCACATTTACATATTGATATACATATCAGTCAATACATATCAAACTGACATGTTTCGGGACCCAGGAGACAGACACTGACACGAGCAGATAGTGACAATAATCTTTATTCAATTGTAAGTGAGTGTAATGCGAGTGTGAGTGCGAGAATGTCGTTCTGGTCACTGGAGCTGAGCGACCTGGACGGAGACCCGGCAACCCTGGAACAGATAAGCAGAGACAAATTACTAATGCTCCACACTAGCAAAGAGCTGCAGATAACAAGGCTTACTTGAGAGCAGCACTGGCTTTGCTCTGCTGAGTTCCAGCGGCCGGGCAGCGTGGAGGTGAAGGCGTCCGTGACCGTGCTGGGGTTACTCCCCGTGGCTGTGACAATGACAGTCCTGACGATGACACCGGCTGTGACAATGACAGCCCTGACGATGACACCGGCTGTGACAATGACAGCCCTGACGATGACGCCGGCTGGGACAATGACAGCCCTGACGATGACACCGGCTGTGACTCCACAGACCGGGATGACGATGATCTTGACGATGACGCCGGCTGTGACTCCACAGACCGGGATGATGATGACACAGATGATGATGCAGACAAAGACGAGGTTAGTGACTCCACACACAGTGGCAATGACGACACAGCTGATGCTGATGACAGTGATTCCACCGATAACGTTGGCCAATACTCCTGTAATTGATACAATAATAGTTCTGGCAATTGAGGAGCAAGACGTACCGGTAGGCGTGGTGGTAGCGAGCCACTACGAAGACGTGATGGCGTTACCCCGTCAGCTGGGGACGCAGGTCCGCCGCCAAGGTGGGCCACCTGTGCACAGGGGTAAAGGTTTGGCGTTGAGTAGCAAATGGTGCGCTTACTTGCTTGACGCTGGGAAGAGTTCCTGGATGCAGCAAGTGAAGCTCTTGACGAGACAAACGAGGTTCCAGACTAGACAGACAAAGTTCCTGACGAGACAGACAAAGTTCTTGACGAGACAGACAAAGTTCCAGACGAGACAAGAGATATTCTTGACGAGACCAGAGAGCGGAGTGCAGGTTCATTCTCCGTTGAGGAAGACAGACGACTCCGTGCCGGGCTGTCAGCAACACTGGCTTTTAACAGCCGTTGATTCACACCTGTTGGTCTGTGCGCAGCTGGGGCTAATGACACTAATGACGGCCCAGAGGCCGCCATGACACAATCGTGTGATTAACTGGTTGTCCCCCAAGGGGCTCTCTGTCCATATGCAATCCCTGCTGAGCGTGAATATTATCAGTCTGCAGTCTTGTGCTGGGTGCCCACACGTGTGCTGGGTGCCCACAACAGCATAATTTCCCATGGTGTTTTATTTTCGTAAAAACCCACGAGTCTTGAGTTTGTATTGCAGTAGGATGTTTCTATATTGTGACGTATGCAGGGTTCACACAAAGAAAATGGAGCAAGATGGTTGTGATCAATGGGATTTATTTTACACACACTCTGAGCACAGGCAGGAGGGGAGGTCATTCTCCCAGACCCCTGTTTGAATCATGGTTACACACACATAATAAATCTTGCCTGTGAAATACTGTTGGGTAACTAATTACACAGCAGTAGAATAGCTCAGTAATAACATTTACTACACACACACAGTAACGTTTCAATTGTCAAAGCATGCTGGGAAACCCCTGCCCCCCTTAACATGGCCCCGACGTTACACTGCCCCCCCCCCCCGGACTGGTTTCTGTCCCCAGAAAAATTAAAGTCCAATTTAAAAGTCCAATACAAACTCATCCAGGTGTCGGGGCGGTCTTCGGCGCCGGCGGCCAACACGTACAGGCCCCCTAGTGTCCATCTGGGTCTCGGTCGGGGTATTGGGCCGGGATGGAAGCTCCGGTTCGTCCACCAGCGGTGCAGATGGCCGATACGGGGCGAGACGGTCACGATGAAGGACCACAACCCGGTCCCTTTTTCTAAGCCTCACCCTGTACACCACATCTAACAGTCTCTCCAGGACCACGCATGGCCCCGACCAATGGCTCGCCAGCTTCGGTGATCGTCCTCTCTTCCTCTCAGGGCAGAAAACCCAGACTCGATCTCCCGGTGCTATATATATAAATATCGGTTTAACAGAGAGCTGAGGAAAGCTAAATCTGTGTATTCTGAGAAACTCCAGCAGCAGTTCACTGCTAATGACTCGGCTTCTGTGTGGAGAGGACTGAGGCAAATCACCAACTATCGGCCTCAGGCTTCTAAAGGTCAGGATGACAAAGCCCTTTGTCAAAGACTGTCCCAACATTACGCCCGTTTTGACACCTCGTCAGCTGTGTCCAACTCACCCACTCCACCCAGCTCCACTGCCTCCTCAGCCCCTAATTCATCAAAAGCGGTCCCCCCCTCCTCCTCCTCCTCCTCCCCCCCTCCCCTTGTCATCAGTGAGCAGGACGTGCACAGACAGTTCTCCAGACTGAACCCGCGCAAGGCCCCCGGGCCGGACGGTGTGTCTCCCTCCACCCTGAGACACTGTGCGAAAGAGCTGGCTCCTGTCTTCACAGACATTTTTAACACCTCCCTTAAGCAATGTCACGTGCCGACCTGCCTCAAATCCTCCACCATCATCCCTGTCCCCAAGAAGCCACGGATTACTGGACTTAACGACTACAGACCTGTAGCGCTCACCTCTGTAGTCATGAAGTCCTTTGAGCGCCTGGTCCTGTCTCACCTCAAGTCCATCACCACACCCCTCCTAGACCCGCTGCAGTTTGCCTACCGTGCTAACAGGTCTGTGGACGACGCAGTCAACCTGGCCCTCCACTCCATCCTGCAGCACCTGGACTCCCCGGGAACCTACGCCAGGATTCTGTTTGTGGACTTAAGCTCCGCATTCAACACCATCCGCCCCGATCTGCTCCAGGACAAGCTGTCCCTGCTCAACGTGCCTGACTCCCTCTGCAGGTGGATCACCGACTTCCTGACGGACCGGAGACAGCATGTGCGGCTGGGGAAGTCTGTCTCAGACTCTGTTAGCATCAGCATTGGATCACCCCAGGGCTGTGTACTTTCCCCCCTACTCTTCTCCCTTTATACCAACTCCTGCACCTCCTCCCACCAGTCTGTTAAGCTGATTAAGTTTGCGGACGACACCACCCTCATCGGGCTCATCTCCAACGGCGACGAGTCCGCCTACAGGGAAGAGGTGGCCCAGCTGGTGTCCTGGTGCAGCCACAACAACCTGCAGCTGAATGCTCTGAAGACAGCGGAGATGATTGTGGACTTCAGGAAAGTCACATCCCCCCTGCCCCCCCTCACCATCACAGGCTCTCCCATCACCATTGCAGATTCCTTCCGCTTCTTGGGCACCACCATCACCCGGGACCTCAAATGGGAGCCAACCATCAGCTCCCTCATCAAAAAGGCCCAGCAGAGGATGTTCTTTCTGCGGCAGCTGAGGAAGCTCAAGCTACCCACCAAGATGTTAGTGCAGTTCTACACGGCCATCATCGAGTCCATCCTCACCTCCTCCATAACTGTGTGGTATGCAGGAGCCACTGCCAGGGACAGACTAAGGCTGCAGCGCGTCGTGCGCACTGCTGAGAAGGTGATAGGCTGCGAGCTCCCATCTCTCCAGGACCTGTACATCTCCAGGATCCGGAGGCGTGCTGGCCGGATCATAGCCGATCCTTCACATCCTGGTCACGTGCTGTTTGCCCCCCTCCCCTCAGGTAGAAGGCTTCGGTCCATTCGGACTAAAACCTCCCGGCACATGAACAGCTTTTTCCCCTCTGCCATCAGACTGCTGAACACTAAGTGACTTTTGACTCTCGTGCACTATGTACAGCAGCTCAACCAGACTCATGTCAATCATCACTGTTTTTCTGTTGCATTATTGACTGCACTATGTGGTACTTCACATTATCTGCTACATGCTAATTTTTTAAAACTGCCTTGACTAGTACTACTCATTATTACTAGTATTATTATTATTATTACTTATTATTACTTATTTTTCTACACTTATTGCACGTTTCTAGTCCTTTAGTTTTTTAGTTTATCCCTTTTTCTCATTATGTTTTTAATGTTGCAGCATGGCACCGAGACAAATTCCTAGTTTGTGTATTACATGAACAATGGCAATAAATCTGATTCTGATTCTGATTCTGATTCCGGTGCAAAGCCCCTCCCCTGGCAGCGAGAGTCATACGCTTGCTTCTGCCGACCCCCCGCCGCTGCCAGGGCCTCTCGAGCCAGCTCGTGCACCGTGTGGAGACGTTCTTTCAAACAAAAAAAATAATCCAATCCGGGTTTTCCCTCCACCTCCGGCTCAGGGGGACAACCGAATACCAAATCCACCGGTGTGCGCAGCTCGCGTCCAAACATGAGCGCCGCAGGGGTGCACCGGGTAGATTCCTGAGTTGCCGTCTGGTACGCCCACAAAACAAAAGGCAGGTGCAGGTCCCAGTCTCGCTGTCGCTGGTCCACTAGGATAGCGAGCTGGGTGGTGAGGGTCCGGTTGAATCGTTCGACCAGGCCGTCGCTCTGTGGATGCAGCGGGGTGGTCCCGGTCTTCCGGATGCCCAGCCTCTTGCAGACCTCTCCGAAGACCTCCGCCTCGAAGTTCCGACCCTGATCGCTGTGCAGCTCCTCCGGTGCGCCGAACCGACAGAACATTTCGTCCACCAGCTTTGATGCCGTCGTCGTGGCGCTTTGGTCTGGGACCGCGTATGCCTCTGGCCACTTAGTGAAATAATCCATCACGACCAGCACGTAGTGGTTCCCCCGGTCCATGGTCGGGAAAGGGCCCAGGATGTCCACTCCCACTCGCTCCATCGGCGCTCCCACCCGGTACTGCTGCAAGGGAGCGTGGGATCGCTGAGTTGGTCCCTTCTGAGCTGTGCACGTGTCGCAGCGGTGAACGTGGAGCTCCACGTCCTGATGACAACCGGGCCAGTAGAACCGGGCCCGAAGGCGCTGCAGCGTCTTTGTCACTCCGAAGTGGCCCGCTCCTACCGCCCCATGAACCAGCTGGAGTACTTTGGGCCGGAGTCAACGAGGAACCAGCAGCTGCCAGACGTGCCGCTGCCCAGCTGGAGTGTGCCACTGTCAATACACCACGCCCTCATGGCAGCGGAGGTTGGCCCACTGGGAGTGCAGGGCCTTAGTCTCTGGGTCCAGCGGTGATACAACCTCCCAGGCAGGCCGCTGTCCTGCGTCCAGCCACTGCCGAACCCGCGAAATGACCGGGTCTCTGTCCTGCTCGCTCTGCAGCTGCTGCGTGCCAAGAACCTCTGTGACGTCATCGCTGGGGAGAGCTGCCTGATCATCTGAGGGGCTGTGCGTCGCTGCGTGATTCCTGCTTGCAGCGGTTCGGAGAGCGGCAGCCCGTGGGGCGATTTGGTCCCGATCTTCAGCCTGTTCTTCAGCCCGGCAGTGACGACACTCCTCTGTCGCACAGGGGCGCCGAGACAGCGCGTCAGCGTTGGCATGGAGGCGGCCTGCCCGATGCACAATCTGGAAATTATAATCCTGCAGTGCCTCCAGCCATCTCGCCAACTGTCCATCCGGTTCTTTGAAGTTTAACAACCAGGTCAGGGAAGCGTGGTCCGTCCTGAGCTGGAACCTCCCCCCGTACACATACGGGCGGAAATGACGCAGTCCTTGGATGACAGCCAGCAGCTCTCTGCAAGTCACACAGTAATTTCTCTCGGCTCTACTGAGAGTGCGGCTGAAGAAAGCAACTGCCTGCTCTCCGTGTTCTCCCTCCTGGGATAGCACCGCCCCGATGCCCTGGTTGCTGGCGTCCGTGTCCACAATGAACGGGCGGTTCGGGTCGGGATATTGCAGGACGGGGGCTCTGATGAGCGCTGCGCGGAGCTGGGAGAAAGCAGCAGCACAGCTGTCACTCCACTGAAATGCGCGTCCTTTCTGCGTCAGCTGATGCAGTGGGCTGGCGATGGTGGCGAAGTCTTTCACAAACCTCCTATAATAGGAGGCCAATCCAAGAAAACTTCTCAGTTCTCCAACGTTCCGCGGCACTGGCCAGTCTCTCACTGTTGCCACTTTTTTCGGGTCGGTGGCGACCCCCGCTGCGCTGATGACGTGGCCCAAAAAGGTGGTCTCCCGCCGGAACAGGTGGCATTTCTTAGGGTGTAACCGTAGCCCCGCCTGCTGGATGGCTCCCAGCACCTCTCGGAGATTTGACAGGGCGCTGTCAAAATCAGCTGCATGCACCAGTAGGTCATCCAGGTAAACAACGCAGCGACTCCGGGGCACGTGAGCCAGCACTCGCTCCATCAGGCGTTCAAAGGTGGCCGGAGCGTTGCAGAGTCCAAACGGCATCACTTTAAACTGGTACAGTCCCTGCCCAATGGAGAAGGCTGTTTTTTGGCGGGCCTCAGGTGACAGCTCTACCTGCCAATAGCCGCTGCGTAGATCCAGCGAGCTGAACCAGCTGGAGCCGGCGATGTGGTCCAGTGCGTCATCGATGCTGGGCAGGGGGTAGGAATCTTTCCTGGTGGCGTCGTTCAGGCGTCGGTAATCCACACAGAACCGCCACGACCCGTCCTTCTTCTTGACCAGCACCACAGGCGCCGCCCAGGGGCGGCTGGAGGGCTCAATAACATCTGCCTCCAGCATTTCTCGCACTTTTTGTTCTGCCGCTGCCCGCCTTGAAAAGGGCAGCCGGCGTGGGTGGAGTCGAATCGGCCTGGCCTCACCGGTGTCGATCTCGTGCTGCACCAACCCGGTCCGGCCGCATTCCTCATCCTTCGCGGCGAAAACACCCACGTAGTAGTCCAATAGCTCCCGCAGCTGGCATCTCTGTTCCGGGTCCAGCCCGCTGCAGCTCCGCTGAAATAATTCCTCCACCGCCTGCTGCGTCTCTGCTGATACGTTGACCCCTCCCCTTGCTGTCCTTGTGTGCGTTCGTGCTCCCTCTGTCCGCGCTGGTGACGTCATCGTGTCCAGTCCTCGCGGTGGCCTGCCTGGTCCGGTCTGTCTTGGTGATCCCTCGATTGCGCGGGCCCCCGTGTCCCTTCCCTGGGTTCTGCTGTGGAGCGTGATGGTCCGATTTCCCAGCTGGAGGGAAGGTCCAGCGGTGTCGATCTTGGCACGCCAGGCTGTGAGCAGGTCTAGTCAAATAATACAGGGGTCTTGGATGTCAGCCAGCCAGAACGGGTGTCTTATGTTCTGACCGGCCACCCCCACCACCAGCACTCTCCGCCCCTTCAGTCGGGCGCGCTCACCGGTAGCTGTGGTGACGCAGCGCTTGGTGGGTTCCCACCCCCGCGGAGCCGTCTTGCTTGTGCCCGGCAGCACACCGGGTCGAACCAAGGAGATTGTAGAGCCGGTGTCAACCAGGGCCCGGATCAACGTCTTCCCCAAGCTGCACTGTAGATACATCCCTGTTAGAGTGTCCAACTCGGCCCACGCGCGGTGCCGGCTCCTCGGGGGAAACATCTGCTGGAGGTGGCCTGTCCCCGTTCACGCCATCTCGCTCTAGTTTAACGCCGGCGAGGGGCCAGTTTGTCGTGGGGTAGGTGCGGGGCAGTATCGTGCGATGTGTCCCATCTCTCCGCAGCGGAAGCACCCTTCCTCGCGCTGCCGAGGCCATCTTCTCCGTGGTCGTGCCGCCGTGGTCTGCCGTAATTCCTCCTCCTCCCCCTTGCTCTCCATCGTAGCCTGGTAGGTTCTTCGGCTGTGCGTTGGCGCTTCAGTTGTGCGATTTATTAACGGCTCTGCCCGCTCTGCTTCTGCCACTGCAGTCTTCCAGTCGCTCGCGGCGTGGAGCCGTACGTGGCTCTGGAGCTGGGCCGGGCGGAGACCTTGGATGAAACTCCGGAGGGCGAGCTTCTCTACTGCCTCCGGTGCGAAATCTGGGTAGCTGCGCCGGGTTAACAGCCATATGTCTGCAGCATAGGCTCCTAGTTTTTCCTGGTGGTTCCAGCGGCGGCGGGTCAGTTGTTCTTGGGCGTGCTCAGCGTCCGCTATTCTCCCAAATCGTCTCTGGAGCGCCCCTTGTAGTGCTGGCCAGCTGTGGTGCTCCTCGGGCCGGAGATCAGAGAGCGTGCAGAGGGCTTTCCCTTCCAAGGCCAGCGCGACCTGTACGGCGGTTTCCTCTGGCGACCAGCCGTTCAGCGCCGCGGTCAGCTCGACCTGTGTCAGGTAGTCGTCCAGTGTGGCTTCGCCGTTGAAACGGGGAATCTTGGCCCGCTGTCGAACAGGTGGGGTGGTCGTCTCCTGATTGATCGCCACTCTTGATCGCCGTGGGGTCGCCAGCCCGTCCTGTCCTGAGAAGGGTGGAATGTTTGCTCTGTTCTGTCCGCTCTGTCTTGAAAAAGACAGGGGGCGGGGTGCGCTGGCCCCGTCAGGTCTGCCGCTTCGTTCGTCCCGGCTCCGGGCTCCCGGTGGTGGTGCCTCGGTCCCATCGTCCATCATCAGCTGAGCAATGGCCTGCTCCAGCTGCTGGATCTCCATTCTGATCCTAGCTTCCATTTGCTCCATGCCCACTTCTGACACCAGTGTGACGTATGCAGGGTTCACACAAAGAAAATGGAGCAAGATGGTTGTGATCAACGGGATTTATTTTACACACACTCTGAGCACAGGCAGGAGGGGAGGTCATTCTCCCAGACCCCTGTTTGAATCATGGTTACACACACATAATAAATCTTGCCTATGAGATACTGTTGGGTAATTATAACGCAGTTATAATTACACAGCAGTAGAATAGCTCAGTAATAACATTTACTACACACACACAGTAACATTTCAATTGTCAAAGCATGCTGGGAAACCCCTGCCCTCCTTAACATGGCCCCGACGTTACAATATGCTTCTCTTTAATTATTCTTCAGGCAGTTAATTCAGTTGCCAGAAGAGGCATCCCCTGGCTTCCCATGGAGAATAAACATACTTTTAAACTTATTTACAAGATGTAGTAGCATTTTTTTTTTTTTACTTCTAAAACCATATAAAGGGTTACAACACTGGCTGCAGTGTTACATTTTTCGTTTGTTTGTGGTTTTACACATAAACTGTTTACAGCATCGCTCCACAGATGCACTCCCTCAGATGCGCACTCCCACGAAGGGCGATGCTTTCCACGGCAGACAGGGGAAAGCTATTTTCAAATCTTTCTTAACACAAAATTTATGTTCTACTAGTGCATACCTGTGCATGCCTGTGCATCCCTGTAGAAACCAAGTATAAGCAAGCATTTCTGCATCCCTGTAGAAACCAAGTATAAGCAAGCATTTCTGCATGCCTGAAGAAAGCAGGTATAAGCAAGCGCATCACAACTCGTTCAGTGATGCCTGCCTTTGATCTTTGATGATGTCATAGCGAGTCCTATGTGTTACGTCCGGAAATGAGGAGGAGTTGAAGTGACAGTTCACTAGTTTTATTATGAACAAACAGGAACTAACAGGAGTCACTCCGTACAGCATGACAGTCCACAGCAAAGAGGCAGAGCCCCTTCCGCTGTGTCCTCTTATACTCCCCGTGACGCCACCACCGGAAAGACGGGGCGTCACCTCCCACTACACCCAGGGCATCGCCATATTGGTACACCCTAACCATATACACAATATTACTATCCAACATTTCCACCCCCCTGAAAAAATCACAAGCACACTAATCAGGCCCTCCCAAATTTTGCAACCCAATACACACTCTAAACAACACTGCAAACAATATAAATACACAAAGCTAGCCATACACAGCACACAGGCCCAGCGGACTATTCCGCCATTTTAATTATTACAGTCTGTGAACGTAAAAGGGCCACACACACACAAAAAAAAACTAATCCCAATGATATCACATACATTTCTAAACACTGTGAACTATAAACACTTTTAAACAATATGGTGTGGGTGACCCCCACAGCGCGCTCAGCTGGAGCTCTTTGTCTAATCCCGGCTCCAGTAAT
Organism: Pholidichthys leucotaenia; assembly: GCA_020510985.1. Classification (NCBI taxonomy): domain Eukaryota; kingdom Metazoa; phylum Chordata; class Actinopteri; order Cichliformes; family Pholidichthyidae; genus Pholidichthys; species Pholidichthys leucotaenia. The sequence continues at coordinate 241,050,711 of CM035849.1, forward strand.
CGTGCTATTGATATGTGTGACTAATGCAAATGGCCATGCTTTACTGCTGTGCAAGTATTGTCTGTAGCTGGGTATATAAGTCAACTGCATATCGCTTGCTCTCTTACTCTCTTTTTGACCACTCTGATGACTTGCTTCACTAGAGTGGTCGGCCCCACAGCCGACGGGACAAGCAGAGCGCTCAGCTGGAGCAATTAGCAGAACAGTGAGATGTATGGACTGATATCAATAGGCAGCCTGTCTTTGTCTAATCCCGGCGCCAGTAATCCTGCTATTGATATGTGTAACTCTAATGCAAATGTCCATGCTTTACTGCTATGCATGTATTGTCTGTAGCTGGGTATATAAGTCAACTGCATATCGCTTGCTCTCTGACTCTCTTTTTGACCACTCTGATGACTTGCTGCTACTCGAGACGGAGGGATCGCTCCAGCGCGCTCCCACAGCGCTGGGGTGAACTCTTGTGATGGAGGATGAATAAAACACCCTTTTAAACTTCAGTTCGCCGTGTCCGCCTGCACATATTCCGTGCCTCCACAATGTACACTAACCTAATGGCGGTCCCAGATCCCTCCACCCCAGCACTCCCACCCCACAACCTGGGCACATCAAGCACAAGCAGTACTGGGGAACATTTGCATTTCACCCACTACTGTTTACTTTAACCACTCACACAACTACGTAACTTATTTCACTACACGCACGCGCGCACGCGCGCGCGCGCACACACACACACACACACACACACACACACACACACACACACACAGGGGCAACTTGCACAAAAGTTAGCGTTTTTTTTTTTCAAAGCACAAAGAATAATAATAGTATAACCACAACACAACAGAACACACCGCTAACCCCCCTTTTAAAGTCTCACTAAGGACCCCCTGGAGGCTCCCCTCTGGAATATCCGTCCGGATGCCTGCTTCCAGAGCGTCTCCGCCTTTTCCTTACCAGAGACGGGCTGCTCTGGTGTCTCCTCTCTCCCAGACACCGCAGCTCATTTGGGTGCCTTCTGGATCCATCTGACAGTTTCAGGTAACCGTCATCACGGGTCCTCACTATCCGCAGCTGTCCCTGGTCATCCCGCTGTTCTCGTGATTTGCAGACCCCACCAAGCCGAGACTCAACCCTAGGGCAAACTTTATTGCCAACCCCCAGCAGAATACTCACTGGCCTTCATGGTCCATGGCGCCGTGACCGGGTTTCTGTATGGTGTCGTAGGGTCCTGCCAATCCGGTCCGAGATCTACCTCTGGTCCCTCTTGTAGGCACGCCTGGGGATTGTGCCACATGGTCTCGCCCCGTTCTCTTTCATTTGATGTGTTGAATCAGCCATGGCAGCGCCCGGTTCGACAGTGGTACTCAGTCGGCCACCGGAACTACACTGTGCGTGCTCGCTGGCTCTGCTCGCCCCCACAGGTGTCCGACCATGATGTTTGGGTCCCTCGTCCACGGTATCGCGAATACTGGCACCAGAAACTCCCTGTGATGGCGCTCCATGGTGTCGGTCACGCCCGTCATCACTCGTCCCGGGCAGGTTTAAGTCCCACATTTTGCTGTCATTTCCCTCATAAAAGGGCCGGTCCCACAGCCCACAGCCAGACCACTCCTCTCCCATGCTGCAAGCAATGGAGAATCCGAGTCTATAAAACAGGTCACAGCCCATTAGGTTAGCTCCTTCAACGGACACCATGAACTCCAGTGCACACATTGACACTGATTTGTATCTCGCTGAGAGCGTCAGCAAGCCCACAATGTCCAAGGGGTTGTTTCCATAACCATAACATGCTATGTTGGACCTGCTCACTCTATAATGCGGGAAAAAGTTCTTCACTGTAGCCCAATTCAAGATGGAGGTCACCGATCCCGTGTCCAGCATCAGCGGCACCACCACCCCGTCCAATTCAATATTGCAAATAATGCGTCCATCTGTGTTAGGTGATACCATGTGGACCACTGTGGGTTTCCTCATAGAAGAGCCCCTCCCTGGTTTCTGGTCCTCTTGCTCAAAGTTTTTGCAGGCTCTAGCGAAGTGGTGGAACAGACCGCACTGTCCACAACGCTTCCCCTTTGCTGGGCACTCCCTCGCTTTGTAGCGGCGCCTGGTGGATCCACAGCTATAACATCTTGGCATCCCCAGGGCGGACCTAATTTTCACGACGGAGGCGTATTCTTCGTCACTCTTGCCGTCTGGATCCGCGGCCAGTGCCTTCCACTGTTTCTCATTCCTTGGCAGTTTTTCTTCTTCGCCGAGATTTTTCGTCAACATTTCCGCTGCCTCGTGTTGTTGTGCTAAGTCCATGGTGGCGAAAAGTGTCAGCTCTCCAGCATGAGTGAGGAGGCGAACCTTCGCGGAGGAGTACAGCATGTGTTCCGCCAGTTGGTCGCAGACCATCTCTTCCTCCAAGACGCTGAATCGGCACTCTCCTGCTAGCTGCCGCAGGTCTGCAACAAATTGTTGTACTGACTCACCCGACCACTGGCGTTGCTGTCTGAACTGGATTCACCTCATGATGGTGTTTTCAGGGGCGCAAAAATAGCCCGCCATCAGTCTCACCATGTCGTCGAATGAGTCGCCCGCTCCTAACGTACTCAGGATCCTCTGGCCCTCCATTCCTACGTTGTGGACCAGAATTGCCCTCGCACGCAATTTCTCGAGGTTGCTGAGGTCCAGAGCAATGAAATAATTCTCAAAGGCTGTGTACCACCTGGCCCAGGGGACGAGCAGTTCTCCTGGAGCCTCCAAGAATGGCCGGAAAGCGGTAGCAGCTCGCTCCATACCTTTTTGTCCTTGTCGCCAAATGCTATGTCCGGAAATGAGGAGGAGTCGAGGTGATAGTTCCTGTTCATTCATAATAAAACTAGTAAACTAACAGGAGTCACTCCGTACAGCATGAGAGTCCCCAGCATGTTGGCCCCGCTGGGGGGGTGGGGGTCGAGTGGGTCCAGGGGTGTGGGCTCACCGCGCCGGCCGCCGGGTGGCCTGCCCTCCCTTAATCGTCCCTCCGGGGGTGGATGCCTGGCTTTCCTGGGGCTTGCTGACCTCGGGGCTAGGGGTTGGTGGCGCTGCCTTGCCTGCTTGGGGTCCTCAGGGAGAGAGCTGCTGCGACCGGCCCTCCGCTCGTATGTTTCCTGACAAACCACTCACATGCACACATTTATTTTGCGCGCATTCTCATATATAGGCACACAGACATACATGCACAAGTGTCTCTCCTTTAACAGGTGCAGAAACCAGACTCGTGTTGAGACATCTCCGGTCGAAGAAGCAGTTTGTCTTTTGTTTGTTTTAGTTGTCGTTTTTTTTTTTTGACTGTTCCCCTCCCTTTTCTTTCCCCTTTCACACACTTCCTTTCCCTCTTCCCCATCCTGTTGGGTCTTCCGTGGGTAAAACAATTTAAATAAAGTATTAAAAGTTATTACAGGAGGCGTTTACAACAATATACAGTGCAAAGTTAGGTACTGTATAGGCAACTCTTGGCAAAGTAAATCTGTTTTGGCACAGTAAGGATGACAGATCGATGTTCTGTTTGCCTAGCTGCCTGACAGGACAAGGGAAAAAAAAAAGAAAAAAAAGAAGAATGCAATTTATGAACGTGCCAAATTCAACCTGCAAAAACAGAGAGAAAGTGAGACAGTAGATTCTTTTGTCACTGCACTATATGCGCTGGCTGAACACTGCAATTACGGTGTGATGCATGATGAGCTACTTCGGGACAGACTCGTCGTCGGTCTGTTAGACAAGAGGCTGTCTGAACGCATGCAGCTAGATGCAGAGCTGACTTTGGAGAAAGCAATCAGGATGGCACGGCAGAGTGAGGAGGTGAAAAAGCAGCAAGCTTCTCTGACAGGAGACACCAGAACTCAGGCAAGTGAGGCAATGTCTGTTGATAGAGTGTTCAAGGGAAGTAGCAAGCCTGCTAAAAACAAACCTCAGCGTGCTCACAAACTGCACAGTACTCAGAATAGCAAGGAAAAGAGGACACAGTCAAAATGTCATAAATGTGGCAGCTCTCCATCACATTCAAAACGGGAGTGCCCTGCAAATGAAGTGAACTGTCATGCTTGTGGGAGAAAGGGTCACTATAAACGTGTGTGCAAGACCTTAAAATCTGTACTTGAGGTGGAAGAGGATGAGGATGCCATCTTCCTCGGCAGTGTTACAACAGACGGTGATCCTTGGATGGTCAACATTGACATTCATGACAGCAGCGTGACGTTCAAAATTGACACGGGTGCCGATGTCACAGTTTTGCCACATGCTGTGTTCCAGAAAATATTCAGAGAAAACCCACCTGCGCTCCACAAAGCACCTAAGCTGCTCCTGGGACCGGGGAGGAGGCCACTTGATGTTGTGGGCGTTGCCAAGCTGTTGTTGAGAATTGGTGGGAAAGAGGAGATGGAGGAGGTGTATGTTGTCCGTTATGTGCACACTGCCCTGCTAGGGAGGTCCGTGAGCTGCAGACTAGGGCTTGTTGCACGCCTAGACAGTGTCACTATAGAGCAGGGGTCACCAACCTTTTTGAAACCAAGAGCTACTTCATGGGTATCGAGTCATGTGAAGGGCTACCAGCTTGACACACTCCTCTAAAATAACAAATTGTGTGTGTGTGTGTGTGTGCGCACACACACACACACACACACACACAAATAAATAGTTAATTATCAATAACTTAGAGTGGGTAACAGATAAGATCAATATTCAACACTTTATTTTTATTAATCTCAGCAATTGTTCAGATGATCCCTTCTACATTTCATTAAAAAAAATGTCCAGTTTTCACCAGTCCCTTTTAACCATAAAAAAACTAAACCCTTTTAATTCATGAACTATGTTGAACCATGTTTGAAAAAGTTATGCAACATTTAAGAAAAATCAACTTTCATATTAAATAAATCTTATCACATTTTTAACTGAACAAATCTGCTGCAATTCTGCTCAAAATCTGTTACATTTAATAAACACACTTTTGTGTGTTCTTCTTCACTGGAATTATATCCATACAGTTCTTGCCAAGAATCATGCTTGAGTAATAACCAGCACTGTCCTTTCATGAGAAGAAGCTAAACAGCACTGAGAGTGGGCAGCAGTTTCATGACGCGTAGTGAAGTGTCGCTCCACATAGTGCCGCTTCGCCGTCGCCACAGTCGCCCCGCAAATGAAACACACGCAGCTTCCTTTCACGGTAGTAAAAAAGAACTCTTCCTCCCACTCACTTTGAAAATGATAAATTTTCTGTCTTTTTTTTTGCCATGTTTTTGGGGTAGGAAACTGCACTCCGCTCACCATCTTCACTGCCCGCTAGCTTACTCTCCACAAGCGCGAAGGTTTTGTCATGCGCACAATACTGACCTTTGAACTAGGTCAGAGTTCACCTTAACTTTACGTATAATAAACATATTTTTATTTTTTTTATTTTTAAGACATTGTCATTTTAAAATCTATATAAATGCAAGTGTGATTTTAAAAAATAGCTTCAGAAAAAATTACATCTTCGACACAGCTCACTTGCGAGTTGTGCTATTTTTAGAACAGGCCTACGGGCGACTCATGTGGTCCTTGTGGGCGACTTGGTGCCCACGGGCACCGCGTTGGTGACCCCTGCTATAGAGACATTAAAGGAGAACTATCCAAAACTATTCAGCGGACTAGGTGAGGTGTGCCAGGCATATGCCATCAAGCTCAAACCAGGTGCCAAACCATTTTCACTCAAGACACCAAGGAGGATCCCACTGCCACTAATGGACAAAGTCAAGCAAGAGCTGTCCCCCATGGAAAGCCTCGGGGTGATATGCAGAATTGAGGAGCCTACAGACTGGTGTGCTGGCATCGTGGTAGTGCCCAGAAAGAACAAGATGGATCCTGTGCGAATATGTGTCGACCTCACTAACCTCAATGAGTCCGTGTGTAGAAAGAAGTTCATTCTACCATCAGTAGAGGAAACACTTGGGAGGCTGGCTGGAGCCAAAATATTTAGTAAGCTGGATGCAAATATGAGGTTTTGGCAAATCCCACTGACAGAAGATTCAGCGAAACTGACAACGTTCATCACGCCCTTTGGACGCTATTATTTCAAACGGCTACCTTTTGGCATTGCGTCTGCCCCTGAACACTTTCAGAACAGAATGGTGACGGAGGTCACAGAAGGGCTCGAAGGCGTGGTTTGTCACATTGACAACGTGCTGGTGTGGGGTCGTACGCAAGAGGAGCATGATGCTCGCCTGCATACCGTGCTAAGAAAGATTCAGAAGGCAGGTATCACACTTAACATTGGCAAGTGTGATCTATCAAAGTCTGAGGTGACCTTCCTAGGCCACGTGATCTCCGCCAGCGGCATCAGTCCAGACCCGAGCAAGACGAAGGCTGTGAGGGAAATGCCTGAGCCAAAAACAGTGAGTGAACTAAGATCTTTCCTTGGAATGGTAAACCAGCTAGGCAAGTTTATCCCGCAGCTAGCTGAGAGAGATAAAGCCCTCAGAGATCTCCTTTTGAAGAAGAACTGCTGGGTGTGGGGCGCTGACCAGGCTAAATCCTTCCAGGACTTAAAGGATGCCCTGACATCGCTGCTGGTGCTAGCCGTATATGATCCTAACAGAGAATGCAAAGTTATGGCAGACGCGTCGTCTTACAGACTTGGAGGAGTCCTGCTACAAAACTGGGGTGAGGAGTGAAGACCAGTAGCCTGCATGTCGCGGTCTCTCACACCCACCGAGCAGAGATATGCGCAAGTGGAAAAGGAGGCTTTGAGCCTGACCTGGGCTTGCGAGGGGCTCAGCAACTTCCTCATTGGAAAACACTTCCAGTTGGAGACAGATCACAAGCCTCTCCTGAGTCTCCTGGGGTCTCAAGCACTGGACGCTCTACCCCCTCGGATCCAATGCTTTCGAATGCGTCTTATGTGCTATTCCTACTCCATAGCTCATGTGCCAGGGAAGTGCCTGTGGACAGCTGCTACATTGTCGCGAGCGCCGGTCACAAGAAAAGGGACACCAGCTGACAAAGAGCTATTCGAGGACACAAATATCTACGTGGATATGGTGATGGAGAACCTACCCGCAAGCACTGCCTATCTGGAGGAGCTGAGAGATCAGCTGCAGAGGGACAGTGTGTGTGCTCGAGTGATGCAGCTATGTGCAGAAGGCTGGCCAGCTCATGGCATAAATGAACCTGCACTCAAGCTATACTGGACTGACAGGGCATTCCTTACTGTCCAGGATGGTCTACTGTTAAAGGGAGATAGGCTTGTCATACCCTCAACCATGAGAAATGTTCTCGCTAAGCTGCACGAAGGACACCAGGGTGTGGTTAAGTGTAGAGAACGGGCACGACAGTCAGTATGGTGGCCGGGGTTGAGTCAGCAGCTGAATGAGTTGGTTCTCAACTGCAGAGCATGCTGTCAGGAGAGACAGAACCACAGGGAGCCACTGATACCTGAACCTGAACCTGATGCCGACACCATACCCAGACAGACCATGGCAGAAGTTGGGAGCAGACTTGTTCATGTTAGGGAGCAAGACCTACCTGCTAGTAGTGGACTACATGTCAAGATATGTGGAGATTGCCCTGCTAACTCCCACAAGATCTAATGATGTGATCCTCCACCTTAAGTCAGTCTTTGCACGTCATGGAATCTGTGAGACCCTGGTGACAGACAATGGGCCACAATTCTCTGGAGCGGCTTTTGCAGCATTTGCAAAGTTGTACGGGTTTCAGCATGTAACCAGCAGCCCAAACTATCCCCAGGGCAATGCTGAAGCTGAACGTGCAGTGCAGACAGTGAAGGGGCTTTTGAAGAAGTCAGATGACCCCTATCTTGCTTTACTGGCCTACAGGGCTACCCCCCTCTCCAAAATGGGTATAGCCCAGCTCAACTGCTCATGGGAAGGAGGCTTCGTACAACTGTGCCTATTCTTCCTGCGTTGTTAAGTCCTGTTCTTCTGGATAGAAATGCTGTTATGCTGAACGAAGGGAAGAGGAAAACAAAGGATGTGCAACGCTACAACCTGAGACACCGTGCAAAGCATCTCAACAGACTCACTCCAGGACAGGACGTGTGGGTCACCGATCAAGGAGCAGCAGGTGCTGTCATCGGAAATCACACCACACCGCGCTCTTATCTGTTGGAGGGACCCCATAGGACCATCAGGCGAAACCGTCGTCATCTCATCCCCTGGAACTCCTCATCGGAGCAGAGCAACAGTGCTGCAGCTGAGCAGTTCCCGGAAGGTATTCCAGAACAACCTTCAGCAGAACAACCTGCAGCAACATCATCACAGTAGAATGTTCCTGAACCACCATCTACTCCTACTCCTAGAACCAGGTCTGGGAGAGCGGTTGTAAAACCAACCTGGTTGGACTTATAAACAATTATGAAGATTAAACGTTTGAAAATAATAGTGAAAAAAAAGGTTGCAAATGTATTGCACTATTTTTCTGATTTTGCACTGTTTTCTATGTAAATGTTCAAATTCAGAGTTTAGAGTGAGGACGGAACAGTACAGGGTTTAGGATGGAAGTATTGTACTTGATTTTGCACATATTGTTCAGTGCTAAGGGAAAACTGCAGTGTGTCTGTTGTGTGTGTGAATGGTATTAGGTAGGACCAGATCTTCCAGCCACAGAGGCAGAATAATCCTCTAAGGTCTGTTGAATCAATGGCAGTCTACCCATTGATACTAGAAAGGGGAGATGTGGTGTAATTGAGTTATTTGGAAAAGAACTACAAAGTCGCGCAGTAATGACGTCAGGGAGGCGACTGGCGGGAGAGTGACAGACTAGCAGCGAGGTTGACATGGTTCAATAAAAAAGTGACGTTAAAAACTACAGTTGGACTCACGCAGTGTTTTAATAACACGACAGAAATTATAAAATAAATCATGAAATAATGGTAATGATAGAAGATACCAGAATTGAAATAGTACAGGAAAATAAGTTTCTGGGGGTGACGCTAGACAATAAAATCTGCTAGAAACCTCACATCAGTCACATCCGGGCCAAGTTGGCAAAATGTATAGGGATACTGGGGAAGACAAGACACATCTTGGACTACAAATCATTATTCTTACTGTACAATTCACTGTTTCTACCATGTCTTAACTACTGTGTAGAGGTCTGGGGAAACACATACAAGACCAACCTACAGCCAATATGCACATTACAAAAAAAAGCTATTGTGGTGGGTTGATTCAACCCCCCCACAACACACAGGACACTCAGCTCTCTTCTCTCGGTTTTTCCCGCTGCACTACTGAGATGTAATGTGCCATTCATGTATTGTGATGCAATGTGCCACGCATGTATTGTGATGCAATGTGCCATTCATGTTTTGTGATGTAATGTGCCATTCATGTATAGTGTTCATGCGTCCTGTCCTTACTGTGACCTAGAGGCTGGGATCAATATGTAGATGTGCTTTGGTGTAAACCCCCACAAACAGACTGGTCAGACACAGCGCTCGGCTAGAGCAATTAACAGAACAGTGAAATGTGTATTAATGTCTACAGACAGACTCGTTTCTTCTGGCTCACTTCTGTGATGTTAATGTTGCCTTTCATGCATTGTGTTCATGCGTCCTGTCCTTACTGTGACCTAGGGACTGAGATCAATATGTCTGTCAAATGCAAATGTCTCATGCCTGTTCTGTTATCTCTTTGATCATACCAACTGCTGGGGAATGCTCTTTGATGTATTGTTGTAGTTGGGTATATATGCTGCAACTCTGTAACGCAAACCCTCTCTCAATCTCACTTCTGCAACTGCTGCTGCTGGACACAGACATTGTGTCCTCCTTCTCTGAGAGCCGTGGGCTCGCTCCCGGCGCGCATGCACGGCGCCGGGAGCGGAGCTTGTGACGGCGGTATGATATAATAAAACTCTACTTAAAACCTTCAACAACGCTGCTTATTTTTTATCATCCGCTGCACTGGTGACCCCGAAGACGCACACGCTTTGTGCGATGCAGCCTTCTGGTCTGGACATCCATGCTGAAACGGCCGAGGGACACAAGACGTCTCCTCCCTCTCGTCGCCCCAACGCACCATGACCTGAAGGCAGAAAAGAACACGCTGCCAGCGAACACAGCAGCCTGACGCAAACGAGCTGCTCTCCCTTCGGCTTCAGGGAGACCTCGACACGGAGCCAACACAGGCGAGCTGTTCTCCGGACATCACCCACGACCGGGAAAACTGCAGAAAACGTCATGGCGCGACCCTCGCCTGAGATCGGGATGTCCACGCTGGACCAGCCGAGGGACACAGAACGTTTTCTCCCTCTCACCGCTACTCCTCCCTCTCAGCGATCCTACTCATCTACCCGAGCCTGAGGAACAAAGATCGTCTATTCCCTCCCACCGCTCCAACGCATCTGCACGAGCCTGAGGGACAAAAGATCGTCTATTTCCTCTCACCGCTCCAACGCACCATGGCCAATCTGCAGCCACAGCTCAACCTGGATTTTATCGGCGCCGTCTGCGCCGATCTCCACCAAGATTCTGCACCCTGACTCGCCACTCCAGCGGCCCACCCAAGCACGGAACCCCCGCGCGCGCACCGGGGAGTTACGAGGATGGCACACCACGCACGGGACAATAATGGCTTCACTGACAGCCTTCCTTCTGCTGCACACTGGCCCTTCAGGCTTGCTTGTACACCTGAGGCCCGCAGTTTGCTCACTGGATTTTATGGTCTTAGCCACGGCACACAAGGGGAATTCAGCTGTCTGCTGTTCCCGAGGCTTTAGGGTCGCGCCTGCCCTAAAGTCAACATGCCAGTCCCTCTGCCTTTATTTTTTTTTTCTTACAGCCGTTCCTGCTTTTCTTCATGGCCACGAGAGGAGTCAGAGACAAATTTTTCTTCTTGTGATCTCCGCACGCGCAACGGGACAGCCCCTCGACGTCGCGGAGCAGCAAGCAATTTTTGCGCGGCTCGGACGATTTCACCGCCCCTGCCGGCACTTACTACCCCTCCCCTCCCTCCCCCTCCGCCTGCAGTGAGCTACTCCCACAGCTCGCTCCCATAGATGGATTATCGAGGTCTCGGCCCCCTGCCGTGCCCTCTGGGGGGGAGCGTGTGGCGGGTTGATTCAACCCCCCCACAACATACAGGACACTCAGCTCTCTTCTCTCGGTTTTTCCCGCTGCACTACTGAGATGTAATGTGCCATTCATGTATTGTGATGCAATGTGCCACGCATGTATTGTGATGCAATGTGCCACGCATGTATTGTGATGCAATGTGCCATGCATGTATTGTGATGCAATGTGCCATGCATGTATTGTGATGTAATGTGCCATTCATGTATAGTGTTCATGCGTCCTGTCCTTACTGTGACCTAGAGGCTGAGATCAATATGTAGATGTGCTTTGGTGTAAACCCCCACAAACAGACCGGTCAGACACAGCGCTCGGCTAGAGCAATTAACAGAACAGTGAAATGTGTATTAATGTCTACAGACAGACTCGTTTCTTCTGGCTCACTTCTGTGATGTTAATGTTGCCTTTCATGCATTGTGTTCATGCGTCCTGTCCTTGCTGTGACCTAGGGACTGAGATCAATATGTCTGTCAAATGCAAATGTCTCATGCCTGTTCTGTTATCTCTTTGATCATACCAACTGCTGAGGAATGCCCTTTGATGTATTGTTGTAGTTGGGTATATATGCTGCAACTCTGTAACGCAAACCCTCTCTCAATCTCACTTCTGCAACTGCTGCTGCTGGACACAGACATTGTGTCCTCCTTCTCTGAGAGCCGTGGGCTCGCTCCCGGCGTGCATGCACGGCGCCGGGAGCGGAGCTTGTGACGGCGGTATGATATAATAAAACTCTACTTAAAACCTTCAACAACGCTGCTTATTTTTTATCATCCGCTGCACTATAAAGATAATAAATAATGTAGGATATAGAGACCATACCAACACGTTGTTTTTAAAGTCACATGCCATAAAGTTCATGGATTTAGTTAAATATAAGACAGCACAAGTAATGTACAGGGCAATTAATAATCAACTCCAAACTAATATACAAAAAATATTCAAAAAAAGACACAATTATAATTTGAGAGGAGACTTAAACTTTACAAAACCTATGGTACAGACAACTAAGAAAAGTATGTGCATATCTGTATGTGGGGTAAATTTGTGGAACAGTCTGGAGCTGGAACTAAAACTATGGTCAAACAGAAATCAATTCAGAAATAGGTATAAACATTATTTGTTAAAAGGATATATGTTAGAGGTGTAGTATTAATATGTATGATGCATTAAGCTCACTCTGGGACACTATGGTACGTAGATGGGACAGTACTGTGCATATCTGTGTATATCTGTGTTGTTTGGGGCTGGGTATAGATGTATGGACTGTATGTATGTAGGGATGGATGGGTGTCAATGTTGATATGTATAAAATATAGTTAATTGTCTACTTGGGGTCTTCTTTGAGGTAATAGTTACATATTTCACATGGGTTGTATTTAAGGAAAAGAGGAGTTGGAGTAAATAAGTGTTAACTTCTTCCTTCTCCCTTTCGAGCACTGTATACTATCACTTTTATTGCACTTGTCATTTGTTTTGTTTTGGGTTTTTTTTGCTTTTTTGTTTGAAATAAAGTATCTATCTATATATCTACAGTGGGGCAAAAAAGTATTTAGTCACCCACCAATTGTGCATGTTCTCCCACTTAAAAGATGAGAGAGGTCTCCAATTTTCATCATAGGTATACCTCAACTATGAGAGACAAAATGAGAAAAAAAAAATCCAGAAAATCACATTGTCTGATTTTTAAAGAATTTATTTGCAAATTATGGTGGAAAATAAGTATTTGGTCGCCTACAAACAAGCAAGATTTCTGGCTCTCACAGACCTGTAACTTCTTCTTTAAGAGGCTTCTCTGTCCTCCACTCGTTACCTGTATTAATGGCACCTGTTTAGGCACCTGTTTGAACTTGTTATCAGTATAAAAGACACCTGTCCACAACCTCAAACAGTCAGACTCCAAACTCCACTATGGCCAAGACCAAAGAGCTGTCAAAGGACACCAGAAACAAAATTGTAGACCTGCACCAGGCTGGGAAGACTGAATCTGCAATAGGTAAGCAGCTTGATGTGAAGAAATCAACTGTGGGAGCAATTATTAGAAAATGGAAGACATACAAGACCACTGATAATCTCCCTCGATCTGGGGCTCCACGCAAGATCTCACCCCGTGGGGTCAAAATGATCATGAAAACGGTGAGCAAAAATCCCAGAACCACACGGGGGGACCTAGTGAATGACCTGCAGAGAGCTGGGACCAAAGTAACAAAGGCTACCATCAGTAACACACTACGCCGCCAGGGACTCAAATCCTGCAGTGCCAGACGTGTCCCCCTGCTTAAGCCAGTACATGTCCAGGCCCGTCTGAAGTTTGCTAGAGAGCATTTGGATGATCCAGAAGAGGACTGGGAGAATGTCATATGGTCAGATGAAACCAAAATAGAACTTTTTGTTAACAACTCAACTTGTCGTGTTTGGAGGAGAAAGAATGCTGAGTTGCATCCAAAGAACACCATACCTACTGTGAAGCATGAGGGTGGAAACATCATGCTTTGGGGCTGTTTTTCTGCAAAGGGACCAGGACGACTGATCCGTGTAAAGGAAAGAATGAATGGGGCCATGTATCGTGAGATTTTGAGTGAAAACCTCCTTCCATCAGGAAGGGCATTGAAGATGAAACGTGGCTGGGTCTTTCAGCATGACAATGATCCCAAATACACCGCCTGGGCAACGAAGGAGTGGCTTCGTAAGTAAAGTATTTCAAGGTCCTGGAGTGGCCTAGCCAGTCTCCAGATCTCAACCCCATAGAAAATCTTTGGAGGGAGTTGAAAGTCTGTGTTGCCCAGCGACAGCCCCAAAACACCACTGCTCTAGAGGAGATCTGCATGGAGGAATGGGCCAAAATACCAGCAACATTGTGTGAAAATCTTGTGAAGACTTACAGAAAACGTTTGACCTCTGTCATTGCCAACAAAGGGTATATAACAAAGTACTGAGATGAACTTTTGTTATTGACCAAATACTTATTTTCCACCATAATTTGCAAATAAATTCTTTAAAAATCAGACAATGTGATTTTCTAGATTTTTTTTTTTCTCATTTTGTCTCTCATAGTTGAGGTATACCTATGATGTAAATTGGAGACCTCTCTCATCTTTTAAGTGGGAGAACTTGCACAATTGGTGGCTGACTAAATACTTTTTTGCCCCACTGTATCTTGTATATGTATGCCTGGGTTAAAGCCAGGCATTGGGATCTCCTTAATGCCAATACTTGCCATTTGTTTTGCTTATTTAACAAAGTTTTGATGTATCACTTCTTCTTCTCTCGGTTACTGGCGGATAGCAAACAACTGAAAGGTGCATACCGCCACCTACTGTACAAGAGTGTGTAACATTATGTCATCTGAGCCCGACCCCTAAATTCTATGACTTAATCCTGTGTTATTTAAAAAAGAGAAAAGAGCCCTTCTCATGATTCTTATTGCCTCTCCATCTCCATCTGTTCCCAGAATCCCAGTTAAATCCCATTCCCTACCGGCTTCTCAAACTTCATTTTCCATTATCTGTCTTTTATTTCCATATTTGTGACAGTGTAATAAGATGACAGTCTATATGACATAAAGTCGTATAGACTGTCTATATGACATCATATAGACACCATCTATGTGATGGTCTATATTGCATCATATAGACACCATAGTCATAGACACTGTGACACACACAGATTTTCTTGAATCATTCTATACTATGGTGTCTATATGACGTCATATAGACGTCATGTAGACATCATAGGAACATCGTAGGCGATCCTATGAATATCCCCTGATATGAATCATCTTGTTTTTGAGGGGGTTCAACTCTGACTTTGTCAGAAATACCAAGTTTCCTATTTCAGCAACACATTATTTGACAATATAACTGAGTGAACTGAAATTCCTGGCAGGTATGAGAGCAACCATCACTGACAACCACAGAAGAGTCCCTGTGGAGCACCTGGACTATGGTTACATTAAAAAATGTGAAGATAGAAAGTACCTAGAGGAAATCTTGAGAGTACTGAGGTAAATAAAACATTGCTGAGCTTGTTGTCTAAGATGAGACTGATAAAGACTTAATTCAAGTGTTTTCACAGTTATGAAACAAACATAGGTCTGTTTTCAGCCCTGAGACTGTTTTCAAGAATGTAGTCACCATTTTCAGCTATTGGTGTAAACAGTGGCTCACAATCAGGGCCAGCATGGCAGTCAGGGCATCTCTGATGGCCCTGTCGAACTCAAATAAATCAGGCAGTCTCTGCACAACTCTTAAAAAGGCCTCTAGTTTTGAGATTACCTTTGTGTTCTCAGACTGCAATGAAAAAAATCAACTTCAAACACTGATTTTGAGTAAACTTTATCCTTTGGTAAATGCTTTGCTCTATTTTGCATTATCTCTAGTTGCAGATTTAAATAATACATAATATGGCTTCCGGTTATGGCTGCCACGTAGGACGGACGTGTCTCGCTCTGCTCTGCTCCTGGAAAAAAAAAATCGGCAAATAACTCTCTCATTTGGGACAGAACGTATCCCAGCATTTGGGCGAGGATATGTCGGCGAAGCCTAAGGCTGGAAAACCAGGAAAAGGAAAAAGCGAGCCGCCGAAACAGTCCAAATTAACGGACTTTCAGGTCTGTGACGCAGCAAACAAGGCTCCATATATGGCGGAGGAAGCTGGCGGCGGTGCGATTTCTGCGGGGAATGGCGCAGATGCGCTGATGGCTGCCATGAGTTCAATGAGAGCGGACTTTTCCTCTAGATTTGATGGGATTATGACAGCGCTGGAAGGAATAAGAAAGGAATTGGGTGACTGTGTAGAACGAACGGCGCAGATGGAGCTCCGTCTCGCTAGTGCTGAAGATGACGTCACCCGTCTTCAATTAAAGGTGCGCACTTTGGAAAAAAAAAATAAATCTCTGGAAGATAATATTTTGGATTTGGAATCTCGGTCGAGACAGAATAACTTGAGGCTGGTGGGTCTTCCAGAGGAATCAGAAGGTCGGGACGTATGTTCCTTTCTGGAAAAGTGGATTCCGGAGGTGCTGGGCAGCGAGGAGTTGCAATCAGCAGTGGTTCTGGAAAAAGCACATCGTATTGGCCCACGGAGAGATAAGGGACCGCCGAGGACCTTAATTATGAAGTTTCTTAGCAACAGAGACAGGATGAAGATCTTCAACGCTGCACGTGCTAAAGGAGAGATTAAACACCAGGACCAGCAGGTGCGGTTCTACCCAGATTTGGCCACAGGAATCCAGCAATTGAGGAAGCAGTTTGATCCCGTACGTAAGGAGCTGCGCAACCTTGGGATTCGTCATGGTGTAATCTATCCTGCGAGACTGCTGACCACGTATGAGGGCAGAACCCACATCTTCAAGACCCCAGAGGAGGCGCAGGAGTTCATCAAGAAGATCAAAGAAGAAGAAGAGACTGGTGGGAGCTAAGCATGAACAAAATATAAGGTAGAATAACTAAGCATTTGCACAGGCATCTGACTGACTTGAAGTAAATAGTAAGTTTACAAAATATAGATTGTATTATATATTAAAAAAAAAAAAAACAAAAACAAAACAAACAAACAAAAAAAAAAAACTAGGATGTACAAAGTTGGTAAAAATTTTGGAGTTAAGTTGGAAAACTACAGAGGAGAGTTAATGTTACGTCATTAAAAGCAGTAGAGTTAGGGTGATTGGGAGGATGAAGAAGGAGTGGCTTAGGCTGTTCCCCGTGGATGTGGAACAGTCGATGGCTATATCGGGAGACAGAATTTTTCTTTTGATTTTGGGGGGTTTGCCACAAGTGTGGGAAGGGGGAATTTGTTTGTGTGTAGTTTGTAGGATGAATGTTCAACCACTCATGTTTTTGCTTCTCTGTATGAGCATGTTTACACTGCAAGGTAATCCCAAACTCTCTATTGATCATGGACCAAAGTGTTAATCTTAATTTAACTTCATGGAATTGCAGAGGTCTACAAAATTTAAAAAAACTTAAACAAGTTATGAATAAAATAAAGGACATGGGTTCAAGAATTGTGTTTTTACAAGAAACTCATCTGATAGAGGAGGATGTTAAAAGAATTAGGAGTAGATGGCAGGGAAGTGTATTCACCTCTTCATTTTCATCCCGAGCCAGGGGAGTTATGACTCTCATACATAAATCAGTTCCTTTTCAAGTGAAAAATGTAATTGGAGACAAATTTGGAAGATATGTAATCATTCAAGGTTCTTTGCTATTAGAAAATATAAATCTTGTGAACTTATATGGTCCCAATATAGATGACCAGAAGTTCTTTGCTAATTTATTTCTCATCTTATCATCACTTACAGGGCAACATATAATAGCAGGGGATTTTAATTGTACATTGAATCCAGGTGTGGATAGATCAACAGGACTGGATTGTACGCACATTGGATGTAGGATGACTATTAATCATTTTATGAAAGAATTGAGATTGTTAGATATATGGAGAGAAATGAAACCACAAGTTAAAGCCTATTCTTGTTATTCCAGTACCTACAAGACATTCTCACGTATTGATTATTTTTTGATTTCCACAGAATTAAGGTCCAAGATTCAAAACTGCTTTTATGATAACATCGTGATCTCTGACCATGCACCCTGTTGTCTAATATATGTAGATAAAAAATTGATAAAGGAATCAGGTAGATGGCAATTTCAGCATAAATGGCTTCAGGATGAGGAATTTGTCAAGTATATAGAAAAACAGATAGACGAGTTCTTTGACATCAATACTACACAAACATCAGCATGTGTAAAGTGGGAGGCTTTCAAAGCTTTTATTAGGGGACATATTATTAGTTATACAGGATCAAAATCTAAGAAGACTCGAGAGGAGAGAGCTAAATTGGAACATAAAATAAAAAATCTTCAGGAAAAAGTGTATGCAGGAAGTGACCCAAGGTTGGAGAATGAATTACTGATTTTGAGAGCTGAATACGACAAAAAATCAGCGAATAGAGCTGCCTCGAGTCTTCTAAGATTGAAACAATCTTTTTATGAACAAGGTGAAAAATCAGGAAAATTATTAGCATGGCAGATTAAACAATTGGAAATTAAAACACCAATTACCAGTATTATAAGTAATGGACAGGTAGTTATAGATCCTTTAGAAATTAATAGAGCCTTTAGAGATTACTATGAAAAATTATATGATACCAAAAATGAACCTGATTTAACAAAACTAAATGGGTTTTTGAACGAACTATCTATACCGTGTATTCCAAATGAAAACAGGGAGATATTGGAGTCTAAAATTAGTCAAGAAGAAGTTGGGCTAGCCATTGATAATATGAAATCAGGAAAAAGTGCAGGACCAGATGGTCTTCCAGTTGACCTTTATAAAAAATTTAAGAATAAATTAATAAAACCTTTTTTGGAAATGGTTTTAGAAGCATTTCAAAATAATAATTTACCATCATACATAAATAATGCCTTAATTATACTGCTGCCAAAACCAGGTAAGCCCTCTAATAAATGTGAAAATATGAGACCAATAAGCCTATTAAACGCCGACCTTAAGATAATCTGTAAAATTTTAGCAAGACGAATACAAGAAATTTTACCAAATATTATTAATCGAGATCAGAATGGCTTTATAAAGGGTAGACAAGGCTTCCATAATGTAAGAAGACTATTTAATATTATTTATT
This sequence comes from Pholidichthys leucotaenia, assembly GCA_020510985.1. Classification (NCBI taxonomy): domain Eukaryota; kingdom Metazoa; phylum Chordata; class Actinopteri; order Cichliformes; family Pholidichthyidae; genus Pholidichthys; species Pholidichthys leucotaenia. Next base: position 241,069,448 of record CM035849.1, read on the forward strand.
TTAATAAAGAAGCACCGGATACAGCTCTCCTATCATTGGACGCCGAAAAGGCCTTTGATAGAGTTGAATGGCCCTTTCTTTTTGAAGTACTACAAAGGTTTGGACTTGGAAATAATTTCATAAAATGGGTTCAAATAATATACAATAATGCTACAGCAGAAATCCTAACAAATAACAATATTTCAAAACCAATAAAAATCAATAGAGGATGTCGACAAGGCTGTCCACTTTCACCTTTACTGTTTACTATGGCAATTGAACCTTTAGCGATAGCGATACGTTTCCATTCACAAATATATGGAATTAAAGTTGGACCAACAGAACATAAAATCTCCCTGTACGCCGATGACATAATTTTGTTTATGTCGAATCTAAAAAAATCTATTCCAACCTTGTTGAATTTAATAAAGAATTTTGGGGAAATATCAGGATATAAAATAAATAAAACTAAATCTTCAATATTAATGCTAAATGAGACCCAGAGAAATTACCCAGCCCCTGAGGTAAATCAATTCAATGTTGTAAATCAGTTTAAATATTTAGGAATCCAAATTATGCCTAAGCTAGAATCAGTCGCCAGTGTCAACTATGAAGCCTTAATGTCAGATATCAGTGAGTTAACTCAGAGATGGATGTCACTACCAATGTCGATGATCGGGAGAATCAATATACTTAAAAGTAATATTTTACCTAAAATACTTTATTTATTTCAATACATTCCCTTATCACCACCTTTAGATCTATTCTCAAGAATAAAAAAAAAGTTAGTGGAATTTATATGGAACAACAGGAGGGCTAGATTACGTTTGTCTTTATTATATTTACCATTTGATCGTGGAGGTCTGAAATGTCCAAATTTTATGTTGTATTATTGGTCGGCACAACTGAGGTCTATGACATATTATTTTTCATCAAATGATCTCCCTCACTGGACTGAAATGGAATCATACAATTTACCTTTACCTCTTCCCATATTCATATACTCAGATTCGGCAAAAAAATTACAAAAACAAGTTAAAAATCCATTTGTAAAGCATATGATCAAAATATGGTGTGAAGCTAAAAACTATTTAAAAGAACCACAGTTATTGTCACAATTTAGTCCAATATGGGGTAATCAATATTTTAAACCAGGGAGAGCGGACGCTGTATTTAAAGTATGGAATTTAAAAGGGATACAAAAGATTCAGGATTTATATTTGCCAGGTGCAGACAACATAATGTCTTTTGAAGAGCTGAGGATCAAATTTAATCTCAATAGAACACATTTTTTTAAATATCTTCAACTTAGAAACTTTATTCGATCAAATCAAAATAAAGCTCTCACTCGACCTATTTATTCATCCTTGGAAAAAATGATGATGAAAGATAGTAAAAGAAAGGGTATTATTTCAGAGTTTTATAACTCATTGACACTATCTTCAAGTGAAAATTCACTGAAAAGATTAAACTACTGGAAAGAAGATCTGCAAATTGAAATTTCAGAGGAACAATGGGAATTGGCTTGTACAGAAGCTCAAACCAAATCAATAAATGCACGCCTTAAATTGATACATTTCAAATGGTTAATGCGGATGTATGTTACACCGGAGGAGTTAAATAGATATAACAAAAATATACCAGATACATGCACAAAATGCATGGAAAGTAAAGGAACCCTATTTCATTGTTTATGGGAATGTAGATTAATAAGAATGTTTTGGGAAGAGGTGAGGGTAACAATTGAAAAAATAATCTCAAAACAAATCATATTGAATCCTAAACTGTTTTTGTTGGGTCTGTACCCAGAAAAGCATAATTTTAATAAAAGTGAAAGAACATTCATAGACCTCAGTTTGCTTAATGCCAAAAAATGTATTGCACTATTATGGAAAAAGACTCATAGACCAGATGTGACTCAGTGGTTAAGACAGATGTTAACAAACCTTCCATTAGAAAGAATAACATATATACTAAAATCAAAGGAAATTGTGTTTGAGAATATATGGAGACCTTTTATTGATTATGTAAAAAATTTAAACATAACTCTTGAAGAAGAAGGTGAATGATGTGTGTGGACCTTGTAAATTCCAAACTGGTGAACATAATATGTATACTTATGTATTGGATTGTCTAGACTAAACAGAGGAGCATTGTTGAAGACTTGATTTTGTTGGTGGTTGTTGGTGTTTTTAGTGCATTTTTTTTTGTAGTACTTTAGTGTTAGTGTTTGATTGTTTGTATCATGTTTGTTAAAAAAAAAAAAAGAAAAGGTTCAATAAAGATATTGTGGAAAAAAAAAAATAATACATAATATTAACCCCCAAAACAGATTATGAATTCTGTCTGTAATCTTAACACTTGGTTAATTGTTAAGCATATAGTACCAATATACAGTAATATCCATATCCATTATACATACACAGAATTTACTGTAATCATTAGTGGTGGTACAATATCTATAAAGTACTGTATCTTCAGCTTTTTCTAAAGTGACAGACTGTGTTATTAAAAGTGCTATTATCTGTCATTTAATTGATTGAAAAGAAATTTGTTGTTTGACAAAATATTTTTTTTCTGTAAATATTTGTTTCAAATATCAATTTCTGGGCCCCTTGTTATCCATTATTGATATTAAAATAAAATATCAAATAAAATATAAATATATAAAATAAAATATATTGGAAAGAAAGCACATTTAATCATTGCTAACATAATATGTTCCTCCATCACTGATTGTAGAAGGGCATGTTGGATTTTGTATGCCCTGCAACTACAAATGTAATGTTTTGTATTCTCTGGAGAAAGGTCTGGAGAAGAGGGACTTTATCCTGATCTGATAAAGTTCTGTGAGAGTCACTTGGAGAAACTGTACCCTCAGAGCCGAGCCCTGAGAATGGACACCCCAGTAGGTACAGCAGCCAGCCTCTCTGAAGATGAGTGGAGCCAAATTATTGATGAGTTGGAGGTACAGTGTATATCTGTAGTTTTATTCATTGTATTTTGGGGGTAAAATATATGTTATAACGCTTTGATACAATGTAGTCAGTGTACAGCTTGTATAACAGTGTAAATTTGCAGTCCCCTCAAAATAACTCAACACACAGCCATTAATGTCTAAACCACTGGCAACAAAAGTGAGTACACCCCTAAGTGAAAATGTCCAAATTGTGCCCAAAGTATCAATATTTTGTGTGGCCACCATTATTTTCCAGCACTGCCTTAGCACTCTTCTTTTTTCTTCTTCTTCTCTCGGTTACTGGCGGGTAGCAAACAACTGAAAGATGCATTCCACTACCTACTGTACATAACATTATGTCGTCTGAGCCCGACCCCTAAAGTCTATCACTTAATCCTGTGTTATTTAAAAAAAAGAAAAGAGCCCTTCTCGTGATTCCTAGTGCCTCTCCATCTCCATCTGTTCCCAGAATCCCAGTTAAATCCCATCCCCTACCGGCCTCTCAAACTTAATTTTTTGTTCTCTGGCTTTCATTTCCATACTTGTGACAGTGTAATAAGATGCACTTGTGGTATACTGTATATTACTCATATATTCCATACCTGCATACGTTGGAGCATGTGGAAATGTGTGGGGCAACATATGCAAAGGAATTTCACACCTCTGAAAGGACAAAGGAATCTCACCGCCATGTGAAAACCAATGACTTCACAGGACGCCATGGCAACAGACTTGACACCTTCACCCCCTTAGGCGAGGAGAGGTTTTCCCATCACCTCCCAAGACGGAGGGAGAAGTTAACAGGACTAATGGGGATTTAGATAACGGGGGATTTCAGCTTGTGTTTTGCATGTCTTGGATGTGTGCCTGTATTTAACCAGCGAGCTGGGCAGAATTCTTTCTCTTTGCCTTCTGCCAAGCTCTGCACCATGATGAGACAAGATAGAAGAGTTGTTCATTAAAGACCCTGCTTTTGTGATACAAAACCGCCTTGTTATTTCCAGCTCTTCTACACTGGTGACCTTGACGCGAGTATGGACCTGAGGCGTTCTTCAAGCGACTCATCCGCGGCGAATCTGACTTACGCCAGCGACAACGCAGACGAGGGAACAAGCAGACAGCTGTTCCCCCCGGCAGAGGGTACCGAGAGAGCTCAACCGAGCTCCAGCACCGCCGTGAGAGCCGAGGCAAGGCACTCTCACCCGGCGGGCACAACAGTGATGATGTGCACAAACGCCGTCGCTGTTAAACTGCCAGATTTCTGGCGAGAAGACCCGGCCTCTTGGTTTCTCCAAGCCGAAGCCCAGTTCATACTGGCGGGCATCACGGCAGATGATACTAAGTTCTACCATATCGTCTCCAAACTCGACTCCGCCACTTCGAGGTGTGTGCGAAGCTTGATCCAGCGACCACCGGTCCGGGACAAGTATGAGACACTCAAGGCGCCATCGTGGCGAATTACGTCCCGTCGGCGGAAGAAAGAGACGAAAAAATCCTGGCAGTCTACGGCCACAGAGGGGGCATTCCAAAGACCCTCATGGAGGATTTACTGCAGCTCAAGGATGAGGACAATGATAATTTCCTCTTTCAATTTATTTTCCTCAGCACGCTACCACCACACATGAGAGGGACACTCGCCAGTATGAAGTGCAACAATCATCAGGACTTCCGCACGCTGGCCAACGAGGCTTATCGACTCGTCAACGCCTGCAGAGATTGGACACCCACAGCGGCATCCGCAGACCTCAAAACTGACGCCCCGAACCTTGGAGAGTCACAAACCATGGAGCAGGCTCAACCCACGGTGACAGCAGCGCGGCCCAAGCGCAACAAACAGAATGACGTCTGTTATTATCACCACCGCTTTGCCGAGAAAGCCCGGAAATGTGTTCCCCCCCTGCAAGTTTACGATGTCGGGAAACGCCAAAGCCGAGGGCCGTTAACGGCAGCGGTTCTCGGCGAGAAAAATAAGCTGTTATACGTGACGGATGGACACACAGGCAAGCAGTTCCTCATCAACACAGGAGCCCAGCTGAGTTTCGTCATGCCCTCCCACGCAGATCGAGCCATGGGCACCCGGGGCAATGGAGCAGTGGCAGCCAACGGTTCTGACATCGACACGTTCGGGGAAAAGAGCCTGCATCTCCTCATTCACGGCCGCAGCTACAGATGGGACATTTGTTGTAGCGGCGGTGAGTTTTAACTTGTTAGGCGCAGATTTTCTGTGTGCACACGGGTTATTAGTTGATCTAGCAAATAGGCGCCTGGTTAATGCACTGTCTTTTGCTTCTATTCCTTGCTCAGCTCGAGTCTCTCCACCACCTGTGCAGGCCAACGTCACCACGGCAGGAGGTAAGTTTGAGCAACTCCTCACCCAATTTCCAGCACTCACAACCCCCAAATTCTCAGCCACTGTAGCCAAACACGGGGTTAAACACTTCATTCCAACAACGGGACCTCCCGTTTTTGCCAAAGCTCGCCGCTTAGACGCGGCCAAGCTCAACATAGCAAGGGACGAATTTGCAGCTCTTGAAAAATTAGGCATTGTCCGACGTTCAAAGAGCCCTTGGGCTTCACCACTTCACATGGTTCCGAAATCCGACGGTTCTTGGAGACCGTGCAGAGATTACCGCAGATTAAACAACGCTACAGCGCATGACCGCTACCCCATTCCTCACATACAGGACTTTTCACTACATTTAGCGGGTGCGCGCATTTTTTTCAAAAATAGACTTAGTCCGCGGTTATCACCAAGTCCCAGTCCGAGCTGAAGACATTCCTAAAACAGCGGTTATAATCCCTTTCGGCCTTTTTGAATTCCTGCGAATGCCTTTCGGCCTCAAAGGTGCTGCTCAGACTTTTCAGCGTATGATGGACGCAGTCTTACGCGACCTCCCCTTTGTTTTCGTCTACCTCGACGACATGCTAGTAGCCAGCTCATCGGAGGAAGAGCACGAGCAGCATCTCACTGCCGTTTTTCAGAGGCTAGAAGAGCACGGATTAATAATTAATCCAGCCAAATGCAAATTCGACGTATCGCAAATTGATTTTTTGGGACACAGAGTCTCCCCGAAAGGGGCAGTTCCGCTTCCAGACAAAATTCATGCAATAGAAGGTTTTCCACGGCCCCAAACGGTCAAATCGCTACAGGAATTTTTGGGGATGGTTAATTTTTACAACCGTTTCCTCCCTCATGCAGCTCAGCTCATGCAGCCCCTGTATGACGCGCTCAAAAAAAATAGAGCTTCCAACGCGGTCGAATGGACCCCGGAACGCGAACGCGCTTTTGCGGAAGTTAAAAACGCCCTAGCTAACGCCACAATGTTAGTCCATCCAGATCCCTCGGCCCGCATTGCTCTAACCACAGATGCTTCAGACTTGGCCATAGGGGCAGTTGTAGAACAACTTGTCAAGGGGGTCTGGCAACCTTTAGCATTTTTTAGCAAATCGCTAAACCCGACGGAACGCAAGTACAGCACTTTTGACAGGGAGCTGCTGGCGCTCCATTTATCCATCCGCCACTTCCAGTTTTGGTTAGAAGGGCGGAGTTTCACGGGTTTTGTGGACCATAAACCGCTCACTTTTGCTATGGCTAAAATTTCAGAACCTTGGTCGGGCAGACAACAAAGACGGCTAGCTGCGATTTCAGAGTTCACCACAGACATTCGACATGTAGCGGGCAAACTTAACGTAGTAGCGGACTGTCTCTCTCGCGCTGTGGCACCGCCAGAGCGCGAGGAGACAGATTACACTGCTTCAGCAGCTGAGCTTTTCTCTAACGCAAACACATATGCAGCACCTATCCATGAAGGGATAGATTATGCAGCCATGGCGGAAGAACAAGGTAGTGATGCGGACGTGCGCGCGCTCCTGTCTGGACCAACAGGGTTAAGACTGGAGGAAAAAGGGTTGCGCGACGGCGTGCCCCCCCTAATATGCGATGTTTCAACCGGCCGACCTCGCCCGTTAGTACCGGCTGCTTGGCGCCGCCGTATTTTCGACGCAATTCACTCCCTCGCGCACCCAGGTGTGCGCGCCTCGGTCAAGATGGTTGCCGAGGAGTTTGTGTGGTCGGGCCTGCGCAGAAACGTAAAAGAATAGGCAAAAACTTGCATTCCTTGTCAGCGCGCCAAAGTACACAAACACACAAAAGCCCCTCTGGAGCCTTTTCCCATCCCTGCTAGAAGGTTCGACCACATTCATGTCGACCTCGTGGGGCCGCTGCCTTCCTCCCAGGGTTTCACACACCTGCTAACAATGATGGACCGCACCACGCGCTGGCCAGAGGCAGTCCCTCTACCGGCAACTACAGCGGAGGAAGTGGCTCGCGTTTTTCTAACAAATTGGGTGGCGCGTTTCGGCATCCCATCAGACATCACGTCAGATAGGGGGCCTCAATTTGTCTCAGAGCTCTGGTCAGCCGTGTCCAACAGTTTAGGGGCGACAATTCGCCGTACCACCGCTTATCACCCTCAGGCTAATGGGTTATGCGAGCGTTTTCACAGGTCCTTAAAGGCCGCCCTCAGAGCCTCATTAACGGACACAAATTGGGTAAATAAACTTCCCTGGGTTTTATTGGGGTTGTGTGCGGCACCTAAAGAGGATTTAGACGCTTCCCCTGCAGAATTAGTCTTTGCTCAGCCTATTAGACTACCAGGTGAATTTTTACCAGAAAACCCGGAACCAGAGCACCTCCCAGTCCCAAGGTTTTTAGGCAGTAACGGACCGGACTCTCTACACGGTCCAGCTCATCACTCCTTTCCGCGAGTTTTTGTTCCTCAAACTTTAAAAAACGCCGAGTTTGTTTTTGTCAAGCATGAAGCCCTTAAACCAACGTTACGCCCAGTATACGATGGCCCGTTCAGAGTGCTGGAAAATGGTGACAAACACTTTGTGCTTGATTATGGGGATAGAAATGAAGCGGTCAGCATTGACAGACTCAAACCTGCCTTCTTGTTGAGAGACGAACCTGCACAGTTGGCGCGAGCACCTCGGCAAGGTAGACCCCCCAAGGAAAAAGTCTCAGCCCCCAGGCAGGGAACAGATAATCTCTCTCCTTCCCACACTGCAGAGTCCTCACAACAAGGTCCCAGCAGGATGCCTAAACCAGCCTACAGCAGCTTTGGGAGAAGATTGAAACCCAGACTGCACAAGGACTGATTACACCACTCTCAAATTTTTTGCTAATTGTGCCGCAACAGTTTAGGACTGACTTATGATTATACTATGCTGTTATATTTTCACTGAACTCTCTTAGGAGCATGGCTGCTTGGAAGTTTCTTCTGTGACAACAGCTGTAACACGTAGTATGTCTTAGTAATTACCCTAGACTGTGAATCTTTCTGTGTCCTTTCCTAGTTGTTTGGGGGGCCTGTGGTATATATTACTCATATATTCCATACCTGCATACGTTGGAGCATGTGGAAATGTGTGGGGCAACATATGCAAAGGAATTTCACACCTCTGTAAGGACAAAGGAATCTCACCACTGTGTGAAGACCAATGACTTCACAGGACGCCATGGCAACAGACTTGACACCTTCACCCCCTTAGGCGAGGAGAGGTTTTCCCATCACCTCCCAAGACGGAGGGAGGAGTTAACAGGACTAATGGGGATTTAGATAACGGGGGATTTCAGCTTGTGTTTTGCATGTCTTGGATGTGTGCCTGTATTTAACCAGTGAGCTGGGCAGAATTCTTTCTCTTTGCCTTCTGCCAAGCTCTGCACCATGATGAGACAAGATAGAAGAGTTGTTCATTAAAGACCCTGCTTTTGTGATACAAAACCGCCTCGTTATTTCCAGCTCTTCTACACACTCGACATTTTCTTTTACTCCACATTCTCTACATTTGTCACTTTCGCTTTTCCCCGTGGTGAATAAAGTGAAATTTAAACCTGTATGATCCAGTCTGAGTCTTGCCATAATGATGTCTTCCCTCCTATTTGTTGATTTATAATTCATTATTGCAATAGATTTTTGTATTTTGTAATGCGATCTACCTTTATGCGCTTCATCCCATCTTTTTTGCCATAGCTCAGTTCCTTTTTTCTTGATTACTGCTTTCCCTTCACCTTTTCCAAGAGATAATGGTATAGTTATTTCTTTCCCAAGTGCACTTTTTGCTAATTTGTCTTCACAGTCATTCCCTTTCAACTCTTCATGTGCAGGAACCCAACAAAACTGAACTTCTCCACCACCCCGTGTACCCTAAATAAACTGTGTTATAGCTCAATCACCAAGTCTTCCCTTGTAGATTTTAGTGCCTGTATGGTTTTTTAAGCTGCAAGTGAATCTGTGCACACCACCACCTGGTCCGGTCTGATCTCCTCCACCCACTGCAAACCAATAATTATTGCCACCATCTCTGCTGTAAACACGGATGTATTGTTGGAGAGTCTTTTTGAGATGGTCACTTTAAACTCTGGAATGTATACTTCAACTCCAACAGAGCCCTCTTTGTTCTTTGAACTGTCAGTATAGAGCTGCAAGTAGTTATAGGAATTGTTCCTGAGGTAAATGCTTGTTTTAATGCCAGCTTCACTTATATGCCAATCATTTTTCCTCATTAGTAGACTAATGTCTACTTCTTTTCCCTGAAACAGCCAAGGGGGAACATTACTCACTGGAGTGGTGTTAGCTATATCAATAGTGTGTAGTCCATACATTCTGGCTTTTCTTTCAGTTGTCCACCCAAACCTGTGTCCCTGGAAGTTAGAATATTCCCAGCAGTCTTGTAGTGTTGTTTTTGAAATATTCACTTCCTCACTTCCTTTCAGCTTGACCCAGTATGATAATGCGAGTTTATCTCTTCTCAAATCCATTGGCATTTCTCCTGCTTCTATTAAAACTGCATTTTTTGGTGTTGTTTTGACGGCTCCAACGCACAGGCAAAGCGCTCTATGCTGCATTCTATTTTTTCTAGTTGTCTTTGCTGCTGCTCCATAAATCATGTATCCATAGTCTATTGTCGATCTCATTAGTGCTTTGTAAATGTCAATTAATGCCTGTTTATCTGCACCCCATTCGTGTCCAGCTACAGCTTTTATGAGATCAATGACTTTTTTGTGCTTTGTCTCCAGATTTTCAACATGAACTCTCCATGTGTATCCACTATCAAACCACAATCCTAGATGTTTGAACTCACTCACTTTCTCTGTTGGTTGATTACAGTATATAATGTTTATGGTTCTGTACCAGTTCTGCATTTTTTGTGAAAATCATATAGCAGGTTTTACTGTTTGAAAATTTAAATCCCCACTCATATGACCACTTTTCCACTTTCTCCATTGCTTTCCTCATGTTTTTGAAAATAAATTTCTCATTTCTTCCCCTCGTCCATATGGCTCCATCATCTGCATATAGTGCTGTTTTGATGGATCCCTCTTGGTCCTCAAACATGTCATTAATCATTGTGTTGAATAAAAGTGGACTTATCACACTCCCCTGTGAAACTTCTGATCCTACTTTAACCCTAATTTGTCATGATTGTAATTAACAATCAGCTCACTTGCACGATGCAGCAACAAGAAAGAGCAAGCAAACAACACACATTTGAGATCTTTATTAAATATCAAAATAGATGCACAGGTACTGAAAGAGTCACTCGCCAGAGGAAACGGCCTGTGGAGAGAAGACAATAGCTGTAAGTGGAGGAACAGAGTAAGGGAAAATGGTCTGGCTAAATTACCACTTACGTGAGCTCCAAGGGAGAACCGGCAGGGCCCCAGCGGGGAATAGACAAACCAGCAGGGTGAAGGGAATGGAGCTGGTGGTGCCTGACCGGGTGGAGGTTGAGTGCCGTAGATCAGTGATGAGGTGGAAGGAGAGCGCACGCAGTCCTGGAGACACACCCGCACGATGGCAGCAACCTGAAGAGAGAGAAGAATAAACAGGTGAGTAACGTTTCCACTTGTGTAAATGATAATACTTGCTTGTCCTATTGACGGACAGTATACCCAGACGAGCCAGCGCTGAGTCACTGAAGAGCACTTCCTTATAAACACTGGCTGATGAGAGGGAGCAGGTGCGTCTTCTCACTCAGGTGCGTTGATGACCTGAGAAGAGAGAAACGGAAAGGAGGGGGCGCACTCTCGCCGCCCATGACAGGGCCCCTTCCTTCTAAGAGCGCCTCCTGCTGGTCCACAGGGCTTTTCGGGATGGGCTCGGTGGTAGGCCCGGAGCATTTCCTTGTCCAGAACACGGGACGTGGGAACCCAGGAGCATTCCTCCGGGCCATAGCTCTCCCAATCGACCAAATATTGCAGGCCCCGGCCTCGACAGCGAACATCCAGGATCCGATGGACCATGTAGGCGGTGTGGCCGTTGATCATCCGGGGAGGACGAGGCAGCTTCGGGAAGGGGGGGCAAAGGGGGCTGACCGAGAGGGGTTTAATGTGCGACACATGGAAGGTCAGGTTCACCCGTAGGGTTGATGGTAGCTTTAGTTGAACTGAGGTGTCGTTGACCACTCTGGAGATCGTGTAAGGTCCTAAGAAGCGAAGAGACAGTTTCTTGGTCTTTACTTTCAGAGAAATCTGATTAGCCACCAGCCAGACCTGCTGCCCCATGGCATACTTGGGGGCAGGCACCCATGGCCCGGTTGCGCTCGGTAGAGGGGGCGAGGGCGGCGAGTGTGAAACCCCACGGAGGGAACCATGGCCTCCCTCTCAGCTATAGACAGCAGCGGAGGAGTATATCCCAATGACACCTCAAAAGGGGTGAGTCCAGTAGCTGTGGAGACGGCAGGGTTCATGGCATATTCCACCCAGGTCAGGTGTGTGCTCCAGGTGGAAGGATTCTTGGCCGCTACACATCGGAGAGTGGCCTCCAAGGACCAGTTGGCGCACTCTGCCTGCCCATTGCTCTGGGGATGGTTGCCAGAGGAGAGGCTCACGTGGTACCCAGAGTCCGGCAGAAGGCCCTCCAAACCTGGGACATGAACTGGGGATCCCGGTCAGACACAATGTCCACTGGAATGCTGTGGAGGCGGATCACGTGTTCGGTGAGCAGGATGGCCGTCTCCAAAGCTGAGGGAAGTTTGGGGAGAGCCACCAGGTGCACAGCCTTGGAGAAGCGGTCCACAATAGTGAGGATGACTGTCTTTCCGTGAGAGGGGGGAAGTCCAGTCACGAAGTCCAGGGTGATGTGAGACCAGGGGCGACCAGGGATGGGCAGGAGATGGAGGAGTCCAGCCGGCGGGGAGGAGTCCGATTTGCCCCGGATACAGGTCTGGCAGACCCACACATATTCCTGCATGTCCCGCCGCAGCATGGGCCACCAGAACACCCGCCAAATTAGGTCAGTGGTGCGGGTGGTCCCAGGGTGACAGGCGAAGCGGCTGTTGTGGCCCCACTGAATGACGTCACTGTGGAGAGCGGCCAGGATGTACAGGCAGTTCCAGGGGCACCCTGCTGGTACAGGGTCCCGAGACTGGGCCTAACGGACCCTCCGCTCGATGTCCCACGTAAGGGCTCCAAGGACGCAGGAAGAGGGAAGAATGGGTTGGGGGTGAGTAGGGGGTGCTACCTCCTTGGAATCAAACTGGTGTGATAGCGCGTCCGGTTTGGTATTCCAAGAGCCAGGCCAGTAGGTGATGGTAAAGTTGAACCACTGAAAAAAACAGGCCCAATGAGCCTGCCTGGCATTGAGTCAGCGGGCCGACCGCAAATACTCTAGGTTTTTGTGGTCGGTCCACTCGACAATGGGGTGAATAGCCCCCTCTAACCAGTGCCTCCATTCCTCTTAACACCAACTTAATGGCGAGCAGCTCTCTGTCCCCTACGTCGTAATTCTTCTCAGCCGGGGGCAGGCACATAAGCTGACGTCAGCATAAGCTGACAGCATAAGCTGACGAGGGAAAAATGCGCATGGGTGGAGCTTCTGGTTGGAGGGTGTGCGCTGTGAGAGGACAGCACCTACCCCCGAATCAGATGCATCCACCTTGAGGACGAACTGGAGCTGTGTGTCAACCTGAGCCAAGATTGGTGTGTCAGTGAACAGCCCTTTTAATTTGGAAAAGGCCTGTTTAGCTGCCTCAATCCAACGAAAGGTAACCTTAACGGAAGTCAGCTGTATTAAGGGCAGTGCTACCCCACTATAGTTCCGAATGAAAAGTTTGCAAACCCAAGGAAGCGTTGAAGCTCCCTGCGGGAGTGGGGAATTGGCCAATCAAGCACTGCCCTCACCTTGGCTGGGTCAGCAATCAGTCTCCCTTCAGCCACTATGAAGCCCAAGAAGGTGGTGGAATTGGTGGAGAACTCACAATTCTCTGCCTTAATGTAGAGCTGGTTCTCCAAGAGCCGTTGTAAGACAGCTCTCACATGGACCTCATGTTCCTCTGGCGATCAGGAGAAAATCCAAAATATCATCCAAATAGACGAACACAAATTGATACAGCATATCGCGGAGGATGTCATTAATAAGCCATTGGAAGACAGTGGGGGCATTGGTGAGCCCAAACGGCATCACCAGATATTCAAGTTGCCCTTGGTGGGTTTTAAACGCCGTCTTCCACTCGTTCCCCTTGCAAATGCGGATGAGATGGTAAGCATTGCGCAAGTCTAATTTGGTGAACACCCGTGAGCGCTGAAGGAGCTCAAACGCGGAATTGATCAAGGGCAGAGGATATTTGTCCTTGACTGTCATAGCGTTGAGTTCCCGGTAGTCGAAACACAGGTGCAGCGAGCCATCCTTCTTCCCCACGAAGAAGAACCCGGCCCCGAGAGGAGCTGAAGATGGCCGAATAACGCCAGTGTTCAGCGATTCCTTAATATATTTCTCAGTCGCCTCCCTTTCCGGACCAGAAATACTATAGAGCCAACTGGTCGGCAGCCTCGCCCCCGGGATGAGGTCTACAGCACAGTTGTAAGAGTGATGAGGCGGAAGTGACAGTGCTCTTGACTTGCTGAAGACCTCTCCCAAATCGTGGTAAGCCCAAGGAATGAGGCTGAGGTCCGGCAGCTCGGCTGGAGGAAGAGAGACGGGGAGAGATGTCGAATACTCTGCTGAACGTAAACAATTAGCCAAACAGAATGGGCTCCAGGAGGAGATGGAATTTTGCCCCCAGTTTATGATGGGGTTATGCCTCCAGAGTCACGGATAACCTAGGACCATCGGGGAAGATGAAATTGGGAGAACTAGGAACAAGAGTTCCTCCTGATGGTTTCCAAAAAGAAGGATGGCGCTCTGCGCCATGCGTTCGGTGACCACCGCAACCTCATGGCCAGATATGGTGGTAATTCTTTGGTGTTGGGGCAGTTTTAGTGTGGGAATACCCATGTCCCGAATGGACCGGGCCAACACAAAATTGCCCTCTGCCCCTGAATCCACTAACACCATCGTCCTCCGCTCGACCACTGGCAATTGCACGAGGGTCAAAATAGAGAAATTACCAGGGGGAGTTAATTTGGTCCCGCCCGCCAGACCCCCCACAGTTACTGACGGACCGGGTCTTTTGGCCGCAGGTGGCACTCAGGGTTTCCTCTGGCTTAAAGACCTTGGCGTGGTGGCAACATATTTTCCCCGGGGGGGGGTGGGGGGTAAACATACCGGAATTTGTTAATTTTATACTATTTATTTCTTTTTAAAATTTTACACCATAACGTTGTATATGGAACTTACCATTTGAAGTATTGTACAACCGAGGCTTGAATATTGGGCCAGTTGGGGTCCCTCCCAGACATCCTGTGTTTAGACTTTTTAGTGGTGCTATCCTTCTCTCCTTCCTCTGCCTAAACACTTCCATCTCCTTAGCTCCTCTCTTCTGTCTCATCTTGACCTCTCTGGGCTCTGTCTAATTCAGGTTCTTTTTCTGTCTATGGTGGTATACAAACAGGTTAGAAAATATCAAGTGTCATGTTTTGTCCTGCAGGATTTTTTTTGTCATGGTTTACATAAATGACAAAAATAAGTGTATTTTTTCTATTTTTATTCTAGTGTTTCTTTTTTCCATTGAGAGAGTAGGGAAGGGAAGGGAAAGAAACATTCATAACATTCATAACATTCATGCCTACTTTTAATTATTAATTTCAAAGCACTGCTTTTACAAGAGTAGAATTTCTGGTTACTATACCCACCTGATCATATAATTTAAATATGCTTGAGTACATTACTATTATGAGCCACTTAGTGAATGGTTGCTTTGTCACTGCCGCTGGAGAATAAAAACGGCACACCTGCTCGTGCGAGAAAAGAGAGAAATTGCCAGTTTCATAACTTAATAAATATGTCCTCAGCAGTTCATCAGTCCCCCTGCCTTTCCCTTCATATGACGCTGCATTTGAATTCTAACCACATCTCTTAGCTAAGCGACTCTTCCATTATTGCCCCCGTTTCCAGCGGGTTAAAACCATGATAAACGCCAGTGCTTACATACCTGTTATGATTTTTTTTCTGCGTTTAAAGTACTTTAATAAACTCATGTTTCTGTCGGACAGTCACGCTTAGTGAGACACTGTTTGTTGACTGACTGGAAAACTCTTGTGAGCGGGGTGCTTCTAAACTCCGCACGGATGACAGCCACGCGCATTGTTTGTGTGCGTGCTTGCGGGAAGTCATTGCTTCATATATTTTTATTAATAAAATCATATTGGCTTGGCATGGCAGTACGATTTCTGGCGAGGCGGGCCACCATGGAGAAATATTGCCAGAGGAACCCTAGGCACTCGTCCCAACTGTGCTTCACCGAACCACAGTATGTGCACACGCTAGCCCTCTTTCACCGGCGCTCATCGTCGGTCAGCTGGTATCGACTGAGCTCCATCAGCTCGGGAGGAGGACCAGTGCCACCAGAGTCAGTCACCACAGCAGGCACCTGCTCAGCAGATGGGCGAGAGGAGGACTGTCGCTCCCTCGCATGCTCACGGTAGCAATTGTCTAAACCAACAGCCTGATCAGTAAGACCATCGAGAGTGTCGGGAACCGCATAAACCACCAGGTCGTTGCGGAGGTGAGCGTTCAAACCATGGAGGAATGCACTGCGTAAGGCAACTTCATTCCACCCCGAGTCCGCCGCTTCGACCCGAAACTCCACCGAGTACTCGGCCGCCGACCGAGCACCCTGGTGGAGAGTCATAAGGTGGCTCATGATGTTCTCTTGACTCTCGGTATGGTCAAACACGTGAGAGAAAGCGACCACAAATTGTTCAAACGTGTATACCCGCCCCTCGAGGCTGTCTGCCGCGGCCTGAGCCCAACTAAGGGCTCGGTCCCGTAGCAGTAGGGTGAAAAACTGAATTTTCGCGACATCCCCTGGGTACTCTCCCTGATCCGCTCCAAATACATCTGCACCTGATGAAGAAACTCCTTACACTTCCCCATCTCCCCCACGTACGGGGCAGGTGTGGGAACGGAGGTGGTATGGCACACAGGAGGTTGAACAACAGGAATAGGCTGAAGAGGATTTGCCAGGGGAGCCGTATTGGCCAAATGTTGTGTGATCGTGCCCAGTTGCTGCATCATAGTTTGCAGCTGCTGGGACATCACGGCTATCTGACGCTCAGTCACCTCTAAGCGATCCAGAGCTAATTGCCCCGATGCTGCTGCACCTGCTGAGCCAAGATCAAGGCTGGCTTGTTCTGTCATGATTGTAATTAACAATCAGCTCACGTGCGTGATGCAGCAACAAGAAAGAGCAATCAAACAACAACACACGTTTGAGATCTTTATTAAATATCACTCACCAGAGGAAACGGCCTGTGGAGAGAAGACAAGAGCTATGTAAGTGGAGGAACAGAGTAAGGGAAAATGGACTGGCCAAATTACCACTTATGTGAGCTCCAAGGGAGAACCAGCAGGGCCCCAGCAGGGAATAGACGAACCAGCAGGGTGAAGGGAATAGAGCTGGTGGTGCCTGACCGGGTGGAGGTTGAGTGCCATAGATCAGCGATGAGGTGGTAGGAGAGCGCACGCAGTCCCGGAGACACACCCGCACGATGGCAGCAACCTGAAGAGAGAGAAGAAGAAACAGGTGTAAGAAACAAGTATTATCATTTACACAGGTTTACACCTGTGTAAACGATAATACTTGCTTGTCCTATTGACGGGCAGTATACCCAGACGAGCCAGCGTTGAGTCACTGAAGAGCGTTTCCTTACAAACGTTGGCTGATGAGAGGGAGCAGGTGTGTCTTCTCACTCAGGTGCGTTGATGACCTGAGGAGAGATAAACGGGAAGGATTGGGTGTGCGCTTACCGCCCATGACACTAATTGTTCTGTGTGTTAAAAAATCCATGATCCAGTTATACATCCTACCACCAATACCCATTTTATTCAGTTTGATAAGAAGTCCATCCCTCCACAGTGAGTCATAAGCCTTTTCAATATCCAGATAAACTATAACCATTACGTCTTTCATTTTGAGTCTTTTCAATATCATTACTTATCCTAACTAGAGCATCCACTGTGGATCTTCCTCTTTTAAAACCATTCTGATAGTTGTTTATTAATCGTCTTTGCTCTAGTACATGTGAGTCTGTAAACTAACACCTTCTCCATCCATTTCCCTAAGTGTGACGTTAATGCTATTGGCCTGTAGTTGCCTGGGTGAGCTGGATCTTTCCCTGGCTTATTAAATGGTAAAATTACAGCCTTTTTCCACCCACTTGGGATAACCCCCTCCTTCCATGTTCTGTTAAACAATTTCAGCACCAGTTCCATTGATTGCATAGGCATCTGCCGGAACATAGCACAGCTTAACTGATCATATCCTGGAGCTGTGTATCCACTGTCTTGCAAAGCTCTCTTACGCGCCGACATTGTGAGCTCAAGGTCTAACACAGTCATATCTTCTTTCACTTCCTTTTCTCTGAGTTTATGCTCCCTTTGCTGTCTATGTGTCATGGTGCGGTCCTCGCAGACCACTAATGAGACACTATAGGCAATCAGCAAGTTTGCGTATTTATTAAAGGAAAGAAACAATGATTCAAGGTACAAAATAATGAGCCTCGTGGGGCAAAACTCAAATAACGACTAAGACACACTATGATATACTGAGAACTAGGAAGACTGATGGGAGACAAGGATACAACACTTACAAGCGAATAGCGAGGGCGGAACCTAACGACGAAAGGAACTGGCTTCGGACGTAGGGAACCCAGTCTGGATAAGGCAAGGTCACAGCCCCAAGTGACAGGAGCTGCTCCCTTAAATAGGGCAAGATAATTAATCAGCTGATGAGGGTGTCATCAGCTGAATCAAAACCAGCTGTTACTGCTTGGCTCTGACAGCGTACCAGGACTAAATACAGAATGGGAGGAAAATACAGCATGACCCGAGCGCGGACGAGATCGGCACTCAGACCATGACAGTACTCCCCCCCAAAGGACGCACTCTGGGTGTAAACGTAACATCCAAGCCCCCCCCACCCCCCACCCAGAAGGCTATGAAATCCCACCCAGGGCAGGTGGAGGGGGAAAAGGCTCGGAGGGCAAGAGTCAAAAAGAAAGGGAAAAAAAACCACACCAAGGAATGGGACTGGGGAAAAAAAAAAAACAATGACAAGGGCCAATACAGAACAAATATGAACATGGTGCACAACAGAGCAAGGAAACAAAACCCACAAATATACTCCATGATGCACAGGTAGAAGACCGAACAATGAATGCAAATAACAGATACAAGGCTAAACGACCATAATACACAGGCGCCTCTCACCTAGAGGAAGGGAAAACACAAAATCACGCTAAATAGCGGCAAGATATAGACAGTTCCACAAATCCAAATAAACTGGAAGGGGCGACAAAAGCGCACATACAGACTACAGCGGGGGGAAAATTAAAAAAAAAAAAAACAGAAGAGCGGCAAAATACAAACAGTTCAATATACAGTGATCCCTCGCTACTTCGCGCCTCACCTTTCGCGCCCTCAGTGCATCGCGGATTTTTCAAAAATATTCATCAAAAATTCAAAATTGAGAAAAAATGGCGCGAAAGTTGCCCGGGCGCTAGCAGAAGGCAGGGAGACTACATTAGAACATCAGGTATCAACACGAAGAGCCCGCACAACTCAAAATCCACCTCTCTGATTCGCTGGCCAGCATCCCCCCCCCAAGAGATCGCTCCCGACTCTAGATTTTGTTCTCGTGTTGGCTCGGCTTGGGAATCTCGCAAGCTGATTGGCCGAGACGTTTTACCCAGCTTCTCTCCCTGTCGAGCGCCCATACCCAGCGAAGGAAGACCGCATTCATTGTTCTTTATCGCTCGTGTTGCTTAGTCTCGCCGCGTGGAACTTTTCGCTGTTCTCTTGTGCCTTTTTGTGCAAAATACGTAGTGCTTGTGACGCCCCCGTCGAGCCACTACGCCGCCTCCTGCAGCTTCTCCAGCCCTATCGGAAGCTGCCCTCGACGATCCAGCACCTCTAGCACCTGACGATGAGGCGTCACCTGAGGAGCAGTAAAGCTCTCATTAACCTGTGCAGTAAATCATCTTCATCTTCTTCACCTCCATCGTACTGCACAGGTGTTTCATCGTCATTTATCAAGATCATCGTCAGTCAAGCGGAGAGGAGCTATTGTCAGAGGTGAGTTACGTATCTTGTTATAAGAATAAAAGAGTTCTAAAAACATATTTATGTACACTTTATTTACATCTACGTATGTATGTACACTTACACACAGACACACACGTATCATATGAGAGAGAGAGTGTGAGAGAATGAATGTACGTATTATTTATATTAAACACAAAAAAAATGTATGTAAAAAATGGGGGGGGTGACGCTACTTCGCGGTTTTTCACTTTTCGCGGTCGGTTCTGGACCCCATTAACCGCGATAAGTGAGGGATCACTGTAGTTCATATACAAAACACGAGCGTATCCCAAATATTTCAAGGGAAAGGGAAGAGGAGAAAAAAAAAACAGGGATGATGGCAGGCAGAGCACAATGGAATAAAGAAAAACAATAGTTCAGGTGGTCTACCCGCATCTAGCGTCCAGATCGCAGGCAGGGGAACAAGGATGAGTTCAGGTAGCCTAACCCAGTCTCAGGCCCGGAGAAACAGTACCTCTGGCAGCCAGACCAGGTCGCCGAACAGAGAGTTCGGCGAAGGAGTCTCCCAGGCGGCCAACCTGTGTCAAAAGGCCACCAGGACCTAAGGGAAGAGCTCGGAGGCGGCCTCCCTACCGAAAGGGATAACGAGGGAGAGCTGGGTTGAGTAAGGGAAATCCCAATAGCACCAGATGGAGGAGAAAAGGGATCGGGGAAAAAATGAGGGACCAGTCCGGCGTCAATCGACGGAGGATCTGCAGCTCCTTCTCCAAACTCCACACAGACTGGCGCTGCACTTTTGTTGGATCCCAAGTGGGACCGTGCTGCACCCACGACGGACCCCGACTGGGCCGGAACCACACCCACGACGGACCTCAATTAGGTCAGAGCTGCACCTAGAATGAACCCCGACTGGGCCGGTGTAGCACCAGGGACGGCCTCCAGACCCGAACCCGGAACCTCCAGAACAGCGAATGGAATCGACTCAACATCGGTGACCCTGGGAGAAGGCTCAGGAGAAGAAAAAGAACCGGGATCAGGATCACCGGCAGCGACAGAGCCCAGCGAGACAAGCTCGGATGCAGTGGACGACTGCACCCGGCTCGTCTCCCGAGAGACAGGCAAAAATGCTCCAGAATAGACAGGAGAAAGACAAAATAGAGCACTTGCCTGATCTCGAGTTCTGCCGCCGTCCAGGACTTCGGCGATCCGGGTTCAGCAAGTAGAAGGTCCTCCTCTGGTTCCCACTCGGCTACAGTGGACTCCGCAGCCGGCATGATGATGTTCACAGTCCGGGGACTCCCTGACGCTGACGTCCATGCCGAGGGCCCACACGGCGTGGTGGCAGGGGATCCGTGACCTGCCAGGTCGAACTGTCCCTCCGTGGAGACCTGGGGATGCTTGCTCATCGGCGCAGGCTCCAATTTGCAGTCCGCCCTCCTCCTCTGCCCATGACGTGGCTGCGGGACCGGAACCAGGCACTCCGGGGCCGCAGGCTCCTTCCTTGTCTGACGGCGTAGACCTGGTGCTGAGGAACACTCAGGAGAAGGAGACACAAAGGTAGCAGGTTCATAGTTAATCACTGCAGCAGGTGGAGGGAGCTCAGGGGACTGTGAACCCCGAACTCCACCCCCAGGGATCAAACAAGGTAATTCACCCAGTGAAGGAAAAGAATGAAAAGACACTTGCCTGATCCGCTGAGGGCCGATGGAAGCTGCTGCGGTGGGCTTTGTTTTCTCCCTTCCCCTTTGGATGGTGATGGAGGGCACCCCGGGAGGATGAGGAGGAGCCACTCGCACTGGATCAATGACGGGCACAGCCGGAGCAGGACTCGTGGGGTTCTCAGCCGCTGGAGAGAGTGTCGAGGAAGAGGGAAGAACAGCCGAGGTGGGCCGGGGACGAGGCATATACAACCCGGAGGCTGCAGCGGCTGTCTTACCCCTCTGACAAGACGCAGAGGCTACAGCTGGCTGGGAGACAGAGTTCGTGTGGCTACCCAGAACTGGGTCGGGATGGGGTTCTCGCTGAGGATTTGCTGAGGGGATCCCGGCTGACGTCTTTCTCTGCTGGGGATGACCCCTGGGTGGTGCAAACTCCTGGACTGGACGGGGGACAGGAATGGGATCCCGAGGCGAGGAGCGAGGATGCCTTCTCTTCGGCCTCCTGCCGGAGTTTCCCTCCAGCCCACGGAGCTTCTCCCGGTGAGCAGAGATGTCCGCCATCCTCGCTACGCGGACCACCCTGAAATCACTGCGAGGATGGCGGTTAATAGTCGCCTCAGCGAGGTCCAGGTACCAGCGTGCATCGTTGGGAGTGTCGTAACGCCGAGCGGTGGAGAGGATACCATCAATGTCAATGAGAGTCATAACCAGCTCGTAGCCCAAGCTCATCGCATAGGCCTTAGGCGGCACCATCTCCCAGCACACCAATACGAGAAAAGGGGGAAAAACTACAAGCCCAACTAAGCAAACTCAAGGTCACCAGTGTCTCGCTTGGCTGCGACCCACTGTCATGATGCGGTCCTCGTGGACCACTAATGAGACGCTATAGGCAACCAGTGAGTTTGCGTATTTATTAAAGGAAAGAAACAATGATTCAAGGTACAAAATAATGAGCCTCGTGGGGCAAAACACAAATAACGACTAAGACACACTATGATATACTGAGAACTAGGAAGACTGATGGGAGACAAGGATACAACACTTACAAGCGAATAGCGAGGGCGGAACCTAACGCTGAAAGGAACTGGCTTTGGACGTAGGGAACCCAGTCTGGATAAGGCAAGGTCGCAGCCCCGAGTGACAGGAGCTGCTCCCTTAAATAGGGCAAGATAATTTATCAGCTGATGAGGGTGTCATCAGCTGAATCAAAACCAGCTGTTACTGCTTGGCTCTGAC
Organism: Pholidichthys leucotaenia; assembly: GCA_020510985.1. Lineage (NCBI taxonomy): Eukaryota > Metazoa > Chordata > Actinopteri > Cichliformes > Pholidichthyidae > Pholidichthys > Pholidichthys leucotaenia. Next base: position 241,091,767 of record CM035849.1, read on the forward strand.
AGCCGGAAGCCCCGCAGAGACGCTGTCAGAATAAGAACTCAGAGAGCCCACCAGGACTAAATACAGAATGGGAGGAAAATACAGCATGACCCGAGCGCGGATGAGATCGGCGCTCAGACCATGACACTATGACTCTCACCAAGATGTTCTTCTCTATGCACTGCAGCAAATGCTCTACCTAGGACTTCTGCCTTTTCTTTTTCTGATACAGCCATCTTGTTCCCATCCACTACAGCTGGGACTTTAACTGACACCCTCTTACCACTCATTTTTGTAAACATACCCCAGACATCACCTAGTTCTTTTTTCCTACCAAGGGTGGAACAAAATTCTCTCCATGTTGACCTTTTCCTGTTTTTAATAATCCTTCGAGCTACTGCCCTTTTCTTTTTATAATCTGTTAAATTTTCACTATTCATATTCTTCCTCAGCTCTCTGAATGCCTTGCTTCGCTCTTTTACTGCAATACTACATTCCACATTCCACCAGGGTACAACCTTCTTCCTATTCTGTGTTGTTTTCTTAGGTATACTTGCTATTTCAGCATTCAGAATATGATTGGTTACCTGACTTGGAACACTCTTCTATGCCACCTTGTAGTGATACCAAATGACATGATTGTACACAGTATTGCCTAAATTTTTCCCAATCTGCCTTGTCAAAACATCACCTTGTAAAACATCTTCTCCCTTGTATACATACTTCAGTTTTAATGACTGTAAGTATTGGGAAGTGATCACTTCCCATAGTTGTGCTGTTCATAACTGTCCATTCACAGGCACTCACTAAAGAATCAGATACCAGAGTCAGGTCAATACATGATGATGTGCCCCTATGCACATCCACCCTGGTACCTTCACCACTGTTGAGACAAATTAACGATATTTCATCTAACATCTCTTCCACAACATTTCCATTGTTATCTGTATGTGTGCTTCCCTACAAGCTGTTATGAGCATTAAAGTCTCCACACCATACCTCGTTCATATGGCCTTCCCCTGCCATAACACTGAAAGTATCTGCTGTTAACTTCTTAGATGGGTTGTAATAATTAATCAGCTTAATATTTCCTTGTCCATTTGGCCTACATATTTCAATAATATTACACTCTATGTCCTCAGGGGAGGGAATCACCCTATATGCCAGGCCATCTTTAATGAAAGTGGCACATCCTCCTCCATTCACACTGTTACTTCTATCCTGTCTGATTGAACTATATCCTGGAATAACAAAATCTAAGTGAGGTTGAAGCCACGTCTCCTGTACACACTCTACCTCTGGAACAACTAGTAGTTCGTAAAGATACTTCTTGAGTTCTTGTCTTTTACTATGACTCCTCGCATTCCACTGTAGTATGTGTAGTATCATAATTCAAATATTAAGTTTCAACATCTGTTTCAGCTTTCAATAAAACATGAATCTGGTCGGCTTTGATATCTTTCACCTCTAGGAATCTTTCTGCTGCTTCCACAATGGTTTTGATTCTGTCACTTTTCTTCTTTAGCTGTGCTGCAACATTAATGGTGTGGCAAATAAAAGCTACAAAATTTGTCCTCTTAACTATCAATGTGTCATCATCCATTTTGCATTTGTGGACACAAAAACTCCTTGCAGCGGCATGATCTTGTGCTTGTGTGGGATTTGTTGATGGCTGTTCTTCCCTTTGAGCTGAACTTCTTTGAGAAAGGCCTGTTGTGTTTCTGACCATTCCTACATCTCTAACTGTCTTTAGAGCTTCCGCATACGAGATTTTCTTACTTATTCAGATTTCCTTGGCTTGTCTAGCTTCCCTCTGCACAACACATCCTCCATATGCAGCACTGTGATCACCCACGCAGTTGCAACACTTTACTTTGGTGTCCTTTTCACATTTACCATATTCATGCTTCCCTCCACATGTAGCGCATCTTAACTTTCCCTTACATCGCTGAGCAGTGTGACCCATGCTTTGACATTTGTAGCACCTGAGTGGCTTTGGGACGTATTCTCTGACACTGTAATACAGGTATCCTATTTGGACTGATATCCTATTTGGACTGATTTAAGATAAGATAAGATAAGATAAGCCTTTATTAGTCCCACAATGGGGAAATTCCAGGATTGCAACAGCACAGGGATAGCAACACTCAGAGCAACAATCAGAAGGCAAAAAAAAAAACAAGAGCAGCTAGTATACATATGTACATATTACTATAAATATATACTATATATATATATATATATATATATACACATACATATATATATATATATATATATATATATAGTATATATATAGTATATATATATACAGTATATATATACTATATACTGTATATATACAGTATATATATATACATACTGTATACATATACATATACATACATACATATATATATATATATATATATATATATATACAGTATATATATACTATATACTGTATATATACAGTATATATATATACATACTGTATACATATACATATACATACATACATATATATATATATATATATATATATATATATATATATATATATATATATATATATACTGTGTATTTTTTTTTTTTTTTTTTTTTTTTTTTTTTTTTTTTTGGTTACTTATTTGTACCCGTAGGTAGACTTGGTTTGCAGTCTGGTGACAAGCCACCGGCTGCTGGTCGCTGCGTGCGCGAGCGCCCTAAACCTACATGTTTTTGGTGTGCGGGAGGAAACCGGAGAAATCCCGGAGTAAACCCGCGCAACACGGGGAGAACATGCAAACTCCACACAGCTCACTGTTGGTCGGGGGCTGGGATCGAACCCACGATCTCATGATCCCCGCGGTCCCCCGGCCGAGGGTAAAACTGTGCTGCCACAGTGCTAAACCACTGCGCCACCGTGCAGCCCACTATATATTTCTCATATACTATATATATACTGTATATATAGACACACAGTGCGGAGCATTGTGGTTGGTGGATGTGCAGCAGAAAGTCTAAGCTCTCTCTCCGCGGATGCAGTGGGCCAGCTGGATGTCTTTGGGCATGATGGTGACCCTCTTGGCGTGTTTGTATTTAGGAAGTGTTTCCTCAAACTGGATCATTACAGACAGTGTATCCTTCAGTGAACCTTCTCTTTTACTCTTTAGCCTTTTCACATCCTTCACCTTTCCTCCTTGGATCTCGTTTTTCATTTCTTCCATAGACATGCTCAAAGAGACACCTGATATAACTCCCCTCAAGTTTGCCATTGCGCCAGGAACATGCGCCTTCATTTGTTCTCCGTTTAGACATGTCATTGCCAGTATATTCTCTTGCTGTTGTTTACTTGATGCATGAATTAACAGCCGGTTATTATTCAAGAACTTGGCAAACTTAACTCTCCCAATTTCTTTCTCAATTGCTTTTGTTAGCTTTACAGGGTGATAGTGCCCCCCCACCCTGATTGAACTCAATGACAACCTTCTTCTCATTTCTGACATCATCAAACTGCTATCCATGTTGGCTAGTTTGTGTTTTCTTCACATTGTTACCTCCTCCCGCATCACACTCATCTGACCCACTTCTGCCTCTTGATGCCCCCTAGCTGCTCTTTTCCACCTCCTGGGTAGTGTCCAATTCATCTCATCTTTATTGAGCCCATCAGAGCTAGATGCCATAATGTTACAGTCAGAGTACAGCACAAACAAATCACTCCTACCGCCAACCAGACACAGATGTAAATGCCGTCTCAACCTTCCACCTGTCGAAGTTCGTCCGCAGCCCCAATCTTACAGGTGCATTACCACCACACACTCCATATATGTCTTGCGTCCAGCATTCTTGGGCATGGAGTTCACTAGAGTTTCACAGGTTGCCACTGGAATCCTCTTCCACTCCTCCATGATGACATCATGGTGTTAGAGACCTTGTGCTCCTCCACCTTCAGTTTGAGGATGCCCCACAGATGCTCAATAGGGTTTAGGTCTGGAGATATGCTTGGCCAGTCCATTACCTTTACCCTCAGTTACTTTAGCAAGGCAGTGGTCGTGTTGGAGGTGTGTTTGGGGTCGTTTTCATGTTGGAATACTGCCCTGCGGCCCAGTTTCTGAGGGGAGTTGATCATGCTCTGCTTCAGTATGTCACAGTACATGTTGGCATTCAAGGTTCCCTCAGTGAACTGTAGCTCCCCAGTACCGGTAGCACTCACGCAGCCCCAAACCATGACACTCCCACCACCATGCTTGACTGTAGGCAAGACACACTTCTCTTTGTACTTCTCACCTGGTTGCCACCACTCTGAATCAAATGAGTTTATCTTGGTCTCATCAGACCACAGGACATGGTTCCAGTAATCCATGTCCTTTGCTTGTCTTCAGCCAACTGTTTGCAGGCTTTCTTGTGCATCATCTTTAAACGGGGCTTCCTTCTGGGATGACAGCCATGCAGACCAATTTGATGCAATGTGTGGTGCATGGTCTGAGCACTGACAGGCTGACCCCCCTCACCCCTTCAACCTCTGCAGCAATGCTGGCAGTACTCATACATTTATTTTCAAAAGCCAACCTCTGGATATGACACTGAGCACGTGCACTCAGCTTCTTTGGTCAACCATGGCAAGGCCTGTTCTGAGTGGAACCTGTCCTGTTAAACCACTGTATGGTCTTGGCCACCGTACTGCAGCTCAGTTTCAGGGTGTTGGCAATCTTCTTCTAGCCTAGGCCATCTTTATGCAGAGCAACAATTTTTTTTTTTTTCAGATCCTCAGAGTTCTTTGCCATGAGGTGCCATGTTGAACTTCCAGTGACCAGTATGAGAGAGTGAGAGAGTGATAACACCAAATTTAACACATCTGCTCCCCATTCACACCTGAGACCTTGTAACACTAATGAGTCACATGACACCGGGGAGGGAAAATGGCTAATTGGGCACAGTTTGGACATGAATGCCTTAACTCAGTGGTCCCCAGTCAAGTGTGATGGTGGCCCAAATCCCTGCAGGGTTTATCTCCACTAGTGTCTTCAACATACTGACCCTGGTTACATGGACACAATAAACCGATTACTGAGAATAAACTGATGCTGGCAATAATCAGTCTTCTCGTGTTTACATGCGCTGAATAAACTGATTATTGGAGGGTAAACCATTTGAGTTAATGACAGCAGTTACATGCTCTTTATCGGATTATTCTGTTTACATGGCCACTTGAGTAATCAGAAAATTCCAGAAATCCAATCATAACTGTTTTATTTGTGTACATGTAAACATGGTCAGTGATTGCTAATCAGTGAAAACACCTGCTGAAGAGACTGTGTGAAAGAGAAAGCCCGCAGGGTCTTGGACCACCATGGCACATGGTTGGAGACCACTACACCATAGTGCTGGTTCAGTTAACAATCTCTTTCTCAACATAAATTGTTCCACTGACAAAGAAACAAAGGCTGATAGACATTTAATGAAGATGATTTGTGGCACATGAATGGAATTGCAAGAAATTTGGTGTAATTCTAAAGAATGTACAAATGTAACCAGATTAAGTTGGAATAACACCACTGACTTATGCAGATGTTGTTGACATAACTGGGTTAAGTAAATGTAATGTTTTTTTTCAGTGTAGTTGTGATTGTGAGTGTGACGTTTCATTAAGATTATATTACTACATCAGCAAATACAGGACAATGAAAAACTGTACAAATTCAATGGCCTGTAAAATGAAAATGGATGCTGCATGCCTAATTTCAAGAAATTTGTGTGACTGACCTTTGAGGAGTTCACTTTACTGTCATTTGGACTTTTAAAAAACATGCTGCAGAAAACTTAATTTTTTATAGCATAAGACCAAAGGAGCAAAGCTGCAGAAGATTTCAGAGATGAGAAAGAATTTTGAGGCCCAGCTTTTCTTGAGATAGATGCAAAAATGTAAAAATTATTATAGCACCACCTATAGGTGCAGTACCTTGCTCTTGGGTGTCTGAGTAGTGAGGAGAATTTCTGACCAGACTGTAAAATGTCATGTTCCCATGTCTTACTGTTTTTGCAACATATGTATTTTTAGTAGAAAAGATAATAAAAAGAATTGGAACAAAAACAACAGATTTCCCTCAGCTTCGCTTTTCCCCCCCGATTCATAAGACTTAGTAACAGAACTCTAAAATCAGTCAAAATACAAGCAGAAAGTTCAATAAATCAATGAATCAGCAAGCCCAGTTACATGGCCAAATTAACCCAATAACTTGGAATAATCAGATAATGTTAATAATTAGATTTGATGTGTTTACATGCACTGAATGGATTTTTTTCAACAACTATGAATGTTTATGTAATTTCCCATTTGCTGATAATGGCCTTAATCTAATTATTCTGTTTACATGACTCACTGAATAATCAGACAACTCCAAAAATCTGATTAGAATCAGTTTATTATTGTGCATGTAAAAAGAAGTCAGTGATTACAGAACTGAAAAGCGTTCCCTAAGAGTAGGCTTTAACAAGTAAAGCAGACTGTCCCAGTGTGATAAGATGTCACAGTATATTCTGTTATGGATATATCCTGAAAGTTTGAAAACTTTGTTCTTCGCAGACTTGGCAAGGGGAAACTAAAAAGGCTGAAAATTCACTGAAATGGCAGTCTGTGATTGGTGATCAAGTGAAGAAAAGTATGCCTGCTGTAAGAGGCTTAAATTGCTTTGTTCCTCTTGCTCAGGTAAAAGACATGCAGTTTACAGTATATTCACACATTTATGAATACAACACAGATACATGAGTGAAATATTATTTTTGCAGGAATCTCCTCCAAAACAAAGACCAAATCCATCAAAACGTGCTCTTCCACGTGATTACAGAGAATGGGACAAGTGAGTCATGGAGTCTCCCCGTATTTGTCTGTTGAGGAGAAAGGGCATTCTGTTGCAGCTGCTGGCACTTCACATAAAAGATTCACTTTCTGTGAAGGCCTTTGCTACAGTGTTCTTGATTCTTCTTGTGCACCCACTCTTCCTTGACACAGGCATGTTCTATGTTTCACTCTGTTTCCAGGTTTGATGTGGAAGAAGAATGTGAAAAGATAGATGAGAATGCAAACAAAAATGATCCACCAGTCACTGTAAAACCCAGGATCAGTACTCATGTGGATACTTCATGTAATGTATCAAACAAATTTTTATTTGGATGTACGTACTGTATTTGCACAGCATGAAGTACATTTCAGTTTTTGTGTGTGTTTTGAGTCTCCCTCTCATATATACACCTAGTTTTGTCACAACAAGAGAAGCTTCTTCTGGCCAACCGTGAAAAGGACAAAGGCAATGATTCTTTCAGGGCACATGATTATGAGGAGGCAGTTGTGTACTACTCAAGGTCAAGTTCTTTACATGACTCAGACAGACTATCTTGAACATCTTAAGTAGGCCATTATCGTTGTTGGCTACAGTATTGTGGATTAACCTCACTGTAAACATGTCTGTTTTGCCATCATTTCATCACAGGAGCCTTTCAATTATACCAACCGTGCCTGCATACAACAACAGGGCACAAGCAGAGATCAAGCTCAAGCACTGGACAAATGCCATGAGAGATTGCCAGAAGGTGCTGGAGCTGGAACCACGCAATATGAAAGGTGCACTCTAGTAACACAATGACTACAGTTAGGCCCGTATATTTGGATACTGACCCAAATTTGTTATTTTAGATGTTTACCAAAACATATTAAAGATATAGTTATATAATCAATAGGGTCTGAAAGTGCAGACACTCGGCTTTAATTTGAGGATATTCGCATCCAAATTGGAGTTATGGTTTAGGAATTGCAACCATTTTTATACAAAATCTTCTTATTTCAGGGGCTCAAAAATAATTGGACAATTAACTTAAAAGCTAGTTCATGGGCTGCATGGGCTATTCCCTTGTTAATCTATCATCTAACAAGCAGCTTAAATATCTGGAGTTGATTTCAGGTGTGGCATTTGCAGTTGAAAGCTGTTGCTGTGAACCCACAACATGCGGTCAAAGGAGCTCTCAATGGAAGTGAAACAGACCATCCTTAAGCCGAAAAAAAATGAAGAAATCTGTCATAGAGTTAGTGGAAAGGTTAAGAGTGGCCAAATCAACAGTTTAGTACATTCTGAGAAACAAAGAGCACACTGGGGAGCTCAGAAACTCAAAAAGGCCTAAACATCCACAGAAGACAACAGTGATGGATGAACGCAGGATCCTTTCCATGGTGAAGAAAAACCCCTTCACAACATCCACCCAAGTGAAAAATCAGTATCTAAGTCTGCCATAAAGACAAAAATTCAATAAACAGCCAGCTCAGTTCTCAAACAGTATTCTTTGGCCAGATGAAACCAAGAGCCTAACCTGTACCAGAATGATGGGTAGAATAAAGTATGGAGAAGGCTTGGAACGGTTTGTGATGCAAAGCATATCACATGTGTAAAACGCGGTGGAGGTAGTGTGATGCATGAACATGCATGGCTTTCAATGGCACTGGGTTACTAGTATTTATTGATGTGACAGAAGACAGAAGCAGCCAGATGAATTCTGAAGTGTACAGGGATATACTGTCTGCTCAGATTCAGCCAAATGCAGCAAAGTTGATTGGATGGCGCTTCACAGTACAGATGGACAGTGACCTAAAACATACTGCGAAAGCAACCCAGGAGTTTTTTAAAGCAAAGAAGTAAAATATTCTGCAATGGCCGAGTCAGTCACCAGATCTCAAGCATGCATTTGACTTGCTTAAGACAAAACTTAAGGCAGAAAAGCCCAGAAACGAGCAACAACTGAGGACAGCTTCAGTAAAGGCCTGGCAAAGCATCACAAAGGAGGAAACCCAGCATTTGATGATGTCCATGGGTTCTAGCGTTCAGGCAGCCCTTGCCTGCAAAGGATTCTCAGCAAAGTATTAAAAATGAACATTTTATTTATGGTAATGTTAATTTGTCCAATTACTTCTGAGCACAGTGGAACAGTGGTTAGCACTGCATCAACACAACAAGAAAGTCACGGGACCGATTCCACCCCTGACCATCGGTGACCCTTCTGTGTGGAGTTTGCATGTTCTCTCTGTGTCTGCGTGAGTTTACTTCGAGTACTCCGGTTTCCTCCCACAGGCCAAAGACATGCAGGTTAGGTTAAATGGCATCAAATGGGGATTCTAAATTGTCCTTAGGTATGAATGTGAGAGTGAATGGTTGTCTGTCTCTCTGTGTTGGACTGGCGATCTGTCCTGGGTGTACCCTGCCTCTTGCCCAAAGATGCTGGGATAGGCTCCAGCCCCCCTGCGACCCAAAAAAGATTAAACGGTAGAAGATGGATGGATGGATGGACTTCTGAGCCCCTGAAATGAGATTTCGTATTAAAATGATTGCAATTCCTAAACCATAACTCCAATTTGGTTGGGAATACCCTCAAATTAAGCTAAGAGTCTGCATTTTAAGGCCATATTGATTATATAATTGTATCTTAAATATGTTTTGGAAAACAGCTAAAATAACAAAACTTGTGTCAGTGTCCAAATATGTATGGACCTAACTGTATATAGCTAAAACGTGATAGTATTTTCTAGGTTGTCTTTATAGGCTGTTTATATGTATATTGTATAGCCCCAATTCCAAAAAGGTTGGCACACTGTGTGAAACCTAAATAAAAACATTCTGCAACTAGAAAAGCACATACCTCTGCCAAGGCTCCTTCCGTCCCTCATGGATTGCCTCCAAAATGTAATGGGTTTGTGTGTAGGCTATGAGCCATTTCTGGTGAAAATTGCATCAAAGTCTATCAAGTAGTTTTGGAGTATTGTTGCTAACACACTGTGAGAAGATAAGAGCCTTGGTGGAGGTATGCATTCTCAGATCATCACTAAAATATTATGGGTTCCTCTCTAGGCCAAGGACCACCTCTGGTGAAAATTTCATCCAAATCCATCTAGTAGTTTTTGTGTAATCCTGCTGCACAAATACAAACGAGGTCCTCTGTGGAAGTATGCACTCTCAGATCATCAACAAAATTCACTGAGTTCATCCTTGTCCCATGGGCTACCTCTGGTGAAACTTTCATCAAAATCCATACAGTAGTTTTTGCATAATCCTCCTAACAGACAGACAAACCACCCTGATTACATTACCTCCTTGGCGGAGGTAATTATTTGTGAATCTCATAAAGCATTATTTCATTCACAATAGAACATAGAAAAATAGCACAGTTATGCTTTCTATGTTCTATTGTAAATAAAATATTGGTTTTTGAGAGTTGTAAATCATTGCATTCAGGTTTTATTTAGATTTTACACCACATTGCACTGAGACAAATTCCTAGTTTGTGTACTACATGAACAATGGCAATAAATCTCATTCTGATTCTGATCCCAACCTTTTTGGAACTGGGATTGCATTTAAATCCACTAGTGTTGCTGCATTTAATGTATGGTTAATGTGACTCTTATTGTCAGCCCTGCTACGTCGTGCTACTGTTTATAACCATAAGGGAAGCTATCAAGAGGCTGCTGAAGACCTGAGGACGGTGCTCATGGAGGAGCCGCAGAACGTAATAGCAGTTGTAAGTGATGAAAATAATGTGGTGAGTTTCTCATCTATCAGTACATAATTTTATCCTCTAGGTGTCAGCCAGGCCAAAAAAAAAAAAGGTACAAAGTCAACTAGGAAAATAGGTAACAGACTTCCATTGGATAACTACTGCAGTGATTAATATAGTTAAGCTTCAACACATTACTTAACCCTAACTGATGCAATGTGTGTCTTTTAATTTCTTAAATAACCATGTGGATGACATATCCAGCATTGTGGAAAAGCCCTTACTCTGTGTCAGAAGGGTTAAATCATTGGCCTGCAGTGAAGCAAAGAAAACAACTCACAAGACTGAAGCTAAAACTACTAAAACTGGGTTAAGAGCTGTCCATCTCATTATTAAAACCTGTAAGGATAGTGGTGCACCATCATCTTCATCATCAACTCTCATCAACTCTCCCATCGTCAATCCAAGTTCGTGGCAAAAAATGAATGCAACTCTAGACAAAAATAAAGGATACACTGCATTACCCTGTCAAAACAATGCCATGGTGTAATCGGTGCTGTAATCAAACGCTAAAGTCCAGCAGAGTGTTAGTGTGTAACATGACCTTTGTTTTGGCGAGGCAGTGCATTTCTAAACTGTGACTTACTGGTAAATGGTGCAGTAATCAGAGAGATGCAGGATATTAATCTAAATTTATTTTGATAACTATTGGGTTATTTGTGTTTTACTATGTTCACTCAAGCAAATGCTAAGTAATCTGGGCACACCCAGTGGCCGTCAGTAACTGGGGCCCAACTAAGCAGCTAAAGGAAAAAAAAACCTAACACTGAGCTGTTTGTGGACATTAATGAGACTAACCAAATAATTATGTTCAATCACAGTTTAACTTGACATTAACAGCAGCTGAAGTTGTTTGTTTCTTCAGCGTTTGACTTTATTAGAGACTCACAGCATCATATGATTCAAAGATGTGTATGTAAATTAAAATAGTTGTGCAATTATGCATAGAGACAACATCAGTAACATGACTAATCAGTGATAATTACACAGTATATCCAAACTAGTGATGGAAATAATGACTCCTTGGAGGGAGATGGATATTATGACTACATTCTTTTCAAAGACTCATAAAAAATCTCATCATTTTTTTATTCAATAGGAGGTGGACATTCTCAGTACCTGATGTTAGCCATGTGACTTCTCACTAGTGCAGCTCCCTCTCTGTATTTAGACTCTTCTTTCACCAGATGGAGAAGGGAGATACTGAAAGTGTGTGTTGTGCTCTAAATCTCGAGTTCTAATCATTCATGACTAACTGATTCTCTCTGATCATGTCAAGAGCAGTAGCTGGATTAGATCAGATGATAAACGGGCAAAGATTAAAAAAAAAACTGGCTCCCAAACGTGACTCCAATCTCTTCAGCCATCATAAAAAGCCATTCAGTAGAATCGGACTGGTCATGAATGGCACAACGCTAATCCAGAACATCTAGAGCTATGACAGTAACTCATAACAGATGAATTGGAGACAAGTTTAATGTCATCACATCACTGATGTCACACGAATGCCACGTGAGCCTGTAAGCAGGTGATGCTGGCCGCTGTTGATTAGTTGAGAGTCACCGGCATTTTACGTCTTTTAATTTTGTCGCTGTTATGTCGGTAAAAGGGAGCCAAGGATGAGACCGAGTGTTGAACTGGACACGACTTTATTAGTGACTCACTCTCACAATACAGGCGCTGCCGTCAGGCTGAGAAGAGGCCAGAGAGACCGCCCCTCTTCCTCACAGCTCTCTTATACCCCGGGTGGCAGCAGAACCGGAAAGGTGGAGCCACCACCCGTGTCACACAATAATATGTTCCCATAGCAACACAACACTTCCCCCTCTTCAAAAAAACGGTCCAAAACACATGCACACAATCGAGACACCCCCCCCCCCCCCCAATTTGGAACCCGAATCATGCACTAGAACTAAACAGAAATGCTTAAAAGGCCTATCACACTCACTCAAAACAGCTAAAACTAGGGGGGAACAGGTGGACTACCGTTGCACCCCCACACGGGAAGATGGATTATTCTGCCATCTGTACTAAAAGAACAGTCCACTAAACAGAAAACTGCAGTGTTCCTAAAATAAATAATATAAAACACAAAACAATCCCATTAACAGAACTAATTTACAACTCGGTTATCCCCCATTTCCATCACCATGCATCATGTACATTGCCCAACCATCAGTCTACCCCAGTAGAGGAACCACCCCCTGGAAAATCGTCAGACGGCTCCCCTCCGGTGCACCTTCTTTTCTTTGCTCCCAGGGATGACCCACGTCGAGGTCCAAACACCTCCTTCTTCCCTCGGGCGCACCGCAGCTCATTGGGATGCCTCCACGAGCCATCAGATAGCTGAAGGTAGGCATCCTCCCCAACAGCCACCACCTGCAGCTGCCCCTGGTCATCTTCTCATCGGCGTTTGCCTCAAACACCTGTTGACCGGGCCTCCTCTCTGGGTCGGACCACATCCGCGACCCCCAGCAGGGCCTTACTTGGCTTCTAGTGTCTGTTTGGCACGTCGTTTCATTGTGCCAGCCGGTCCTGCCCTGCTCACTTTCATTTTCACTGCTCTGTGAAGCCGTTGTGACCCCCTGTTCATCGGTACCTTCCAGCTGAACTCTGGGAGTAGAATGGGGTCATCCACTCGGCTCCACCCGCTGTCACGGGCGTCCCACCGTGCCGCCCAGTTCCCTCAGCTAGGGTTTCTTGGGCACTGGCACCGGGACCCTCCCGTGATGGCCCTGGGTGGGGTTGATCCTGCTCATCGTCCAGAATACTAGGCAAAGGTTTGTCCCACACAGTTCCATCCACCGTTCGTGGAACTGGCTGGTCCTACAAACCACAGCCTGACCACTCTTCTCCAATGCTGCTGGTGATGGTGAAGCCCAATCCATAAAACAGATCACACCCCATAATATTCTCTCCATGGGCCGTCACAATGAACTTCAAGCTGGACACCTCCGCCGACTTGTACCTAGCCGTCAGTTCCTGAGTGGCCACTGTGGCCAGTCTTCGTCCACCATACCCACACAGCAGCGCTGAACACTCAATAACGTGGGAAGAAACTCCTCACGGTTGACCAATTTAGCACGGATCTCACCGCACCCGTGTTAATCAGTAATGGCACTGTTACCCCATCCAGTTCCACCATACAATAGGAACAGCCGTCGGTACTTGGGGATACAGTATGAATGACTATGGGAGTTGGAGTGTGTGGTGGTGGGGGTCCTCGTTGCGTCTCGTGTCCCCTCGCTCGAATCTATAACATGCCCTGGCAAAATGATGCAGGAGTCCGCACTTGCCACAGCGTCTTCCTCTTGCCGGACACTCTCTAGCCTTAAAACAGTGCTTGGTGGACCCAGAACCCAAACATCTGGGCGATCCTGGGGTGGACCTCATCTTTACAGCATTAGCGCATTCTTCATCATCCTCCACGCCATCGTCGCTGTCCAGGTCCACTGCTTGCGCTGTCGACTGTGGTTCAAAATGGTGGTGTGACGCTGTCTCACCGAGCTCCCGTGATAGCTTGTCTGCCACCTCAAACTGTTGAGCTAACTTGATGGACATGGCTAATGTCAGCTCACTCGAGTGTGTGAGAAGCTTTGACCTTGTCGCCGAGCAAACAGTATGTTCCGCCAACAGGTCGCGGACCATCTCTTCCTCTAACGCTCCAAACTGACAGTCCTTGGCCAGCTGACGTAGGTCTATTACATACCACTGCACTGACTTGCCCGTCCGCTGGCGGTGCTGCCGAAACTGGATCCTCCAGACGATGACATTTTCCAGGGCGTGAAAATGTCACGCCATTAGCTCAACCACTTCTTCAAAGCTATCACCCTCGTCTAAAGTACTAAGGATATGTTGTCCTTCCATTCCTAAGTTGTGAACCAACAGTGCCCGTGCCTGCAACTTCTCCAGTCTTCCAAGGTCCAATGCTACTAAATAATTTTGAAAGGCACCGAACCACCTTGCCCAAGGGATGGGTAGCTCACTGGGAAGATCCAAAAATGGCCGAATTGAAGTAACCCCCACGTCCATACTTTTTACCCTCGTTGCCAAATGTTATGTTGGTAAAAGGGAGCCAAGGACAAGACCGAGTGTTGAACTGGACACGACTTTATTAGTGACTCACTCTCACAGTACAGGCGCTGCCATCACGCTGAGAGGAGGCCAAAGAGACTGCCCCTCTTCCTCACAGCTCTCTTATACCCCAGGTGGCAGCGGAACCGGAAAGGTAGAGCCGCCACCCGTGTCACACAATGATATGTCCCCATAACCACACAACAGTTGCCCCATGTCAAACTTAGCACAGATCAATTCAATTCAATTCAATTCAACTTTATTTATATAGCGCCATTTCACAACAACAGTCATCTCATAGCACTATCAACTGTAGGGGGAACCCCCACAGTTGCAGAAAGACCTCAGCAATCAGGCGATCCCCTGTGAGCAAGCACTTGGCGACGGTGGAGAGGAAAAACTCCCTTTTAACAGGAAGAAACCTCCAGCAGAACCAGGCTCAGGGAGGGGCAGTCATCTGCTGCAACTGGCTGGGGGGTGAGGGGATAGAGAAGAAGAAAAGAACAGACATGTAGAGAGCAAACAGCACGATGGGGACTCAATCTATGGGAGAGAACAAACAAATGTTAATGACCAGCAAAAAAAAAATATTTCATTGAGAGTGAGGAAAGGAGTGAGGCCCAGTGGATTACTGGAGGTCCCCCGGCTGACTAAACCTATTAGCAGCATAACTAAGGGAGGGTTCAGAAACACATGATCCCTCCCTAATTGTAGGCTATATCAAAAAGGTAGGTTTTAGCCCTATTCTTAAAAACAGAGATCGAGTCTGACTCCCGAATCCAGATTGGCAACTGGTTCCACAGGAGAGGAGCTTGATAACTGAAGGCTCTGCCTCCCATTGTACTTTTGGAGATTCTAGGTATTACAAGTAATCCTGCATTTTGGGAGCGTAGTGCTCTGTTAGGATAATACGGTAGTATCAGATCTTTTAAATAAAAAGGAGCCTGATGGACTTCCGGTTATGGCTGCCACGTAGGACGGACGTGTCTCGCTCTGCTCTGCTCCTGGAGAAAAAAAATCGGCAAATAACTCTCTCATTTGGGACAGAACGTATCCCAGCGTTTGGGCGAGGATATGTCGGCGAAGCCTAAGGCTGGAAAACCAGGAAAAGGAAAAAGCGAGCCGCCGAAACAGTCCAAATTAACGGACTTTCAGGTCTGTGACGCAGCAAACAGGGCTCCATATATGGCGGAGGAGGCTGGCAACGCTGCGATTTCTGCGGGGAATGGCGCAGATGCGCTGATGGCTGCCATGAGTTCAATGAGAGCGGACTTTTCCTCTAGATTTGATGGGATTATGACAGCGTTGGAAGGAATAAGAAAGGAATTGGGTGACTGTGTAGAACGAACGGCGCAGATGGAGCTCCGTCTCGCTAGTGCTGAAGATGACGTCACCCGTCTTCAATTAAAGGTGCGCACTTTGGAAAAAAAAAATAAATCTCTGGAAGATAATATTTTGGATTTGGAATCTCGGTCGAGACAGAATAATTTGAGGCTGGTGGGTCTTCCAGAGGAATCAGAAGGTCGGGACGTATGTTCCTTTCTGGAAAAGTGGATTCCGGAGGTGCTGGGCAGCGAGGAGTTGCAATCAGCAGTGGTTCTGGAAAAAGCACATCGCATTGGCCCACGGAGAGATAAGGGACCGCCGAGGACCTTAATTATGAAGTTTCTTAACAACAGAGACAGGATGAAGATCTTCAACGCTGCACGAGCTAAAAAAGGAGAGATTAAACACCAGGACCAGCAGGTGCGGTTCTACCCAGATTTGGCCACAGGAATCCAGCAATTGAGGAAGCAGTTTGATCCCGTACGTAAGGAGCTGCGCAACCTTGGGATTCGTCATGGTGTAATCTATCCTGCGAGACTGCTGACCACGTATGAGGGCAGAACCCACATCTTCAAGACCCCAGAGGAGGCGCAGGAGTTCATCAAGAGGATCAAAGAAGAAGAAGAGACTGGTGGGAGCTAAGCATGAACAAAATATAAGGTAGAATAATTAAGCATTTGCACAGGCATCTGACTGACTTGAAGTAAATAGTAAGTTTACAAAATATAGATTGTATTATATATTAAAAAAACAAAACAAAAACAAAACAAACAAAAAACAAAACAAAACTATGATGTACAAAGTTGTTAAAAATTTTGGAGTTAAGTTGGAAAACTACAGAGGAGAGTTAATGTTACGTCATTAAAAGCAGTAGAGTTAGGGTGATTGGGAGGATGAAGAAGGAGTGGCTTAGGCTGTTCCCCGTGGGTGTGGAACGGTCGATGGCTATATCGGGAGACAGAATTTTTCTTTTGATTTTGGGGGGTTTGCCACAAGTGTGGGAAGGGGAAATTTGTTTGTGTGTAGTTTGTAGGATGAATGTTCAACCACTCATGTTTTTGCTTCTCTGTATGAGCATGTTTACACTGCAAGGTAATCCCAAACTCTCTATTGATCATGGACCAAAGTGTTAATCTTAATTTAACTTCATGGAATTGCAGAGGTCTACAAAATTTAAAAAAACTTAAACAAGTTATGAATAAAATAAAGGACATGGGTTCAAGAATTGTGTTTTTACAAGAAACTCATCTGATAGAGGAGGATGTTAAAAGAATTAGGAGTAGATGGCAGGGAAGTGTATTCACCTCTTCATTTTCATCCCGAGCCAGGGGAGTTATGACTCTCATACATAAATCAGTTCCTTTTCAAGTGAAAAATGTAATTGGAGACAAATTTGGAAGATATGTAATCATTCAAGGTTCTTTGCTATTAGAAAATATAAATCTTGTGAACTTATATGGTCCCAATATAGATGATCAGAAGTTCTTTGCTAATTTATTTCTCATCTTATCATCACTTACAGGGCAACATATAATAGCAGGGGATTTTAATTGTACATTGAATCCAGGTGTGGATAGATCAACAGGACTGGATTGTACGCACATTGGATGTAGGATGACTATTAATCATTTTATGAAAGAATTGAGATTGTTAGATATATGGAGAGAAATGAAACCACAAGTTAAAGCCTATTCTTGTTATTCCAGTACCTACAAGACATTCTCACGTATTGATTATTTTTTGATTTCCACAGAATTAAGGTCCAAGATTCAAAACTGCTTTTATGATAACATCGTGATCTCTGATCATGCACCCTGTTGTCTAATATATGTAGATAAAAAATTGACAAAGGAATCAGGTAGATGGCAATTTCAGCATAAATGGCTTCAGGATGAGGAATTTGTCAAGTATATAGAAAAACAGATAGACGAGTTCTTTGACATCAATACTACACAAACATCAGCATGTGTAAAGTGGGAGGCTTTCAAAGCTTTTATTAGGGGGCATATTATTAGTTATACAGGATCAAAATCTAAGAAGACTCGAGAGGAGAGAGCTAAATTGGAACATAAAATAAAAAATCTTCAGGAAAAAGTGTATGCAGGAAGTGACCCAAGGTTGGAGAATGAATTACTGATTTTGAGAGCTGAATACGACAAAAAATCAGCGAATAGAGCTGCCTCGAGTCTTCTAAGATTGAAACAATCTTTTTATGAACAAGGTGAAAAATCAGGAAAATTATTAGCATGGCAGATTAAACAATTGGAAATTAAAACACCAATTACCAGTATTATAAGTAACGGACAGGTAGTTATAGATCCTTTAGAAATTAATAGAGCCTTTAGAGATTACTATGAAAAATTATATGATACCAAAAATGAACCTGATTTAACAAAACTAAATGGGTTTTTGAACGAACTATCTATACCGTGTATTCCAAATGAAAACAGGGAGATATTGGAGTCTAAAATTAGTCAAGAAGAAGTTGGGCTAGCCATTGATAATATGAAATCAGGAAAAAGTGCAGGACCAGATGGTCTTCCAGTTGACCTTTATAAAAAATTTAAGAATAAATTAATAAAACCTTTTTTGGAAATGGTTTTAGAAGCATTTCAAAATAATAATTTACCATCATACATAAATAATGCCTTAATTATACTGCTGCCAAAACCAGGTAAGCCCTCTAATAAATGTGAAAATATGAGACCAATAAGCCTATTAAACGCCGACCTTAAGATAATCTGTAAAATTTTAGCAAGACGAATACAAGAAATTTTACCAAATATTATTAATCGAGATCAGAATGGCTTTATAAAGGGTAGACAAGGCTTCCATAATGTAAGAAGACTATTTAATATTATCTATTTTAATAAAGAAGCACCGGATACAGCTCTCCTATCATTGGACGCCGAAAAGGCCTTTGATAGAGTTGAATGGCCCTTTCTTTTTGAAGTCCTACAAAGGTTTGGACTTGGAAATAATTTCATAAAATGGGTTCAAATAATATACAATAATGCTACAGCAGAAATCCTAACAAATAACAATATTTCAAAACCAATAAAAATCAATAGAGGATGTCGACAAGGCTGTCCACTTTCACCTTTACTGTTTACTATGGCAATTGAACCTTTAGCGATAGCGATACGTTTACATTCACAAATATATGGAATTAAAGTTGGACCAACAGAACATAAAATCTCCCTGTACGCCGATGATATAATTTTGTTTATGTCGAATCTAAAAAAATCAATTCCAACCTTGTTGAATTTAATAAAGAATTTTGGGGAAATATCAGGATATAAAATAAATAAAACTAAATCTTCAATATTAATGCTAAATGAGACCCAGAGAAATTACCCAGCCCCTGAGGTAAATCAATTCAATGTTGTAAATCAGTTTAAATATTTAGGAATCCAAATTATGCCTAAGCTAGAATCAGTCGCCAGTGTCAACTATGAAGCCTTAATGTCAGATATCAGTGAGTTAACTCAGAGATGGATGTCACTACCAATGTCGATGATCGGGAGAATCAATATACTTAAAAGTAATATTTTACCTAAAATACTTTATTTATTTCAATACATTCCCTTATCACCACCTTTAGATCTATTCTCAAGAATAAAAAAAAAGTTAGTGGAATTTATATGGAACAACAGGAGGGCTAGATTACGTTTGTCTTTATTATATTTACCATTTGATCGTGGAGGTCTGAAATGTCCAAATTTTATGTTGTATTATTGGTCGGCACAACTGAGGTCTATGACATATTATTTTTCATCAAATGATCTCCCTCACTGGACTGAAATGGAATCATACAATTTACCTTTACCTCTTCCCATATTCATATACTCAGATTCGGCAAAAAAATTACAAAAACAAGTTAAAAATCCATTTGTAAAGCATATGATCAAAATATGGTGTGAAGCTAAAAACTATTTAAAAGAACCACAGTTATTGTCACAATTTAGTCCAATATGGGGTAATCAATATTTTAAACCAGGGAGAGCGGACGCTGTATTTAAAGTATGGAATTTAAAAGGGATACAAAAGATTCAGGATTTATATTTGCCATGTGCAGACAACATAATGTCTTTTGAAGAGCTGAGGATCAAATTTAATCTCAATAGAACACATTTTTTTAAATATCTTCAACTTAGAAACTTTATTCGATCAAATCAAAATAAAGCTCTCACTCGACCTATTTATTCATCCTTGGAAAAAATGATGATGAAAGATAGTAAAAGAAAGGGTATTATTTCAGAGTTTTATAACTCATTGACACTATCTTCAAGTGAAAATTCACTGAAAAGATTAAACTACTGGAAAGAAGATCTGCAAATTGAAATTTCAGAGGAACAATGGGAATTGGCTTGTACAGAAGTTCAAACCAAATCAATAAATGCACGCCTTAAATTGATACATTTCAAATGGTTAATGCGGATGTATGTTACACCGGAGGAGTTAAATAGATATAACAAAAATATACCAGATACATGCACAAAATGCATGGAAAGTAAAGGAACCCTATTTCATTGTTTATGGGAATGTAGATTAATAAGAATGTTTTGGGAAGAGGTGAGGGTAACAATTGAAAAAATAATCTCAAAACAAATCATATTGAATCCTAAACTGGTTTTGTTGGGTCTGTACCCAGAAAAGCATAATTTCAATAAAAGTGAAAGAACATTCATAGACCTCAGTTTGCTTAATGCCAAAAAATGTATTGCACTATTATGGAAAAAGACTCATAGACCAGATGTGACTCAGTGGTTAAGACAGATGTTAACAAACCTTCCATTAGAAAGAATAACATATATACTGAAATCAAAGGAAATTGTGTTTGAGAATATATGGAGACCTTTTATTGATTATGTAAAAAATTTAAACATAACTCTTGAAGAAGAAGGTGAATGATGTGTGTGGACCTTGTAAATTCCAAACTGGTGAACATAATATGTATACTTATGTATTGGATTGTCTAGACTAAACAGAGGAGCATTGTTGAAGACTTGATTTTGTTGGTGGTTGTTGGTGTTTTTAGGGCATTTTTTTTTTTTTTTTTGTAGTACTTTAGTGTTAGTGTTTGATTGTTTGTATCATGTTTGTTAAAAAAAAAAAAAAAAAGGTTCAATAAAGATATTGTGGAAAAAAAAAAAGGAGCCTGATTGTTTAGAGCTTTGTAAGTAAGAAGAAGGATTTTAAACTTAATTCTAAACTCTATGGGAAGCCAATGAAGGGAGGCCAGAACCGGAGAGATATGATCTCTCTTTCTAGTACCTGTTAAAACTCTTGCTGCAGCATTTTGGATCAGCTGAAGACTTTTTAAAGATGTTTTAGGACAGCCTGATAATAGGACAGCCTGATAATAAAGAATTACAATAATCTATTTACAATAAAATATCAGTGGAGGATATGGGAATATACAACCAATCTATATAGTTCAATGGTCGCTGCCCCTTGTCCTCCCATTATAACAGAGAGGGTTGCAAAAGGCACCTGACATTTTACATAATCACCATCATTTTTTTCCCATATCAGCACTGAATAGCTTTCATATTTACAAGAAGAGATGCTGTGGACTGTATTTTGACAGTCTATTCACTCATTCCAGCAGAAAGGGCCTCCAGATGGCTGTGGCTCAAGAGGAGTGATTCATGGGCCAGTACTGCTGCTGGGACACAAGCCAGGGCCTGCTCAACCATGACTGGGTCGCCTGAGTGAGGGTGTATGATGTTGAAAGACCCGAAACACCCAATGAGCTTAGATACATCACTGATGATGTGTCCCAGTGCATCTAAACAACATAACTCATTTTCAAAAGTGAACTCTGATCCTGACAGCTTGTTAAGGTTTTGTTCTGGCCAAAGTGTGTGACTGAGAGTGAAAATACACACAATAGTAACGCTGTTTGGCAGTAAGGAAGGCATCAGTCACAGTTTAATGTGGCTTAACATAGTGTGCACGGATGCAACATGCAGACATGAATGGGTCCTGTTTTTCTCCCTCTGTGCAGTGAAATACTCTGCTGTTCCTTCAAATGATCTGGCACAGTCCATACCACAGGGTATAGGTGGATAGCTTGTATTTAATTGTCCTCAGATTAATACATTCAACAGAAAAACAACAGCTGAGTGTGTGTTCCTCATCATCCTGGACAGGACATGTGCATACATATGAGTGATAGGGCGCAAGATCGATCAATTTGATGCTTGAGGAGACAGATATGACAGACCATATGTGGACAGAACAGGCTACTCCATCACAGCAGAGAGATCTGCAGTTCACAGCTCTGACAGTTCCATCCTCCTCCTCCTCCTCTCTCTTTCCTTTGTTCAGAGGAGAGAGAGAGGAGTGCACACTCCCTATTCATTCATTCATTTAAAATTAAATCCCTAAATTCCTTACAATTGTATGTTGAGAAACATTGTTCTTAAACTGTTGGACTATTTGTCCATGCGGCTGTTCACAAAGTGGTGAGCCTTGCCCCATCCTTGCTTGTGAACCACTGAGCCTTTCGGAGATGCTCCTTTTTTACCCAATCATAACATTCACCTGTCTCCAATTAACCTGTTCACCTCTGGAATGTTCCAAAAAGGTGTTTTTATGTGTATTCCTCAACTTTCCCAGTGTTTTGTTGCCGATGTCCCAAATTTTTGGAACACGTTGCAGGCATCAAATTCAAAATGAGTGAATATTTGCAATAAAACAATTAAGTTTATCAGTTTGAGTATTAAATATCTTGTCTTTGTGGTGTATTCAATTGAATACAGGTTGAAAATGATTTTTAAATCATTGTATTTTATTTTTATTTACATTCTACACAACGTCCCAACTTCACCAAAATTGGGGTTGTACATGGTCTAATTATAAAGAAAAGGGAAAAAGGTCTTATTGGGTCTGTAAAATCAATAATCTGGGCATGGTAAAGAATTCCCCTCCCCCCTTTTTTAAATAACACATGTGACTTTGAAAAAAGTATATGGATGATTTTGATGTTAGCAGGTGTGTCAGCCGGGATGGCTTCCTATTAATGCTTATTATTTCTTGTTTAGAAGCTTTTGTCTCAAATTGAGAAAAAGATGAAAGAATGTCAGCCAGAACCACAACAAAAGGGGAAGAAGCTGCTCATCGAAGAGGTAGAAGAGGAAGATCCTGATGGTGGTGATGACAAGGAAATACAGCAGGGCGGTAAGAGAGTTTGACCCACGATTAAAGCTTAATATTAACAAACTTGATTTACTCACATGGTTACAGCGATTATAAAATAATCATCTCTCTCACTTCCTGAGCGCATCAATAATCAACTTGGATATCTTTCTTTTTTTCTTTTTTCAATCACAAAATTGCCCTATTGTAGCCCCTCCCCCACTGACCTCTATGGTGACTCTTTACAACAAATTAGCATCCTTATGTAATTCATGGCTGCAAACCAGTTCATTTTTTTTTTCAGCTAAAATGGTTTTGATGTGTAGTTAGTGATCACCTCTTGTAGTCAGAAGACTTGAAAAGATATTTTCCAGGAATGTGTCAGTGTGTAATCAGTTCACAGAAACTGAAATCCTTATTTAAAAATATGCAATTCTGTAAACTCATAAAAAGCCATAAAAACAGTATTTATTCGTCGGCCATTGCAGAAAAAAATCAGGACTTCCATCATATTTTGCATTCATTTTGAAGGTAAAGCCTCAAATTTTATATTTTTACTCATATCTAGTTGATTTATACATTTTATATGGTTTCCCACTGAGGAACAAACATGACACAAACATGGAATTGCATGTTTGTGTCATGTTTCTATAGGAAAATGGGAAAGTAGTTCAAAATCTTTTTTCACTTTAATTTAAAGGGGGGGGGGTCAAAAAATGTGGTTATTGTTATGTCTATATATAGAGCCAAGGACGAGGCCAGGTGTTGAACTGAACACATGCTTATTAAAGAGACACTGCACAGCACACGTGCAGTCGTCAGGCAGAGGAGGTGGCAAAGAGACTGCCCCTCTTTCCCGCTGCCCTCTTATAGCAGAACCAGAAGGTGGAGCCGCCACCCGTACCTCACAAATAAAAACCTAAACTTTAACACAACACAACACCCTTCACAAAAGTCAAAAACACACACACAGTTTGGACCCACCCTAATTTAGAACCCGAGTCACGCACTAAAAGTAATTAAACAATACAACACAAATGGCCTAACACAGTCACTCCAAAACAACTAAAACTAGGGGAGATGGGTAGACTGTCACCCCACACCGCGGAGCAGGTTATTCTGCTGCTTATACTTCAAACAAGTCCAACTAAAACAAAATACCGCCGTGTTTCCTAATCTAAACATGACAACAAATTAATCCCCATGAACTCATACGAATAGCAAACACATAGAACATAAATATGCCAAAGAATTCAATTATAACAATGACCCCATGACATTCAAAATTCAAACACATGCATAACATTTAAACCTATATACAAACGGCTGGAGGAAACAAGTCCGTGGGCCCCCTGAACCACCCTGTCATCAGTCCACCCCTGGAGGCAGCCAGCCTTCTGGGCCACAGCAGATCACTTCAGCACCAGTGCGCTGCCTCTTCATCACCACTGCCTGCTCCACTCGTCCAGGCCCACATCCCTCAGTTCCCTTCCGGACACACTGCAGCACGTTTGGGTGCCCCTATGAACCGTCCAGCAGCCGGAGATGAGCGTCCTCCCGTCCGTCTGGCCACAACGCGTGACCGTCCCTGGTGCTCCTCCAACCGCTGACCGGCCCATACCTGCCATGGTTGCCTCTCCTCCCAAATCCAGTCCTTGACCCCCAGAGGGGTCCCGCTTGGCTTGCAGGGTCTTTTCTTGGTACGTCATTCTACCGTGCCTGACGATCCGGCCCCGACCCCTTTTAACTTCGCCGCCACCATCACTGTCATGGCCCCCTGTTTACCGGCCCACTTCAGCCGAGATCCGGGAACAGGTAGAACCAGCCTATCGACGTCGCCCATTGTCACAGGTGTCCCGCTGAGCCGCCCAGTACCCTCATCCAGGGCAACTTGAGCTCTAGCACAGGGACCCTCCCATGATGACCCGAAGAGATATTAGTCTTGCTCACTTTCCAGGGTACCAGGCAGTTCCTCATCCCATACTGCGCCGTCTACCACTCTTGGGATCGGATGGTCCTACATCCCGGCCTATTTGCATCGGGTCATCAGTTCCAGCATCCCCATCGTGGCCAGCTGTCCTCCTCCACAACCACAAAGCAGCGCTGGGTCACCCCCAATCCTGTAGTGTGGGGAAAAACATCTCACAGTCGTCCAATCCAGCACGGAGCCGGCCGCTACCATGCCGATCCATAAAGGCACTTCCACCCCATCCAATGCAACCATACAGTACATGCGTCTGTTGGTGCTCGGGGACACAGCATGAACAGCCATGGGGGCGAGAGAGTCTTCTTTGTGCCACGGACTTCCTCTCTCGGATCTGTGGCATACTCTGGTGAAATGAAGCAAGTGGCCACACTTGCCGCAATGCTTCGCTCCTGCCAAACAGTCTCTGGGCTTGAAACGGTGCTTCATGGACCCACAACCCATACATTTGGGCTTTCCCGGGGCAGACCTCACATTCACAGCATTGGCGTCCTCCACATCGTCCTCCATACTTCCAACGCTGACCGGGTCCACTGCATGCGCGGTTGGCGGTAATTCCAGATGTCGGTGTGACAAGCTCTCACTCAGCTCCCATGACAGTCCATCTTCAGCTTCCAGGAGTTGAGCTAACTCGATGACTGTGGGAAGCGTCAGTTCGCCCGAAACCGTAAGCAGCTTCAACCTAATCGTACCACAGTTAATATGCTCCGCCAACTGGTCGCGAACCATCTCCTCCTCCCACAGGCCAAACCAGCACCCGCTGACCAACAGCCCAAAGTCTGCCACGAACCGCTGAATAGATTCACCCACCCGTTGGCGGCACTGTTGCAACTGAATCTTGCGAACTATGACATTCTCCAGGGCGTGAAAATGGGGCGCCATTAGCTCAACCACTTCGTCAAAACTATCACAGTCACCCAGCATGCTCGGAGCTTGCTGTTCCTCCACTCCAAGATTGTGTACCAACAACTCATGTGCCTTCAACTTCTCCAGCTTCCCAAGGTTTTAGTGCCACCATGTATGTCCGGAAAGCAGCACACCACCTCGGCCAGGGAACCGGTGGCTCGCCGGGATGCTCCAAAAACGGCCGAATTTCAAACCCACATGTTTCCATACCTTGTTTTAATCCACTTTTGTCCTCGTTGCCAAATGTTATGTCTATATATAGAGCCAAGGACGAGGCCAAGTGTCGAATTAAACACATGTTTATTAAAGAGGCACTACGCAGCGCACACGCAGCCGTCAGGCAGAAGAGGTGGCAAAGAGACTGCCCCTCCTGCCCGCTGCCCTCTTATAGCCACGGGTGGTGGTGGAACCAGAAGGTGGAGCCGCCACCCATACCTAACAAATAAAAGCCTAAACTCTCACACAACAGTTATAATTCAAGTTTGTGGTACAAATCTGGTAGCTAACAGTCCCAGTGTAACATTTTTTTTCAAGATGACGTTATATAAAAAAGTAATAATGCACCAAAATCAATCTTCTCACTTATTGTTCATCTGGGTCAGCCAGTGTTACTAATAATAATCAAAGTTAAATTAGTTTTGAGAATATTGAATTATAGTGTATTTTTCAAAAAAGCGGTTAGTGGTATATGATCAAAACTGGTATCTAAAGTAGGGCTGTACATTAACTTTTTTCACTCATAGGCTAGCACTGGTGCTATAAAGGTTCATAGTCATGTAGCACAAGACAAAACTTTGTAGCACAATAAAAACATCTAAAACTGACTGTAAGTAGTGTAGTTAAATTATTAAAAATATAATATTTAACTTTATGGTAAAAAACATCAAGGTCTAGAAATTATTTTAAATTTACATGCATTTCCACATCAGTTATTAGTTTTGTCTTAATCAATCCACCACCTGAACAGACTCACCACACCATACAAACTAATGGGATATTTTTGGCCTGCAGACCGTATATTTGACACCCCTGGAAATAGACCGTAAAAATAGCCAACATATTTGGGGTTTAGTTAACCTCAGAAGAAGCTGTATTGGTTCTTCATAGGAATATATAACTAATCACAGTGAGATCACTTTTTTCTCTGCCGTAAGAAAACTCACATTAGTGCAACTACGTGCAGCTGAGAGTGGGAGTCAGTGTCTGCTGCCAGCTGCATCTGTTCGTCACCCCATGGAGCTTTCTTTTTCTCCGTCGCACTCATCCTCCAGAGACCAGCTGTAAATTTAACCCACCATGAACAGAGTTGGGCTCTCGCTGTGGGCCCAGTATAGGAGAAGCCATGGATGGTGTTCCACTGCGGGTCAGTCCCCCTGTTCTTCACACCGCAGCCCAGGGAGAAAGACGTGATGAGTGACAACAGAGCATAATCCGGATATATCCAGCATTTTTTTTTTATCTAGCAAACACGTGACACACAAACAAAAGTGCAGCCTGCGAACACAAACACACAGTGCAGTGCCAATATGAAAAAAATAGTTGCATTTTGCAGTCCTCTCCGTTGTAACGGAGGACAAAGAGCAGTAGCCACTGAACTATATAGATTGGTGTATTCCACTTCTGATCTGCGCTGTTTGACATGGGGTGACAAAATTAAAAGACATGTAAAAGACTTCCGGTTATGGCTGCCACGTAGGACGGACGTGTCTCGCTCTGCTCTGCTCCTGGAAAAAAAAAAAATCGGCAAATAACTCTCTCATTTGGGATAGAACGTATCCCAGCATTTGGGCGAAGATATGTCGGCGAAGCCTAAGGCTGGAAAACCAGGAAAAGGAAAAAGCGAGCCGCCGAAACAGTCCAAATTAACGGACTTTCAGGTCTGTGACGCAGTAAACAAAACTCCATATATGGCGGAGGAGGCTGGCAACGCTGCGATATCTGCGGGGTATGGCGCAGATGCGCTGATGGCTGCCATGAGTTCAATGAGAGCGGACTTTTCCTCTAGATTTGATGGGATTATGACAGCGTTGGAAGGAATAAGAAAGGAATTGGGTGACTGTGTAGAACGAACGGCGCAGATGGAGCTCCGTCTCGCTAGTGCTGAAGATGACGTCACCCGTCTTCAATTAAAGGTGCGCACTTTGGAAAAAAAAAAAATCTCTGGAAGATAATATTTTGGATTTGGAATCTCGGTCGAGACAGAATAATTTGAGGCTGGTGGGTCTTCCAGAGGAATCAGAAGGTCGGGACGTATGCTCCTTTCTGGAAAAGTGGATTCTGGAGGTGCTGGGCAGCGAGGAGTTGCAATCAGCAGTGGTTCTGGAAAAAGCACATCGTATTGGCCCACGGAGAGATAAGGGACCGCCGAGGACCTTAATTATGAAGTTTCTTAGCAACAGAGACAGGATGAAGATCTTCAACGCTGCACGAGCTAAAAAAGGAGAGATTAAACACCAGGACCAGCAGGTGCGGTTCTACCCAGATTTGGCCACAGGAATCCAGCAATTGAGGAAGCAGTTTGATCCCGTACGTAAGGAGCTGCGCAACCTTGGGATTCGTCATGGTGTAATCTATCCTGCGAGACTGCTGACCACGTATGAGGGCAGAACCCACATCTTCAAGACCCCAGAGGAGGCGCAGGAGTTCATCAAGAAGATCAAAGAAGAAGAAGAGACTGGTGGGAGCTAAGCATGAACAAAATATAAGGTAGAATAATTAAGCATTTGCACAGGCATCTGACTGACTTGAAGTAAATAGTAAGTTTACAAAATATAGATTGTATTATATATTAAAAAAACAAAACAAAAACAAAACAAACAAAAAAAAAACTATGATGTACAAAGTTGTTAAAAATGTTGGAGTTAAGTTGGAAAACTACAGAGGAGAGTTAATGTTACGTCATTAAAAGCAGTAGAGTTAGGGTGATTGGGAGGATGAAGAAGGAGTGGCTTAGGCTGTTCCCCGTGGGTGTGGAACGGTCGATGGCTATATCGGGAGACAGAATTTTTCTTTTGATTTTGGGGGGTTTGCCACAAGTGTGGGAAGGGGAAATTTGTTTGTGTGTAGTTTGTAGGATGAATGTTCAACCACTCATGTTTTTGCTTCTCTGTATGAGCATGTTTACACTGCAAGGTAATCCCAAACTCTCTATTGATCATGGACCAAAGTGTTAATCTTAATTTAACTTCATGGAATTGCAGAGGTCTACAAAATTTAAAAAAACTTAAACAAGTTATGAATAAAATAAAGGACATGGGTTCAAGAATTGTGTTTTTACAAGAAACTCATCTGATAGAGGAGGATGTTAAAAGAATTAGGAGTAGATGGCAGGGAAGTGTATTCACCTCTTCATTTTCATCCCGAGCCAGGGGAGTTATGACTCTCATACATAAATCAGTTCCTTTTCAAGTGAAAAATGTAATTGGAGACAAATTTGGAAGATATGTAATCATTCAAGGTTCTTTGCTATTAGAAAATATAAATCTTGTGAACTTATATGGTCCCAATATAGATGATCAGAAGTTCTTTGCTAATTTATTTCTCATCTTATCATCACTTACAGGGCAACATATAATAGCAGGGGATTTTAATTGTACATTGAATCCAGGTGTGGATAGATCAACAGGACTGGATTGTACGCACATTGGATGTAGGATGACTATTAATCATTTTATGAAAGAATTGAGATTGTTAGATATATGGAGAGAAATGAAACCACAAGTTAAAGCCTATTCTTGTTATTCCAGTACCTACAAGACATTCTCACGTATTGATTATTTTTTGATTTCCACAGAATTAAGGTCCAAGATTCAAAACTGCTTTTATGATAACATCGTGATCTCTGATCATGCACCCTGCTGTCTAATATATGTAGATAAAAAATTGACAAAGGAATCAGGTAGATGGCAATTTCAGCATAAATGGCTTCAGGATGAGGAATTTGTCAAGTATATAGAAAAACAGATAGACGAGTTCTTTGACATCAATACTACACAAACATCAGCATGTGTAAAGTGGGAGGCTTTCAAAGCTTTTATTAGGGGACATATTATTAGTTATACAGGATCAAAATCTAAGAAGACTCGAGAGGAGAGAGCTAAATTGGAACATAAAATAAAAAGTCTTCAGGAAAAAGTGTATGCAGGAAGTGACCCAAGGTTGGAGAATGAATTACTGATTTTGAGAGCTGAATACGACAAAAAATCAGCGAATAGAGCTGCCTCGAGTCTTCTAAGATTGAAACAATCTTTTTATGAACAAGGTGAAAAATCAGGAAAATTATTAGCATGGCAGATTAAACAATTGGAAATTAAAACACCAATTACCAGTATTATAAGTAACGGACAGGTAGTTATAGATCCTTTAGAAATTAATAGAGCCTTTAGAGATTACTATGAAAAATTATATGATACCAAAAATGAACCTGATTTAACAAAACTAAATGGGTTTTTGAACGAACTATCTATACCGTGTATACCAAATGAAAACAGGGAGATATTGGAGTCTAAAATTAGTCAAGAAGAAGTTGGGCTAGCCATTGATAATATGAAATCAGGAAAAAGTGCAGGACCAGATGGTCTTCCAGTTGACCTTTATAAAAAATTTAAGAATAAATTAATAAAACCTTTTTTGGAAATGGTTTTAGAAGCATTTCAAAATAATAATTTACCATCATACATAAATAATGCCTTAATTATACTGCTGCCAAAACCAGGTAAGCCCTCTAATAAATGTGAAAATATGAGACCAATAAGCCTATTAAACGCCGACCTTAAGATAATCTGTAAAATTTTAGCAAGACGAATACAAGAAATTTTACCAAATATTATTAATCGAGATCAGAATGGCTTTATAAAGGGTAGACAAGGCTTCCATAATGTAAGAAGACTATTTAATATTATTTATTTTAATAAAGAAGCACCGGATACAGCTCTCCTATCATTGGACGCCGAAAAGGCCTTTGATAGAGTTGAATGGCCCTTTCTTTTTGAAGTCCTACAAAGGTTTGGACTTGGAAATAATTTCATAAAATGGGTTCAAATAATATACAATAATGCAACAGCAGAAATCCTAACAAATAACAATATTTCAAAACCAATAAAAATCAATAGAGGATGTCGACAAGGCTGTCCACTTTCACCTTTACTGTTTACTATGGCAATTGAACCTTTAGCGATAGCGATACGTTTACATTCACAAATATATGGAATTAAAGTTGGACCAACAGAACATAAAATCTCCCTGTACGCCGATGATATAATTTTGTTTATGTCGAATCTAAAAAAATCAATTCCAACCTTGTTGAATTTAATAAAGAATTTTGGGGAAATATCAGGATATAAAATAAATAAAACTAAATCTTCAATATTAATGCTAAATGAGACCCAGAGAAATTACCCAGCCCCTGAGGCAAATCAATTCAATGTTGTAAATCAGTTTAAATATTTAGGAATCCAAATTATGCCTAAGCTAGAATCAGTCGCCAGCGTCAACTATGAAGCCTTAATGTCAGATATCAATGAATTAACTCAGAGATGGATGTCACTACCAATGTCGATGATCGGGAGAATCAATATACTTAAAAGTAATATTTTACCTAAAATACTTTATTTATTTCAATACATTCCCTTATCACCACCTTTAGATCTATTCTCAAGAATAAAAAAAAAGTTAGTGGAATTTATATGGAACAACAGGAGGGCTAGATTACGTTTGTCTTTATTATATTTACCATTTGATCGTGGAGGTCTGAAATGTCCAAATTTTATGTTGTATTATTGGTCGGCACAACTGAGGTCTATGACATATTATTTTTCATCAAATGATCTCCCTCACTGGACTGAAATGGAATCATACAATTTACCTTTACCTCTTCCCATATTCATATACTCAGATTCGGCAAAAAAATTACAAAAACAAGTTAAAAATCCATTCGTAAAGCATATGATCAAAATATGGTGTGAAGCTAAAAACTATTTAAAAGAACCACAGTTATTGTCACAATTTAGTCCAATATGGGGTAATCAATATTTTAAACCAGGGAGAGCGGACGCTGTATTTAAAGTATGGAATTTAAAAGGGATACAAAAGATTCAGGATTTATATTTGCCATGTGCAGACAACATAATGTCTTTTGAAGAGCTGAGGATCAAATTTAATCTCAATAGAACACATTTTTTTAAATATCTTCAACTTAGAAACTTTATTCGATCAAATCAAAATAAAGCTCTCACTCGACCTATTTATTCATCCTTGGAAAAAATGATGATGAAAGATAGTAAAAGAAAGGGTATTATTTCAGAGTTTTATAACTCATTGACACTATCTTCAAGTGAAAATTCACTGAAAAGATTAAACTACTGGAAAGAAGATCTGCAAATTGAAATTTCAGAGGAACAATGGGAATTGGCTTGTACAGAAGCTCAAACCAAATCAATAAATGCACGCCTTAAATTGATACATTTCAAATGGTTAATGCGGATGTATGTTACACCGGAGGAGTTAAATAGATATAACAAAAATATACCAGATACATGCACAAAATGCATGGAAAGTAAAGGAACCCTATTTCATTGTTTATGGGAATGTAGATTAATAAGAATGTTTTGGGAAGAGGTGAGGGTAACAATTGAAAAAATAATCTCAAAACAAATCATACTGAATCCTAAACTGTTTTTGTTGGGTCTGTACCCAGAAAAGCATAATTTTAATAAAAGTGAAAGAACATTCATAGACCTCAGTTTGCTTAATGCCAAAAAATGTATTGCACTATTATGGAAAAAGACTCATAGACCAGATGTGACTCAGTGGTTAAGACAGATGTTAACAAACCTTCCATTAGAAAGAATAACATATATACTGAAATCAAAGGAAATTGTGTTTGAGAATATATGGAGACCTTTTATTGATTATGTAAAAAATTTAAACATAACTCTTGAAGAAGAAGGTGAATGATGTGTGTGGACCTTGTAAATTCCAAACTGGTGAACATAATATGTATACTTATGTATTGGATTGTCTAGACTAAACAGAGGAGCATTGTTGAAGACTTGATTTTGTTGGTGGTTGTTGGTGTTTTTAGTGCATTTTTTATTTATTTTTTATTTTTTGTAGTACTTTAGCGTTAGTGTTTGATTGTTTGTATCATGTTTGTTAAAAAAAAAAAAAAGGTTCAATAAAGATATTGTGGAAAAAGAAAAAAAAAAGACATGTAAAAATACCGGTGATTTTCAATAGTGGCCAGAATCATCAATTGCCGGACTGACTGGCATGTTCGTGTGACATCAGTGATCTGAGGACATGAAACTTGATATCCCGGAGAAATACACTGTTATCTGTCATGAACCTGGGTTTGGTGGTTCCAAACCCAGTTCTGACCCATGGTTAATTTTGCTCTATTTTCTATCAGGCGCTTCAAGGAATTCTTTGGGTCCTCGCTCCCTGACAGCTCGGGCACACCTCCTCCTCCTGTCAGTATCACCAGCTGTTCTGTATTATTGGGTGTTTCACACACGCACACACACACTTCATTCATTCCCATTCATACGCTCAGACACTCACTCATACACACATAGTGGTAATTATTGTTCAGCCCATGCATTCTCACACCAGCGGTCTCTTCCCTCGTTAGTATTATTAGTACTTAAACGCTGGGTTAGTAGGAAGAGACTGTCGGAGCATTGAGCTTCATACACGGCAGCGGTGTTCCTCCGTTATTACAACAATAATGCCTAAAACATTGATACCTAAAGAAGTTAAATACAATATGTACATAACAATAATAAAAACATACTGAGCAATAAATAAATAAGACCAGCTTATACACAAGGTTATTGCCACAAAATAACCTAAAATAATATCAGCAGTCTGTACGTGTTACATAAATCCGTTCAAAATATGTACTGCTGTTGGGAAAAAACTATGATTAAACCTGGTAGTCCAGGTTTTATGGGATCTGTACCACTTTCCTGAGGGGAGCAAGTGAAAGAAATCATGACCTGGATGAGTGCAATCCTTAATAATGGCAGTAGCTCTGCTGAGGTACCGAGACCTGGAAATCTCTTCCAGAGAAGGGAGAGAACAGCCAGTGATTTTTTTGCGCAGTCTCGATCACTCTCTGCAAGGCTTTGCGGTCTGCGGCTGAACAGCCCTCATACCAAACCGTGATGCCATATGACAAAATGCTCTCAATAGCAGAGCAATAAAATAAAACCAGCAACTGTGCATTCAGGCCATTCCTCTTGAGGAGCCTCAAAAAGTGTAGATGTTGTTGAGCCTTCTTTATTGTAGCTATGGTGTTAACTGCCCAGGTAAGGTTGTGAGAAATATGAACACCCAGAAACTGAAAAGCCTCCACCCTCTCCACACACTCCTTGCCTATATATAGAGGTCACTACTATGCTTCCTAAAATCAATAATGGGTTCTTTTGTTTTTCTTTGTATTCAATAGCAGATTATTATCTGAGCACCATCTCACCAGTTTCTGGACCTCATCTCTGTATGCAGACTCATCTCCTCCTGATATGAGCCCCACCACTGTTGTATCATCCGCAAACTTCACTATAATGTTTGCGGGATGAACAGGTATGCAGTCATATGTGTACAATGAATACAAAGTGGGGCTCAACACACAGCCCTGTGGCGAGCCTGTGTTAAGCACTCTGGAACAAAGGCTGCCTTAAGAGACAAATTAAAAATGTCAGTCAAAGCAGAACGTAGCTGATCTGCACATGCTCTGAGCACCTTTCCTGGCGCTCCATCGGGACCAGTAGCCTTTCTCAGGTGAACTGCTCTCAGTGTATGTCTCACCTCATGATCCTGCAGGGTGAGCACATCAGAGCTGGCATTCAATAACGTCAATGGGTCCAGGCGAGGTGTATTTGCCTCAAACTGTGCGAAAAAGCAGTTCAATTCTTCTGCCAGTGAGGCATTGATGTCACTGGAAATGATGCTGCTGCCCTTATAGTTTGTGATATGGTGAAAGCCTTGCCATACTCGTCTCAAATCATTATCAGAAAAATGGTCCTCAACTTTTCTCTCATAGGCCTGTTTGGCCTCCTTAATGAAGGCCCGGGCGGTGCTATACAGATCCGTATCCCCTGACCTGAAGGCTGTATCCTGGGCTCTGAGGAGTGCCTGGACTTCTTTTGTCATCCAAGGCTTCTGGTTAGGAAAAACCCTAATGCATTTTTCCACAGTCACCTGGTTGATACAGTAGGTGATGTAGCATAATACAGTCTGCGTGTACATTTCCAGATCCTGATTCTTGAATAAATCCCATAAAGTGTTTGGAAAAACAGTCCTGCAGCTGAGAAAGAGCTCCCTCAGGCCATGTTGGGAGAACAGGCAAGTTTTTCCTCATTTAACCTTCCCAATTAAAGAACAATTTTGCCTGCCTCCTGGCAAGGAGACTCAGGATTTGCAGTCCCGAGTGCTCCGCCCCAGCGGCATTCAGGGTGTTTTTGGGTTCTCGCTCTCTGACAGCTCGGGCATGCCTCCTCCTCCTGTCAGTATCACCAGCTGTTCTGTTTTATTGGGTGTTTCGCACACATACACACACAGACTTCATTCATTCCCATTCATATGCTCAGACACTCACTCGTACACACATAGTGGTAATTATTGTTCAGCCCACGCATTCTCACACCGGCGGTCTCTTCCCTTGTTAGTATTATTAGTACTTAAACGCTGGGTTAGTAGGAAGAGACCGTCGGAGCATTGAGCTTCATACACGGCAGCGTGTTCCTCCGTGTATGTTTGTACCCACTACCCACATTTACCTTCAGCCTGACGTCGCCGTCTTCTCTAACATTTCACGATTGTGTATTTCCTTGGTGTTAGCGGCTGACCCTGCCTCACCTCCATCCTCCAGACAGCACAGACCGCCTTGGATCGCTGCAGTCCGTAAGTTATTTCTGCCTTTCTCTCTGTGCTGACAGATACGCAGCGGCACTGGGCATTCCCTCTCCCTGGGCTGCTGTGCATCCGGGCGGCGTTCCTGTTTGTTTGTTGGCCTATATTGCAATCTTTTCTACTTTGTTTAAGTCGTGACTGTTGCTGGACTTATTGTTTGAGGTTTATGTTAATAAAGCACACGAATCTACTCCTGCAATTAGGTTTTTCTTTTCTTTCTCCGTGCGCTGCATAATAGCGCATGGGGAATCATAACGGTTATCTGTGGGAGATGAGACCCATGTAAAGTCTGAAAGGCTGTAGCTGTGGAGGCTTGCTGAGGTGTGAATATATGTTAATGAACCTCATGACTGCCTTTCATCACACCGGTGCTGCTTCAGTTCCTTCATACCTCACATAGACCAATTTTCATGTTGCACATGCAACATATATGTCAACTGTACAGCCCTGTAAAAGGTTATTTTTTAATTGTGATTTATTAAATAGTGACATACTGTAAATTAAACAAAAACTCCTTCATGAAAACAATAAAAAATGTTGAAAAAGTATTGATCTTTCATAATTTTATTGCTGCTCAAACTACAAGTTTTGTAGTTAACAATCCCAACGTAACTTTTTTTTTAACAAGGCATAAGAGTTAAATTAAAATGACAGATAATATTAGATTATGACAGAATTTTTACAAC
Source organism: Pholidichthys leucotaenia (assembly GCA_020510985.1). Classification (NCBI taxonomy): domain Eukaryota; kingdom Metazoa; phylum Chordata; class Actinopteri; order Cichliformes; family Pholidichthyidae; genus Pholidichthys; species Pholidichthys leucotaenia. The sequence goes on from CM035849.1 coordinate 241,128,334, forward strand.
TCTGTGTTGTGTCCATAATTAGTAGAATGAGGAGCAGGGCGGAAGGCATTTTATATCTTTATTAATAACTTACAAATAACGCACCCGTCAAATAGCAGGGGGTCACAGCACTCTAGGTCCAGGCGTCTACGATGAAAGAGAACTTACCTCTTCCGTTTCTGGCCTTTTATATCCCGGCCAACGTCACCACTGGAAGTGTGGTTTGCTAGCCCCCTCTAATCCCCGGTAAATCCCAGACTGCCATATTACTACTGATTTACAGATGTAACATTTCCCCCCCTTTAAAAAAAATCAGGCATACAGATTAACCCACCCAACTTTATAGCCCAACTTACGCACTAACAGAGGAAACAGTATATACAAAAATAAACAAATAATCTATTATCAGTCATACAACTAAGGCTGGGGGGCCGGGTAGACTACCAGTGCCCCCCTACACGGCTAGGCAGATTATTCTGCCGCCTTCTCTTATCAGTCCAGAACATAAAACAAGCCATGTTTCCTACGAAAAAAACCCAAACTAATCCCAGAGCAGTCCGTAAACACACTCATACGCAATAACCTTAAACAGTAAACATTTTCATTCCACACTTAACCACACTCTGCTGGCAGCCTCCCACCCCAACAGCCCCCTACATGAGCACCCAAAGTAAAGCAGTGTTGAGGTATTCAATTTATCATTATACATTTTCACGTTAACACACAGCAGGTCAAGCCTCAGAGCACCTATTAACCTTACACCAATTACTCCAAACCAGCAAATTCAGAAATTAGCTTAGCATACCTTCTTTTCTCATTTTTTTAAATATGTAAACCCAAACCATTTTATCAAATGTAGCCAATTAAAAACTAAAATAAATTTATCAAAGCACAATCGGGGCACAACCCAGGAGAGACAACCTACAGTATATACATAATGACATATGATAAAGAACATTCAACAATCTAACTAAACAGTTCACAGTCATTTCACATAACCAGTGGAATAGTCCCCCAACCCCCATGATTACCATCCCGTGGTTCCCAGCCAGAGTGCTTCCATCGCTTAGTCTCTGGTGACAGGCTGCGTCATCTCTTCATCTCCACCATTCGACGCAGCTCGCTGGGGTGCCTCCACGTCCCGTCCAACAGGCCCAGATATCTGTCACTCCGGGTGGCTTCCACTTGTAGCTGCCCCTGGTCATCATACAGCCCATGACGTCTATTATGGGACCCCCTCGACTGAGCTTCTACCCTAGGGTGAACCATATCACTAACCACCAGGGGACCTCTAATAAGTCTCTCCAGATCCCTCCATCGTGGGGGGCCTCCCATTTGGACCCGGTATTCTTCCCGCCTACCAACCTGGGGGCCCCGTCGTGCCGCCTAGCTCCCACGCCCAGGGTAGCTTGGGCTCTGGCATTGGGTCCATCCTGGGGAGGCGCCCGTGATGGTCCTCCTCGCTGTCTTCTCCCAGTTCGGACCAATTGGCGTCCCAAACCACATCATCATCCACATCTGGCAGGGGTCAGTTCCGTAAGCCTCCGTCCGACCACTCCTCTCTGGTGTTGCTGGTGATGGAGAAGCCCAAGCCATAGAACATGTCGCATCCCATAATGTTGGATCCCGTGGCAGTCACCACCACCTGGACATCCCCCACGCTCCACGACTTGTAACATGCCATTAACTTATGTACCCCAATACGGCAATCCTGCTCCTACCATAGCCATAAAATAGAGCCGCCGTCTTCTGGATGCGGTACCGATTGAACAGGCTCTTCACCATCTGCAGGTTTAAAATCGAAGCCACCGCACCCGTATCCACCAGCATTGATACCTCGACTCCGTCCAGAGATACCGTGCAATAGATATGGCCGCTGGATTCTGGCACAACCGTAAGCACAACAGTGGGAGTCTTCGTGGAGGAGCTCCCTCCATGTCCATGTTCCCCTCGCTCAAAGTGCTTGCAGGACCCGACGAAATGGTGCAGCAGGCCACATTTCCCACAGCACTTTCCCTTCGCTGGACACTCTCTGGAATTGTATCTGTGTCTAGCGGACCCACAGCTGTAACATCTCGGCATTCCAGGGGTAGACCTTATTCTGATGACGGAGGAGGATGACTCTCCACCGAGGTCCCTTGCTATAGTTTCAGCCGCCTCAAACTGCTGGACAGTATCAATAGTGGTAGCCAATGTTAATACACCCAAATGGGTCAGGAGGCGAGACCGGGCTGCAGGACACCGAAGGTGCTCTGCCAGCTGGTCCCGAATCATCTCATCCTGCAGAGCTCCAAAGTTGCACTCTGCCGCCAGCTGACGTAGATCTGCTACAAACCTCTTCACTGTCTCTCCCATCCGCTGGTGGTGCTGCCGAAACTGAATACGCCACACGATGATGTTGTCCGGCGTGCGAAAATATCACGCCATTAGCTCCACAACCTCCTCTAAAGTCTCAGCTCCACCTAACGTCTCCAGGATCCTCTGCCCTTCCATGCCCAAATAAAATTGCCCTTGCTCGCAATTTCTTCAACTCACCGAGGTTGAGGGCCACCAGGTAGTTGCTAAACGCAGCAAACCACCCAGGCCAAGACACAGGAGGCTTGCCAGGGGCCTCCAGAAATGGCCGAAAACTCGTGGCAGCACGTTCCATTAACACGTTCTCCTCACTGCCAAATGTTGTGTCTATAATTAGTAGAATGAGGAGCAGGGCGGAAGGCAATTTATATCTTTATTAATAACTTACAAATAACACACCCGTTAAACAGCAGTGGGTCACAGCGCTCTAGGTCCAGGCGTCTACGACTTAAGAGAACTTGCCTCTTCCACCCCTGGCCTTTTATACCCTGGCCAACGTCACCACTGGAAGTGTGGTTTGCTAGCCCCCTCTAATCCCCAGTAAATCCCAGACCGCCATATTACTACTGATTTACAGATGTAACACTCTGTCAAAATGAGAGAGAGACTCATGCAACCTCTGCTCCTCCTCCCATGTGTAAAATGATACTGCAAGAATTAAACCCAGAATTGTTTTGAGCAAAGCATGTCAAGCATGCCATGTGGAACAAGAGGTGAGTAAAATATCCCCCACCTTCATTTTCTTTGAAGAGCCCAATATTTACTGACAAATTGCAGTTTTCAGCTTTTCAGTTTAATTACTGTGGCAGAACTAAATTATAATCTATATAATCTATATAATTAAATATAATATAGTCAACCTGCTGTCAACTTGCTGTCAGATCCTGTCAGTCAGTGGATTTCTGTGTTTTGGTGCTCGGTTTTTGACTACTTTTTTGGCTTTTGAGAACTGAATTTGGATTACGGACTGGACATCTTAGTTTCGACCCCTGCCTGATTTAAGACACCAATAGCGGCATCTACAGCATCTACGGACTGGGAAACGAGAGCGGAGCAAAGCAGCCTGCCATTCAGCTAGCTAAACAGCTGTTCATTAGCTGTTTAGTCAACATACATCGTCCGGGATAATGGGTCCCAAGAAAGCTCAGCAGACTGAGGAGGTGGACGATATTAAAAGATCGCTCGACTTCTTGGCTGAAGAGATTTCTGCTGTTAAGCTGCAGCAAAAAAACATTTTGGGCCTTCTCGAGGAGGTGAAAGCACTGCGGATCCAGAACGCTGAGAAGGACAAGAGGCTGGCGTATCTGGAGAGCAGAGTGTCGGACCTGGAGCAGTACACCCGGGTGAACGACGTGATCATCACAGGGCTCCACATTAAACCCCGATCATATGCTCGGGCGGTGGCCGCGGACAGCGGAGGGAGGCTCAACGCGCTGGAAGACGAATCCACGGAGCAACAAGTGGTGGACTGGACTGTAACACCATTGAGGCCTGCCACCCTCTGCTCAGGAGAAACAGCGACAAACCGGCTGTCATCATGAGGTTTGTCAAGAGAAAACACAAGACTGCGCTGCTAAGACAAGATAGAAAACTGAAAGGAACAAACATCTATATAAATGAGCACCTTACAAAAGAAAACGCAGAAATAGCCAGAAAAGCAAGATACTGTACCTGAGAAAGCAGAAAAAGATTCAAAACACCTGGACATCAAACTGTAAAATATACATCAAATTAAATGGATCACCTGAAGAAGCCAAGGTCATTAACATCCGTAATATTATGGAACTGGACAAATATCAATGAATATTATGAACTGGAGTCGACAGCAACAAGAGACAACTGTAGGACACTGAAGGATTATACTCATCTGCATCAGGACATTTAATTACATGAAACAAAAGATCAACAAACAGGAACAACAGGAACTGAAAGTTTTTGAATATGCAGATCACAACCCACAGGACGTAGAATATAACATAGACCCTGACAATAATTTATTTAGCTCCATCAATAATAACTGTAGTTACTACACGGATGAACAGTTTAACACAATGGTCACATCTGATTTCAATATTTCTATGATCCACTTCAACAGCAGAAGTCTCTATGCCAACTTTAATAACATTAAAGATTATTTACATCAGTTTAAAGATCCATTCAATATTGTGGCAATATCAGAGACGTGGCTCAGTGAAGAGAAAGGAGTGGATTTTACCATGGATGGCTATGAATTAAATTATATAAATAGAAAAGTGAAAAAAGGAAGAGGAGTTGCAAATTATGTTGACAAAAGCTTGCAATACAAGGTTGTTGAAAATCTGTCAGTAACTGTGGATGATTTATTTGAATGTGTTACTATAGAAATCTGTCTGGACAATGTGAAGAATATGGTCGTGAGCTGTGTATATAGAACACCTGGATCAAACATTGACTTATTTAAGGACTGGATGGAAAAAAATGTATGCAAAACTAACTCATAAAGTTATGTTCATCTGTGGGGATTTCAATATAGATCTTATGAATTCAAAACGACATAGTTTGACAGAAGAATTTATCAACACAATGTACAGTATGGGCTTACATCCAACAATCACCAGACCTAGCAGAATCACATCACACAGTGCCACACTAATAGATAACCTATTCACAAACATTATGGAAAAGAACATCATGAGTGGGCTTTTACTGAATGATATCAGTGACCACCTGCCGATTTTTGTTGTCTATCAATGTGGTTATAGAAAGAAAAAGTATACCAAAAATATTAAATATAAAAGAATAAGAACTGAAGAATCTATGTATTTACTGGCAAAGGAATTATTAATACAAGACTGGAAGATATATTTGTATATATCATTGTACATGTATATTTGTATATACTGTACAGTATATTTGCTGCTCTTGTTTTTCCTTGTCTTCTTGATTGTTGCTCTGAGTGTTGCTGTCTCTGTGCTGTTGCAATCCTGGAATTTCCCCATTGTGGGACTAATAAAGGCTTATCTTATCTTATCTTTGGCACTGATCGAACTTATAGAAGAAATTACTAGTTGTATAGATAAAAAAAAAGTTTGCTGTAGGAGTATTTATAGATTTAAAGAAAGATTTTGACACCATTGACCACAGAATTCTACTGAGGAAATTGGAAAGGTATGGGATAAGAGGGGTTGGACTGAGTGAGGTGGAAAGTTATTTAAGTAACAAACAACAATTTGTACAAATTGGTGAGCACAAATCACCCTTCATAGACATCACTTGTGGTGTGCCCCAGGGGTCAGTTTTGGGACCCAAACTCTTTATCTTGTATATGTCAAGTATCAAAAATTCTGAAATTTATTTTGTTTGCGGATGACACAAATATCCTTTGCACTGGTGAGAATTTGCAGCAGGTTTTAGAGGTGGTCACAACTGAAATGAAAAGGTTAACGTAGTGGTTCAACAAAAATAAATTCTCTAAATCTGAAAAAAACAAAGATTATGGAGAGACTGGAGAGACTGCTCCTTGCTCACCTCTGCCCCCTGGTGGAACCAGCGATGGATCCACTCCAGTTCGCCTACCAGCATGGCATTGGGGTGGAGGATGCGGTGATCTTCCTCCTTCACCGTTCTCTGTCCCACCTGGAGAAGCCCGGGAATGTGGTGAGGATCATGTTCTTTGACTTTTCCAGTGCTTTCAACACCATCCAACCGATGATCCTGAAGGACAAGCTGCTGCGCGCAGGGGTAGACCAGCACCTGTCATCATGGATCCTGGACTACCTCACGAACCGGCCTCAGTTTGTGAGAACCCGGGACTGTGTGTCCGACACGATCATCGGTAGCACGGGGGCCCCCCAGGGAACGGTGTTGGCTCCCTTCCTGTTCACTCTTTATACTGCGGACTTCTCACACAACACAACACAACACACTGCCATCTACAGAAGTTCTCTGATGACTCTGTGATCGTTGGCCTCATCTCCAATGGAGATGAAGCTGAGTACAGAGGGCTTATTCAGGACTTCGTGGACTGGTGCCATCGGAACTGCCTCCAGATCAACGCGAGGAAAACTAAGGAGCTGGTGGTGGACTGCCACAGTTCATGGACAACCCCTCACAGCACCAGTAAATATACAGGGAACAGACATTGAGGTGGTGACATCCTACAAGTACCTGGGTGTTCATCTGAACAATAAACTAGACTGGTCACACAATACTGACGCACTCTACAAGAAGGGACAGCGCAGGCTGTTCCTACTGAGGAGACTCAGGTCTTTTGGTGTACAAGGGGCGCTGCTGAAGACATTCTATGACACGGTGGTGGCATCAGCCATCACTTTTGGAGTGGTCTGCTGGGGCAGTGGCATTACTGCAGCCGATAGGAAGAGACTGAACAAACTGATCAAGAAAGCTAGCTCTGTCCTGGGGCAGTGCCTTGACCCGGTGGAGGAGATAGGAGAGAGAAGGACGGTGGCTAAACTGTCATCTCTGCTGGAGTCCGAGTTCCACCCTATGCAGGACATACTGAATGCACTGAGGAGCTCATTTAGCAGCAGACTACATCATCCCAGGTGCACAACTGAGAGGTTTCGCAGGTCTTTCCTACCAACGGCTGTCAGACTGTACAACCTAAGCAGGGCTGCTCGCAGAGATAACAAAAAAGACGTAACAACCTAATAGTTTTTGAATGCAAAAGATGCAATAGACTTACACAATGGTCCCCTCCGGCATACAACTAGGAAAATACCGGTCGCTATGGAGGGTGAGAATATGTATGGGCACATAATCATACCATGTAGGATAACTAAGTAGACGGTTGTGCTGTTTCATCCCATCTAGCAACAATGCTCTGCACTGTGTGTGTTTATATATTTACATATTTATTCCATCTAGCTACAATGCGCCACACTGGGTGTGTTTATATTTATATATCTATATATTTATTCCATCTAGCTACAATCCTCCGCACTGTGTGTTTATACAGTATATCTACATATTATTCCATCTAGCTACATTGCTCTGCACTGTGTGTGTTTATATATCTACATATTATTCCATCTAGCTACATTGCTCCGCACTGTGTGTGTTTATATATTTTCATATTTATTCCACCTAGCTGCAATGCTCCGTACTGTGGGTGTTTATATATCTACATATTTATTCCATCTAGCTACAGTGCTCCGCACTGTGTGTTTATATACTCATATATTTATTCCATCCAGCTACAATGCTCTGCACTGTGTGTCTGTGTGTATATATATACAGTATATATTTATAGTAATATGTACATATGTATATTAGCTGCTCTTGCTTTTTTTTCTTGCCTTCTGATTGTTGCTCTGAGTGTTGCTATCCCTGTGCTGTTGCAATTCTGGAATTTCCCCGTTGTGGGACTAATAAAGGCTTATCTTATCTTATCTTATCTTATCTTATTATGTTGCTTGGAAATTATAAAATAAATCATGAAATAATGGTAACGATAGATGATACCAGAATAGAAACAGTACAGGAAAATAAGTTTCTGGGGGTGACGCTAGACAATAAAACCTGCTGGAAACCTCACATCAGTCACATCTGGGCCAAGTTGGCAAAATGTATAGGGATACTGGGGAAGACGAGACACATCTTGGACTATAAATCATTGTTCTTACTGTACAATTCACTGTTTCTACCTTATCTTAACTACTGTGTAGACGTCTGTGGAAACACCTACAAGACCAACCTACAGCCAATACGCACATTACAAAAAAAAGCTATAAGGATAATAAATAATGTAGGATATAGAAACCATACCAATTCGTTGTTTTTAACGTCACATGTCATAAAGTTCAGGGATTTAGTTAAATTTAAGACAGCACAAGTCATGTACAGGGCAATTAATAATCAACTCCCAACTAATATACAAAAAATATTCAAAAAAATAGACAATGATTATAATTTGAGAGGAGACTTAAACTTTACAAAACCTAAGCTACGAACAACTAAGAAAAGTATGTGCATATCTGTCTGGGGGGTGTATTTGTGGAACAGTCTGGAGCTTGAACTGAAACTGTGTACAAACAGAAATCAATTCAAAAATAGGTATAAACATTATTTACTGAAAGAATACATATTAGAAGGGTAGTATTTATATGTACGATTCACTGTAGTAGTAGTAGATTAGTTTATTTGACAGGGACAGTGCAATAAACATAGACAATTAATCAAAGACAATCAATCTGATGTGTTGCACATAGAGTGTATAGCTATTAGCTAATTTGCAACTCTTGTCCCTGGATGGGCTTTAGAAAAAAGAATCAAGATAAAAAATATACACAATAACCACATACATCAATGCAGAAAAATTATAAATACACAATTATAAATATTATAAATATTATAAATACACAAATATAACAGCCTGACTCACATTTAACATAAATATTATAAATATTATAAATACACAAATATAACAGCCTGACTCACATTTAACACATATAACATAACTCACATTTGCCTATTTCAGGCCTTCCTCCCTCCGTCACTCACTATAAACAAACACATTTATTCCTTCCCTTCATTCACTCTCACTTTGCAGACAATTAATTCATACATGAGTACATTCTTGTTTATTTTTCAGCCAGTTTTTAACATTTTTAGTGAATGTTTTAAAGTCCGTTATTATTTTAATTTCATTTGGCATTGTGTTCCAGATGTGACTGCCCTTTATAGAGAAAGCTGTTTGTCCAAATGTGGTTCTGCGGTGGAATATTTTACAGTTATTGTTAACAGAACTCCTGGTGGCTCTGCTGCTGTCCTGTCTTTGGACAAAACCAGCAAGTGGCTCGGGTGCTGATTTATGAAAACATTTGAACGTTAATTTCAGAAGACAGAGGTCAATGAAGCTCTCAAAACTCAATAGGTTGTATTTTTTTAAAACATTACAGTGATGCCACCTAATGGGCTTTTTGTCCAAGATTTTTAGGGTTTGATTATATAATGAACCTATATGTCTTATTGTGGAAGGGGCTGCTTGAGCCCAGACTGTCAAACAGTATGATATATGAGAAAAAACCATAGAATGCATATACAGTGCAGCTGCTTCGTAAGGTATGTAATATCTAATTAATTTAAAGCAGTTCAGATTTTTTTTTACTGTTTTTGAAATTTTCTTTATATGAAGATTAAATTTGAGTTGAGGATCTAGTACAATGCCAAGGTATTTGAATTCTGTAACTAAACTGATGTCATGATCATGTATATTAACTTTAAAATGTTGCAGGTTACATTTTTTGATTGAAAAGCACATTGAGACTGTTTTCTGAAGGTTCAGCAATAGATGGTTCTTGAGGAGCCACTCTTGGACATCAACCATACTTGTAGACAGTACATCTGCAGCCTGTGCTGGAGTCTTGGCAGCTGTGTAAATAACTGCATCATCTGCATAAAGTTGGCATGTTGCAGCTGAGCAGTGTAACGGCAGGTCATTAATAAAAATGCTGAAAAGTAAAGGACCAAGAATGGACCCTTGTGGGATACCCATGCGGTTGTTTAAAAATGAGGATTTATCCTGGTGAACTTTTACACACTGTTCTCTATTCTGGAGATAAGATGCAAACCATTCTAATGTATTTGGGGAGAAGTTAAAAGATACCATTTTGGATAAAAGCAAACTGTGGTTTACAGTATCGAAAGCCTTTTTGAGATCTAGAAAAACAGCTCCTACCACATTACCCCTGTCCAAGGACTGTTTGACGTTTTCAATAAGGCAACAATTTGCTGTTTCTGTTGAGTATCCTGGTCTAAAACCAAATTGATGTGGATGAAGAAGTTGATTGTCTTGTAAGTAGTCTATCAGCTGTGTAGCTACAACTTTTTCAAGAACCTTAGATAGGACTGGTAAGATAGAGATTGGGCGGTAATTGCATATATCGTCTTTACTGCCTGATTTATGAACTGGTATGACGACAGCTTTTTTCCAGCCAGATGGAAATGTACTAGACCTAATGGAGAGATTAATGAGATGAGTCAGTGGTTTGATTAATATTTTGCTGTGCATTTTGAGAAAGGAGGTGCTCATATTGTAGATATCATTAGTTTTTGAGTTTGACAGTGTTTTAACAATACCAGCAATTAACTTCTCATTTACCTCATCGATGTGAAAAGTATCTGTTGGAAGTATGGAATTTGTGTTGTTGAGCACATTTGGCAGCACAAAAATTTTTGTTAAGTCTTCCACAGAGCCCACAAAGTGTGAATTAAATTCATTTGCCAAAGTAGCCTTGTCACTGACGGTCTTGCCATTGATTCTAAGTTCCTTTACCCCCTTCTGATCGTTTTTTTTATTAGTTAAGTTATTTAAATGCCTCCATAGGGAACTGTTGTTACCCTTTGCATGATCTATCAGTTTATTGTAATAAGATATTTTTGATTTTCGCAGCTCATGTACCACTTTATTTCTTAAACTTTTGTACACAAGGTGATCATTTTGTAGTTTGGAGGTTAGTGATGTTTTCAGTGCATAGTCTCGCCTCTTCATAAGTTTTCTTATTTCATTATTTAACCATGGTAGGCTAATCTTCTGTTGTCTACTTTTAATTTGCTTTGAAAATTTTTCTATAGACTTTGTGATTGTTGCAGTTATAAAATTACAACAATCATCTACTTCACATGTTGACATGAGCTGCTCCCAATTTTGATTCTCTAAGTAATGTTCAAACTCCTCATTTTTTGATTTGGGGATAATAAAATTTGATTTGTCAATATCGACTCCCCCAAAATACTGTAGTCGCTTTTTAGTAAGTTTCCTGACAGCAAGAACCATGTTATGATCTGAGAGACCAGTTACAAGATTATAGGTTCTGGTTATTCGTTCTGGTTTATTAGTAAATACCATGTCAATAAGTGTTCTGGATTGTTTGGTTATCCTGGTGGGTCCTTTGATGATTTGCTGGTAATTAAATTTAGTCATGAGGCTTTTCAGTTTTTGTTTGTCTTTTTTATCAGACCAGTTGATATTAAAGTCACCATGAATTATTGTTTCTCTGTTCTTCTCAAGTTGTTTAACCAGATCACTTAATTCATTATAAAAGGAAGAATTGTGTGATGGTGGGTTGTACAATACTGCAATGTTGAAATTCATTACCGGAGAGAGACATACATTAACAGCTAAACATTCAAGTGAAGTATTCAAATCAACCAGTTGACATTTATATTTGTCTTTGATGTAAATTAAAACACCTCCTCCCCTCCCTACCTGCCTGTCTTTTCTAAAACACTGGTAGCCCACAATATCGATCATATTAGTGTCTATGTTCCTGTGTAGCCAGCTTTCTGAGAGACAAAGGTAGTCCAGATTTGAGTCCAACAGCAACACCGAAATCTCATCTCTTTTGGGGATTATGCTCCGTATGTTTAAATGACCGCCGAGGATCCCCTTTGGTTTAGCCTTGGTGTCCCAAAGAACTCGTGCATGATTAACAGTTTGGAAAAATAAATGTTGTTTTTGCTTTTGTACAGCTCGGTTTTGTGCTAACCCAGTGGTCTGCTGTTTAATAGTGGCAGGTCCAGGGTTAAGGTGAATATCTCCTGCCAGAAGTAGCAGAACTAACAGAACTTTAATTGTATATCCTCTGCCATATTGTGATTTTTGCTTAACAGCCATGTTTGCCTTAATTTGGATGTGCTCACTCTGGGACACTATGGAATGGTGGGTGGGACAGTGCTGTATATATCTGTGTTGTTTGGGGCTGGTTTTGATGTTTGGACTGTACGTATGTATGTTGGGATGGATGGGTGTTAATGCTGATATGTACAAAATATAGTTAATTGTTTACCTGGGGTCTTAAATATGGTAAATTGTATATATTTCACACGGGTTGTATTTATGGAAAAGAGGCGTTGGAGTAATAAGTGTTCACTTCTTCCTTCTCCTTTTCGAGCACTGCATACTGTTACTTTATCGTACTTGGCATTTGGTTTTTTTTTTCACTTTTTTGTTCGAAATAAAGTATCTATCTATCTATCTATCTATCTATCTATCTATCTATCTATCTATCTATCTATCTATCTATCTTAAGCCCATCATCCATGAATATACAACAAGTATAGAACCCATCGTTGTAGGGCAGGATCCTGAGGTGAAACTCTATAGCAAGTTTGGTGACCCTAGAAAGCTTTACACATTGTATAGTAAGAAGGCACAGGAAGTGTCAACCTTGACCTTTGACTTTTTGACCCCAAACCTGTAGTCAGAGGTCATGGTCTCAGTGAACCTCTGTACCAGGTTTGGTGACCTGAGCTTTCTTTGTTGTTGAGCTATAGTTTATAAGCCATTTTGGTGTTGAGTTTTGACCTTACAATCCCAAAACCATAGTCACACTTCATGGTCACAGGGTGAACCTGTGTACCAAGTTTGGTGACCCTAACTTTAGTCATTGTGCAGCAGTATGGCATAGGGAATGTTAACCTTGACCTTTCACCTTCTGACCTGAAACCCATAGGCAGAGGTCAGGATCCCAAGGTGAACCTGTGTACCAGGTTTGGTGGCCCTAGCTTTACTCATACAGTAATAAGGCATAAGGACTGCTAACCTTGACCTTTGACCTTTTGACCCCAAACCCATAGGCAGAGGTCAGGATCCCAAGGTGAACCTGTGTAGCAAGTTTGGTGACTTGAGCTTGCTTTGTTGTTGAGATATAGCTTATAAGCTATTTTGATGTTGACCTTTGACCTTGCGATCCCAAAACCATAGTCAGACTTCAGGGTCACAGGGTGAACCTGTGTACCAAGTTTGGTGACCCTAACTTTACTCGTTGTACAGTAATAAAGCATAGGAAATGTTAATGTTGACCTTTGACCTTTTGACCCTAAACCCGTAGTCAGCGGTCAGGATCCTAAGGTGAACCTGTGTACCAGGTTTGGTGGCCCTAGCTTGACTCGTTTTATAGTAATAGTAAATGTGGCATTAACCATAGTGCAGGTCAGGCATTGGTTTGCTTGCTACCGGATAACCATGAAAACCGGTACTACCTGTCTCATGGGTTGGGCTGTCAGCAACTCAACCGGCAACCTCGCCCTTCCGAGGGTGTGGCGGGTGAAATTGGGCATCCTGGTAGAACTAAAAAGAATATCTGTCACAGGTCTGTGGTGGACCTCTCCCAGTTACACTGGGTGAGACTGGACATCCTGGCAGATAAGCACATCTGTCACAAGGTCTGTGGTGGACTTTTGCCAGTCGGTGCATCGTGACATGCACTACACAAAGAGCAGAGATAAACCTATCATCTGGTTAGTCACAGCAACAGATACTGGAGTCAAGTTTGTCTGGGCCTGTCCTTGCCACTGATAATACCTCTATCTGCCAAGAATGCACCACAAGTCCAGCAAAAGCTAATGGTACTCAAATACTTTGCAAGCAGTTTCATGAAATGGTCAGTCAGAAAGCAACTCATACTGGCTTGGATGTCGCCCAGGTTAATAAGGTCAGGAGTTCCTGGCAGCGGAAGGCGAAGGACAGAGCTGTGTGGAGGAATCTGATCAGACCTAAATGAAACAGTCATTGTTGCCCCCTACAGACTGCTATGATGATGGTGATGATGACCATAGTGCAACTGCAATGTTAACTTTGAACTTTAACCTTTGACCCCTTGACCCCAAACCAAGTTGTTAGGACAGGGCGTAAATCGTCCAAGACATGTATTAGCTACAACTACTGTATGGATTTGAAATGCCTCCATCATTTCTTTCAGTAGTTATTGCGTTTAGAAGATTTAGGGAAAATCTGACCTCTGACCTTTGACCTCAAGGTCATCCGATGAGAGTGAAATTGCAATATGCACATCGTCAGTGTATATCAAACCATGGTACCAAGCTTAAAAACGATAAGAACAAAACTGTAGGAGGAGTTGATTTCACAAAAGTGGGACAGAGGGAAGGACTGATCAACCCATAACATAATCCCAAACCTCGGCCTTTGCCCAAAGGGCTCTTCAGCCCCTCTGGGCCTCAACCAGCGGGGGATAAAAAAGTGCATAATAGGGGCTGTTTCAGTTTAACTTCCTCATAGCTGTAGAAATAGTGTGTATAGTTTCTATCTTACCTTTTTATTTTTTTCTAATTTAACCTTTATTTATACAGGGTAGTTCTACTGACAGACAACCTCTCTTTTTCAAGGACGCCCTGTTCACACTCACACAGTTACACATTCACACCTGGCAGCTGCCCAGTACAACCACAGACTGACCTGTGGCCACTGAGCAGCTCCACTGGAGCAGCTGGGGTTAAGGACCTTGCTCAAGGGCACCACAGTAGGGTTAAGGAAGGTGGGGCAAACACTGCTATGTTATCTGTCCCACCCAGATCTAATCCTGCTGATCCAGGGATTGAACCTGCTACTATCTGCTCACCAGTCCACATCCCTAACCATTAGGCCACCACGTTTAGCTTAATTGTTCAAATTAGTGCTATATACAGCAGCTTATTTTGAGTTGAAGGGGTATTCAACTGCTGGGGAAAGGACAGAGAAATCCCAAGGAAGCCTCAACATTTCTTTTAATAGCGGTACAGTCCTTTGACTCACATAGCCACCTGTGTGCAAGGCTTCCCCCTCCCCCAACACAGACACACACCTCTTTCATAATTCGCTGTACAAGGTGACTGCTTCCTGGAACTCCCTCTGTGAAGAAGCTCTTGTCATGTGTTTCTACCCTCCCCTCCCACACTGTGATGTAACAACTGAGTCCTTCCTCTGCATGTGTGTGTATGTACTCATGTCGTCCTCCCTTCTCTGCTTCTCCCCTCCCACTCTGTCTTCCTTCCAGCTTGTCCGGTTCAACCCAGCCAGCTTGTGGGAGGGGAGGAGAGCCGAGCTACTCCTGCAGAGAGGGGAGACATGGGCAACGCTCAGAAAAAGCCCCACAGTAAAGTGGACGAGGGTCCACACAGCGAGACCAATAACTCCCACCACCATGGACACCATCACCATCACCACTGGAGGCACAGAGGGGGCAGTTCAGACAAGTACAAAGTCTCACATGAGCCCAAGGAAAAGGTAGCCAATGGATCGAGCAAGAGAGGCTCGGCAGCTTCTGACCACGGTGATCATAGCAGCAATGGTAAGGAAGCTCCTGTTGGAGGAAATGCAGCAGAAACTGTCAACCTTGATGCCCCATGTGGAGCCCTGCCCCCACCCCTGGCCCGGCTAAAGAATGAAGGGAACCTGCTGTTTAGAAATGGACAGTTTGCTGACGCGCTGGAGAAATATTCACAAGCCATTCAGGGCTACGCCGATTCAGGTAAGGAATGTTAATGTTGATGCTGTTCTTGGAGACTACTTTATTCTCATAGCGTGCCACAATTTGGTCCATAGGAATAAAGATAACAGACGTGACTGTGTTCTTTACAGTCAGTTACAGGAAACCAGCAGTGTTCTGTATGACAAGCATGACATTGTTGATGGGGGTTTAGTTGTCAGTACTCATAAAAGCTTAACTGGTAGCTCGAGTTATAAATCAAATGTCATGACGTTGTAATTAAAATGTCATTGCCTCTTTTTATGTTTTGTTCTTGCTTCTTACATGAAAATCTTACAAATGAAAAGAGAACAAGAAAAAAATGACCGTCTGTAACCGTGATTTTTACCTAAACAGTGTCCACCAGTGCCCATGTTGTCCACATCACTGCACATAAACAGGATCAGAGATGTCAGTCAGTTAGAGCCAATCTGATGTCTGCCGGAGTATTTGGTGACCGACACGTCACAGTGTGGCTGTTGTAGTGTGCAGGGACAGTGTTTTTGTTTTAGCCTGCCGCTAAGCCGCTCAGCTCAGGTCCATCTGAGTCACATGACCACTAACCACTCACTGTGAAATGGAATCTGCAGGAGGGCAGTGGTAAATCTCGCTGAAACCGAGAGCGAGGGTGACTGATTGACAGGTTGATGAGCTGCTTTTTGTCAAGCTCTTCCAGGGTCAAACATACGGCCCAAGTCTGCAGGCCGCTGTAACGTACTGTATTTACTACCAACTGTTGTTGTGATCTCTGACATCATCTGTCTGACTTCCTGTGAAGAAGACAGAGTACTGATTTATTTAAAGCATTTTATCCTTCAGCATTCTACTGTTTTTAACAAACACAATATTTGCAGTGAAAGACAACCCCGCCCTCTGCAGACTAAGAAGTTGCTGATGATATAAAATCTCCAGCATTTCCCCTTCTTCAAAGTCAGCAAATCTATAGAAGAAGCCATTTTGAGCAATTTTTGGCCATATGAAACCAAAGAGCATAATTGAGCCTTAAAAAATAAGCATTATATATTTGCATGGTTTTTTTTTTTTTTTTGTAAATTTACAAGCTTTTCCTGGAATTTTTTTTTTTATTTTTTTTTTTTTACTTTTTTCCTCCTAAATTTTTTTAAACCTTTTTTCTTGTGTAACTTGGGAATTTTCTGTTTTTCCTCAGATTTTTAAAACTTTTTTCTTCAAACTCAGCAATATTTTATTATGGTTTGTGACATTTTCTTCATTTAATTTTTCTCTCAGAAATGTGTAACTTTTTGCAAACTTGCGACTTTTAGCTCTCGCAGTCTTTCTTTCTCCATGAATGTGTGATTTTTATTCTTTTTACCTATTTTAAAACAAAGGGTCAGCAGTCACAATTAAGACCAAAGCCTAAAAAGCATATGACCTAAGCGCGTTAAGGAGGAAACCGTGATATTACATTGCATTCCAAATTATTATGCAAATAGGGTTTTAAATTATGTTCACTTACAGTATATAGCGCTTTTTCACATCTCTAGATGACCAAAGCGCTTTACTGATCCTGCTAATCCACCCATTCACACATTGATGGTGGTGGAGCTGCTATGCACAGACCTGACCCACCAGGAGCAACTGGGGGTTCAGCGTCTTGCTCAAGGACACTTCCAACATGCAGACTGCAGACAGAGTGGGAATTGAATCACTGACCCTCCAATCAGTAGCTGGCCACACTACACCTGCACTACAGCTGAAGGTGTAGTGTCATAAACATTCAATTTTTTGTTTTTCAATTAAACTCATGGATGGTATTGTGTCTCAGGCTCTTTGAATCACTGATATCAATCTCAAGACACCTGTCATAATTAGTTTGCCAGGTGAGCCCAATTAAAGAAGAAGAAGCCAACTTTATTGTCATTCAGTCCATCATGTAACCGGAGTGGTGGCTCAGTTGATAGAGCATCCGCCCCACACCCAAGAGGCAGGGGTTCAAATCCCGGCCGGGTCATACCAAAGACCATATAAAAATGGTACTTTCTGCCTTCTAGTGTGGTGCTCCGCATAATGGAACGGGGAAAGTAAAGTTACACACAGAGCTACCAGAGGACTGACCCCCCGCTGTAGCTTTCACTACTTACAGTAGCTGTGTGGCCTAGGGTCAGAGAAACGGAGATAGGCTCCGCCCCATACACCAACATGGTGTGAAGGGAATTAACTAACTAACTAGTCCATCATGTACAGTAGAATTAAATTATGTTTCTTCTATCTACAATGTTAATCACATCTAGAATCAGAAGGGCCGCTGCCATTGTGGTGCCTCCACAAACAACTTTTTACTTCCCCCATTCTATTATGCTGAACACCAAGCTAGAAGGTGGGAAGTACCATTTTTATATGGTCTTTGGTATGACCTGGCCGGGGCTTGAACCCACGACCTCCCGGTTGTGGGGCGGATGCTCTACCAACTAGGCCACCACTCCGGTTACATGATGGACTGAATGACATGATCACAGTCATTCGGATCAAAATTTCATTCTGATTGAGAGGGGTGGGTTATGCCGATTGTTAATCCGAATGGTGCACATGAAAACACTTATTCCAAACGTAGGGCAGAAAATATGTTTACTGTGCATGTCTGTACACCAGCCACACGTCGACATGACGTATTTCCGCCTTAGCAGCAGCTAGCGGAAAACATAGCGGGAGTAAAACAAAACTGGTCTCTATTGTCCTGCTGTCTCTCTCTGTTCGTCAAATGCTGAAGTATGTACTTGTAGCTTCATTACAGAGACAAGCAGAAGCAAAAGTACAGTCTGAATACAATACAGGGCAATTTCAACACGAAGCGGGGCTTGCTAACACCGGAAGTTGCTACTATTTTCGGAATGTCGAAATGGCAACGTGCACATGTCAAAATGATTTATTCCATTCAAACGTGTGACACATGGAAATGCACGTCCTAATCGGATCAGCTTTTTCAGGATCCATGTAAACAGTAAAATTCTGATCTGAATTGTAATCAGATTGATGAAATTTTGCCCATGTAACCGTGGCCAGTGAGACCCATCAGTCTGGAAAAGGTTATAAAGCCATTTCTAAAGCTTTGGGACTTCAGCAAACCACAGTAAACCATGGAACAGTGGTGAACTTTCCCAGGAGTTGCCGGCCGACCAAAATTACCCCAAGAACGCAGCGATGACTCATCCAAGAGATCACAAAAGACCCCACAAAAACATCCAAAGAACTGCAGGCCTCACTTGCCTCACTTAAGGTCAGTGTTCATGACTCCACCATAAGAAAGAGACTGGGCAAAAATAGCCTGTATGGTAGAGTTCCAAGAAAAAAACCACTGCTGAGCAAAAAGGGCATAAAGGCTCATCTCAGTTTTGCCAAAAAACATCTTGATGATCCCCAAGACTTTTGGGAAAATACTCTGTGAGCTGACGAGACAAAAGTTGAACTTTTTGGAACGTGTGTGTTCCATTACATCTGGCATTAAAGTAACAGAGCATTTCATAAAAGGAACATCATACCAACAGTAAAATATGGTGGTGGTAGTGTGATGGTCTGAGGCTGTTTTGCTGCTTCAGGACCTGGAAGACTTGCTGTGGTAAATGGAAGCATGAATTCTGCTGTCTACCAAAAAATCCTGAAGGAGAATGTCCGGCCATCTGTTTGTGACCTCAAACTGAAGTGCACTTGGGTTCTGCAGCAGGACAATGATCCAAAACACACCAGCAAGTCCACCTCTGAATGGCTGTTAAGATGCTTTTGATTGAAATAGCTTTTGATTTCAGTAAATATGACCTCCTAATGTTGCAAATTCAGCAACTGACCATTTTCAGTTCTTTACAACTAATAAAATGTTTTGAAACGCTGTTGTGCATAATAATTTGGAACAGTGCATTTTGAGTTTTATTTGTTTTTGAAAAAAAATAGTTATTATTGGGAGGTTTGTTCAATAGAATTTGAATTATGCTCTAACGGTTGACTTGAAAATTATACTGACTGTCATTTGCAATGACTATTTAGTAAAATCAGAGACATATCATTTGCATAAAAATTTAGAATGCGGCATATGTTTACTTTGGGCCAGGTTCCTGCTCTATTTAAGACCTGTAATATACTGTATATGATCTACTGCCATATCATTATCATCATAACTGCCACACTGTGTAACTCCCCATAATCTGAGTTCATCTGACGAGACAGCATGCTAAGCCGACTATATTTAGTGATGCTCACTCTGTACCATGCAGTGCGCACCTGTTTAATTTGCCTGACTCTGTGATGGGGATTAAAACAGAAAGATGTTAGTGGTAGAAAAGCAAGAGAGAAAAACAAAAATGACTGAACTTAAAGTGGTTAGACAAGAGCCCCGTCTACATTTTGTTCCTGTGTACAGACCACGGTGAAGTTAGTTTTGCATTTCACATTTGATATTTGGCTCCATCAGATTTCCCGGCAGCTGACAGCCCAGTACCCGAATGACAGACATTTGCTTCCGGTCAAGCTTCTTCGCATTGCGCTGCCGCCGACAGTTCAGTACCGCAAGCTCTTTGCTCTGACCGGAAGGGTTTCACTTAGGGACAGTCAACAAATTACTCGTACAATTATGGAAAAAATGCTTGTTTCTTCAATAGCTTAAACATCATGTTGTGGAGACACAATAGGAGATGGAACTCCACCCAGGCCTTTGGGGTATTGGGGGAAGGAAAAGGAGAGATGGTAATGGGGGGAAGAAGTGAGATGGGCGCCAGAGTGCTAGGGGGTATTAAACTGAATAAAGATGTGCCTTCGCCCCCGCTGTGCCCGGTGTGGGATGTATTGTGGAGAGGTAAGATGCTTTTCACACCTAAGGACTCTGGGGCGCAAAAGTATTGTGTTAAGCCATGCTCTGTGACATGTATATAAATGTGTGTACATGCTCTCTGACGCATGTGTCAGTATGTTCACCCTGGGTGCCAAAGGCAGGAATAAAGTGGTATAAAGGAGTTCACTTTGGCACCCAGATTTAGTCGAATAAAGTTCTGTGTCGTCAGCTCATGTCTCGTCTGATTCCATCCTCCACATTGGTGACCTAGAGACGTGAAATGGAAAATGGACCGAGCTCCTCCGTAGAGGCACTCCCGTTAGAGTCTCACAAAGCTGCATGTGCTGTTGCAGTGAGACTTCTGGACTTTTGACTCCATGACCCGGCTGCTTGGTTTGTACACATGGAATCCCAGTTCGCCCTCCGGAGTCTCAACAGACAACACGAAGTACCATCATGTGGTGGCTGCGCTGGACGCGCACGCCACGCAGCAAGCAATGAGTCTACTCCGAGCCCTGCCAGCCCAGGGAAAATATGACACTCTCAAGTGGCTGCTGCTGTGCCGTTATATCTTTTCGGACAGAGAGATGGCAGAAAAGCTCCTCAGCCACTCAGAGTTAGGAGACAGATCAGCTGTGGAACTGATGGAGAGCATGCTCGCACTAATGGGCACGGACAACGGATCTTTCCTGTTTGCCCACCTCTTCTTCAGGAACCTACCGGCTGTGGCGCAAGTGATCCTTGCTAACTCACCGCTGCCGGCAGCCAGGGACTACCGCGCGCTGGCAGAGGAGGCAGACCGCATCTTCCTGGCAAACAAGGCTTTCAGCGTTCAGGCAGTGAGACTGGGATCTCTGATGGAACCCAGCGAGGTTGAGGAGCTGATGGTAGTGGCCGGGACGGCCACCAGGAGACACAGGAATGGGACGCTGTGCTTTTATCACCGCTGTTTTGGCGCAGAAGTGCAACGTTGTCTGTCACCGAGCCGCTTCAAGAAGTTGGGAAATGGGACAGCCAGTAGTCAGTAGCAGCTGTGACTGCTGGCGATGGGGAGAAGCTGCTCTTCATCAAGGACACACGTTCTGGGACACATTTTCTGGTAGACTGTTGTTCCCAGAAGAGCCTCATTTTGCCAGTCAGTGTGGACAGATTGGCAGAAGGTTGCGGCCTGGCTTTAACGGCCGCCAACAGATCCCACATCAGGACGTTCAAAGAAAGGACGGTAACTGTATGTTTGCATGGACGCAATTACCAGTGGGACTTTGTGGTAGCTGCATGTTCGGCCCCCATCTTAGGTGCTGATTTTCTGTGTGCTTACGGTCTCCTTGTTGATGTTGTTAACAGACGTTTAGTGGGCGCTGTATCTTTTCCTCCATGCCCTGCATAGCTCGGGGAGTTGGGCCACCAACACATGCTAATGTTCTAGCTCGAGGGGGTAAGTACCAGCGTTTGCTGTCCGAATTCCCGGCACTCACGGTGCCCACTTTTTCCGTTACGGTAACCAAGCACGGGGTTGAGCATTTTATCACCACGAAAAGTCCACCCGTTTTTGTGCACCCTCGCCGCCTGGATGCAACTAAACTAGCCATCACGCATAAGGAGTTTGCTAACTTAGAATGCTTAGGCATCGTTAGGTGCTCCAACAGTCCTTGGGCATCTCCGCTGCACATGGTGCCCAAGTCCGAAGGGTTGTGGCAGCCATGCAGCGATTTCCAACACTTGAACAACACCACAGAACACAACCGTTACTCCATCCCGCACATCCAGGATTTTTCCATGCACCTGGCCTGGACGCGCATTTTCTCAAAAGTGGATCTGGTCCGCGGTTACCACCAGGTCCTGGTTCACGCAGAGGACATTCCCAAAACGGCGGTAATAACTCCCTTTGGTCTTTTCGAGTTTTTATACATGCTGTTCGGGTTAAAGGACACAACACAAACTTTCCAAGGGATGATGGACACGGTGCTCCATGACTTGCCGTTCGTTTTCATCTACTTAGACAACATTTTGGCGGTTAGCGCATCAGAGGAGGAGCACCTCATCCATCTCAAACAAGTTTTCCAACGGTTGGAAGCACACGGGCTGATTGTTAATCTGGCAAGGTGTCAGTTCGGGCTGCCGGTAATCGACTTCTTGGGCCATCGCATCTCACCGGAGGGTGCGATCCTGCTGCCGGATAAGGTACTCACAGTGTCAGATTTTCCGCATCCACAGACCGTGAGAGCACTGCAGGAATTTTAGGGGATGGTCAGTTTTTACAACCGCTTCCTCCCCCGCACAGCCCAGCTGCTGCAACCGCTGTACAGCACGCTCAAAAAGAAGAAACTCGCGGATAGTATTGACTGGACCCCCGATTGGGTCCAGGCTTTCACAGGCACCAAAACGGCGCTCGCCAACGCGGCTTTGCTGGCCCACCCAGCCCTGTCAGCATGAATAGCGCTCACCACATACGCATCAGATGTCACAGTAGGAGCCGTGGTGGAGCAGTACGTCTCTGGTTCGTGGCAGCCCCTCGCCTTTTTCAGCCGTACTTTGTGCAAAAACGAGCATAAGTATAGCACTTTCAACAGGGAGTTGTTGGCTCTCCACCTGGTTACACGTCATTTTCAGTTCTGGCTCGAAGGTCGCAAGTTCACCACGTTTGTCAATCACAAACCACTGACCTACGCGATGTCCAAAGTCTCAGAACCGTGGTCGGCTTGGCAGCAACAGCACTTGGCCGCAATTTCAGAGTTCCCAACCGACATCCAACACATAGCCAGTAAATATAACATTGTGGCGGACTGCCTGTCATGTGCGCTGGTCTCTCCGGTCTACATGGGTATCGATTTTTCCGCAATGGCTGCAGACCAAACCGGGGACGCAGACATTTGCACACTCCAGTCTGCAGCTACCGGATTAAAACAAGGTGGTACAAGAAGGCTGCCCCCCCTTGCTCTGCGACATCTTCACTGGCCGCCCCCGCCCGGTGGTTCTGAGCTCTTGGTGGTGCGACTGCGTTTTCGAGTCCATCCACTCCCTTTCACATCCCGGCATGCAAGCTTCGGTTAAACTGGTGGGGTCCAAATTTGTCTGGGCTCATTTACGCAGGGATGTTAAAGAATGGGCCGCAGTGTGAATCGTGTGCCAATGGGCTAAGGTGCACAAGCACACCAAATCCCCCCTCAAGCCTTCTCAAAGCCATGCTCTGTGACGTGTATATGGATGTGTGTACATGCTCTCTGATGCATGTGTCAGTATGATCACCTTGGGTGCCAAAGGCGGGAATAAAGTGGTATAAAGGAGTTATAAAGGAGTTATAAAGGAGTCTGCCTGTACCAGGTGCTGAAAAACACCCTGCACCATGATGCTCCCACCTCCAAACTTCACTGTTGGTATGGTGTTTTTGGGCTGATGTGCAGTGCCATTTCTCCTCCAAACATGCTGTGTGTTGTGGCATCCAAAAAGTTCAATTTTGGTCTCATCTGACAAGACTATATTTCCCCAGTACTTTACTGGCTTGCCCAAATGTTGTGCAGCAAACTTTAAACAAGCTTCAACGGGCTTTTTCTTCAGCAATGGAGTCTTGCGAGGTGAGCGGGCATAGAGCCCATGTCGGTTGAGTGTATTCTTGTTTTCTTTGAAACAGCAGTACCTGCTAACTCCAGGTCTTTCTGGAGCTCTCCACAAGTGGTATTTGGCTCTTGGATAACTCTTCTGGTAATTCTTTTTACTCCTCTGTCAGAAGTCGTGTGAGGAGCTCCTGGTCGTGGACGGTTTATGGTAAAATGTTCTTTCCACTTCCGACAGTGCTCACTGGAACATTCAGCAGTTTAGAAATGTGCCTGTAACCAATGCCATCATTATGTTTTGCAACAGTAAGGTTGCGGAGGTCTATAGAGAGCTCTTTTTTCTACCCATCTTGAGTTCTTTGTGGTGTGACAATCTGATATTCACAGGCCTTTTTAAAGGCTATCAGTCAGGACTTAACCAGCTGAAATTAATTTGCACTGATGGGGATGGGATGGCTTCCTAAATTCTGATGGGATTTCAGCTGGTTTCTTGGCTTTCTAAGCCTTTTTGCACCTTTTTTTTTCACATATTCAATACTTATTCACTGTGTCATTCCACTTCAGTAAATACACCTTGTTTTGTGAATACAGTTGCCTTGATTTCTTTGTATGTATGTATTACTTAGGTTGTTACTGATAGCTGGTGAAAATCTCGGGTCAATGGCTCCATCAAAAATATGTTTAATGAGAAAAATGTTAACGTGTTCAATACTTATTTTCCCTGCTGTAAATACGTGGACAAAATTGTTGGTACCCCTCTGTTAATGAAAGAAAAACCCACAATGGTCACAGAAATAACTTGAATTTGACAAAAGTGGTAATAAATAAAAATTCTATGAAAATTAACCAATGAAAATCAGACAATGCTTTTGAATTGTGGTTCAACAGAATTATTTTAAAAAACAAACTCATGAAACAGGCCTGGACAAAAATGATGGTACCCTTAACTTAATATTTTATTGCACAACCTTTTGAGGTAATCACTGCAATCAAACGATTTCTGTAACTGTCAATGAGACTTCTGCACCTCTCAGCATGTATTTTGGCCCACTCCTCATGAGCAAACTGCTCCAGTTGTCTCAGGTTTGAAGGGTGCCTTCTCCGGACGGCATGTTTCAGCTCCTTCCACAGATGTTCAATAGGATTTAGATCAGGGCTCATAGAAGGCCACTTTAGAATAGTCCAATGTTTGGCTCTTAGCCATTCTTGGTTGTTTTTAGCTGTGTGTTTTGGGTCAGTATCCTGTTGCAAGATCCATGACCTGCAACTGAGACCAAGCTGTCTGACACTGAGCAGCACATTTCTCTCTAGAATACCTTGATAGTCTTGAGATTTCATTGTACCCTGCACAGATTCATCTGTGCCAGATGCAGCAAAGCAGCCCCAGAACATAACAGAACCTCCATGTTTCACAGTAGGGACAGTGTTCTTTTCTTGGTATGCTTCATTTTTGCGTCTGTGAACATAGCGCTGATGTGCCTTGCCAAAAAGTTCCAGTTTTGTCTTGTCTGTCCATAGGACATTCTCCCAGAAGCTTTGTGGCTTGTCAACATGCAGTCTGGCAAATTCCAGTCTGGCTTTTTTGTGATTTGTTTTCAACAGTGGTGTCCTCCTTGGTCGTCTCCCATGAAGTCCACTTTGGCTCAAACAACGACGGATGGTGCGATCTAACACTGATGTACCTTGACCTTAGAGTTCACCATAAATGTGTTTAGAGGTTGTTCTGGGCTCTTTTGTTACCATTCGTATTATCCGTCTCTTCCATTTTTCATCAAGTTTCCTCCTGCGGCCACGTCCAGGGAGGTTGGCTACAGTCCCGTGGATCTTAAATTTCTGAATAATATGTGCAACTGTAGTCACAGGAACATCAAGCTGCTTGGAGATGGTCTTATAGCCTTTACCTTTAACATGCTTGTCTATAATTTTATTTCTAATCTCCTGA
Source organism: Pholidichthys leucotaenia (assembly GCA_020510985.1). Lineage (NCBI taxonomy): Eukaryota > Metazoa > Chordata > Actinopteri > Cichliformes > Pholidichthyidae > Pholidichthys > Pholidichthys leucotaenia. The sequence continues at coordinate 241,154,182 of CM035849.1, forward strand.
GACAACTCTCTCCTTTGCTTCCTCTGGTCCATGTTTAGCATGGTACACACCATGTCACCAAACAGCACAGTGACTACTTGTCACCCTTTAAATAGGCGGACTGACTGATAACAAGTTTGTAGACACCTGTGATGTTAATTAGAGGACACATCTTGGTTGAACATGTCCCAATGGTCACATTGTTTTCAATCTTTTCTAGGGGTACCATCATTTTTGTCCAGGCCTGTTTGATGTGTTTGTTTTTTAAAATAATTCTGTTGAACCACAATTCAAAAGTATTGTCTGATTTTCATTGGTTAATTTTCATAGAATTTTTATTTATTACCACTTTTGTCAGATTCAAGTTATTTCTGTGACCATTGTGGGTTTTTCTTTCATTAACAGAGGGGTACTAACAATTTTGTCCATGTCTGTAAGCCAAAGAGGCTTTGGGATTTTGTTCTGTGGCGCATGTTGTGAAACAAAACCTGTAATGTTTCTGGCCTATGGATCAGCAGTATGTCTGGAAGAAGAAGAATGATACATACGATGAAAAGAACACCCTGCCTAAAGTGAAACATGGCAGTGGTTCAGTGATGATGTGGGTTGTTTCAATTCCTCTGGCACTGAAAACCTGTCGCGTGTAGAGGGTAAGGGATCACTCACGTATAAGGAAATCATGGGAGAAAATGTCATGCTGTCTGTGAGGAAGTTCAAGCTTGGGCGTCATTGGAACCTTCCAACAGAACAATGATTCCAAGCATCCCTCAAAGTCCACCAAGGCTTGGTTTCAGAAGAAGTCCTGAAAGATATGAGAGTGGCCATCACAGTCACCTGACATAAAACCCATTGAAAATCTCTGGTGGGATTTGAAAAAGGTGGTTGCAGCACACAAATCCAGGAATATTAGTGAATTGGAGGCCTTTGCCTACTAGGAATGGGCTAAGATTACTCAGAACACTGCCAGAAGCTGGTGTCTGGCTGTATATCACATTTGCAGCAGGTCATAACAGCAACAGGGTGTTCTACTAAGCACTAAAGATGCTTGTCATGAAGGGGTTGAATAATTTTGAAACTGCAGCCATTAAAAGTGGCATTTTATGTTGAATTTGGGGAAACCACTTGTAATATCAGTTGTGTTGAGGTATTAAAATTAAAAAGCGCAGGCCCCGAGCACATCAGTGACTTACATCAGTTCTCCAAATTGCCAGTCTACCCCTGACAGTAACACCTTACTGTGATGCTCTTCCAGCGTTGCAACATTTTCCCTGGCAGCATCTGTCACCTCCATCCAGGCCTTTGTTTTTCTTGTATGGTCACTTCATTACTGATGGAAGAAGAAAAAATTCCCCCTCACTTCTGCTTCACTCAAGATTGCTTCAGTTGCAGCCTCAGTGGAGTTTTCCTTTCTGTTCTTTAATTGAGCTGCACCTTCAGAGAACAGAACAGAATGTTCCCCATGGTGATTTATGGGTGATGATTCATGCTAATAGCCACCCACTGGGAGCAAGTGGCCAGTTTACGAATGAATGGGATTCATGACCTTACCAGTAGTGGCTTGTGGGTGATCCCACTGAAGAGGCATCTGACTTCTTTATAATGTTCATTTTTGGAATATCCCTTGGGCTGTTTTTTTAAATCTGAAGCTGGTGTTCAAATTGTAGTTTCCAAAACTTTCTAGCAAGTAAATACTGAGAATATCCCCTTCCATCATTACTAGTGCTCACAGGTTGAAATCACAAGTTGGTTGAAATGCGGGATACAGCGACACTGGCAAAAGACCAATGTGACTGGTTGAAAAGTAAGAGGCTTGCCACTTTTCCATTTCTTTTTTCAACACAACAAGTTAAGAGAATTTTCCAACAAATATAATCTGATTTCTGATTGGCTATATAATTTCCAAATGAGAGGAAGCAAGCTTCCGCTCATTTTACATAGCAGCAAATACTATTTTCTGATTAGCTGATTAATGTTCTCACAGTGCCAAGCCTCCTTTTTCTTTCACTGGACTTCTCACAGCTTTCTCACTAAATGTTACACAATACTATTGCATTAAACACCACCAAAGGCCAACTTTAGTGAAATAGCAATGCTTTGAAGGAAAAAAGTTAAATAATATGGTAATTATTATTACCCCTGGTGGGACCAGCGCTTCACTTTGCCTGCCAGCATGGCATCAGGGTGGCGGATGCAGTGATCTTCCTCCTACATTGTTCCCTGTCCCATCTGGAGAAGCCTGGGAGCACTGTGAGGATCATGTTCTTTGATTTCTCCAGTGCTTTCAACACCATACAACCAGTTATCCTGAGGGACAAGCTGCTGTGGCCAGGAGTGGACCAGCACCTGTCATCGTGGATCCTGGACTACCTCACAGACCGACCACAGTTTGTGAGAACCCAGGACTGTGTGTCTGACACCATCATCTGCAGTACAGGGGCCCCCCAGGGAACAGTTCTGGCTCCCTTCCTGTTCACCGCTGACTTTTCACACAACACACCACATTGCCATCTACAGAAGTTCTCTGACGACTCTGCGATCATCGGCCTCATCTCCAGTGGGGATGACACGGAGTACAGAGGACTTATCCAGGATTTTGTGGACTGGTGCCTACGGAACTGCCTCCAGATCAATGTGAGGAAAACCAAGGAGCTGGTGGTGGACTGCCATAGGCGAGGACAACCCCCCACAGCACCGGTAAACATCCACGGGATAGACATTGAGGCAGGGACATCTTACAAGTATCTGGGTGTTCACCTGAACAATAAACTGGACTGGTCATACAACACAAACACGCTCTACAAGAAGGGGCAGCACAGGCTGTATCTCCTGAGGAGACTCAGGTCTTTTTGAGTGCGATGGGCACTCCTGAAGACCTTCTACGATTTGGTGGTGGCATCAACCATCCCATTTGGAGTGGTCTGCTGGGGCAGCAGTATCACGGCAGCCGACAGGAAGAGACTGAACAGGCTGATCAAAAAAGCCAACTCTGTTCTGGGGCGACACCTCGACCCAGTCGAGGAGAGAGGGGGATGGTGGATAAACTGTCATTTCTGCTTGAGTCCAAGTCCCTCCCCATGCAGGATACGCTGAACGCACTGAGTTCATTTAGTGGTAGGCTGTGCCATCCTAAGTGCTTGAGGGAGAGCTTCCGCAGGTCCTTCCTACCTACAGCTGTCAGACTTTATAATCTAACCGGTGCTGCTCGTGGAGGTCGTATTGAATGCCACAACTTTGCACAATAGAGATCGTCCCCTCTAATACACAACTAAGACTATTACAATTATCATTGAGAGTGGCAACAACACTGTTCATTCAAATAATAATAATAAGTTTATTTATAGAGCACCTTTCACAGACAGAGTCACAAAGTGCTTAACATGGTAAAAAACAAAATAAAAACACAGGCACATAAAACAGTAAAACAAAGTAGACAATAAAAGCACATAAAAATACAATCGGCACATAGTTAAAAAGCCAGGCTAAAAAGGTGGCTCTTTAGTTGCTTCTTAAAAACACCAATGGAAGGTGCAGATCTAAGTTTAAAAGGCAAGGAGTTCCACAGTCTGGGAGCAACAGCAGCAAAGGCTCTATCGCCTTTGGTTTTGAGCCTAGTACTAGGAACTACCAGTAGATTCTGATGAGAAGACCTGAGAGACCTGCTGGGCTGGTGTAGAGAGAGCAGGTCACTAATATAAAAAGGTGCCTCTTCATGAATGGCTTTGTAAGTAAGAACAAGAACTTTAAAATCAATTCTGTAATTTACAGGAAGCCAATGCAAGGAGGCCAAAACAGGAGTGATATGACAGAATCTACTGGACCTAGTTAGTAATCTTGCAGATTATTTCAGTATATTTCACAAATGTGAAATATACTGTCTGGGTACATATTTATATTCTGCCAGGTAATTTAACTGTGATGCTATTGATACCATCTAGCTGCAACGCTCCTTCACTGTGTATATAATTATGTTCATAAGTATTTTTTTATTTACTGCTTTGGCTAACCAGCTCTCATCTTATTTTCTTATTTACTACTGCTCTGAGTGCTGCTATCCCTTTGATGCTGTAATCCTGGAATTTCCCCATTGTGGGACTAATGAAGGCTTATCTTATCATATTATCACAATGTATGCATCATTTCTTCTCTTTTTCTTCTCAAATTTTTGAGGAGGGTCTGTCTCCCTTGCCTCCCCTGAGGAGCTGCCACTGGTACCAAGGTGGTTTACTTATCAGTCTACTCACAAATTTACAAATGTTTCATGAATGGGGCCCAGTGCTGTTACTTTTGCAGATTTTTTTTTCTTTTTTTTTTTTTTTGTTTCAGTTATTTGGTGTAGTTTTTTTAGGCTATGTGTTAGCCAAGTTAGCATAAATTGGTTCACTTCACTTTAAAGTTGCAGTGTTTCCTTTAAAACAGTCTGTCTATGGGTCTGTAAAAAATCTTAAATTATCAAAATTAAAGCCCTAATATCTTCAAAAATGATTGGCTTTCAAAGGTCTTCAAAATATCACAGCTATAATAATGTGATATCTGTTTTATGCATTGTATAGTGAAATCTTCATATTCAACTTTCCAAGTTTGTAGTTACTGTTTCTGCATTTTAACTTAACAGAAAGTGAAATGATTGGAATGACCAACAATCATTTCTTGTAAATTTTCCATTTTTCATTGTAAATTTGTGACCTTTTTTTGTTGCTTCTTACTTTTATTTGTGGGGGTAGGGGCTATTTTGTTGTATTTACTTGAATATCTGAATTATCTAGTGGCAACTTCAGTTCTGGGGAAGTTCAAATTTAACATAAACTAGATGAATGACTCAAAATTTTCTGCAGTTTCATTTCTGGTATCTGGACAAGGCTGTAATGTAGTCACTGACTTTTTTCTATTTTGCAAATGCAAGGTCTTAAATTTGATCAAATAACCTTAAAAAGGTCTTTATAAATCCTTGGATTTAATTTCCTTATACTGCAGATACCATACCAGTGCTCAAAACCAAACTCTCATTTTACCTAACAGTTCATTTAAAGTTAGTATTGTGGTACATGTGTTCACTGGAAGAGTTTTACCCCTTACTGTGTATATATTATTAGTCCCCATTGTGGGACTAATAAAGGTTTATCTTATCTTATCTTATCTTATCTTATATATCCTATTTCTATGTATTCAGTCACAATTAGGCCTAAATTTTATGTAATGTTGTTTTGTTTTTTTCATGCAGGGATTGATAGTCCAGAGGATCTATGTATTCTGTATTCTAACAGAGCTGCTTGCTACCTGAAAGATGGCAATAGTCAAGACTGCATACAGGACTGCACACGGTAAGAAACACCACACACTGAACACTGTTTACAACTGTGTGTATATGTGATACACTTATGTGGGTATAAAGCCAGATAAAGGTTTTTTTTTTTTTTAATTTTATTTCGGATAGATTAAAAGTACAGATTAAAAGAAACAGAATAATATAACAAAGGGGGAAAGAAAATCCAACAAGGTCAAATTAGACAATAACTCCTCTGACTATACAGTTCAACATAAGTTATCCGAAATGGGTGATGGCTGAAGCCGCAGCTTATATTGGCCACCCATATTCCATCCAAGAATTCAAAAGAAAAACAAACAAGAGCGATTACAATTCAGAACAAAGCTAAAACAAAATGTGACAAAAAAAAAACTAAGCAACAACACAACGCAGACTGGATATGACAATCCTTATGTGATTTTATGTCATCTTATATATATGTTTGGAGTATTTCTTCCTTTAGTTTTTGTTTAAATTGTCCAAGCGTTGTACATGATTTTAATTCAGGTCCAAAATCGTTCCACAATCTGACTCCTTGCACTGAAACACAGTGTTGCTTGGTGGTAGTTCTCACTGAAGGTTTTTCGAAATATTCATGTTGCTCTGAAATGATATTGTTTCTCCCTTATTTGGAACAGCTTTTGGATATTTGCGGGCAGTGATAGATTCTTCACTTTAAACATTATTACTGCAGTTTTAAAGTCAACCAGATCTTTCAACTTGAGAGCTTTTAATTTAAGAAAAAATGGGTTTGTTGGTTCCCTGTAAGCAGCTTTTTTTATTATTCTAATAGCTCTCTTCTGAAGCATAAAGACTGGATATATGTTTGTTTTATATGTATTTCTCCATACTTCAGTACAATATGTCATGTTATGGGAGTATTAATGAATGATACAAGGTATATAGTGTGGGTTGATTCAGCAAATATTTCACTCTGTGTAGTATTGCAATTGATTTGGATATTTTACCTTTAATATAATTAATATGTGACTTCCAACACAGTTTATTATCATTTATTACACCAAGAAATTTAGTTTCGGATACCCTTTCAATCTCTACACCATTTACACTGAGTTTAGATACTAAGTTGTTGTGATGGTTGTTAAAAACTATAAATTTTGTCTTACTTAAATTGAGCGTTAATTTGTTTGAATCAAACCACAGTTTAAGCTTTCCTAATTCCTTTCCGAGTGTATCCAAAAGTTGTTCCAAATTGCTTCCACTGCATAATAAATTAGTGTCATCGGCAAACAATATTAAATCCATTTTTTCTGAAACTTCACATATATCATTTATACATATTGAATAACAATGGCCCCAAAACTGAACCCTGTGGGACTCCACAAGTAACCTTCAGTAACTGTGAGTTTTTGTTACCAACACATACATACTGATATCTATTCTTGAAGTAACTACATAACCAGGACAGTGCTACTCCCCTAATACCACAATTTTGTAGTTTCTTTAATAATAAATTATGATCCACTGTATCAAATGCTTTTTTAAGATCCAGGAATACCCCAACTGAATACTCTTTATTTTCAACGGCAGTTGATATTTTTTTCTATAAATTCCATTAGAGCAAATGCAGTTGTCCTCTTGTGTCTGAATCCATATTGCTGCTCACACAATAAATTATTCTTCAGTATGAAGTTGTCAATTCTCTCATAGAATATTTTTTCAAGTATCTTGGAAAATTGCGGCAATAGTGAAATTGGTCTATAGTTTGAAAGTTCCCCTCTGTCACCCGTCTTGAATATCGGAATTACTTTAGCTATTTTCATTGCATTGGGAAATATACCTGATTGGAGAGACAGGTTACAGATATACGTCAGTGGTTTCACTAAGCATTCAATAATAGTTTTGACTAAGAGCATGTCAATACCATCACAGTCCGTAGATGTTTTACTTTTAAATGATTTAACAATTTCAATGACCTCTCTCTCGTCTGTGTTCTTTATGAAAATGGAGTCTTTTATAGCAGTGTTTTTGCTTATTGTATCACCTGTGCGTGCCGTAATGGGTATTTCTCGAGCCAAATTAGGACCAATGTTAACAAAAAAGTTATTAAATTCATCTGCAGGTGAAGCTGCATTCACACTCTGGGTCGTTTTATTATTTTTTGAAAAATTGGTTGGGTAGCTTGTATTTCTGTTTTTATTTCCAAGAATATTGTTAAGTATTGTCCATGTATTTTTAATATTGTCTCTGTTTTTCTCCAGTTCTTTACTGTAATAGTCTCTTTTACTACATCTCATTATATATGTTAACTTATTTTTGTATGTTTTATACTGCTGCTCTGCTTCTTTTGTCCTTTTCTTTAGAAAAGCTTTATATAATAAATTTTTCTTTTTACACGCCTTTTGTAATCCTTTGGTTAACCATGGCTTATCGGCAAATTTATGTCTAAGCTTTTTCTTTACTAATATAGTAATATTATTATTATTATTATTATTATATTATAGTGGCATAAGTCTGCCCACCCTTGAAGTGTTAGTTTATGGGTATGTACTGTATGTAACCACCTTATTGTACTTTGTTTTACTGTATATTTTTCCCAGATCAAATTTGTTTTTCAGTTGAATTGTACATTTTATAGGGCACATTAAAGTTAGTCAATCTTTTGAAATTATTTATCATGGTCTCATTTTTCACATCACAAAATTCTGGCACTTTAACATGGGTGTGTACATGTTTTATTTCTACTGTACCAGAATTTTCACTGCTTTTTACCTTGACAAGTTAAGTGTCGACATCTCCATGTCAAACACCTTCCATACCAGATCAGTGTTTTTTTTATGGGAGGATTTACTCTGGAGTGTGTTGTAAGGGATTGTAATTAATCTTGTTAGAAGTGGCTTTAATAGCGGCACACTGAGGATAATTTGAGAGGACCTTTAGAGGTCCCATTTACTGCCCTTTTCCCACATTTTAACAGCTCCCACACTGTGACATATTTTGGTCAAACTGCTTTAAATTATTTAATTATTGCAGCACCAGCGCAAATCATCTTTTGCAGCCTTTCAGAGTACGGCTAGTTTCAGTGCATGTCTCTTTAAATCCCCTAGAGCTGCTTTTGAGTTAACCTTCCCTCTTACATCACTATTGCTAATTTTAGCTGGCTAGCTCCTGTGTCGAATTGAACCTGAGCCAATGTAAATTTGTCTTAAAGAATGAATGGAATAGTACATCACTGGTGGACAGGGGTGTGTGGTTTCAGCGGTTGACAGGATATGACCAGTCCCTGGAGTACAATAAGCACAAACATTTGTGAATGAGTAGTTAAACTGCTGGCTTCAACTAACTGCCTTTGGTTCCAGTTAGCAATAATTCTACAAGAAAATAAGCTATAATAATGTCTAAGAACAATGTGGTCAAGTGATGTAGATGAACAAGGATTCCAGTGGGGGTGAACAGAATTTATAGACAATAGTGATCAAAACCGGCCAGACTAACAGTTAAGCTAATGCCAGCTGGCCTGTCAGTCACCTCTTCTCTGCTGTGGCGAGCTCCTTGATGTCGCGTTACTGACCGACACCAACCTTCTAGCCAAGCTAAGGCTAATGGATCAATGTAGCGTCACAGTGAAAATATAACAAAATAAGACAGAATGATGCAAGATATATTATCAAGTGGATTAGTGAACCAGGTGGAAACAGGGATGTTTATTAGCATGACTGAAATCTAAAGAAAATATCAATATAAACCACGCTTGGTAAGCTAACTCCTGAGTTGTGCTCTGCACTGTCAGCTCTGAACCTAACACCTTTGTTTACAGACAGACAGCTAGCCTGGCCATTGTGGCCAATAAAAGAGCAGTGGGCGGGATCAACATATCAATTGTTATAAATCGATATAAAGGCCGTCTGTTTTTTTAAGAGAAATGAGCATTTGGATGTTTATTCCTAATTATTGTGTGAAATCGTACAGAAATCGTTTGATTGCAGTGATTGCCTCAAAAGGTTGTGCAACAAAATATTAAGTTAAGGGTACCATCATTTTTGTCCAGGCCTGTTTCATGAGTTTTTTTTTTTTAAATAATTCTGTTGAACCACAATTCAAAAGCATTGTCTGATTTTCATTGGTTAATTTTCATAGAATTTTTATTTATTCCCACTTTTGTCAGTTTCAAGTTATTTCTGTGACCATTGTGGGTTTTTCTTTCATTAACAGAGGGGTACCAATAGTATCGTCCACGTCTGTATCTAAAAAAATAAAGCAAACACATTCACCTTAATGGTACAAACACATCCAAATATACTAGCATCTGTAGCAGGGCACCAAACCCAAACGTTTGCACCTGTCTCATCACCTCTATTTATACCACCCAGAGCCCTGGAGCTGCAGCCATTCTCCCTCAAGCCCCTCCTGCGGCGGGCCATGGCTTATGAGTCTCTGGAGCGTTACCGGAAGGCCTACGTGGATTACAAGACTGTTCTGCAGATAGACATCAGTGTGCAGGCAGCACATGACAGCGTCAACAGGTATTATCTTCATCTTAGTGGCTCCAGAAGTCAATGATGTCAGGGTTGAATGGGTGAACACTCACCTGTATTTCCAAAGATCCATCATCTTTTTCCTGTTTTAACATTTTTGACGTTTAAATTTTAATAGAGTTTAATAGAGGGTTAGCGTACTTACTAGTTAAGTGCTTTGAGAGGTATCACTTGATTATTATCATACACCGCTTTCAGAATAATAGATCCAAGATGGAAAGAGGCTCCTCTTTTTCAAAAGTCCTTATGATGAATTGCATTTCATATTTGTTTAATTTGGAAATGCTGCTGATTTATATCCACACAAACAAATAAATCAGTCAAAAAGGGTCCCTCCATTCCACTTTTGATTATAGGTGATACTGTGGAGGAACAAATAAGTTCAGGCGAGATGTGATGAGCTGGAAGGTTTCAGAGTTTTATTTCCTCCATCATCATGAGCCACACTGTAGCGCAGTGCGCTGTGTAGTGCTGTGTGTCCTGTGTGTGTGCCGCGCTGTGCTGCGTGTGCTGTTTTATATGTTATACAAACAGAGAGAATGCATGGCACGTTAGCATATTGATATACATATCAGTCAATACATATAATTAGCTTGACCCTGGCGCCTGGACATCTTCTCCTTAATCCGGGGATGTATAAACAATAGTCTGTTGTTCTGGTTGTCCCCCCAGGGGTTCTCTGTCCGTATGCAGTCCCTGCTGAGCGTGAATAGTATCAGTCTGCATTGTGCTGGGTCGCCACACGGCTCCCCCCAGAACGCTCAAAATTGGGCTCCAGCTCCGGTAGAACTGTCGGAGGGCATGTCAGTCCGTGGGGGGACGGGGGAGGGGTGGAAAAAACAGTGTGCTCTGCTCCGGGTTCCAGCACGTTGAACGGTCGTGGGTCGTGGGCACACGGGCCGGTGTGCAGTCGTGCGTAATGGAACCAGACGGCGATTGGCCGGCTTTAGGGAGTGAGGTGCAGGAAAAGCGTTGTGGAGGAGTAGGGGGAGGGGGGTGGGAGTAAGTGAGTGCCGGCCCGGGACGTCAAAGGTGTCTGGGCCGTGCAAACATTGCGTGTGGATCCGCGATGGTGAGGGACTTCCCCGGTAAACCTGGTGGAGATCCACAGCGGCTGTGGGAAAAAAAATAATTAATAAGTCTCTGACTCCTCTCGCGGCTCGATCCAGAGAGGATGTGGGGAAGGTGAGCGGCTAAATTCCCCGAGGATGCGTAGCAGCTGTGAAACAACTGCAGCTGTGTGAGGTGGTTTGGCTTTAGGTGTGGGAGCAGACCTAAAGTCATCGGGGAAAGCAATCGGCTAAATTCCCCTTGTGCGCTGTGGCTGAGAAACCTATACAAAGTCCTGTGTGTGGGCTGCACATATGCTTCAGGTGCGTGAGCAGCCCTGAAGGTTCCAAGGGTGGCGATCGGCCGTTTTTCTCAGGCATGTGCAGCGGCGGAGGACAATGTATCAGTCTGTGGAGCCGGTTCGTCTCTGTGCGTGGTGCGCGCTTGGCACAGTGACCACATAACTGGCAGTTGCGCTGTCCTCGTAATCCTGCGGTGTGCGTGTGGGGCTTCTGTGCATGGAAGGTCCACTGTCGTGAGGTTAGTCAGGTTTGGGGAGCTTGGCGGAAATCAACGCAGTCGGTGTCGATGTTTTCCCCGTCCAGGCTGCTTCCTTTGTTCGCTCGTGTCGCCATTCATGGTGTGTGTCGGTCCAAGCGCTGTGCACTACAGGGAGTGCGCTTCGGTGAGGATGAAGAGGTTGCAGGCGTTCTCTGGTCCTCTGGGATCCACAGCGCGGTGAGAGGGAGCAGACGGTCATTCTCCCTCGTCAGGTCACCAGTGTGGAGGTAAAAGATCAGGCGAGGGGCACACCATGACACGTGCTGAGGCTTCCTGTCCGGGTGATTTCTGGGGTGTTTGCCTCGTGTTCCATTCTTCATCAAGGGTCACCAGTGTGGAGGAACAAATAAGTTCAGGCGAGATGCGACGAGCTGGAAGGTTTCAGAGTTTTATTTCCTCCATCATCATGAGACACACTGTAGTGCAGTGCGCTGTGTAGTGCTGTGTGTGTGCCGCGCTGTGCTGCGTGTGCCGTTTATTATGTTATACAAACAGAGAGAATGCATGGCACATTAGCATATTGATATACATATCAGTCAATACATATAATTAGCCTGACCCTGGCGCCCGGACATTTTCTCCTTAATCCAGGGATGTATAAACGATAGTCTATTGTTCTGGTTGTCCCCCCAGGGGTTCTCTGTCCGTATGCAATCCCTGTTGAGCGTGAATAGTATCAGTCTGCATTGTGCTGGGTCACCACAATACATAATTTAGAAATGTAAAGGTCCCATTTATTTCCATTTCCAGGGATTAACTTTCAGTATTGATATCCTCAGTACTGATTATATGGTTTTGAAGACCAAAAACTAATCCTGTGCTTTTTCACAGCTCTTTAAGAAATGTCTTTTGTGTCACTCATTTTTAGATACTCCAGTTTTCTGCCTACTCATTTACATTTGTGAGCACCGCTCAACAGTGTGGAGGAACACCATCCTTAAATGTCCCATTCAAGGGCAAATATTTCATTTCATTTCATTGTGTGTGGGGGTGGGGGGGGGGCACAATAAACGGAACATTTTCTCAAGCGTAAATATTTGAGGGGGACACATATATAGAGGTCCTGGAAGGCAGTCAGGCCGATGTTCTCACAGGTCAGTGGAGGAGGTAAAGGTTCCAAACACAGAGTATGGGTCATACTGGGCTGTCTTTTTAGTACAGATTTACAGACAGGGCACACATAATCGGCAGCAGCCCCCAAAATACCCACTAGCTTCTGAGATTTAAAGTAACTACACTAAAAATATACAAGCGCATTATTATATTACAGCCACTGTCAAAATTAAGAAACATCAGAGAACAGCAACACAATTTCTTCTGACCTTTATGCTTATTGGTGAGGAGATGATAGAGAGAAGATGAGGTGATCTTGGCCTGGGAAAAATGTCCTCTCATACTCTGGTACACAGACCAGAGATACCTCAGTCCACCAGGAATAAATTCCCCAAGCTTACTGTCCACTAGTATCTGCTAGCAACAGGTACCCTAACACCCCCCCCCCCCCATCCTCCGGTGCTGCTACCTGTAGTCCTGCCTCCACTGGGGTCTCCACATTGTTGAGCTACATTCACCAAAAGAGCTGGCTCCTTAGGGCCCAGCTGATTACCTGGTTTAGAGAAATTTAGTGAAGTTGCCTGAATTTTGCCCATTTTATGATCCTGCTGCTGAGGTAATTCAAACTGCTGGTTTGTTACCTGAAGCGTTGCCTCCCATTTTCCCTGTCTGCTAAAATCTAATCTAAAATGCATATAAAATAGACAAAAAATATTCTTGCACAATTTCAAATGAATAAAGACTATCAACACAGATGACATTAAATAATAAAAAATATAAAGCAAGCAGTATCTGTGTGATGCTGCGTTCACTGGTAATAGGAACTCAGAAATGCTGACCTGACAGACTGTAAACAAAGAGGAAGCACTCACATCATGTGCTGTTTTTTTTTTAATTGAGCAGATAGTAGAGAGCAGGGCTTGACATCAACACCCGTCCCTGGTGGGTGTATTTTGGCTGTGGTGGGTAAGACGGGGACTCCCACTAGCCACTCTGGCGGGTTGCAGTTTTCTCAGACGACATCTAAATAATAAAACTATTGCAACGTAAGACTACAAAACTACATCTCCCATACAGCTCAGCCAGGACAAAACAGAAGTTTTAATCACTGGTCTTGAAGACAAGAGAGAGAAACTTCTACCAAAATTGCTAGGTCTAAAACCGACACATTGTGTCAAGAACCTGGGCATTCTTCACAGGTGTCAAACTCATTCCATGGAGGGCCAAGACCCTGCAGGTTTTAGCTCCACCCAGTGTCTTCAACAGGTAATTTCTCTGAATTTCTTCCCACTGATTGCTGATCAGTAAAAACACCTGCTGAAGAGACTGGGTGGAAGTAAAACCTGCAGGGTCTTGGCCCTCCATGGAATGAGTTTGACACCACTGTTTAGACTCTGACTTTAATTTTATTTCACACATTAAAAATGTAACAAAAATCAGATTTTACCATCTTAGGAATATAGTCCGCCCTTTTCTCTCTCTTGCCAGCACGGAGGTCTTGATGCATGCTTTTATTACCAGTCGTATTGTGGAGAGTGTAAATAACGGAGGCAGATTTATGCAGCAGACGACTTTATTCACTCTCACGTCAGTCATACACAGAAAAAGCATATCTCAATACACCAGGGTCTCTCCTTTTATATCAGCCACCCATCTCACATCTGCATGACATCTCGCATCACAATACATTCATCCTTTCTTCCCCAACTACTTCTTCCTGCTACCTCACCATAATCTCTCTCATTTCCATACCTATTAACCTCGCCAGCCCACGTGACAAACGCGCAGTGCATTCTGGGCGGGGTAGGCTCAGCGATCGTAAATGCACTGCAAGCACACAGCGCCTCGGCATTTCTTGTAAATGAACGGAAAAAAAAAATCACAAAATGGACCGTGAAGGAAAATTTAAAGGGACCGTACTCCGCCAAATTGAATGGGACTGCAAAGGCACGCTATTTGGTGAAGCTTGAAGGGGTTAATGGACTAGATCCCTACCAACATATCACACGGAGTTCGGATGTAAACATTCTGCCAAACTTCGACCATGCCTTCATTTATAATTATATGACTGTAAGCATAAGTCCACACACACATGAAGTTTTTAGTAACTTTAGGTCTTTGAAGCAAGCAGTTCACAGACGGATGGGTGCATGACTTGTAGATGTACAAGGTAGACTTGAAGACAATTGTCCTCACAAAGGTGTTTTTTTTTTAAATTTCTTGTCTTGATTACAAGTATTTATTTACTAAATAAAATAAGTCCATGCCATAAATTGAATTATGCACCCAATATACATGTGAAAGTGTGCTTATAATATTTTATAATCAACCCCTCCTTTCCTGAAGTTGGTGCAACCCCTGATGCACTTGTGTCCTGCACCTGTTGTGAAAAAGGCTGTGTGGAAATAAAATCCCATATAAGGACTGCAACAACATCCTGCAGGCCTGTGCAGACAAGGATTTTTACCTGAAACTCTGTGATGGGAGACTAGAACTCAAGCCCAGTCACAAGTACTACAAGCAGGTACAAACGCAAATTTTTGTGACAGGCTCACATTTCTGTGACTTTGTTGTCTGGACCACAAAAAGTTGTGTTGTTGTACGCGTCACACCAGATTCTGACCTGTGGGAGCAAACACTTTTACCAGTGGCCCAGAACTTTTTTTATAAAGTTTTCCTACCTGAGCTTGTTGCCCGTCACTTTACTGACTCTGACCCCACAACACAAAAGAGGAAAGCTGCAGCTGATAAACCCACCCAGAAGCCCAAAAGACGACGTCTAACTGCATTACAGCCAGGTCCCACACACAATCCCAAAAGGCAGGCACAGAACACAGCAGAAGTGTGGTGGACTTGCAGGCAGCCAGAAGAGCTGGATGACATGGTTGCCTGTGATAACCAAAACTGTGAAATTCAGCATTTAGGGTGTGTGGGACTCTGAAGCACCAACCCCACAGCAGCCATGGTTTTGCGACGTGCACATTAGAGTAGTGCTGTAGCATGAGACAGTTATGCGCTATAACGTTGTGCGAACAATGATACACTACCGTTCAAAAGTTTGGGGTCACCCAGACAATTATTTTGTGTTTTCCATGAAAAGTCACACTTATTTACCACCATGAGTTGTAAAATTAATAGAAAATATAGTCAAGACATTGACAAGGTTAGAAATAATGATTTGTATTTGAAATAATAATTTTTTCCAGATACTCAACCTGCTCAAAGGAAGGTCAGTTTTATAGCTTCTTTAACCAGCTAAACTGTTTTCAGCTGTGCTAACATGATTGCACAAGGGTTTTCTAATCATCCATTAGCCTTCTGACGCAATGATCAAACACACTGTACCATTAGAACACTGGAGTGATAGTTGCTGGAAATGGGCCTCTATACACCTATGTAGATATTGCACCAAAAACCAGACATTTGCAGCTAGAATAGTCATTTACCACATTAGCAATGTATAGAGTGTATTTCTGATTAGTTTAAAGTTATCTTCATTGAAAAAAACAGTGCTTTTCTTTCAAAAATAAGGACATTTCTAAGTGACCCCAAACTTTTGAACGGTAGTGTACATGTCGATCATGCATGCCAATTTATATTCTTGTATTGTGTCATGGTTATGGTTACAGTTTTGCATCTTTGAAATAAAGAGCTGGAGTTTGTAAGCCATCGTGTACTTTATTCCAAAAATTGTTACAAAGCAAGCAAGTGTATTTATACAGCACATTTCATACACAAGGGCAACTCAGTGTGATTTACATATATAAAAAGAGGAAAGAAAGCAAAATGTTTGAGCAATAAGAAAAATTGAAGAGGTGCTGCTTTAACTGCTTCAATATTATTGACACAGTTAAAGACATGATGTCAAAAGGGCTAAACCACACCAAAAACATGTCATGGCCTACATTCTAAAACTAAAAAGTTCAAAGCAGTCAATAAAAACTGTGACCTTACTGCCAAACATTTCAGCATACTGATGTGACATGCTAGCCTGCAAACAATGTCTCTTTGGGCAGGACACCAAAGGGCTGAGGTGTGCATGGAGCACATTTATGGTGTCGCAGAATAGGATGGATGCGGTTTGTCTGCTTATGTCAAAAAGGTGTGCAATATGTTCAAGAGGCAAATTAAGCCACAAATGCATCATAGTTAAAAGGAGAATTTGAAATTGGGAATTTTTTCTGTCTTTGGTAGGCTGGGAAAAAATTGCATCAGCAGAGCCATTAAACTGAAAGATGGAAGCCCAGTGTAGTATTTCACCTTTGAGTCATTTATCTTTGAGGAAATTCTCATCCAGGGTCTTTCTGGAGAGCTCTCCCTTTAACTTTCTGTTCTCCTCTTGCAAGAGTAAAATTTCTTAAAGCCTAAGGTGACACATGCTGCAGTTCTGTAGTTCTTACACATTTTCCTCTGGATCATCATCAGCCTGACAGATCAGTGCTGCTTCATCAGATGTCGTCTCCTCCACCTCAGCCAGATGTGTGGCATCATCTGTTGCTGATCAGGACAATAAACAACTGTAGTTAATATATTTTGTAATCAAAAGGAATCCCAAGACACATTTTAGAAAGAAAAACATAGGTAAAAAAAAGACTACCTGAAGGAGCTACATTATCCATCTCAGTCACGGGGCCAATGATGTTGGAGGTCTGTGCTGGGGGGGTCACTTGCATGCCCTGCTGATTCTTTTTGTCATAATCTTGTCCTTCTGCATAAGCGGTTAAACCTGTCAGGAGTGGTAGCTGGAAGCTCTGCATGCCCAAGGTTTAGAGAAGGTGCCCAGTCAGGATCACAGTCTAGCATTTCATAAGCTGGTCTGCTGTTAGAGCACAGGAAATGGTAAGAAAATACTTTGTAGAACAAATTAAACCCGCTTCCACAGGTGTGTGAGTGGTAACTTTTTCTAGCTACTCAGACATCGGAGTCTTTCTTTAGCTTAGCTTTGTTTAGCTTAGCACTGCTGACGTAGGGTAAAAGCTATGACCAAGCAAGTCTTAACCACAACAGACATACACAATAAATCATAATGTACCTTTATGAAAATGCTTTGAGCACACCACCACCATACAGGTCTGTGTTTGGAAGTTATGTTGGGTCTTCTGACTGCTGCAATCCAGGCCAGGCGTCGCCTCTTAGTTACATCCGAAACGTGTGCTGTGCTGTTCTTCTTCCATGCTGGAAAACGATAAAAGCCTATTCCGTGGTTTACCTTTTCTCCACGGCGGTTGTGAGAACGACTATTACAGTTTCAAACACAGCTGCTTTGTGACGATGTCTCCTACGTTGACGTGATCTCAGCGAACTAACGGTTCCTACCCTACCCAGAATGCACTTGGTCAATTCTATGGACACTACGTAACACTGGCGGAATCAATTGTCCTTCTCTGTTTACCCTCTGCATCCAGTCTGAGATGATTAACCCAGCCTCTACAGTATAGACTATTGTAATGCCCTGCTCTCTGGTCTTCATACTCATACATACGGCCGTGTAGGGATAAAGTCAGTGTTCTCTCACCAAAAGTCTTAATGTCCGAGTCGTTTACGGCTACCAGCTGGGGGCCGCTAGCTCCCGCTAGCCGGTCGGCATAGGACGGCAGGATGAGGCTCTTTTGGGAGCCGGTGTCTACGAGGAACCGTCTCCCCAAGCGCGAGTCCGTCACATAGAGCAGCTTGTTTTCTTCACCAGCAGTCGCAGCTGCTACTGACTGCCGGCCTTGGCGTTTCCTGAACGCTTGAATTGGCATGGTGGCACACATTTGCGTGCGTTCTCTCCAAAGCGGCGGTGGTAGAAGCAGAGCGTGTCTCTCTGGCCTCCGCTGGTCATCTTGCTGGGTTCTGACACTGCCGCGTTCACTGTGAGGGCTCTGGTGGTGAGGATGATCCGATCTGCCTCCTGGGCTAGCGCCCGGTAGTCACGCACAGCCAGCAAAAATGAATTGGCAAGAACCGCTCTCGCCTCTGTCGGGAGGTTCCGGAGGAAAAGGTGGGCAAACAAAATGTCCGTCATCCATGCCCATCAACGCCAACATCTTCTCCATCAGTTCAACCGCCGACCCATCTCCTAACTCGGAACGCCTCAGGAGCCCCTCTGCTCTCTCACAGTCCAAGATTGTGTAGCGCCAGGTCAGAGCGGCCTTGAGAGCCCCGTATTTGTTGTGGTGTGGCGGTTTGGTGTAACCCCCACAACAGACTGGACAGACACAGCGCTCGGCTAGAGCAATTAACAGAACAGTGAAATGTGTATTAATGTCTACAGGCAGCCTCGCTTCTTCTGGCTCACTTCTGTGATGTTAATGTTGCCTTTCATGCATTGTGTTCATGCGTCCTGTCCTTACTGTGACCTAGGGACCGAGATCAATATGTCTCTCAAATGCAAATGTCTCATGCCTGTTCTGTTATCTCTTTGATCATACCAACTGCTGGGAGAATGCTCTTTGATGTATTGTTGTAATTGGGTATACTGCACTGTAACCCATGCTCACTCTCTCATTCTCTCACTCTTCAACTGCTGCTGGACACACACACTTTGTGTCCCTCTGGAGAGCCGCTGGGCTCGCTCACGGCGCCGGGAGCGGAGCTCGTGACGGCGGTATGATTTAATAAACTCTACTTAAAACCTTCACCAACGCAGCCTTATTTCATGCCGTTTCAGTGGGCTGGAGGCTGTTGGAGCAGGCTCGCTATTTGCTGAGACGTGTGAGCGTCCAGCGCTGCGACCACATAGTAATATCTGGTGTCGTCTGCCGTTATTCCCCGGAGGGCAAACTGAGCCTCGGTGTGGTGGAACTAAGACCGCGGGTCGTGCAGCCAAAAGTCCAGTAGTTTGACCGAAACAGCGCACGCGTTGCTGGGGCTTCCCGTCCGGGCCGACTCCGGGGTTCTTGCCTCGTGTTCCATAATTCGTCAAGGGGTCACCAGTGTGGAGAGTGCAAATAACGGAGGCAGACTTATGCAGCAGACGACTTTATTCACTCTCACATCAGTCATACACAGAAAAAGCATGTCTCAATACACCAGGGTCTCTCCTTTTATATCAACCGCCCATCTCACATCTGCATGACATCTCGCATCACAATACATTCATCCTTTCTCCCCCATCTACGTCTTCCTGCTACCTCACCATAATCTCTCTCATCTCCATACCTATTGTCCTTCTCTGTTTACCCTCTGCATCCAGTCTGAGATGATTAACCCAGCCTCTACAGTATAGACTATTGTAATGCCCTGCTCTCTGGTCTTCCTCAAAAAAGAATATCACATCTCCAACTGCTCCAAAATTCAGCAGCACGAGTGTTGATGAGGACCAAGGGGCGGGTGCATATTACACCCATTTTAGAATCGCTGCATTGGCTTCTCGTGTGTTTTAGGATCGATTGTAAGGTTCTCTTAGTAGTTTCTAAATGCCTCAGTGGTCTTGGGCCTTCTTATCTATCTGAGCTGCTTTTATCTTTTTAGCCCTCGCGGACCCTGAGGTCCTCTGGTACTGGCCTTATAATGGTTCCCAAAGTCAAGACCAAGACCTTTGGTGAAGCTTCCTTTCACTATTATGGTCCTCGTCTGTGGAACAGCCTGCCAGAGAGCCTCAGGGCCGCAGATTCAATAGATGTTTTTAAGAACAGGCTCAAGACCCACCTTTTTTTTTTTCCACAATATCTTTATTGAACCTTTTTTTTTTTTTTTTAACAAACATGATACAAACAATCAAACACTAACACTAAAGTACTACAAAAAAAAAAAAATGCACTAAAAACACCAACAACCACCAACAAAATCAAGTCTTCAACAATGCTCCTCTGTTTAGTCTAGACAATCCAATACATAAGTATACATATTATGTTCACCAGTTTGGAATTTACAAGGTCCACACACATCATTCACCTTCTTCTTCAAGAGTTATGTTTAAATTTTTTACATAATCAATAAAAGGTCTCCATATATTCTCAAACACAATTTCCTTTGATTTCAGTATATATGTTATTCTTTCTAATGGAAGGTTTGTTAACATCTGTCTTAACCACTGAGTCACATCTGGTCTATGAGTCTTTTTCCATAATAGTGCAATACATTTTTTGGCATTAAGCAAACTGAGGTCTATGAATGTTCTTTCACTTTTATTGAAATTATGCTTTTCTGGGTACAGACCCAACAAAACCAGTTTAGGATTCAATATGATTTGTTTTGATATTATTTTTTCAATTGTTACCCTCACCTCTTCCCAAAACATTCTTATTAATCTACATTCCCATAAACAATGAAATAGGGTTCCTTTACTTTCCATGCATTTTGTGCATGTATCTGGTATATTTTTGTTATATCTATTTAACTCCTCCGGTGTAACATACATCCGCATTAACCATTTGAAATGTATCAATTTAAGGCGTGCATTTATTGATTTGGTTTGAGCTTCTGTACAAGCCAATTCCCATTGTTCCTCTGAAATTTCAATTTGCAGATCTTCTTTCCAGTAGTTTAATCTTTTCAGTGAATTTTCACTTGAAGATAGTGTCAATGAGTTATAAAACTCTGAAATAATACCCTTTCTTTTACTATCTTTCATCATCATTTTTTCCAAGGATGAATAAATAGGTCGAGTGAGAGCTTTATTTTGATTTGATCGAATAAAGTTTCTAAGTTGAAGATATTTAAAAAAATGTGTTCTATTGAGATTAAATTTGATCCTCAGCTCTTCAAAAGACATTATGTTGTCTGCACATGGCAAATATAAATCCTGAATCTTTTGTATCCCTTTTAAATTCCATACTTTAAATACAGCGTCCGCTCTCCCTGGTTTAAAATATTGATTACCCCATATTGGACTAAATTGTGACAATAACTGTGGTTCTTTTAAATAGTTTTTAGCTTCACACCATATTTTGATCATATGCTTTACAAATGGATTTTTAACTTGTTTTTGTAATTTTTTTGCCGAATCTGAGTATATGAATATGGGAAGAGGTAAAGGTAAATTGTATGATTCCATTTCAGTCCAGTGAGGGAGATCATTTGATGAAAAATAATATGTCATAGACCTCAGTTGTGCCGACCAATAATACAACATAAAATTTGGACATTTCAGACCTCCACGATCAAATGGTAAATATAATAAAGACAGACGTAATCTAGCCCTCCTGTTGTTCCATATAAATTCCACTAACTTTTTTTTTATTCTTGAGAATAGATCTAAAGGTGGTGATAAGGGAATGTATTGAAATAAATAAAGTATTTTAGGTAAAATATTACTTTTAAGTATATTGATTCTCCCGATCATCGACATTGGTAGTGACATCCATCTCTGAGTTAACTCACTGATATCTGACATTAAGGCTTCATAGTTGACACTGGCGACTGATTCTAGCTTAGGCATAATTTGGATTCCTAAATATTTAAACTGATTTACAACATTGAATTGATTTACCTCAGGGGCTGGGTAATTTCTCTGGGTCTCATTTAGCATTAATATTGAAGATTTAGTTTTATTTATTTTATATCCTGATATTTCCCCAAAATTCTTTATTAAATTCAACAAGGTTGGAATTGATTTTTTTAGATTCGACATAAACAAAATTATATCATCGGCGTACAGGGAGATTTTATGTTCTGTTGGTCCAACTTTAATTCCATATATTTGTGAATGTAAACGTATCGCTATCGCTAAAGGTTCAATTGCCATAGTAAACAGTAAAGGTGAGAGTGGACAGCCTTGTCGACATCCTCTATTGATTTTTATTGGTTTTGAAATATTGTTATTTGTTAGGATTTCTGCTGTAGCATTATTGTATATTATTTGAACCCATTTTATGAAATTATTTCCAAGTCCAAACCTTTGTAGGACTTCAAAAAGAAAGGGCCATTCAACTCTATCAAAGGCCTTTTCGGCGTCCAATGATAGGAGAGCTGTATCCGGTGCTTCTTTATTAAAATAGATAATATTAAATAGTCTTCTTACATTATGGAAGCCTTGTCTACCCTTTATAAAGCCATTCTGATCTCGATTAATAATATTTGGTAAAATTTCTTGTATTCGTCTTGCTAAAATTTTACAGATTATCTTAAGGTCGGCGTTTAATAGGCTTATTGGTCTCATATTTTCACATTTATTAGAGGGCTTACCTGGTTTTGGCAGCAGTATAATTAAGGCATTATTTATGTATGATGGTAAATTATTATTTTGAAATGCTTCTAAAACCATTTCCAAAAAAGGTTTTATTAATTTATTCTTAAATTTTTTATAAAGGTCAACTGGAAGACCATCTGGTCCTGCACTTTTTCCTGATTTCATATTATCAATGGCTAGCCCAACTTCTTCTTGACTAATTTTAGACTCCAATATCTCCCTGTTTTCATTTGGAATACACGGTATAGATAGTTCGTTCAAAAACCCATTTAGTTTTGTTAAATCAGGTTCATTTTTGGTATCATATAATTTTTCATAGTAATCTCTAAAGGCTCTATTAATTTCTAAAGGATCTATAACTACCTGTCCCTTACTTATAATACTGGTAATTGGTGTTTTAATTTCCAATTGTTTAATCTGCCATGCTAATAATTTTCCTGATTTTTCACCTTGTTCATAAAAAGATTGTTTCAATCTTAGAAGACTCGAGGCAGCTCTATTCGCTGATTTTTTGTCGTATTCAGCTCTCAAAATCAGTAATTCATTCTCCAACCTTGGGTCACTTCCTGCATACACTTTTTCCTGAAGATTTTTTATTTTATGTTCCAATTTAGCTCTCTCCTCTCGAGTCTTCTTAGATTTTGATCCTGTATAACTAATAATATGTCCCCTAATAAAAGCTTTGAAAGCCTCCCACTTTACACATGCTGATGTTTGTGTAGTATTGATGTCAAAGAACTCGTCTATCTGTTTTTCTATATACTTGACAAATTCCTCATCCTGAAGCCATTTATGCTGAAATTGCCATCTACCTGATTCCTTTGTCAATTTTTTATCTACATATATTAGACAACAGGGTGCATGATCAGAGATCACGATGTTATCATAAAAGCAGTTTTGAATCTTGGACCTTAATTCTGTGGAAATCAAAAAATAATCAATACGTGAGAATGTCTTGTAGGTACTGGAATAACAAGAATAGGCTTTAACTTGTGGTTTCATTTCTCTCCATATATCTAACAATCTCAATTCTTTCATAAAATGATTAATAGTCATCCTACATCCAATGTGCGTACAATCCAGTCCTGTTGATCTATCCACACCTGGATTCAATGTACAATTAAAATCCCCTGCTATTATATGTTGCCCTGTAAGTGATGATAAGATGAGAAATAAATTAGCAAAGAACTTCTGATCATCTATATTGGGACCATATAAGTTCACAAGATTTATATTTTCTGATAGCAAAGAACCTTGAATGATTACATATCTTCCAAATTTGTCTCCAATTACATTTTTCACTTGAAAAGGAACTGATTTATGTATGAGAGTCATAACTCCCCTGGCTCGGGATGAAAATGAAGAGGTGAATACACTTCCCTGCCATCTACTCCTAATTCTTTTAACATCCTCCTCTATCAGATGAGTTTCTTGTAAAAACACAATTCTTGAACCCATGTCCTTTATTTTATTCATAACTTGTTTTAAGTTTTTTTAAATTTTGTAGACCTCTGCAATTCCATGAAGTTAAATTAAGATTAACACTTTGGTCCATGATCAATAGAGAGTTTGGGATTACCTTGCAGTGTAAACATGCTCATACAGAGAAGCAAAAACATGAGTGGTTGAACATTCATCCTACAAACTACACACAAACAAATTTCCCCTTCCCACACTTGTGGCAAACCCCCCAAAATCAAAAGAAAAATTCTGTCTCTCGATATAGCCATCGACCGTTCCACACCCACGGGGAACAGCCTAAGCCACTCCTTCTTCATCCTCCCAATCACCCTAACTCTACTGCTTTTAATGACGTAACATTAACTCTCCTCTGTAGTTTTCCAACTTAACTCCAAAATTTTTAACAACTTTGTACATCATAGTTTTTTGGGTTTTTTTTGTTTGTTTTGTTTTTGTTTTTTTTTTTTTTAATATATAATACAATCTATATTTTGTAAACTTACTATTTACTTCAAGTCAGTCAGATGCCTGTGCAAATGCTTAATTATTCTACCTTATATTTTGTTCATGCTTAGCTCCCACCAGTCTCTTCTTCTTCTTTGATCTTCTTGATGAACTCCTGCGCCTCCTCTGGGGTCTTGAAGATGTGGGTTCTGCCCTCATACGTGGTCAGCAGTCTCGCAGGATAGATTACACCATGACGAATCCCAAGGTTGCGCAGCTCCTTACGTACGGGATCAAACTGCTTCCTCAATTGCTGGATTCCTGTGGCCAAATCTGGGTAGAACCGCACCTGCTGGTCCTGGTGTTTAATCTCTCCTTTTTTAGCTCGTGCAGCGTTGAAGATCTTCATCCTGTCTCTGTTGTTAAGAAACTTCATAATTAAGGTCCTCGGCGGTCCCTTATCTCTCCGTGGGCCAATGCGATGTGCTTTTTCCAGAACCACTGCTGATTGCAACTCCTCGCTGCCCAGCACCTCCGGAATCCACTTTTCCAGAAAGGAACATACGTCCCGACCTTCTGATTCCTCTGGAAGACCCACCAGCCTCAAATTATTCTGTCTCGACCGAGATTCCAAATCCAAAATATTATCTTCCAGAGATTTATTTTTTTTTTCCAAAGTGCGCACCTTTAATTGAAGACGGGTGACGTCATCTTCAGCACTAGCGAGACGGAGCTCCATCTGCGCCGTTCGTTCTACACAGTCACCCAATTCCTTTCTTATTCCTTCCAACGCTGTCATAATCCCATCAAATCTAGAGGAAAAGTCCGCTCTCATTGAACTCATGGCAGCCATCAGCGCATCTGCGCCATTCCCCGCAGAAATCGCAGCGTTGCCAGCCTCCTCCGCCATATATGGAGCCCTGTTTGCTGCGTCACAGACCTGAAAGTCCGTTAATTTGGACTGTTTCGGCGGCTCGCTTTTTCCTTTTCCTGGTTTTCCAGCCTTAGGCTTCGCCGACATATCCTCGCCCAAACGCTGGGATACGTTCTGTCCCAAATGAGAGAGTTATTTGCCGATTTTTTTTCTCCAGGAGCAGAGCAGAGCGAGACACGTCCGTCCTACGTGGCAGCCATAACCGCAGACCCACCTTTTTAATTTGGCTTTTAATAAACCTATTTAACTATTACTGAAGTAGTTATTTATGTTCCATTGTTTTATGTTCTTCTTGGCACCATTTGTTCTTAGATTTTCTCATCTTCTTATTAAGGTGTTTAGTTCAGTTTTTAAGTATGGGTTTTTAGTTCCTGTTTTTATGTGTTCTTAGTTTCTTTTTGTACCTTTTCAGATTTTGGCTTTTAACAAACCGCTTAACTATTACTGAAGTAGTCATATATGTTCCATTGTTTTACATTCTTCTTAGTTCCATTTGCTTTTAGATTTTCTTATTTTGATGTGTTCTTAGCTCAGTTTCTAAGTATGGGTCTTTAGTTCCCTTTGTTCTATGTGTTCTTAGTTTTAGCTTGTATTTTATGTGTTTTAGCTCCAGTGTTTCCTCAGTGGAGACCCTCATGCCGGATGCTGCCTGGCCCATCTGCAGGGGTGCTGATCTTGTGGGTCACTCTAGCTTGGGTGGGTGGGGCCTTTATGCCACTGCCTACAGCTGTGGTGCGGGCCCCGACCTGTCCTGGTTGGGGCGGCCTTTGTGGCGCCCTCTGTGATTACTGGCTGTGTGGTCTCCCGGCGTGGGGGGCTCCACAGTATGGTTGCTCCTTCACATGGTGCCTCGGTGCCGAGCAATGTCTCTTTTATTTTATATGTGTGTAAGAGAAGTAGGGGGTGATGTATGTACCTGTGTGTGTTGTGTTTGTGGGTATGTTTATGGGAGGGTTGGAAGGGGTGGGGATGTATCGTGTAAAATATGTAACTAAATGTGTCTACTGTTTTTATCTATGTTAAGCACTTTGCGCAGCATCTAAAGTTTAAAAATATTTGATTGATTGATTGATTGATAAGCACTATCTGCACACACACAGTGTATCTATTCTCATTGGTCCACTGTCAGCCAGCTGCAGCCCAGGAATCTGGCTCTGCAGGTCAGCTCCAGTGTTGCCAA
The DNA here is from genome assembly GCA_020510985.1 of Pholidichthys leucotaenia. Lineage (NCBI taxonomy): Eukaryota > Metazoa > Chordata > Actinopteri > Cichliformes > Pholidichthyidae > Pholidichthys > Pholidichthys leucotaenia. Next base: position 241,180,756 of record CM035849.1, read on the forward strand.
GTCCACTTATTATAAGTGACTTTGGGCTTGTTTTTCTCTAAAGTTGCTTGCAAATCTCATCAGTCACGGGCTGCAGGTTTTTGGGCTTATTTTTTAGCATGTAGTTGCTTAAACTGGATTAACGCTGCACCTCTGCTGTCCACGTACGTGTAACCAGAAACCTCATGTGATGAAATTTACATCATCATCTCTACTCCGTTAGCATCCACAGTGCTCAACAGCGGACGACCGCGTGCATTCCAAATTTTGTGACCGCGCTGCCTGCCCACAACCTGAACGCATTGAAAAGCGCATGCGCAAGATTAAACGTCCCGTCCCATTCACGAGGTGGCGATATCAGCACAACATACCAAGACAAAGTAGACAAAGAAGACAATGAGGAAGCGGAAGACGAGAAAAAAACATACATGAATAATACATAAATACTTCAGCAGCAGCTGCATCTTCGTGGAAAAGGAGTGAAAATCAGGAAATCAAGCAGCAGAAAGCAAGCAGCATTTCTTCATTGGTGAAAATCCTGGTGCATCAGCGCATTGGCCCTACCTATCGGGCGGGAGTGAAACTGCAAATGATGGTGGTGCGCATGCATCAACTGCTTGGCCTGGGTAGATGAAAAAAGTGAGCATGAACAGTGCCGCGTGCGTGCCGGGCTCGTCCAAAGCACACACGGACCAAAGTGGACTAGAGGGGAAATGCAGCATGAATAAGGCTTTGTTTGGGCTTGCTTTGCTGTCTGTGTGACAGCTCTCTCAGCTCCCAGCCTAAGTCACCACCCTCTACTTCTGCGTATAGGACACTGATCTCTATAGACAAGCTGGATGGCTCACACCCCATTACCGAGTACAGCTCAGAGTGAGGCCACATGGCTGCCGTGTTGGTACGCCCGGGACACTCAGGGAGTTGGTTGGGAGTGTGTGTGTGTGTGTGTGTGGGGGGGGGGGTTGCTGGTGGACGGTGCCATTTTTGCCTCGGTGGCTTCCTGGGGAATTGGCAGATTTTGGGCTTCTTGGTGTGGAGGCTTGTGGTCTTGCGTAGCTGGTGAACTATAAAAATCTACCAATTATAGAAATCGATTGCTGCAGTTCACCGGTTGCGTGGGATTGTGGGCTGTGTCTCCGTGCTAAGAAATTCAGGATCTGTTGGTTTTTTGGGAGGTTGTTGAGGTGGGGGTGGCACCATTTTGCTGCTGGGCCAATTCGTTCTCCATTTTCCAATTCGTCTCTCTTGCTGAGTGTTTTGGGTATGCTGGTGTGGCGGCCAGGTGGCTTCACTTCTGGCGGCCAATGATTTGTCTGGTTTTTCTATAGAGATCAGTGTATGGGAACTTAAACTGAAAAACTTCTCCATTGAAATGAATGGCAAGAGCAAAATTATCCTTTGATTGCAATCAAATTTTGCCAGAAGTTACACATATGATGTTTGTCAATTTAAAAGATAATTTTCCACGTTAATTAAAGTTGTCAGTGTCATGTTATTAAAACACTGCGTGAGTCCAACTGTAGCTTTTAACGTCACTTTTATTGAACCGTGTCAACCTCCTGCTAGTCTGTCTCTTTCCCCGCCAGTCACCCCTCTTTGTCGTCATCACTCCGCGACTGTGTAGTTCTTTTCCAAGTAACTCAATTACACCACATCTCCCCTTTCTAGTATCAATGGATAGACTGCCATTGATTCAACAGACCTTAGAGGATTATTCTGCCTCTGTGGCTGGAAGATCTGGTCCTATCTAATGCAATTCACACACACAACAGACACACTGCAGTTTTCCCTTAGCACTGGACAATATGTGCAAAATCAAATACAATACTTCCATCCTAAACCCTGCACCATTCTGTCCTCACTCTAAACTCTGAACTTGAACATTTACATAGGAAAGAGTGCAAAATCAGACAAATAGTGCACTCACATTTGCAACCTTTTTTTTTCACTATTATTTTCAAACATTCAATATTCTGAAATGTTTATAAGTCCAACCAGGTTGGTTTTACAACCGCTCTTCCCAGACCTGGTTCTAGGAGTAGGAGTAGATGGTGGTTCAGGAACATTTTGCTGTGATGATGTTGCTGCAGGTTGTTCTACTGAAGGTTGTTCTGGAACACCTTCCGGGAACTGCTCAGCTGCAGCACTGTTGCTTTGCTCCGATGAGGAGTTCCAGGAGATGAGATGACGACAGTTTCGCCTGATGGTCCCATGGGGTCCCTCCACCAGATAAGAGCACGGTGTGGTGTGATTTCTGTTGACAGCTCCTGCTGCTCCTTGATCTGTGACCCACACGTCCTGTCCTGGAGTGAGTCTATTGAGATGCTTTGCACAGTGTCGCAGGTTGTAGCGTTGCACATCTTGCGTTTTCCTCTTCCCGTCTTTCAGCATAACAGCATTTCCATCAGGAAGAGCAGGACTTAACAACGCAGGAAGAATAGGCACAGTTGTATGAAACCTTCTCCCCATGAACAGTTGAGCTGGGCTATACCCGTTTTGGAGAGGGGTAGCCCTGTAGGCCAGTAAAGCAAGATAGGGGTCATCTGACTTCTTCAAAAGTCCCTTCACTGTCTGCACTGCACGTTCAGCTTCAGCATTTCCCTGGGGATATTTCGGGCTGCTGGTTACATGCTGGAACCCGTACAACTTTGCAAACGCTGCAAAGGCCGCTCCGGAGAATTGTGGCCCATTGTCTGTCACCAGGGTCTCACAGATTGCATGACGTGCTAAGATTGACTTAAGGTGGTGGATCACATCATTAGATCTTGTGGGAGTTAGCAGGGCAATCTCCACATATCTTGACATGTAGTCCACTACTAGCAGGTAGGTCCTGCTCCCTAACATGAACAAATCTGCTCCCAACTTCTGCCATGGTCTGTCTGGGTATGGTGTTGGCATCAGTGGCTCCCTGTGGTTCTGTCTCTCCTGACAGCATGTGCTGCAGTTGAGAACCAACTCATTCAGCTGCTGACTCAGCCCCAGCCACCATACTGACTGTCGTGCCCGTTCTCTACACTTAACCACACCCTGGTGTCCTTCGTGCAGCTTAGCATGAACATCATTTCTCATGGTTGAGGTTATGACAAGCCTGTCTCCCTTTAGCAGTAGACCATCCTGGACAGTAAGGAACGCCCTGTCAGTCCAGTATAGCTTGAGTTCAGGTTCATTTACGCCTTGAGCTGGCCAGCCTTCTGCACATAGCTGCATCACTCGAGCACACACACTGTCCCTCTGCAGCTGCTCTCTCAGCTCCTCCAGATAGGCAGTGCTTGCAGGTAGGTTCTCCATCACCATATCCATGTAGATATTTGTGTCCTCGAACAGCTCTTTGTCAGCTGGTGTCTCTTTTCTTGTGACAGGCGCTCGCAACACAATGTATCAGCTGTCCACAGGCACTTCCCTGGCACGTGAGATATGGAGTAGGAATAGCGCATAAGATGCATTCGAAAGCATTGGATCCGAGGGGGTAGCGCGTCCAGTGCTTGAGACCCCAGGAGACTCAGGAGAGGCTTGTGATCTGTCTCCAACTGGAAGTGTTTTCCAATGAGCAAGTTGCTGAACCTCTTGCAAGCCCAGGTCAGGCTCAAAGCCTCCTTTTCCACTTGCGCATATCTCTGCTCGGTGGGTGTGAGAGACCGCAACATGAAAGCTACTGGTCTCCACTCCTCACCCCACTTTTGTAGCAGGACTCCTCCAAGTCCATAAGACGATGCATCTGCCATGACTTTGCATTCTCTGTTAGGATCATATACGGCTAGCACCGGCGGTGACGTCAGGGCATTCTTTAAGTCCTGGAAGGATTTAGCCTGCTCGGCACCCCACACCCAGCAGTTCTTCTTCGAAAGGAGATCTGTGAGGGCTTTGTCCCTCTCAGCTAGCTGCAGGATAAACTTGCCTAGCTGGTTTACCATTCCAAGGAAAGACCTTAGTTCACTCACTGTTTTAGGCTCAGGCATTTCCCTCACAGCCTCCGTCTTGCTTGGGTCTGGACTGATGCCGCTGGCGGAGATCACGTGGCCTAGGAAAGTCACCTCAGACTTTTGACAGGTCACACTTGCCAATGTTAAGTGTGATACCTGCCTTCTGAATCTTTCTTAGCACGGTATGCAGGCGAGCATCATGCTCCTCTTGCGTACGACCCCACATCTGAGCACGTCGTCAATGTGACAAACCACGCCTTCGAGCCCTTCTGTGACCTCCGTTACCGTTCTGTTCTGAAAGTGTTCAGGGGCAGACGCAATGCCGAAAGGTAGCCGTTTGAAATAATAGCGTCCAAAGGGCATGATGAATGTTGTCAGTTTCGCTGAATCTTCTGTCAGTGGGATTTGCCAAAACCTCATATTTGCATCCAGCTTACTAAATATTTTGGCTCCAGCCAGCCTCCCAAGTGTTTCCTCTATTGATGGTAGAATGAACTTCTTTCTACACACGGACTCACTGAGGTTAGTGAGGTCGACACATATTCGCACAGGATCCATCTTGTTCTTTCTGGGCACTACCACGATGCCAGCACACCAGTCTGTAGGCTCCTCAATTCTGCATATCACCCCAAGGCTTTCCATGTGGGACAGCTCTTACTTGACTTTGTCCATTAGTGGCAATGGGATCCTCCTTGGTGTCTTGAGTGAAAATGGTTTGGCGCCTGGTTTGAGCTTGATGGCATATGCCTGGCGCACCTCACCTAGTACGCTGAATAATTTTGGATAGTTCTCCTTAAATGTCTCTATAGTGACACTGTCAAGGCGTGCAACAAGCCCTGGTCTGCAGCTCACAGACCTCCCCAGCAGGGCAGTGTGCACATAACAGACAACATACACCTCCTCCATCTCCTCTTTCCCACCAATTCTCAGCAACAGCTTGGCAACGCCCACAACATCAAGTGGCCTCCTCCCCGGTCCCAGGAGCGGCTTAGGTGCTTTGTGGAGCACAGGCTTGTTTTCTCTGAGTATTTTCTGGAACACAGCATGTGGCAAAACTGTGACATCGGCACCTGTGTCAATTTTGAACGTCATGCTGCTGCCATGAATGTCAATGTTGACCATCCAAGGATCACGATCTGTTCTAACACTGCCGAGGAAGATGGCATCCTCATCCTCTTCCACCTCAAGTACAGAGTTTGAGGCCTTGCACACACGTTTATAGTGACCCTTTCTCCCACAAGCTTGACAGTTCACTTCATTTGCAGGACACTCACGTTTTGAATGTGATGGAGAGCTGCCACATTTATGACATTTTGACTGTGTCCCCTTTTCTTTGCTATTCTGAGTATTGTGCGGTTTGTGAGCACGCTGAGGTTTGTTTTTAGCAGGGTTGCTACTTCCTTGAACACTCTACCAACAGACATTACCTCACTTGCCTGAGTTCTGGTGTCCCCTCAGAGAAGCTTGCTTCTTTTTCACATCCTCACTCTCCGTGCCATCCTAATTGCTTTCTCCAAAGTCAGCTCTGCATCTGGCTGCATGCATTCAGACAGCCTCTTGTCTAACAGACCGACGACGAGTCTGTCCCGAACTAGCTCATCATGTAGCACACCATAATTGCAATGTTCCGCCAGCGCATATAGTGCAGTAACAAAAGAATCTACTGTCTCACTTTCTCACTGTTTTTGCAGGTTGAATTTGGCACGCTCATAAATTACATTCTTTTTACCCACAAAGAAGCCTTGAAAGCCGTCACGCACTGCTTCATACGAGCTGCGTTGAGCGTCCGTCAGAGCCAGCCCACGTAAAACATCATCCGCCTCGTCCCCCATGCAATATATCAAAGTATTAACTTGATTCTCTTCAGAGCTTGCATTCAGATTACTTGCCAGCTAAAATCTGTCCAATCTCTGGATCCATTTGACCCACTCCTGCAGCTTAGAAAAGTCGAAGGGTTCCGGTGGCTGGATGTTAAAAGTAACGCACGGACCCGCTGTCACAGCAGCTCCCGGAGCGGTTGCTAACCCTCCGTTAGCGTCTCCGTCTTCATTCATCGTGTCCGCAAACTCCCCTCTTCCTCCGCGGTGTACAAACGATCCTTTTTTGTTTTCGGGCTTACCTCTCTACGTTAACTGCAGGACTTCTGACACCATGCCGTGTTACTAAAACACTGCATGAGTACAACTGTAGCTTTTAACATCACTTTTATTGAACCGTGTCAACCTCCTGCTAGTCTGTCTCTTTCCCCGCCAGTCGCCCCTCTCTGTCGTCATCACTCCGTGACTGTGTAGTTCTTTTCCAAGTAACTCAATTACACCACAGTCAGCTGTATAATAACATAATATTTAGTTTTTGTTTAAACGACTAGCGGACAACTCCCATTATCCAACATCACTGAACTGTAATCATGTTTAGTGCTGTTACTTATACAGAATGTACGTCTTTTCTTTTGATCAGAGTTTAAAATATTATTTATTGAAAGTTTTTATGTTGACTGTGTTTACTATCCATTTTATTCCTAGGCCCCATGATACCTTGTGCGAATTATGGTAGCAACTTCCGGTACTAGTTTAGAACGTATGGTTGTCACCGAAACGGGACACTTTTTCTTGTTCAAAAGCAATGACTTCAGCATCAGAAATGCAGGAACACGGCCTCTTGCACCTCAAAACAGTAATATAATCATACCATTTCCCATGACTATCGAGGGATGGGAAGATGACCTTAAAAAGTGGCCTTGTAAGAGAGTAGCTCCGTTAGTTAGCACCGCTGCTAAGATGCTAACGGTGTAAACAAATGACCCGTGCTGGTAAAATGAGTCACTTTGAGGACTTTTTCAAAACTGATGTAATGTTATTTCCATATTCTGTCTTGAAAGACCTTCAAAATGACATTTAATTTGTAGGTAGTGTGCACAAAGTGACCCAGAAAAAGACGATTTGTTTATATTTTAGCTAGGTTGAAAACTCGTATTTGATCGGTCGGTAGTTGCGTCTTCCACAAAAACAGAGATATTTTTAGAAAGTATGATTTCTAAGCTTTCCAATGATACCAGGCACTCATGGGATTTTCCCGGGACTTTGCCGCTACCAAACAAAGAAAGAGTCATGATTTATGACTTCTCGTTGCCCGTACTCATAATGACGCGGTGTGCATTCCGACCAGCACGTCTTCACAGCAATAAAGTCGGCTGCATTTTGTTAAAATATGTTGGACATAATCAAATTTACCTTAGAGCAGACGTACGGCCACAACACCGTGCTTGGATGTTGTCTGTCACCGTGTGGTGAGAAGCCTCCATTTATCCAGTCTGGCACAACCACGAACACCAGCAAGTGCCAGAACTATGCAAAAACATTCAAAAAATACAAAAACTAGAAGAGCTGAAATTAGCTGCCATTTGAGTGCAAAACACGTATGTGGACTATACATTAAAATGAATTTGAAAAACTTTTAAAAACGCTATTTTAAATGCCCCTGCTACTTCACTCTTACTGACTGATTTAACACTAGGTCAGCCGAAACCGGAAGCTCCACCCATAATCGTTCCTACACCGGCACCCCCAGGAATAAGGTGGATAAATTTGTAGTCCCTCCAGGATTTTGCGATGTTGCGATGTCACCAATTCACATGAAATCAGGCAAATTAGCGCAACTATTGCACGACCTTACAACTTTGACCAATCACCGCAACTTTCCCACAATTTTGGACAATCCTCATCAACTTCCGCCAATTTCATTAGTCAAATTTGTCTCTAACTCGTGCTGAAATGCTCAGTCTAACCAGTTAAATGCATCGTTGCACCGCGTTCACTTCTGTGTTTACAGTGAGTAGTGAATTTATAGTTTACAGTGAGTAACATAACACATCTGCAAACAGAGTGCATGATTTAAAAAAAAAACACTCACCCACGAGGTTTTCAACACCGTCCCTTCCTCCATCTCCCCCATCCTGCCCGTGGACGCCTCGCCACGTCTCCATCCTGACCGTGTGTGCGAAGCGCTGGGTTTGTGTTGAAAAACATGCGCCTGCCCCAAAAGCACCCCGTCACGGGAGCCCGCGTGAGAGCAGTACACTACACTACAGGCAGTGTAACATTTATACATCTTTAGAGGTAAAATCATTACTACAGCTGGTCACTGAGCTTTAAAACTGTGAATCTCCAGTGTGGACTCTGGACGGACAAATGCACCCACCCATCCATCCACCCCCACTCCCGCTGTCCTGTTGTAATAGTGGTTGGGAACCATAGGGAGTTTTCAAATGAAGGCGCTGCCAATAATTTCCAAATCTCTACTCTTTAACATGCATTCAATGCAATTTAGCTGTTGTAATGGATATTGTATTAATGTTTGTATTTGCTGTTGCACAAGAGTTTTTCTGTATAGCAGAAGTTTCTGCTTAATTTACAAATCACTATAATAGGAAATTTTTGACAATCCTGTGCTTTTCTTATATTGTTATATAGAATATCACTGCAGTAAACTGGAAAAAAGCATCTGCTTTAAAATTTGGAATTCGTCCCACAACTTTTAGTGCAGGAAACACTCTAAAAACATTGCAACTTTTATTGCAACTTTTTAAAAAAGCTCCTGCGAATTCAAGCTTTTTGGCCCGCAACAATCATCAGAACATCCCGTGAAATCCTGGAGGGACAGGCTTATGCAGAATGCATATGTATTTTCCTTTGATTAGAGTTTATAAAATTCCATTATTCAATGCTGACTGTGTTTACAGTCAGTTCACTGCAAACAAAAATAAATCTATAGATCTATAATCAAGCAGCCTTGCTTTTACATATTGTGGTAGGTTGCCTGTTGGGCTTTTTTCGGGCTTGTTTCCATAGAGCTGGTTGCTTGTTTTTTTCGTGAGATCTGGCAACAGTGGTCAGCTCATTTTCTTCCCAGTCGAGAAACGGTGATGAACAGACAGCAGCCACTCTCTGTGATCAGATCACGGTGACAACTGCCCTTGATCTCCTGTTGTCCCAGCGGTGAGAATAACCTGTGCTCTCTCCCCACATCAGCTCCTACCATTGTAGTTAAATATGATTATTTTTAGAGCAAAAAGTTCCTGTTTACTTTACACAGTTGAGCAAATTTAAGTTTTTGTATGACAGAGAAAAAGTGACGAAAGTTTATGTTGCTGTGAAGAGCAAATGAAGCTTCTTCCAAGGTGAACTTTTGTTTATCTGTGATTATCTATGATGTCTGTGATATACAGCTATTTCATGGAAATAAAACCTCTAATTATGTATTTTTAATGCGTTGGTCTAGGGGTGTCAAGCATGTGGCCCGTGGGCCAAAAACACTGTGTCAGGGGGTCCAAGTTTTTCTCAGAATTTACAGCTTTCTTTCTAGTAAATTTCTGACTTTTTCTACTGATTAGAATTGTTCATGTAAATTTGAGACATTTTTCTTGTTAAGATGAGACTTTTTTCTCATTAGTTTTCCTTTTCTTCTTCTTTCTCTAGTGAAAACAGGTAGGGTCCATTTAGATTAAATCCATCAGCAATTACTAATGATGTTGTGCAGTCCTGAAGGGGTGTCCCAATTCATAGGGGTCATTTTCAACCCCTGCCCATTGGCCTTTGATTTCAAGGACCAAGGGGTGGGGGTAGGCAAAGGGGAGGAGGTATAAATGAGAACTGGGACAGACCCCAAATCTACCTGTACTTCACTCTCATATTGCAAATATTTTTCTCGACTGCTTTACTGTATTTTCCCCTGTTAATAATTCAACAGTGTTTCTCTTGCTATTTTTTATGTATGTATAAGGGTCATTTACATTTAAAAAGGTTCTACATTTAGTGCAAGTAAAATTGAGCATGTGATAGTCAAATTTGATCATTCATTCATTTTTCTGCTTAATCCTTTTCGGGTCGCGGGGGGGGGGGGGGGGGGGCTGGAGCCTATCCCAGCATCTTTTTGGGCGAGAGGCAGGGTACAACCTGGACAGATCGCCAGTCCATCGCAGGGCCAACACAGAGAGGCAGACAACCATTCACTCTCACAGTCATACCTAAGGACAATTTAGAATCCCCAGTTTTTGATGCCAATTAACCTAACTTGCATGTTTTTGGCATGTGGGAGGAAACCGGAGAAATCCCGGAGTAAACCCACGCAGACACGGGGAGAACATGCAAACTCCACACAGATCACTGCTGGTCGTATTAAACACAATTTTCCAACCACAAAATTGTGGCTAGTGAAAAGGCTGAGTGGCTAGTGACTTTGGAAAATCACTAGCCACAGTGGCCGGTGAGCAAAAAAGTTAATGTCAAGCCCTGATAGAGAGTGTCCTCCGTTGTTCTGACATTTTACCATACTTAATCAGAATAGCCATACCCTGGGTGACTACACATGCGCACGCATGCATAGTAACAGGAAATACGCGTCTGCTCATAATTTCAGCATACGGTACAGCTGACGGAAACAGCTGACGGTGCTGCACTGTGATTGGTTGATCCAAATATGTAGTTCGTTTTCAGTGTATGCCTATTTATATGTACTGCTCAAAAAAATAAAGGAAACACTTTGAAAACACATCAGATTTTAATGGGAAAAAATAAGCTGGATATCGAAATTGTGGCAGGCTAGTCCAGCTTACTCAGATTAAAGGAACTCTTTTTAATCTGAGTAAGCTGGACTAGCCTGCCACAATTTCGATATCCAGCTTATTTTTTCCCATTAAAATCTGATGTGTTTTCAAAGTGTTCCCTTTATTTTTTTGAGCAGTATATATTATATATATTTCCTGCTGTTAAAAATTACTCAGTACAGTTAACGGAAGGTAAACAATAGCATACCGTGGCCCAGTTGATGGAAGGTAAGCAATTATTAATGTTAGTGGCATATTCAGTTCGGCAGTTTGCCATAGGGGCATGGTATTCTGATAAAGTATGGTAAAATGGCAGACCACCATTATGGAATTACAGCTGGGTTTGGCAGTTAAATGGCACAATTAAAAAAACAAACTTTTAAGTATGCACAAAACGGCCATGAAAATAATAGGGAAGAAACATTACGATTCACTTCAGAGAATGAATGAACAGTCAGTTATGAGACAAGCAGCAAAGATTACAGCAGACTCCCATCATCCCGTCTTCTCTGAATATGAACTACTACCATAGGGGAGGAGATTTAGAGAGCCAAAGTGTAATTCCAACTAGATGAAGCAATCCTTTATCCCAACATCTATTAAGTTGTTGAACTCTGGGCAATCCTGAGTACAGCACCCATTGCACATTGGCACTTTGAACTGATTTTGAACTGTCTGACCATTACACTGGCATGATCTGCTCGTAAACATTATGTCATTGTGTGTCTATGAAACTTCTAATATTTAGCTGTTGTTGTGTTTTATGTATTATGCCTGAATATTTTTTTATGTGGCAACAGGATGTGGCACTGAGGCCAAGACAAATTTCCCTTTGGGGACAATAAAGTTTTTTCAATTCAATTCAATTCAATTCAAAGACATATTACCAAAAATCAGATTTCCAACTCTCCAGCTCTGACTCTTTGTGATTCACATCACTCTTACCAAAGCAAGCTGACGCAGTTAAACACGGCCACTGTTTGGTCCTTTGGTCCGGACCAAACAGTGGCTTCTGCAGATAGTTTGGTTCGTTTGGTGCCATCTGAACGTGCGTTGGAACTCTGGTGTGCACCAAACAAGCGAAGTCTGGTCCCCCTGAAAACGGGGGTCTTGGTTCACTTTCAAACGAAGTCTCCGCTTACAGTATGAATCCAAACGGACGATCCAGAGGACCAAAGGGTGGAAGTGCCCCTTGGCATTTGTGTAACCATAGCAACACGTAGTCTGAGAAGAGGAAGTGACGTTTACCGTAATACATTTTGAGTAGAAAATAACCGTGCAAATCTGAGAAATCCTTTTACCGGAGAAAGCCGAGGAGAAAAGTTAAAAATTGTCTCGTTTGTGGCAGACAAATAACCTGGCTGAAAGGGAACGGATTTCCGTTTTTGGTCCTGGCCAGACGATGAGCTGGATTTTTCTTCTTTGCCGAGATTTTTTCTTCCTGGTCAGTGGTGCTTTTGGCTACAGTGCCCCAAACGAGCAGTTATTGTAACTGCATGACATCCAGGCAGTTTGGTCCACTGCAGTGTGAATGCAAACCAAATGAAGGTGTGAAAATTCTCGGCATTCCCCACCCAATTGAACCAAGACCCCCGGGCTATCCTGGTCTGAATGCAGCCTTAATAAAACATAGCCTAAGATAAGTTTACATTTGCACCTCATTATTTTTGATGTTTCTTTTAGATAGGTAACCATGTGTCTACCAGAGACTGTGAAACATTTATACAGTCTGTGGTGTCTACTAACAGGCATTTGATCTTAGTAGACAAGCAACAAATCAAACCTGGAGACAGACATGGGATTTTTTTCCCCCTATTTTGTAGTGTAAGTGAAGAGATGGACATTCTGATTACTGATGTCATAGATCCCCAAGCTACACTGAAGGCGTCATGGCTGTTGTGGACCAAACCATTATGAAGAATCAGAGGAGTGACCCGATATTTTAAAATAAAAACAACCATACTTTGCCCTCATGCTTAGCATGAGTGTTCACATGGATTTTATTCAGTTATGCAAATAACATAAAAAGCTTTATGATGACATGGGGGGGGGGGTCACTGGTTTCTCCAGGTTGAGGGGGACATGACCCCACCCCAAAATTCACACCTATGGTCTAGTGCTGTGCGATATTGCAAATTTTTTATTTGTTTTAAATATGATAATTAATAGGCCAATATCACTGCTACTGATATCCCATTCACTCTGTTACGACCTACTTTCTGGGCCAAGGCCAGAATTGCCTATTTCAGCCTGGGATCACAAATCACACGAAGCACAACTCATGAAGTCCATTTCAACCCACAGTCAAGGTGGACAGGCCTAAGTCACTTTCACCCTCAGGCAAGGTAGACATAGAGTACACCTCCTAATATCCCAGGCTGAGTCTCAAACCCATGACACCGTGATCTCAAAACCTCTTACTCTTACCACTGAGCCAAAGAGGAATTCCTCCCTAGCTCCTGGCTGGTAACGGAGGTGTACCCTGATGGTGTCATGACCTCCACCACTGACTAATTCCCCATGGAGGGGTGCGTAACACTCAAACATGGTGTTTGTGGGTTTTAACCTTCTTAAATGCTTTCTTGAGTGGCTACAGTAAAAAGATTAAAAATTCTCTTCACTTAGAAATAATTATATTCTAACATTTCAGCAGAATGGGTGTAAGCAGATTTTACTCTTCTGGATCTTTTTCCTCAAGTCACTGACAAATGCCACACTTGAATCCTTGGGTCTGAGTGGAAGTTCTCCGGCTATGGTGGCTCGTGCTGTGGGAAGGGAGGTTCTAATCTGTATGGGTTATGGGGGTGGATTGGAAGCCTCTCCTGTGTTTGTCTAACAATAGCTGATAACCTCCCTGTGTTTTATCATGAGTAACTCCACAAACGTGGATCAATAACTCCCTTTATCCCTGTAAAAACATGTTCAGCTTTTATGAAGTTTATTATTGTTATTGTTAGCTTTGAACAAACAGCTGGGACTCTGAAACTCTGGACAGGGACTGGATCAAAATCACAGCCAATAGCATGATAGTGGATTGTACCTGAAGACAGGATTACATTACATGTTAGCGACATAGGGAGATGTAACCCAGAAGAGCTATACCAGCTTTGGCCCATTCTACCAAAGTGTAAACATAGAAGTATTTTTAAGTGAGAAATTTTAATATTTTTATAGGAATTATATTACTCAAAAAAGCCATTTAGAAAGTAAACCCCCCCACACGTGTTAGTGAATGGGAGCTTTAAAAAGCAGGTGAGATTGCTCTCTGATAATACTGTTTGTTCTGCTGTAAATCAAGAAGCTGCACTGTATTGCAGCGAGCAAACAGTCTAATTAGAAGCTGACCGATTTAGCCGCTGGTCCAAAGTAGCTGCAGCTTGAGGCTAATAATGGCCCTCAGACTCTCCTTCCATCGTTGCATAATAAGATAAGATAAGATAAGATAAGATAAGCCTTTATTAGTCCCACAACGGGGAAATTCCAGGATTGCAACAGCACAGGGATAGCAACACTCAGAGCAACAATCAGAAGGCAAGAGAAAAACAAGAGCAGCGAATATACATATGTACATATTACTATAAAATATATATATACACACACACACACACACAGACACACAGTGCAGAGCATTGTAGCTGGATGGAATAAATATATGAATATATGAACACACAGTGCAGAGCATTGTAGCTAGATGGAATAAATATGTAAATATATAAACACCCACAGTATGGAGCATTGCAGCTAGGTGGAATAAATATGCAAGTATATAAACACACACAGTGCGGAGCAATGTAGCTAGATGGAATAATATGTAGATATATAAAAACACAGTGCAGAGCATTGTAGCTAGATGGAATAAATATGTAAATATATAAACACACACAGTGCAGAGCATTGTTGCTAGGTGGGATGAAACAGCATAACCGTCTATTTAGTTATCCTACATGGTATGATTATGTGCCCATACATATTCTCACCCTCCACAGCGACCGGTATGTTCCTAGTTGTATGCCGGAGAGGACCATTGTGTAAGTCTATTGCATCTTTTGCATTCAAAAAAAAAAAAAAAAAAAACTATTAGTTTGTTACGTCTTTGCACACAATGCACACACTCTCCTAGGTGGTTTGTGTTCAACAAATCATGCGAGTCAAATCTTTCATCCATGACTATTTTTGCATACATTCTCCCAGACGTGGGTAGTAAATAGTTACATTTACTAAAGTACATGTACTCAAGTAACTTTTTCTGCAAAACTGTACTTTCATGAGTAGTTTTATAGCTGGATACTTTTTAATCAGTTGAGTACATTTTTGAAACTTAACCCATACTTTTACTTAAGTGCATAGACAGGAAGTACTCTGAGTAAGTACTTTGAGTTCACTGATTTTAACCAAACAACTTTTTTCTTCTCTCCTTAGTTTTTCTTTCCATCAGATTTGAAGTCAGTTTTTTGGGCTTTTGGCTGGGGGAATAATTGTTTTAATATTGTGTGTTTAGTATTGTTTTAATATGCAGTTTTTTGGTATGATTTGGATTATATTGCGAGCACATGTCTAGTTTATATTTGATTTTACGCTGACTCGTTTAAGAGAAAAATCTCAAAAACTGATGAGAGTGAAGTTGCAAATGTACAATAAAAAAAGTTGTACGTGAGAAAAATAACCATTTTTCCAGAAAAAAAATGAAAGTATACATGTAGAAAATGTTACATTTGTGTGGATATTTTTTATTAAAAAGACGTTACAAATATGTGTCTACTCTGTACTTGACTTATTACTATATGTTAACACAACTTTTTCTAGAGTAGAACTTCTGGGTACTTTATTCACCTCTGCATTCTCCATACTGTGAAAGGTGTGAGCAATTATGTCTCTATTAATTGCTTTGGGTGTTTTTGCCAACTTGTGTGTGATACCTGTGTGCTAATTGAGCTGCTTCCTCCTCCAGGATCACACGGCTGCTGATTGAGCAGGATGGTCTAGAATGGAGAGAGAAACTTCCAGAAATTCCCATGGTGCCTCTATCAGCTCAGCAGCACCGCAGAGAGGAGCCACCCTGCGCCGAGGTCCTACAGGCTCGAGCAGAGAAGGCGGCCAGGGATGCAGGTTCGTTAAAGGAAAAAGAGTTGAAAAGAATGTCGTAACGCTGCCATGATGACAGCATGACGGTGCAGTGGTTATCACTGTTGCCTCATAGCTTACAAGAGTTAAAACCCTGGGTTTGCATTTACATTTTCCCTCCCTTAAGAGGCTCTGCAGCAGATTGATTAGCCCTCGGTCCACACTGTGATGGAGTGCTGACTTCACTTTCATGGCTCCAGTGCAGTTAGAGCAGCATACTTTTTCAAGTACTTAAACCCCTCCAGCTGTGCACTATGGGCTTGTAAGAGGGAGGCCAATTAAAATGTAGTGCATGCACCAATGCAGATGTCTGACTCTTAAAGTAGAGAGAGGATCTGGCCTATGAATGAGCAGTATGAAGTACTGTAATCACCATTTTACTTTGTCTTTCAGAGAGGAAAGCAGAGGCCCACTATTCAGCTCAGAAGCAAAAGGGGAATGATCTTGTGAAGAAGGGCCAGTACCAGGATGCTGTGGGAAAGTACACTGATTGCCTTAAGCTGAAACCAGACGAATGTGCAATCTACACCAACAGGTTTTTTTTTCTTTTTTAATTATTATTATTTTTTACACATCACAATATAACATACAGTATCTCACAAAAGTGAGTACACCCCTCACATTTTTGTAAATATTTTATTATATCTTTTCATGGGACAACACTGAAGATATGACGCTTTGATACAATGTAAAGTAGTCAGTGTACAGCTTGTACAACAGTGTAAATTTGCTGTACCCTCAAAATAACTCAACACACAGCCATTAATGTTTAAACCGCTGGCAACAAACGTGAGTACAAGTGAAAATGTCCAAACTGTGCCCAAGTGTCAATATTTTGTGTGGCCACCATTATTTTCCAGCACTGCCTTAACTCTCTTGGGCATGGATGGAGTTCACTAGAGCTTCACAGGTTGCCACTGGAACAGACAAATTGCGCATGTGCCAGCGTCTGTAAACGTCACGTCGCGTCATCTTGTCCGCTTTTGTTTGTTTTTATTAACTTTGTTTTTAATTTTTTTTTATCTCTTTTTACTGATATTAGCTTTTTACTTAGTGTTAGCTAAGCCCGATCAGGCACGCAGGTGAATCAGACTCTGGGTAGGGCTATTTCACCAGGCTAGGCTAACCTGTTTTTAGCTAGCTAGCTATCCACTTCTCACCTGGAACGTCATGACTCCATCTCCAACGTGTGTCAGCTGTTCTGAGTTGGAAGTGAGATTCTCCATCCTCTATAAGATTCGGGAGGCTGAAGACCACGTAGATACTATAATCCTCGGGCGAACATCGGCCCCAGCAACCAACTCGCAGCTGGCAGAGACGGCTACTTACCTGGGTAAATTTAGCACATCGCCATCCACTTCCACCCCTGCTCCGGTCTCCTCAGCTGTTCAGGACCCCAGCAATAAACACTGGCTTCAGCTCTGAGCTAAACCCAAAGCCCTGGGTGGTTTTTCTCATCCTCAATGCGCGCCCTGGACCTTGGTTGGGCCAACTAGCAAACATTGGCGATTGACCAGACATGGCCATGCCTCCTCTCTTCCCCTGCTTCTGGAAAACAGATTTGACATCCTTTCCCTGGAAGATTTTCCCCGCCTGGACGTCAATCATCCTTCCATGGCCGCCCCTCCTCCTCCTCCTTTAGCAGTGGCCCAAACCCGCAAGCCCCGGATTAAAACTACTTTAGGTGTGCCAAACTATACACCAGCTCCAAAAAGAAGAGAGCGCATCACCCCGCAAAATTATCCACCATTTCAGAAACCACCGGCAAGGCCCCCCCAGACGACGTTGGTAATTGGTGATTCGATTATGAGGAGCGTCAGAAGCAAGTACTGTGTCACTAAATTTTTTCCTGGGGCTAAAGTATCAGACATTGAGGCTCTTACCCCTGACCTATTAAATGAATTCCCCCATGCTAAAACTGTCATTGTGACTTCCGGTTATGGCTGCCACGTAGGACGGACGTGTCTCGCTCTGCTCTGCTCCTGGAGAAAAAAATCGGCAAATAACTCTCTCATTTGGGACAGAACGTATCCCAGCATTTGAGCGAGGATATGTCGGCGAAGCCTAAGGCTGGAAAACCAGGAAAAGGAAAAAGCGAGCCGCCGAAACAGTCCAAATTAACGGACTTTCAGGTCTGTGACGCAGCAAACAAGGCTCCATATATGGCGGAGGAAGCTGGCGGCGGTGCGATTTATGCGGGGAATGGCGCAGATGCGCTGATGGCTGCCATGAGTTCAATGAGAGCGGACTTTTCCTCTAGATTTGATGGGATTATGACAGCGTTGGAAGGAATAAGAAAGGAATTGGGTGACTGTGTAGAACGAACGGCGCAGATGGAGCTCCGTCTCGCTAGTGCTGAAGATGACGTCACCCGTCTTCAATTAAAGGTGCGCACTTTGGAAAAAAAAAATAAATCTCTGGAAGATAATATTTTGGATTTGGAATCTCGGTCGAGACAGAATAATTTGAGGCTGGTGGGTCTTCCAGAGGAATCAGAAGGTCGGGACGTATGTTCCTTTCTGGAAAAGTGGATTCCGGAGGTGCTGGGCAGCGAGGAGTTGCAATCAGCAGTGGTTCTGGAAAAAGCACATCGTATTGGCCCACGGAGAGATAAGGGACCGCCGAGGACCTTAATTATGAAGTTTCTTAGCAACAGAGACAGGATGAAGATCTTCAACGCTGCACGTGCTAAAGGAGAGATTAAACACCAGGACCAGCAGGTGCGGTTCTACCCAGATTTGGCCACAGGAATCCAGCAATTGAGGAAGCAGTTTGATCCCGTACGTAAGGAGCTGCGCAACCTTGGGATTCGTCATGGTGTAATCTATCCTGCGAGACTGCTGACCACGTATGAGGGCAGAACCCACATCTTCAAGACCCCAGAGGAGGCGCAGGAGTTCATCAAGAAGATCAAAGAAGAAGAAGAGACTGGTGGGAGCTAAGCATGAACAAAATATAAGGTAGAATAATTAAGCATTTGCACAGGCATCTGACTGACTTGAAGTAAATAGTAAGTTTACAAAATATAGATTGTATTATATATTAAAAAAACAAAACAAAAACAAAACAAACAAAAAAAAAAAAAAACTATGATGTACAAAGTTGTTAAAAATTTTGGAGTTAAGTTGGAAAACTACAGAGGAGAGTTAATGTTACGTCATTAAAAGCAGTAGAGTTAGGGTGATTGGGAGGATGAAGAAGGAGTGGCTTAGGCTGTTCCCCGTGGGTGTGGAACGGTCGATGGCTATATCGGGAGACAGAATTTTTCTTTTGATTTTGGGGGGTTTGCCACAAGTGTGGGAAGGGGGAATTTGTTTGTGTGTAGTTTGTAGGATGAATGTTCAACCACTCATGTTTTTGCTTCTCTGTTTGAGCATGTTTACACTGCAAGGTAATCCCAAACTCTCTATTGATCATGGACCAAAGTGTTAATCTTAATTTAACTTCATGGAATTGCAGAGGTCTACAAAATTTAAAAAAACTTAAACAAGTTATGAATAAAATAAAGGACATGGGTTCAAGAATTGTGTTTTTACAAGAAACTCATCTGATAGAGGAGGATGTTAAAAGAATTAGGAGTAGATGGCAGGGAAGTGTATTCACCTCTTCATTTTCATCCCGAGCCAGGGGAGTTATGACTCTCATACATAAATCAGTTCCTTTTCAAGTGAAAAATGTAATTGGAGACAAATTTGGAAGATATGTAATCATTCAAGGTTCTTTGCTATTAGAAAATATAAATCTTGTGAACTTATATGGTCCCAATATAGATGATCAGAAGTTCTTTGCTAATTTATTTCTCATCTTATCATCACTTACAGGGCAACATATAATAGCAGGGGATTTTAATTGTACATTGAATCCAGGTGTGGATAGATCAACAGGACTGGACTGTACGCACATTGGATGTAGGATGACTATTAATCATTTTATGAAAGAATTGAGATTGTTAGATATATGGAGAGAAATGAAACCACAAGTTAAAGCCTATTCTTGTTATTCCAGTACCTACAAGACATTCTCACGTATTGATTATTTTTTGATTTCCACAGAATTAAGGTCCAAGATTCAAAACTGCTTTTATGATAACATCGTGATCTCTGATCATGCACCCTGTTGTCTAATATATGTAGATAAAAAATTGACAAAGGAATCAGGTAGATGGCAATTTCAGCATAAATGGCTTCAGGATGAGGAATTTGTCAAGTATATAGAAAAACAGATAGACGAGTTCTTTGACATCAATACTACACAAACATCAGCATGTGTAAAGTGGGAGGCTTTCAAAGCTTTTATTAGGGGGCATATTATTAGTTATACAGGATCAAAATCTAAGAAGACTCGAGAGGAGAGAGCTAAATTGGAACATAAAATAAAAAGTCTTCAGGAAAAAGTGTATGCAGGAAGTGACCCAAGGTTGGAGAATGAATTACTGATTTTGAGAGCTGAATACGACAAAAAATCAGCGAATAGAGCTGCCTCGAGTCTTCTAAGATTGAAACAATCTTTTTATGAACAAGGTGAAAAATCAGGAAAATTATTAGCATGGCAGATTAAACAATTGGAAATTAAAACACCAATTACCAGTATTATAAGTAATGGACAGGTAGTTATAGATCCTTTAGAAATTAATAGAGCCTTTAGAGATTACTATGAAAAATTATATGATACCAAAAATGAACCTGATTTAACAAAACTAAATGGGTTTTTGAACGAACTATCTATACCGTGTATTCCAAATGAAAACAGGGAGATATTGGAGTCTAAAATTAGTCAAGAAGAAGTTGGGCTAGCCATTGATAATATGAAATCAGGAAAAAGTGCAGGACCAGATGGTCTTCCAGTTGACCTTTATAAAAAATTTAAGAATAAATTAATAAAACCTTTTTTGGAAATGGTTTTAGAAGCATTTCAAAATAATAATTTACCATCATACATAAATAATGCCTTAATTATACTGCTGCCAAAACCAGGTAAGCCCTCTAATAAATGTGAAAATATGAGACCAATAAGCCTATTAAACGCCGACCTTAAGATAATCTGTAAAATTTTAGCAAGACGAATACAAGAAATTTTACCAAATATTATTAATCGAGATCAGAATGGCTTTATAAAGGGTAGACAAGGCTTCCATAATGTAAGAAGACTATTTAATATTATTTATTTTAATAAAGAAGCACCGGATACAGCTCTCCTATCATTGGACGCCGAAAAGGCCTTTGATAGAGTTGAATGGCCCTTTCTTTTTGAAGTCCTACAAAGGTTTGGACTTGGAAATAATTTCATAAAATGGGTTCAAATAATATACAATAATGCTACAGCAGAAATCCTAACAAATAACAATATTTCAAAACCAATAAAAATCAATAGAGGATGTCGACAAGGCTGTCCACTTTCACCTTTACTGTTTACTATGGCAATTGAACCTTTAGCGATAGCGATACGTTTACATTCACAAATATATGGAATTAAAGTTGGACCAACAGAACATAAAATCTCCCTGTACGCCGATGATATAATTTTGTTTATGTCGAATCTAAAAAAATCAATTCCAACCTTGTTGAATTTAATAAAGAATTTTGGGGAAATATCAGGATATAAAATAAATAAAACTAAATCTTCAATATTAATGCTAAATGAGACCCAGAGAAATTACCCAGCCCCTGAGGTAAATCAATTCAATGTTGTAAATCAGTTTAAATATTTAGGAATCCAAATTATGCCTAAGCTAGAATCAGTCGCCAGTGTCAACTATGAAGCCTTAATGTCAGATATCAATGAGTTAACTCAGAGATGGATGTCACTACCAATGTCGATGATCGGGAGAATCAATATACTTAAAAGTAATATTTTACCTAAAATACTTTATTTATTTCAATACATTCCCTTATCACCACCTTTAGATCTATTCTCAAGAATAAAAAAAAAGTTAGTGGAATTTATATGGAACAACAGGAGGGCTAGATTACGTTTGTCTTTAATATATTTACCATTTGATCGTGGAGGTCTGAAATGTCCAAATTTTATGTTGTATTATTGGTCGGCACAACTGAGGTCTATGACATATTATTTTTCATCAAATGATCTCCCTCACTGGACTGAAATGGAATCATACAATTTACCTTTACCTCTTCCCATATTCATATACTCAGATTCGGCAAAAAAATTACAAAAACAAGTTAAAAATCCATTTGTAAAGCATATGATCAAAATATGGTGTGAAGCTAAAAACTATTTAAAAGAACCACAGTTATTGTCACAATTTAGCCCAATATGGGGTAATCAATATTTTAAACCAGGGAGAGCGGACGCTGTATTTAAAGTATGGAATTTAAAAGGGATACAAAAGATTCAGGATTTATATTTGCCAGGTGCAGACAACATAATGTCTTTTGAAGAGCTGAGGATCAAATTTAATCTCAATAGAACACATTTTTTTAAATATCTTCAACTTAGAAACTTTATTCGATCAAATCAAAATAAAGCTCTCACTCGACCTATTTATTCATCCTTGGAAAAAATGATGATGAAAGATAGTAAAAGAAAGGGTATTATTTCAGAGTTTTATAACTCATTGACACTATCTTCAAGTGAAAATTCACTGAAAAGATTAAACTACTGGAAAGAAGATCTGCAAATTGAAATTTCAGAGGAACAATGGGAATTGGCTTGTACAGAAGCTCAAACCAAATCAATAAATGCACGCCTTAAATTGATACATTTCAAATGGTTAATGCGGATGTATGTTACACCGGAGGAGTTAAATAGATATAACAAAAATATACCAGATACATGCACAAAATGCATGGAAAGTAAAGGAACCCTATTTCATTGTTTATGGGAATGTAGATTAATAAGAATGTTTTGGGAAGAGGTGAGGGTAACAATTGAAAAAATAATCTCAAAACAAATCATATTGAATCCTAAACTGTTTTTGTTGGGTCTGTACCCAGAAAAGCATAATTTTAATAAAAGTGAAAGAACATTCATAGACCTCAGTTTGCTTAATGCCAAAAAATGTATTGCACTATTATGGAAAAAGACTCATAGACCAGATGTGACTCAGTGGTTAAGACAGATGTTAACAAACCTTCCATTAGAAAGAATAACATATATACTAAAATCAAAGGAAATTGTGTTTGAGAATATATGGAGACCTTTTATTGATTATGTAAAAAATTTAAACATAACTCTTGAAGAAGAAGGTGAATGATGTGTGTGGACCTTGTAAATTCCAAACTGGTGAACATAATAAGTATACTTATGTATTGGATTGTCTAGACTAAACAGAGGAGCATTGTTGAAGATTTGATTTTGTTGGTGGTTGTTGGTGTTTTTAGTGCATTTTTTTTTTTGTAGTACTTTAGTGTTAGTGTTTGATTGTTTGTATCATGTTTGTTAAAAAAAAAAAAAGGTTCAATAAAGATATTGTGGAAAAAAAAAAACTGTCATTGTACATGCTGGATGCAACAACATCCCAGATGAAGCGTTGGAGATCTTAAAGAGTGACTTCAAGAGCCTTCTGTCCACTCTTACAAACTGTGGCAGACGTGTGTTTATTTCAGGGCCCTTGGCCCCTTTCAGACGAGGTTGCAATTATTTTAGCAGAACTTTCAGCCTTAATACCTGGTTGTGTTCTACATGTCCTACTTTTAACATTGGTTTTGTAGACAATTTCAACCTGTTTTGGAACCGCCCATCATTTATGAGGCCAGATGGCATCCATCCAAATAGACTTGGTGCATGTATTTTAAGGGACAATCTGTTCTATTCCATTCAGCGTTTTTTAGTGTAGTGACTGAAATTTGGTGCGTTAACTCACCCCGAAGTTCCTGGGTCTGCCAACCAGCCCTTCTTTGTTTCCACTTCTCATATTAATCCTATTAATCCAAGCAATCCTCACTGTTTAGATCAGTCTTCAATTTATAACCCCATAGAGATTGTGTCTGTCTCCCCTTACCCAAAATATTATAACCCAAGACAAATACAACATAACTTGATAAATACATGCCTTTCTGCAGCTCCTCCTCATCCGCCACCCCTCAACTTAGTCCCTGTCTTCCCCCTCAGAGAACCTTTGTCTGCTCCCCCCAAAGTCAATAAAAATATAATGTATAAACATCCCAAAGTGATTAAACAAAAAGTTGGTAAAACTCAAATTAAACATCAAGTCTATAAATTTAATGATTTGGCGTCTCTTCCTCCTCATAATTTAAAAATTAAATGCGGTTTGTTAAATACTAGGTCTCTAACTCCCAAGTCTCTACTAGTTCATGATCTATTAATTGATCATCAGATTGATTTAATATCCCTTACAGCGACTTGGCTAGGGCAAGATGATTATGTTGGTTTAAATGAATCAACTCCCTCTGGTTATCTAAACTATCATAATCCCAGAAGTTCTGGTCGTAGAGGTGGAGTAGTGGAA
The DNA here is from genome assembly GCA_020510985.1 of Pholidichthys leucotaenia. Taxonomy (NCBI): domain Eukaryota; kingdom Metazoa; phylum Chordata; class Actinopteri; order Cichliformes; family Pholidichthyidae; genus Pholidichthys; species Pholidichthys leucotaenia. Next base: position 241,204,805 of record CM035849.1, read on the forward strand.
ATTTACCATTCTAAATTACTAGTTAATGTAAAGCAAAAATCATGTTTTAATTCCTTTGAGGGCCTAGTCCTCAGTATGGGGCATGTTAGCAATCTTAGCTTAAACCCAATTTTCTTTGCCATAATTTACCATTGTCCCTCAGCCTACTCAGAGTTTTTATCTGAGTTTGCCAAATTTTTAGCTGATTTAGTGCTGAAATCAGAATAATTATAGTAGGGGATTGTAATATATGTGTTGATGTAGATAGTGACTGTCTTAATAAGGCATTCAATTCAGTATTAGATTCAATGGGGTTTTCCCAGAAAGTAGAAAATTCTACCCATTATCTCCACCACACATTGGACCTTGTTCTGACTTATGCTATAGAAACAGAATATCTGATAGTGTCTCCTCATAATCCTGTACTGTCAGACCATTGTCTGTTAACCTTTGATTTCACTATTTCTGATTATTTGACTCCTAAAGAAAAATATTACTACAGCAGATGTCTTTCAGATGTTGTTACCAAATTTTTGCAGATTGTCTCCTCTATACCATGTGTCAACACAACGGAAATAAAAGATGGAGAGCTTGCTCCTTCCGTAATTGATAGCATGGTAAATAGTGTTACAGCCTCTCTGCATCAGACTCTAGACTTGGTGGCCCCTTTAAAAAAGAAAGTCTAATCAGAGATTTCTAACCCCTTGGTTTAACACAGAAACTCGTAGCTTAAAACAGAAGACTTGTCAATTAGAAAGAAAATGGCATTCCACTAATTTAGATGAATTCTATTTAGCGTGGAGAAATCATCTCCTAATTTATAAAAAAAATCTCTTAGAAAAGCTAGAACAAGTTATTACTCTGCATTAATAGAAGAGAATAAGAATAATCCCAGGTTTCTTTTCAACACTGTAGCCAGGCTGACAAAGAGTCAGGACACTGTCAATCCTCGCATCCCCCTAGAGAACTTTTTCAATCATAAAATTTTATCTATTAGAGATAAAATCAGTCAGATTCTTCCCACCATAAACTTAAGTACAGCAGCTACTACAACTCCTTCAATTGATATCTGTTTACATTACTCCAATTGACCTTTTAGAGTTAGATAAAATAATCTCCTCATCCAAGCCTTCAACTTGTCTTTTAGACCCTATTCCTATCGGGTTATTTAAAAAAGTCTTCCCATTTATTGGTAGCCGTATTCTTCAAATAATCAATTCTTCTTTAACTTTAGGTCATGCACCGCAGGCTTTGAAAATTGCTGTAATTAAACCCTTACTCAAAAAGCCAACGCTCGATCCAGGAGTTTCAGCTAACTTTCGACCAATCTCTAATCTGCCTTTCATTTCAAAAATCTTAGAAAGAGTTGTTGCTACGCAATTACCATTTGCAGGGAAATGATTTATTTGAAGAGTTTCAATCTGGGTTCAGAATTCATCATAGTACTGAAACAGCCTTAGTGAAGGTCACTAATGACCTCCTTATCGCATCTGATAATAGACTTGTTTTTGTACTTGTCCTTTTAGATCTTAGTGCAGCCTTTGATACTATCGACCATGATATTCTACTTGATAGATTATAACTCTATGTTGGACTAAATGGAACTTCGCTGCAGTGGTATAGATCTTATTTGTCCAAAAGACTTCAGTTTGTTCATACGTATCAATAATGAGTTTTCTTCCAACTCTAAGCTCAGTCATGGAGTTCCACAGGGATCTGTGTTAGGCCCTACTCTTTTTAGTTTATACGTATATGCTTCCGTTAGGCAACATCATTAGAAAGCACTGTATACATTTTCATAGTTACGCAGATGACACACAATTATACCTGTCAATGAAGCCCAATGATTGTTAATCAATTAGCCAAGTTAGATGCCTGTCTTAAGGAAATCAAAGCTTGGATGACTTGTAATTTTCTGCTATTAAACCCAGATAAGACTGAAGTCATTCTTGTTGGTCCAAAAGACCCTAGAAATACCTTTCCAGATCAAACTCTTAATTTGGATGCGGCTACTCTTACTCTGAATAGTTCTGTGAGGAACCTTGGAGTTATTTTTGATCAAGATCTGTTTTTTAATTCACATATTAAATTTGTTTCTAAGACTGCCTTCTATCATCTGCGCAATATTGCCAAAATTAGGAGCATCTTGTCTCTGAGTGATGCTGAGAAACTGATCCACGCTTTTGTTAGCTCTAGATTAGATTATTGTAACTCATTATTATCAGGTTGTCCTAAAATATCTTTAAAAAGTCTTCAGTTGATCCAAAATGCTGCTGCAAGAGTTTTAACAGGTACTAGAAAGAGAGATCATATCTCTCCGGTTCTGGCCTCCCTTCATTGGCTTCCCATAGAGTTTAGAATTAAGTTTAAAATCCTTCTTCTCACTTTCAAAGCTCTTAATAATCAGGCCCCCTTTTATATAAAAGATCTGATATTACCCTGTCATCCTAACAGAGCACTATGCTCCCAAAATGCTGGATTACTTGTAATACCTAGAATCTCCAAAAGTACAATGGGAGGCAGAGCCTTCTGCTATCAAGCTCTTTTCCTGTGGAACCAGTTACCAATCTGGGTTCGGGAGTCAGACTCGATCTCTGTTTTTAAGAATAGGGTAAAAACCTTCCTCTTCAATATAGCCTACGATTAGGGAGGGATCTTGTGTCTCTTAACCCTCCCTTTGTTTTGCTGTTAATAGATTTAGACTGCCAGGTGACCTCCAATAATGCACTTGGCTTCTCTCCGTTAATGTTTGCTCTCTTTATGTCTGTTCTTTTCATCTTCTCTATCCCCTCACCCCCCAGCCAGTCGCAGCTAATGACTGCCCCTCCCTGAGCCTGGTTCTGCTAGAGGTTTCTTCCTGTTAAAAGGGAGAAACTCTCCACCATCACCAAGTGCTTGCTCACAGGGGATCGCCTGATTGCTGGGGTCTTTCTGCAATTGTGGGGTTTCCCCTGCATTTGAAAGTGCTATGAGATGACTATTGTTGTGATATGGCGCTATATAAATAAAGTTGAATTGAATTGGAATCCTCTTCCACTCCTCCATGATGACATCACAGAGCTGGTGGATGTTAGAGAACTTGTGCTCCTCCACCTTCCATTTGAGGATGCCCCACAGATGCTCAATAGGGTTTAGGTCTGGAGACATGCTTGGCCAGTCCATCACCTTTACCCTCAGTTTCTTTAGCAAGGCAGTGGTCGTCTTGATGTGTATTTGTGGTCGTTATCATGTTGGAATACTGCCCTGCGGCCCAGTTTCTGAAGGGAGGGGATCATGCTGTGCTTCAGTATGCCACAGTACATGTTGACATTCATAGCTCCCTCAATGAACTGTAGCTCCCCAGTGCCGGCAGCACTCATGCAGCCCCAAACCATGACACTCCCACCACCATGCTTGACTGTAGGCAAGACACACTTCTCTTTGTACTCCTCACCTGGTTTCCGCCACATACGCTTGACACCATCTAAATCAAATAAGTTTATCTTGGTGTCATCAGACCACAGGACATGGTTCCAGTAATCCATGCCCTTAGTCTGCTTGTCTTCAGCAAACTGCGGGCTTTCTTGTGCATCATCTTTAAAAGGGGCTTCCTTCTGGGACGACAGCCATGCAGACCAATTTGATGCAGTGCACGGTGTATGGTCTGAGCACTGACAGGCTGACCCCCCACTCCTTCAACCTCTGCAGCAATGCTGGCAGCATTCATCCATTTATTTTCAAAAGACAACCTCTGGATATGATGCTGAGCATGTGCACTCAGCTTCTTTGGTCGACCATGGCAAGGCCTGTTCTGAGTGGAACCTGTCCTGTTAAACCGCTGTATGGTCTTGGCCACCGTGCTGCAGCTCAGTTTCAGGGTGTTGGCAATCTTCTTATAGCCTAGGCCACCTTTATGTAGAGTAACAATTCTTTTTTTCAGATCCTCAGAGAGTTCTTTGCCATGAGGTGCCATGTTGAACTTCCTGTGATCAATATGAGAGCGTGTGAGAGCAATAACACCAAATTTAACACACCTGTTCCCCATTCACACCTGAGACCTTGTAACACTTAACGAGTCACATAACACCGGGGAGGGAAAATGGCTAATTGGGCACAATTTGGACATTTTCACTTAGGGGTGTACTCACTTTTGTTGCCAGCGGTTTAGACATTAATGGCTGTGTGTTGAGTTATTTTGAGGGGACAGCAAATTTGCACTGTTACACAAGCTGTACACTGACTACTTTACATTGTATCAAAGTGTCATATCTTCAGTGTTGTCCCATGAAAAGATATAATAAAATATTTACAAAAATGTGAGGGGTGTACTCACTTTTCTGAGATGCTGTATGTCAAAGATGAATAAAAATACATCAGTGTGAAGGAAAGGACAAGAAGTGACCAAGGCTTATCAGGGCCCTTCCCACAGGAATACAGGGTAAAAAATAAACAGAAAAGAAACTAACAAAAGCAGAATTATTCTTCTGTCATCAAAATGGATTTGAAATTATTTTCATAAAAATTCAAGGATAGTATAATTCCAGTAAGATGAGAGTAACAGTTCCAGAGCATGGATCCTCTAAACTTGATCGAAAACTTGCTTCTATTGGTCAGAGACCTGGGTAATGTAAGATTTGCTGAACCTCTTGTCAAATAAAATAAGACAATCCTTTATTGGTCCAACAACAGGGAAAAACTACATATGTTTTTTTCAAGTCCACTACAGAAAATTTAGGTTGAATGAGAGATTAAACCTGATATACATATCGTTGTAAATGAAAAGCGTCTGAATTTTAAAGTACAGTGGAACTGATAGAGCACATGGCTCAAAGCAAGTTGCTACTTGACACAATATTTCGGCAATAAAAACAGCTGAATAAATGTTGGATATGTGCTGGGCCAAACTAAGCTACAGTAAGATAAATAGGGGTAGATTAAATTAAAATATAAAGAATGTTGCCCTTCTTATAATTTCTATATATTAAGATATTTTGTTACCAACAAAAACAATATGCTCCTTCCAGTTTAATTTACCATCGGTAATAACTCCAAAGAAATTTTGTAGATTGAACTTGAGGTATTTCAGTATTTTCAAGGATCAAAGATGAATTAACAGTGCAGTTGACTCCCTGAGTCAAGCCGTTGTCCCCAAATGTTTCAAAACTGCTACCATAACACCAGTCCCAAAGAAACTCATCCCATCCAGCTACAACGATTACCGGCCCATAGCACCGACCTCCATCATAATGAAGTGCTTCGAGCGGCTGGTCATGCAGAACATCAAGTTCATCCTCCCTCCCTCAACCCATCTCAGTTTGCATACAGGTCAAACAGATCCACAGAAGACGCCATCTCTACTGCTGTCCTTCCAGCCCTCACCCATCTGGACTCAAAAGAACTCCTATGTGCGAATACTGTTCTTGGACTTTAGTTCAGCATTCAACACTATCACTCCATCCATCCATCCATCCATCCATCTTCTACCACTTTTCCGGAGGTCAGGGTCGCAGAGGCAGCAGTTCCAAGCAGAGAAGCCCAGACTTCCCTCTCCCCAGCCACCTGCTCCAGCTCTTCAGAGAGGATACCAAGGCGTTCCCAGATCAGCTTGGAGACATGGTCTCTCCAGTGAGTCCTGGGTCTACCCTGGGGTCTCCTCCCAGTGGGACGTGCCCGAAACACCTCAAGTGGGAGGCATCCAGGAGGCATCCTGATCAGATGCCCATACCACCTCAACTGGCTCCTTTCAATGTGGAGAAGCAGCGGTTCTACTCTGAGCCTCTCCCGGATGACTGAGCTCCTCACCCTGTCTCTAAGGGTGAGTCCAGCAATCCTACAGAGAAAGCTCATTTCAGCCACTTGTATCCGCGATCTCGTTCTTTCGGTCATTACCCAAAGCTCGTGACCATAGGTGAGAGTAGGAATGTAGATTGACTGGTAAATCGACAGCTTTGCCTTAGAGCTTAGCTCCCTCTTCGCCACAACAGACCGGTACAACGTCCGCATCACTGCAGATGCTGCTCCGATCCGTCTGTCAATTTCTCGCTCCATTCTCCCCTCACTCGTGAATAAGACCCCAAGATACTTAAACTCCTCCACTTGGGGCTGTCCCCAACCCAGAGAGGACACAATCATTCCCCAGCATCTAATACAAAAACTCAGACACTTGGGACTCAAAACCTCTCTCTGTAACTGGGTGCTGGACTTTCTCACAGGGAGGCTACAGAACATGCGTTTTGGCAGCAACACCTCCAAGACCATCACATTGAGCACAGGGGCCCCACAAGGGTGCATGCTCAGCCCGCTGTTCTTCACCCTGCTGATCCATGACTGTGTACCAGCCTACAACACCGACCACATCATCAAGTTTGCAGACGACACGACAGTAGTGGGCCTCATCACCAACGACAAGGGGGCCAACTACAGAAATGTGGTGAGCCAACCTGTCCAGTGGTGTACAGACAATAATCTCTTCCTGAACATGGGAAAAACCAAGGAGATTGTGGTCAACTTCAGGAGGGTACACACACAACATCCCCCTCTGATCATCGATGGATGAGCTGTGGAGAGGGTGAGCAGCACCAAGTTCCTGGGGGTGCACATCTCTGAGGACCTCTCCTGGTCCAACAACACTACATCACTGGCCAAGAAGGCTCAAACTCACCTCTATTTCCTCCGCAAACTGAGGAGCACACGAGTCCCACCCCCCCGTCATGTGCTCATTCTACCGGGGCATCATTGAGAGCATCCTCACCAGCTGCATCACGGTGTGGTATGGAAGCTGCACCGCCTCCTGCCAGTAGACACTACAACGCACAGTGAAAGCAGCCAGTAAGATCATCGGTGCCCCTCTGCCCCCACTCTCGGACATCTACCTCACTCGCCTCACCCGCAGAGCCATCAACATTGCAGGCAACACCTCCCACCCCTCACACTCCCTCTTCAGCCCCCTGCCCTCAGGGAAAAGGTACTGGACCTTCCAGGCCTGCTCCACAAGACTGCTAAACAGCTTTGTTCACCAGGCCATCAGGACCCTGAACTTTGTCCATTTCCCCTCACCCCCACCCACCCCCACCCCTGGACCATAACGCACTCACCTGCACAATAATTACCTCAGCTGTTGGCACAGAAAGACTGGCACACCAACAGTAATACATCTGCTGCTGTATGTCTCTGCACCTTACTGCAACCATTTGCACAAATGCCATACCTGCTGCTGTCTGTTATTGCAATATTGATCATGTGAAGTCCAATCTGTCACCGTCTGCACCTCCACTACCGCATCGAACTTGCAACTACGAGTATTACTGCTCTACCTTTTCTGTATATAGGATTGCTGGGTTTTGTCGTTTATCTTTATTTGCACTATAGGGACGTCTGGGTTTTATCTTTTACCATTATTTGCACTACGGGTAGCATTACTGTACATAGACTGCTATTGTTGTGTTTCCAGCCTTATTCGTTTTTTTCTTTTGTTTTTTTTTTATATTGCGCACACCACTGAAGAGAGAAAAACAGCATTTCAATTCTCCTGTATGTCCTGTACATAGAGTACTATTGACAAATAAAATACTTGAATTGAATTGAAATTTTCTGTAAATATGATATAATCGTAATATTACCATCATAACCGTTTACCATATCAGACCAGGTTAATGTTTCCCTCTTTCATTAAAAAATTAATATCCAAATAAGACATAACAAGAGTAGCGTCATCTGCAGACACAACTGGAGTCAGGATGGTAAGTCATTACTATCATCAAAAATACAAAAAGGCTGAAGCATAGACCCCTGCAGATCACCACACATCAAACGAGTGGGGATCAGACTCAACACCCCTTATACAGACAAATATTTTTCAGTTTGATAGATAATTAATTAAATAATCAATCATAAATATCATACTGTGGTGGCACAGCAGGAGGTCTGACTCGCACCCAGGTTCAGCATTGAATCTTTCACTAAACCTTGTGAATGCAATAACTAACTAGAAATAAATGGTGTAGGATTCTCAAATTGATAGAATATCTATCCATCCATCTATCTTCTTCTGCTTAATCCTTTTCGGGTCACGGGGGGGCTAGAGCCTATTCCAGCATCTTTGGGCGAGAGGCAGGGCACACCCTGGATAGATCGCCAATCCATTGCAGGGCCAACACAGAGAGACAGACAACCATTCACTCTCACAGTCATACCTAAGGACAATTTAGAATCCCCAGTTTTGATGCCAGTTAACCTAACTTACATGTTTTTGGCATGTGGGAGGAAACCAGAGAAATCACGGAGTAAACCCACGCAGACACGGGGAGAACATGCAAACTCCACATAGATCACTGTTGGTCGGGGGCTGGAATCGAACCCAGGATCCCCCGGCCAAGAGTGAGTTGCTGTGCTGCTGCAGTGCTAACCACTCCGCCACCGGGCTGCCCTAACTAAAATAAATCTTGGATGACTTCGAATTTGGGTGACCTCTGACCTGGAGATCAAGGTCCGAGGTCAGTTTTTCCCTAAATCTCGTTAAATGTGATAAATATAGAAAGAAATTGTGTAGGCTTTTCAAACTGATATCATTGTTGTATCTAAAACAAATCTTGGATCGGGCTTTTATTGAATCTGTTTTATCCTTTTCTTTAGTGTCATGGTTTGGTCAGATAAAACTGAAACAGAGGAAATCCTTGGATCAGGTAGTTAGATGGTCCAGTCGTTTGCTTGGTGAGTCACAGCTGAGCCTGACATCCCTGTACACCAGACAGGTACAAAGGATGGCTACCTCCATTTTAAATGATGACTCCCACCCTTTGCACTGCAACTTTCAGCTTCTTCCCTCAAGACGGAGGTTTGCTGTCCCAAAAAGTAAAACCCAGCGCTACAAAAACAGCTTTGTTCCTGCTGCTGTCAAAGAGTTGAACAAGCTGTAGCAATATATTGCACACAATTTAGGTATCTATTTATTAACTCCATTTTATATTTACTTATTTTTGTAGGATGTTACTTGGGTTCTAAATATTTTATTGGGTTTTAGACCTTTGAGTTTTTAACCTCTTTGACTAGTTTTTAACTTTTAGTATGACCCTTCTCTCTTCCCTCTGGTTTTTCTCCCATCTCTTTGTCTTTTTATACCCTGATTGATGGAGCCTTGAGTATTTTTATCATGTTTATAGTCAGCTTCATATGTGCCTGTGTTTGTGTCTATGTTGAATGTAATTTGTGGCTTGCAAATATGGATGTCACCAGACTGCAAAACAAATCTACCTACGGGTACAAATAAAGTAACCTGAACCTGAACCTGGATGGCGTAGACCCTAACCTCTGACTACGGGGTTGGAGTCAAAGGTCAATGTTAATTAATATTTCCTTTGCACTATTAATATATAGGGTGTCCCATAAGTCTGGACTCATGGGAAAAACAATAAAATTGCCCTTCATAATGTCCTGGAGTCATTCTGAACCTAAAGAAGATTTTTGCAAACAAAACAAAATATCAGTCTGAGAGCTCTTATTGTGTAAAAATTTTAAGGAAGTCAACATAACATTGGCAGTATTTTCCTTATTTTGGAGTGACAAAGTTTGTGGTATGAGACAGAGGGTAAAAGAGTGAGGGCCGTATTACAACAATGCAGTCAGTCGGTCAATTGTCACTGACTCAGAATGCATTTATGGGCGTTTCCAAGTTCATTTCCTTATCACAACAACGTAGAAACGAACTTTCCACCAAGTGCATGATGCAAAGAGTATGGTGTAATGATTCAGAGGTGTGTTTTGGATAGTCCACTCCAAAGTGCTCCTGTCCATCTCTTTAATGCAAAGAGGGGCATTATCTAAAGTGAACTGTGATAATGATAGTTTAAGATGGGTTTTGAGCTGACCAAAATCTGTGCATGTGAACCAAAATGCACGCAATAGAACGTAATGCTGCTTGGTAATAAGGAAGACATCGATCACAGTTGATGCCCAGTTAGTTATTTTAGAAAGAACAAACAGGGAAGAATGCTGAGCTGAAAAATTAGCTGAATGGTTTAATTTAGTGCACACTTCATGTAGTGTAGAACTTTAGGAAAAGATGATGCCTGTGCAAACTTTCATAAACTTTCATTAACGATGGCGCGGAAATTGCTCCCAGCCCGTGGGGAGATGGAGTGCTCCCTCTCCTGTCGCTTTAGCCAACTGAGGGTCCTCCCCCATCTCGTGCGGGGGTTTGCCGAGGTTTGCAGCTCTCTGTCCCAGTCCCTCTCCGGCAGAAGGGAAGATACAGATCTGGCGCGGTTTCCCATTCGCCGCCAACCCCCACCACGAAGTGAGCCCACTCTTGGCGGCCTTGGCCGGGGGCTGACGGGTGGCAGTTGAGGAGTTTGCTGGGGCAGGCGGCCTCAGCAGATGTGGATGCATCTCTTGTCTCTCTGGGGAGTTAGTGAAAAGTAAAATGCTGCACACTCCTTGTTCATTCATTTATTCCCCTAAAAATAAATACATTAATGCCTAATAAGTCTGTGATGAAAACAAAAATGTGGATGGAATAAAAATCTTCAGACTGACACGCCTTGTCCCGTGCACACACATGCTCCCTAGTCATTCATTCATTCCCCTAAAAACATCATACATTAATGCCTAATCTATAGACTCCAATGGTAAATCCGCAATTAAAATTAAGAGTGTGAATGGAATTTAAAAAAAACAGTGTGATGATCATGTAATTAAAATGACGGGCGATTATATTATGACTGTTACAACTCTATTAAAATAAAAGAAGATCCCAGTGTACGCTGTTTCCTCATGAGCTCCGGAGCTGCGTGATTTCAAAACACGCCACTGAAATATCATTTAAACAATGCACTTCTGACGATAGACCTCCTTTTTCCTCATCAAAAGTGGATTGTCATGACATGCACTATAATCGTAATGCGCATTAGATTGTGCGCCGCCACACCTCTTTGAAATGAGCCTCCGCCTGCCGGCGCTTAGCGGGCACACGGTCTACTGGTAATCAGATGACGTGACGCAAAGCGTAAAAACTAACAATGCACTGACAGAAACTAACAAAAACACTGACGTACAGCGAGAAGTCTGTCGGAAAAGTCCGCGGATGACCATCAAAATAGGGCCCTGAGACTCATTCCCAAAGAGTGACAGTTGGTAACACTGGTTTACCAATAAATGACCCCCCTCCCCCATGGCATGCACGTGTGGGCACACGTGCGCGCACACACACACACACACACACACACACACACACACACCGTTACTACCCATCTCGTGCTCAGTCTGTCACTGCTGCTACATTAGCAGGTGTTGATGGACACTAGAACACAACACAGTGGTTGGTAGATCATGTCAAATGTGCTGTAGAGGAAACTAATGTTGCCGTGAAAGCTGCTGTGTAAACATTTACCTATTGTTCTTATTAAAGACAAAAATAGAAAGGAAATGTTTTTACATTCTATGTAAAAACATCTCCTTTCTATTTTTGTCTTTAATAAGAACAAAAGGTAAATAATTAAAAGAAGACAATGAACCTACTTGAGCTCTGCTGTGGAAACGGTTTGTCTGCACAGCCACACAAGAGCAAACAAGCACACAGCTACTGACAGCCATTAGAAGGGGAAAAAAGGCTCTAAGACAATATTTCTGTGGTTTGAATTTTGCCTCTTTTCTCTTATGAAAAGGCTGTTTTCATCAAACCTCATTCAGAGCAGATGCTTCACAAACTCTTGGTACCTTTTATTCATGCATTGGGTAAGATTTGGCTGCTGGTGACAAAAACTTTAAAAAGCAAATGACACGTGTGTGTGTGTGTGTGTTTACAGAGCTCTGTGCTACTTGAAGCTGGAGAAGTTTTCTGAGGCCAAGCAGGACTGTGATGCAGCGCTGAAGCTGGAGCCGACCAATAAGAAGGCCTTTTACAGACGAGCAATGGCCAATAAAGGGCTGAAGGTGAACAGGACTCGTTATTAATGACTGATGCAATACAGGAATTTGTTATGTTCACAGAAGGAAGACGATGTCGAGAAAGTAACATATTTCCAAGAAGACAGTAACAAATTTAGAAGGAAAAAAAAAGTAACCAAATAAAGTAACCAAATAAAGGAGTAGGCGTTTGAGTAAAAACTATCAAATTTTATGAGAAAAAAAAAAACTAAGAAAAAAATTACAAGGGGCCGAATTTAAAAGAAAAGCTGAAAATTTTAAGATTTTTACATTTATATGAGAATATTTACAGAAAAATGTTATTTATAAGAGAAAACTAGTGAATTCCGAAGAAAAAAGTTAAAAGAAAAAGCTACATATGTAAAGGAAAAAAATGAGAACAAAAATCACAAATTTGCTGTTTTTTTTGTCTTGTATCATCATTTTATATTGCAATGATTCACATGTTGATTTGGCAAGGATTTTTACTCTGGATGCCCTTCCTGACACAGTTCTGCCCATTTATCCAGGCTTGGGACTGGTACAGGGAGTACGTTGGTAAGTGCCCCCCTGTGGCTGGGTAACCAACTTTCCTTCCCCCATTCCATTATGCCAAGCACCAAACCAGAAGGCGAGAAGTACCATTTTTATATGGTCTTTGGTACGACCTGGCCGGGGCTTGAACCCACGACCTCTGTCATGGGGCGGATGCTCTACTTCTCGGCCACCACTCCAGTCCACAAACTTGCTAGAATAAAGTTGCTAATTATTAAGGAGGAAAAATGACTCCTCCATTACTAATATTGATTGGCCACATAATTCTGATAACTCGGGTGGTTTACCTTCATTTTAATGCAGACTGCTGAGGGGTTAAAAAACTGCTCAAAGTTGCTCACCACAGTAGAGGTTGTTGACCCCTGGACAGCTGGACTTAACATATTTTTGAACTGTGTCTAAAATGTCTGTTTCACACATTTTTCTCTGTCTCTCCAATAGGACTACCTGGCATGTAGCTCCGACTTGCAGGAGGTTCTGCATCTAGACCCCAAGGTGCAGGAGGCTGAGAAGGAGCTGGAGGAGGTGACTATGCTGCTCAGGCAGAGAAGTCTGGTCAATGCCTCACCTGCCAAAGCTAGAAAGACTGTTCCCATCACAGAGGTACACGCCCACTGTGTTTATGACACATTTCAACCAAGCAGACTTACTCCTGTCCAACTGTACAAAGGGTTAACAGGGAAGTGTGACTCAGTCTGCTCCACACCTCTCTCCACTGATAATTATGATGTCAAAGGCAAAACTCCAGTGCAGACTGACTGAAACTTTTATGACTAACCCATGACCACAGTAATCAGCAGATAGATTGTCATTTTGGACTTCTAAAGCAACAAATATTGGTATAAAGCCTTTATTGTCAGGCTCTATTAGTGAGTTTTTTTTCTTGTAACTTTGCAACTTTCTTTTTTAATTTTTAACATTTTTCTGAACTATTTATTTCTAAAGCTGCAGGGAGTCACTGGTTATGGGCAAAAGAGCCACAGCTTGTAGACCCCTGCTGTTTGCAAGCCAATGATGAACACCTTTAATCTTTCGCTGCCGTACCCCTGTGATTCCACTTTCTTCACCACTGTCCGTCTCTATCCTCAGGTGAAGGACGACGAGGATGTCAAAGCTGTCCCTCCTTCTCACAACGGAGACATCACCGGCATCAGCTTCCATCCAACCAACGCCTATGCATTTGGCCAGTTTCTGAATATAGCAAGCTCCAGCGGAAACACTGCAGCCTGTGCCAAACTGCTGGCCTCCACGGCACCCGAAGTGCTGCCCCAGTTCGTGGGCAGCCACCTGGACGGACACACCATCAGCTTCATCATGCGAACTCTAGACTCACACTTGCTGGAGAAGGACCCAGGCCTGGTCTACCAACACCTTAGCCACCTGCACAAGGCCGACAGGTTCTCAGTGAGTATGTTAATGTTCTGGAAATGAGGGTCTAATGTGTCCATCGCTGTACATCATTGACCAGCAACTTCTACAATAGAAAGAGGATTTTGAAGAATTTGTAGCCCAGAAAATCTGCATGGAACCACAAAGCATACTGTGTTTGAGCATTAAAAAGAAGGTAAAATGGATGAGTTAGTATAAGAATAAATATGCCTGTTTTCTGTTATAAATTTGCAAATTTTCTTGCAAATCTTAGCATGACTTTTTCAGAAATATATACAGCTGTGGAAAAAATTGAGACCAAAGATACTGCAAAATTATCAGTCTATCTAGTTTTATTATTTGCAGTCTACATACAGTATGTGTTTGAGTAAAATGAACATTTTTATTTTATTCTCTAACCTACTAGATACAACTCACCAAAATTCCAAGTGAAAATATGTCATTTAGAGCATTTACTTACAGTGACAACTGGCCAAAACAACAAAAAATATTTTGCTTTTAGATCAAATAATGGAAAGAAAAGAAGTTCATTGTTAACATGTTAATTTTTAAACTCTACAATAATTAAGTTTTAACTGAGGAAGAACTCAGAAATCTGTATTTGTGTAATAACTCTGATTTTTATACACAGCTTTCATGCATCTTACCATGCATAGATAATCACCTAATCAGTACCTCCTTAAATTAAGTAGATTGAGGTGTCTTTGTGTTAGAATTCAGCAGATACTCAAATTGAATGGCTGCCATACATGTAGAGATGCTAATTTAGGAAAGATTTTGAAGTGCTCTCTTAATTTTCACACACACACACACACTCTCACCATATATATACAGCGGGGAAAATAAGTGCTGAACATAAATTTGAGTCCTTTTCTCATAAATTTGTGAGGGTAATTTTTTCCCATAGAAACAAGGAGGGGAAAAAAGCCACCTGTGGCTCCTGAAGATACAGGCTGGCAACTTCTGATTTTTTCCCCATCCTGCAGTCTTGACAGTGACCCTTCTTCCTCCTGACTGCAGGTTGTGCTGATGCTGCTGGAGAAGGACGAGCGGCACCACATGACTCAGCTGTTGGAGCGCCTCTCTGAAACCGAGAGCTCGGAGTTCACTAAGGACGACGTCCACAATCTGGCCAACAAATACATCTGAGCCTAGCAGCTGCTGCCTCACAGACCACTAGATCTATGCAACAGCAGCGCAGAGTCCACAAAGGCGGGAAACATGGAACAGACTCCACTTGTACTGCTTGTGTATTTCCAAGACATAAAAGAGATCTATTTTGCTATGTAGATTTACTTTTGTATCACCTCCTAGCTATTTGCATTCTATGACAGGCACAGAAGAGTACCTTTTACCTAGAATTGATGAACAAGGTCAGTAGTCAACGTTATGAAAGACTGCAGGTGAGTGCGTCCACGCCACAGGCAATTCGTTGTTTTTGCTCAGGACACTCATTTCCCACAATTCGGGTTAGACATTTTTGAAATCATTAGTTCAGAAACACTCGTCCAGGTGTACCAAAACTATTTTTTTCAAGTGGGCCAGAGGTCCAGAACAATGCCGACATGCTGCATGGGTGGATATTTCATTTCATTGTTTGGAGGGACAATCAACATTTTCTGCAGAGCAAATATTGAGGGGGACACTATTAATATTACAGTTAGTCACAAATTTAAGAGAAAACATGGACACTTATGGGGAAAAAGCTGCAAATTTATCAGGAAAAAAGTAAAATTTGTAAGGAAAAAAATGAGCAAATTTACAAAAAGTCAAATTAACAAGGAAAAAAGTTGCACATTTATAAGAAAAATAAAGCAATTTACAAGAAAAACTCAAATGTATTATAAAAAGACTGCAAATTTACAATAAAAGAGATTTCAGATTTAAGATGCAAAAACTAGCAGATTTGGGAGAAAAAGTGGCAAATTCATATGTAGAAATTGGCGAATTTACCAGAAAAAAAATTGCAAGTTTATAAATAAACGTAAATTAATGAGAAAAAGTTACAAATTGATGAGAAAAGCTTCCAAGTTTCAAGACAAAAAAAATGCTGTGTCGCTGGGCACATATGCATCGCTGACGCGTTTGGTTGCCTTGGCAGTATGGCTAAGTTGGCGTGCCCAGCGAGGCGCACATCACTTAATGCAGTACACATCTGGGTCCGGATGCACATCTTGGTCCAGAGTTTGAGAAGCCTGGCACAAGTCAAGATTCTCACCTTAAAATGATGTTTCCAAAATCTTTCTGATGGTACATCAACCTTTGACCAAGTGAGTGTCGCTTCCACAGTAGCCTGAGTGGACCTGCGACAGCACGGTTCCTGGCGGGAACACTGAAGACAACCGGCACGTTTTCCAGCCCGAGTCCCAGCAGCCAATCACAGTGCTCTGTTAGTCGAGTGCTGTGATCAGAAGTAGGTAGTCACCAATTGCATTTACTCAACGTTTTCTGAAAATTTGACTTTGGTGAGTGGTTTTTGCAGGATCTGTTTTACTCTCGAGTACATTTTTGAAGAAAAACCTGTACTTTTACTCAAGCATATTTGTGTTGCACTCCAAGTAATTTCATACAAGTGATCTGAAAATGACAGAAGTATGCTTGTTTACAGTGTAATGACCAAAAGTGGCTATATTCAGTCATTTTTTTAAATGTTGCAATTTCCTATGATTTTTATTATGTTACAGGGTAAATGTGGAAATTTTATTTTTGTCAGACTAAAATATTTAGGAGGCTGTGAAACGCATCAGAGGTCTGTGGTTGACCACTCCCAGTTACACGGGGTGAGACTGGACATCCTGGCAGATAAGCACATCTGTCGCAAGGTCTGTGGTGGACTTTTGCTAGTCAGTGCATCGTGACATGCACTACACAAAGAGCAGAGATACGTAAACAAACCTATCATCTGGTCAGTCACTGCAACAGATACTGGAGTCAGTTTGTCTTGGCCTGTCCTTGCCACTGATAACACCTCTATCTACCAAGAATGTGCCGCTAGTCCAGCAAAAGCTAGCGATACTCAAATACTTTGCAAGCAGTTTCATGAAATGGTCAGTCAGAAAGCAACTCATACCAGCTCGGACGTCACCCGGGTTAATAAGGTCAGGAGTTCCTGGAAGCAGAAGGCGAAGGACAGAGCTGCGTGGAGGAGTCTGATCAGACCTAAATGAAACAGTCATTGTCGCCCCCGACAGACTGCTATGATGATGATGATGATGTAGTCTCTTCATTGCTCCTTCTTCACAAGCGCATCACAAAAAATAGAATAACATCATTTAAAGAGCAAAGTTATAACATTTAAAACAAAAAAGCTTGAAATAGTTTATGTGATGAATACTGAATATGTGAAAATTTTACTTTTTTGGAACTGAATTTTTTAAAGTAACTTCACAGTAAATCACAATACTCATTTTTTGGGGTGCATTAATATTTGAATCTTAAAATCAAACCTTAATAAGAGATTTTTTATTTTTTTACACCTCTTAAATATGATACTTTTCTCTCTTTAATTTTTTTCTTACACCTGCAACTTTTTTCCTGCCAAACTGCAACTATTCTGTCATAAATTTCCAACTTTTTGTGTAAATTTGCTATAATTTCCTTGTAAATTTGCAACCCATTTATATTTTAAATTTAATTTTGCTGCTTTTTTTGGCTCAAAACCACTGTCCGCAAAATTATGCTTATGGGCACAGGAGCCACAGATTGCAACCTCTCCTTTAAGATCAAGCCACAGTTTTATATTAAGGTATTACCATTGTGTATAAGGATAAGCCATCTTTATTGTCATTCAAATCCATACAGCCAATCATGTACAGTAGAATGAAATAGTTTCTCTTACATTCTCAAGTCACTTGATTTTCTGTACCTTAATATAAATGTTTTCTACACCGGAAGAGGGTCCTTTTCCATGTAGACAGCCATCTTGCACCACCGTAATGTCTTTTTATGTCAAACTTTAATTACACAAACGACTTCTGCAGTTTTTCCGAAATATTCTGGAAGAGCTTGATGGCTGATAAAAGTGTTACTTGGTTGCATTTTGAAATCTTTTGTATTGCACTGAAAATGAAAAGGCAGAATTATTGGTACAAACAGGCCTGTCAATGAGTAGGAAAACTTTTCCTCAAAACTTTAGTCATAAATTTGACTCTTCTTGTGAATTTGCCACTTCTTTTTTTGCAAATATATTTCTCTTTAACTTGAAAGTTCATAATTTGTCATTTGTTTTGTCATAGTTACGGCTTTATTGTAGGAAATTTGCCATTTTTTCCTTGTAAATTAATGGTTTTCTCCTAAGTCTGTATCTCTCCTCATAATTTTGGATCCCCCCCCCCCCCCTTGTGTGAATTTGCAATTTGGGCTGCGGTGTATGAGCACAGCTGCAGCTTGCAGACCTCTGGTCTTGGGGCTGATGTACATTTTATTGAGTGCACAGATAAAGTGTGTTTACTGTATGTCATTCCATAGCTTTAGGTTTGTTGAATACATCTGGTACATTGAAAAGCACATGTACATTTGCTTAGCTACATGGTCAGAGATTTAAATGTGTAATTTATTTTGCCAATTAAATATCTATTCATGTTAAATGATTATTTAATGATTCTAGAGCCTCACTGAATTTCCAGATATGTCCCACATGAATGCACCACATAGTGTCGAGTCTCATCTAAGAGGCAGTAATTTTATTTACACAATTTTTCTTCACTGTGGTTTGAAATTTCAGTAGAGTTATGAAAAATACGTACATTACCCACAGAGGGCTATTCAATAAACTCAAAAAATCCAAATAAAACAAGGACTTTTTGTTTTCTGTCACAAACGGTAAATGGCGTCGACTTACCGCTTTTTACTCATCTCTGGATGAACAAAGCACTTTACAAATCCACCCATTCACACACACGGCAGCAGAAATACAGAAATCCTTAGTGGCGGATGTTGGTTCTGTTACATGCCATAAACAAGATATTGTCTTTATGGTCATCTGTCAACAACTTCCTGATTAAACCCACTGTTTGAGGGGAGCAGCCAATTGGAAAAAAGCCAATTTTTAGAAAAAAGGCATGCCAAAGATAAATTAAAAAAAAAAAAAAGATGTGTTAAAGTTGCAAATTTAAGAGGAAATAACTTGCTCATTATATGGACCAAAGCAATGGGTCACCTACACATTCCTGTTATGGCATGGCACTAAATCCCGGGGCAGCTATAACAGTCTCCACTCTTCTGAGGTGTTGGAACAAGATTTTGGACTGCGCCTGTGGGAATTTTCGCAGATTCATCCAGAAGAGCACTTGTGAGGTCAGACACTGATGCCAGACCAGAGCGCGCCTCACAATCTACATGTCTAGCTCATCCCAAAGGTGTTGGACAGGGTTGAAGTCTGTGAGGGTCATTCAAGTTCTTCCACACCGAACTCATCCAATCGTGCTTTTATGGACCTTACTTTGTCCTGCTGCAGTGGACCTTCCCCAAACTGTTCCTACAAAGTTGGAAGTACAGAACTAAACTGCCTCGGTAAAGCTGAAGCATTAAGATTTCACTGGAATGCAATACCTGAATTCAATAACAGGTGTGGACCAATATTTTTGTCCATATAGTGTATAAATATAAAAATATATATAAAACCTTGACCTGGAGCTTAATACTGTCCCATGTCAGCAAAGCCAAGGCAAATGCATAAGTTAGTCAATGAGCTTAAAAAAAAACACAGCCTGAACTGAATATGGGAAAATCACAAAGATTGGATAGTAGATTTTCTTAATAAGTACGTAACTTCTTTTGCAAAGAAGTGGCTCAACCTTCCCAGGTGCCTCAGCACTAGAGGGCTCTATGGAAATGGAGTCTTGGAGCTTCCAGTTTTCCAGCCTAACAGAGGAGTACAAGTGCACCAAGGTGCAGTCGGAAATGAGGCTGAGGAACTCCAAACGATTCCTTGGTGGGCCAAGTTGCTCCCATTCTGACCTCTGGAAGGAAGCGGACTCCAGCAGAAGCAAGTGATCAGGAAATTGCTGCTCAAGCACAGAGATACTGTGGGACAAGTGCAGCAAGGGAGGAGTGGTCTTGGCTTTGAGACAGTGCGCCATCTTGGAACAAGGCTAATGCATTCCAGAGATGCAACCTGGTGGTTCAGGAGGTTTGTCATCAAGACGAGGCAGCAAGGTCTGTCAAGGCAGTGGACATGACACGAGAAGGAGTGGAGAAGAGGAAGCCCTCTTGGCAAAAGTTGTGGGGAATGGAGGCATTCAGGGCAAGCTTCACCATCAAGGCTACCTATGATGTCCTGCCGTCTAATCTTAACCAGTGGTATGGAGAATAAACTACATCAGGGGTCACCAACTGGTGGACTCTGGTCCCGATCTGGACCCCGAAGCCTTTAGATACAATTTAAGGAAAAGGGAGACTGTTTTGTTTTGACAGAACGACAAATGTGGAATTAAAATGCTGCATCGGTGGCCGCTAGGACACGTTATGGTGCGAGCCCTTGAGTGCTCTCCCATGGACTCCGCTCTTTGCAGAGACTGTGGGTCTGACTACTCCAGCGGGTCACAAAAATCACAGTTCACTGTGGGCGTCACATACACACACATAAGGCCAGGACATCCAACCAGACGGACACGCTTCGGTCCCGGTCTGTACCCACAAAAGGAAGCGCTATTATAAAATTGAGTGCATCTACCATGGCGCTTCCGTCTCCAATTCTGCCGAGAGTAGAGGGGTGAAGATGCTTCTCCAGGGACCGTGATCTTGTTGAGCCCACAGGACAATGGTTATGGGATCCTTTTCGTAGCCTCTGATATCACATAAAAATGCCATAAAAGCTCTGTTACTGAACATGAACACTTCCACCTCCCCTTCCAGTAACGTCAGAGGAATACTGTAGTATGGAATGATATTTTTTGTCTGGTTGTTTTTTGTTTTTTTTAGACTTAATTTTATACTGAAAATATAATATAGAGGTGGACTTTTTGGTTAAATTTTGTTTTGTTATCAATCCTTTTTAATGCAATGCTTTTTAGTAGCCACACTTGAGCACATCCTGGTGGGCTGCAAGACCAATTTGAATGAAGGCCGTTACACACAGTGCCACAACCAGGTAAAGCAACAGTTGAGCACAGGACGCCGGGTTTCACTGCTAACCTTTCTGGAGGTGTCGTGGGCCCTAGTCAGCAAAACACTGATGGAGGGGGCCCACCTGATGACCCCAAGGCTGCCATCACTTACAGGACCATCCCACAGTCTCATGTACACAAATTTAGGGACATTAACACCTAGTCCTATGGAACAAACAAAAAAATGATAAATGGCATTCACTTATATAGCGCTTTTATTCTCATCTCTAGATGACCAAAGCGCTTTACAGATCCTGCTGTCCACCCATTCATCAGTGTGTGATCAGATGAAAATAAAGAAACCAAAACATAACATTCCGTAACTTTTTTTTAATTTTTCATATGCATTTACACGCATATAGTAAAGCAAATTACCAAACAAATATACAAATACCTTATGCCATTCTGCAAATTACAAATTATATCTGGCACTAGTGTTCAAATCAGCATCAAGAAACTGAAGTTTGGATGAGGAATGGAAAAAACGGAACTGAGGGGGAAGAACATGACGTTTTTGCCTTAAAATGCAGAGAGAACCGCAACGTGCTTTATTTGCAGAACAAAACCAAGTCGATCAGAACAGGATCAAAAAAAGAGGTTCAACTGCGCCTGCTCAGCGGTCTCAGTGAGGTGGACCACAGAGCTGTAAACACAGGCTACGGTGAACGCTCGGATTTCAAGTCTGCCCAGCAGCACTGCTTGGCAACACAAACAGAAGTCGGTAGACAAATCAACACATAACCATTAACCAACCTACCGATCCCTATTAACCTTTGCACACTGAAATACAAGTTAACAGTGCAGGTGCCTTGGGCAGCCGTACAGCCTCGGTTATTTGCGTAGCTATCATGAATCACAAAGCGTGTACAAAACAGCAGTGCATGTGTGTGTTGTGTTAATTATAACCTGGGACTCATCTTCGTTCATCCCCATGGTTTAATAAAGAATGCAACAATACTGCGTCTACAGATGATGAGTCAAAGATTTAACAAGAGCCTGAGTGCTGTCTTTGGTAGGCAATTGAAAAGTCTTCACTGACTGTCTACCACAGTACATCTGTGTGTGGATGTGAACGAGCGCCACGCTACACGGACCGACATTCTGCAGTGAGTTGTCGTGTGGGCTCTAGAAGACACGATGGAAGAGGAAATGAACACAAACAGCTTTTATCAAGGCACCATGAGTGAATAAAAGATCAGAGTTCTCTCTTACTCAGTGAGGTGAAACAATCGGCCTAAATTAAAAAAAAATCACCTTTGACCAGGGTGAAAACGATACATTTATAGAATGTCACAAAACGGACCAACCCATTGACTAATGCCAGGACTTTTCAGCACCACCTGAATGGTCATGGCCTTCCAGAGACCTTATCTCAAATCAAAATGAACCATCACCGACTAACTGCCCCAACAGGTCATCACAAGCTTTCCACAGAATTTAACACGGCCTGGGCTGTTGGACTCATCTCAGCAGTAACACACATACGGTCACAGGTTTAAGATCAGTGGTTACAGAGCTGCTTAGCACCATCA
Source organism: Pholidichthys leucotaenia (assembly GCA_020510985.1). Taxonomy (NCBI): domain Eukaryota; kingdom Metazoa; phylum Chordata; class Actinopteri; order Cichliformes; family Pholidichthyidae; genus Pholidichthys; species Pholidichthys leucotaenia. The sequence continues at coordinate 241,227,243 of CM035849.1, forward strand.
TCCCAAACACGAGAATACAGCAACCTTAATCACAAGTCGCTTTTACAGCTAAGATGATTCCAGATATTAAGCCCCGGCCACAGAAATGTACATGACAGGGTTCATTTTAAAGATTCACTCAGGGGAAGAGAGAGGAAAAAAAAAGTAATAATGCATAGAAGAACACAAAGGTTCCCTGTTAACACATTTTGGGGAAAAAAAAATATTGCCTGGTCACTGCTTTGCGTTCACTTCTCGAAAACAAACAATTTAAGGTTCCTGCATGGGGGTTACATCCACATTACAGAACCAAAATGAAAACTGCAGCAGAACCTGGCACAGCGGTTTATATTTCAGCCTACACTGATCACTAAGACCACAATCAAATCAGTGGGCTGCCATCTGCTGCAAGTGGTCAGTGACTGTTTGCAGGTGCCAGTAATCAGTCAGACGAGTCTGTGGGTTGCACAGGAAAACGAAACAAAAACCCACCAGCATTCACAACCTTAACACGGCAGAAGCCTTTTAATACTTTTAAGTGGCTTCAGACAGTCAGACAACATGAGGTGTAACTCAAAGGCTGCTTTAAAGAAGGACTTTAACCTTAAAACATGACGTCTCCTTCAGAAGGGAAGGAGAGAAAATGCAGGTTAATCCGGAAGCGTGGATGGTTAGCTGTGAGAGGGTTAGGATGTTAAATAAAACAGAATGGTGTGCCGCACATAAGGAGATGTTAAATATCAGTCTGTATACAGCAGTTGTTGGGCTGGGCCGGGTGCTGTGGTTGGTGGTTGTTGTTGGTTTCTTTCAGCGCCTCTCCACTGTTAGGTTGAGAGTCTGATTCAGCGGGGCACACGAGGTTAACACTCTCCTCTGTGATGAAACAAAGAGAAGACAGTTCTGGAGGGTGACCCAGAGAGGAGGAGGTGGGGGAATGGGAAGTGATCACAGCTCCTTGTCCCTGGGAGGAGGAGGGGGCAGGACAGGTCTCCAGGCGGTCGTTCTCCACCTCGGGAAGCGGGCTGATGGTGGCGAAGCGTGTTTGGTAGTCACCACCGTTGGAGCCATGGCTACAGGATGTCTTCATGCTTTCCAGATCGGAGCAGCTGAACTCAGAGAAGTGACTGGAGTGGGAGTCTGCCACAGATGGGAGGCTGCCGCTAAGTGAAGGGGAGTCAAACTCTGAGGAGTTGATGCTGCGCTGCTCCAGCAGCTGCGCGTCCATGTCTTCCCTCATCTCATTGATCTTGGTGCCTCCGCCACCTTTCTTGCGCAGCTTGCCTTTACTTTTCTTGCCCCCTGAGTTGGAGGAGCAGGAGGCCTCTTTAGCCCACTTGGTGGATGTTCCATTACCCTCTGAAGATGTGCAGGGATTGGAGGGGCAGATCCAGCCACATCGGCCAACGTGGCTACCGTCATCTACACTGCTACTGCCGCTGCAGTGCCGCAGCTTTCCGGGTTTGGATTCAATATCCACCTGAACCTCCATGCTGTTCCCATCTCTAGAGGAAGAAAATGTGACAGAACACACTACATGTGAGTTCACAGTTTATGTGTAGCATGACGACAAACCTGACCAAGTCACAAGTCTGCATGCAAGGCAGCACATCACCAGGAGTAATGACTGCATAATATTACCCTGAGGTTGGTACATAACTGGATACATTTACTCAAGTACATGTTCTCAAGTCACATTTTCATTGTACTTTAGTGAGTAGTTTTGTCACAGGATACATTTTTACCCTTAAATACATTTTTGAGGAAAAGCCTGTATTTTTACTCAACCACATTTGATCATATCGTTTGCCTTTCAATTTTTATTCATTTGAGTTGTGTGCCCATTTTCTCACCTCAGTTTAGAAATTACCGTTTTTCTGTTCAGGCAGCAAATACTGAATTTATTAATGCTTCTTTGTATGATGTGGATTACGGGCACATATGGGCAGTTTATATTTTATCATCTTCAGACCAATAAGAAAATAAATTTAGAAACTGCAAATTTAGAAATGATAGGCCAGGAGCCACCAATGTTGTAGTCATGTATTCATAAGAAGGATAAGGGACCTGTACTTATATTGCACTTTTTCTAGTCAAAAAGACCACTCAAAGCATTTAACTATTCTAAGGGCTTATCAGAAACACATCTAGGGACAATTTAGAGTCACCAGTTAACCTAATATACATGTCTTTAAATTGTGGGAGGAAACTGTGTGTGTGCTTGTGAGTGTGGGCTTGCATTTTTATTTGGTAGGGACATGTGTTTGTGCGTCGTGTTTGGCTTCCAGCGGCACACAAAGCAGAATAAACTTTATTTCGGAAGGGGCTGTCAAAAAAAAAAAAAAAAGAGGAGCAGAGGGTAAGTTAACGTGGGGTGAACCAGGATGCACGAATGAGCACAGAGCGGAGCTGAGCAAGGATCAAGGCCCTCACCGAACCAGGACAGACTGGTATTGGCTCCACACCAGCCAGGGACAGTCAGAGCTGCTGAAGGCTCCATGGGAGTGAAGCCTCCAGCAGCTGTGATATTTGTGTAATTGTGGCACACACAGTTGTCTGTTGCAGCTTCAAAATTAATATAATCTGTCAGAATAATGACAGCCTTCAGAACCATTTCCATTCTCTGGCGCTGTGACGTGGTGATAGTAACACCTGCTTCATCGCTCATTTATCTGTAGTTTCCTATTCAAATGTCTGTCATGCTGAGGTGAATCATTTACAGTTGCAATTAAAATTATTCAACACCCACTGCATTTTAGGTCTACTGGTAAAATTAATTTTTTCTTCAGGTGTTTGAAAGTAGGATTTAATGTTGAATTTGGATAAAATCATTGTAATATTAGTTTAACTATTTAAACTGTTCTTGTATTGTTTGTGTATTGCAGTGACTACTGGTGTCTCAACATTATTCAACCCCCTGAATAAATCTACTCCTAACAGCACACATTTGCAAATCAGGTGTGGTCTCAAGTCAGGGTGGGCGATATGGCCTAAAAATGATATCACGATATTTCTGTGAATTTTCACGATAATGATATTCTTCATGATATCAAGGAATAAAGTTTTTTCTTTTAAATTTATAAAAGACAGTTTGACAGGCCAGCGTTAATTATGTTCAACGTATTCAGTAAAAACAAAACAATAACTTTTATTTCTCCAGTTTATAAAGAGCAGTTTAGAATGTGTTTAAAACTTTTTTTTAATTTTTTATCAAATATTACCAGAAAATATTATAAACCACCACATCTTCAGCACACTGAGGGGTGAAGGACAAAAATTCAGGGCAGGAATTTGAATTCCTCCTAGGCCACCCTGTTGGAAACCAGAAACCACTACAGTTTTAGTAGGTTAATATTTTAAAATAAGAGGTAACAAACTAGTTATTATAAATGTAATTATAACCTTTGGGTGGGACGAAAACTAAAAATTTGGATTTTAACAGTCAACTAATCTACTGATTATTAAAACAATAGACTGACTAATTTTAATTTGGTGCTGTGTCTCATTTCTTCACCTTTTCAGAGTAAAAACACAAGGTAAGAGGCTTTAGTTAAAAAGTTACAATTCTGTATGAAAAAGGTCACAAATCTGTCACCAAAAACTTTCAAATTTTTTTTTAAAAAAGTACCTTTATGAAAAGATGTTTAATGAGAAAAAAATTTAGGAGAGAACGGGAACAAGAAGATGAGAGTAAAGTTGGTTGTGTAGACTACATATAGCCTGTAGTTTTGAAAATTCTGCAGATTTTTCTTAAAACATCTGAATAGTCCTGAAAACATTGCCTTATGAATGTAAAAGCAATTTAGCTCTGGTTAATGCAACCTATTTATTACATTAAAAAAACGTAAACCCTAAACTACAGTCAGCAGCTACAGCAGTATAACGACAGACATCATTCACCTCATTACTTCTGTCTTTATCTCATTTCTATGCTCTGGGACATGAGGGGGGTTTTGCTGCTTTTAACATATTAAATTAATTTAGTATGTTATTTTACCGGGTCAGGAAGAGGGTCTAAATAAAATGGGGAGAGAGTGGGCTTATTTAAAACTATTATTCTTTCTTCATTTTTATCATATTAAATATATGCTAGCCTACCTGTCATTTCCCAAGACACTTCTGCTGGTAAGACCTCCCCTCTCTCTCTTTCTCTTGGTTTACCCATATTAGAAATCTCCGTTGTACAGACAAGTCCTGGGGCTGTTAACAGATTTTTTTTCTTTCAATTGGCTGAATAAATCATGCTGGAGCAGCCACAATGGAACGAAAATAAACATCTGGACACTTTGGACGTCAGCAACACTGCTTCAGGGCGAAGTAAAACTTTTCCCCGAAGTGGCATTGTTGACATGTAGAAAAAAATGAAGTTATCCGCATCGCTGCACCATTTTTTTTTTTTTTTTAAAGATGGCAGCAGTCTGAAACAGCCTTAAAACTAAATTACTTTCTCACAACCAGACGAAGATGTCCAAGCACGGAGCACTGCTTTTCCAGTGCCATGTTTTTTTCCCGTTTCTACGGTAACACACAACTTCCACTGGCAGCGTAACGGGCCCCAAATATCGCAATATTCATTTTTACACCGGTATCAAAATTTATACCGGTATTATCGTGAACGATACGATATGGCACACCCCTAGTCTCAAGCACACCTGATGCAACCAATCAAGGGCTTCATAAGTTACAACAGGTTTGCTTAAACTAGAACACCTCAAATACCTGTACTGTCGATGGTGACATTTGATTGCATGTTAGAAATATGGCTAAGTCAAGAGAACTGCCCAAAATGTTCACAGATCCTTGCCTTGCACAAACAAGGAAAATGATACTAAAAGACAGCAAAGGCACTGAATGTTCCTGGAGATACACCTGGAATCATAGTTCACAGGTTTAAAGATATAGGGGCAGTGGCTACACTACCTGGACGGGGCAGAAAGAGGAAGCTATCAACAGCTGCCATCAGAGTCCTGAGGAGGCAGGTGGTCAAAAACTCTCGACTGACTCCAAAAGACCAGCAGCGAGACTTGGTGGCAGCAGGCACTGAGGTTTCAGTTTCCACAGTGAGGTGTATAATAAACGCTGAAGGGCCCCATGCCCAAACTCCCAAGATGTACGCCACTACTGACCCAAAAGCACAAGAAAAGTCTGCTCCAATTTGCTCAAAACTATATAAAAAAACCAGAGGTTTTGGGATTCTGTTCTGTGGAGAGAAGAAACAAAACTGGAACTTTTCAGGCCTATGGATCATCAGTATGTCTGGAGGAGGAACAATGAAGCATACGCTGAAAAAAACACCCTGCCAACAGTGAAGCATGGCGGTGACTCAGTGATGCTGTGGGGCTGCTTTTCTTCCTTTTGCACTGAAAACCTGCAGGGTGTAGAGGGCAAGAAGGATTCAATCAAGTATGAGGAAATCCTGGGAGAAAATGTCATGCCGTCTGTGAGGAAGCTGAAGCTTAGGCATCATTTACAGACAGTTCATCCAGAACTAGGGCTGCAACGATTAGTTGACATCGACAACGTTGATCATAAAGATTTGTCGACGCATTGTTTAATTTTAAAGTTTATATGCATGCCGCAGAAATGCTCAGTTCCAGCCAAGGAGAGGAGCACATCATGGCGACACAGAAGAGAGAAAATCACGGAGGAGGCAAAAACCTTCCAAAGTATGGGAGCATTTCACCAATTAAATGCAAACTCTATAAGGCAGAGTTGTCCCATCACATCAGCACTACAGCGACGCATCCATCCACCTCCCCCTCCTCCCTCTGCTCTGTACCCTGGCTTGGCTGCCTGTCAGTGGGCCTCTGCTGTGCTTTGTTCCGGTGATGAATGATTGAGGTTGGACTACTTCTAAACACCGCACTGGTAAGGTTAGCAAGTAAAGTTAGCTCTTCCTATTTTCAATGAGCGACTATCTCAGCCTTAGAAAACTGATTAAACTGTTAGCATGTGCTGTTTATGTTATTTTACTTGTTGGACAATAATCTCTATTCGATGATGGCTGCTGACGGCTGAGCCATTTCAGTTCTGCTGGCTAACGTGTAAAGTGCACTAAATTAGTGAATTACAGGAGTGGCTTACTCTCTTATCTTCCCATAGACTGTATTTTTATACAATCTATGCTCTTCCCTCTTTTTGCTGTGGTAATATCAGCCCTCATTCTGAATATTAGTGCATCTCAATAAATTACAATACCATGATTTGTAATTTAATTTATAAAAACTGTAACCATAATCATCAGAAATAAATTAAAATGGCTTAACTATTTCACTGAATGTGTAGTGAAGGCTGAAATTCCTGCAGTGCAACTTAAAGCATTTGCAAACTGTTATTTTGGACTGGAAGAAGTTCTTTTATTTTTCATCTGAAGTCTAACTGAACTTCAAAACTTCCAGACCCAGAAAGGTTTTAATAAGATGGACTAGTTTGTTTTTCTTTGTTTTACTTTTATGGATTTGAATGCTACTCTAGTTTGTTTTGAACATGCAGAGTTACAACAGCTTTCCATGCTGCAGTAGAAGCTGCTATTTAAGTTTTTGCACTTTATTTTTGGGTTAAAAGACTGCACTTTAGTTTCTGTTATTTAATTGTGTTGCTCCAAACACTTTTTTAAGCTGTCAAGTTCAAGTTTCCAGCTTGTTTCATGAGTTGTTATTCTATTTAGCTATGGGAACCTTTTATAATAGGTTACGTTATATTAAGACAGAGACTGACAAAGTGATTTTCTCAGGTGTGCAGGCTTAAACAGGTGAAGTTCAACATGCACTGGAGCCGCGAACATGAGCCGTGCCAAAAAAAAAAAAAAAAAAAAAAAGGGAGCTTAGCCAACAGGAAGCAGAGATGGTGGACATGACAGAAATAATCACGATTAGTCGACTAATTGAAAAAATAGTCGTTAGATTAGTCGACTACCAAAATAATCATTAGTGGCAGCCCTATCCAGAACTCTCACTTAGTTTTGCCCATGCCAGCTAAGGTTCCGTGGTGTGGCTGCCAGTGTGTACTACCGGCTTCTTGGAGCCATAAGTGAGAGTTGTGTAGCAGTGGAAGACCAGTGTATTATGTCCAAACCCACTTGGCATGGATGTGCCATGGACATGAATACAAAGGGACTACTCCTAGTTACGGCCTACACCATACACCTTCTGGTTACTTCCAAAAATGACAGTCCCTGGTACTCAAAAGGTTCCAGTGGTGGAAACACTGAATATTAAGATTCTCACCAATATAAAAACAGCACACACACACAAAAAAACCCCACTTTAAAATGTCAGTTACTCAGTACAGGCCCTTCTGTACACATGTGATATGACAATTACAGGTAAACCTGTTATTGAGCATTTCACTCCGTTACATATTATTGACCAAGGACAGCAGCTACAAAGGACAACAGCACAACTGCTTTATCCTGAAAAAAGCTCACCTATCAAGAGGCATGTAGGCATTAAGAATGGATCCAGCCATTGCTTTGGTGCTAGCGTTGTCACTGATTGTACCCAGGCTCACTGTGCCAGACTCCCCGCTGAGACTACAGCGTTCCTTCTGAATATCAGCCTGCACCTCCAGCCTGAAAACATGAGGGGGATGATTTAGACATGATTAAGTCCATGGTAACATCAACATTTACACAGTTTCTATGGCTGTAAGGAGGCTAAATGTAAGACTTTCTAAGAACATTTTTAAGGCCATTTGATGAAATTCAAGACCTAACACTTGTGAAGTCTGTGACCACATTAGTTATTCCTGCCCAATTATTTAACTGAATTGAAATAACTGAAAATGTTGGACTGTCAGTTCAGCTCATATAAATGTAAGCTCCCTAGGTTGGTGCAAGATAATCAAGTTGTTCAAGAAAAAAAAAAAAAAAAAATCTGAAACTACCCCTCCAGAACCAAAACTGGCAACCTAAGAGAAAAGTGTCACTAATGTAAGAGAAAAAAAAGTTGTGAATTTATCTGAAAAACCCCAAACAAATTTACATGATAAAAGGCACAAATTTATGAGAAAAAACTCAAGATTTTGAGAATTGACAAATTAACAAGAAAAAACTTGTAAATATATACAACGCCACAAATATAATAAGAAAAAAATGCAAATTTATGTCCCCCTCATGGATCGTCACCTTATCGTGGTGGGGGGGTTTGCGTGCCCCAGTGATCCTAGGAGCTATGTTGTCCGGGGCAATTTGCCTCTGATAGGGTCTCCCAAGACAAACTGGTCCTGGGTGAAGGGCCAGACTAAGAACGATCCAACAGACTCTCATGATAAATTGTATATCAAGGATTCAGTGTACCCCGCCCGGTATGGGGTTACCGGGGCCTCACCCTGGAGCCAGGCCTGGGGGAGGGGCTCGAAGGCTAGCGTCTGGTGGCCGGGTTTCACCCATGGCACCCGACCGGGCTCAGCCCAAAGGAGTTACATGGGTCCGCCCTCCAGTGGGCTTACCACCTGCAGGAGGGATCATGGAGGTCCGGTGCTACGTGGATTAGGTGGCGGTCAAAGGCGGAGACCTTGGCGGACTGATCCCAAGCTTTCTAAACTGGCTTTTGGTACGTGGAATGTCACCTCTCTGGTGGGGAAGGAGCCTGAGCTGGTGTACGAGGTTGAGAGATACCGGCTAGATATAGTCGGCCTCACCTCAACACACAGCTCCGGTTCCGGAACCAGTCTCCTGGAGAGGGGCTGGAGCTTGGCCTTTTGTGGAGTTGCCCCGGGCGAGAGGCGACGAGCAGGGGTGGGTATTCTTGTATCGCCCTACCTTGCTGCCTCTATATTGGAGTTTTCCCCGGTGGACGAAGGGGTTGCTTCCCTGCGCCTTCGGGTTGGAAAACGGGTCCTGACCATCATTTGTGCCTATGCACCAAATGATGTTTCAGAGTACCCACCCTTTTTGGAGTCTGTGACTGGGGTGCTGGAGGGTGCTCCTCTTAGAGACTCCACTGTCCTACTGGGGGACTTCAATGCACACGTGGGCAACGACAGTGAAACCTGGAGGGGGGTGATTGGGAGGAACGGCCTGCCCGATCTGAACCCGAGTGGTGTTCAGTTATTGGACTTCTGTGCTAACCACAGTCTGTCCATAACGAACACCATGTTCAAGCATAAGGGTGTCCATATGTGCACCTGGCACCAGGACACCCTAGGTCGCAGGTCGATGATCGATTTTGTTATCGTATCATCAGACCTGCGACCGTATGTCTTGGACACCCGAGTAAAGACAGGTGCAGAGCTGTCAACTGATCACCACCTGGTGGTGAATTGGATCCGATGGCAGGGGAGGAAGCCATTCAGACCTGGTAGACCCAAACGTATAGTGAGGGTGTGCTGGGAGCATCTGGCTGAGGCCCCTGTCCGGGAGGTTTTCAACTCCCACCTCCAGAAGAACTTCAACCACATTCCGAGGGAGTCTGGAGACATGGAGTCTGAATGGGCCATGTTCTCCACCTCTGTTGTTGAAGCGGCGGCCCAGAGCTGCGGCCGCAAGGTGGTCAGTGCATCTCGTGGTGGCAACCCCCGAACCAAGTGGTGGACACCAGTGGTGAGGGGGGCCATTAAGCTGAAGAAGGAGTCCTATCAAGCTTGGTTGGCTTGTGGGACTCCCGAAGCAGCTGAGGTATACCGGCAGGCCAAGTGGAGTGCAGCTCGGGTGGTTGCTGAAGCAAAAACCCGGGTATGGGAGGAGTTCGGTGAGGCCATGGAACAAGACTTTCGGTCGGCCTCAAAGAGATTCTGGCAAACTGTCTGGCGGCTCAGGAGGGGAAAGCAGCTCCCCGTCCACACTGTGTATGGTGCGGATGGGACACTGTTGACTTCGACTGGGGATATTGTCGGGCGGTGGAAGGAATACTTTGAGGATCTCCTCAATCCCACTGATACGCCTTCCACAGAGGAAGCAGGGTTTGGGGACAAGGGGGATGACTCGCCTATCACAGGGCCTGAGGTCGCCAAGGTGGTTAAAAATCTCCTTGGTGGCCGGGCCCCGGGGGTGGACGAGATTCGCCCTGAGTACCTCAAGGCCCTGGATGTTGTTGGGTTGTCATGGTTGACACGCCTCTGCAACATTGCGTGGAGGTCGGGGGCAGTGCCTTTGGCATGGCAAACCGGGGTGGTGGTTCCTCTCTTCAAAAAAGGGGACCGGAGGGTGTGCTCCAACTTTAGAGGGATCACACTCCTCAGCCTCCCTGGGAAGGTCTATGCCAAGGTACTGGAGAGGAGAGTCCGGCCGTTGGTCGAACCTCGGATTCAGGAGGAGCAATGTGGTTTTCGTCCTGGCCGTGGCACATCGGACCAGCTCTTTACCCTCTCGAGAATTCTTGAGGGTTCGTGGGAGTTTGCCCAACCAGTTTACATGTGTTTTGTGGACTTGAGAAGGCATTCGACCGTGTCCCTCGTGGATTTTTGTGGGGGGTGCTTCGGGAGTATGGGGTATCGGGCTTGTTGTTACGAGCTATTCGGTCTCTGTACGACCGTTGTGAGAGTTTGGTTCGTATTGCCAACACTCGGTCGGAGTCATTCCCAGTGAGAGTTGGACTCCACCAGGGCTGCCCTTTGTCACCGATCCTGTTCATAATTTTTATGGACAGGATTTCTAGGCGCAGCCAGGGAATGGAGGGTGTCATGCTTGGTGACCACAGGATCTCATCTCTGTTGTTTGCAAATGATGTTGTCCTGTTGGCTTCATCCAGCAATGACCTACAGCTCTTGCTGGGACGGTTTGCCGCTGAGTGTGAAGCAGCTGGGATGAGAATCAGCACCTCCAAGTCCGAGTCCATGGTCCTCAGCCGGAAAAAGGTGGATTGTCCTCTCCGGGTTGGGGAGAGGCTCCTGCCCCAAGTGGAGGAGTCTAAGTATCTTGGGATCTTGTTCACGAGTGAGGGGGAAATGGAGCGAGAGATCGACAGACGGATTGGAGCAGCATCTGCAGTGATGCGGACGTTGTACTGGTCTGTTGTGGTGAAGAGGGAGCTTAGTTCTAAGGCAAAGCTGTCAATTTACCAGTCAATCTACGTTCCTACTCTCACCTATGGTCATGAGCTTTGGGTAATGACCGAAAGAACAAGATCGCGGATACAAGCGGCTGAAATGAGCTTTCTCCGTAGGATTGCTGGACTCACCCTCAGAGATAGGGTGAGGAGCTCAGTCATCCGGGAGAGGCTCAGAGTAGAACTGCTGCTCCTCCACATTGAAAGGAGTCAGTTGAGGTGGTATGGGCATCTGATTAGGATGCCTCCTGGACGCCTCCCACTTGAGGTGTTTCAGGCACGTCCCACTGGGAGGAGACCCCGGGGCAGACCCAGGACTCGGTGGAGAGACTATGTCTCCCAGCTGGTCTGGGAACGCCTTGGAGAGGGAAGTCTGGGCTTCTCTGCTTGAACTGCTGCCTCCACGACCCGGACCTCTGGAAAAGCTGTAGAAGATGGATGGATGGCAAATTTATGTGTTAAATTTGACTGAAAAAAGCTGGAAAAGTTATGAGGAAAAAGTTGTAAACTTACAAGAAAAAAGAAGCAAATTTATGAGGAAAAAAAAAATCACAAATGAGAAAAAAAACCCTGCAAATTAAAAAATGACTGTTATACTTATTTTACTTTGTTAAAATGCAAAAACAAGAGTTATAAGGACCTGCACTTATATAGCGCTTTTCTAGTCTCAAAGACCACTCAAAGCGCTTCACTAGCACTAACCCTCTACTCTAAGGGCCTACAGGAGACAGTTATGAGGATTTCAGCCCATAAACACAACAGTTATGTTTATCATAGCTGTGATATTTTTAAGACTTCTGAAATGCAGAATTCAGGATTAACTATGTGTTTTCAAGGATAATTAAGGCTTTAATTTTGGATAGACAAATTTAAGGATTTCAACAACTCTTAAGGATCCGTGAAGACCCTGCATTTACCTCCCAAATCATGTGTCTCAATTCCTCTACCTGTTTAGATAATTGACCATGGCACTTCCAGAGAGGCTGCCTGTGATGCTGGCCCCAGCCAGGGCCATCGTGGAGGCGGTCTCACTCAGGTTGTCCCTGATGGCGCCCAGACGGTCCATGTGGCTGCCACTAGTACTCAGGCTGCCAGTCAACCCCCCAACACTTCCTTCATCTATACTGGGGTTATTCCGGGTGTCTGCTACTGACGTAGTATCTACACAGGTAATTAAAAACAAAGACAGAATAGACATGGAAAAATAAAAGGGAAATATTTTATCTCCAAAAAGAGATGCTGCATTTAAATAACAGCTTTAGAGGTCTGATGACACATTTTTGATTTCATCTAATTTTTCAGCTGATGCATCTAAAATACCTTAACCCCCAGTTCTTTTATACAAAGGCCAAATAACCAGACTGAGAGATGAAGTATACTTTCACTTATTTTACTGAAAGTGAGATACGGATACAGGCAGCGCTGGAACACAACTCTTTAAGCAATACCCCAAGAGAGTGCTACTCGAAAAGTGGGCCCTATAGTTTTTATAAATCTTCACCACTCCCTCATGCAAGAGCGAGGGTTTTTCCTCATTGTATCAGTAACAGTAATTTTCCGCTATGTGCCAACTCAGCTGAGGGCCGAGCTGGTTCTATCTGGTTTCAGCGAGTGTATTATAGGGTGTAACCTAAACTCTGCAGTGTAGCGTGTGAAGCAAGCAGATAAAGAAGTGTGAGAAAGGCAGGCCAAGCATGTCATTTTACCAACAATTCCCCCTGTTGACGTGTCCTATTAGGGCACATCACGATAACCTAGTAACATAAGCTTACGTTTTTGCATCTCCCCCTGTTGAGATGGGCTAGCGCCCATCTCATAACCCTATTCTAACCCCTGTGTATAGTGTTTCTAAAGTTCTATATGTGCTTGATGGCCCCTTCCTGCAGTCACGTGGACCTGCCTCCCATCAGGTCACCATTTCCCCAGTGGACATCGGGTGTGGTGCAGACATTATGAGTCAATATAGCTAACAATCCTATATGTGTAAAATATATTCAAAACTAAGCTATCTTCATATATGCATATATATGAATATATTCATATATGCACCTTCTTATATGCATCTATTATTTCATTAATCATTTATCACAAAGGAAACCTGTAGGGCAGAAGCACAGCAGAGCAAAATCTAACACCATGTGAATGTGCATTGTAGACCCTATTGCAGACCCTAAACTATCTCCTCGGCATCATCTAGGTCCCCATCTAGGTTCAGTCGTGGCACAACCTCGTCATCGTCCTGGCAATAGGAGAGCAGGTGGGCAGCTTCCTGGACCCCTTTATATGGAGGCGGATCCTTGGAAGAGAAGGCCACTAAAATAGATCTTTTATTTTTTTTTTATTCTTTTAATTTTTATTCTTTAATCATGGGAATACAACAACATCCACAAAAAACAAAGATCAATAAACTAATAATACTTACAAGGGCTCCTTGAATTATTTTTCCCCATTTGCCAAATATATTATCAAACCAACTACCTACAAGTTTATCAATGCCAGATTAAGCTTTATTGAGCTTTTAGCTCTTATAAAGATTTTAATTTTTCTAAAATTTAAGCTATACTTTATAATTTTATTAAAAATATGCAACTTACGGATTTTATAACTATTTTAGAAAGTTGATTGATTATGCAAAAGTTTTTTTTAAACATTAATTGCACTGTATAATCAACCAGATCCCGCAATTTCAATAACTTTAAATGTGTAAACAATAAATTAGTATGTTCAAAATACCCGACTTTCTGTATAACACGGACTGCCCTTTTTTGTAATATTAGCAATGAATTAAGTGTACTTTTATAATTGTTACCCCAGACCTCTATACAATAGGTCAAGTATGGAAGTACCAATGAGCAATACAAGATATGAAGTGATCTGTAATCTAGGATTTGCTGAATTTTATTTATGATTGCAATATTTTTTGCAACTTTGTTTTGTATTTATCTGACATGTGATTTCCAACTACTTTTATCATCTAGTATTACCTTGTAATAGAAATTCACTGATTATGCATTTATCTGTTGAGCTCACATGTTTTATAAGTGTGTGTGTGTGTGTATGTGTTACAACATATGACTAACTTTTATCCATATATGAACTGTTTTAATATGGTATATTAACAAGCTGTTTGATTTGTCTGTTATATTTTGTGTTCCAAGATGAAATTTTATGTCACACTGACCGGCTAAAGGGTTTCATGCTCTCACTCCCTCCTCCCTTTTCTCCTCTCCTGGGAGTAAACTCCTTGATGGCCTTGAAGCCCTGCGCCTATATCTTATGATGTCTCCAAGTTATGCAGCTGTGTCTTATCATATATTGTGGAGGCTTCACTGAAGGCCAATAAAAAGGGTGTCCACTTTTTTACTTTTTAATTTTCTATCTGCATACAGTGCTACCCCACCACCACTTTTACATTTCCTATTTTGTGTGTACATCTCATATCCATATAGTTCAAAATTTACATCTTTTTCTTCATTAATCTATGTTTCACTAATTGCAATAATCCTAAATGGGGTGTTAAATTGATTTAAAAACTCCTTAATGCTATCCAAGTTTGCACAGAGACTCCTACTATTAATATGTATTATTGTCAATGTCTGATCCGAATTCATAATTCCATTTAATAGTTGTTCATCATAATAAGCACACTTATTGTTAATATGATTAAAATAGTTACTGTCTGGGTCAATATCTCCTAAAATGTCTTGTGGTTGCTGTTCAGTATTGACAAAGGTTTCAGCTTCAATTTGCCCTAATACACTTCCATTATTAAATGAGGAAGGATGATTGAATAAAATACTAATCATAAGTTATGTCAACAATGTACACCAAAAAAAAAGAGAGAAGAAACACAAAGGAAAAAAGAACACAAAAATCTCCACTCATAACCTTACAGCACTATTATTCATACATCAGAACTAAGGTTTAAATTTGTCTAATCCCTCCATTTCTCTAATTATTACTTTAGCTTCTTCTGGAGTTCCAAGCAGTTTTACCCACACCTTAAAGTTCTTTGTCCATGTCGACTGTATTTCCCCCCGTTTTCTGAGATCCCTGGCTTGTCTAGCTATTTCAGAGTTCCTTTTTTTTTTTGTTAAGTTATAAACGCTCTTTTAAATTTTGAAAATTTTATGAAGTGTATGTTTATGTTATCATATGTCTTTTTGCATCTTTTTGCATCTGATTAGAATTTTAACGTTATGAAGATAATGAATTACGGACTTCTGCCAGTGTCCGAGTTCCTGGAGGCACTGGACATTTAGTATAGTGGGACTTGTGCTAGTACCCACTCAATTTTTTGTGAAACAATTTTAATAAATGTAAGAATCTGTATTGTCTTTGTAATAGATTCTAAATCAAGTCCCACAGTAAACAAATTCAGCACAAGTTGGACTTTCCTTAGACATTTGGAACTTTTCTCATATATATTTGCATGGTTTTCTTCCTTATCAGTTTACCTTGTTCCTTATAGACACAATATTTCCTTTACAATAACCTACAGATATTTCCGTAAATATCTGGAAATTTATTGATGTAACTTTTAACTTCTCCTATTGAATATTGTGATTTCATTACCAAGCGGTTTCATTTATATTTTTTCTCTTCATTATTGATCATCTATTGATAATTTTTATGTATTATCTATTTTTCTGATGATTACTTTTTTTTTTCCACAATATCTTTATTGAACCTTTTTTTTTTTTTAACAAACATGATACAAACAATCAAACACTAACACTAAAGTACTACAAAAAAAAAAAATGCACTAAAAACACCAACAACCACCAACAAAATCAAGTCTTCAACAATGCTCCTCTGTTTAGCCTAGACAATCCAATACATAAGTATACATATTATGTTCACCAGTTTGGAATTTACAAGGTCCACACACATCATTCACCTTCTTCTTCAAGAGTTATGTTTAAATTTTTTACATAATCAATAAAAGGTCTCCATATATTCTCAAACACAATTTCCTTTGATTTCAGTATATATGTTATTCTTTCTAATGGAAGGTTTGTTAACATCTGTCTTAACCACTGAGTCACATCTGGTCTATGAGTCTTTTTCCATAATAGTGCAATACATTTTTTGGCATTAAGCAAACTGAGGTCTATGAATGTTCTTTCACTTTTATTAAAATTATGCTTTTCTGGGTACAGACCCAACAAAAACAGTTTAGGATTCAATATGATTTGTTTTGAGATTATTTTTTCAATTGTTACCCTCACCTCTTCCCAAAACATTCTTATTAATCTACATTCCCATAAACAATGAAATAGGGTTCCTTTACTTTCCATGCATTTTGTGCATGTATCTGGTATATTTTTGTTATATCTATTTAACTCCTCCGGTGTAACATACATCCGCATTAACCATTTGAAATGTATCAATTTAAGGCGTGCATTTATTGATTTGGTTTGAGCTTCTGTACAAGCCAATTCCCATTGTTCCTCTGAAATTTCAATTTGCAGATCTTCTTTCCAGTAGTTTAATCTTTTCAGTGAATTTTCACTTGAAGATAGTGTCAATGAGTTATAAAACTCTGAAATAATACCCTTTCTTTTACTATCTTTCATCATCATTTTTTCCAAGGATGAATAAATAGGTCGAGTGAGAGCTTTATTTTGATTTGATCGAATAAAGTTTCTAAGTTGAAGATATTTAAAAAAATGTGTTCTATTGAGATTAAATTTGATCCTCAGCTCTTCAAAAGACATTATGTTGTCTGCACATGGCAAATATAAATCCTGAATCTTTTGTATCCCTTTTAAATTCCATACTTTAAATACAGCGTCCGCTCTCCCTGGTTTAAAATATTGATTACCCCATATTGGACTAAATTGTGACAATAACTGTGGTTCTTTTAAATAGTTTTTAGCTTCACACCATATTTTGATCATATGCTTTACAAATGGATTTTTAACTTGTTTTTGTAATTTTTTTGCCGAATCTGAGTATATGAATATGGGAAGAGGTAAAGGTAAATTGTATGATTCCATTTCAGTCCAGTGAGGGAGATCATTTGATGAAAAATAATATGTCATAGACCTCAGTTGTGCCGACCAATAATACAACATAAAATTTGGACATTTCAGACCTCCACGATCAAATGGTAAATATAATAAAGACAAACGTAATCTAGCCCTCCTGTTGTTCCATATAAATTCCACTAACTTTTTTTTTATTCTTGAGAATAGATCTAAAGGTGGTGATAAGGGAATGTATTGAAATAAATAAAGTATTTTAGGTAAAATATTACTTATAAGTATATTGATTCTCCCGATCATCGACATTGGTAGTGACATCCATCTCTGAGTTAACTCATTGATATCTGACATTAAGGCTTCATAGTTGACACTGGCGACTGATTCTAGCTTAGGCATAATATGGATTCCTAAATATTTAAACTGATTTACAACATTGAATTGATTTACCTCAGGGGCTGGGTAATTTCTCTGGGTCTCATTTAGCATTAATATTGAAGATTTAGTTTTATTTATTTTATATCCTGATATTTCCCCAAAATTCTTTATTAAATTCAACAAGGTTGGAATTGATTTTTTTAGATTCGACATAAACAAAATTATATCATCGGCGTACAGGGAGATTTTATGTTCTGTTGGTCCAACTTTAATTCCATATATTTGTGAATGTAAACGTATCGCTATCGCTAAAGGTTCAATTGCCATAGTAAACAGTAAAGGTGAAAGTGGACAGCCTTGTCGACATCCTCTATTGATTTTTATTGGTTTTGAAATATTGTTATTTGTTAGGATTTCTGCTGTAGCATTATTGTATATTATTTGAACCCATTTTATGAAATTATTTCCAAGTCCAAACCTTTGTAGGACTTCAAAAAGAAAGGGCCATTCAACTCTATCAAAGGCCTTTTCGGCGTCCAATGATAGGAGAGCTGTATCCGGTGCTTCTTTATTAAAATAAATAATATTAAATAGTCTTCTTACATTATGGAAGCCTTGTCTACCCTTTATAAAGCCATTCTGATCTCGATTAATAATATTTGGTAAAATTTCTTGTATTCGTCTTGCTAAAATTTTACAGATTATCTTAAGGTCGGCGTTTAATAGGCTTATTGGTCTCATATTTTCACATTTATTAGAGGGCTTACCTGGTTTTGGCAGCAGTATAATTAAGGCATTTTATTTATTTATTTAGCGAATGCAAAGTCCTTAAGCCAAGCAGTTGCCTCCTGGTTTGCTGTATGGAGGGTGTGTAATCCTCCTTCCAGTCTTTGGAGCGGGCAAGCCTCTATGATGTGTTCCATAGTTTGCTCCTCTCCACATGCGCACAGTGGGCTAGGGCTACTGCCCCATCTGTGAAGGCTGGCCAAGCAGGGGCCATGTCCAGTCCTGAAGCGATTGAGTGTAGACCACTGTCTCCTTGGGAGGTTGGTGCCCGGGACCTGTTGGTTGGGGTTTATCACCAGCTGTTTGTTTGGGACCTCCTTGGTTTCCCATTCCTCTTGCCAAGCTGTCTGGATGGTAAAGTCAGCTGGGGGAGGGTTTTTCCAAATCGGCCGTCTGGATGAAAGTCGGGCAGTGGGTGGGGTGTAGATATCTGCATGGATTGGTAAGTGAGGAAAATCTTTAACTTTTTGGAGCATCCTTTGAGTTAATGCTGCTCGCCGGATGTGTGGAGGGGCTATGTTTGACAGTACAGAGAGCCAGGGGAGTGGTGTTGAGCGGATTGTTCCAGTTATAGTTCTCATGGTTGAGTTGAGCTGGGTGTCTACATGGTGTGTGTAAGATGACCTGGACCAGACAGGGGCACAATATTCTGCTACAGAGTATGAAAGGGCCAGTGCTGAGGTGCGCAGGGTGGAGACTGCCGCCCCCCATTTTGCACCAGCGAGCTTGCAGAGCAGGTTGTTTCGTACTTTCACCTTAGCAGCCGTCCCCTTTAGATGTTCCTTGAAGGATAAGGTCCTATCAAGGGTCACTCCAAGATAAGTTGGATTTGGGGCATTAAGGCATTATTTATGTATGATGGTAAATTATTATTTTGAAATGCTTCTAAAACCATTTCCAAAAAAGGTTTTATTAATTTATTCTTAAATTTTTTATAAAGGTCAACTGGAAGACCATCTGGTCCTGCACTTTTTCCTGATTTCATATTATCAATGGCTAGCCCAACTTCTTCTTGACTAATTTTAGACTCCAATATCTCCCTGTTTTCATTTGGAATACACGGTATAGATAGTTCGTTCAAAAACCCATTTAGTTTTGTTAAATCAGGTTCATTTTTGGTATCATATAATTTTTCATAGTAATCTCTAAAGGCTCTATTAATTTCTAAAGGATCTATAACTACCTGTCCGTTACTTATAATACTGGTAATTGGTGTTTTAATTTCCAATTGTTTAATCTGCCATGCTAATAATTTTCCTGATTTTTCACCTTGTTCATAAAAAGATTGTTTCAATCTTAGAAGACTCGAGGCAGCTCTATTCGCTGATTTTTTGTCGTATTCAGCTCTCAAAATCAGTAATTCATTCTCCAACCTTGGGTCACTTCCTGCATACACTTTTTCCTGAAGACTTTTTATTTTATGTTCCAATTTAGCTCTCTCCTCTCGAGTCTTCCTAGATTTTGATCCTGTATAACTAATAATATGTCCCCTAATAAAAGCTTTGAAAGCCTCCCACTTTACACATGCTGATGTTTGTGTAGTATTGATGTCAAAGAACTCGTCTATCTGTTTTTCTACATACTTGACAAATTCCTCATCCTGAAGCCATTTATGCTGAAATTGCCATCTACCTGATTCCTTTGTCAATTTTTTATCTACATATATTAGACAACAGGGTGCATGATCAGAGATCACGATGTTATCATAAAAGCAGTTTTGAATCTTGGACCTTAATTCTGTGGAAATCAAAAAATAATCAATACGTGAGAATGTCTTGTAGGTACTGGAATAACAAGAATAGGCTTTAACTTGTGGTTTCATTTCTCTCCATATATCTAACAATCTCAATTCTTTCATAAAATGATTAATAGTCATCCTACATCCAATGTGCATACAATCCAGTCCTGTTGATCTATCCACACCTGGATTCAATGTACAATTAAAATCCCCTGCTATTATATGTTGCCCTGTAAGTGATGATAAGATGAGAAATAAATTAGCAAAGAACTTCTGATCATCTATATTGGGACCATATAAGTTCACAAGATTTATATTTTCTAATAGCAAAGAACCTTGAATGATTACATATCTTCCAAATTTGTCTCCAATTACATTTTTCACTTGAAAAGGAACTGATTTATGTATGAGAGTCATAACTCCCCTGGCTCGGGATGAAAATGAAGAGGTGAATACACTTCCCTGCCATCTACTCCTAATTCTTTTAACATCCTCCTCTATCAGATGAGTTTCTTGTAAAAACACAATTCTTGAACCCATGTCCTTTATTTTATTCATAACTTGTTTAAGTTTTTTTAAATTTTGTAGACCTCTGCAATTCCATGAAGTTAAATTAAGATTAACACTTTGGTCCATGATCAATAGAGAGTTTGGGATTACCTTGCAGTGTAAACATGCTCATACAGAGAAGCAAAAACATGAGTGGTTGAACATTCATCCTACAAACTACACACAAACAAATTTCCCCTTCCCACACTTGTGGCAAACCCCCCAAAATCAAAAGAAAAATTCTGTCTCCCGATATAGCCATCGACCGTTCCACACCCACGGGGAACAGCCTAAGCCACTCCTTCTTCATCCTCCCAATCACCCTAACTCTACTGCTTTTAATGACGTAACATTAACTCTCCTCTGTAGTTTTCCAACTTAACTCCAAAATTTTTAACAACTTTGTACATCATAGTTTTTTTTTGTTTGTTTGTTTTGTTTTTGTTTTGTTTTTTTAATATATAATACAATCTATATTTTGTAAACTTACTATTTACTTCAAGTCAGTCAGATGCCTGTGCAAATGCTTAATTATTCTACCTTATATTTTGTTCATGCTTAGCTCCCACCAGTCTCTTCTTCTTTTTCTGAGGATTACTAATTATTTTTGCTAATTAATTTCTTTGATACCCCCTTTTTGATGCATGGAGACGCACATACAGCAAAGTTACAGGGTATTTGCTTGATGGGTAGTATCTTTTACTGGAAGGAATCGTGTTACCACTTTTATGTGTTACACAGTTAATTTAGATGAAAATTTGTGGGTAGTACAGCACCTTCAAATTGAGATTTCAATGATCACAGCTTCTTTTGTGACGTCTCTTGAACTAATTTACAAATTCCATTTAGGCAAAAGCAATATAGCTGTCTGTGCAGATTTGATATACTTTAGCACTGATAACTAAAATCAGCTTGTCCAGTTGAACACAGACAGGTTGAATCCTTGTGAAAGGTTGTGTCACACTCCTTCAGTCAATGGAAAGATGGACATTTTGCCTAATTAGAATTTGGCTTAATTTCGTACAAGGAATGCCTCATTTTATACATTCGTTGGTAAATTATGAGGTGGAATGTAGTCCCGGCGCCCAGCTTAGCCACAGCTGAGCATCGAGAAAATACATTCCTTATTACTGTCACATTTCTGAAATATGATGTTGTCACGCCATTATGTGGTGAGTAACATCAGATGTATCCTGCAGTGTAAAATCATATAAACATTACATTTGTAAAGTCAGAGTCATTTAAATCGTTATACTTTGTCATTTACAATGTCATGCAAAGTCATACTTCGCTTCAAAAAATGGTTGTCAGTTAAGAAGTCCTTTTTCCCTGTAAAATGCACTGTTATGCTTCAGTCAAGGAAAAAAAAGGTCAGATACGTCAAAAAATTGCTTTAAAAAATATGTAAATAGTTTATCACGTATGCAAGATTAGCGTTAAAACCCCGCAAAGTTAGACTGAAAAAGTAAAACCCCAAAACTATGTAAAAATACCCATATATAGATTACTTCTTTCACTCCCGTCACACAGGTCAGCACCCACACAGCCTGTGCCCCCCCCCCCATTCTCTTTTGTTCTCAAGCAACCACACACACAAACACAGAATTGCTCCTCTCTCCGTTATCTCCAAAAGGTCGGAGCTACTTAGCAGCGTGAAGGTCCTTCCATTTTTTCCTCATCGTCATCATAGCAGTCTGTCGGGGGTGACAATGACTGTTTCATTTAGGTCTGATCAGATTCCTCCACGCAGCTCTGTAATTCGCCTTCCGCTGCCAGGAACTCCTGACCTTGTTAACCCGGGCGATGTCCGAGCCAGAATGAGTTGCTCTCTGACTGACCATTTCATGAAACTGCTCGCAAAGTATTTGAGTACCGCTAGCTTTTGCTGGACTGGCGACACATTCTTGGCAGACAGAGGTATTATCAGTGGCAAGGACAGGCCTACACTACCGTAAAACACACACAACACTAGTCGACTCCTTTTGCTCAAAGCTACTATTTTCAAATACCTGTAATTTTAAACATTTCTCAAAAGGATAACAATTAATTAACCAACTCATTTACAGTCCACAAATACCAGGAAGGAAAAAAAATCAAACAATTAAATCACAAACAAACAATTTCACAGCCTGCAACCCCCACCTCCGTGGAGAATTCACTTTTTTTTCCTCTCTTCCACACCAGAGCAGATTACACAAAGAAAACAACCCTGACCGCAGCAGCTTCTATTTAACACTCACAAAAATAAAATAACTGTTTCTCATTGTCCATTTTATCGTTATCCGGTTCTGTTGCCATTTAGTCCGACCGTCTTTAAATGCTATAGTCTAATATCAATATCTTATAAAATGTAGTTATTATTATGATCTTATTTATTTCCACTTTCTCACCAACTTTTCCACAATTTTAAAACTTTTTGCAGTAAGACCAACGGTTTTTCAGAGACACGATCGTTGCAATTTCTCAAGGAGTTAAAACCTTTTGGTCTGAGCTAAATACACTAGGGGTGCCAACCTTCTCCTTTTTGAGATCAAGCAATGATTTCAAGGGGTTATAACCTTTTGGCAAAGCTATGCATCAGTCGGGTAACACTTCTTTTGTCGGCAGCCCTATAGGATTTTTTTTTTGTCTTTTTCTTATGTCCGCTCGACCTTTTTAGGTGGCCCTATAGGATTTTTTTTTTTGTCTTTTTCTTATGTCTACCTTGGGATTTAAACCTTTTACCCAGACTATGCAATGCTCAATGGGGCAACACTTCTTTTTCGGTGGCCCTACAGGATTTTTTTTGTCTTTTTTATATGTCCACCTCTGGATTTAACCAGCTGAACTCTGGAGATTCCGCGGGCGGTCAAGTCTCTGCGTCGTAGTGCGTCTCAGTGCGCACTGGAAAAAAAAAAAAAAAAGCTGCATTTCCATTCTTCCAGTACAGACACAGCCGTGAACAGAAAGCCAAAGGAGTGTTTGATTGGTTTAGATTTGATTGACCTCTCATTCGACTAATAAGAGCCTTGAATTGGGTTTCTGAAACCTTGAAGAACCAATGACTGAAAACCTAGCAAGAAGGACCTGCCTACCAACGACCGTGAATACAACGAGCCAATTGAAGCAGAGAAGTTCGGTGACTGACGTGTCGTTTAGCCAATGAAATTCTGAATTCAGCAATACCTGACATGTCTTTGTTATGTGTTTATATTGCTGTTAAAACACGTGCGTCCCCGTGCGAAAAATCCATTTTGCCTAAGCCGCTGGGTGACTCACATTGAGACCTGTGCGTAATGGTAGCATTAGCCACTCTTAGTAATAAAAAAAGACTGGCTAATGGCTAATGTTCTTATTTGTTTTGAAAAATGGTTCGCAAAAACCGTAAGCATGGAAGCGGAGATGGTTTGACCGGGTCGGGTGACCAGAACAACGAGTCAGTAACAACCGGACCAGCTTCATGTTCGTCTGACAATGAGGAACTTCGACAACAGATGTTCGCCAACGACACTGCTGTTGTGGACAGGTAAGTGTTATAAGCTAAATTATTCTTTATCGATGAAAATAGTAATAAAATAACTTTTGACCGATCGGTAATTTCAACGGTCCCTCATGGCCACAAGTTTTTTTTGTGTGCCAAGCTCCTCTGTAGCGGGGGGGGGGGGGGGGGGGGGTTGTTGTTATCCTCTACATTGCAGATATTTTAGTATAATTTTTATTGCACTGTAGGCTATTTTTTCTTGTAAAAAAAGGCCACACATTTTTTACGTGGCATGTTTCTTTGTGTGTGTGTGGGGGGGGGTGTTTGTTACACTCTAGAAATGTAATAATATTTTAGTATAATTTTATTGCACTGTAGGCTAATTTTTCTTGTAAAAAAAGGCCACACATTTTTTACGTGGCAAGGTCCTTTGTGTGTGGGAGGGCTTGTTTGTTCATTCATTCATGAATGAACAAACAACCCCCTCCCCACACAAAGGAGCATTCCACCTAAAAATGTGTTACCCTCTAGAAATGTAATAATATTTTAGTATAATTTTTATTGCACTGTAGGCTATTTTTTCTTGTAAAAAAGGCCACACATTTTTTACGTGGCATGTTCCTTTGTGTGGGGGGCTTGTTTGTTCATTCATTCATTCATGAATGAACAACCCCCCCACACACACACAAAAGAGCATGCCACCTAAAAATGTGTTTGTTACCCTCTAGAAATGTGATAACATTTTAGTATAATTTTCATTGCACTTTAGGCTATTTTTTCTTGTAAAAACACCAGGAACTGTGCTGTGTATGTGAACTCTGGGAAAATAGGAGAATAGTGAAAAATAAAAATTGAACTTTGTAAATGACTTTTTATTTTCACATAAACTTCAGATGAAGACTCTGGTGAGGAGTGGGTGCCAGACGAGTACTCTCCGTGCCGCCTTGCGTAAAGGACTACAACAGGTACAGTGGAGCAAAAAAGTATTTAGTCAGCCACCAATTGTGCAAGTTCTCCCACTTAAAAGATGAGAGAGGTCTCCAATTTTCATCATAGGTATACCTCAACTATGAGAGACAAAATGAGAAAAAAAAAATCCAGAAAATCACAATGAAGGATTTTTAATGAATTAATTGGTAAATTCCTCGGTAAAATAAGTATTTGGTCAATAACGAAAGTTCATCTCAATACTTGTTATATACCCTTTGTTGGCAATGACAAAGGTCAAACGTTTTCTGTAAGTCTTCACAAGGTTTTCACACACTGTTGCTGGTATTTTGGCCCATTCCTCCATGCAGATCTCCTCTAGAGCAGTGATATTTTGGGGCTATCGCTGGGCAACACGGACTTTCAACTCCCTCCAAAGATTTTCTATGGGGTTGAGATCTGGAGACTGGCTAGGCCACTCCAGGACCTTGAAATGGTTCTTACAAAGCCACTCCTTCATTGCCCGGGTGGTGTGTTTGGGATCACTGTCATGCTGAAAGATCCAGCCACGTTTCATCTTCAATGCCCTTGCTGATGGAAGGAGGTTTTCACTCAAAATCTCACGATACATGGCCCCATTCATTCTTTCCTTTACACGGATCAGTCGTCCTGGTCCCTTTGCAGAAAAACAGCTCCAAAGCATGATGTTTCCACCCCTATGCTTCACAGTAGGTATGGTGTTCTTTCTCCTCCAAACACGACAAGTTGAGTTTTTAACAAAAAGTTCTATTTTGGTTTCATCTGACCATATAACATTCTCCCAGTCCTCTTGTGGATCATCCAAATGCTCTCTAGCAAACTTCAGACGGGCCTGGACGTGTACTGGCTTAAGCAGGGGGACACGTCTGGCACTGCAGGATTTGAGTCCCTGGCGGCGTAGTGTGTTTCTGATGGTAGCCTTTGTTACTTTGGTCCCAGCTCTATGCAGGTCATTCACTAGGTCCCCCCGTGTGGTTCTGGGATTTTTGCTCACCATTCTCGTGATCATTTTGACCCTACAGGGTGAGATCTTGTGTGGAGCCCCAGATCGAGGGAGATTATCAGTGGTCTTGTATGTCTTCCATTTTCTAATAATTGCTCCCACAGTTGATTTCTTCACACCAAGCTGCTTACCTATTGCAGATTCAGTCTTCCCAGCCTAGTGCAGGTCTACAATTTTGTTTCTGGTGTCCTTTGACAGCTCTTTGGTCTTGGCCATAGTGGAGTTTGGAGTCTGACTGTTTGAGGTTGTGGACAGGTGTCTTTTATACTGATAATGAGTTCAAACAGGTGCCATTAATACAGGTAACAAGTGGAGGACAGAGGAGCCTCTTAAAAAAGAAGTTACATGTCTGTGAGAGCCAAAAATCTTGCTTGTTTGTAGGTGACCAAATACTTTTTATCGAGGAATTTACCAATTAATTCATTAAAAATCCTTCAATGTGATTTTCTGGATTTTTTTTTCTCATTTTGTCTCTCATAGTTGAGGTATACCTATGATGAAAATTGGAGACCTCTCTCATCTTTTAAGTGGGAGAACTTGCACAATTGGTGGCTGACTAAATACTTTTTTGCCCCACTGTATGTAATGATTTGAAAATGTAACAATTGGCTTGAGTAATATATTGAAGTGTTTTTTACCTTTTATTCTAAAAATTATGGGTTTTTTTTGTCCATTCAGGTGCATGGGTGGAGTGGACCTATCAGATGCCCTGATAGGCTACTCCAGTGTTCTCCATAAGACCATGAAGTGGTATAAGAGCTTTTTTTTACCACTTCATGGACATTGCCATCGTCAATGCCTACATCCTCCACAAGGCACTCGCCTCTGGAAGAGGAGAGAAGCCATTGAGACAGAAGGCATTTCGGGAGACCCTTGCTAAGCAGCTGGCACAGGTGCAGCTCTCGATCAGCCACACCCACACCACCTCATCCTACACCCACTGCACATCACAGGATTGTCTTTATCTCAGGGCACCGCACAAACTGATGGGCACTATGCAGGCACTGCCGTAAAAAGACACCACTCAAGTGCTCCACCTGTGATGTGCCTCTGTTTGATCCCAAACCGAGACTGTTACAATAACTGGCATATTGCCAATAACATATAAAGGACTTTATATTCACATTTGTTGTTTGTAAATAGTATGTTTTGTATAGTGACTTTTTTGTTCAGTAAAGCGTGTTTATATTTTACAATAACTGGCATATTGCCAATAACATATAAAGGACTTCATATACACATTTGTTGTTTGTAAATAGTACGTTTTATATATTGACTTTTTTGTTCAGTAAAGCGTGTTTATATTTTAAACTTCATTTTCTCTGTGTCATTACTACTGACCGTGTTTCTAGATATCTATCAAGATAGCCCTGAGTGTCACCTTTCATGAGAGCCCAAGATGAAGCTTCTATGTTGAAGCATTCAAAGGTTATAGATGTTTTTCCAAACTGTGCCAAACTGTGCCATTTGGCACAGTTTGGCACAGTTCAAAAACGCCTGGGAACAACCTGAGAAAAAAGCTGTGTAATATATTCATTTTTTGTGGTATTGTTACAAAATTTTGACCTCAGCTTGATAACACTTGGTTCTACATTTCTGTTGCATTTTCCAGCCAGTATCTGATAGCTGTGTGTTATTTGCAAGCATTTGTATCTAAAAATACACCCAGGCAAACTTTATTTTCTTCAAATTCAGTATGTTTAGATGACTGTTACTCAGTGGCAGGAGCACTAAGAGAGATTATGACTGTTTGGCCAAAAAATTCAGAGTGTTTTCTTTTAAATGAGACCAACCCCATGAAGATGCTGCAAAGGGTTGAAGAACAGCTTTTGATTTACTTTGGATATGTTATTTTTAGGCGTTTTTAGGGAAACTGAACAGAGTTCAACAGGTTAAACCTCTTGCCCAAGCTATCTTCAACCTTTCCGGTGGCCCTACAGGATTTTTTTTGTCTTTTTTATATGTCCACCGGACTTTCAGGGACAGTATTAACGCGTCTGACTTATCCCTCGGGGTCAAAACCACTTGAAGATTTCCTTATCAAATTCAATAAATATTCCTTAAAAACAACATATCATGAATTCAAGACCATATCTCAGTTTCATTCCACAAATAAAATCACACGTGCATGAATATTTAATCTCTACAGAAAGTTCTGTCCCCGAAGGGACAGGCAGAAATTTGTTGAAAAAGGTTTTTTGCTCACCTCTTATAATGTTGCGGCTGCCAGACTGTAGAGAAAAAATCCTCACGCCGTTTACAAAACTAAAACTTAGCCTCGTAACTGGGTGGAAACACCAAATTGATGCGTCTAAAATACCTTAACCCCCAGTTCTTTTATACGGAGGCCAAATAACCAGACAGAGATGAAATATACTTTCACTTATTTTACTGAAAGTGAGATATGGATACAGGCAGCGTTGGAACACAACTCTTTAGGCAATACCCCAAGAGAGTGCTACTCGAAAAGTGGGCCCTATAGTTTTTATAAATCTTCACCACTCCCTCATGCAAGAGGGAGGGTTTTCCTCATTGTATCAGTAACAGTAATTTTCCGCTATGTGCCAACTCAGCTGAGGGCCGAGCTGATTCTATCTGATTTCAGCGAGTGTATTACAGGGTGTAACCTAAACTCTGCAGTGTGCGTGTGAAGCAAGCAGATAAAGAAGTGTGAGAAAGACAGGCCAATCATGTCATTTTACCGACAAACACATAATACAATATGACAGAATAGGCTGGTCCGTGCAGTTCTACGTCAAACAGGCTTTTTTTTCACACGAATATCCGACGTTTTCATCAATGCCACGTCACCAATTGCGTCAGTGACTGGAAACCCCCCCAGCCATGTTGTAATGTCATCGACAGAACACAGCGCTTGGCTGCCCTTTGTACACACAGGATGGAAGTGGTAGAAAACATCGATGATGGTTCCAGCACATGCATTCTGGAATTGGTTTGTGTTGTCCAATCTTCACATGATTATAGTTCCAAAGAATGGGATGATAATGAAGAATCTGGGGGCATCAAACTGTATAGGTTTGAGCCGTGCCAAGTGGGCATTGTGCCAAGCGAGTCAGACTCAGAGAGTGACAGTGGAGAGGCACACATGCCTGTCGCAGCAGCAGCGACAAACACACAGCAGGGAACACCGAGTGTTATGCTTTTGTTACAGATATTGAAACAAATTATTTGTTCATAAATATAATTTATTTAAACCCGATTTTTCAATAAAATCATAGCAGTATATTCTCTGTGGCTCAGGCATCGGGTTTATTATGTATTATCTTTATGTATTTATGTATTATGTATTATCTGGTGAATCCTGCATGTAAATCCATTCATCATGACTCTCCATGCGCTCTTACACAGGGCACAGAGAGGGAGGATGAAATAACGAGGATTTATGTGCAGGGTTCACCACAGCACATTCAATACAAAATGACAGACAATTCCCAAAAAAGGTGAAGATGTACAAAAAACACAAACGTACTTACTGATGGTGTTTGGGGGCCGGCATCGCCTAGAGAATGAATGAGAGGAGACGTGCTAGCCACAGGTGGCCCCACAGCCAACATCGCTTCAAGGACGCACGAGAACCACGGCGAACATGGAGTGACTAACATGTCGTCAGAGTGCTGAAAACAATGGCAGACTAACAGCACAGATGACAATACTATGGACCAGCAGTGCGTGGCTGGCAAATGGCCGCTAAGTACACGCACTGCTGGTGATGGTGTGATGAGAAGCACCTGGGCGAGGACCAGGAAAGATGATCAGCAGGATTTTTAATCAGCTGGTGATAATGAGAGAGGGGACGTGGCCGGACCGGCGAGCGTACGCATGCGATCACAGAAAGTAGGTCAAAGCTGCGCGTAAATCCATTAATCCTTCCCCTCCTCCTGCGTAAAAGCGCACGAGGAGCGCACGAGGAGGCTTATGACAGCGTGTGATGTGGTCTTTCACGGCCTGCTGTTTATCTAAGCCTGCAACACAACACGAAGGCAGAGCCGTAACATTAAAAGAAGAAACCAGAGAAACTGTGAGCTACAAAACTGCTGTCATTCCAGTCAACAACACCGGAGTCCGTTCTGTCGCTTACGTCATGGTGGTGCCGCCCTTCATTCGGTGGGCGGCACCCCAGTCCAGTCAGTGGCTGCGGTTTTTTGATGATAACTAGTTTATGCAGGTGCAGTTGTAGACATTATATTGATCATCAGCAATGACTTTTGGGTTTACACAACATGCTAAAAAATGTCAAAATTGTGTCATCAGACCTTTAAAACTCAATTGTAAAAAAGAGACTTGTAAAGGCATTTTGCCTAGCAACTGTCTCAGAGAAGACAGAGAAAGAAGAGGTTACTGTGGAGAAAGAAGTCAAAGAGCACTTGCTGTCTATGAAATGGGCAGCATATTTTATTTGAATAAAAACTTGAGTAACAAACACAAGCTGTTTGCCATAAAAACTATACCCCCGTTTTCACTGCAGGAACTAGGAACCAATTTTAGGAGATTGATACTTTGGTAAGGGTTGTTCCTGTATCTGGTCTTCTCATTTGTAATATCTCCATTGTAGTGGTACGAACATGAGTCTCTGGAAGTTTTGTTCATTAAGTAATCATTTGACACCTTCAAACCTGACAGTGTGCAGACGCAAAAAAGGTGCAAGCTGTGGAGAGGAATTCTCTCCTTTCTTTACGGCTGAGGACCATGGACTCGGACTTGGAGGTGCTGATTCTCATCCTAGCCGCTTCACACACAGTGGCAAACCGTCCCACTAAGACCTGTAGGTCATTGCTGGATGAAGCCACCAGGACAACATTGTCTGCAAATAACAGAGATGAGATCCTGTGGTCACCGAGCATAACACCCTCTGTTCCCTGGCTGCGCCTAGAAATCCTGTCCATAAAAATTATGAACAGGATTGGTGACAAAGGGCAGCCCTGGCAGAGTCCAACTCTCACTGGGAATGAGTCCAATCAAGTGTTGGCAATACGAACCAAACTCTCACAACGGTCATATAGAGACTGGACAGCTCGTAATAACAAGCCCGATACCCCATACTCCCGAAGCACCCCCCAAACAAAAAAACCATGAGGGATGTGGTCGAATGCCTTCTCCAAGTCCACAAAACGCATATAAACTGGTTGGGCCAACTCCCACGAACCCTCGAAGATTCTCGAGAGGGCAGAGTTGGTCCGATGTGCCACAGCCAGGACGAAAACCACACTGCTCTTCCTGAGTCCGAGGTTCGACCAACAGCCGGACTCTCCTCTCCAGTACCTTGGCATAGACCTTCCAAGGGAGGCTGAGGAGTGTGATCCCTCTAAAGTTGAAGCACACCCTCCGATCTCCCTTTTTTAAAGAGAGGAACCACCAACCCGGTTTTCCATGCCAAAGGCACTGTCCCCAACCTCCACGCAATGTTGCAGAGGTGTGTCAACCATGACAGCCCTACAACATTCAGGGCCTTGAGGTACTCAGGGTGAATCTCATCCACCCCCGGAGCCTGGCCACCAAAGAGATTTTTAACCACCTTGGCGACCTCAGTCTCTGTGATGGGCGAGTCTTCCCCCTCATCCACAAGCCCTGCTTCCTCTGTGGAAGGCGTGTCAGTGGGATTGAGGAGATCCTTGAAGTATTCCTTCCACCGCCCGACGATATCCCCAGTCGAAGTCAGCAGTGCTCCATCCGCACCGTACACAGTGTGGACAGGGAGCTGTTCCCTCCTCTTGAGCCGCCAGACAGTTTGCCAGAATCTTTTCGATGCCGACTGAAAGTCTTGTTCCATAGCCTCACCAAAGTCCTCCCACACCCAAGTTTTTACTTCAGTAACCACCCAAGCCGCACTCCGCTTGGCCTGCCGGTACACCTCAGCTGCTTCGGGAGTCCCACAAGCCAACCAAGCTTGATAGGACTCCTTCTTCAGCTTAATGGCCCCCCTCACCACTGGTGTCCACAACACTTGGTACTGGGGTTGCCACCATGAGATGCACCAACAACCTTGAGGCCGCAGCTCTGGGCAGCCACTTCAACAATGGAGGTGGAGAACATGGGCCATTCAGACTCCATGTCTCCAGACTCCCTCAAAATGTGGTTGAAGTTTTTCCGGAGGTGGGAGTTGAAAACCTCCCGGACAAGGGCCTCAGCCAGATGCTCCCAGCACACCCTCACTATACGTTTAGGTCTACCAGGTCTGAATGGTGTCCTCCCCTGCCATCGGATCCAACTCACCACCAGGTGGTGATCAGTTGACAGCTCTGCACCTTTCTTTACCCGAGTGTCCAAGGCATACAGTTGCAGGTCTGATGACATAATAACAAAATCGATCATTGACCTGTGACCTAGGGTGTCCTGGTGCCAGGTGCACATGTGGACACCCTTATGCTTGAACATGATGTTCATTATGGATAAACTGTGGTACAGAAGTCCAATAACTGAACACCTCTCGGGTTCAGATCGGGCAGGCCGTTCCTCCCAATCACCCCCCTCCAGGTTTCACTATCGTTGCCCACATGCGCATTGACGTCCCCCAGTAGGACAATGGTGTCTCCAAGAGGAGCACCCTCCAGCACCCCAGTCAGAGACTCTAAAAACGTGGGTACTCTGAACCATCATTTGGTACATAGGCACAAATGATGGTGAGGACCAGTTTCCCAACCCGAAGGTGCAGGGAAACAACCCTTTCATCCAGCGGAGAAAACTCCAATACAGAGGCTGCAAGCGTGGGGGGATATGAGAATACTCAGCCCTGCTCGCCGCCTCTCACCCGAGGCAACTCCAGAGTAGGTCAAGTTCCAGCCCCTCTCCAGGAGACTGGTTCCGGAACCGGAGCTGCGTGTTGAGGTGAGGCCGACTATATCTAGCCGGTATCTCTCAACCTCATGCACCAGCTCAGGCTCATTCCCCACCAGAGAGGTGACATTCCATGTCCCAAAAGCCAGTTTAGGAAGCCTGGGGTCAGACTGGCAAGGTCTCCACCTTCAACCCCCACCTGATCCACGTAGCACCGGACCCCCATGGTCCCTCCTGCAGGTGGTGAGCCCACTGTTCAGTGCCACAAAAGCCAAAAAGCCAGAGGAGAGGTCCATGCAATGAGAGTTACAGTGCAGGTAAAGTGATTCAGCATAAAACCCGACATCTCTGTGCGTTTAAAATGTCATGGTTTATATTATTTTCTTTGTAATATTTGATACAGAACAAAAAAAATATTTGAAACTAAATCTGAGCTGCTGTTTATAAACTGGAGAAATAAGAGTTTTTGTTTTGTTTTTCCTGAGTATGTTGGAGGTAAATAATGCTGGCCCATAAAACTGTCCTTTTTGCACAAATTTAAAAGAAAAAAAAAAAGTGTATTCTGTAATATCGTGAAAATTCATAGAAATATTGTGTTATCATTTTTAGGCCATATTGCCCGTCCCTATATGTAGCTGCACAAGCAGCATCTGTCCGGACTCGTCGGCGGTGCAGATCCACACCCTGTAACATAGAATGGGAAATGGCGTTCACTTATATAGCACTTTTTCTCATCTCTAGATGACCAAAGCACTTTACAGATCCTGTTACCCACCCATTCACACACTGATGGTGGGGGAACCATCAGTCTTGTGCAATTCCCCTCCATTTTGCTGCTCTTGCCCCTCCCCCTATGCTTGTGCTGTGGGGCCACACAGGTTGAATATGCTGTATAACAGCTCTGACTGTTCCTCTCCACAATCACAACAGCATTTGATTTTACAGATTTAGGCATTAGATCTTCACTATGCTCTTTTTCAGATTGCTTTCTGGTGCTTCTTATTGGCTTCTATTAAGTTTAAGTTGTGATGATGACATATATATCCAATCAGCACCGAGTCAATTCCAAACCCAAAACAGCAGTTTTTCGGGTCTGTACCAAAGTACTTACTCCAGAGCAGAGACTAATTTTAGCCCCTACCAGTTACTTAAATTTTCCCTTTACAGGGGAGGTTCCTGCAGTGGAGACACACATTACAGGAGGAGATCCTGTAAATTTGGTTCCTTTTCACTCCAGTGGAAATGGAGCTAATGAGTTGCTGTGGGTATTTTTTTTTTTTTTTTTTGGGGGGGAAGGGGGTTACTCTGGGTCAGAAATAAGTACTGAAACATACCCGTGGCAGCCGCCCCACTCCCAACATTCATGTCATTTTCGTCGTCAAACTCTATTCTAACTCCTTTTCCGTTTCCAGCAGAGACGCCACAGCCTCCACTACGGCACAGAGAGATGGGCACCACGCCGTAGACGTATGCAAGCATAATAGGAACACCAATGCCTAAAGGTAAAAGAGTCACACAAACACACCACAGTCAAGGTTAGATCTACACTCTTAAATCAACAGTGCAGGCTCCCACTGCTGACACAATTAAGTCAGAACAGACCAGACTGCCTTCATCTTCCAAATCTCTATGCAAGAGCTCATGAGAAATCACAAGTATAAAAACAAGAATTTGCCTAATATGAATCTGAACATTAATCACAATAAACTGCTTAAAGCCAACAAAGTCAAACATCTGCAGAGAAGGACAGAAACAGGAAGTAGGGGTTAGAGGACAGACTGACCAACTGTGACTGCAGCCACCACTGGGGACACAATGACAGAGAGAGTGACACCACCAGCGATAACCAGGTTCCTTTTGTGGTTGGAAATATCCTTGCCTTCATAGCGATTGTGAATCTGAAGGAGAAACAGAACAAATGTGAGTGATACCGTTAGGCCTGGTGCACCAAAACATTTTCATTTTGAACCAAAACAAACAAAAAAGATCTGCATGCACACAAGACATCACAGAAGCAACATGGATCCACTGAAGGAGTGAAAACTGCTATTGTGACTAATGGATGACAAGTAGAAGTTTTGCTCTGAGACTTTGGATTATAAGACAACTATAAATGTCAGATTCTCCCTGCTAGAAATATATATACATTTTAAGTTAAAAGAATAAGGGAGTCATAAATAAATAAAATACATAAATAACCTGTGTAATTGCAGGCAATAAACAAATCTGACTTACTGACAGTTGGTTTGAATATTTGATAAAGAGTCTTCTGCCATCACTTTAACAAAGAATTACAAGTAAGAAAAAAAGGTGACGTGATGTGATGTCGGCCAGCTGAGAAGCTGTGTAAAACTGGATTTAAAACTCTGTTGGCTGTTCCACAGCATTTTTTTCCATCATTCAGCAAAGGCAAACAACATTTTAGGAATGTATTTCAGTCTGTAAATCCTTGGACTTGACAAAACAAAACACAGTGGACAAACATCAGCGGATGACATGGCTCTTCAAATCATAAATGACTGTGGAAACTTCACACTGGACCTTAAGCAACTTGGATTCTGTGCCTCTCCACGCTTCCTCCAGTCTCTGGGACCTTGATTTCTAAATGAAATACAAAATTTACTTTCATCTGACCAGTGTTGGGCAAGTTATTAAAAACGGTAACTAGTTACAGTTACTTCTTTTCAAAAGTAACTGAGTTACTTTAGTTACTGCATGATTAAAGTAACTAGTTACTTGGAAAAGTAACTTTCATGTTACTTTTAAATGCATACTTGAATCATCTTGCACACACAGCAAGATCAAGGGCCCTTGTTCTCAAAAAAAGAAGAAAAGAAAACTGATGAGTAAAAAGTCTCATCTTACAGAGAAAAAAATGTCTCACATTTACATAAACTATTGTAATCAGTAGAAAGTCAGAAATTTACTAGAAATAAAGCTGTAAATTCACAGAGAAAACTTTGGACCCCCTAGTGGGCCGTTTTTAGCACATGAGCTATATGAGGATAATAAGGATAAGGATAAGCCATCTTTATTGTCATTCAAATCCATACAGCCAATCATGGACAGTAGAACAAAATTATGTTTCTCTTATCTACAATGTTAATCACACACATAAAGAATCAGAGGGCTCGCTGCCATGCAAGGCGCTGCCACAAATTTCCCTCCTCTGTTCCATTATTACTGAGCACCAAGCTGGACAGCAGGAAGTTCCGCTTTTTTGTATGGTCTTCAGCATGACCCAGCTGACATTTGAACCTCGGCCTCCCGGGTCTGGGGCGGATGCTCTACCAACTGAGTGAGATATGTTTGACATCCCTGGATCAGCCCATTAAAAAAAAAAAAAAACACATTTAGAGGATTTACTTCCATGAAATAGTTGCATATCACAACAGCATGTAAATGAATAAGATAAAACAGAAAGCACAGATAAGTGAAAGTTCACTTACAAGAAGCTGTTCTTTACTGCAATAAATCACAGTCACTTTTTCTCTGTGCGTAAAAGAACTTTAAATGCATTTAATGCGGACATTAAATGCAAGCTTCTTGCTCAACAAATACTCATGTTTAACCACAGAGGTAGGAGCTGTTACAGGCTACTCAACGCTCTGACAACAAGTGATCAGGACTTGATATGAGAAGTTGCCACCGGGTTGCGGTGTGATCTGGGGCAGGACAGAAACCGACCCGCGGAGGAGACTGACAGCTGCGCCAGCTATGGTAGGGTCAGTTTATTTGCGCCAAAAATATCTATCCACATTAAATAAAACGAGTAACACGAGTAACGCATCTGATCAAATTTCAGTAACCGTAACGCATTTCTGAACTTTTAAGCAGTAATTTCTTTACACAGCACGTTACTGCAAAAGTAGTGGTGTTACAGTAACGCGTTACTCCCAACACTGCATCTGACAGAGGTCATTTGCTGGTGTTGGTCCACTGTGTGTTATCAAGTCCAAAGTCAGTGCAGCCATCTACTAGGACATTTTAGAGCACTTCAAGCTTCCCTCTACTGACAGGTTTTATAGAGATACTGTGGTGAACACACATGGGACCTGTCGGACCGGTTTTGTGACTCACATTTTAGGTCAGAACAAAGGCAGGAATCTTAGCCTTGGTATGCAAGGCTGGAGACTGTGGGGGCTCAATTAAGGGATTAAGGAAAGGATGCATGGGAGACAGTGGAAGTGATATCATGGAGAGAAATGCATTGTGACTGTCTTTATTATGCAAGGTGGTGAAATGCATTGTGACCGTCTTTATTATGCAAGGTGGTCTGTGTGACATGTGATCTATGAAGTGTGAAGTCCCTGATATTTAAGGACGAGAGTTTACTGTTTCACTCTCTTTTTTCTCTGCTTTGAAATGATGGAGGTGTGAATAAAGCTGATTCTGAGAAAGAACTCTGCCTTGTCATTTTCACATCTTCCACACTGGTGACCTGAGACGTATCATGGAAGAAGAAAATTCCCCCGGGCCAGCCGCGTCAGGAGCCCCCAGCCAAGCGAATGCCGCTACAGTCCAGCTACCGGACTTCTGGCAGAACAATCCGCGCTCCTGGTTCAACGCGGTTGAGGCGCAGTTCAACCTCCGGGGGATATCAGTAGATTCCACGAAATTCTACCACATAGTCGCAAAGCTGGACAACAACACGGCCCAGCATGTGGAGAGCCTGATCGACCAGCCGCCGGAGAGCGACAAATACGGCACGTTGAAGGCTGCACTCATCCAACAATTCACCCCCTTGGCGGAGGAGCGAGCAGAGAGGCTCCTGGCGCTGACGGAGGGGGAAAACGACATGCCCGCGAGCCTGATGGAGAAGTTGTTGAGGTTGAAAGACTGACGACGATCACTTCATTTTCACCCACCTCTTCCTCAGGACTCTACCGTCAGCAGTGAGAGCGGTTCTGGCCAGTTCGCCACTGTTGGCCCTACGGGACTACCGCGCGCTGGGCCGAGAGGCGCAGCGGATTGTCAACGCCACCAAGCGGCGCGCAGCCACGGCCGCTGCAGCGGAACTCGGCGCGACGACCAGAGACGACAGGAGGCCAGAGGCAGCGGTGCCAGACTCAATGACGACGGCGGCGGCGAGGGCCAGGGAGCGTGGACCGGACGTCTTTTGTTTCTACCATCGCCGCTTCGCAGAGAGGGCACGCAAGTGTGTACCGCCGTGCCAGTTCGGGGGTTCGGGAAACGCCAAGACCGGGGGTCGGTAGCAGCCGCGGCCCTCGGGGAAGAGAACAAGCTGCTCTACTTGTTGGACGCACGTTCCGGGAGGCAGTTGCTCGTCGACACAGGCTCCCAGTTGAGTTTCATCACACCTTCCTACGCAGACAGACTGGCTGGTTCCGGAGGTCCCCGGGTGACAGCGGCGAACGGCTCGGAGATTAAGACCTTTGGTGAGAAGACTCTGCTTCTGTCTCTACACGGCCGTGCATATGAGTGGACTTTTGTTGTAGCAACAGTAAATTTCAATATGCTGGGGGCTGATTTTTTGTGCTCACATGGGTTGTTGGTTGATCTCGCTAACAGGCGCCTGGTTAATGCACTTTCTTTTGATTCTATCCCTTGTACAGCGC
The DNA here is from genome assembly GCA_020510985.1 of Pholidichthys leucotaenia. Taxonomy (NCBI): domain Eukaryota; kingdom Metazoa; phylum Chordata; class Actinopteri; order Cichliformes; family Pholidichthyidae; genus Pholidichthys; species Pholidichthys leucotaenia. The sequence continues at coordinate 241,265,442 of CM035849.1, forward strand.
GAGTGGCCCCGCCAACAGCACAAGCCAACGTCACAGCAGCAGGCGGTAAGTTCCACACACTGCTCACTCAGTTCCCAGCACTCATGATCCCCACATTTTCGGCAACAGTCGCTAAGCACGGGGTGGAGCATTTTATTACCACTACCGGACCGCCCGTTTTTGCAAAAGCTTGGCGCTTGGACGCAGTTAAACTAGCCATAGCGCGTGAGGAGTTCGCCAACCTGGAGAGGTTGGGCATTATCCGACGTTCAAACAGTCCGTGGGCTTCCCCCCTACATATGGTCCCGAAAGCTGACGGATCATGGCGCCCTTGCGGGGATTTCCGCAGGTTAAACAACGCTACAGCGCATGACCGCTACCCAATCCCGCATATCCAAGATTTTTCGGTTCATTTGGCAGGGGCGCGCATTTTTTCTAAAATAGACTTGGTCCGCGGTTACCACCAAGTCCCAGTGCGCGCTGAGGACATACCCAAAACAGCAGTAATAACGCCGTTTGGTTTATTCGAGTTTTTACGCATGCCATTCGGACTTAAAGGGGCTGCTCAGACGTTCCAACGCATGATGAACGCAGTGCTTCGCGATCTCCCTGTCGTGTTCGTCTACCTGGACGATATTTTAGTAGCCAGCGCGTCTGAACACGAACACGAAAAACACCTGGCCACAGTTTTCCGAAGGTTGGGAGATCACGGGTTAATAATCAACCCAGCGAAGTGTCAGTTCGGGGTGGCGCAGATCGATTTTTTAGGACACCGCGTCTCCCCCGAAGGAGCAGTTCCGCTGCCTGACAAAGTGCGCGCTGTGGCAGATTTTCCCCAGCCGCAGACAGTCAGGGCGTTGCAGGAGTTTTTGGGAATGGTGAATTTTTATAACTGTTTTCTCCCCCGCGTGGCGCAACTCATGCAGCCGCTGTATGCCGCGCTCAAAAAAAAGAAACTCGTGGATAAGGTCGAGTGGTCCCCGGAGCGGGACCAAGCGTTCTCGGAGGTGAAAGCAGCCTTGGCAAAGGCTGCGTTGTTGGCACACCCAGACCCAACGGCCCGCATAGCGCTCACCACTGACACGTCAGAGGTGGCCATAGGGGCGGTCGTGGAGCAACATGTAGCTGGGGTTTGGCAGCCCCTCGCCTTTTTCAGCAGGACCTTGCGCGATAGCGAAAGTAAATACAGCGCGTTCGACAGGGAGCTGCTCGCTATCCATTTGGCCATCTGCCACTTTCAGTTCTGGCTGGAAGGACGCGCTTTCACTGTGTTCCTTGATCACAAACCGCTAACATTCGCGATGGCCAAGGTCTCTGAACCGTGGTCAGGCCGGCAGCAGAGACAGCTGGCCACCATATCAGAGTTTACCACTGATATTCAGCACGTGGCGGGCAAACTCAATGTAGTGGCAGATTGCCTCTCGCGCGCCATGGCGGCCCCAGTCAGTGTAGGAGTAGATTATGCAGCCATGGCCGCGGAGCAGGTTAATGACGCGGACGTGCGCGCGCTCCAGTCTGGACCAACAGGGTTAAGGCTGGAGAGCAGGGTGCTGCAAGACGGTATGCCCCCCCTAATCTGCGATGTCTCCACTGGACGGCCGCGTCCAGTAGTACCGGCCGCGTGGCGCCGCCACGTTTTTGACTCGGTTCATTCTTTGGCGCACCCTGGAGTGCGCGCGTCGATCAAAACGGTGGGAGAGAAATTTGTGTGGCCGAGCCTCCGCAAACAGGTCAAAGAGTGGGCAGCAGCCTGCACGGCGTGTCAACGAGCCAAAGTACACAGGCACACGAGGGCTCCTTTGGAACAGTTTCACATTCCGGCCAAGAGGTTCGATCACGTTCATGTGGATCTCGTTGGACCCCTCCCGCTGTCACAGGGGAGCGCACATCTTCTGACAATGGTGGACCGCACCACGCGCTGGCCTGAAGTGGTCCCGCTGGCATCAACCACAGCCGAGGAAGTGGCACGCGCCTTTTTAACAGCTTGGGTGGTGCGCTTCGGCGTTCCGTCGGACATTACGTCCAACAGAGGCCCTCAATTTATTTCCCAGCTTTGGTCGACAATGGCCCGCAGCCTGGGTGTCACAATTCACCGCACAACCGTGTACAATCCGCAGGCTAACGGGTTATGCAAACGTTTTCATAGGTCATTGAAAGCAGCTCTCAGAGCGTCACTGACGGATACAAATTGGGTTGACAAGTTACCATGGGTGTTATTGGGGTTGCGTTCTGCACCTAAAGAGGATCTAGAAGCCTCACCAGCGGAGCTCAGGTTTGCGCAGCCACTCCGGCTGCCTGGGGAGTTTCTCCCAGATAACCCTGCGCCAAACGCCTCCCCGTCTCAGCTGTTGCGGAGTAACATAGAATCAAGCACGCTGCCCGGCCCCGCGCACCACAGTTTTCCGCGCGTTTTTGTGCCTAAAACTTTGAAGAACGCAGAGTTTGTTTTTGTTAGACACGATGCGCATCGAACCCCGTTGCGGCCGCCTTATGACGGACCATTCAGAGTGCTAGAAACAGGGGACAAGCAGTTTTTGCTAGATTTGGGGGGTAGGAAAGAGAAAATTGGCATAAACAGACTTAAACCCGCTTTTGTGGTGGCAGATGAAGTGCTGTTGGCAAAGGCCCCGCGGCGAGGTAGACCACCACGGAGGGTTTCACACAGTAATGTTTCCCAAAGTAATGTTTCCCCAGAACACCCGCAGAGACTGACAAAGGGTTTCCGCCCCCAGACTGCAAACCCCCAGCGTGACAGTGCCGCAGAGACGGTGAACCCCAGCTACAGCAGATTCGGCAGGAGGCTGAAGCCTATCCAGCATGTGGACTGATGTGTATTGATGCTATCACGGCATGCATGTGGTTATCTTCTTGTTGTTCTGTTTTTCTAAAATGCTGGGGGTGCTTGTGTGGTGAACATACATGGGACCTGTTGGACCGGATTTGTGACTCACATTTTAGGTCAGAACAAAGGCAGGAATCTTAGCCTTGGTATGCAAGGCTGGAGACTGTGGGGGGTCAATTAAGGGATTAAGGAAAGGATGCATGGGAGACAGTGGAAGTGATATCATGGAGAGAAATGCATTGTGACTGTCTTTATTATGCAAGGTGGTGAAATGCATTGTGACTGTCTTTATTATGCAAGGTGGTCTGTGTGACGTGATCTATGAAGTGTGAAGTCCCTGATATTTAAGGACGAGAGTTTACTGTTTCACTCTCTTTTTTCTCTGCTTTGAAATGATGGAGATGTGAATAAAGCTGACTCTGAGAAAGAACTCTGCCTCGTCATTTTCACATCTTCCACAATACCTTAATTTCCACAGTGAGGCGCTGTTTGACAAGAAATTATACATCCATGAGCCGGAAGTCTCACCCTTTTGAAAAAAAACTTTGAGGTTACAAAGTCTGCCCTTGTATAAACATCGTTAAGCTATTTCACGTCTGTTTAAAAAAAAAATGGGCAGTGCTCGAGTTGGATTTATTGTGTCGCTTAACAAACCACAATACCTTTGTGGTGATGGACTCTTTATTTCATCTGAAAATGTCAAGTAAACACGAATGAAGTGTGCCGAAGCCAAATCGCTAACATGCTAACTAGCCATTGGCATTGACCACATTTTGATTTCGACCCTTTTGCAATACCAACTCAATGCACTTAACAATATTTAATTTGTTTACATGCGCGTGAAATGACAACAGATGTATTCATGCTGATTGAGATGTTTAGCAACAGTTACTGGCTACATTTAGAAGGGATTATTTTTTCTCAGCTGTGCAAAATAACTGGTTAAACAAACAAATCATAATATTTATGCCTTGTTGCAACAGAGGCATATGGTAATCACTCAATGTGTCTGTGTGTGATTGTGTGTGTGTGTCTGTGTTACCAGCTTTTCAGCTCACCTGGTCAAAATCAAGTGGAACTAAAGGCTTGTATCATACAGTGTTATGAAAAAGTATCTGCCCCTTCCTGATTTCTTATATTTTTGCATATTTATTAAACCTAAATGTTTCAGACCACCAAATAAATTTTAATATTAGACAAAGATAACCTCAGTAAATACAAAACGCAGTTTTTAGATGATGGTTTCATTTATTAAGGGAAAAAAACTATCCAAACCTATCTGGCCCTATGTGAAAAAGTAATCGCCCCCTAACTGTCCCCTAAACCTAATAACTGGTTGTGCCACCATTGGTGCCAACAACTGGCAATGAGTCTTTTACGTCGCTATTGAGGAATTTTGACCCACTCTTCTTTGCAGAATTGTTTAAATTCAGTCATATTGGAGGGCTTCATGAAGTGTTGGCCGGACATTCTCCTTCATGACTTTTTGGTAGAGAGCAGAATTCATGGTTCTGTCAATTAGGGCAAGTTGTCCAGATCCTGAAGCAGCAAAGCAGCCCCAAACCATGACACTACCACTATGTTTGACTGTTGATACAATGTTCTTTTTATGAAATTCTGTGTTAGATAGAACAGGACACGTCTTCCAAAAAGTTCAGCTTTTGTCTCGTCAGTCCCCAGAATATTTTCCCAAACGTCTTGAGGATCATCTAGATGTTTTCTGGCAAATGTGAGACGAGACTTTGTGTTCTTTTTGTCCAGCAGCGATTTCTGTCTTGGAACTCTCCCATGGATGCCATTTTTGCCCAGTCTCTTTTTTATTGTTCCATCATGGACCAGTGTCCAAACTGAGGCAAGTGAGGCCTGCAGTTCTTCAGATGTTGTTCTGGGTTTTTGTTTCTCATCTGTTCTTGAATTTCTTTAGATCACAGTGGGATGTGCTGCTTTTTGAGATCTTTTAGCCTACTTCAGGTTGTCAGACAGGTTCTATTTAAATGATTTCTTGATTCAACAAGTCCGGTAGCTACTGAAATTGAACTCAGCTTTCCAAAAAATATGGTTAATCAGTTAATTCATGATGCAATGGGGGTGGGGGGCAATTAGTTTTTCCACATAGGGCCAGGTAGGTTTGGATAGTTTTTTTTTTTCCCTTTAATAAATGAAATCATCATTTGAAAATTGGATTTTGTATTTATTCAGGTTATCTTTGTCCATTATCAAAAATCTTTTCCATCCATCTTCTTCCGCTTCATCCTTTTTTCGGGTTGCAGGGGGGCTGGAGCCTATCCCAGCATCTTTTGAGCGAGAAGCAGGGTACACCCTGGACAGATCACCAGTCCATCGCAGGGCCAACACAAAGAGACAGACAACCATTCACTCTCATACCCAAGGACAATTTAGAATCCCCAGTTTGATGCCAATTAACCTAACTTACATGTTTTTAGCATGTGGGAGGAAACCAGAGAAATCCCGGAGTAAACCCACGCAGACACGGGAAGAACATGCAAACTCCACACAGATCACTGTTGGTTGGGGGCTGGGATTGAACCCAGGAACCCCCGGCCAAGGGTGAGTTGCTGTGCTGCCACAGTGTTAACCACTCCGCCACCACACTGCATGATGATCTGAAACACTGAAGTGTGACAAATGTGCAAAAATATAAGAAAACAGGAAGGGGGCAAATACTTTTTCACAGCACTGTATTTGCAGTATTTTCTCACCTTTTATTTTGCCAGAATGTGAAGATAAGCCTTCGTTTTCAAAATAAACACAAATTTAGCTCACCATTATACTCTCAATGGAGCCGTGAAAAAAGGTACTGTAATAACTAGGCCGGGCCAGTAGAGGTCACACTGAGGCAGCTGCACCTTGGTGCTTTCATTTGTCCAGTATTGCTGTCATTTAACCGGTTGAACTCTGGAGATTCCGCGGGCGGTCACGTCTGTGCATCTTAGTGCGTCTCAGTGCGCACTGAAAAAAAAACAAAACGCTGTATTTCCGGTCTTCCAGTACAGACACAGCCAGAACAGTACAGAAAGCCAAAGGAGTGTTTGATTGGTTTAGAATGAGATTGACATCTCATTCGACCAACAACAGCCTTGATTTGGGTTTTTAAACCTTGAACAACCAATGATCGTAAACCTAGCAAGAAGTATCTGCCCATCAACAACCGTGAATACAACGAGCCAATTGAAGCCGAGTTATGGAAGTCAGGTTATTTCGCACCTCAGACAGAGACAATGAATACACATGGGAGAACAATGCCCATGAGGGTGAGAGGGGGTTGAATGAAGTGTAGTGTAAATATCATGCTGTGTATGAGGAAGTGCCTTTAAGCTTGTGAAGGTGACTTGTTATATAGAAAGGAGTGCTTGCTGTAACCATTCAGTCTGTTCTGTGCTTGTGAGATGTGAGTGGGTAATGAATCGTCTGACATGAAGCTGCCTCTTCATTTACACACTCCACACTGGTGACCCAAGACGTACTATAGAACACGAGTCGAGAACCCCGGAGCCGGCCCGGTCGGGAAGCCCCAGAGATGCAGCAGCCATTCCACAGACAGCCAGGACTGGAACCCCCAGCAACGCGTGTGCAGTTTCAGTCAAGCTACCGGATTTCTGGCAGCACAACCCGCGCTCTTGGTTCCACCACACCAAGGCCCAGTTCGCCCTCCGGGGAGTAACGGCAGACGACACCAAGTTCTACCATGTGGTAGTAGCGCTGGACTCCCGCACAGCACAGCAGGTAGCGAGCCTGCTCGATCAGCCGCCAGCCAGCAACAAATATGAGGCGCTCAAGGCTGCCCTCACCCGGCGCTACACGCTCTCGGAGTGTGAGAGAGCGGCGAGGCTCCTGGCGCGGACCGAGTTAGGAGATGGGTTGGCCGTAGACCTGATGGAGAAGATGCTGGCGTTAATGGGCACGGATGACGGGCACTTTCTGTTTGCCCACCTTTTCCTCCGGAACCTTCCAACAGAAGCAAGAGCGGTTCTGGCCAATTCGCCGTTGCTGGCCGCGCAAGACTACCGTGCACTAGCCCAGGAGGTAGACAGGATCATCCTCACCACCAGGGCAATCACAGTCAACGCGGCGGCAGCGGAGCCCAGCAAGATGACCAGGGGAGGCGAGGAGCCACCGACGGTAGCGGCAACGGGGGCCGAGGAGCGCCAGAGAGACACGCTTTGTTTCTACCACCGCTGCTTCGGAGAGAACGCGCGCAGATGCGCGCCACCGTGCCACTTCAAGTGCTCGGGAAACGCCAAGGCCAGCAGTCAGTAGCAACTGCAACCACCAGTGAAGAGAACAAGCTGCTCTACGTGACAGACCCGCGCTTGGGGAGACGCTTCCTTGTCGACACCGGAGCCCAGAAGAGCGTCATCCTGCCATCCTACGCTGACCGGCCGGCAGGACCTAGCGGCCCCGGAATGGTGGCAGTAAACGGCTTGGAGATTAAGACGCTCGGTGAAAGAACACTGATCTTATCTCTACATGGCCGCTCGTATGAGTGGACTTTTATCATAGCAGCACTGTGTTGCCCGCTCCTGGGCGCTGATTTTCTGTGTGCACATGGTTTACTTGTGGATGTTGCTAACAGGTGCCTGGTTAATGCACTGTCCTTTGAATCTCCCCCCTGTATAGCTCGAGGGACCCGGCCAACAGCACAAGCCAGTGTCACAGCTCCAGGCAGTAAGTTCCACGCACTGCTCACTCAGTTCCCAGCACTCACGGTCCCGACGTTTTCGGCGGCCATCACTAAACACGGGGTGGAGCACTTTATCACCACCACCGGGCCGCCCGTTTTTGCAAGACCTCGGTGCTTGGACGCAGCCAAACTGGCCATAGCGCGCGAGGAGTTCGCCAACCTGGAAAGGTTGGGCATCATCAGGCGATCAAACAACCCATGGGCATCCCTGCTACACATGGTCCCTAAGGCTGAGGGATCGTGGCGACCGTGCGGTGATTTCCGCAGGTTGAACAACGCCACAGCACACGACCGTTACCCAATTCCCCACATACAGGATTTTTCCATTCACCTCGCCGGAGCACGCGTTTTTTCTAAACTAGACCTGGTCCGCGGTTACCACCAGGTCCCAGTGCGCGCCGTGGCAGATTCCCCCGGCCTCAAGACAATCAGGGCACTGCAGGAATTTTTTGGGATGGTGAATTTTTATAACCGTTTCCTTCCCCGTGCGGCGCGGCTCATGCAACCATTGTACGCCGCGCTCAAGAGACAGAAACCCGCGTCCGGTGGTCCCGGTCGTGTGGCGCCGCCGTGTATTTGAGTCGGTTCACACTCTGGACTGCACCACGCGCTGGCCAGAAGCAGCCCCGCTGGCGGCAACCACGTCCGCAGACGTAGCACACGCTTTTTTAACAGCATGGGTGGCGCGTTTTGGAGTCCCGTCGGACATTACGTCCGACAGGGGCCCGCAATTTGTTTCCGACCTCTGGCCCGCGATGGCCCGCAGCCTGGGTGTTGCAATTCATCGCACAACCACGTACAACCCACAGGCCAATGGGTTATGCGAACGTTTTCATAGATCACTGAAAGCAGCACTCAGGGCTTCACTGACGGATGCAAATTGGGTAGACAGGCTGCCGTGGGTTTTATCGGGGTTGCGCTCCGCGCCAAAAAAGGATTTGGGAGCTTCCCCGGCAGAGCTCGTTTTTGCGCAGCCCCTATGGCTGCCCGGGGAATTTCTACCGGATAATCCCGCGCCGGGCAGCTCCCCGTCTCAGCCTTTGCAGCGTAGCGCAAACACAGGCACGCTGCCGGGCCCTGCCCACCACAGTTTTCCGCGTGCCTTCGTGCCTAAAACTTTGAAGAACGCGGAGTTCGTGTTCGTCAGACACGACGCCCACCGCCCTCCATTGCGCCTACCCTATGATGGACCGTTCAGAGTGTTGGAAACAGGGGATAAGCATTTTGTGCTAGACTTGGGCGGTAGAAGGGAGAAAATTGGCATAGGCAGACTCAAACCCACCTTTGTAGTGGTGGATGAGCAAGTGCTGTTGGCGAGGGCCCCTCAGCGTGGAAGACCCCCACAGAGAACTCCCCAAGGGAACGATTCATCAGAGCAGCCACACGGACAGAGCGACCCTCCACCACCACCACCACGGCTCACCCGCAGTCGGACACACTCCCAGCAGCCCCCCACCGGCACAGCAGCGCCACGGAGGCAGTAAACCCCAGTTACAGCAGATATGGGAGGAGACTGAAGCCGCAACAGCATATGGACTGATATTCTATTGTTCTATCTAAGATGCTGGGGGGGGGGGGGGGCGGTATGGAAGTCAGGTTATTTCGCACCTCAGACAGAGACAATGAATACACATGGGAGAACAATGCCCAAGAGGGTGAGAGGGGGTTGAATGAAATGTAGTGTAAATATCATGCTGTGTATGAGGAAGTGCCTTGAAGCTTGTGAAGGTGACTTGTTATATAGAGAGGAGTGCTTGCTGTAACCATTCAGTCTGTTCTGTGCTTGTGAGATGCGAGTGTGTAATAAATCGTCTGACATGAAGCTGCCTCTTCATTTACACACTCCACAGAGTAATCTCAGGATGGACGTGTTGTTTAGCCAATCAATTTCTGACTTCAATGACATCCTACATGCCTAGTTCAGTGTTTATATTTCCGGTAAAATACCATGCGTTCTCATGCGTAAAATGTCTTTTGACTCCGCCGCTGTGTGACGCGCAGTCCTTTGTGACACTGTGCAGAAGGGTCAGGGTAAGATTAGCCATTATTTTACTTGTTTTGAAAAATGGTTCACAAAATAAACCGAAAGGGCCTGCATGAAATTGTAGATGGCTTTGACCGGGTCCGGTGACTAGACGATGGATCAGTAAACAATGGAGGTTTCCATTGATCAATGGAATAGCAGACGATCGTCACACGCCAGTGGACAATACCAGCGGCAGTGCAGTTGGGGACAGGTAAGTCTTACAATCCAAATTATTCTTTATCGAAAAAATTAGTAATAAAAATAACTTTTGACCAATCGCAGTAATTACAAGGGTCCTGCATGGCGACGTTTTTGTGTGCGCCGTGGGGGGGGGGGGGGTATTTGTTACTGTGTATATTGCAGAAAAGTTTAATAATTCCATCCATCTTCTCTGTAGGCTATTTTTTCCTGTAAAAAAAAAAGGAACTGTGTTGTGTATGTCTGGGTCATTGTGCCTTTGTTTTACTGTGTAAATGTGATCTGGTGAAATGGAGCCCTGACCATGTGAGCACACTATTGTGAGCACCCCAGGTGGACACCGGTATTCAATCTGTAAATTTTCAATCCAGTGATTTACAAAGTGATTCATAATTTTCTAAAGCCTCATTCAGAACATTATAGTCCCACAGACTGGTTTTCATCTGGGGCAGCATTTATAAATCACTGGATGGAGAATGTACCTGTACCTGTACATGTACAGATTGGATTCTGTGGTCCACTTGGGGTGCGCACTTGGTCAGGGGTGTGCACTTGGTCAGGGGTCCAGTTGACCTGTATCTGTGTAAACCGGTGAGATAGTGAACTCTGGAAAAATTGGAGGGGGGAGAGGGTTGTTTTTGTGTATACTTTAGTGAAATGTATTAGTTTTTTGCATAATTTTTCTTACACTGTAGGCTATTTTTGCCTGTAAAAAAAACAAACAAAAAAAACAAACAACAGGAACTGTGCTGTGTATGTCTGGGTTGTTACCCCTTGGTTTTACTGTGCAAACTGCTGAGATAGTGAACCCTGGAACAGTTCAAGAACGCCTTGTTACAACCTGAGAAAAAAGCTGTGTAATACATTCATTTTTTGTGGTATTGTTACAAAATTTTGACCTGAGCTTGAAAACACTTGGTTCTACATTTCTGTTGTTTTCCAGCAAGTTTCACACAGCTGTATGTTATTTGCAAGCATTTATATCTAAAAAAAAAAAAACACCACCACCCAGGCGAACTTTATTTTCTTCAAATTCAGTATATTTAGATGATTGTTACTCAGTGGCAGGAGCACTTAGCGATTATGACTGTTTTGCCAAAAAATTCAGTGTTTTCTTTTAAATGAGACCAACCCCATGAAGATGCTGCAAAGGGCTGAAGAACAGCTTTTGATTTACTTTGGGCATGTTATTTTTAGGCGTTTTTAGGGAAATTGACCAGAGTTCAACAGGTTAATAAACTGTATATCGGGCATTAGATGTATGCTTTTTATTTTAAAAACTATTACCAATATCATAAAACATTATCTTTTTTAGTTATATTACAAAAAATAACTTAAAAAACATGCTAGTACAGCAGTGGTATAGCCACAGCTGATATTCTGTTAAATTCTGAACAATGACAATATTTCAGAATAAATCAAGTATTAATACATTATTCTCTAATTTTGTCCTCCACTTTGTGTGTGTGTATGTGTGTATACAGTATATCTAAGTGGTCTGCCCAGAGGCAGGTCCTGCACATGTCAGTCGTCTCCACCCCTCCCCGTCTAGCAGTCTTTCATTTCCTGACATTTCTTTCTTTGCCTGATGTCATCCATCATCATCACTCTCTCCCTCTCGATCACTTCCCCTCGACTCTTCCCTCCAACACTGTTCATAGTAACCCTTCTGATCTTATGTGTCCAATCCACCGAGCTTTTCTTTTCCAGGCGGTATCCAGCAAAGTTCTTTTTTCTCCCAATCTTCTCAGCACCTCATTGTTTTCCCACCCTGTCTAGCCAGCTGATCTTCTCCATTCTCCTCCACATCCAGATCTCACAGCTCTCCAGTCTCTTGTGTCTGCTTTCTTCATAATCCAGGTTTCTGAGCCATAGAGGAGCACACTCCACACCAGTGTCTTGATCAGATGTTTCCTCAAGTTACGATTGGGGCCTTTAATGAGCAGCATTTGGTGTTTAATGAACACATCTTTGGCCATGGCGATTCTTGCCATGATCTCCTCACTTCTTCTGTTTTCTGTCAGCAGACTACCAAAGTACTTGAACTGTTGGACTTGTTCAAAATTTTTTCCATTGATGTTGATTTGCGCAGGAAGTCTGCAAGCCATTCTCCCGTACTGTACATGCTCTTGCAAAGGTTCACCAGGTATTTCATCAGTTCCGGGCTCAGTGCCTTGAGCAGCTCTGCTGGAATGCCATCTTCACCTTCGGTTTTGGCCGTCTTCAGCTCGTCCATTGCTTGCTCTATTTCTCTGTCCAAAATGTCTGGACCTAGCTGGTCATTCTCCACCACTGTCTTGTCTTACAGGCTGATCTCTTCTGGCTTTCCTTCCTATGTATTCCTTCCGCCTGCAGTTATCTTGCTCAAGGTCTGTCAGCAGTTCGCCTTGCTTGCTCATGATGCTCTTCGTTTTCTGTCCCGAGCTGTTCTTCCACGTCAGCTACTTCACTTTTCAATACAGTTGGTCCAACTTTCCTGTTTTCTCCAGGTATTCGATATCTTTGCATTGCTCTTCCCAGTACTTCTCTCTGGCCTTATCTGTTTCTCTCCTCAGTTTATTGTTCAGTTTCTTATACATTTTTCTTCCATCTGCTGCATTTTCTTTCTTCCAGTCTCTCCTTTCAACCATTTTTCTTATGACATCTGTGATCCAGGGCTTCTTTGCTGGTCTTCTTTGTTCATGTCCCATGTTCTCCTCTGCACTCTCAATTACTGCTCTCTTCAGGTGGTTCTACTGTGCACTGACGTCTGTCTGATGGTGCTCAATGTACACCAGTCGAGTTCTCACACCATCACTTAGTTTCTCCTTCAGCCATCCTCTCAATGCATCCAGCTTCCATCGGCGTGTGGAGGGGCTTCTTCAAGCGTTTCAGCTTCAGTCTGGTTTTCATAGCAGCGAGGTTATGGTCCGAGTCAGCATCTGCATCAGGGAAGGCATGCTTCCGTGGTGCAGGCAAATACAGTGGATATAAAAAGTCAACAAACCCCTGTTCAAATGCCAGGATTTTGTGATGTAAAAAAATGAGACCAAGATAAATCATTTCAAAACTTTTTTCCAACATTAATGTGGCCTATAACCTGTACAACCCAACTGAAAAAGAAACAACTTACAATAATCTGGTTGCATAAATATCCACACCCTGTTTTACTGGGGATGTGGCTGTGTTCAGAATTAACCAGTCACATTTTAAAGGGGAGTCAGCACACACCTGCCACTATTTAAAGTGCCTCTGATTAACCCCAAATAAAGTTCAACTGTTCTAGTAGGCTTTTCCTGACATTTTTGTAGTCACATCTCACAGCACAAGCCACGGTCTGCAGAGAGCTTCCAAAGCATCAGAGGGATCTCATTGTTCAAAGGTATCAGTCAGGAGAAGGGTACAAAAGAATTTCCAAGTCATTAAATATACCATGGAACACAGTGAAGACAGTCATCATCAAGTGGAGAAAATACAGTATGTCACAACAGTGACTTTAACAAGAATTGGACGTCCCTCCAAAATTGATGAAATGTGTATGTATTCAATATTATTAATAACATTATTAATTTGGCTGGAACAAAAAAGTCAGCGCCCGGACCTGCCCAGACTCTTCATGGCGTGACACAAAAGAAACAAAATGGCGGAGCGGCGTATACGATAGGCGCTCTTCATTAAAAGCAAACGTATAGCAGTACTTTGGCTTTTATGAAGTCAAAGGGGAAAAAAAGACTTGGACAAAACCCACACTGTATGTAAGCTCTATCAGACTAAACTAAAATATTTTGGAAACACGACAAACATACAAAACCATATCGCACGTTTCCATCCTGCGGCCAGAGAGAAAAAGAAAAAAAAACAAACAAAAAAAAAAACAATTGTGGCTGCCAATGACAAGAGCAAGCAATATCAAAACTTCCATAGAACTCGGAAAGGCAAAGCGAATTACAAAATCTATTGCCATTTTTATTGCCAACGATTTATGCCAGTATTTCATAATCGAGAACCAGGGCTTTTGCGGTATGATGCCGAGGTACAACATCGTAATATTTTGTGTAAAGCTGTTGGAAAGACTTTTCCCAGTCACCAACAAGTGTAAAAAAATATATATATGTAAGGTGACAACTAAGCTGACCCGGAAAAGGTTTTGGCGCCGTTTCTGCTTTCAAAAGACACTTCTTCTCCACCGCTGATGCTCGTTACCACTGGCTGCTCCCAGATGAAAATCCCCAGAATAGTTATGTGGGACTATATTGTTCTGAATGAGGCCTTAGAAAATTATGAATCCATTTGTAAATCACTGGACTGAAACTATACTTGTGCAGATTGGATCCCGGGGTCCACTTGGGTGCTCACTTGGTCAGGGGTTCGCTTGACCTGTTCCCGACACAGCCATCTCCACTCTCTTCAACGAGACCAAAGCTGAAGTCATGCAATCACTGAAGACAGCAAGTAGGATTACAATCACGTGTGATGCGTGGACATCCATTGTCACTGAATTATTTGTAACGGTAACTGTACATTTTTTGTATAAAAGGTAAATGTGATTTTGATACAGCAAAATGTTCTGAGTTTTTGGACTGAAAGACTCAGTTACTTATTGCACATAACAGGATAACTTTCATTAGAAGTTTAACATTTCTGTTAGAAATTCTGAGTATTTTTGATGGAAGGATCAGTGACTTGTTGCACATAACAGAATGTTTGTTATAAGTGTTATTTGTTCATTCATTCACCTTCTACCGCTTAATCCTTTTCGGGTCGCGGGGGGGCTGGAGCCTATCCCAGCATCTTTGGGTGAGAGGCAGGGTACACCCTGGACAGATCATCAGTCCATCACAGGGCCAACACAGAGTTATTTGTTCAAATTCAGGATACTCTGAAGTCTGTGTTATAGCAGCAAATGTGCTGCTACAGTTGCACTTTTCATGTTGGTTTTTTGAAACATTAAAAGATATTGTAAGTAAATTCATGGCCTACTGCAAATGTTTAAAAGTAAGAAGTTATCAAACAGTGGAAGGAAAAAAACCTGAACAGAAAAAAAAAAACATGCATCAAGAATCATAATCTGCTTGAATCGGAGCCCCCCAAATCGTGATCAGCTTGAATTGTTGGGTGCCTAAAATTTCCAACCCCGACTATTTTCTATATATTATATTCACCATGCCAGTCATCCCTGTTCCAAGCCGTTTTATTAGACCACAGCCAATTATATATCTTGCGTATTTCTGGCTTTTTTCCCCCCCAGATTTTGGCCATGACAGCCAACGCCAACAAGCTAAAATGTTTACTTTTGCATAGCATCAACCATGGATCTCAGCAGCAATCAAAGAGGGTGGTCTGGGTGAAATAGGGCTCATTACCATCTCTCTATAAAATGCAGCACATCTCTGTGTGTGTGTTTGCTCCACACATCTCGAGTCGTTCGTCAAACTGGCCTAAGATTTTATAGGTGTTTTGCGGAGGTTATGAGGGTGTGCATCCCTGAGTATGGAGTCGCTCAGTCAAAATATGTAATTTTTTATCAATAAAAGTTTAGCCACTGTTCTGTCTCTTTTCATGCCCTGGCTTCAAGAAGTGTGGGCAGGGTTTCAGATCGACTCCGTGCTGATTGGATAATACGCGGCATCACCACCATGCTGATTGGATAATGCGCAGCATCACCACCATGCTGATTGGATAATACGCGGCATCACCACCATGCTGATTGGATAATACGCGGCATCACGACCATGCTGATTGGATAATACGCGGCATCACGACCTGTCAGTCACCACAGTGTTCCCTGGACAAAACAAGGAAGTGAAAAACAACAAATGTGACTAGAAAAAGATAATACTGAAGATTTAATGCTAAAAAAATTATACCATAAAGTTGCCATGAATTCGTAGGTCTAAAGCAGGGGTGCTCATTACGTCGATCGCGATCTACTGGTCGATCGCGGAGGTAGTACTGGTCGATCGCAGTTTGTACGACTGTTGACTGATTTCTGTACCTTTATCTTGTCCTCAAAGTTTGGAGAAAAAAAAACAAAAAAACTGGTCGATCGCAGCGTGACATTAAAAAAAAAATATTTGTCAGCCTATCAAACATCCCGTCACTTGATTGACATACAGGGCAACCATTCAGATGACAACTGAATTTTGACCTTTAGGTCACCGCTCATGCGTAAACAATGGCGCTAAGCGCAGCAAAACTTACAAGCTAGTCAGCGAATTACCTCAAATTTTAAGCCCTTGCTAAAACATATGGTGATCAAAATGAGTGAGAAAGCTGGACCAAGTAAGAAGGCAAAAACATATCACTTTCATACGGAATGGGAGGTGGACTTTTTTTTCACGATGTCATTTTCGAAGTGCGTTTGCCTCATCTGCCAGTCTACCATTGCAATACCAAAGAAGGGAAATGTGGAGCGGCATTTTCGGACTGTTCATGGAAAATACGACATCGACTTTCTGCCGAAAAGCCAGCTGAGAAAGAGAAAGGTGGAGGAACTAAAATCCCAGTTGTCCGGACAGCAGTCATTTTTCACTCAAACTTCAAAAGCGAAAGCCGCCACCGAAGCATCGTTCCGGGTGAGTCACGCCATCGTTAAAAACAATAAGTCCTTCCAAGACGGAGAGATGGTAAAAGAAGCATTCCTTGAAGCAGCCGACTCATTTTAATTTTAATTTAATTAAAATTAAAATGATTAATTTAATTTAATTAAAATTTAAAAAATTTAATTTAATTTTAATTATATGTTTTGCATTTTTGTAGTGGGTAGATCATTTTGACTTGGTTGTTTTATAAGTAGCTCGCATGCTGAAAAAGTGTGAGCACCCCTGGTCTAAAGGATAATTCACCAAATATGGAGAATATAAGGCGCATGAGCAGACTGGGCGGTGCGTCAGCGGGGACTGGGTTTGACAAGGAATACCAATGTATCAACACAGGACATGCCGGGAGAAGCAGCAGCCCGACTGGGCGGACCACGGTCCTTTGTGGGGAGGCACGCCCAGCCTACCCAGTCAGTTGTAGATGGGAGTACCTGCTTCTGCTTCACCCGTGTGGTACCAGTGTACTTTGCAGGACCAGGAGTCCCCCCCCCCCCCCCAACGTGAGTATCTAAAAATGAAATCTCAATACCGCCATGATTGCGGAGCGGATGACCGGAATGACTTAATGACCAAACGCAGGACACAAAAACACCCAAATAATGAAATAAATCATTTTTAGTTAAAATATTTACTGACAAATGGGCAACACTGGTGCAACGGTTGCAGTCAGACGGGTCCTTCTGCTGTGTATAATAATCGATAGATGTATTTTATTGTTATTGGGTGTTTTGTAGTTAATCTGGTTGATTACTTTTAAAAAACCCTATAATAATAAGATATTGCTAAAATATAAACTGATGCACTACAATGGGTCTCAAATATTTGTAAACGTGTCTTGTTATAGCACTGCATGAATTCATTGACGATACACAGAAGAAATTCACTATTACACTTAACTCCATCACTGAACAGTGATATAAACTAAATAACTATCATGGTGACTGAACAACTCCTATTCCCCAAAGTGCAAGATACACTATTGTGAATATAAGTGATAAAAGATCACACAAATAAGTGATCTGACAAACAAATAAACAAGGGATCTGAAACAGTCATTAATATTGGATTCCCATTCATTTTCAATAATTAGGTATTCTGTAATTAATATTCACACAGTCAAAAAAATCTAAGTGCTATTTAGTCCATTTTATACGTATTTGTCAAAGTCTAACATGTGTGATTGCCTACATATAGCCTACACCTCTTCGTATTCCACTTTCAAACAGCCTACATTTGGGCCTGGAAAGCCTGATTGGGAAACCTGTTTCAGACAGGAATACTTGCGTTCTACGGGCAATGCACTAGTTTAAAGAAACATGCAATGAAACAGGTCATTTTAAAGAAGACCATTTAATTTGGTTGGAAAGTGCTGCTGTAGTATTGAAGCTCTCACAGATATTTCATTATCACCTCTGGGAACTACTGTATATCAATATGTGGAAAATGTGCATGTCTCCTTTTAAGGACCTGCAGACATATTGGATTTAATCCTTACAGGCATCACACAAAGAGAACATTATACAAACACCAGGGTTTTTGCGTGGCGGATTACCACGCCAAAAACTGAGCCACTACACTCAGAAACTGAATCAATGTAAATTATTTTTCTCCACAAGTACACATACAAATGAGGAAAAACAGCCATCCCATTAGTGTCTGCAGATCCATAAAATGTCTTGAATTTGATTATGCAAAATCAACAGTTCAAAAATGAGAAAAAAAAATTGTTAAATTCTTGCTCAATCGTAAAATTAGGACTCCATAAATGCTGGAATCACTAGACACAAATGGACTGAATTTTGAGTTAGTGTAATTTTTTTCCCCCCATCTACACAACTCAACACTTCCTGAATTATTTAAAAATAAAATCCCTCTATAGCAATTCCATTATTAAAATGGTTGTGTTTCTGTTATGTGCTTTTGTTGTGAAACATTATATGTTATGGATATAATTGTCTGAAAACAACAACAGATGGCCTACAGGTTTTCTGACAATTTGTAAATTAAAATGAGAAAAAAAAGGGGACTTCCGGTTATGGCTGCCACGTAGGACGGACGTGTCTCGCTCTGCTCTGCTCCTGGAGAAAAAAATCGGCAAATAACTCTCTCATTTGGGACAGAACGTATCCCAGCATTTGGGCGAGGATATGTCGGCGAAGCCTAAGGCTGGAAAACCAGGAAAAGGAAAAAGCGAGCCGCCGAAACAGTCCAAATTAACGGACTTTCAGGTCTGTGACGCAGCAAACAAGGCTCCATATATGGCGGAGGAAGCTGGCGGCGGTGCGATTTCTGCGGGGAATGGCGCAGATGCGCTGATGGCTGCCATGAGTTCAATGAGAGCGGACTTTTCCTCTAGATTTGATGGGATTATGACAGCGTTGGAAGGAATAAGAAAGGAATTGGGTGACTGTGTAGAACGAACGGCGCAGATGGAGCTCCGTCTCGCTAGTGCTGAAGATGACGTCACCCGTCTTCAATTAAAGGTGCGCACTTTGGAAAAAAAAAATAAATCTCTGGAAGATAATATTTTGGATTTGGAATCTCGGTCGAGACAGAATAATTTGAGGCTGGTGGGTCTTCCAGAGGAATCAGAAGGTCGGGACGTATGTTCCTTTCTGGAAAAGTGGATTCCGGAGGTGCTGGGCAGCGAGGAGTTGCAATCAGCAGTGGTTCTGGAAAAAGCACATCGTATTGGCCCACGGAGAGATAAGGGACCGCCGAGGACCTTAATTATGAAGTTTCTTAGCAACAGAGACAGGATGAAGATCTTCAACGCTGCACGTGCTAAAGGAGAGATTAAACACCAGGATCAGCAGGTGCGGTTCTACCCAGATTTGGCCACAGGAATCCAGCAATTGAGGAAGCAGTTTGATCCCATACGTAAGGAGCTGCGCAACCTTGGGATTCGTCATGGTGTAATCTATCCTGCGAGACTGCTGACCACGTATGAGGGCAGAACCCACATCTTCAAGACCCCAGAGGAGGCGCAGGAGTTCATCAAGAAGATCAAAGAAGAAGAAGAGACTGGTGGGAGCTAAGCATGAACAAAATATAAGGTAGAATAATTAAGCATTTGCACAGGCATCTGACTGACTTGAAGTAAATAGTAAGTTTACAAAATATAGACTGTATTATATATTAAAAAAACAAAACAAAAACAAAACAAAACAAAAAAAAAAAAACTATGATGTACAAAGTTGTTAAAAATTTTGGAGTTAAGTTGGAAAACTACAGAGGAGAGTTAATGTTACGTCATTAAAAGCAGTAGAGTTAGGGCGATTGGGAGGATGAAGAAGGAGTGGCTTAGGCTGTTCCCCGTGGGTGTGGAACGGTCGATGGCTATATCGGGAGACAGAATTTTTTTTTTGATTTTGGGGGGTTTGCCACAAGTGTGGGAAGGGGAAATTTGTTTGCGTGTAGTTTGTAGGATGAATGTTCAACCACTCATGTTTTTGCTTCTCTGTATGAGCATGTTTACACTGCAAGGTAATCCCAAACTCTCTATTGATCATGGACCAAAGTGTTAACCTTAATTTAACTTCATGGAATTGCAGAGGTCTACAAAATTTAAAAAAACTTAAACAAGTTATGAATAAAATAAAGGACATGGGTTCAAGAATTGTGTTTTTACAAGAAACTCATCTGATAGAGGAGGATGTTAAAAGAATTAGGAGTAGATGGCAGGGAAGTGTATTCACCTCTTCATTTTCATCCCGAGCCAGGGGAGTTATGACTCTCATACATAAATCAGTTCCTTTTCAAGTGAAAAATGTAATTGGAGACAAATTTGGAAGATATGTAATCATTCAAGGTTCTTTGCTATTAGAAAATATAAATCTTGTGAACTTATATGGTCCCAATATAGATGATCAGAAGTTCTTTGCTAATTTATTTCTCATCTTATCATCACTTACAGGGCAACATATAATAGCAGGGGATTTTAATTGTACATTGAATCCAGGTGTGGATAGATCAACAGGACTGGATTGTACGCACATTGGATGTAGGATGACTATTAATCATTTTATGAAAGAATTGAGATTGTTAGATATATGGAGAGAAATGAAACCACAAGTTAAAGCCTATTCTTGTTATTCCAGTACCTACAAGACATTCTCACGTATTGATTATTTTTTGATTTCCACAGAATTAAGGTCCAAGATTCAAAACTGCTTTTATGATAACATCGTGATCTCTGATCATGCACCCTGTTGTCTAATATATGTAGATAAAAAATTGACAAAGGAATCAGGTAGATGGCAATTTCAGCATAAATGGCTTCAAGATGAGGAATTTGTCAAGTATATAGAAAAACAGATAGACGAGTTCTTTGACATCAATACTACACAAACATCAGCATGTGTAAAGTGGGAGGCTTTCAAAGCTTTTATTAGGGGACATATTATTAGTTATACAGGATCAAAATCTAAGAAGACTCGAGAGGAGAGAGCTAAATTGGAACATAAAATAAAAAATCTTCAGGAAAAAGTGTATGCAGGAAGTGACCCAAGGTTGGAGAATGAATTACTGATTTTGAGAGCTGAATACGACAAAAAATCAGCGAATAGAGCTGCCTCGAGTCTTCTAAGATTGAAACAATCTTTTTATGAACAAGGTGAAAAATCAGGAAAATTATTAGCATGGCAGATTAAACAATTGGAAATTAAAACACCAATTACCAGTATTATAAGTAAGGGACAGGTAGTTATAGATCCTTTAGAAATTAATAGAGCCTTTAGAGATTACTATGAAAAATTATATGATACCAAAAATGAACCTGATTTAACAAAACTAAATGGGTTTTTGAACGAACTATCTATACCGTGTATTCCAAATGAAAACAGGGAGATATTGGAGTCTAAAATTAGTCAAGAAGAAGTTGGGCTAGCCATTGATAATATGAAATCAGGAAAAAGTGCAGGACCAGATGGTCTTCCAGTTGACCTTTATAAAAAATTTAAGAATAAATTAATAAAACCTTTTTTGGAAATGGTTTTAGAAGCATTTCAAAATAATAATTTACCATCATACATAAATAATGCCTTAATTATACTGCTGCCAAAACCAGGTAAGCCCTCTAATAAATGTGAAAATATGAGACCAATAAGCCTATTAAACGCCGACCTTAAGATAATCTGTAAAATTTTAGCAAGACGAATACAAGAAATTTTACCAAATATTATTAATCGAGATCAGAATGGGTAGACAAGGCTTCCATAATGTAAGAAGACTATTTAATATTATTTATTTTAATAAAGAAGCACCGGATACAGCTCTCCTATCATTGGACGCCGAAAAGGCCTTTGATAGAGTTGAATGGCCCTTTCTTTTTGAAGTCCTACAAAGGTTTGGACTTGGAAATAATTTCATAAAATGGGTTCAAATAATATACAATAATGCTACAGCAGAAATCCTAACAAATAACAATATTTCAAAACCAATAAAAATCAATAGAGGATGTCGACAAGGCTGTCCACTTTCACCTTTACTGTTTACTATGGCAATTGAACCTTTAGCGATAGCGATACGTTTACATTCACAAATATATGGAATTAAAGTTGGACCAACAGAACATAAAATCTCCCTGTATGCCGATGACATAATTTTGTTTATGTCGAATCTAAAAAAATCAATTCCAACCTTGTTGAATTTAATAAAGAATTTTGGGGAAATATCAGGATATAAAATAAATAAAACTAAATCTTCAATATTAATGCTAAATGAGACCCAGAGAAATTACCCAGCCCCTGAGGTAAATCAATTCAATGTTGTAAATCAGTTTAAATATTTAGGAATCCAAATTATGCCTAAGCTAGAATCAGTCGCCAGTGTCAACTATGAAGCCTTAATGTCAGATATCAATGAGTTAACTCAGAGATGGATGTCACTACCAATGTCGATGATCGGGAGAATCAATATACTTAAAAGTAATATTTTACCTAAAATACTTTATTTATTTCAATACATTCCCTTATCACCACCTTTAGATCTATTCTCAAGAATAAAAAAAAAGTTAGTGGAATTTATATGGAACAACAGGAGGGCTAGATTACGTTTGTCTTTATTATATTTACCATTTGATCGTGGAGGTCTGAAATGTCCAAATTTTATGTTGTATTATTGGTCGGCACAACTGAGGTCTATGACATATTATTTTTCATCAAATGATCTCCCTCACTGGACTGAAATGGAATCATACAATTTACCTTTACCTCTTCCCATATTCATATACTCAGATTCGGCAAAAAAATTACAAAAACAAGTTAAAAATCCATTTGTAAAGCATATGATCAAAATATGGTGTGAAGCTAAAAACTATTTAAAAGAACCACAGTTATTGTCACAATTTAGTCCAATATGGGGTAATCAATATTTTAAACCAGGGAGAGCGGACGCTGTATTTAAAGTATGGAATTTAAAAGGGATACAAAAGATTCAGGATTTATATTTGCCATGTGCAGACAACATAATGTCTTTTGAAGAGCTGAGGATCAAATTTAATCTCAATAGAACACATTTTTTTAAATATCTTCAACTTAGAAACTTTATTCGATCAAATCAAAATAAAGCTCTCACTCGACCTATTTATTCATCCTTGGAAAAAATGATGATGAAAGATAGTAAAAGAAAGGGTATTATTTCAGAGTTTTATAACTCACTGACACTATCTTCAAGTGAAAATTCACTGAAAAGATTAAACTACTGGAAAGAAGATCTGCAAATTGAAATTTCAGAGGAACAATGGGAATTGGCTTGTACAGAAGCTCAAACCAAATCAATAAATGCACGCCTTAAATTGATACATTTCAAATGGTTAATGCGGATGTATGTTACACCGGAGGAGTTAAATAGATATAACAAAAATATACCAGATACATGCACAAAATGCATGGAAAGTAAAGGAACCCTATTTCATTGTTTATGGGAATGTAGATTAATAAGAATGTTTTGGGAAGAGGTGAGGGTAACAATTGAAAAAATAATCTCAAAACAAATCATATTGAATCCTAAACTGTTTTTGTTGGGTCTGTACCCAGAAAAGCATAATTTTAATAAAAGTGAAAGAACATTCATAGATCTCAGTTTGCTTAATGCCAAAAAATGTATTGCACTATTATGGAAAAAGACTCATAGACCAGATGTGACTCAGTGGTTAAGACAGATGTTAACAAACCTTCCATTAGAAAGAATAACATATATACTAAAATCAAAGGAAATTGTGTTTGAGAATATATGGAGACCTTTTATTGATTATGTAAAAAATTTAAACATAACTCTTGAAGAAGAAGGTGAATGATGTGTGTGGACCTTGTAAATTCCAAACTGGTGAACATAATATGTATACTTATGTATTGGATTGTCTAGACTAAACAGAGGAGCATTGTTGAAGACTTGATTTTGTTGGTGGTTGTTGGTGTTTTTAGTGCATTTTTTTTTTTTTTTTTTGTAGTACCTTAGTGTTAGTGTTTGATTGTTTGTATCATGTTTGTTAAAAAAAAAAAAAAAGGTTCAATAAAGATATTGTGGAAAAAAAAAAATGAGAAAAAAATGCTAAAGGAGTTCAAATGAGGGAAAGGGGAGAAGAGAAGAGTATGGTTGTCTGACAGTAATGTAGAAGTGATCCTTTTATTTTAAGGATGTTTTGCACTTTTTCTCTGCAGGGTAGCTGCTAGAGTGTTACCTGATGTTGTTAATGAGGCATTGGGCAAATAGCTAATTAAGATGTATGCAAATTGTCTATCAATGTGACACATTTTTTTCTTTGATTTTAATTTATCGGCAGAGGCATAACATTTAGCTCAGAGGAAGAAGAGAGTTTGAATGTCTTTTCACCATCTGCTGTAGGAAGTATTTCCAATTAGCTTCATTTGCACTTAAAATCAGACCATTGTGCATGAGTTTACTAGACTTTGGGTCAATTGCCTAGGAAGAGTGACAATTTTCATGAAATCCTAAACGCCTAGCTCTCCTGTCCTTTGACAATGACTTTGACCTCAACCAGGATACAGTCAAATTCAAGGAGCATTGCGTGCAAGTTTGTTGAGAATTAGGGCAGTTTACCTAGGAGGAGTAACAATTTTCATAAAATCATATCAGCGCTGAAATCTCCTGACCTTTGACCTCAAGCACAACCTGGATGCAGACCTACCCAAGGACCATTGTCAGTGAGTGTGGTGACCATCAGGGCAAATGCCTAGGAGGAGTAGCAATTCCTGTGAAATGTGGACAGACGGACGGCCATACGAAGGATGCCACATTATCACATTAGCTCCTAGTTAGCTTGGCCGGAATTAGCTCAAAACTATCCCTTCATATCACACCTTTCTAGTTACTGCAAAGGAAATGTGAAATGAAAAACAAAGATGAGATAGAAACACTAGAATTGAGCTACAGAATTTTTAAAGACACCAATTCGGCCACATTATCTTTCTTAACCCCTTAGCATTCCAGTCAATTTCCAGCCAATGTCAAATGTTCCGTTGGTGTAACACCAGAATTTTAAGAGGTTGATTCATCTTATAATGCTATAAAACATACCAATAAACATTGAAATGAAGAAAAAAAAGATAATGAATGACAGGTTGTTGCTGAACCTTTCAAGACAAAAACAAAAAGTCCGTCTCCAGTGACAAAGTGCAGCTGATGTAAAATTTTGAAAGAGCAAATGACACATGACAATGTTGTAAGAATGTCTCTGTGGCATGGGTTTAGTGAGTCACCAGGAAGCAGGAAAAACACTGAACAATAACTTGTGCACACAGAATTCAGGAGATTTGTACTCTGTTAACCCACCCATGTGCACAATGTAATCACTGTTGAAGGCGGATTTTGGCAGCAAAGAAACGTTTGTTGGCTCTGATGTCTTCTGGCAGGCCTAAGTGGGGAATTTTGGAGAATCTACTTTCATTTCATTGGAACATCAAATTTCTTATTCCAAACAGACCTGGACTTGCGAATCATATAACACACATACGGATCCACAAGTTCATGACAAGTGACCTCAGCTGGCTGGAGGCAATTTCAGAGCCTAGGAAAATTACAGACTACTGTACTTTCTTTCAAGGTCCAATACAGAGGAAAGCACTTGCCTTTAAACAGGGGTCTGTCTCTGAGCTACAGGTGGCCACAAAAGAGCTGAAGTCCGAAATTTTAAGAGCAAAACAGAATTATAAATCAGAATTGGAAAGTAAGATGGCAACAAAGAAACTTGGTTCAGCCTGGGCCAGTATGAAAACTATTGCAGGCCTTCAGAGCACAGAGCGCAGTAATCATGTGTTTTTAGATGGTTTTAATTCAGACACAGAGCTGGCTAATGCTCTTAATTGTTTTTATGGTCGTTTTGATTCCTCTGATTTTAGCACAGAAACCCAAGATTTGAAACAGAAACTCAAAGACAATCAGCACTTTAATATTGAGGTGCAGGATATTAAAAGGGCGTTCTGTGCTGTAAAAGTGAACAAGTCAGGACCCTGATAATATACAGTGGGGCAAAAAAGTATTTAGTCAGCCACCAATTGTGCAAGTTCTCCCACTTAAAAGATGAGAGAGGTCTCCAATTTTCATCATAGGTATACCTCAACTATGAGAGACAAAATGAGAAAAAAAATCTAGAAAATCACATTGAATGATTTTTAATGAATTAATTGGTAAATTCCTTGGTAAAATAAGTATTTGGTCAATAACAAAAGTTCATCTCAATACTTTGTTATGCACCCTTCGTTGGCAATGACAGAGGTCAAACGTTTTCTGTAAGTCTTCACAAGGTTTTCACACACTGTTGCTGGTATTTTGGCCCATTCCTCCATGCAGATCTCCTCTAGAGCAGTGATGTTTTGGGGCTGTCGCTGGGCAACACAGACTTTCAACTCCCTCCAAAGATTTTCTATGAGGTTGAGATCTGGAGACTGGCTAGGCCACTCCAGGACCTTGAAATGCTTCTTACGAAGCCACTCCTTCGTTGCCCGGGCGGTGTGTTTGGGATCATTGTCATGCTGAAAGATCCAGCCACGTTTCATCTTCAATGCCCTTGCTGATGGAAGGAGGTTTTCACTCAAAATCTCACGATACATGGCCCCATTCATTCTTTCCTTTACACGGATCAGTCGTCCTGGTCCCTTTGCAGAAAAACAGCCCCAAAGCATGATGTTTCCACCCCCATGCTTCACAGTAGGTATGGTGTTCTTTCTCCTCCAAACACGACAAGTTGAGTTTTTACCAAAAAGTTCTATTTTGGTTTCATCTGACCATATGACATTCTCCCAATCCTCTTCTGGATCATCCAAATGCGCTCTAGCAAACTTCAGACGGGCCTTGACATGTACTGGCTTAAGCAGGGGGACAAGTCTGGCACTGCAGGATTTGAGTCCCTGGTGGCGTAGTGTGTTACTGATGGTAGCCTTTGTTACTTTGGTCCCAGCTCTCTGCAGGTCATTCACTAGGTCCCCCCGTGTGGTTCTGGGATTTTTGCTCACCGTTCTCGTGATCATTTTGACCCCATGGGGTGAGATCTTGCGTGGAGCTCCAGATCAAGGGAGATTATCAGTGTTCTTGTATGTCTTCCATTTTCTAATAATTGCTCCCACAGTTGATTTCTTCACACCAAGCTGCTTACCTATTGCAGATTCAGTCTTCCCAGCCTGGTGCAGGTCTACAATTTTGTTTCTGGTGTCCTTTGACAGCTCTTTGGTCTTGGCCATAGTGAAGTTTGGAGTCTGACTGTTTGAGGTTGTGGACAGGTGTCTTTTATACTGATAACGAGTTCAAACAGGTGCCATTAATACAGGTAACGAGTGGAGGACAGCGGAGCCTCTTAAAGAAGAAGTTACAGGTCTGTGAGAGCCAAAAATCTTGTTTGTAGGTGACCAAATACTTATTTTACCGAGGAATTTACCAATTAATTCATTAAAAATCCTTCAATGTGATTTTCTGGATTTTTTTTTCTCATTTTGTCTCTCATAGTTGAGGTATACCTATGATGAAAATTGGAGACCTCTCTCATCTTTTAAGTGGGAGAACTTGCACAATTTGTGGCTGACTAAATACTTTTTTGCCCCACTGTATGTGGGCGATTGGTAAAGTCCTGTGCACGGGAATTGAGTCCTGTATTTCATTACATTTTCAATAAGTCCTTACAGACACAACATGTGCCTAAGATCTGGAAAGATGCCGTAGTTGTCCCCGTTCCAAAATCCAGCTGTCCTAAAACAGTAAACGACTTTAGACCAGTTGCTTTGACTTCAATTTTAATGAAAATTTTTGAAAAACTGGTCAGATTTGAGGTCCTAAAGCAGACAACATGCATTGGATCCTTTGCAGTTTGCATATAGGCCTCACAAAGGAGTGGAGGACGCCACTGTCACTCTGTTTAACATGCTTTTTAAACATCTGGATTTTAATGGGACACATGCCAGGCTTTTATTTGTGGACTTTTCTTCCGCCTTTAATACAATCCAACCTCATATTTTAGTTGAAAGGCTCCTGCAACAATTTGATTTGAGCAATAATCTGGTGGGTTGGATTCTGGATTTCTTAACCAACAGGACACAGAGAGTAAGGGTCAATGGTACAATGTCTGACCAAAAGTGTTCTTCTACTGGCTCTCCGCAGGGGTGTGTGTTGTCACCACTACTCTTCATCCTGTACAAAAACATGTGTCGGAGCAGACATGACAACAGACACATTATAAAGTATGCTGATGATTCAGTTATTGTCAGTCTCCTCCAGGATGGTGAGAGTGGCCACGGCCCAGTAGTTGATGACTTTGTTCACTGGTGTGAGGATTCCTACCTGCAGCTGAATACGACAAAAACTAAAGATATGATTATTGACTTTAGGAGGAAAACTCCCAGGCACAAAGTCACCGTACTCAAAGACCAGACCACTGAATATGTACAATCCTACAAATATCTTGAGACAATTATTGATAGTAAGTTAAACTTTGAAGAGAACTGTGAAAGGGTGGGCAAAAAGAGTCAGCAACATTTGCATTAAGGAAACTTGCACGCTTCCAAACTGACCGAACCATAATGACAATGTTTTATCGGGCCTTTTCTTTAGTGTCATGGTTTGGTCAGATAAAACTGAAACAGAGGAAATCCTTGGATCAGGTAGTTAGATGGTCCAGTCGTTTGCTTGGTGAGTCACAGCTGAGCCTGGCATCCCTGTACAACAGACAGGTACAGAGGATTGCTACCTCCATTTTAAATGATGACTCCCACCCTTTGCACTGCCACTTTCAGCTTCTTCCCCCAAGACGGAGGTTTGCTGTCCCAAAAAGTAAAACCCAGCGCTACAAAAACAGCTTTGTTCCTGCTGCTGTCAAAGAGTTGAACAAGTTGTAACAATATATTGCACATAATTTAGTTACATATTTATTAATTTAATTTTATATTTACTTATTTTTGTAGGATTTTTATTTGGGTTCTAAATCTTTTATTGGGTTTTAGACTTTTGAGTTTTTAACCTCTTTGACTAGTCTTTAACTTTTTAATATGACCCTTCTCTCTTATCTCTGGTTTTTCTCATCTCTTTGTCTTATATCCTGATTGATGGAGCCTTGAGTATTTTTATCATGTTTATAGTCAGCTTCATGTGTGCCTGTGTTTGTGTTTATGTTGAATGTAACTGTGGTTTGTAAATATGGATGTCATCAGACTGCAAAACAAATCTACCTACGGGTACAAATAAAGTAACCTGAACCTGAAGGTCCAATTTACTGCACTTTTTCACATGCTGGCAGTTCCCACAGGTCTTAATGAAATATTTGTGGCATACTTGGGCCAAATTACCTTTAATTATTTAAATATTGCAGCATCATTGTGAATTATCTTTTGCATCCTTCCTCAGAATGGTTCTTTTCAGTGCGTCTCTTTAAATGCCCAAGAACCACAGTTCACTCCGCCCTCCCTCTTTCGTCATAATGCTAATGTTAGCTGATTAGCTCCCAGCTTGGGTAGCAAGCCTGAGCCAACTAACAAATTCATCTTAAAGAATGAATGAAATAAAGCAACACTGGTGGACACAAGTGTGTGTGATTTCAGTTGCTGATAGGATATGATTGGTCTCTGGAGTACAATAAGCACAGAAACATTTGCAAATGATTGAGTGGTTCTCTGTTAAAGAAAAACTATCGTAAAACTATGGTAAAATAATGTCTAAAAATGATGTATTAGGTCAAGTGTTGGTTGAGGAACAAGGATTCCAGTTGGGGTGAATATAATTTATAAATAATAGTGTCCAACCTGACCGATCGACAGTTAAGGGGGCCTCTCAGAATCTCCCCACTGAGGCAAGCTCTACGACAGACTGGCCAACTGACTGCCTAGCCAAAGCTAATGCCAAAGGTCCAATGTAACATTATGATGAATATTTAACAAAATAAACCAGAATGATGCAAAATATATTGTCAACTGTGGATTAGTGAGAACCAGGTGGAAACAGGGATGTACATTAGGGTGACTGAAACTCAAAGAAAATGATAACGACCTGTGTAGTAAGTTTGGTGATCCTAGCTTTACTCATTATACCGTAATAGGGCATGGGGATAGGGGGAGATAAGGGATAAGGACCTGTACTTATATAGCACTTTTCTAGTATCAAGACCACTCAAAGCACTTCACTAGTACTAACCCTGTATTCCAGGAGTCACCAACTGGCGGACTCTGGTCTGGATTCGGACCTCAAGAATCCTCTGTCCAGACTCCAAAACCTTTTAATATAATTTTGGGAAAAATTATACTGTTTAGTTTTAACCAAATGAAAAAGCGGAACTCAAGTGCTTTGGCATGGGACCCTGGATGTTCTCCGTGGGATACACCGGGAGGTAAAATCATCGTTTGTTGCAGGCGGACAGCCACGCTTCCTTCCCAGTGTGATGCGCAGAATGAAACGCTGCTGTGAAACTGTGTCCACCACCACTGGCTGCCTGCAATGGTACTGGTCCACCCGGGGGTTTGTTAATAGAAGGTTCCCACAGCTCCTCCACACCGTCCTGGGACAGCATCCCCGTTGAGCCAGCACGACGTTGTTTATGGAGGTAATTTCCATGAACCTCTGATATCATGTAAAAACAATAATTTACTCTGTTGCTGAACATGAAAAGTTCCACACACATCCACTTCCTCTCTCCCTGTGACAGAGTGTTACCCAGACGAGGTTAAAAAGATAAAAACATTGACATAAAAAAAAAACTCCAAAGGAATTCTGTAGTATGGAATTAATTTGGGCCTGAGCCACTGACAACATCAGTGGGCGAGAGCCCTATTGTAATTGTTAGAATTTTTTTTTTCCCCTTCTTCTCCATCCAAGATCTCATTTTTGGGGTATTCAATGTGCATGAAAACTCGTCATTTTTTGCAGGGACCTCAAGACTGGCAAAAAAATGGCTCTACAGTGCCACCTGACATGTGAAGTCAATGGGGAGTGGCACACGCTTACTTTGAGAGAAAGATGAAAATCGGGTGAGACGTTTATCTTGTCAAGACATGCAAAAAAACTCCATAGAAGTGATGGTCTACACCCAACAGGAAGTTGGCCATTTTGGCAGGAAGTGGCAGTGGCCTGATTTCCACCTCGCGCAATTGACGTGCATTTGATCAAACTCATCCTAGGGTTTTATTCTGATTGAGCTCATTTGTGGTGACAATCATCTATACCCATGTGCCATTAAAAGTTATTGAAAACTTTTAATGACGCTTGACGTTTTGGCCGTAGGGGTGTGGCAAAGATTGATGCCTCGCCATGATCATTCTATGGCCATTTTGACGACAATAACTCTGGTATGCATTGTCTGATTTCAACCAAATTCAATATTATGGATATCAGTCCAATTCCAAACAGTTCTATAGAACAATATTCATAGACATCTACAGCACCACCTATAGGAGGCAGAAAGTATTGCATCAGAAAGTCTGCATCATGTTGTTTAATACCTCGGGAATGGAATGTTGGATTGGCACGAAGATGGGTATGATGTATATGGGTATGCCTCCGAACAATTACAGCTGTGAATATTCATGAGAAGCAATAGCACCCTCTCTTGGAGACATGAAGATTACACCAAAGGTTTTCTTCAATATCTCTGAAATAAATAGTCTGATTAGTACCATTTATGGTGATAATCATCTATACCCATGTGCCATCAAAAGTTGTTGAAAACTTTTCCAGATGCCCAACGGTTTGGCAGAAGAGGCATGGCCAAGTTTGCAGTATCGCCATCACCATTCCAATGGCTTTTACTCTGGCATACATTGACTGATTTCAACCAAATTTTGTGTGGTGAATAGGTAGCCAATACTGATAATTTCTATAATAAAGAATGACATATAGCGAGAGCGCTCCCTACGACCAATGGACAGGAAGTTGCCATAACCCACATGCCGTACTCACGCACCGCTTACCAGAATGACGTGCAATTTTCTGGGGTTTATCAGACCACCTGGTTCATCGTAACTGCACATCACCTTTGCATGGCGTCACTGCTGTTACCATGGACATGCCCTCCTCGCCATTCAATCTGTGATCCCTTTGGGAGGGTTGGGAACGACCTGGAGTCATGAAATCTGGAACATAGGTTGAGGTGACTGTCATATGCAGTCCTATATGGGTGGGCAACACATAACTGAAAGGTAAGTGTTGCCATGGCGACGGTTGACTCCTCGCCATGGAACATCCGAAAGTTGTAACTTGGACAAACTGTCTGATTTTCACCAAATTTTCTACAATGGATATTTGTCCCACCTTGAGCACACCTATATAAAAATAATTAACAAAAGTTAAAGCGCCACCAAGTGGTTAGACCACCAGATGCTTGTAACTTAGACAAATTTTATACGATTTTCACCAAATTTTCTACGATGGATATCAGTCCCACCCTGCACACTCTATAAAAATAACACAACATAACAAAAATAATTTTTTTCTAAGTTGTCTGTGTTTTTTTCAACTGATTTAAGACAATTTTGCACCGCTGAATCCGAAAAGGACATCCGTTTCTCTCGATCAGGTCAGGTTTTTATGCTAAGTTGTAAGCAGCTGCACAGCAGTTGTACAGTTATACTGTAAATTGAATAGTAGACATTGATGAAGGTAAGTACATGTAAGTTGAATGTTATGTCATCATTGTTCAACATTCAGAGAATTTCAAGAAATAAAAAAAAAAATTTGCATCATATAAAGCAAAAATACCCGTAATGTAAACAAAAATGTAAAAAACATGTGGCCATAGTTCAAAAAGTTGACCTGATTGAGCAAAACCAATGTGATTTTTGGATTCAGCACATCAAAATTGTCCTAAATCAGCTAACAAAAACTTAGACAATAAATTTGGTGTTGACCAGTGTAATTAACAAATGTTATAGCGCCACCTAGTGGTCAGACCAATGGACACTTAACTTGGAAAATCTTTGTCCAATTTTCACCAAATTTTCTATGATTGATATTAGTCCCACTCTGCACGCTCCTATGTACAAATAATTTACACAAGTTATAGCGCCACCTTGTGGTTAGAACAACGGACACCTGTAACTTGGACAAACTTTGTACGATTTTCACCAAAATTTCTATAATCACTATTAGTCCCACTGCGAATGCGTCTATTTAAAAATATTTAACAAAAGTTATAGCGCCCCCTAGTAATTAAAGAAAGAATTGCTGAAAACTGTTTTTTTTTTTCTTCTCATCAGATGCAAAAATGAAATGAATGACTGGGACTCATTGACAGTACATGTACATAGTACAGAACTGTTTCCATGGTGACCAGCATGCTTCAATGGCTTCCTCGCCATGCAAAACATGAGAGTTACAGCTCTTACAATCCTTGTCCGATTTGGACCAAACTTTGCACAAATCATACTAATCCCACACTGAACATGTCTGTAATTCAATATTCACAAACTTGTCACAGCACCACTTAGTGCTGATATGAGGTACTGCACAAAATTGTATCAACTTTCGCACAAAGACCAGTAGTTAGAATGACATGACATTTTCAGAGGTTTCTCAGAACGCATTGGATTACCCTCAGTGGAAGTCACCTTTGTTCTGCGATCATCACAGTTGCCATGGAAACCCACTCCTCACCATTCAGTACATTTTTTACTTTGGAAGGTGAGGAAAGTCAGAGCGTCACGAAATGGGGAACATAAGTCAAGGTGACTCTCTTCTGTAGTCCTATATGGGTCTGCAACACATACCTAACATATAAGCGCTGCCACGGCCACATGCTGAAGTTTCCCTCCTGGCAATGCGTCGGACAGCTATAACTTGGACAAACTTTGTCCAATTTACCCCATAATTGCAACGATGGCTCTTAGGCCCATCCCGCACACTCCTACATAAAAATGATTGACAAAAGTTATAGCGTCACCTACTGCTCACAATAAAGTACTTTGCCAAATGGTTTTCTTTATTAGTAATGCAGGGCTTGCCACGACGACGGGAAATTTGCTGGGTCCAACGGTCAGCAGGGTTCGCGGGCGCGCAGGGGGCGAGGGTCCGCTTACAGCTGCTTGCAGCTTTAATTTAGTTTGTGTTCTCCTGTAAAACATTCTATTTTTAGGGTTTAAGTTGTAGATTGTAAAATTTTAGAGCTATTTATTTGGAGTCAAAAACACAGAGTGTTCTCCTGTATTATTATGATTAAATTATTACATGTTTTATTTAAAATTGAGCAAAGAATTTATTTGATTTTTTTGTTTTAAAAATAATACAGAACTAAAACCAACTAAAAAAACAGAGTGGTGGCCTAGTTGTGGCCTAGCTGAGTGGTGGCCTAGTTGGTAGAGCATCCGGAAACCCACATCCGGGAGGTTGTGGGTTCAAATCCCAGCCGGGTCATACCAAAGACCATATAAAAATGGTACTTTCCGCCTTCTAGCTTGGTGCTCAGGATAATAGAACGGGGAAAGGAAAGTTAACGCACTGAGCTACCAGAGGACTGACCCCCACTGTGGCTTTCACTACTCACAGTAGCTGTGTGGCCTAGGGTTAGTCAAACGGAAATGGGCACCGCCCCATACACCACATGGTGTCCCACATGCTGTGGAAGGAATTAACTAAAAGCAGCTAAAACATCTGCTTAATAAAATAATGTGTAAAAGCAAATAATATTGGCCTGCTGGAGACAGCTGTGGTCTTCTTAAAGAATGTCCATGGAAAGGTGACAATTCTTAAAAGCACATTTTCAGATAAATTTGTCCATGTGACTTGTCACATTTCTCTTCCATTTCTTTTATTAAAAGATGCCTGACATAAATTCATGGGTCATTGCAAACACTTGGCTTTAAAAGTACCAAGCTGTCACAGAGTGAGAGGAAAAAAATCCTTAAGAAAAAAAAAATGCATCGAGAGTTGTTTTAGAATCAAATCGGAGACCCTGAATCATAACTGTATCATGAGGTGCCTAACGATCACCAGCCCTAATTCGGACCTCAGCTGGGGAGGACTGACTTATTGGACCTGCTACACTTAATAGCTGGTGACCCCTGATCTCTTCTAAGGGCCTGTAGGAGACAGATATCTTGGGACAATTTAGAATTGCCAATTAACCTAACATGCATGTCATTGATTGTGGGAGGAAACCAAAGAACCCGCATTAAACCCACACAGCATAGGGAGAACATGCAAATAAACAGAAAGGTTCCCATCCCTCCCAGCCTGGGGATTCGAACCTGGAATCTTCTAGCTGTTAGGCAACAGTGCTAACCAATGCACCACCGTGCCACCCATAAGGAATGTTAACCTTGACCTTTGACCCCGAACCCATAGTCACGGAGATCAGGATCCCAAGGTGAACCTGTTTACCAGGTTTGGCAGCCCTATTTTTAATGGTTGTATCGTAATCGTGCAAAAGGAATGGTAACTTTGACCTTTGGATCCCAAACCCATAGTCAAGTCAGGGTGCAAGTCGTCCAAGATGCGTCTTAGATACAACTATTGTATCGATTTGAAAAGCCTACATTATTTCTTTCAGTAGTTATTGGGTTTACAAGGTTTAGGGAAAAACTGATGTCTGACCTTGACCTCAAGGTCACATCAGAACCAAATTGCAATATGCGCATCATCGATGTATATCAAACCCTGATACCAAGTTTCAAAACAATCAGAACAAAACTGTAGGAGTTGATTTCACAAAAGTGGGACAGACTGACAGACGGCCACATGACATAATCCCTTTTTGGTCTTCGACCGGCAGGGGATAAATCCATGCTTGGTAAGCCAACTCCCTTGTAGTATTAAAAGCACCGAAAAACAGTATTGTTATCCGAAGTCATAGTCAAAATTCAAACTCATTCCATATTTTTCAAAGATAGAACAATGGCATCAATGTGAAACATGCATTTCATTTGCTTTCCGAGTTATCATATTTACAATGTTTTTGGAAAAACTGACCTGTGACCTTGAGTTCAAGGTCACCCAAATTCAACCTCATCTGAGATTTGTCATTGATAGTAGAAAAATCTCAACGGAAATTTTGAGTGTGCCAATGCAATTGCCCATTGGTCGTGACTTTAACCCACAAGAAAATAATGAAAAATCCTGAAAATCAACTGAATTTGAATGAAAATCATAAACTTTGACCTTTGACCACAGAGACCCATAGTTTGAGGTCAGAATCACAAGGTGAAACTGTGTACAAAGTTGGGTGACCCTAGCTTTACTTGTTCTATAGTAATAGGGCATAGGGAATGCTAACCTTGACCGTTGGACCCCAAAACCATGGTCATAGGTCAGGGTCTAACCCAAGGGTCACCAACTGGTGGACTCCGGTCCAGATCTGGACCCCAACAGTCCTGTCTGGACTCCGAAGCCTTTTGATACAATTTGGGGAAAAGGGAGACAGTTTTGTTTTGATGGGAAAAAGTGGAACTGAACTGCTGTATTGGCGACCGCCCGGACAGATGGTACGAGCCCTTGGGCGCTCTCCTGCTGCAGACTCCCCCCTCAGCTGTCCCATGAACGCTACTCACTCTGTGCCTCCAACTGCTCCAGAGAATATGCAGCGGGTCGCTGAGGGCGCCACACACACACACACACACGCGCAAAACCAACAGCCAGGACATCCACCCTGGACAGACACGCTTCGTTTCAGGTCTGTATCCACGAAATGAAGCACTGTTGTGAAATTGAGTGTATGTACCGTGACTATTCTTCCTCTATTCTGCCAAGAGTGGTCCGTGCTGGAATGCAGGGATGAGGTCGCTGCTGGAGGCTCTTTTCGTAGCCCCGATATCATGTAAAAACTCAGTAAAAGCTCCGTGTGTTACTGAACATGAAAAGTTCCATGGTTCCACCTCCCCCTTGCCCATAATCATGGACTTACAGCTCCATCCATGCTGTAACAGTTTACTGTTGAGATTAATTTTAAAAATGTTGGAGGAATTCTGCAGAATGGAGTTATATTTTGTATCGGGTTTTTTTTTTTTTATCTTATAGGTTGAAACAGTTTTTCTGCACTGAAAATATTGTACAGAGGTGGACTTTTAGTGATATTTTATTTAGACAGTAATCTTGTTTTAAAAATGCAATACAATTTAGTTTGTGTTCTCCTGGAAAACATTTTTAGGATTTTAGTCGTAGATTTTAGAATTTTAGACCCATTTATTTGGAGTCAACAAACACATTTAGTTGCTCCTGGTTGGTCAGGCCAGCACCTGTGCATGACAGCTCCACCGCCATCACTGTGTGAATGGGTGGATAGCAGGATCTGTAAAGCGCTTTGGTCATCTAGAGTTGAGAAAAAGCTCTACATAAGTGAACACCATTTACCATTTAGTGTTCTCCTGTATTATAAAATTTTATATTACGTTTTGTTTGAAATTGAACAAAGAATTACTTTTAATTTTTTTGTTTAAAAATTAATATAGAGCTAAAAGCAGCTAAAACATGAGCTTAAAAACATAATGTGTGAAAGCAGATAAATGATATTGGCCTGTCTATAGACAGCTCTGGTCTTCTGAAAGAATGTCAATGAAAAGATAACAGTTCTTAAAAGCACAGTTTGAGATAAATTTGTCCATGTGTCAGATTTCTCTTCCATTTGTTTTTAATAAAAGATGCTGGAAGTAAATTCATGGGTCATTGCAAATACTTTGCTTTAAAAGGACCAAGTTATCACACAGTGGGAGGGGAAAATCCTGAATAGAAGAAAAAATGCATCAAGATCCATTGAGAATGGTTTCAGAATCAAGTCGGAGTTCTGAATCATAATCGAATCATGAGGTGCCTAAAGATTCCCTCACTGAGTTTGGACCTCGGCTGGGGAGGAATCCGACTTATTGGACCTTTTGCAGTTTTAGATGGTGATCCCTGGTCTAACCCATCCAAGATTTTTCTGAGACACAACTATGGTATAATTTTGAAAAGCCTACCTCATTTCTTTCTCTAGTTATGGTGTTCACAAGATTTAGGGGGAAAAAAAATTACATTTGCCCTTGACCATCCAAATTCACAAGGTAGGCGTTAACACCACCCATGTGCCCAACAGGGTCATGACAATAACCCTTTAGCCTTTAAGGCTATGTTCACACTGCAGGTTCTGATTTTTTTAATAACAGTCTGAGCAGCACACATCTGATTTTTTCACACCAGACCCAGGCCACTTTCACATGTGGTCCCAATTTGGATACTTATCTGAGATTTTCCAAAGCGACCTGCAGTCTGGGGCAGCACGGTGGTGCAGTGGTTAGCACTGTGTCAACACAGAAAGAAAGTCACCCCCTGACCATCGGTGATCCTTCTGTGTGGAGTTTGCATGTTCTCCCCGTGTCTGCGTGGGTTTACTCTGGGTACTCCAGTTTCCTCCCACAGGCCAAAGACATGCAGGTTAGGTTAACTGGCATCAACTGGGGATTCTAAATTGTCTTGAGGTATGAATGTGAGAGTAAATGGTTATCTGTCTCTCTGTGTTGGCCTTGCGATGGACTGGCAATCCATCCAGGGTGTTCGCTGCCTCTCGCCCAAAGATACTGGGATAGGCTCCAGCCTCCTGCGACCCAAAAAGGATTAAGTGGTAGAAGATAGATGGATGGACCTCTTCCTGAACGGTCATGTCGCATTTCATCCGACTTTTTCCTCATTGAAGTGAGACAGATGTGACAATTCTGCAGTCGATGCAGCCAGCATGGCAGCCAGCTGATTTGTGTTCTTTTTAATCAATCGTCTTCCCTTGATTTGGGGGGGTGGGGGGGGGGCTGAAACCGTCAGACATTACAGGCACACAGTAACAGCACATTTACTGGATGCTGCCAATTCCTTTTTCCCCTGTAAACAGCACACCGTGAATCCTGGCCGCTGTAACATCTAAAATGTAAAGTTAATACTGACATGACTGTGGAGTGGAATGGCCAGATATGGGGATATGAGGACACACAGTCCAGGAGAGGGGAGTCTGTGGCGCCTTCTCCTTCCTGTGCGGGATTGGTGTTATGCCGCTGATACTAGCTGCGCTGTTTCTTAGGGCCCGAGCCACCGACAACGTCAGTGGGTGAGAGCCCTCTTGTAATCGCTAGGATTATTTATTATTAACCTGATTTGGAAACCTGATTTGATTTGGAATTTCCCCATTGTGGGACTAATAAAGGCTTATCTTATCTTATTTATAGAAGTAATCCCATTGAGACACGGGTTCACATTTTCAAGAGAGCTGTTTAATCGATCAGTTCTGTTAAAACAGAGCTGATCACAGCTGGCGTGTAGAGAAATGAAGCTGGTCTCATTTATTTTGTGCATAATCATTTCTGAATGATTTTAACATTCTATTTTGCTGTGCTGCATCAAGGTGAAGAAGTTCTGTCCCCCTCAATCGTTCGGGGATATTTAATCCTGTAAACACAACGCTGTGTCTGACGTTGTGTTTTTTTCTGCGCATGCGGGTCACTTCATAACTGTAGACCGTTCACACTGGAGTCTGATGGGGGGGGGGGGGCACGTTTAAATTCTAATGTGAACGCCCACACAAAAAAATCTGATCACGCCAAAAAATCGGAATTGAACATAAAGACCTAGTTTGACCGTAGCCTTAGAGGCTGAGGGAGAACAAAACAAAAGATGAGCATGTGTGCCAGGCCCATCAAGGTGATTATTAACCTTGTGCAGACATCAAAGTTAGTTGCTCAGATGGCAAAGCTCCAAC
Source organism: Pholidichthys leucotaenia (assembly GCA_020510985.1). Lineage (NCBI taxonomy): Eukaryota > Metazoa > Chordata > Actinopteri > Cichliformes > Pholidichthyidae > Pholidichthys > Pholidichthys leucotaenia. The sequence goes on from CM035849.1 coordinate 241,304,898, forward strand.
TCCAGTATTTTTTAAATTTACACTGAAAATGGATTATGATTTATGAATATTCACACAGCTCAATACACAATTCAAACACAAGACCTGTATCATGTCTGCAAAAACTTTTCCAGAAAAATATGTTTCAAATTAATATACATCAATCCATCAAACAGGCCTCACCTTCCTCCCCACATATACAGGGATGCCTATGATCATGGCGGGGATAGCTATGCCTGCGATGAGTGCGATGCCAACAGGAGCTCCCACGAGGGTTCCCAGTTGCCAAAGAATTTTCTTCTTCCTGCTCCATGGCTTCTTCCCCCAGAAAGTGCAGCCTGATGGACTGAAACGGAGGTAAGAAAGGTCACTGGACACAGTCAGAGAGAACTTTCCAACCACAGAACGTGCAATGCTTGTACAGCTTAACTACAACGTGGAGACGGTCACAAATAAATGCTGTCAACACAAGATTTCATAACCCTTTTTCTCCCGTTGGCTCCAAGGTTCTACAATTACTGGACAATTCTGAAACATTGTAACAAAATGCAATGCTACAAAACTGTCAGTGTATTGGTAAAATGACATCTCAGCGTGGTGAGATTCAGACCTCAGGTAGTGCAAATCTGAGATCTCCTTCATGCAGAGCCAGCAGAACTCACAACCGCAGACGGCACAAGTCATGTGGTTGCAACTGCCATCGTTCATCTTGATGATGTAGGCAGCACAGCGCGGACATGGCTTGATGTCGTCAGCTAAAAGAAATAGAAGGTTACTGGTGAAACTGAATCAAAGATGTGTAAAGTTTGAAAATTCAGGAGAGATAATAGTGAATGTTTATGGTATGAGGAATTAGGCAGGTTTGCACAGTTTCAACTGACACCTGGTGTCATATATTATATAGATTCATTACACAGAGAGCGATATACAGTATTTCAAGTGTTTATTTTAATTTTGATTATTATGGCTTACAGCCCATGAAAACCCCAAATTCAGTTTCTCAAAAAATTAGAATATTACATAAAATAATTTAAAAAACAGTTTTTAAATAGAAATGTTGGCCGACTGAAAAGTATGTCTATGTACACCCTCAATACTTGGTCGGAGCTCCTTTTGAATTAATTACTGTATCAATGTGGTGTGGCATGGAGGTGATCTAAAGGTGACCTTGTGGAGTGTGTGAAATCAGAGGCAGATTCATTTCAGATGATTTATTACACACTCACATCTCTCAAGCACAGAACAGACTGAACATTTAAGCAAAAACTCTCCTCTTAAGTTTCATGACATTTGCATCACACTGCATTCAACCCCCTTCATCCTCGACTCCTTCCTGCTATCTCACCAGGAACCTCCTGCTCTTTGTTCTCCCATGCTTATCCACTGTCTCCTGTCTGAGATGCTAGATAATCTGGCTCACACAAGGTGCTACACTACCCCCCCAGCATCTTAGATAGAACAATAGAATAACAGTCCACATGCCGTGATAGAACAATTGAACATCAGTCCACATGCTGCTTGGGCTTCCGTCTCCTCCCGTATCTGCTGTAACTGGGGTTTACCGCCTCCGCGGCGCTGCTGTGCCGGTGGGGGGCTGCTGGGAGTGTGTCTGACTGCGGGTGGGCTGTTGCTAGGGGGGGCCACTTCGGTCTGTCTGTGTGGCTGCTCTGGTGAATCGTTTCCCTGGGGAGCTCTCCGTGGGGGTCTTCCACGCCGAGGGGCCTTAGCCAACAGCACTTGCTCATCTGCCACAATGAAAGCGGGTTTGAGTCTGTCTATGCCAATTTTTTCCCCTCCTACCCCCCCCCCCCCAAGTCTAGCAAAAAATGCTTATCCCCTGTTTCCAGCACTCTGAACAGTCCATCATAGGGTGGGCGTAATGGAGGGCGGTGGGCGTCGTGTCTGACAAACACGAACTCTGCGCTCTTCAAAGTTTTAGGCACGAAAACACGCGGAAAACTGTGGTGGGCAGGGCCCGGCAGCGTGCCTGTGTTCGCGCTACGCTGCAAAAGCTGAGACGGGGAGCTGCCCGGCGCGGGATTATCTGGCAGAAATTCCCCGGGCAGCCGTAGTGGCTGTGCAAAAACGAGCTCTGCCGGGGAAGCTTCCAAATCCTCTTTCGGCACGGAGCGCAACCCCAATAAAACCCACGGCAGCCTGTCCACCCAATTTGCATCCGTCAATGAAGCCCTGAGTGCTGCTTTCAGTGATCTATGAAAATGCTCGCATAACCCATTGGCCTGTGGGTTGTACGCGGTTGTGCGGTGAATTGTAACACCCAGGCTGCGGGCCATCGCGGACCAGAGTTCGGAAACAAATTGAGGGCCCCTGTCGGACGTAATGTCCGACGGGACTCCAAAACGCGCCACCCATGCTGTTAAAAAAGCGCGCGCTACATCCGCGTACGTGGTTGCCGCCAGTGGGACTGCTTCTGGCCAGCGCGTGGTGCGGTCCACCACTGTCAGGAGGTGCATGCACCCCTGTGATGGCGGGAGGGGGCCCACGAGGTCCACGTGAACATGGTCGAACCTCTTAGCCGGAATACGAAACAGCTCCAAGGGAGCCTTCGTGTGCCTGTGTACCTTGGCTCGTTGGCACGCCACGCAGGCTGCAGCCCACTCTTTTATTTGTTTGCGTAGGCTCGGCCACACAAACTTCTCTCCCACCATTTTGACCGACGCGCACACTCCTGGGTGCGCCAGAGTGTGAACCGACTCAAACACGCGGCAGCGCCACGCGGCCGGGACCACCGGACGCGGGCGACCCATGGAGACATCGCAGATTGGGGGGGGCCACCATCCTGCAGCACCCTGCTCTCCAGCCTTAACCCTGTTGGTCCAGACTGGAGTGCACGCACGTCTGCATCGCTAATCTGCTCCGCGGCCATGGCTGCGTAATCTATCCCCACGCAGACCGGGGCCACCACGACACGCGAGAGGCAGTCCGCCACTACATTCAGTTTACCCGACACATGCTGAATATCGGTAGTAAACTCTGAGATCGCGGCCAGCTGTCTCTGCTGCCGGCCCGACCACGGTTCTGAAACCTTGGCCATCGCGAACGTTAGTGGCTTGTGGTCTACGAACGCGGTGAAGCTGCGCCCTTCCAGCCAGAACTGGAAGTGGCGTATGGCCAGGTGAAGAGCCAGCAACTCTCTGTCGAACGCGCTGTATTTACGTTCGCTGTCGCGCAAAGTTCTGCTGAAAAAGGCGAGCGGCTGCCAAGCCCCGGCGATGCGCTGCTCCACAACAGCCCCTATGGCCACGTCTGAAGCGTCGGTGGTGAGCACTATGCGGGCCGTCGGGTCTGGATGCGCCAGCAGTGCGGCGTTTGCCAGGGCTGGTTTAACCTCCGAGAATGCCCGCTCTCGCTCCGGGGTCCATTCGACCCTATCCGCGGGTTTCGGTTTCTTGAGCGCGGCGTACAATGGTTGCATGAGCTGCGCCGCGTGGGGAAGGAAACGGTTATAAAAGTTCACCATTCCCAAAAATTTCTACAGCGCCCTGACCGTCTGAGGCCGGGAAAAATCCGCCACGGCGCGCACTTTGTCGGGCAGCGGGATCGCTCCTTCCGGAGAGACGCGGTGCCCCAAAAAAATCAATCTGCGTCACGCCGAACTGGCATTTCACCGGGTTGATTATTAACCCGTGCTCCTCCAACCTCCGGAAAACCGTTGTGAGGTGGGTTTCGTGTTCGTCTTCGGACGCACTGGCTACCAGGATATCGTCCAGGTAGACGAACACAAACAGGAGATCGCGCAGTACCGCATCCATCATGCGCTGGAATGTCTGTGCCGCGCCTTTTAACCCGAATGGCATGCGCAGGAACTCGAATAGACCAAACTGAGTTATTACCGCTGTTTTGGGTATGTCCTCAGCGAGCACTGGGACTTGGTGGTAACCGCGGACCAGGTCTATTTTGGAAAAAATGCGTGCTCCTGCGAGGTGAATGAATGGAAAAATCCTGTATGTGGGGAATTGGGTAGTGGTCGTGCGCTGTGGCGTTGTTCAACCTGCAGAAATCCCCACACGGTCACCACGATCCCTCAGCCTTAGGGACCATATGTAGCGGGGATGCCCATGGGCTGTTCGAACGCCTGATGATGCCCAACCTTTCCAGGTTGGCGAACTCCTCGCGCGCTATGGCCAGTTTAGCTGCGTCCAAGCGCCGAGGTCGTGCAAAAATGGGCGGCCCGGTGGTGGTGATAAAGTGCTCCACCCCGTGTTTAGTGATGGCCGCCGAAAACGTCAGGACCGTGAGTGCTGGGAACTGAGTGAGCAGTGTGTGGAACTTACCGCCTGTAGCTGTGACGTTGGCTTGTGCTGTTGGCTGGGTCACTCGAGCTATACAGGGGAGAGAGTCAAAGGACAGTGCATTAACCAGGCGCCTGTTAGCAACATCAACCAGTAAACCATGTGCACACAGAAAATCAGCCCCCAGTATGTGGTAATTCAGTGCTGCTACGACAAAAGTCCACTCATATGTACGGCCGTGTAGAGATAAGAGCAGAGTCCTCTCACCAAAGGTCTTAATATCCGAGCCGTTTGCTGCCAACATCTCAGGGCCGCTAGATCCTGCCAGCCGGTCAGCGTAGGTCGGCCGGATGAAGCTCTTCTGGGCTCCGGTGTCCACGAGGAAACGCCTCCCCGAGCGTGCATCCGTCAAGTAGAGCAGCTTGTTCACCGAGGGTCGTTGCTGCTACCGACCCCCGGCCTTAGCGTTTTCCCGAGCGCTTGAATTGGCACGGTGGCGCACATCTGCGTGCGTTCTCTCCGAAGCGGCGGTGGTAGAAACAGAGCGTGTCTCTCTGGCGCTCCTTGGCCCCCACTGCTGCTACCGTCGGTGGCTCCTCGCCTCCTCTGGTTGTCTCGCTGGGCTCCGCCGCTGCCGCGTTGACTGTGATCGCCCTGGTGGTGATGATGATCCGGTCTGCCTCCTGGGCTAGCGCACGGTAATCGCGCGCGGCCAGCCATGGCGAATTGGCCAGAACCGCTCTCGCTACTGTCGGAAGGTTCCGGAGGAAGAGATGGGCAAACAGAAAGTGCCCGTCGCCCATTAACGCCAGCATCTTCTCCATCAGGTCTACGGCTGAACCATCTCCTAACTCGGTCCGCGTCAGGAGCCTCTCCGCTCTCTCACAGTCCGAGAGCGTGTAGCGCTGGATAAGCACAGCCTTGAGCGCCTCGTATTTGCCGCTGGCTGGTGGCTGATCGAGCAGGCTCGCTACCTGCTGAGCCGTGCGGGCGTCGAGCGCTGCGACCACATGGTAGAATCTGGTATCATCTGCCGTTACTCCCCGGAGGGCGAACTGGGCCTCGGTGAGGTGGAACCAAGAGCGCGGGTTGTGCTGCCAGAAATCCGGTAGCTTGACTGAAACCGCACACGCGTGGCTGGGGGTTCCAGTCCGGGCTGTCTGTGGGATGGCTGCCGCCTCGCTGTAGCTTCCTGACCGGGCCGGCTCCGGGGATCTTGCCTCGTGTTCCATAATACGTCTTGGGTCACCAGTGTGGAGTGTGTGAAATCAGAGGCAGATTCATTTCAGATGATATATTACACACTCGCATCTCTCAAGCACAGAACAGACTGAACATTTAAGCAGAAACTCTCCTCTTAAGTTTCATGGCATTTACATCACACACAACATGACATTTGCATCACACTGCATTCAACCCCCTTCATCCTCGACTCCTTCCTGCTATCTCACCAGGAACCTCCTGCTCTTTGTTCTCCCATGCTTATCCACTGTCTCAGATAGGAGACAGTGACAGAGCGCTGACTTTGGTCAGCGCAGTCGTCTGCCAGGAAATTTTAGAGCACTTCATGCTTCCCTGTGCTGACAAGCTTTATGGAGAAGCTGATTTCCTTTTCCAGCAGGACTTGGCACCCCCCCCCCCCCCCCCACACACACACACACACTGCCGAGGAAGATGAGAGACACCAGACCCAACAACGCAGATGAGCTGAAGGTCACTATCAAAGCAACCTGGACCTTCATAACACCTCAGCAGTAACACAGGCTGATCACCTCCAAGCCACGCCACATTGATAAAGTAATTAATCCAAAAGGAGCCCCGACCAAGTATTGAGTGTGTACATGGACATACTTTTCAGTCGGTCCACATTTGTATTAAAAAACTATTTTTTAAAATTAATTTTATGTAATATTCTAATTTTTTGAGAAACTGAATTAGGGGTTTTCATAGGCTGTAAGCCATAATCATCAAAATTAAAATAAACAAACACTTGGAATATATCACTCTCTGTGTAATGAATCTATATAATATATGGGTTTCACTTTCTGAAATGAGTGAAAAAAATATTTAAGTTTTTCATGATATTCTAATTTTTTGAGATGTACCTGTAACGGACACCAGCTATGGACAAGTGAGGCAGATTTAAATGTGGTCTGTTTTGTAAATTATATGGCAGGAAATAAAATTTGTAGATTCTCTCTAATCAAAGTTTTACCAAATGTAGTTGTAAACAGACAGGATTTTAAAGAGCACTCTTGTAATCATAGCTTTGTTTTTATTTTTTTTTAACAACTAGCTGCATTCGTAATATAAACTAATAAAAGTTCTGAATCTTTTCAAAAACTTGTAATTTTATTCCTTATAAATTTGCATTTTTTTTCCTCATAACTTTACTACCTTTTTTAATATAATACTGGGACTCCCCCCCCCCCAAAAAAAAATTGAGAATTTTCTTTCCAATTAGTTAGCTTTTTCTCTTAAATGTTTTTTCAAAAAAAGAAAAACTATTGTCAGACTTCCCAGTTTTCCCTTTTTTTTTTTTTTAATTTGAAGGGTTTTTTTTTGCATAAATTTGTAATCTTTTCATTTACATGTGCATTTTTGCTCATAATTTTTTGAACTATTTCCTCAGTTTGTTCTTATACACTGGGACTATGACTTCATAAAGCTGAGGTTTTTCATCATAAGTTTAAGACATTTCAAGAAGTCATCTCTATTGTCACTCAGTCCATATAGCCAATCACGTACAGTAGAACGAAACTACGTTTCTCCTATCTACAATGCTAATCCCATGTAGAATCAGAGAGGCCGCTGCCATGTGCTGTACGTGACTTTACACCTTTTTTCTCGGATTTGCCATTTTTAGTCAAATTGCAATGGTTTGTGATAAGGTGTTAAAAAATTCAATTAATTTGCAACATTTTACTTGTAATTTTTCAAAAATTCTCATAAATTTCTGACTTCTTTTTTTTTGACTGACTTAGATGAAAGGGTGTGCAAAAAGGGTCAGCAACATTTGCATTGCTTGAGAAAACTTGCACGCTTCCAAATTGACCGAACCATAACCAATGCCACGGCCCAGTAGTTGATGATTTTGTTCACTGGTGTGAGGATTCCTACCTGCAGCTGAATACGACAAAAACTAAAGATATGATTATTGACTTTAGGAGGAAAACTCCCAGGCACAAAGTCACCGTACTCAAAGACCAGACCACTGAATATGTACAATCCTACAAATATCTTGAGACAATTATTGATAGTAAGTTAAACTTTGAAGAGAACTGTGAAAGGGTGTGCAAAAAGAGTCAGCAACATTTGCATTAAGGAAACTTGCACGCTTCCAAATTGACCGAACCATAATGACAATGTTTTATCGGGCTTTTATTGAATCTGTTTTATCCTTTTCTTTAGTGTCATGGTTTGGTCAGATAAAACTAAAACAGAGGAAATCCTTGGATCAGGTAGTTAGATGGTCCAGTCGTTTGCTTGGTGAGTCACAGCTGAGCCTGACATCCCTGTACACCAGACAGGTACAGAGGATGGCTACCTCCATTTTAAATGATGACTCCCACCCTTTGCACTGCAACTTTCAGTTTCTTCCCTCAAGACGGAGGTTTGCTGTCCCAAAAAGTAGAACCCAGCGCTACAAAAACAGCTTTGTTCCTGCTGCTGTCAAAGAGCTGAACAAGCTGTAACAATATATTGTACATAATTTAGGTATCTATTTATTAACTCCATTTTATATTTACTTATTTTTGTAGGATGTCACTTGGGTTCTAAATATTTTATTGAGTTTTAGACCTTTGAGTTTTTAACCTCTTTGACTAGTTTTTAACTTTTAATATGACTCTTCTCTCTTACCTCTGGTTTTTCTCTCATCTCTTTGTCTTTATACCCTGATTGATGGAGCCTTGAGTCTTTTTATCATGTTTATAGTCAGCTTCATGTGTGCCTGTGTTTGTGTCTATGTTGAATGTAATTTGTGGCTTGTAAATATGGATGTCACCAGACTGCAAAACAAATCTACCTACAGGTACAAATAAAGTAACCTGAACCTGAACCTAAGTCAGTGAAACCTTAAGTAGCGCAAGAGTATGACCAAATGTACTTGAGTAAAAGTTTTTTCTTCATAAATGTACTCAAGTACTCTTGCCTACTACAAAACTATTCAATAAAGCAAAATTTTGTGAAAAATTCCTCAGGGGAATAAATGTAATTCGTCACTGCCCACCTCTGCAAAGACACAGTGGTGTCACTGTGTGTGTGTGTGTGTGCGTGTGTACGCGCGCAGTAAGCGTGCTTTTGTGAGCCAACCTGCAGGTCCACTCTCCTGGCTGTAACTGAGGGAGGATGAGCGCACTGTTCTTAGGTGGAGGCTCTGGGATCTCTGCTGTCGGGCTGCATCACAGGTCTGGTTGGGGTGCCACAGCTGCTTACAGTGGTAGCAGAACTCCGTCCCACAGCTTTCCCTGCCACAAGTGATCTTTGGACAGCTGGCACAACCAAAGGCAATGACTGCATACCTGGCAGAGGACAAGGGAAACCCATTAGAACACAAAATACCCACTTTATATGAATCTTGTTCTAAAAGGACAAATGACAGCTGGGTCAAAAAGGACTTCTGTTGGTAGAAAATGATGCATTACATCACTCTATAAATTCAAGAAATCTCTGTGTGTGTGTGTGTGTCTGTCACGATCATAGGACATCATAGGACGGCCTATGACGCTCCTATGATGTCCCTTTGTCTTTGATGTCTTTATGAGGTCATATACACCATCACGACTCGCAATGCCGTCATATAGACAAAAGGACAATGCTGTCATATACACAATAGGACACAGCACTTTAAAGCACACCCATTCGAAGCGGTATTTCTGGAAATCTTACAAAATATCACTCCATAAATTCAGTGTAAATCTGGAAATCTCACCCGATTAACAATAGGACACTACTTTAAACCACACCGACTCGAAGCAGTACATCATGTCTGTGTGTCACGATCACAGCACATCATAGGACAGCCGATGATGTCTGCATGATGTCCTATGATGATCCTATGATATCAGGCAACATAGGACTTGCGATGCCATCATATACACAATAGGACTTGCTACCTATTATGTAGGCATGAGGTCCTATGATGCCTGCCTTGATGTCTTTATGATGTCATATACACCATCACTCACCAAAGAAGAGATACTCATCACCTGATTACCAATAGAACACAGCACTTGAAACCAAATGGGAGTTGCCAGAAACAGGAAAGAACAGATACTCATCACCCAATTAAGAATAGGACACACTAATTTAAACCAGGATCAAATGCAGGCATCATAGGACTTGCTATGCCATCATCAAAGATCATAGGACAGAGGACAGCTTCCAAGATCAAACACAGGCATGACTCACAATCAAATGACTCCCTATGACATCATCACAGATCACAGGACTCACTATGACACCATCAAAAATCAAAGGCAGGCATTGAATGAGTGCTGACATGCTTGCTTAAACCCTTGCTTACACCTGCTTTCTACAGGCATGCACGGGTATGTACTAGTATAATTAAAGTAAGATTTTAATAAGGTATTGCAGAACTAGGCCCTAATTTTAACACTTCTGTTTCTACTGTCGCTTTGTCTCCTACTCTCCTGTATACATATTTAGAAGACAATGGGGGCCACTTCTAACATGAGTAAAATTGTGTTTGTGGCAGAGGTAAAAATCAAATTCTCTTCTGTCAGATTGTTGGGCACTTCCTAAGTTTAGCAGCATATCAACCATTTGCCTGCCAGCTTGTAGCATGTATCCAAAGCAGAACAAATCTACAGCTGTGCTTCAGTCTTTATAGAGTTGATGGAATGAGCATTTCTGACTAAGGGACTAGATAGATGAATGAACCACAACAGTGATCAGTGACTTTCTGTGAATGGAAAACACTGACAAGAGCAGGTTAGTCGCAAATGATCATTTAAAACAGACAAAAGGGATTTTCCAATAATAACATCTGAGATGTCCCTCTAACAGATAAATTAGAAAGAACTGGAAAACCTACTTGGCAGCAGCCACAATTAATTCCATATATATTTGGACACTAATAAGTTATTATTTTAAGCGTTTACCAAAACATATTCAAGATACAGTTATATAACCAATCAGTCTCTCCAGGATTTTGCAATGTTGCGATCGCATCAATTCATGCGAAATCAGCCAATCAGCGCAAGTATTGCGCTACCTTGCAACTTTGTCCATTCACCGCAACTTTCCCGCAATTTTGGCCAATCCTCGTTAACTTCCACCAATTTCACCAATCAAATTTGTCTCCGACTGGCACTGAAACGCTCAGTCTAACCAATCAAATGCATCGCTGCACCGCGTTCACTTCCGTGTTTACAGGAGTATTAACGGAACACATCAGCAAACGGAGTGAGTGATTTAAAAAAAAGAACACTCACCCACAAGGTTTCCAACACCGTCCCTTCCTCTGTTTCCCCCAGCCTGCCGGTGGATGTCTCACCACATCTCCATCCTGACCACCTGTATGAAGCGTTGGGTTTGTATTGAAAAACATCTGCCTGCCCCAAAAGCGTCCCGTCACGGGAGCGCACAGGAGAGACACGTAAAACCACAAACCTAACACTACAGCCAGTGTCTGATCATTTCAGACATCTTTAGAGGTAAAATCATTACTACATCTGGTCAATGAGCTTTAAAGCTGTGGATTTCCGGTCTGGAGGGACAAACGCTCCCCACCCCCCACAGTAAATGAAAGATGTGTGTCTGAAGACACAAGTGTGTGTGTCAAGACTGACGTGCAGCAGACAGACAGGAGTTAGGCACGGAAAGAGAGAATATTGTCTTTTTTTCCCAAGAAAAACAGACTCCTATAGACAATACAGAGCAATAGAATAAATTATGTTTTCCTCCCCGCTTGGTACCGAGTGGTTGGGGACCGTAGACAGTTTTCAAATGAAGGTGCTGCCAATAATTTCCAAATCTCTACCATTTAACATGCATTCAATGCAATTTAGCTGTTGTAATGGATATTGTGTTAATGTTTGTATTTCCTGTTGCACAAGAGTTTTTCTGTATAGCAGAAGTTCTGGTGAAATTTACAAATCACTGTAATAGGAATTTTTTGACAAGCCTGTGCTCTTCTTGTATTGTTATATAGAATATCACTGCAGTAAACTGGAAAAAACCATCTGCTTTAAAATTTTTAATTCTTCCCACAATTTTTAGTGCAAAAAAAAAAAAAAAAAAAAAAGACTCTAAAAGCATCGCAACCTTTATCGCACCTTTTTTTAAAAAAGCTCCTGCGAATTCAGGCTTTTTGGGCCGCAACAGTCATAAAAACATCCCGCGAAATCCTGATCAATATGGCCTGACAGTGCAGACTGTCAGCTTTAACTTGAAGATCGTCACATCCAAATTGGAGTTATGGTTTAGGAATTTTTATACAAAATTCCCACATTTCAGGGGCTCAAAAGTAATTGGACAGATTTACATAAATAAAATGTTCATTCTTATACTTTTTGAGAATCCTTTGTAGGCAATGACTGCCTGAAGTCTTGAACCCATGGACATCACCAAACACTGGGTTTCCTCCTTTGTGATGCTTTGCCAAGCCTTTACTGCAGCGGTCTTCAGTTTTTGCTTGTTTGTGGGTCTTTGCGCCTTAAGTTTTGTCTGAATCTTGATTGGGTTGAGATCTGGTGATTGACTCTGCCATTGCAGAATATTCCACTTCTTTGCTTCAACAAGAGCACTCTCAGGCAAGTGCAGTATCCCCCACCTCCATTTTCTTTGAAGATCCCAATATGTTACTGAAGGAAAGCAGTTTTCAACTTTTCCATATAATTTCTGAGGTAGAACCAAATGATGATAAGCCCATCACCCATGAACATACAACAAAAATAGTTGTATACAACCCCTAGTTGTTGGTCAGGATCCCAAGATGAACCTGTGCAGAAAGTCTGGTGACCCTAGAGGGCTTCTATAGTAACAGGGCATAGGGAAAGCTAACCTTGACCTTTGGCCTTTTAACTCCAGATCCCTAGTCAGAGGTCATGGTCTCAGGGTGAACATGTATACCAAGTTTAGTGAACGTAGCTTTACTCATTCTATAGTAATCGTGCAAAGGGAATGTTAACATTGACGTTTGACCTTTTGACCCCAAACCCATAGTCAAAGGTCATGATCCCTACTTCCTGGAGAGTGTTCTTCATTTGGGTGGATGTTGTGAAGGAGTTTTTCTTCAACACGGAAAGGATCCTGTGATCATCAGCCACTGTTATCTTCCATAGACATCTGGCCTTTTTGAGTTCTCAAGCTCACCAGTGTGCTCTTTTTCATCTCAGAATGTACCAAACTGTTGATCTGGCCACTCCTAATATTTCCACCATCTCGCTGATGGATTTCTTCTTTTTTCAGCCTACGGGATAGTCCGTTTCACTTCCATTGAGAGCTCCTTCGACCACATGTTGTGGGCTAACAATAACAGCTTCCAAATACAAATGCCACACCCTGGAATCAACTCTAGACCTTTTACCTGCTTGATTGATGATGGATTAATGTGGGAAAAACTCATGCAGCCCACGAAACACCTTATAAATCAATTGACCAATTAGTTTTGAACCCCTGAAATGAGGAGATTTTGTATAAAAACGGTTGGAATTCCTAAACCATAACTCCAATTTGCACATGAATACTCTCAAATTAAAGCCGAGTGTCTGCACTTTAAGGCTATAGTGACTACCAAAACATATTCAAGATACACTTATATAAACAGCTAAAATACCAAAGCTTATATTAGTGTTATAGTCTACACTACTCACAAAAAGTAAGGGATATTTGGCTTCTGGGTGAAATTTATGGAAAATGTAAAAAGTTCATGCTACAGTGATATTATACAACGAAAGTAGGGCATTTAAGTAGAAGCATGCAATTGTAATTTACTCATCTCAATTTATTGAAACAAAAGCCAACAACAGTGGTGGGTATACCACAACAAAAAATGTCAATGTCTCAATAACTGGTCACGTGCCCTTGAGCATCAGTTACAACTTGACAACGACGTCTCATACTGTTCACAAGTCGACTTATTGTCTGCTGAGGCATGGCATTCCACTCTTCTTGAAGGGCGGCCCTCAGGTCATTGAGGTTGTGGGGTGCAAGGCTACAAAGCCTCGACATGGCGACTCAGGTGATCACATAGGTTTTCTATGGGACTGAGGTCTGGAGAAAGTGCAGGCCACTCCATCTGAGGTACCTCAGCCTCCAGCAGCCGTTCCCTAATGATACAACCTTGATAAGCTGGAGCATTGTTGTCCATCAAGATGAAATTGGGCCCGTGTTGTTCATGCAGGGGCAAAAAGACTGGATTAATGACGTTGCTCAGGTAGTATTGGCTTGTCAATGTACCATTCACAAGGTGTAGGGCAGTTCTGTATTGACTAGACACACCTGCCCAGACTGTAACATGGTGACAACAGTGGCTGATGCATAGCTCTCTCCTTGAGGTCTTCAACCTCGTTAGCGGCCATCATTTCTGCTCAGCGTAAACCAACTTTCATCAGAAAACAGCACTGACGCCCACTGGTCCCTTGTCCAGTGTAAACGTTCCCTGGCCCATGCAAATGATGATGCTTGCGCCTGGTGGTGTGGTCAGGTACCCTTGCAGGTCATCGAGCATGCAGATCATCCATCCATCTTCTTCTGCTTAATCCTTTTTGGGTTGGGGGGGGGAGGCTGCAGCCTATCCCAGCATCTTTGGGCGAGAGAGGCAGGGTACACCCTGGACAGATTGCCAGTTCATCACAGGACCAACACAGAGAGACAGACAACCATTCACTCTCACAGTCATACCTAAGGACAATTTAGAATCCCCAGTTTTGATGCCAATTAACCTAACTTGCATGTTTTTGGCATGTGGCAGGAAACCAGAGAAATTCCGGAGTAAACCCACCAGACACAGGGAGAACATGCAAACTTCACACAGATCACTGTTGGTTGGGGGCTGGGATCAAACCCAGGACCCCCTGGCCAAGGGTGAGTTGCTGTGCTGCCGCAGTGCTAACCACTCGGCCACCACTCAGGACCACACTGATTTAAATATTTTGAATGGTCTGACATGACACTTGGATGTCTCTCACCTCCCTAAAATGTGCCTCGAGTTGAATGGTATTCATCATTCAGTTCTGCAGGGCACTGCTCACAATGAAGCGGTCATCAGCAAGGGATGTGGCCAAAGGACGTCCACTTCTGTGCCTTTCTGTGACTCTTCCAGCCTCTCTGTATCTCTGTTGCAACCTGCTGATGACACTCTGGCACTTTAAGCTCAGTGGCCACTTCCCTCTGAGAACATCCTGTTTGAAGCCTCGCACTGGTGAGGTACTGTTGATCAATTGTTAGGTGTACAGGGAACTTACAGGGAACCAACAAACCCACTTTTTCTTAAATTAAAAGCTCTCAAGCTGAAAGATCTGGTTGACTTTAAAACTGCAGTAATAATGTTTAAAGTGAAGAATCTATCACTGCCCGAAAATATCCAAAAGTTGTTCCAAATAAGGGAGAAACAATATCATTTCAGAGGAACATGTATATTTCAAAAACCTTCAGTGAGAACTACCACCAAGCAACACTGTGTTTCAGTGCAAGGAGTCAGATTATGGAACGATTTTGGACCTGAATTAAAATCATGTACAACGACTTCCGGTTATGGCGGCCACGTAGGAAGACGTGTTTCACACTGCTCTGCTCCTAAAAATAAAAAGTTTGCTTAAACTCTCTTAATTGGAACAAAAACCCATCCCAGCGTTTAGGCGCGGATATGGTAAAGACCAAGGCTGGGAAATTAGGTGGCGGAAAAAGTAATTCGACAAAACAACCCAAGCTAACAGACTTCCACGCTCGAGGCGAAGCACAAAAAACTCCAGAGACTATGGCGGAGGATGGAGCCAGCGGCGGAGTGGGAACTGCTGGGGAGGGGACAAATGCAGTGCTCACTGCCATCAACTCTATGAGAGCAGAGTTTTCGTCTAAATTTGATGGAATTATAGCAGCGATAGAAGGAATGAGAAAGGAAATAAGCGACTGTATGGAACGAGTATTGCAGGCGGAGCTCCAAATTTCAAGCGCTGAAGATGACGTCACCAGCCTACAATCAAAGGTGCAAACATTGGAATTAAAATGGAAACATCTGGAAGATAACGTCCTGGATTTGGAATCCCATTCGCAATGGAACAATTTGAGGCTGGTGGGCCTCCCGGAGGGAGCGGGGGGACGGGACTCATGTTCCTTTTTGGAAAAGTGGATTCCAGAAGCGCTGAACAACACGGACCTGCAGTCATCGGTCGTCTTAGAGAGCGCTCACCGAATCGGCCCACCGAGAGATAATAAGACACCACCGAGGACGCTGATTATGAAGTTCCTCAACTTCAGAGACAAGATGACTGTCACCAACGCGGCACGAGCTAAAGGGGAAATTAAATACCAGGATCAACAGGTGCGGTTCCACTCAGATTTGGCCACAGGAATTCAACAATTAAGGAAACAGTTTGACCCCGTCCGCACAGAACTGCGCAACCTTGGGATTCGTCACGGAGTGATTCACCCGGCAAGACTGCTGGTCACATATAAGGGGAGAACCCATATCTTCCAAGACCCCTCAAGAGGCACAGGAGCTCATTAAGCAGATCCAAGAGGAGACTGGTGGGAGCTAAGCATGAACATGATAAAGGTAGAACTTTTAAGCATTTGTACAGGCATCTGATTGATCTGAAACATATAATAAGTCTACAAAATACAGACTGTATTTAAAAAAAAAAAAAAAAAATGCTATGATGTACAAAGTTGCTATAAAACTTTGAAGTTATGTTGAAAAAACTACAGAAGAGAGTTAATGTCATTAAAAATAGTAGAGTCAGGGTGATTGAGAGGAGAAAGAGAGAGTGGTTTGACTGATCCTCGCAGGTGTGGAACAGTCATTAGCTATAACGGGAGACAGAATTTTTTTGATTTTGGGGGGATTACCACGGATGTGGGGAAAGGGAATTTGTTTGTGTGTAGTTTGTAGGATGAATGTTCAATCATCCATGTTTATGCTTCTCTGTATGAGCATGTTCATATTGCAAGGTAATCTCAAACTCCTTATTGATCATAGATCAAAGCGTTAGTCTTAAATTAACTTCATGGAATTGCAGAGGTCTACAAAATCTAAAAAAATTTAAACAAGTTATGAATAAAATAAAAGATATAGATTCAAAAATTGTATTTTTACAAGAAACTCATCTAATAGAGGATGATGTAAAAAGAATTAGGAGAAGATGGCAAGGTAATGTGTTCACCTCATCATTTTCATCCCGAGCCAGGGGAGTTATGATTCTCATACACAAAACAGTCCCATTTCAAGTGAAAAATGTAATTGGAGACAAATTTGGAAGATATCTAATCATCCAAGGATCTTTGTTATTCGAAAATATAAATCTGGTGAACTTATACGGCCCCAATATTGATGATCAAAACTTCTTTGTCAATTTATTCCTTACTTTATCATCACTTACAGGGCAACATATAATAGCAGGGGATTTTAATTGTACATTGAATCCCAGTATAGATAGGTCAACAGGACTGGACTGTACGCACAATGGATGCAGGATGACCATTAATCATTTTATGAAAGAATTGTGATTGCTAGATATATGGAGAGAAATGAAACCACCAGTCAAAGCCTATTCTTGTTATTCTAATACCTACAAGACATTCTCACGTATTGACTACTTTTTGATCTCTACAGAATTAAGGTCCAAGATTCAAAACTGTTTCTATGATAACATTGTGATCTCTGATCATGCACCCTGCTGTCTAATATATGTAGATAAGAAATTGACAAAGGATCCAGGTAGGTGGCATTTTCAGCATAAATGGCTTCAGGATGAGGAATTTGTTAAGTACATAGAAAAACAGATAGATGAGTTCTTTGATATTAATACTACACAAACAACGGCATGTATAAAGTGGGAGGCTTTCAAAGCTTTTATTAGGGGGCATATTATTAGTTATACAGGTTCAAAATCTAAGAAGACTCGAGAGGAGAGAGTCCAATTGGAATGTAAAATAAAAATTCTTCAAGAAAAGGTGTATGCAGGAAGTAACCCGCAGTTAGAGAACGAATTACTGATTCTGAGAGCTGAATATGATAAAAAAAAAATCAGCGAATAGAGCTGCCTCGAGTCTTCTAAGATTGAAGCAAACTTTTTATGAACAAGGTGAAAAATGAGGAAAATTATTGGCATGGCAGATTAAACAATTAGAATCTAAAACACCAATTACCAGTATTATAAGTAAGGGACAGGTAGTTATAGATCCTTTAGAAATTAATAGTGCCTTTAGAGATTACTATGAAAAACTATATGATACTAAAAATGAAACTGACTTAACAAAACTAAATGGGTTTTTGGGTGGATTATCTATACCGTGTATTCCAAATGAAAACAGGGAGAGAGATACTGGAGTCTAAAATTAGTCAAGAAGAAGTTGGGCTAGCCATTGATAATATGAAATCAGGAAAAAGAGCAGGACCAGATGGTCTTCCAGTTGACCTCTATAAAAAATTCAAGAATAAATTAATAAAACCACTTTTGGAAATGGTTTTAGAAGCATTTCAAAATGGTAATTTACCACCATACATGTCGTCGTCGGCCTCCGTTGGTCTATGATGACCATGGAAGAGAATCCTAAACGTCTACTCTGCTGGAACAGCACCGCCTGTGGCTGAACAGGCCGATGCGCGAATGACAGTCCCTGTCACACAGGTCACACTTGTGGGTGGTCTCCGTGCTGCTGGGTCTGTGGCGGTTCTTTTGTGGCGGTCCACCATACATGAATAATGCCTTAATTATACTGTTGCCAAAACCACGTAAACCCCCTAATAAATGTGAAAACATGAGACCAATAAGCCTATTAAATGCTGATCTTAAGATAATCTGTAAAATTTTAGCAAAACGACTACAAGAAATATTAACAAATATTATTAACCGAGATCAGAATGGCTTTATAATGGGAAGACAAGGCTTCCATAATGTAAGAAGACTATTTAATATTATTTATTCCAATAAAGAAGCACCGGAGATACTTCCGGTTATGGCCGCCGCGTAGAAGGACGTGATTCACTCTACTCTGCTCCTAAAAAAAAAAAAAAAAAAAAAAAAAAATCTGCTAATAACTCTCTCAATTGGAACAAAACCTATCCCAACGTTTGGGCAAGGACATGCCGGTAAAGCCTAAGGCTGGGAAATCAGGTGAAGGAAAAACTGAATCGCCGAAACAGTCCAAGTTAACGGACTTTCACGTCCGTGACGAAGCAGAAAAATCCCCAAATATGGCGGAGGAAGCTAGCGGAGGAGCGGTGACTACTGGCGATGGCAAAGGTGTGGTGCTCGCTGCCATTAGTTCAATGAGAGCAGACTTTTCCTCTAAACTTGACGGGATTATTGCAGCGATAGAAGGAATGAAAAAGGAGTTAAGCGACTGTATGGAACGAGTTTCGCAGGTGGAGCTCCGAATTTCCAGTGCTGAGGATGACGTCTCCAGCCTACAATTAAAGGTGCGCACATTGGAATTAAAAAATAAACATCTGGAAGATAATGTTCTGGATTTAGAATCCCGGTCGAGACGGAACAACCTGAGGCTGGTGGGTCTCCCGGAGAGAACGGAGGATCTGGATCCATGTTCCTTTTTGAAAAAGTGGATCCCAGAAGCGCTGAACAACGCGGAGCTGCAGACATCAGTCGTCTTAGAAAGCGCCCACCGAATTGGCCCACCGAGAGATAACAAGGCATCACCGAGGACGCTGATTATGAAGTTCCTCAGCTACAGAGACAGGATGACGATCTCCAACGCGGCGCGAGCCAAAGGAGAAATTAAATACCAGGATCAACAGGTGCGGTTCTACCCGGATTTGGCCACAGGAATCCAACAATTAAGGAAACAGTTCGACCCCGCCCGTAAGGAGCTGCGCAACCTTGGGATTCGTCATGGAGTGATTTATCCTGCAAGACTGCTGGTCATGTAAAAGGGCAGAACCCACATCTTCAAGACCCCTGAGGAGGCGCAGGAGTTCATCAAGAAGATCCAAGAAGAGACTGGTGGGAGCTAAGCATGAACAAAATATAAGGTAGAATATTTAAGCATTTGCACAGGCATCTGACTGATCTGAAGCATATAGCAAGTTTACAAAATATAGATTGTATTATATATTAAAAAAAAAACCTATGATGTACAAAGTTGCTATAAAATTTAGGAGTTAAGTTGGAAAACTACAGAAGAGAGTTAATGTTACGTCATTAAAAGCAGTAGAGTTAGGGTGATTGAGAGGAGAAAGAAAGAGTGGTTTTGACTGATCCTCGCGGGTGTGGAGCAGTCAATGGCTATAGCGGGAGACGGAATTTTTTTTTTGATTTTGGGGGGATTACCACGAATGTGGGAAGGGGGAATTTGTTTGTGTGTAGTTTGTAGGATGAATGTTCAACCACTCATGTTTTTGTTTCTCTGTGAGAGCATGTTTATATTGCGAGGTAATCTCAAACTTCTTATTGATCATAGACCAAAGCGTTAATCTCAATTTAACCTCATGGAATTGCAGAGGTCTACAAAATTTAAAAAACTTAAACAAGTTATGAATAAAATAAAAGACATGGGTTCAAAAATTGTGTTTTTACAAGAAACTCACCTAATAGAGGAGGATGTAAAAAGAATTAAGCCTAACAACCTAACAACAACAATTAAGCCTAACAACAGCCTGTACAACCTAAGGTTGTACAGTCTGACAGCCGTTGGTAGGAAGGACCGGCGAAACCTCTCGGTTGCTCTACACTGTGTGTCTGTGTGTATATATATATATATAGTAATATGTACATATGTATATTAGCTGCTCTTGCTTGCTTTTTTTTTTTTTTTTTTCTCTTCTTGCCTTCTGATTGTTGCTCTGAGTGTTGCTATCCCTGTGCTGTTGCAATCCTGGAATTTCCCCTTTGTGGGACTAATAAAGGCTTATCTTATCTTATCTTAATTAGGAGAAGATGGCAAGGAAGTGTATTCACCTCATCATTTTCAGCCAGAGCCAGGGGAGTTATGACTCTCATACATAAAGCAGTCCCATTTCAAGTGAAAAATGTAATTGGAGACAAATTTGGAAGCTATCTAATCATTCAAGGATCTTTGTTATTAGAAAATATAAATTTGGTGAACTTATACGGTCCCAATATAGATGATCAAAATTTCTTTACTAAGTTATTCCTTATTTTATCTTCACTTACAGGGCAACATATAATAGCAGGGGATTTTAATTGTACATTGAATCCCGGTATAGATAGATCAACAGGACGAGACTGTACGCACAATGGATGCAGGATGATCATTAATCATTTTATGAAAGAATTGAGATTGCTAGATATATGGAGAGAAATGAAACCACAAGTTAAAGCCTATTCTTGTTATTCTAATATCTACAAGACATTCTCACGTATTGACTATTTTTTGATCTCCACAGAATTAAGGTCCAAGATTCAAAACTGCTTCTATGATAATATTGTGATCTCTGATCATGTACCCTGCTGTCTAATATATGTAGATAAGAAATTGACAAAGGAACCAGGTAGGTGGCAATTTCAGCATAAATGGCTTCAGGATGAGGAATTTGTTAAGTACATAGAAAAACAGATGAGTTCTATGATATCAATACTACACAAACATCAGCATGTATAAAGTGGGAGGCTTTCAAAGCTTTTATTAGGGGGCATATTATTAGTTATACAGGTTCAAAATCTAAGAAGACTTGAGAGGAGAGAGTCCAATTGGAACATAAAATAAAAATTCTTCAAGAAAAAGTGTATGCAGGAAGTGACCCAAAGTTAGAGAACGAATTACTGATTCTGAGAGCTGAATATGACAAAAAAAAAAAATCAGCGAATAGAGCTGCCTTGAGTCTTCTAAGATTGAAGCAATCTTTTTATGAACAAGGTGAAAAATCAGAAAAATTATTGGCATGGCAGATTAAACAATTAGAATTTAAAACACCAATTACCAGTATTATAAGTAACGGACAGCCAGTTGTAGATCCTTTAGAAATTAATAGTGCCTTTAGAGATTATTATGAAAAATTATATAATCCAAAAAATGAAACTGACTTAACAAAACTAAACGGGTTTTTGGACGGATTATCTATACCGTGTATTCCAAATGAAAACAAGGAGATACTGGAGTCTAAAATTAGTCAAGAAGAAGTTGGGCTAGCCATTGATAATATAAAATCAGGAAAAAGTGCAGGACCAGATGGTCTTCCAGTTGACCTTTATAAAAAATTTAACAATAAATGAATAAAACCATTTTTGGAAATGGTTTTAGAAGCATTTCAAAATAGTAATTTACCACCATACATGAATAATGCCTAAATTATACTGTTGCCAAAACCAGGTAAACCCTCTAATAAATGTGAAAATATGAGACCAATAAGCCCATTAAATGCTGACCTTAAGATAATCTGTAAAATTTTAGCAAGACGACTACAAGAAATATTACCAAATATTATTAACCGAGATCAGAATGGCTTTATAAAGGGAAGACAAGGCTTCCATAATGTAAGAAGACTATTTAATATTATCTATTCTAATAAAGAAGCACCAGATACAGCTCTCCTATCATTGGACGCCGAAAAGGCCTTTGATAGGGTCGAATGGCCCTTTCTTTTTGAAGTTTTACAAAGGTTTGGAATTGGAAATAATTTCATAAAATGAGTTCAGATAATATACAATAATGCTACAGCAGAAATCCTAACAAACAGCAATATTTCAAAATCAATAAATATCAATAAAGGATGTCGACAAGGCTGCCCACTTTCACCGTTACTGTTTACTATGGCAATTGAACCTTTAGTGATGGCAGTACGTTTACATCCACAAATATATGGAATTAAAGTAGGACCAACAGAACATAAAATCTCCCTGTATGCCGATGACATAATTTTGTTTATGTCGAATCTTAAAAAATCAATTCCGACCTTGTTGAATTTAATAAAGAATTTTGGGGAAATATCAGGATATAAAATAAATAAAACTAAATCTTCAATATTAATGCTAAATGAGACCCAGAGAAATCACCCAGCTCCTGAGGTAAATCAATTCAATGTTGTAAATCAGTTTAAATATTTAGGAATCCAAATTGTGCCTAAGCTAGAATTAGTCACCAGTACCAACTATGAAGCCTTAATGACAGACATTAATGAGTTACTTCAGAGATGGATGTCACTACCAATGTCGATCGGGAGAATCAATATACTTAAAAGTAATATTTTACCCAAAATACTTTATTTATTTCAATACATTCCTTTACCACCACCTTCAGAGCTATTCTCAAGAATTAAAAAAAAGTTAGTGGAATTTTTATGGAACAATAGGAAGGCTACATTACATCTGTCCTTACTATATTTACCATTTGATCGTGGAGGTCTGAAATGTCCAAACTTTATGTTGTATTACTGGTCAGCACAACTGAGGTCTATGACATATTATTTTTCATCAAATGATCTCCCTCACTGGACTGAAATGGAACCATACAATTTACCTTTACCTCTTCCCATATTCATATACTCAGACTCGGCAAAAAAAATTACAGAAACAAGTTAAAAATCCATTTGTTAAGCATATGATCAAAATATGGTGTGAAACCACAAAATATTTAAAAGAACCACACTTACTGTCACAATTTAGCCCAATATGGGGTAATCAATATTTTAAACCAGGGAGAGCGGATGCTGTATTTAAAGTATGGAATTTAAAAGGGATTCAAAAGATTCAAGACTTATATCTGTCATGTTCAGATAATGTCTTTTGAAGAACTGAGGATCAAATTTAATCTTAATAGAACACATTTTTTTAAATATCTTCAGCTTAGGAACTTTATTCGATCAAATCAAAATAATGCTCTCATCCGACCTACTTATCCTTGGAAAAAATTTTGACGAAAGATAGTAAGAGAAAGGGTATTATTTCAGAGTTTTATAACTCATTGACACTATTCTCAAGTGAAAACTCACAGAAAAGATTGAATTATTGGAAAGAAGACCTGCAAACTGAAATTTCAGAAGAACAATGGGAATTGGCTTGTACAGAAGCTCAAACCAAATCAATAAATGTACGTCTTAAATTGATACATTTTAAATGGTTAATACGGATGTATGTTACACTGGTGGAGTTAAATAGATATAACAAAAACATACCAGATACGTGCACAAAATGTATGGAAAGTAAAGGAACCCTATTTCATTGTTTATGGGAATGTAGGAAAATTAGAATGTTTTGGGAAGAGGTGAGGGCAACAATTGAAAAAATAATTTCAAAACAATTCACATTGAACCCTAAACTGTTTTTGTTGGGTCTATATCCAGAAAAACATAACTTTAACAAGAGTGAAAGAGCATTCATAGACCTCGGTTTGCTTAATGCCAAAAAATGTATTGCACTACTGTGGAAAAAGACTCATAGACCAGATGTGATTCAGTGGTTAAGACAGATGTTAACAAACCTTCCACTAGAAAGAATAACATGCATACTGAAATCAAAGGAAAATGTGTTTGAGAATATATGGAGACCTTTCATTGATTATGTAAAGAAATTAAACATAACTTCTGAAGAAGAAGGTGAATGATATGTGTGGACCTTGCAAATTCCAAACTGGTGAATGTATATTATGTATACTTATGTAATAGATTACCTAGACTAAACAGAGGAGCATTGTTGTTGATTTGCTTTTGTTAATGGTTGTTTTTAGTACATTTTTTTGTTGTAGTGTTTTTGTTTTGTTTTTTTAATTTTTAAATTACTTTAGTGTTAGTGTTTGACTGTCTGTGCCATGTGTGTAAAAAAAGGTTCAATAAAAAAATATTGTGGAAAAAAAAATCATGTACAACACTTGGACAATTTAAACAAAAACTAAAGGAAGAAATACTCCAAACATATATACAAGATGACATGTAAAATCACATAAGGATGGTCATATCCAGTCTGCGTTGTGTTGTAGCTTAGTTTTTTTTTGTCACATTTTGTCTTAGCTATGTTCTGAATTGTAATCGCTCTTGTTTTGTTTTTCTTTTGAATTCTTGGATGGAATATGGGTGGGCAATATAAGCTGCGGCTTCAGCCATCACCCATTTCGGATAACTTATGTTGAACTGTATAATCAGAGGAGTTATTGTCTAATTCTTCCCCCTTTGTTATATTATTCTGTTTCTTTTAATCTGTACTTTTATCTATCCGAAATAAAGATTCCTTCATTCAAGAAAAAAAAAAAAAGTGTCGTCTTGGCCTCATGATGTCAAAATGTGAACAGCATGATGAAGAGGACTGTTTAAATACCAATTCTAATTGAACCAGAAAATTTATTGGTCAACTCATGGATCAAACACCAGTTGTGAATTTTGCTGTTAAGCATCTTGTTAGACAACAGCCAGTTATGAAAAAAGTACTGAAACACTGAACAGTTGGACATGTGCATTCAAAAGGTTAGATAAGGTCAAGTTAAGTTCACCTGAAAAGGTTATAGTGCATTTTAGGTGCATCCTGAAATTTCACCCAAAAGTTGAATATACCTAACTTTTTGTGAGTAGTGTATATGGGTCTAACAGTATATACTTGTACTGCCTACCCTTGCAAAATTTACATGTGAGGAAATGGCATACATGAGCAAAGTCTCATAGTGATGACAAAGAATTCCATGGTTGATATTTGATTAAAAAAACAAAACAAGTGGTGACAGAGTGATGTTCAAAAAACAAACATCAACCTGCTCTGCTCTGGTTGTGAGAACAGCACAAGGCTCACAGCCAGTGTGAGACAGACCTAAGGATTGGCTTTCAGTGAGGACAGTGGACAGATAGGACTCAGAGACATGCAAGCCTTAAAATCATTCAGATTACAGTGATCCCTCACTTATCGCGGTTAATGGGTTCCAGAACCGACCGCGAAAAGTGAAAAACCGCGAAGTAGCGTCACCCCTAATGACGTCACCCATAAATAATACGTACGTTCATTCTCTCACTCTCTCTCTCCTATGATACGTGTGTGTGTGTGTGTGTGTGTGTGTAAGTGTACATACATACGTAGATGTAAATAAAGTGTACATAAATATGTTTTTAGAACTCTTTTATTCTTATA